>OZ034971.1:13965899-15230899 GCA_964030785.1 Siderastrea siderea
TGACGTATTCTGCCGTTAAGCCCATCGATTAGTACACACACGCACGCACGATAGGACAAGGGTCCACATAAAAAGTATCGTAGGTATAGAAGGACACTTCCGCCGAGCAGTGTTGGTTTTGACCGGACTGAAATATCTGTGCAATACTAGTGAAAGAGAGCAAGGAGGACGGACCAAAGTGTTGCTGAGACATCGTAAGGATAGAATCGTTCTCAGTAAAGGTTATGAAAGGAAAATTCTGGTGTATGTTGTTGTGGTTATGTTTATTACTTGAAAATGTCTAGCTGCCAACGTTAAGAAAAGTTATTGGCAGGTGGGAAATGAATTACGACACGAGGCTGGATCTTCTTGGATGGTATACTATAAGCGGCACAGAAGGATATACCAGTTAGTCTTTTTAATTTTTCTGCTTTACTTTTGATTTTGAACCTATTTGTTCGATTTTAGAGTTCGAGACACTGACTTGCTGACTGTGGGAGAGGAAACCAGATTTAACGATTACGTCATAAGACATGCTTTAATGTGTTTGAGATAAAGGGACGACTTCGCTTTTTACTAATTTCTCAAGATCGATAATCATGTTTGTATAGTGCCATATTCACAACAGTATATAAATGCTTCGCTTACAACTCTTGATAACGGCATGTTCAGTTGTGGACAAAATTTATCTTTAAATTTTAGTTTTAATTCAACAAAATATTCAAAGTGATAAGAAAGATGAGCTGAGTCATCCGATTTTAAACACTACGTCATTCGGTAACGCAAAAGACAAAATACTGTCACAATTTTCGTCACGCCGGTTAGCACGTTGAGATTCTGACGATGTGTTTGTCTTTAACGATAATCATATTTTTATAGTGCCCTATTCACAACAGTATCTAAATACATTGCTCACAACTCTTGGTAAAAGCATGTCCAGTTGTGGACAAATGTATATCAACATTTAATTTTTTAGTTTAATTCAACAATATTAAATATTCAAAGCGATAAGAGAGATGAGCTGAGTCATCAGATTTTAAATATAACGTCATTCGGTAACGCAAAGGGCAAAATACTGTCACAATTTTCGTTACGCCAGTTAGCACGTTGAACCAAGTAAAAACATTTGTCGAGGGTGGAGTGGGTCAAAACGACTGGTAAATGCCTATAATGCGCTTTCTTGTAACCTGTACGATAGAGCATAGCAATGATTTATTTCGTATTTGCATTCACAATTTGGCTTAAGGAGCCCTTGACATGATTAAAGGAAACTGTGCACAAAGCGTGGTTCCCAGGTATGGGGAAAAGTTCAATTCTTTTGGGCTGTTACGGTGCCCATACTGATCAATCGTGAAGATGTGGTTACTTATATATTGGGAAATTTGTCGCCCATTTTTTGGAATGCGTCTGTTTTGAGAATTTTTGCGCCGGGTTTTGAGGAAGACCGACCAAAAGACAGCGAAAAATGATCTTGAGTGAAGAATGCTTAGTCTGTGGAGCTAGTTTGGTGAGGAGAGGGTGAATAATTCAGTTGACCTCCTTTCCAGGGTATTGGTCGCCTTTTCAGTTGGTCAAATTTAAGCGTTAGTTACAGTTACACACTTTTACTGCAACTTGCTGTTACAGATGCTTGAATGTTATTGAAGCTGCAGTCACGCACGGCTCACTTGCTTTCTTTTCGAGACGAACCAACACTTCGTCGGTTCTGCACGCATTGCGGGCCTATGTTTTTCCTTGGGAAGGGCAGCGTTTGTTTAGTTTCGTGCGCATTTTCACGCCATTCATTCAGGATGTCAGTAAAATGTATTTCAACAGTTTAAGCTGCAAAGTACAGAATATTTCAATATTTTCGACAAACTTTTCAAACAAAAGCTCTAATTTTTGCTAAATATAATAACGTCATTTAAATTTTTATTCAATATATGAAAGGAAATCTTACAACAATGTAATAATGTACCGAGAACGTCGATTACAAAGAAACTCAGCAGTCCTTTTCGTCTGAAGATTCGGTAACATGACAGCGACGCTTCCTCGGAGCTGAAATTTGTGCAGCGTGTTTCGAACCAGAGGCTTCAGGAAGGACAACATTCTGGATGTTAATCACACCGATGCTTGCTCCTGAAAATATGCCATTTGTTTGGAAGGACTCTTGAACGGTACCACTTGACTGATTTTGCAGTTTTTCCTCCGCTGTTTCTGCCTTTGGTTTGGGCCTGGAATTTTCTTTCCCGCTGAGTATTTTAGACATCTGGCGCTGCTTTTGATGGGATGCTACGGCATAACTATCGAGACTTTTAAGGCTCTTGTGGCCACTCAGTTACGCCACATTGTTGTGCGAAATACCGGAATCAAGAAGCGTTTTGGTGCAAGTTTTTCTCACTGAGTGGTTGGTGAATTTCCCGCTCGTAGACAATGGCGGGTTTTTGTGGCGCTTGAAAGGAACTGGCCGATTTTGTTTTTCCCCATCGGTCTTTTTGAAAAGCAAATCCTATCTTCTGGTTTTCGTTGGTGATGAACAGCCAGGAAAAAAGGACTTTCCGATGATTTGGCCTCTTCTGGTCGCCTGTAAACAAACTCTTTATAGCAAGCTACTGGACATTTTCGGTCGCCTGTTTCGTACGCTTTAGGACGGAAAGATCGTCGATGCTCATTTTCATCTCCGTGGCGGGTCTTACTCTCCCTTTCGGCTGACCATTCCAAGTACTCTTCGCCGCTCGCTTCATCTTTTCCCAAAACGATATCGCCAAATTTCATCTGCCTTGCTTCGTGTCTGGCTCGGTGGCCGAAGTGGAGAGTGAGCAAGAACCACATCAGTCGTACGTGAAAGGACATCAGGATCATGGATGCCGAACTGATTCTCATCAAAGGTGCGCTCAATATCTTCGTTTGCCAGGGCTACTGTGGCATTTGTTCCCTTTGCCCTGCTTCCTGAGTTCTCGACGCTTGGATTTAAGGACTTCTCTTGAGACTTTGAATTCTTCGTCTTTAACGACTGATGTTTATGTTTGCACTGTTATCATCCAAGTAGCGCTGGATACTGCGCGAGAAAGCGGACATTGTATCAGGTTCGCATTCTGTGTTGTCCTTCTTCTTCGCTGTAATGTAGAAATTGCATAACAGACTGTCGAGCTCAGCCGGAGGAATTTCCGTTATCTTTCGTTTCTCGCAACATTCATTAAGAAATCTCTGAAATACATTCATGTCATACATTGTTTTTTGTTCGCAGTGTTTGCTTGTTGTTGGCTTCTAATAAAATTGTGAACTTCTACATCTGTGAGGAGTTTTGACTTCTTTTCTTCGCTTTCGAAGTAAGTTGGCTTTTGACAGAAGTTCCATTTCGGACAGATCGTCAGGGTAGTAAAATTAGTTGTCGTTATGTTCACTTACATCGCTCATTTTGAAGGAAAAGTTAGGAATTATACTGCAACAAAATTGTTTCAGCTCACCTATCGGAGGGCCGTACGCAATGCTCGCAGGGCCGGTCCGAGGTTGGAGGAAAAACCGCAAAATCAGTCAAGTGGTACCGTTTAAGTGTCCATCCAAACAAATGGCATATTTTCAGGAACAGCGCATCGGTGTGATTAACATACAGAATGTTGTCCTTCCTGAAGCCTCTGGGTCGAAACACGCTGCCCAAATTTCAGCTTCGAAGAAGCTTCGCCGTCATGTTATAGAATCTTCAGACGAAGAGGACTGCTAAGTTTCTTTGTAATCGACGTTCTCGGTACATTATTACATTGTTGTAAGATTTCCTTTCATATATTGTATAAAAATTTGAATGAAGTTATTACATTTAGCAAAAATTAGAGCTTTTGCTTAAAAAGTTTATCGAAAATATTGAAATATTCTGTACTTTGAGGCTCAAACTGTTGAAATACACTTTACTGACATCCTGAATGAATGGCGTGATATCATTGGCTATTTGAAAATGCGCGCGAAACTAAACAAACGCTGCCCCAAGGAAAGAAAAATGAAAGACAAAAGATTGAAAGATAAAACGGGACAGCCATATGATGAAATGCTTATTGACTAAGTTAGGTCAGGCCGGACTGGAAAATATTTGGCTCTTGGTCATAGCGTACGGACCTCGCTGTGCCGGCTCGGTCCGTACGCCATGACTTCAAGCCAAATATTTTCCCGTCCGGCCCTCCCACTCACCCAATAAGTACATAGTACGTCACTTTACCTAGAAACAAGAATTTGCGAAATGTTAGTCCAAACTATATCACTACAGCGAATTTTGTTGGAAAGTGTGAAGTTTGATGAGATATTTAACTGATTTACAAAACTAGCTTAATAAGGAATCAAAACGAAGCCGAATTGTTTGTTTGCTTCTTCAAAAAACCAGGGACAAAGCTCAAGACCCGACCCACACTAATGAGTTTTCAAAAGTCTGTTTTCATCTGATCGAAAAAGTAGTAAAATATTTTCGTCCGCGCAAACGTGTTCGCATCGTTTTCACACTAACGACGTCAGCGGCTTCAGAAGTCTCCATCTTTAAAAACGTTTTTGGAAGTCTCAATTTTCATAGTTTTAGTGTGGATGATGGACACGTGTTTTGCCGCGCTCGGTGCCGCTTTCATGTTTTTTTTCCGGGCTCCACAATCAAACACTGTCCTGGGAAGTCATAAAAACGTACGTACCTCTAACGTAGTTTTGCCGACTTGCTGTTGTTTGTCACACATCTGGCGAAGTGGATTCATTTTATCGTGAAGCCGTTTATTTTCATATTTTTCATCATATCTGGATTAAGTGAAAACTACAAAGAAAAGCAGAAAACATTTGACAGAACTCAGTTTCATTCTCACTCAATGGCAACCTCACGTGGATCCGCAATAAAAGTTATGGGAACTTCCTGTTTTGGGGTTCACCAAATTACATAGAAGAGGACAACAGGCAATACCCATTCAAAAACAGAATACAACAGCTAACAATAAGCAACACTTAGAAATCCAGAATCTACAATTCTCATATTGTTCTAAAGCAACAGGCAACAGGCAACAGGCTTCTTATACTGGCAATGTGAGATCCACCACTATAGCAAAGCTGAGCTTACAGTTTGTTTCTTGGTTTCTGCTCTCATTATTGCCTTGGTGTCTTTTCCCGTTTTGGCCGCCACGTGATTTCTTGTTCCAGATATCACTTTTGTCTTAATGTCAGCTTCAAGGTACATTGAATATTTACTGTACACGTCCTGAGAAAATAAAAAAAAGCAAACAGTTTTAACCAGCAGAATTATGATACAATTACAGTCCATCACCAAGAATAGCACCCCTTTTAGTTCCATGTCATACCAACTGCGATACCGGATAGATATAGCGATACCGACAGTAAACCAATACTATGACGTCATCGCCCCATCAGTGACAACAAAGACGATTGGAGGTGCTACGAAATAAGCTGCAATGAATTACAGCTAAAGCTTGTCATGCAGAAGAGTTATAAGCTTTTGATTACACATTAAAGATAATTGTTGTCTGGAACAATAAAAAAATCTGCAATGCTTAGCGTGTATCGCTAAGGAATTCCCCTTGCGCTCTACATGTGGACAACAAAATCCAGTTCCTTTCCTTCCTGCAGCAAGGGACAATTAAACCAATGATCCTACAGTAACAATACCATAAATCTAAGATTGGTAACACCCCTTCCACTAAAACGAGAACTCAATCAACGCTTGACTTGAAGCAAGGGTCAAGGAAAACAAGCTCGATAGAAAACGTACTGTAAGCCACTGAAGTGACCGGCCAAAGTGAAACCTTTCAAATTGCTAAAATTGTTGTTTAGAGCCTCAACGACGACAAAACAGAATAGTTGAGGTAAGTTAACGTTTATTTTGAACTTAATTAGTAATAGTTCACCGAAGTGGAGGTAAATAACAGATAATAACGCGAGTTTGAGTAGCCAATTAGAGGGGGCGAAAAATATAATCCACTGGTTTGGTTTATACTAAACGTCACTGTGACAACGTTTGGTGGATTTCAATCCATTTTGTTTGATTCTATTTTTGAGTGTGCCGTAATTTTCTGTCCTATTGTGATTGACGGTAGCGTAAAACACAAACGCCAGGAATTGTCAATGAGAGGGGTCCAAATTACGACTTGTATTTGATTCTTCAGAAGCCAAAGAATGTTAACTCAGATTTCGCAAATTTACAATAAATATATCTTATTAGATGTTTCGGCGTGAATTATCGTCGTATATTTTTACTAGTTGTCTTTATTATCCAACGTGACCTTTTTCAGTAATTTGAAAGAAAACTGCAAGTCTAAAAGATGAGCGCGCGCACCGTACTGTACATTAACCAACTGTACAATATCGTGGGATACTTGCACTAGTTTCGCGCGCTTTTTGTACAATAACTAATACACTTGGATAATAACGATCGATACTTATATAAATCTGATGGTGAATTTTTAAACCTGGTGAATTTTTGACAATGTTTTATTCAGTAAGTGACACAGGCGACTCGGAAAAATATCCGAGTTCTTCCAACAGGAGTCGAACCTATGACCTTCTGGTTACTAGTCCAGATGCTCTACCACTGAGCCACAGGAGACTCGTGGGAGCTAAGGCCATTAAACTAGGTTCATGTGACAAACGTCCCCCATACTGCTAGGACTGTTAAGCCTGGTGAACATGAGCCTAGTTTATTTGCAGGGTTTTTTTTTTATTATTAGCTCTTTTCTTTCTTTTTATTCATTTTAGCTGAAATACATTAGATCCGCTCAAGACTAACACGAACCAAAGCAAGGGTGCTGCAGTAAAAAAGTGCTAGCAGCGTAAAACTAACCTGTTGTCTGGGATCGTCGATGAATATGTCATCTTCTTCAGTGATTTCTTTTCCTTTGTTGTTTAATGGTACTTCTTCTACCTACAAGACAGTCCAGAAGAGAAGTGAGAAACGCTAAACAAACCGCAACAAAAGAGGGGATGCGTACGGTCATCGATGTAGCCGATTTCTCATCCTCTAAAGACAGTTACACTGAGCCTCTCCCCCATGGTAACCTCAAGTATAGAAAGCGTTACGAAAATATTTTTTTAAACTGTGAAAGATAACGTTGAAAAGCAGAAGGTGAATGCAAAGCCAAAATTCCTAAAAGCTTCTGAAGCTTTTTCTAAGGAACCTTTTAAAGCTTTGACTGTTGTGGAATGCACACAGGGTAGCGTTAAGCTCTTTTTTTGAGCTAGGAGTACAATTACAAAGTAACTTAAACAGCGGCCACTCTTCAAAAGCCATATTATTTTGTCTTGGTTGCCATTTACTCCTTTGCTGAATTAACCTTTAGATTAACGCCGTCACGGAGAAATTTTGTACAGGACGACTTGATTTAAGAAGTAACATGAGCCATTATTACCAGCACGGTTTACATAAGACGCAAAGATTTCGTGATAAATGGTTTTAAAGACGCGGCTCAAGGTTGAGGTAATGGATTGGATTTGTATCCAAGAAGACTTTGAACGAGAGAATTGGCAAAAGAATTACCGAACGAGTAGGATTAAAACTGTCTTGTCTTCTGTATTTCTCCAAAGATTTGTGCGACAAACATGGTGGTGGTTGAACCATGAGCTATAGGAAACATGGAGATCGAGGTATCACGGAAAGACGAATTTGAAAAAAAAAATAGCGATTGTCTTATCTACCAATGGCACAGATCTCCTAGAAACGGCCCAAGCGCTTCCCACACAGTGTGTCTAAGGCCTTCAGGGGGTTTTCTAGTAAGCTGCGTAGAACTGGGAATGAGCAGTTTTTCAAAATGGCGGCGGTTAAGCAACTGTGATCGAATTCACCGAAGAATCGGGGAGAAACATGGAGAAATCAAAAACACAGGACAACAGAGCTGACGGTATGGTGACAGTGTTAGAGAAACAACGTGAATTTAACATATTTTTCTTTTTTTTTCTTTATAATATTGCGCTTTTCTGTTAATCCATGCTCATTATCCACAAATGATATGGAATTATTGCAGCCGTCTTAAACTTTGTACGCGGTCTCAATTGCCAAACATCTCAAGATGTTCGGCAATAGGTCAGGGTTTCTATCCATTTCGATTCACAAACCCTTCACGACTTTCCTGTTGCTATTAAAGGGAAATATACGCAGTACATCATTTTATTCCAGGAGTGTTTGTTTTCGTTTAAACCAGTTTGTCTTCACAAAATGAGGATCTTGAACGTGTGTTTGAGAGTCGTTGCACATTTGAGTATAAATTTCCGGAAAATTTTTCTTGAAAACGTAATTTAAGCTTAAAAGAATAGCAAGCTATTGCAGAGCAAATTATTAAATATATTTTGAATGAAATGTGAGTCGAGTCAACACAGTAAAAACTATGCCCTTCCTCAAATCTGTCTTTTACTTTTCAACAGATATTTTTCACTAAGCATTTTCTTTCTTGAAAACTAGTGGCATTCCATCTATCTCGTAGATGAAAATAAAGGAAACTTTGGAGTGTATCTTGTCATTTGTCTGTCTTCTCACACTTCTTATCAATAAAGACCGGCCAACTTACTGTATTTTTTCTACCCTTTATTAAGGACGGTGCCTCCTAAGACAGATGTATTTTTTAAAAGGTTATGTCTATGGGGAAAAAGTAGATGTTAGCAATGATTATTGGAATCCAAAACGAAAACTGTGGGTGACCACGCATTTTTCAGAGATAATTAATCAACCATAAATCTAAAAAAGCGTTAAAATACAAAGAATGTATGACAATTTCTTTCCAAATTTAAGCTCAATTATATCTGAAAAATACGTGGTTACCCCCCATTTTCTTTTTGGATTCTGATAGCCCTTGCTAAGATCTGCTTTTTCCACATAGTCGTAAACTGGGCAAAAATATTGTAGTATTAGCGGGCAAATTCCTTAAGAAACCCGAATATCCCGATATGCGCAGAACGTATACTCAGTAAAAAAGGAGGCACCGTCCTTAAAGAGACCGAACTGGCTATGAAGTGGGTGGCTTACAAGAGATTAGGAGGTTCTGATTACAAAATCTGATGACCCAAAGGGTAAGGGTTGGGTGGGGGCTTATTAGAGAGTGGGATTATTGCAAAATTTGACTTTCAGAGGGGGGGTGGGGGCTTATTCAAGAGAGGGTTATAGAGAGAGGGGTCTTAACAGAGCTTTTGTGGTAAGTAGATTAGCTCACAGATACAAAGTATCTGATTCCAGTTATAGGAAAAATAAGGAGTCGAATTCAAGGTGTCCCAAAAGTTCGTTCCTCTCATTTCATTCGCCATAAATTTTGATCGAAACTTTATTTTTACATAAAATTTCTAAAAGATGTCTATTACTCTATGGAGTACATGTATTCAGAAGTTCAATATCCCACATGCCCCCTTTGTTTTTTATCACATTCCGTAGTCGTTGAGGCATGGAGTGGGATAAGTCATATAGCCTGGGAAACGGATATTCTTCCAGGATTGTTTGAGCCGTCTTTTCAGATCCTTCATGGTCTTCGGAGTTGGGTCTTTGTAGACAACTTCATCCATCATGCTCCAAAGATTCTCCACAGGGTTGATTTCTGGCAAATTTGGAGGAAAGCTTGTTTTCTCTGTAAAATTTGGCAGGCTTCTTTTGCACCATGCTTGGGTGGCCTTGGCTGCGTGTGCTGACGCCCCGTCTTGGACGAACGTCATGTGTCGATTGAAACTGAACAGCTTTCGTTTGTCTAATGCTTCAGTCACATTTTACGGCGAAGGAGAGGCTACACTTCTTTCTCTAACATGTTGTTGATGTAGTAGTCGGCAGTCAAAGTCTGTCCTTGGGTATAAAATGAAGTCCAGCGAGACCGTGGCCTGTTATTCCGCCCCAGATGATCCATTTTGAGCTTCTTTTGCCTGGTATGCAGGCGACCCCTAAACAATATCATTTTTGGGATTAGGCAGCTGAAATAAATATTTGGACATTCGTCCGAAAAGAAAAACCATCCCAATCTTCTGTAGTAAGGTTTTTTCAGGGACCGTGCGAGGGGTGGGCTGAGGGAGCTTTAACCCCCCCCCCCCCCCACTTTTTGGTGCCATTAAAAAAATAATAATAATGATAAAGTTGGAAAATTTATTAGTCAGTGATTAGTTTCATGATTAACCGGTACCGTGGTTTTCCCGTGGTTTCAAATTTAATTTTTATATGGACCAAACAAAAACGGATTACTCTTCCTGAGTTCAAATCGCCTTACTATCATTTGGCTTCGCATTAGTTGAAACTCACGTGCGCTCTGAGCCGATCTTGGGTAGTCTAAAAGATTTTGAAACTCCTCAGATTTTAATAACAATCGACGGAAGGTGAAACTCTCGCTGTCATTTGGCCTCTAATTCGTGAACTCTCGTCGACTCTCTTATGCTCTCAAAGAGTTTGACTTTTGTTGACTCTCGTTCTTGCCTGGCCCGGGCATTACGAACTGTAGTCTGTCTCCAGGGAGGCCACTATCGGCAACAACGTGCTTAGATATTTGCTGAAAATCAACGTGACTTCTTCAAGCCTCTCTATATGCTTGTAAACTTAATTACCCTTCTACTGTTTGTAATTTTAGTATATCTTAGATTTAGAGAGTTAGGTCGCAATTGGGACACAAGTTGTGCCCCCCACCCCTTCCCCACTTACCTTTGACTTTTTTTTCTTTTTATTTGTTGCGTATTGAAAGCTTTTTGTTAAGTATCTCTCATTTTTTTGGCAAACGCATTAAAACAAATAAAATAAAATAAACTTTGCAACTAGGATTGCTGCCGAAAGATCTCTTTCGCTCCTAACGATGACAAATATGGCATTCTGCAGTCAGGACATACCGAAAGACTGACTTTGGCAAACTATGTATATCATGATACTCAGCTCAGTTTTCTCAGTTTGCCTTATTCTGTAATGACCACAAGTTTGCTTGCACAAGTTTTAAGAAAAACCTCTTTGTGTTTGAGATCTTAAATGCGAATACGTCAGGGTTTGCACCTTGCCGGATACGTCTTAAAATGTGTGCAGAGATGAAAAGAATTCCCAGGCACATTACTTTGGGACTATCCTGGCTATTCCTATTCCGGTTTAGGAATATCCAGAATACCAACTCCCCAAAAGAACGCATTTTTTTCCATTCTGAGTAAACCAAAACGTTCCGACCGCATTCCGTTCCTTTTGTTATCGTGGGTACATTACTGAGCGAATTATTTAGGAATCATGATCTCCAAATTGAGAAAACTGTAATTATAGTATAGTGTCTTCTATTCCGGATTGGGACACCAAAACTTGTCCTTAGTGTCGACATTGCTAATCACTGGGAGGTCGAATAGTTCGATGTCTTTGATACTCTTTAGTGTAGTGTTAATTCGTTACTTAGGGAGGGTACGTTTTTAATTGGGGAGGGGGGGGTGGGGCCGGCTATTTTAGAAATTTTCGGAGAAAAAAGTCGTGGCCCTCCCATTTCCTGGAATGGATTAATGCATGACCCTTCACAAACACCCACACAAAAACATCTGACCCCCCACCCCCTCCCTCACCTATTCAACAGTTTCTTGAAGACAAAAATACCCAAAAGTGAAAACTAACTAACCGGAAGTGTTACTCATATAACTGCGTTCTGGTCGCTCCATCTGCGCACAAAGCAGCTAATCGCGTGGCGCGTGATTGTACAGTGAAAACTTGAAGATGGGCGAGGATATACGAGGAATCAAAAGATGGAAATGTGCTTGTGGTGGATGCGATGACGTCATGAGGTCAGATGGAGCAACTTGTGGCTATTATGGCTGTTTGCCGACTCGCCGTTGTAAAAAGAATGTCCGCTCCTCATCTGACTCTGTTTTGAGGCATCAAGAAGACGGCACATCGGGTGCGGGAACAAGTGGCAGTGCAAGTCCAGAGAAGTGGAAAGATAAAGACCTAGGGTGGTTCCCGAACCCAACGGGCGAATATACTGAATTCTCCAATAGTATTCTGCCAGAATTCTACCTGTCCTTTTGGACCACTTGTCCCTACAAGGAACACTTTCGCCACTGTTTCGTGCCTGAAAGAAAGCGCCAGTGGGAAGTTCGCGAGGCTTTGTAAGCAATAAATCACAAGTTCACTTCCAGCTAGACAACCATATCCCGACTATAGCAAGCTACCAAACTGCCATTATCTCTCTTGGAGTGAAGCCCCCACCGCTGGCCGTGAGCCAGACGACTTCCAGACTCGTGCTCAGATTAAGCGATTGTTTGAGGAAAGTAAACTAGTCAGTGGGGACAGTGAGGCCATTGGAGAGTTTTCAGATAAGTACATTGTCCCTGAAAAGCTTGTGGCAAAGTATGTTGAGCACCTTGCCCAGATAAAAATGCGCAAAGAGAAGAAGAAAGAGGAGACTGAAAGGGAGCAAATGGAACGGCTGAACCAGGAGTGCATTGAAATTGACTGGGTTGGACTGTACAGCTCCAATAAGCTGTCGACCTTGAGGGTGAACGAGCTATTATTGTACTTTTCCCATCACAAGATCACCTTCAAAGGAAAGAAAGCTGAAAGGGTCGCAATGATCAAAGCGCACATTGACAGCTTGCTATACAATTCTCAGTGGAGTGTCAACAACGTCGGCAGCTCCCAAAAAGAAATGTGCAACAACAAGTGACGCCATCACTTTCCGAGGTCGAAACTGACTCGCAAAGTGATGTGGTAGGTCGAGTTGTCGGTTCAAGCTCGGGTAGCTTAATTAAGTGATGAATCGTCACCGGAGACTGATTTTAAACCAGATCCCTGAAGCGGGGACGGGTTGAGAGAGAAATTATGTTAGTTGGGAGAAGATAGTTTTGTAATATACTTTTTCGACACCTGTAATTACATTTGGATTGATCTTGGCTGGTAGCTTTGCTTGTACATACAAGTTTTAGTTTTTCAAAGACTTCACATGTTTGTTAACAAATAAAAGAGTCGACTTTAATAGAAGCGACATGGAAAAATTTTTTCCTTTCCGAAAAAAGTGTGTCCCTCCCCCAGCTGCGAACAAAACAGGTTTGGCCCTCCCCAATTTGCGAACATTTTACTGATGACCCTCCCCTCCGAAGCCCCGTCCCACCCCCCACCCCCCCAATAAAAAACGTACCTTCCCTTATACTGGGCTATACGATGGGTAAAAACCGACAACTTTTAACACTTTTGGCCGCCCCTGATGCATTGTTAGTCCCTAAAGAGGACAAAAATTTCGCGTTAGGCTGTCATTGTCCACCCCTCCTCCCTCACACTTGAGCGATCGAGTTAGCCCCCTCACTCTAACATAGGCCGCGCGGTCCCTGATCTTGTACTGCTTAGCAAATTTCAGGCGAGCTGCACTTTGCTTGGCGGTGAGCAGAGGTTTCTTTTGCCGTCTCAGCGGCCTCCAACCTTTGCTTTTCATTAACGTCCAGACGATGTTTTCCCCCCCAAGAAGGCCTTTGCTTGCTAACTGTTGTGAGAGCTGCCTCGTCGAGTTTCCCCTTTTGTACTCACCTTTCTTCGGAACTTTTTTAGCTGCTTCATTCAGGACTTTCGGTCTTCCCGTTTGTTTCTTGTCTTCGAAAACTTCATTTCTTGACGACCATTTTACCACCCAACGTTCCGATTTTTCTAGTTTTTTAGCAATTTTTTTTACTGATAAGCCAGTAGATCTAAGTATAAATGTTTTGGCTCTCAAGTAGCTGATCTTTTTTGGTTAAGAGGGTTCATCTTTCACGATAAACCACAAAAAAACGAGGAAAGATATACACTCTCGCTACATCTTTGGCGGAAAAATGCACAAATTGAATATTCGAGTCAAAAGATGGCACAACAAATATATAATGTTTAACTAGATTGAAATAGACAACTTTTGTTTAAAAGATTTGTTTGTCGAGTCTAATCGTTCAGAATTACTGACCTATAAAGTAGAGGAACGAACTTTTGGGACACCCTGTATTTCTTTTCAATTTAGCGGCACATACCTGTTTTACCCGTTCCTCTTCCCCTCACTCCCGGTGTAAATGACAGCATGACACGGCATATTTTCTCGGAAAACATGAATGTATCAATATCGTGATCTATTGTATTTCAGTTTACAATTATTTCAGGTGGTCTTTGAGCTATTTATTGTAAGGTGCTGTTAAATTATTATTAATAATATTGCAATAACCTAATGGATTATTCAAATGCACTTTCTTTCATCAGCCACTCATTGTGATACAGTGATTCAGGTTTCCCCGCCCAGATGTAAATAACAGCATGTAATAAACAGATCATGTGATTATATCGTCTTATCAGTTTTCTCGGAAAACGGGAAAAACCCTAACTGATCATTCAAAAGCAATTTCTTGCGCCAGTGTAGTTATTCTCTTTGTTGAGCTCTGTTGTTTGAATTTTCGTGTGATTTTTATTTTCCATATTTATATCTGAACATGATATGACTGCTGTGTAATATTTCTCGTTGGCCAGCTTCAGTCACAGCGGTGTAACTGGGTTTTCAGGTAGGTATTCGTTTTGTTTGTTGTCTTCTGTTTTGACGAAATAGATGATTGTGTAACGAGAAGGTAATTAGATGTTGAGTAATGGAACCACGGGGCCTTGGTATATTCAAGTATTAATTATAAAGGTCTATGACGCTAGTCATTTGGCTATATATCACAGTGTTCAAGGGGTTGAAGTTATATCTAGGAAATAGTAAAGAGCCCATTGCTGAATATTTATCCAGAATGTTCAGTATTTTCATTGTCACAGATACTAGATATGTCCGTGACCATTAACAAAGAATATGAGGATAAAAGTAGAACAATTCAATTCAATTGAACAATTTAAAGCATTGAGTGTGGTACATGCTCGCTCACTCTTTTCTCTGTCGTTTATACTGGACTGAAAATTGCCGATTGTTCTGCGAAGGAGAAAAGTTAGCTTTTCTCAGTTTTTCTTTCGCAGAGAACAGAAAAGGCTTCAGTTTCAATAGAAAAGGCTTCCGTTTGGAGAGGAAAGGCTTCGGTTTCGTGTCAGTGAACACGTCAGTTGGCAAAAATAAATTATCAAGAAAACACAATAAAATATCCTGAAACAATTTATCCAAAAAACACAGTAACACTTGGTATGCGGGATGGGTCTGAGATAAACTTATCAATCCAGCACCACATACCTGTTGTACCCCGCCCTTCTCCTCTCTCCCTCTGTGTAACCGATAGTTGACACGGCACATGATTATTGGATGATTAAATATTCAGCAATGTCTCTTTACTATTTCCTAGATATTATTTCAACCCCCTAAACACTGTGATATATAGCCAAATGACTAGCCCCATAGACCTATAATACTTGAATATACCAAGTCTGGGTGATTCCATTACTCCACATCTAGTCACCTTTTTGTTATGCAATCAAGTATTTCGCTAAAACAGAATAAGACAAACAACAGTATTTTGATTGTCACAGATACTGGATGTATTTTATCTGCCGTTTAGACTGGACTGAAAATTTCAAATTGTTCAGCGAAGGAGAAAAGTTAGCTTTTCTCAGTTTTTCTTTCGCAGAGAACAGAAAAGGCTTCAGTTTCAAAAGAAAAGGCTTCCGTTTCGAGAGAAAAGGCTTCGGTTTCATGTCAGTGAACACATCAGTTGGCAAGAAAAAATTATCAAGAATACACAGTAAATTATCGTGAAACAATTTATCCCAAGAAAAATAACACTCGATATGCGGATGTTTTTCTCCTGTGAGTCTGATATGAACTTATCAATCCAGCAACACATTCCTGTTCAATACTCGCCCCTCTCCCCTCACCCCAAGTGTAACTGATAGTTGGCACGGCACATGATTATTGGCGTTTTATGGAACGCGAGGAAAAATTCTAATTGATTATTGAAATACACTTCCTTTCATCTATTGCGAGCACTAAAAATACAGGTCTGTTGTTTGAATTTTAGTGTCATCTCCTAAAGGAAAATCTTTATAGCTGAACGATATGGCGAGGCTTCTGTAACAGTGATGTAACTGGGTATTCAGGTAGGTATTCGGTGTTTGTTTTGTCCTGTATTGGCGAAATCGATGATTTTACAACGAAAAAGTAACTAGATGTGGAGTAATGGCATCATCCAGCCTTGCTATATTTATTATGGGTCTATAGCGCAAGTCATTCATGATTATATGATATGATTCAGTGTTCAAGGGGTGGAAGTTATATCTTAAACATATTAAAGAGCCACTGCTGAATATTGAATCATACAAAATATTCCGTATTGTGATTGCACTTCACAGATGCAAGATATGTCCGTGACTATTACTAAAGAATGTGTGGAGAAAACAACATCAATTTGAAGCATCGAGTGTGGCACATTCTTCCTCAGTCAGTTATCTGTCGTCTATACTGGATTGAAAATTGTAAATTGTTCTGCGAAAGAGAAAAAGCTGGCTTTTCTCAGTTTAATCTTTTGCAGACAACAGAAGAGGCTTCGGTTTCAAGAGAAAAGGCTTCAGTTTCGAGGAAAAAATGCTTCGGTTTCATGTCAGTGAACACGTCAGTCGCTAAGAATAAATTATCAAGGAAAACAGTAAATTATCGTGAAAAATTATCCAAAAGTACAGTAACACTTGGTATGGTTTTTTCACAGGATGGTTTTCTCCTGTGAGTCTGAAATGAACATTTGAATTCAGCACCGTACTCACTAAATATACAGCTCTGTTGTTTGAATTTTAGTGTCATCTCCTAAAGGAAAATATTTATATCTGAACGATAATATGAGGCTTTTGTAACAGCTATGTAACTGGGATTTTAGGTAAGTATTCGTTTTGTTTGTTTGTTTTTTTTTTTCTGTTTTGGTGAAATAAATGATTGTATAACGAAAAGGTAACTAGATGTGAAGGAGTGGTATCAGCCAGTCTTGGTATATTTATTATGGGTCTATCACGCAAGTCAATTGGCTATACTATTCAGTGTTCAAGGGGTGGAATAGTAAAAAGCCATTGCTGAATATTTAGTCATCCAAAATATTCCGTATTATGATTGTAACAGATACTAGATATGTCCGTTGCTACTGATGAAGAATATGTGGGGAAAAGAACAGTTCAAAGCAATCGTTTAATCCATGAAGAATTGAGTGTGGTATATTCTCCCTTAGTTTGTTATCTGGCGTGTATACTGGATTGTAATAAATTGTTCTGTGAAAGAGAAAAGGTTGCACATTTTTGGTTTCATGTCAGTAAACCCGTCAGTTGGCAAGAATAAATGTTCAAGAAAATGCAGTACAACTTGGTATACGACTGATTTTCTCCTGTGGGTGTAAGATGAACTTACACATACTTGTTGCGTGACCGCACGAAAACCTTGTACTAGTTCTTAAGTCAGGCGCGCCTTTGTGTGACTGTTGAATAGCAAAATTCTGGTAGCATTACGCGATTTTTCTCTCTAAAGTTTCGCTTTCAGCTGTTTTTCTGACATTTCATGTATCAAGTACAAAACATCGCGGCACGTGACATGGCATCTAATTTCCTTATAAGGCAAAGTACAGAGTTATTTTCTAATTACCCTTTGTTCGGTAGACCAATAAGAACGCTAGAAACTCAACAACCGAGATTGAGAATTTATTAATATCAGTTCAATTCAGCCTTCAGTCACTTTCAAAGACGTCTGGAGGTTGGCTTTTAAAGAGTTTTCTGGAACTGTTATCAAAGAGGAACTGAGTTAAGAATACAAAAGAACCTGAATCCGGGGTAGGGTACAAGGTAACCGCTCTAGTTTGTTGTTGTTGTTGTCGTTGTTGTTGTTATTGTTGTTATTTCAGGCAAGTGGTTTCTTGTCACTTCCTTTCTGTGGCTTACCATTCGTAGGCTTAATTTTCAAGTATCTTTGATGATGCTCGAATATTTTTAACAATGATAACACAACTGCCGTAAATGATCTGACAGCAAGACCAAGCGATTACAGAGGCGGAAATACGTGCTGATTTTTCTGCTTATTTCCAAAACTTTTTCAGGGCGAACAGGTATGAAAACAAAACTAAAATGTCATAGAATTTTTATTCTCAATGATCAAAATGTTAAATTATTTGATCTACAGCAACTTAAAATCTAACTCCCAGCATTCATGGCGAGGAGTCCAATTACAACTTCAAGTGACAGTGATGTCATATCAGCTGCTGCGGATACGCTGGATTTTGATGACGTCACTTTAAGAGGTGGGGTGAAACATACTTTGTTATTTTCCAAAGGAAGTTAATAGTGTAGGGAGATAAGAAATGTTCGCTCGTAACTGTCAACAAATACTGTTCATTCCTTGTCAGCTCATTAGGAAAAAGCCCAATTACGTCGTTATAATCCATCACAATACAATCGTCTCCGATCGTTGATTTTGCCTTTATTACTTATAAAGTAAACTCAACATTTTGAGGTTTCTCTACATTTGAATAAAGTTCTTTAAGGAAGTTGATTTTTAAAGACCCTTATAACTACCGTAATTAACTTTGACGATAGGAGTTAGAGATAAGTATAATTCCTTTCCTGTCAGTGAATATTTTGAACTCCAATCAGTTATGGCCAGAAAAAAATGACCGGAAGAAAAGGGTCAAGTTTCGTCCGATTGGCATTTTTATTTTAAAGACCGTTCTAACGTCACTTATTAACTATGACGTTAGGTTAGAGTTTTATGTTTAATGTCAATTCATTTTAGCAATAGCAGAGGTCTACAAGAATGAAGGTAATGATCACTACAAAAACAAAGATTTTAGCAACGCCATTTACTTCTACACGGAAGGAATTAAAGTCAACTGCAAGGATGAAGAACTGAATGCCAAACTGTACAGCAACAGGGCGACAGCATACTTTTATTTGGGTGAGAAGTGTTGAGAGTTTTTCAGGTTAAGACAAGCAAATCTCAAATTAAAAGTTACTTATGCCATCATCAACCCAGTACTGACTTTCGTTTTGATTTCTCTTCTTGTATTTGTCACAGGAAACTACAAAGATTCACTGAGTGATGCTAAAATTGCTACTGACTTACAACCATGTTATGTCAATGCGATTGTAAGAGGTGAGATTTCTGTTACTTTGGCACACATTGGACCTTATAACTTGTCTCCTAATACGGCTCAAAAATAAAACTGATACTTTTGACTTTTGAGATGAACTTGGGCTTTTGAAAGTGTTTCGTAACACTTTTAAGTCATACAGCTCCAAACAAATACACAAGAATTAAAAAATCTATTATAAGTCAAAATTCCATCTGTACAGAGGTAAGGTGAACCCTTTGATCAAATACATTTGTCGGTTGAGTCATATATGTTTGTACGCACGTTTCTCTAAACGAGCAAAAGACATCATTTCTGGTGATAACACCACAGTCATCATTATTAGTGATTAGTAGTAGTTATTCTCATGTGGAACTTTAGACCGAAAAGGAATCGACGAGATAACTGATTTACAACATTCCAGGCAAACCCAGCTTGATCCAAGTTCAGAACTTCCTCCGCATAGGTATCGTATTTTACAAGTAAAGCAATGCAGCTAAATTTCTCCCGGATGCCTTTTTAACACGGACCGGAAATGATGCTGAACTTACATTATTTTATCCTATTAGGAGCCAGTGCCTGTTTTCAGCTGCATCGGTTAGAGGAAGCCATCACTTGGTGTGATAAGCGATTAGCAGTATCCTTCACTATAGATTTCTGATTTTTGTCTCAACTTTGAAAACATGGAACTCTTATGGCATTTACTCCTGAACTTTCTGTCATGTGACAGATAACAAGTGACAGGTAATTAACCGGCCGTCACCATAAGGCGACCACCGGTTAAAAATTGGGCTGCATTGGTTTTTTTATTTTTTTATTTTTTTCGTCGCTTACCTAAGTCGTCCGGTTTTGCCTCGGCCAACGCAGTCTGTAAACTTCTCGGTTTCTCTTGACGATAACCTCAAACGTCCGCTTCCGGTTGTGACGTCTTGGAGCCGTTGCGTCATGATTACGTCGCGCAATGTAAACAAAATTGAAACGCGTCACATCTCACTACCAACGTTATATCTAATCTGTCAACGTTCCATGCTTATATGACACAGACAAATCACTGCTCACCTCGTGGTAGCGGTATAAGGTAGCGGTACATTTCTTACATATTTCGCATGCGCAAGTAACGCTACCTTTACCAAAAGTAAAATATGAATAACTATTCCATCGCGTGATACGGACCCTTCGCATTGTGACCCGGAGAGAAACGGGTTTCACTAATTTCGCTAATGTTTACACATGTTTTATTTGTTTCAATGAATGTTTCACTTCTTTATAGTGGCGAAGTTGTCATATCACAAAGAAAACAAACGTGTTCTACTAATTTCACCAATTCTCGCAACATGTTTAAATTGTTTCGAATTACCTTTTTGCATTTCCAAAGCTAATTGTTCGTTTTTAGAAAAGATCTTTTTGAAAATCGTTACTAATTCCGAGTCAGCTTGTTTACTTTTGCAACCGGGATTCTCGGGTTAGCAAACCGGATTTAAACATTATGTCATGAGATATTTGTGTGAGATTGATGTGACGATTTCGCTTTCCCTGACGATCTGCTGGTGTTTATCAAGCATTATTTTTTGATTTTACTGCTATGCTCACTGTTTGTATTCACGATCTACTGGCACAACAGCAAATATTTTGTCGTCTCTGTATAAACATTCTCAGTTGTGGGCGAATTTATACCGAATTTGCTTCTTTTTTTTTTTCAGCAGATTAAATAAAAAGCGATAAGAAAGATAAGCTGAGTCATCAGAGTTTAAACATTAAGTCATCCAGTAACGTAGACTACGAGCAGTCTCTCTTTCCCCTCAGGGATAGTCGAGGGAAACGAACAAGCGAGCCAGCGCGAAATCGCCTGCCACGTTGAAACGTGACGCGTGTGACGAGCCGCTAGTGTAGTGAGCCGGCTCACTACACTAGCGGTTCGACACGCGCGTCACGTTTCAGTCAACGACGCAAGAACTTTTAAACTACCTTTAATGCCACTAGTGTTTCAATCAAATCCTCAACCATCCCATCCTTTAAAATCCAACGGTTTTCTTTGGCTTTTTTCACTATATTCCACTATTTACCACCATTGCGCATGCTCAAAACGAAACGTTCGGGCCGTTCTTAACTCTATTCGTGTTTACATAATTCCCCGCTCTGACTTCAGAACGGTCTGAGTCATTCGTGTCGGTTCAGCTTCCGGAATGAGACAGACCGGTCTGAACTGGCATTTCAGATCGGTTTAATGTAAACAGGCATTAGTATGGAGACCGATCTGAAGTCGTAACCGGTCTGAGTTCATACTGGTCTCATGTAATCAGGGTGCAGAGAGTACAGCGTCATACATGAGATACAAGTGCCCTCCATTATTGCCGGTCCCACGACCTTTGATAAGCTGCCCCAGCCGGGGACCCCAGCGGTTCTTGGTAGAGTGAGCTACCTGATTCTCCAAATCCTGATCCTAGTGTATTTCAGACAACATTAAATCTTACTAAGGGGAACAGTTTCTAAAGAAACTGTGGTGCTGCGTCGGCGGGGAAGTGGAACAGAAAAATTTCGATTAATCAACGTAACAGACTGGTAAGGTAAATTGGCCATCGTAGAGAATTTGAAAGCTGACGTTTCGAGCGTTAGCCCTTCGTCAGAGCGAATCAAGGATTTTGTTAGTTGCGTTTGGGTTATATGGAGAATGGTGGAGCTACCCTACTGATAGGAACATGGCATCGTAAAAAACAAGAATAAATTAGTTGAATGAAAAGCGTTAGTTGATACCTTGGGGATTAAGTGTGCCGCTTTGGAGGTGCATTAACTAGGTGATCTGATTAAAGTCGTGCCCAGGTAGCTTTTGTTTTTAATAGGCACAAAAAAATTAGTCGCGATAACGAGGTGCTCGTAAGGCGGGTTCCACCGTGCTACATTGTCATAAAACGCTTCGGGCATTCCTTAGGCCACTTAAGGCATCGTTAGCGCCGCCTTATTTGCATACAATCTACTAATAAATCATGACTTTGCGGACATTTGACAAAAGCTCTCAAACTTGGTAGTCATTTAAAGCTTTGTGGCCTCAGGTTAAGGTTTTAGTATCGAACGTTTGTGTCACGGTAAAAAATCTTTAGAGTAAAATGGAGTACGAAAATAAAATAGAATTAAGTCTTTTTGAAGCGTGCCCATATTAACCATAAAAAACACTGGCGCTCAGCACGTCAAATATTCACACAATTACAAACAAAATATACATTTTCTGAAACCTTAAAGGAGCTACGTCACGGATGACGCATATGAAAAAAACTGGCCAACATTTTCAAGTTTATCATTCGTAATCCGTCTTAATCTCCTTCAGTCGAAACCATCCTTGTTTCTTTTGATTTATTATTACTTCTTTGGTGTTTTTCTACCTTAGGAAACTATTATTTTGAGGTTTCCTTCAATGTGAAAGTAATTTCTTGTCAGATCGGAAAAATACATGAAAATACCGTGACATAGTTCCTTTAATAAGCAAAGATCTCATATTTTGTGCCACTTTTTCTTAAATGTCCTTGGAGATAAAGCTACACCTTATTGTTTTGAAAGAAGACGTTTTACGCGCGAAGTTTATTTGCAGACGCTTTAACCTCGACATTTATAAAAGGCCATATCTTAAACACTAAAGAGAAAACAAAAATTCTTATTCATCGTAGTTAAATCCAGCATATCTGCAAGCCCCCTGCCAATTTACACGGAAATCAGTCGCATACTTAGCGAGAATAAAGTGTCCAAACGTCGCTTGTATGCTCAAAATTGAATTCGAGAAAAAGCGATTTTTAGATGTCTGAGGATTAAGAAATTGTTTACACAATGGCGTTTTCGATTCACGACTTTGATCCAATCACATGCAATCATCCAGTGTCGGCAGAATAGCCCTCGACGTGGAACCCTCGACCCTCGACGAAACGATAGACTCGAATGTATTTCCCTGAATGTGCGTGTCAAGTACAAAAGGCAGACACGTGCTGCAGAAAACTCACTAATCATGTATCTACTTCTGCGCCTAATCTTTGAGATTTTTTTTCGTATCACTGACCTCGATGGAGAAAGCGTCAACTTGTGGACTGATCTGTTGCAGCAAAGACAAAGGTGGAAGAAAACGAAGTAAGTATTTCGTTGCGCGTAAGTTTATTTGTTCAAGTTCAAGCTGTAGAAATGCCTTCAAGTCGTTTCTTTATTTGAGGCTACAAATGGCAATAGACATTTTCGGGATGAATAAAATAAACAACTAGAGAATTTTTGCTCTATTTAATCTAGTCGTACGCAAAGTTACTACATTGATCCACTTCTACCACAATAAACGGACAGCTGTCATTACAAACATGCGGCCGCTTCGTTCATCCGTTTTGAGCAAAACGCATGACCGCTATCTGAAGCTCTGCCGCCGATTCCATGTTCTTTTTGTGGCTCTTCTTGGGTACTTTTTCTTGAACTAGCCACTTCTGTTACCATTTATTCGGGACAAATTGATCGTAGAAGGAATCTTTGTTGCATACTCTGGCCCGATTGAAACTTGATCAATGATTTACATTATATTTCATTTTCTTTTTTCCTGACCGATTCCCGAGAGATTTTGTTTTGATATAACAAATTTAACGTTGAACAACAAAGCAATTAAAAAAGCAACTTGAAAGAGGCTAAATTGGTGGAGAGTTACTGCAATTTCGCAAGTTTGCAAAAAAGTACAAACATCGCGTGCAACATTTGATATGTTGCAATTGTTAATAAGCTGACGAAAAATGTTTGACTTCACCTCTCATCAATCTTACACTTTCTTATCCTTTCTGCGTTTTAAATCTCTTGAACTAAATAAGGTTTTAATCTAAAACTTGTACCATTCGATAGCTCTTTTTTCCTCAGGGACATATAATGTATGTCAGGATCGAGAATAGTTCAATTTTTTCTCTTCTGTGTATCCTTAAGACGAAAATAGGTCACATGACTTGAATGTAAATGATAGATACCACCATACAAAGCTAATTCATTATAAGATCTTATGATATAAGAGAATGACACCCAAAAATATTTAATTCTATCTCATAATAATGTACCTCATTTTACTCTGAAGTTCATGGAATGAAAAGAGGTTTGTTTGTATGCAGGAGAACTGACGGGTAAGTGTGCAAACTAGCATTATTACAATACCTGTTGAAAGCAAAAACTAGAAAGCCGTTAATTCTCGCTCGGAGAGCGAACCTTTGCCCCAAGTAGCAAGTGAGTACATATTCAAAAAGAAACATTCGTAATTTAAGATACTTTGAGTGATCTTCAGTCATATAACTGAAGCTTTGGCTACCTGTGATCACTGGTGGCATTAAAGGGTTGATGACGACGTGTTCAAATAAGAAAATGAATGAGTGTTCCACTGAATTATTTTGGCAGAAAAGAACATTGGCATTTGAGAACAGGAGGAAAATGCCAGTAAAGACTGCTTTCTGCGTTTCTCTCTTCTAAATTTTCCGTCGTGTTTTATGTAAATATAATACATGGTTTCGCCTTCTTTATATGTTAGATAATTTTTGCATTTGACGTGTTATAAAGCTTGACTTGTGCAAGATTGACAAGAGTAATAAAAAGTTGTTGGAACTAAGAAGCAGGTCTACCAAAGAACAAAAGAAGCTGCATGATACAGTCAGAAAGAAAGCGAAGGATCAGGAAGAAACTCAAACGGTAAGAGTGACACAACTCAATAAGCGTTGCTCAAAAATACACAAAATTGCTTCACTAACTGGTGAGAATTACAAGGAATTTGATTGGATGATCATGTAATGGATATATTTCTGTTCGCTCATTCGAAATGACTCAAAGTTTACTGATTTTACTGGTTACCTGAAAGTTGAGCTATCGGTAGTAGATGGAATAATTTTGTTGTCACAAAAACTGCGAACAGTTCCGCGAAAACTCAAAGCTAAATGTAAATACTAACATCTGCATTTTTTCGTCCGTCAAATCCGTATGCTTTTTCTTTTGCCACCAATGTTAAAGCAGAGACCCACTACCTGATTTTATGCTTCATTAAGCATCAACTTTGTAGAGGAAAAGAAAAACTATACTGAAGTAGCCTAGATAATAGCCGATTTCAATAATTCGTTGAAAAACGCATAATGAGGAAAAACGTTTTGCCATTGCAATTCAATAAACCGAAGATAAAGAGAAAGAACAACCAGTATAAATACGTGATAGCTAGTTACCTTTATGTCTGACAGAGAAATTTCATCTTTCTACACAAAACTGACTCGGACGTAAAGGAAAGCACTACGAAGATAGAAACCTCTGAAAATCTTGGAAATATCATCAGATATTACAAAAAGGTCATAGACCACCTTCGAGAAGAGGGAGACAGATGGATTGAAGGAAAGGCGTACGGTAATCTTGGCAACGCTTATCACAGTCTTGGAGATTTCACCAAAGCCATAGACTACCATGAACGTCACCTAAAAATTGCAAAAGAAGTAGGAGACAGGTCAGGAGAAGGAAAGGCGTATGGTAATCTTGGCAACGCTTATGACAGTCTCGGAGATTTCAAGAAAGCAATAGACTACCATGAACGTCACCTAAAAATTGCAAAAGAAGTGGGAGACAGGTCAGGAGAGGGAAAGGGGTATGGTCAACTTGGCAACGCTTATAACAGTCTCGGAGATTTCAAGAAAGCCATAGACTACCATGAACGTGACCTAAATATTGCAAAAGAAGTGGGAGACAGGTCAGAAGAGGGATTTGCGTATGGTAGTCTTGGCAACGCTTATCACAGTCTGGGAGATTTCAAGAAAGCCATAGACTACCATGAACGTGACCTAAATATTGCAAAAGAAGTGGGAGACAGGTCAGAAGAGGGATTTGCGTATGGTAGTCTTGGCAACGCTTATCACAGTCTGGGAGATTTCAAGAAAGCCATAGACTACCATGAACGTCACCTAAAAATTGCAAAAGAAGTGGGAGACAGGTCAGGAGAGGGAATGGCGTATGCAAATCTTGGTAACGCTTATCACAGTCTCGGAGATTTCAAGAAAGCCATAGACTACCATGAACGTCACCTAAAAATTGCAAAAGAACTGGGAGACAGGTCAGGAGAGGGAAAGGCGTATGCGAATCTTGGCAGCGCTTATCGCAGTCTCGGAGATTTCAAGAAAGCAATAGACTACCATGAACGTGACCTAAAAATTGCAAAAGAACTGGGAGACAGGTCAGGAGAATATATGACGTATGGTAATCTTGGCAATACTTATCACAGTCTCGGAGATTTCAAAAAAGCCATAGACTACCATAAAAGTTGCTTAAAAATTGCAAACGAAGTGGGAGACAGGTCAGGAGAGGGAAAGGCGTATGCTAATCTTGGCAACGCTTATGACAGTCTCGGAGATTTCACCAAAGCCATAGACTACCATGAACGACACCTAAAAATTGCAAAAGAAGTAGGAGACAGGTCAGGAGAGGGAAAGGCGTATGGTAATCTTGGCGACGCTTATCGCAGTCTGGGAGATTTCAAGAAAGCCATAGACTACCATGAACGTGACCTAAAAATTGCAAAAGAAGTAGGAGACAGGTCAGGAGAGGGAAAGGCGTATGGTAGTCTTGGCAACGCTTATCACAGTCTCGGAGATTTCAAGAAAGCCATAGATTACCATGAACGTCACCTAAAAATTGCAAAAGAAGTGGGAGACAGGTCAGGAGAGGGAATGGCGTATGGTAGTCTTGGCATTGCTTATCGCAGTCTCGGAGATTTCAAGAAAGCCACAGACTACCATGAACGACACCTAAAAATTACAAAAGAAGTGGGAGACAGGTCAGGAGAGGGAAAGGTGTATGCAAATCTTGGCAACACTAATCACAGTCTCGGAGATTTCAAGAAAGCCATAGACTACCATGAACGACACCTAAAAATTGCAAAAGAAGTGAGAGACAGGTCAGGAGAGGGAAAGGCGTATTCAAATCTTGGTAACGCTTATCACAGTCTCGGAGATTTCAAGAAAGCCATAGACTACCATGAACGTTACCTACAAATTGCAAAAGGAGTTGGGGACGACGTTGGCATTGCTAGTGCGTTTCATAACCTTGGTATTGGCTTTCAATGTCTGGGCTCTTTTCAAGAGGCTTTCCATTGTTATCATCACAGTGTAGCAAAGTTTAATGACGTTAGGCGTCGTCTTGAGTTTAATGATAAGTTTAAGATAAGCTTGCGCAATATGCACCAGAGGGCATACGTTAGTTTATGGCGTTTGTTGGTAAAACAAGGCAAGGTTTTAGAGGGGTTGTTTTCTGCTGAACAAGCACGTGCACAGGCTCTGAAGGATCTTATGGAGTTGAAGTATTCCCCTGTAAAAGACCAAGCGGGGTCAGGAACAGAGATCGCTACTATACATGCCATATTAAGTTTCCTTCCGTCAAATACAGTTTTCGTAGCGATAGGAGAACAAGAAGTAATTTTCTGGGCTTGCCAGAAAGGAAATGATATTCAGTTAAGAAGAAAACAGATCGCCAATGATTATAATGCCTACACTTTTCTTCAGTCCTTAATGGAGGCTACCTGCCAGGAAATTGGTACAAGAAGTGGTATCAAATGCGAAGATCGTTCCCTGGTTATGGCAAGAGACGAAGAACTTGCATATGAGAGATCTCCTTCAGATGAGGGACAAAACCAGCCCTTAAAATTTAACAAAGGTGCTTTAAGTACATGGTGTGATACTATCATAGAACCTCTCCAAGACGTGTTGCTTGACAGCGAACTTGTATTTGTCCCCGAGGGTCCAGTGTGTCTAGCTCCCTTTGCTGCATTCATGGACTCGAATTCACAGTACCTTTGTGAGTCTTTTAGAATCCGAGTGATTCCCTCCCTGACCAGTTTAAAGTTGATCGCGGAATGTCCAGCCGATTATCACAGCAACACTGGCGCGCTTCTTGTGGGTGATCCGTGGATACAAGATGTTACTTATCAAGGGGTAAAGTTACAGCAACTGCCATTCGCCAGAAAAGAAGTACAGATGATTGGACGAATACTTCATACTGTGCCCCTCATTGGAACAGCGGCAACAAAGGATGAAGTGTTGAAACAAATCTCATCAGTTGGCTTGGTACACATTGCAGCACATGGGCGGATGGAAACAGGAGAAATTGCCTTGGCACCAAACCCAGCACCTGCATCTGGGGTACCTGGTGAGGAAGACTTCATCTTAACAATGACAGATGTGTTAAATGTTCAGATAAGAGCAAGGCTGGTTGTGTTGAGCTGTTGTCATAGTGCTCGTGGGGAGATTAAGGCTGAGGGTGTGGTTGGCATAGCACGGGCATTTTTGGGTGCTGGTGCTCGGTCTGTTTTGGTGTCACTGTGGGCGACTGATGATGAAGCCACATTGGAGTTCATGAAAGTTTTCTACCTTCACCTAGTGAAAGGAAAAAGTGCGAGTGAATCTCTGAACCAAGCCATGAAATGCATGAGATCTGGCCAGTTTAGTGCAGTGAAGTATTGGGCTCCGTTTGTACTTATTGGTGATGACGTCACACTGGAGTTTGATGAACACGAATAATAGGATCACACAGTAAGTAGAGCTATGTCAGGAGTTATTGAAGTCCATGGCCCGGATATTCAAAGCAGTATTAGGCTAATCCAGGTTTAGTATCAACTGATTCTGGAATGCTATTAAAAAGAGAAAGATAAAAAAAATCTTGACAAACTCTTACTCCTGGATTAGCGCCAATCAACTTTTGAACATCCTTTCCCAGAAAGTTCGCTCCTCAGACGAGCGTTTTTTCGCCTATTAATCAGCGACATCAATGTTAAGAGTACTAAAACACAGTAAGGATAAGAACGCGTTGTGAAATAAGTTGCGTAGAACTTTTAAACTGTATGAATATAACTTACCGTGCCAATGGCGAAATTATTGGGAAGCAAGTTCGTACCATGCTGCTTGTGTAGCAATATGTCTTCCGGCGTTGTTTAGCACGTCAAGCCTTTTCATTAGTATTTTGGAATGACAAGCATTGCCTTGTATTTTAGGTATTTTGTGTTTTGAATGAAATAAAATACTTGACTTGAATTTGACAACATATTGATGACAACTGATGGCATCAAAACTTGCCATTAGAAGGCTGAAGGCCTGATGTTTGTTTTGTGAAATTAAAAACGTCAAAAAATTTCACTATAACATCATCTTGCAATGTGGAGAGCTTGAGGACACTGGCAAATTTTCTCTCCATTTGATAACTGAAAGAAGTTTTCAAGTGCTGTTGAAACTTGCCTTTTATGTTGTTCTTTTAGCTACAAAACATTTAACTGTGATTTAGTGAAGACGCATGAGTATCACACAAGCTCCTCACAAGATGGATATTTCTTCTTGCTAGACAGGGAAATCTTTTGGAATCTTAACCTTCCATGATCTTTGAGACCATGATGGGTTTGGACCAGTTGTCAGTGAAAAGAAGTCTGCCCAACAGATTTGTTCAATTTAATGTAGCGCTCGTAATTATGACGACGGATTTATGATTTATCAGTCCTACATCATTTTATTTCCGTATTTCTAACACTCAAATGCGTGCTGGTTTACGGGACTTGGCTCTTCTCACTTTCGATTTGTAATTGCGGTTTACACGTGGACATGCAGTTAGCTAGCTCGAAAAAAACGATTTGAAGACATGAGTTTGAATTTCGCAGGTTTGTAGGCATTAGTAAAATATGTATTGGTCATGCACGTTGTGATAATTTGTACAAACTTGTAACCCAAATGTTTTGCTGGAACCGTTATTTGTTAACGTCCCTTCGTTTAGGCGATAACAAAAGCAAAACATCAAAAATTAGTGAAAGTTAAATTTAAGCTATTGTATTTTTCGCTTTTGACTTAGCAAGGGAAAGCCCCTTTTATAGTGCGCCTTCGAATTTAAGCTGGTAATAAGACGTATTTTTCACATAAGGGAATTACTGTTATTTTTAGTAAGATATTGATACCGCAATTCGATTTATTGAACATTTTTGCATAGAACTGTAAAGGACAGTTGTTGATAGAACACACAGTGACTTTTAGCAAAGCGTTGAATTTAAAACTTTCATGATTATCGAAACAAGTTATGGAAAAATGTAACTTTGGTTCCTTTTTGGAAGTTTGCACAGTGTTTCGTTGAATTTATTATTTGTGTAGACCTATATTAAACAATTTGGAAGTGCCTATAAAAAGTTCAGTTGATGATATAAAAAGTTAGTAGACATGTTTTAGAATGAATAAATGGTGATAAAACTTACCGATGATTAAAATGGTTAAAATTGTTCAGTGCTGTCACTGCAGTCTAAGTTAGTTAAGACGATGGTATAATTGTTTTTATGCTCCAAAGAACAAGGTACTTTAGCCCTAAATTCATTGGTGAATAAACATTGTTTACTGTAGGTTGTTTAGTGATCGTTCAGTTTCAATAAAGGCGGAGTTATTTAGTGAAATTTAGCGCGCGGATAATTCTTTTCGTACTTTCAAGTTGCTAGACAATTCCAATTATAATACTTAATTGTTTTTTTAGGAAAAGCAGCAAGTTGTGAGAGACGTATGAATTATACACTAGACGAAAAACTGGGTTTATTAAATTTTGCTGGGAGCTTATTTCAGAGATGCTTATGTCACATTCAATGTCTAAATGTTGAGTAAAATGTTAAATGCCGCATTTGCACCATTGTTTGCACTCAGAATGTCAATGTCGGGCAAAAGCGGCCACTAAACACTCTCCCAACTTTTACACCATGTTCAAATATTTAAAATTTGTATGAAATTACTTTTCTGCTCCAGACAAATTCGAGTAAGTCCAGTTTGAATTAGCGTCCAGTGATATGACACAGACTATTTGATGAAACCTCATAACGGAGCTCCTTTGTAGCCGAAGGACCCTAAAGGCCGATTTAGACGGTACGATTTGTCCTTACGACTGTAGTATGCGACTTGCTCACGTCATCTCTACAACACCAATCGTGTCGTCTAAATCAGACGTACAACATCTTCACGACAGTCGCACACAACACGAAAAATGTCGTAGGATTTTGAAACATGTCTTAAAACCCTACGACAGTCGTAGCCACAGTCAAAATGTTAGAATGACGAGTTTTATACGATCTTTGCTTGACGTGAGCAGTGCACGCTACAAAAGTCGCATACGACAGTCGTAAGCAAACGTCGTACCGTCTAAATCGGCCCTAAGAGCGCCATATACTCATGTACCCACCCCTCCCAAGGCAAAGGGTATAGGCCCTTATCGATTGTGCCAGTAAAAGTAGCATATTATGCTACTAGCAGTGCCCGATTTTTTTTTTCAAATTATGCTCCAGAATTATGCTCGTTTTTGAAAATTATGCCACTTTTTCTTTAAGTATGCTTTAAAACAAAAACACAAAACAAGTCCAAAATTGTATATTACTGTTAATAAAGCATGGCATCTTCTTTATCTTGAGTTACACACTTGTTCTGATAAAACACAACTAACGACTGACCTTCATTCCAGGCTAGAAGCGGTGACTTAAGAGGCTCTGCCTGTAAATATCGCGAATCGGTGGACAGGCTCAAAAAATCGAAAATCCTGATAACTTGCCAGAAAAACACTTTTGGGGAGCTATCTTCAAAAAGATTACTTAAACTTTCTGAAACTCTATTGTTTTCGAGAAATTCGGAAAAAACGGTTTTGCTTAATTGCACCCAAATTAAGAAAACCTTGAACACTGAAAATATTCCTGGAATGTGTGTTTTGACCAATCACATGCGAGACCTTGTAACTGCAGAAAACGAATGGGTTCTCAGTCCGTTGTTCCGAAAACGCGGGGTCGGGGTGCAGGGTGCGGACTGCGGGGTCATAAAAAAAACGACAAATGAAAATTAAAAAAACAAATAAATAATAAACCAATAAATAAATAAATAAATAAACAAACAAATAAATAAATAAATAAATAAATAAATAAATAGGCAGCGTCTAGATACCCGGCAGCCGAGTACGGATCATGACTAAATACCCAGCAGTCCGAAATTTTCGAAGGATTTCGACGGAAAGGCTTTTTTCTAACGTTTTGAAAGTATTCTATATTTGTTTAGAATTGCCAAGCGATTCAGAAAAGTATTTTGGTTTTGTAGTTGACGAGTTTTCCGCGCTCGTGCATACTACAAAATGAGATGTTTGCGACCATTAGAATTTTTTTGTGGCTACACCTGCCAGTCAGAACGCACAGAAGTTGGACGGAATTTCTCATCCAAACGTCCTCGGAGCATTTGAAGTTTGTTAAGAATTATCAAGCGTTTCAAAAGACCAATTTAGTTTTGTAGCTGACGAATTTTGTGAGCTTGTGCATACCAATGAAATCGCTATGTTCTCGGCACTTTTTGTGACTAGATCCGCCAGGCCTGCCAGACCCGCCAGTCAAAAACACGCAGAATTTAAACATAATTTTTCATTCAAACGTCGTGGGAGTATTGGAAGTTTGTTTAGAACCTGGTTTAGAATTACCAAGCGATTTAAAAGACAAATTTTGTTTTGTAGCTGGGGAATTTTCCGAGCTTGAGCATACTAGAAAATCGCTAGATTGCTTGATCCCTGTCTGACACGAGCCGTTCCGCAGCCAAAGGGAAAATTGTCACGGATGCTGTCAGAGTTGCTATCACTGTAACTTTATTTCAGTAATTTGAAAAATGACTGTGAAGCCTCTGAGCTGTGAACTGCGGAGCATTTACCATTTCAACTTAACTGCGCCCGGCTGACGGGCATGTAGACACGCCTGGCACTCTGGTTTCCGACAACAACTACAACAATTAGCTTTGTTTGCGTGACTATAAGTTCTTACAGTATTGCAATTGCATACAACTCAACAAAAAGAAATACTGTAATAAGGAGATAACAATCAAGTTACAGTCTGAATTGAAAATAAATTATTGCGCAAATTTTAGCATGATAGGATGAATTTCATCAATTGAATCTTAACAAAATAATTATCAGAATTCATTAATTCTTTTGTAGCTTTCAATGTAGATAATTGTCTTACATTTGGTAGCTTGTACTCTATTTTCCTGTATTAAAAGTCTGTCTCTAAAAATTCGGAGAATTATCCAGGTTTTAGATAGAGTCCGTGACAATTATCACTACACTATGGTTGCGTGACGGCTCGGGTCAGACAGGGATCAAGCAAGCTAGCGATTTTCTAGTATCCAAAAGTTCGGAAAATTCCCCAGCTACAAAACCAAATTGGTCTTTTAAATCGCTTGGTAATTCTAAACAAACTTCCAATACTCCCACCACGTTTAAATGAAAAATCATGTCTAAATTCTGCGTGTTTTTGACTGGCGGGTCTGGCAGGCCTGGCGGATCTAGTCACAAAAAGTGTCGCGAACATAGCGATTTCATTAGTATGCACAAGCTCCAAAACCAAAATACTTTTCTGAATCGCTTGGCAATTCTAAACAAATATAGAATACTTTCAAAACGTTAGAAAAAAGCCTTTCCGTCGAAATCCTTCGAAAATTTCGGACTGCTGGGTATTTAGTCATGATCCGTACTCGGCTGCCGGGTATCTAGACGCTGCCTATTTATTTATTTATTTATTGGTTTATTATTTATTTATTTTTAATTTTCATTTTTTGTTTTTTTTTAATGACCGCGCACCCCGCAGTCCGCACCCCGCAGTCCCGCACCCCGCAAAAAGAAACATTCGTAATTTAAGATACTTTGAGTGATCTTCAGTCATATAACTGAAGCTTTGGCTACCTGTGATCACTGGTGGCATTAAAGGGTTGATGACGACGTGTTCAAATAAGAAAATGAATGAGTGTTCCACTGAATTATTTTGGCAGAAAAGAACATTGGCATTTGAGAACAGGAGGAAAATGCCAGTAAAGACTGCTTTCTGCGTTTCTCTCTTCTAAATTTTCCGTCGTGTTTTATGTAAATATAATACATGGTTTCGCCTTCTTTATATGTTAGATAATTTTTGCATTTGACGTGTTATAAAGCTTGACTTGTGCAAGATTGACAAGAGTAATAAAAAGTTGTTGGAACTAAGAAGCAGGTCTACCAAAGAACAAAAGAAGCTGCATGATACAGTCAGAAAGAAAGCGAAGGATCAGGAAGAAACTCAAACGGTAAGAGTGACACAACTCAATAAGCGTTGCTCAAAAATACACAAAATTGCTTCACTAACTGGTGAGAATTACAAGGAATTTGATTGGATGATCATGTAATGGATATATTTCTGTTCGCTCATTCGAAATGACTCAAAGTTTACTGATTTTACTGGTTACCTGAAAGTTGAGCTATCGGTAGTAGATGGAATAATTTTGTTGTCACAAAAACTGCGAACAGTTCCGCGAAAACTCAAAGCTAAATGTAAATACTAACATCTGCATTTTTTCGTCCGTCAAATCCGTATGCTTTTTCTTTTGCCACCAATGTTAAAGCAGAGACCCACTACCTGATTTTATGCTTCATTAAGCATCAACTTTGTAGAGGAAAAGAAAAACTATACTGAAGTAGCCTAGATAATAGCCGATTTCAATAATTCGTTGAAAAACGCATAATGAGGAAAAACGTTTTGCCATTGCAATTCAATAAACCGAAGATAAAGAGAAAGAACAACCAGTATAAATACGTGATAGCTAGTTACCTTTATGTCTGACAGAGAAATTTCATCTTTCTACACAAAACTGACTCGGACGTAAAGGAAAGCACTACGAAGATAGAAACCTCTGAAAATCTTGGAAATATCATCAGATATTACAAAAAGGTCATAGACCACCTTCGAGAAGAGGGAGACAGATGGATTGAAGGAAAGGCGTACGGTAATCTTGGCAACGCTTATCACAGTCTTGGAGATTTCACCAAAGCCATAGACTACCATGAACGTCACCTAAAAATTGCAAAAGAAGTAGGAGACAGGTCAGGAGAAGGAAAGGCGTATGGTAATCTTGGCAACGCTTATGACAGTCTCGGAGATTTCAAGAAAGCAATAGACTACCATGAACGTCACCTAAAAATTGCAAAAGAAGTGGGAGACAGGTCAGGAGAGGGAAAGGGGTATGGTCAACTTGGCAACGCTTATAACAGTCTCGGAGATTTCAAGAAAGCCATAGACTACCATGAACGTGACCTAAATATTGCAAAAGAAGTGGGAGACAGGTCAGAAGAGGGATTTGCGTATGGTAGTCTTGGCAACGCTTATCACAGTCTGGGAGATTTCAAGAAAGCCATAGACTACCATGAACGTGACCTAAATATTGCAAAAGAAGTGGGAGACAGGTCAGAAGAGGGATTTGCGTATGGTAGTCTTGGCAACGCTTATCACAGTCTGGGAGATTTCAAGAAAGCCATAGACTACCATGAACGTCACCTAAAAATTGCAAAAGAAGTGGGAGACAGGTCAGGAGAGGGAATGGCGTATGCAAATCTTGGTAACGCTTATCACAGTCTCGGAGATTTCAAGAAAGCCATAGACTACCATGAACGTCACCTAAAAATTGCAAAAGAACTGGGAGACAGGTCAGGAGAGGGAAAGGCGTATGCGAATCTTGGCAGCGCTTATCGCAGTCTCGGAGATTTCAAGAAAGCAATAGACTACCATGAACGTGACCTAAAAATTGCAAAAGAACTGGGAGACAGGTCAGGAGAATATATGACGTATGGTAATCTTGGCAATACTTATCACAGTCTCGGAGATTTCAAAAAAGCCATAGACTACCATAAAAGTTGCTTAAAAATTGCAAACGAAGTGGGAGACAGGTCAGGAGAGGGAAAGGCGTATGCTAATCTTGGCAACGCTTATGACAGTCTCGGAGATTTCACCAAAGCCATAGACTACCATGAACGACACCTAAAAATTGCAAAAGAAGTAGGAGACAGGTCAGGAGAGGGAAAGGCGTATGGTAATCTTGGCGACGCTTATCGCAGTCTGGGAGATTTCAAGAAAGCCATAGACTACCATGAACGTGACCTAAAAATTGCAAAAGAAGTAGGAGACAGGTCAGGAGAGGGAAAGGCGTATGGTAGTCTTGGCAACGCTTATCACAGTCTCGGAGATTTCAAGAAAGCCATAGATTACCATGAACGTCACCTAAAAATTGCAAAAGAAGTGGGAGACAGGTCAGGAGAGGGAATGGCGTATGGTAGTCTTGGCATTGCTTATCGCAGTCTCGGAGATTTCAAGAAAGCCACAGACTACCATGAACGACACCTAAAAATTACAAAAGAAGTGGGAGACAGGTCAGGAGAGGGAAAGGTGTATGCAAATCTTGGCAACACTAATCACAGTCTCGGAGATTTCAAGAAAGCCATAGACTACCATGAACGACACCTAAAAATTGCAAAAGAAGTGAGAGACAGGTCAGGAGAGGGAAAGGCGTATTCAAATCTTGGTAACGCTTATCACAGTCTCGGAGATTTCAAGAAAGCCATAGACTACCATGAACGTTACCTACAAATTGCAAAAGGAGTTGGGGACGACGTTGGCATTGCTAGTGCGTTTCATAACCTTGGTATTGGCTTTCAGTGTCTGGGCTCTTTTCAAGAGGCTTTCCATTGTTATCATCACAGTGTAGCAAAGTTTAATGACGTTAGGCGTCGTCTTGAGTTTAATGATAAGTTTAAGATAAGCTTGCGCAATATGCACCAGAGGGCATACGTTAGTTTATGGCGTTTGTTGGTAAAACAAGGCAAGGTTTTAGAGGGGTTGTTTTCTGCTGAACAAGCACGTGCACAGGCTCTGAAGGATCTTATGGAGTTGAAGTATTCCCCTGTAAAAGACCAAGCGGGGTCAGGAACAGAGATCGCTACTATACATGCCATATTAAGTTTCCTTCCGTCAAATACAGTTTTCGTAGCGATAGGAGAACAAGAAGTAATTTTCTGGGCTTGCCAGAAAGGAAATGATATTCAGTTAAGAAGAAAACAGATCGCCAATGATTATAATGCCTACACTTTTCTTCAGTCCTTAATGGAGGCTACCTGCCAGGAAATTGGTACAAGAAGTGGTATCAAATGCGAAGATCGTTCCCTGGTTATGGCAAGAGACGAAGAACTTGCATATGAGAGATCTCCTTCAGATGAGGGACAAAACCAGCCCTTAAAATTTAACAAAGGTGCTTTAAGTACATGGTGTGATACTATCATAGAACCTCTCCAAGACGTGTTGCTTGACAGCGAACTTGTATTTGTCCCCGAGGGTCCAGTGTGTCTAGCTCCCTTTGCTGCATTCATGGACTCGAATTCACAGTACCTTTGTGAGTCTTTTAGAATCCGAGTGATTCCCTCCCTGACCAGTTTAAAGTTGATCGCGGAATGTCCAGCCGATTATCACAGCAACACTGGCGCGCTTCTTGTGGGTGATCCGTGGATACAAGATGTTACTTATCAAGGGGTAAAGTTACAGCAACTGCCATTCGCCAGAAAAGAAGTACAGATGATTGGACGAATACTTCATACTGTGCCCCTCATTGGAACAGCGGCAACAAAGGATGAAGTGTTGAAACAAATCTCATCAGTTGGCTTGGTACACATTGCAGCACATGGGCGGATGGAAACAGGAGAAATTGCCTTGGCACCAAACCCAGCACCTGCATCTGGGGTACCTGGTGAGGAAGACTTCATCTTAACAATGACAGATGTGTTAAATGTTCAGATAAGAGCAAGGCTGGTTGTGTTGAGCTGTTGTCATAGTGCTCGTGGGGAGATTAAGGCTGAGGGTGTGGTTGGCATAGCACGGGCATTTTTGGGTGCTGGTGCTCGGTCTGTTTTGGTGTCACTGTGGGCGACTGATGATGAAGCCACATTGGAGTTCATGAAAGTTTTCTACCTTCACCTAGTGAAAGGAAAAAGTGCGAGTGAATCTCTGAACCAAGCCATGAAATGCATGAGATCTGGCCAGTTTAGTGCAGTGAAGTATTGGGCTCCGTTTGTACTTATTGGTGATGACGTCACACTGGAGTTTGATGAACACGAATAATAGGATCACACAGTAAGTAGAGCTATGTCAGGAGTTATTGAAGTCCATGGCCCGGATATTCAAAGCAGTATTAGGCTAATCCAGGTTTAGTATCAACTGATTCTGGAATGCTATTAAAAAGAGAAAGATAAAAAAAATCTTGACAAACTCTTACTCCTGGATTAGCGCCAATCAACTTTTGAACATCCTTTCCCAGAAAGTTCGCTCCTCAGACGAGCGTTTTTTCGCCTATTAATCAGCGACATCAATGTTAAGAGTACTAAAACACAGTAAGGATAAGAACGCGTTGTGAAATAAGTTGCGTAGAACTTTTAAACTGTATGAATATAACTTACCGTGCCAATGGCGAAATTATTGGGAAGCAAGTTCGTACCATGCTGCTTGTGTAGCAATATGTCTTCCGGCGTTGTTTAGCACGTCAAGCCTTTTCATTAGTATTTTGGAATGACAAGCATTGCCTTGTATTTTAGGTATTTTGTGTTTTGAATGAAATAAAATACTTGACTTGAATTTGACAACATATTGATGACAACTGATGGCATCAAAACTTGCCATTAGAAGGCTGAAGGCCTGATGTTTGTTTTGTGAAATTAAAAACGTCAAAAAATTTCACTATAACATCATCTTGCAATGTGGAGAGCTTGAGGACACTGGCAAATTTTCTCTCCATTTGATAACTGAAAGAAGTTTTCAAGTGCTGTTGAAACTTGCCTTTTATGTTGTTCTTTTAGCTACAAAACATTTAACTGTGATTTAGTGAAGACGCATGAGTATCACACAAGCTCCTCACAAGATGGATATTTCTTCTTGCTAGACAGGGAAATCTTTTGGAATCTTAACCTTCCATGATCTTTGAGACCATGATGGGTTTGGACCAGTTGTCAGTGAAAAGAAGTCTGCCCAACAGATTTGTTCAATTTAATGTAGCGCTCGTAATTATGACGACGGATTTATGATTTATCAGTCCTACATCATTTTATTTCCGTATTTCTAACACTCAAATGCGTGCTGGTTTACGGGACTTGGCTCTTCTCACTTTCGATTTGTAATTGCGGTTTACACGTGGACATGCAGTTAGCTAGCTCGAAAAAAACGATTTGAAGACATGAGTTTGAATTTCGCAGGTTTGTAGGCATTAGTAAAATATGTATTGGTCATGCACGTTGTGATAATTTGTACAAACTTGTAACCCAAATGTTTTGCTGGAACCGTTATTTGTTAACGTCCCTTCGTTTAGGCGATAACAAAAGCAAAACATCAAAAATTAGTGAAAGTTAAATTTAAGCTATTGTATTTTTCGCTTTTGACTTAGCAAGGGAAAGCCCCTTTTATAGTGCGCCTTCGAATTTAAGCTGGTAATAAGACGTATTTTTCACATAAGGGAATTACTGTTATTTTTAGTAAGATATTGATACCGCAATTCGATTTATTGAACATTTTTGCATAGAACTGTAAAGGACAGTTGTTGATAGAACACACAGTGACTTTTAGCAAAGCGTTGAATTTAAAACTTTCATGATTATCGAAACAAGTTATGGAAAAATGTAACTTTGGTTCCTTTTTGGAAGTTTGCACAGTGTTTCGTTGAATTTATTATTTGTGTAGACCTATATTAAACAATTTGGAAGTGCCTATAAAAAGTTCAGTTGATGATATAAAAAGTTAGTAGACATGTTTTAGAATGAATAAATGGTGATAAAACTTACCGATGATTAAAATGGTTAAAATTGTTCAGTGCTGTCACTGCAGTCTAAGTTAGTTAAGACGATGGTATAATTGTTTTTATGCTCCAAAGAACAAGGTACTTTAGCCCTAAATTCATTGGTGAATAAACATTGTTTACTGTAGGTTGTTTAGTGATCGTTCAGTTTCAATAAAGGCGGAGTTATTTAGTGAAATTTAGCGCGCGGATAATTCTTTTCGTACTTTCAAGTTGCTAGACAATTCCAATTATAATACTTAATTGTTTTTTTAGGAAAAGCAGCAAGTTGTGAGAGACGTATGAATTATACACTAGACGAAAAACTGGGTTTATTAAATTTTGCTGGGAGCTTATTTCAGAGATGCTTATGTCACATTCAATGTCTAAATGTTGAGTAAAATGTTAAATGCCGCATTTGCACCATTGTTTGCACTCAGAATGTCAATGTCGGGCAAAAGCGGCCACTAAACACTCTCCCAACTTTTACACCATGTTCAAATATTTAAAATTTGTATGAAATTACTTTTCTGCTCCAGACAAATTCGAGTAAGTCCAGTTTGAATTAGCGTCCAGTGATATGACACAGACTATTTGATGAAACCTCATAACGGAGCTCCTTTGTAGCCGAAGGACCCTAAAGGCCGATTTAGACGGTACGATTTGTCCTTACGACTGTAGTATGCGACTTGCTCACGTCATCTCTACAACACCAATCGTGTCGTCTAAATCAGACGTACAACATCTTCACGACAGTCGCACACAACACGAAAAATGTCGTAGGATTTTGAAACATGTCTTAAAACCCTACGACAGTCGTAGCCACAGTCAAAATGTTAGAATGACGAGTTTTATACGATCTTTGCTTGACGTGAGCAGTGCACGCTACAAAAGTCGCATACGACAGTCGTAAGCAAACGTCGTACCGTCTAAATCGGCCCTAAGAGCGCCATATACTCATGTACCCACCCCTCCCAAGGCAAAGGGTATAGGCCCTTATCGATTGTGCCAGTAAAAGTAGCATATTATGCTACTAGCAGTGCCCGATTTTTTTTTTCAAATTATGCTCCAGAATTATGCTCGTTTTTGAAAATTATGCCACTTTTTCTTTAAGTATGCTTTAAAACAAAAACACAAAACAAGTCCAAAATTGTATATTACTGTTAATAAAGCATGGCATCTTCTTTATCTTGAGTTACACACTTGTTCTGATAAAACACAACTAACGACTGACCTTCATTCCAGGCTAGAAGCGGTGACTTAAGAGGCTCTGCCTGTAAATATCGCGAATCGGTGGACAGGCTCAAAAAATCGAAAATCCTGATAACTTGCCAGAAAAACACTTTTGGGGAGCTATCTTCAAAAAGATTACTTAAACTTTCTGAAACTCTATTGTTTTCGAGAAATTCGGAAAAAACGGTTTTGCTTAATTGCACCCAAATTAAGAAAACCTTGAACACTGAAAATATTCCTGGAATGTGTGTTTTGACCAATCACATGCGAGACCTTGTAACTGCAGAAAACGAATGGGTTCTCAGTCCGTTGTTCCGAAAACGCGGGGTCGGGGTGCAGGGTGCGGACTGCGGGGTCATAAAAAAAACGACAAATGAAAATTAAAAAAACAAATAAATAATAAACCAATAAATAAATAAATAAATAAACAAACAAATAAATAAATAAATAAATAAATAAATAAATAGGCAGCGTCTAGATACCCGGCAGCCGAGTACGGATCATGACTAAATACCCAGCAGTCCGAAATTTTCGAAGGATTTCGACGGAAAGGCTTTTTTCTAACGTTTTGAAAGTATTCTATATTTGTTTAGAATTGCCAAGCGATTCAGAAAAGTATTTTGGTTTTGTAGTTGACGAGTTTTCCGCGCTCGTGCATACTACAAAATGAGATGTTTGCGACCATTAGAATTTTTTTGTGGCTACACCTGCCAGTCAGAACGCACAGAAGTTGGACGGAATTTCTCATCCAAACGTCCTCGGAGCATTTGAAGTTTGTTAAGAATTATCAAGCGTTTCAAAAGACCAATTTAGTTTTGTAGCTGACGAATTTTGTGAGCTTGTGCATACCAATGAAATCGCTATGTTCTCGGCACTTTTTGTGACTAGATCCGCCAGGCCTGCCAGACCCGCCAGTCAAAAACACGCAGAATTTAAACATAATTTTTCATTCAAACGTCGTGGGAGTATTGGAAGTTTGTTTAGAACCTGGTTTAGAATTACCAAGCGATTTAAAAGACAAATTTTGTTTTGTAGCTGGGGAATTTTCCGAGCTTGAGCATACTAGAAAATCGCTAGATTGCTTGATCCCTGTCTGACACGAGCCGTTCCGCAGCCAAAGGGAAAATTGTCACGGATGCTGTCAGAGTTGCTATCACTGTAACTTTATTTCAGTAATTTGAAAAATGACTGTGAAGCCTCTGAGCTGTGAACTGCGGAGCATTTACCATTTCAACTTAACTGCGCCCGGCTGACGGGCATGTAGACACGCCTGGCACTCTGGTTTCCGACAACAACTACAACAATTAGCTTTGTTTGCGTGACTATAAGTTCTTACAGTATTGCAATTGCATACAACTCAACAAAAAGAAATACTGTAATAAGGAGATAACAATCAAGTTACAGTCTGAATTGAAAATAAATTATTGCGCAAATTTTAGCATGATAGGATGAATTTCATCAATTGAATCTTAACAAAATAATTATCAGAATTCATTAATTCTTTTGTAGCTTTCAATGTAGATAATTGTCTTACATTTGGTAGCTTGTACTCTATTTTCCTGTATTAAAAGTCTGTCTCTAAAAATTCGGAGAATTATCCAGGTTTTAGATAGAGTCCGTGACAATTATCACTACACTATGGTTGCGTGACGGCTCGGGTCAGACAGGGATCAAGCAAGCTAGCGATTTTCTAGTATCCAAAAGTTCGGAAAATTCCCCAGCTACAAAACCAAATTGGTCTTTTAAATCGCTTGGTAATTCTAAACAAACTTCCAATACTCCCACCACGTTTAAATGAAAAATCATGTCTAAATTCTGCGTGTTTTTGACTGGCGGGTCTGGCAGGCCTGGCGGATCTAGTCACAAAAAGTGTCGCGAACATAGCGATTTCATTAGTATGCACAAGCTCCAAAACCAAAATACTTTTCTGAATCGCTTGGCAATTCTAAACAAATATAGAATACTTTCAAAACGTTAGAAAAAAGCCTTTCCGTCGAAATCCTTCGAAAATTTCGGACTGCTGGGTATTTAGTCATGATCCGTACTCGGCTGCCGGGTATCTAGACGCTGCCTATTTATTTATTTATTTATTGGTTTATTATTTATTTATTTTTAATTTTCATTTTTTGTTTTTTTTTAATGACCGCGCACCCCGCAGTCCGCACCCCGCAGTCCGCACCCCGCACCCCGCACCCCGCACCCCGCACCCCGCACCCCGCACCCCGCACCCCGCACCCCGACCCCGCGTTTTCGGAACAACCGTTCTCAGTCACGGAATCGAGTTGTTTCGAAAGACGACAAGGTTTAATCTTCAGCAGTTTATCTTACAGAAATTAGAGTGCTATTCCTTTCTATCTGAGAGCCCCACGCACTACGCAAGCGAAAATAGGTTTGAGCGCTTTTGCCGAATAAAATTTTTCGACAAACCGACGCAACGATCAGTGTTTCCGACATTTCAAATAAAACCAACTCAAGTGCAGTTGTTCTACCTTGAAGTAAAAACTGCAATATTCGCTCTCCAAATTCGCCCATTGACAGCACAGCTGACTCGATTTATTAAGGCCGAATCATCCGTGCCTTCGAGCCGGGCTTGCATCAAATAACGTGTAGTTGCACATTTTGAAAATGACACATTTTCAAATTTAGCAACGGTACACCAGGCTGTTGAAGAATAACGAACGCCGCTTTTGACAGTCCGCGGTCGTTGCTACAGTGCAGTCACAACAAGCCAAAGACCACTCGCACATTTTTCGCTCCCGTAGCGCATGTGGCTCTCAGATAAAAAGAAATAACAATTTAAATTCGTGTAAATTAAGATGAAGGTCTTTCAAAACAAATGGAGAACCAACTCTATTCCGTGACTGAGAAACCCACTTGTTTTCTGTGGTTACAAGGTCTCGCGTATGATTGGTCAAAACACAATAAACATTCCAGAAATATTTTCAGTGTTCACGGTTTTCTTCGCTTGAGTGTAATTATGCAAAAATCAGGGGGCGTTAACAAAACCCGGAACATGGAACATTCCGGAACATCCCGGAACATTCCGGAACATTCCGGAACATCCCGGAACAGGGCAAATTATCACAAAATAAATGAAAAAAAAAGTAATAAAAAATTCTGATCGTCGATAAAAGATAATAAATAAAGTAAAATAGAATAAAATGAAATAAAATAAAATAAACGATATAGAATAAATGGATAAAGAAATATATGCATCTGTGACTAAATGAACGAATATGCTAACTCTGGCTAAATGCGTCTCATTTCTTGAATTCAAAAATATCTCGGATAACATTGAGGCTTTATTTTGGGTATCGAGAGACGGTTTACTTGATATGAGAAAATTAAAGCATTTTCTCAGTCACGCATGCAGTAGTCTCCTTTGGCGTCGCATGACGACACTAAGAACGGCTGCATAGGAGACTACGCATGCAGTCACGCAGTTCCACTTTCCTGGTACGCTTTTGAGTTTCCTGGTCTCATGTTTATTCGGTTGTTTAAGGACGTTTTGTGTTTAAGTTGATTTCCAAAGTAAAAGTGTGCAGAGATGAATGAACGTAAATTATACTAACCAAAAAAAGGGAGTCCACCCTACATTAAATACCTTTTGTCAAACCAGCTCCTAATTATTCTCTTTGTTCGTCTACACAATCTCTTCTGTTCGTTCCAAAAGTCAGCTGTTCTACACTTGGGGATCGCACCTTCTAAGATAACAAAATTCCCTCCCTTTCTTACGCTGCAACTGAAAAAAAGCACCGCTTTCGGTGAAGGTTTGTGTTTCAAACTGAAATATCCGACACAAAAATTATATCAGTTTTTTAGTTTATTTATTATTTTTATAAATTCTTGCCTTTGTCTTTTCTCCGCCGTAATGATGAGTTAATTTGATGTAGTTTTACTTTTGTTCAGTTTTTCTGCAAATCCAGATCTTTGTCACAGATCTGGTAACTCTCACTGGTTACTATGTGGCTTGATCAATTTTTTTTTAATTTCATGGGGAGGCCAAGAATAGTAAGGCAAGAAACCAACACGGTAGAAAATCACATGATAAAATTGGCGGGAAAGTACTACTATTACACCTTACTTTAAATTTTGTTTGTTTGTTTGTTTTTTGATTGTTTCTTTAATCGCTTTCTCTTGAAATCTTTCTTTCACTTTTTTTTTCATTTATTTTGTGATAATTTGCCCTGTTCCGGGATGTTCCGGAATGTTCCGGAATATTCCGGGATGTTCCGGAATGTTCCATGTTCCGGGTTTTGTTAACGCCCTTTATAAAGGTGGAAAGAATGTTATTGAATCACTTAAAAGACCACAATAATATATTTTGCAGTTGTACTGTCACAGAATTCCAAAAAAAAATTTCCATTTAGAGATTTGTGTTTTGTTATTATATCAAAAGTGTTACAGAATCCAAAATGTCTGTTGCAAGTAACCAAAATGATGTTTTGAACATGTTTTATGGTGAAATACCGGGGAAAAAGAGTTTACCTCGTCCATTAAAACCGCTTGTTGAAATTGAGGATGAGTTTTACGTATCAACCAACAATAATATTATTAATAAGTGGCTTCGTGTTTGGAAAATGGTTGTATCGGAAACAAACCCCCACAATAAAGATCTTTTTGAGTTTGCAAGAGCAACAAAAGAAAGTTTTACAGATTTAATAAAAAGAGAACTAAAAGAGTTAAGAAATATAAAAGTAAGTTTAGAGATGAAAGTTAAATTTAAAAAGGAAGAAGAAGGAGAACAAACTCAATACATGGAGCAATATTTTCGAGAAAATGAGCCACAGGTTTTTCACGCAAACAACGATGAAAATGAGATAGAAGAATATTTCGATAACATTTTTGAAATAATAAATGGAAAAATTGAGGCATGGGTAGCGGAAGGGTCAGGATGGGAATTAGAAAAAATAGAGCTTGTGTATGTGAATGTTGCACGTTATCAGCCACTGCGTGGAGGAACTTATTTGCCAATTCCAACAAAGTTGAAAAACAAAAAAGCAGTAATGAACGTGGAAAATAAGGACAACGAGTGTTTGAAGTGGGCAATAAGATCAGCTATGTTCCCCCCACCAGAAGGAAAAAATCCAAACAGACCAAGTTCTTACCCAGTTAACGATGGTATTAATTGGAGTGGCATTGTTTTTCCAACACCAGTAAAACAAATTGATAAGCTTGAGGCGCAAAACGAAAACCTCGCAATAAACGTATTTGGCTGGGAAAATGAAAATGATTGTGTAATTGTGCATAGGATAACTAAAAAAGAAAAAAGCGTGCCGCGAATTAACCTGATTTTGATTGAGTCGGGTGAAAAACAGCATTATTGTTTTGTAAAAAGAGTAAGCGCCCTTCTTTATGATCAGAGCAAACACCGTGAAAAAAAACATTACTGCATGATGTGCTTAATAGGTTTTTCAAGAGAGGACTTGTTGGAAAACCATAAAAAATATTGCAATGGCTTAAAAGGAAAACCGACAAGGATTGATATGCCAAAAGAGGAGGAAAAAATAGTTTCATTTAAGGATTATTACAAACAAATGAAAGCGCCTTATGTTATATACGCTGACTTTGAGGCTTTAGTAAAAAAGATTTCTCTTTGTGAGCTTGGGCCAGAAAGCAAGAAAAAAAGTTACACCATGAAAACAGATTATCACAAGGCAAGTGGTTATTCTTACACGGTTGTGAGAAGTGACGGTAAAGTTTCAGGACCAAAAGTTTACAGGGGTGAAAACGCGGTGGGAACGTTTTTAAGTGACATTTTGCAGGAAGAGGTGAAAATAAGAGAGAGTTTGGCAGCACCAAAACCAATTGTGATGACGGCTGAAGACTGGGAAGAATACAAAAACGCAAAGATTGCCACATTTGTAATAAGAGTTTGATAAAAGATGAATTCTTAGACTCTTTGCCGGTTTGGAGAATAGAAGATGGTGAAGGTGGAGAAAAATGTAGCTATAAGGGTCAAGGGCATAAAAAATGTTTTTACAGAGAACAGAAAGAGCAACAATGGGGGATTCTTAAGCTACAAAAATTAACAGACAAAAAAGACCAGTTGGAAGCAAAACAACAGAAATATTGTATTTTCTGTGATTATCCATTACTTCAGAAAAACTACAGAGACGCAGTGAAAGACCATTGTCATATAACTGGAAGGTACCGCGGTGCGGCGCACAACAATTGCAATGTAAAACTGTACATTAACCCAAAAACAACTCCCATACCTATTGTATTTCACAATCTAAAGGGCTACGACGCGCACCATTTAATGCAAGAGATGTCGCAACTCAGTAAAAAAGAAGAGGTTAAATGCATTGCTAATAACATGAAGAAATATATCACATTTTCAGTCGGAGGTCTGCGTTTCATTGACAGCTTGAACTTTTTACAAGGAAGCCTTGATTCACTTGTAAGCGCAACACCAAAGGAGTCATTGAAAATAACATCAAACATTTCAAAAGGAAGCGACCTGCTATACAAAAAAGGATCTACCCTTACGAGTATATGGACTCATGGGGGAGATTTAGCGAGACAAAGCTTCCGGACAAAGAGAAGTTTTACAGTAAGTTGAACGACGAGCATATAACAGACGAAGAGTATGCACACGCACAGACTGTCTGGGAGACTTTTGAATGTAAAACGTTGGGTGATTATCATGATCTTTACGTAAAAATAGATGTTGCCCTGTTGGCAGATGTTTTTGAGAACTTTAGAAATCTATGCCAAGAGCAGTATGGGTTAGATCCAGCTCATTATTACACATCACCAGGACTATCCTGGGACGCTTTATTGAAAAAGACAGGGGTCGAGCTTGAGTTATTCACAGACCCTGAAATGTATCTATTTGTGGAAAGGGGAATGAGGGGTGGAATCTCAATGGTAAGCAAAAGATACGCAAAGGCAAACAACCCGTATGTACCTGGCTATGACCCCAGCAGACCGAACAAATTCATCATGTATCTCGACGGTAATAATCTTTATTGATGGGCAATGAGCAAGCCACTCCCGAAAAGAAATTTTAAATGGAAACGTGCTATGCCCACTGAGGAAGATATCATTAAGAAAAAAGAAAACGCAAAGAATGGATGGATTCTTGAGGTGGATCTTGAATACCCAAAAGAACTGCATGAAGAACACAACAGCTTTCCCCTTGCCCCTGAGAAAAAGCAGGTTAAAAATGAATGGATGTCGGAATACCAACACAGTTTGATAAAGGACTTGGATCTGAAAACACCAAAATGCAACAAGTTGTTGTTGACTCTTCAAGACAAAAACAACTATGTGGTGCATTACCGAAACTTGCAGTTTTATCTGAAGCAAGGAATGAAACTGAAACGTGTGCACAGGGTGTTGGAGTTCGAACAAGAATGCTGGATGGAGCCGTACATCCGGATGAATACAGAATTCAGGAAAAAGGCAAAAAGTGACTTTGAAAAGAACTTTTACAAGCTTATGAATAACTCAGTTTTCGGTAAAACCATGGAAAACCTGCGTAACCGTGTTAACATAAAATTAGTGAGAAGCGATGAGACAGACAAAATAAGAAAATTGATTGCAAGTCCTTTTTACTCAAGGCATGTTATGTTTACAAACGACCTGTTCGGAATCGACATGCGCAAAAGCGAGCTGCTGCTAAACAAGCCGGTCTACACAGGGATGACAATACTTGACAACAGCAAGATCTTAATGTATGATTTTTTCTACAACGAGCTGAAAAAAAAATTATGGTCCAAAGTGTGAACTTTTGTACACAGACACCGATAGCCTTCTGCTTGAGATTGAAACGGATGACATCTATAAAGATATCGAAACAAACAAAAATCTATATGATACGAGTGATTACCCGAAGGAGCATCCACTTTATTCAGACACCAACAAAAAAGTTTTAGGAAAAATGAAAGACGAATGCAAAGGAACTTCCATAACAGAGTGTGTCTGTCTGAGACCGAAAATGTACTCGATAATGAAAAGCAATGAAAAAAAATATAAAAAAAGCTAAGGGTGTGAAAAAATGTGTCGTTAAGAAACAAATAATGCATGAACAGTACAAGGAATCACTTTTTGGTAAGAAGCAGTTATGGCGTGGAATGAACATTCTTCGAAGCCAGAAGCATGAGATTTACGGCATGTATGTTAACAAAATCTCGATTTCCCCATTTGATTCAAAGCGATGGATAGAAGAAGATGGTATTCATACAAAAGCCTATGGTTATGAACCCGCATTCAAATTTACAGATGCTGAAATTGCCGCAATTGCTGCAGCTGAAGAAGAATTAAAGTTGCTCGGGTGGTAACTCTATGTTTGGAGGGACAATTAAGCAAGCTCATCGGATAAATTTCGCAATTTTTCAAGAGTAAGCTTGACCAAACATATTTCCTCTTTGGTGGGTTCATCATTAACTAAGTTTTTTTTCAACATTTTTATAAAATCTTCTTCTTGATTTGTTTGTTTTAAGAATTCGCACATTTGTGTTAGAAGACATTTGCTTACATTCGTTTCCATTTTATTCTTAATTTCAATATTTTTTAATTCAAAATTATTTATACACCAGGTGTTCACATAACACGTATAGCTGCTCTTCATTTTTTTCGTTTAATGTTTCTTGCAACTCTCTGTACAATTCTTTTTTTTTTTTCTCAATTGTTAGCTTGCTGGTGGTAGTTGTGTATCTGGAGGGACAACCAAAAGCTCTTCGCGGACAAACCAGCGTTTTGGTCCGTCAAATAAATAATAGGTAATCGGAGCGTCTGGTTTTATCATAATTTTTTCAATCTCGTAAACATTCAAAGACCAGATTGGGTCGGTAGCTCTTCGTCGACCACCTTCAAGTTCACCGGGTTGATAGAGATAGCGAACACTTAAGCCGGAGGGGGGCTTTTTTTCGTTCACACCAACGGGTCTCAAATAAGGTGTCGAGGGTTTGGATGGAACAGTTTTCTTTTTGATGGCATCAACAGGTTTTTGACCAGTCAGTCGAGTGACTTCTTTATTCAAAGCTGAAATAACAGCTGGCAGTCGGGTCACCCACGCAGTGGACCGCTGACCCTCAGGGAGGCGCATTTCAACCCCATATTGGTGTCCAAACAGTCGTTCAGCCAGGGTGCGGTTGAATCTTTCAACGATAGCTTGATCACGGTGAATATCCACACGACCACGTCTAACCTCAACATTATGTTTCGAAAGCAGTTGATTCACAGCGCCCATAAACTCACGACCAGGATCGACTTGAAGCAGTTTCGGCCACTTCAAAGGACCACGACTATAAATCCGTTCCAGAGCAGTTGCGACTTCTTTTGCCTCTTTTGTGGTTAACGGTTCGGATTCTTTGTATCGAGAGGCCACATCTACCACTGTGAGAGCATATTTAAAAGTTTTACGGGAGCGTGGTGGGCGATCGTGTGGGAGATACAGAAGATCGGCTTGGTGAACTTTGTTTGGAACAGGAACATCAAATTTCGGTCTTGGAATGTAACGTGGGGCTGGTAAATAAACCTGCCAAAGAGCTTGCTTCATCAACCATTTTTGAGCCACATCTTCCGAAACTTTCGCTGCCTGGGCTAATTTCTTAATTGCTGCAAACCCTTTCCAATACCCTTGCGGGCTGTAATAAATTTTTGACAACTTATTTAAAACGCGTGAGCTCATTGTATACTATACACAATAAAAAAATGGACGACCCGTTTGGTTGTTTGCAAGGTGAGAAAATTTCGCCGAAAATGATTAAAGAAATGTTGCAAAAAAATGAAATAAGCCTGTTATCAAAAAAAGATTGATCGTTGTCCTTCATGCGAGGAGCAAATAGTTTATGTGGTGAATGAGTTATGTCTTGCATGTAAAAATGTGGTAGAGTGATTGAATGTGATGATTATGAATATTTTGTAGAAGAAAATTGGATAAGAAGTTCCACTGCTCTTCCAACGAATAATGATTATTTAAAAAGAGTTTTGCAAAAATGGGACATGAGTTTAATAAATGGTGGTTGAAAACCAATCAAGGTTCATAATAGACATTTTCATATTTGCCTGTTTTCGGATTTTTCACCAAACGCATGACAGTACCTTTTTTTGGATGAGTCCAAAATTTCTTGCTTGTGACACCATTTGGTCCTGTGAAAGCATTTTTTTGCAATATCACCTGACCAATACCGATCGAACACAGGTTTTGTGGAAGGAATCATTTTTTTTGTCAAAGTTTCAGCAAAATTTACTGCTTCCAACGGTTTGTCCAAAACACCAGTCCCTTTTTGTTTTTTCAAACCCAAACCTAACTTTTGTTTAGCATTGATGACATTTCTTGCAGCCGCATGGCCCCACTCCCTTTGTTTGTAAGGAACAGCGTCAAGAGATTTTACCATTTTTTTATCCGCTTTGTTTTTGCATTTTTTAAGATTTTCACCATACTTTTTTTCACGGTTGGAACAAACATCATAATCAACATCATGTTGCATTGCAATCACATCTGTTGCACCTGTTGGTTGTTGATATATTTCAGGAATTTCACCCGTTTCTGGATCGTATTTCACCTGCTTTTCAAGAGGATTGTATGGCCCTGTGAAATTATGTCCCGGCAATGTCCAACCTTTTTTTGGTTTCGGAAATTTTCCAATTGCTGCATGTATATCAAACCCAGCTCCATCCAAATCAGGTCTGTCAGTTTTGTAACGTTGGTTTGGTCGAACTTTAGTTGAAAGTTGATTTAACATTTCACTTCCAACTTTTTGAATAACTGGGCGGGCTTTGTCAAGAGTGTAATTTATTGCTTTCTTTTGCAGTTTTGGGTCTCTCATTGCTTCAGAAGTGTTTTTTTTTTTTTTTTTCTTTTTTTTTATTTCAATAGAAAAAAACAAATCGTCTAAATATAACAAAAAAAATATATATACAAATACAATTATTAGCACACTAAATTCAAAAACACACTAAATTCAAAAATTACAAATTACAATACTATTACTCGTCTTTCAATACACTCTTTTTTAGTAAATCGCTTCAACTACACTTAAATTTTTCGAAGTTGTATTTAAATTTTACATTGGCTAAAAATTCATTTAATGACAGCTCTCTATTTAATAATTTCTGATTGTATAGATAATATTTCGCGTATAAAAAGGTGAAGTTTAACTTTCTAATAATATCTACCGGTAATTCTTTGTTTATGTTATCCTTGTCTTTACCGAAGATTAATTCAGTTGGGGAAAGGGTGAGAGAGGTGGCATTTTCTTTATTGAACCATTTTATCACCTCTGCGAAGAATAATTGGCTCCAATTACAATTGTGGAAAGTGTGAATTATGGAGTCGTTCAATTCACAATATGGACACTTTGCGTCCTCTGCCACACCAAAAAGAAATAATTCCTTTTTGGTGACTACTATTCTGTGTAAGAGTTTGAAGTAAAATTCCCTAAGCTTATTATCTCTACATACGTTCCTTACGCAACTAAAAAAAGGTTGTAGAGATGCTTGGCCAACTTGCAGATCTCTTTCCCATTTAGAGGTGGCCTTCGGTTCAATTTTTTCTTTATTTACAAGGAGCTGGTAGTAGTCTTTGTTTTTCATTTTGGTTAAGTTGATGGAGGTCTCTGGGGAGAGGTGAAACATAGTGCTTGACAGCAAACCTGCTCTGTCTACGGGGTATGACATTGCACGTTCTACAAGATGCCTGGGTATTGCAGAAACTACTTGAAAATAAATGAGAAAGTTGCATCTTAGATCATATTTTTGAACAAATTCTGTGTAGGAAAGGAACTTCCCGTCTGATTTTAGAAGGTCTCGTACGAGATAAATGCCTCTACCAAACCAGTCCCTATAAAAAATAGTGCGACCGTTGATAAGAATATCTTTGTTGTTGAATAGAATTAATTCCTGACCGGACTGGTTTGGAAAGGATTCCTTAATTTCCAGAAAATACAAGAGAATTAATTTGTAAAACTGGGGCAGATCGATCTGCTCTAGGAAATGTTTGTCGTAGTTGCATCGTAATAGAAAGTTTAAACCGCCGCATTTTTCAAAAAAGTAATTAGGAATCGTCTTCCAAGATTCCCTGCAGGTTGGCTCATCGGTTAGAAGTCTGGAAATCCAAGCTAACTTTAATGATTTTGCTAAGACATCTATACTAGGAGCCCGCAGACCACCTTGGTCATAATCTAAGATCATCAATTTACGCTTAAGTTTGTCCTTTTTATTTTTCCAAATGAATTTAAAAATGGTTGAATTTACCGCCCCCAGGAATTCCCGGGGGACATCGAGGCTAGAAATTGTATGTACCAGTTGCGAGATGCCAAGGCTTTTCGTTATAAGACATCTCCCAAATAGTGTAAGATTCCGGCAGTTCCAAACATCAAAGATGGTCTTCAACTTTTGCAATTTTAACGTGAAATTAGATTTTTCATTTTCTTTCTCGTTGTAAGAAATAAAAGTACCCAACACACGGATTGGTTTTTCAGGCCATTGAAATCCAAAGGGTTTGTCTTTTCTATGTCTCCACGATCCCAGCCACAAAGCTTTGGTTTTCGACGGGTTCAGTTTCAAACCGGAGATATCGCCAAAATTATCTAGCACAGCGATTGCTTGTTTTACCGAATTACAATTACTGTTAAGAAGGGTGGTGTCATCAGCAAACTGGCTTAATTTTAGCTCCTTACCAAGAACTTTTATACCTTGTATTTCTTTATCTTGTCTGATCTTGCACGCCAACAGTTCTACTGCCAAAACAAACAGATATGGGGATAAAGGGCAACCTTGTCTTACTCCTCTTGAGAGAGAAAAATAATTTGTACAGAAGCCATTGTTCAAGACTGCACTTTCTGTGTTAGTGTAAAAGATGGAGATCCAACGTTGAATGGATTCCCCAAAATTAAACAGTGCAATTGTTCTTTGTATAAATTCCCATTCAATTGTGTCAAAAGCCTTTCTAAAATCAAGCTGTAATAATATACCAGGAATGTTCTGAAGCTTTGTTTGCTCAAGGATGTCATTAATTAACCTAATGTTTTGTCCAATGTATCTTCCTTTAATGAAGCCTGTTTGGTCAGGATTGATTAGAAGAGCTAGAACTTTTTCTAGTCTCCTGGCAATAATTTTTGATGCAATTTTATAGTCTAGGTTCAATAACGTTATCGGGCGCCAATTAGCAAGTGTAGAAAGATCCGAATCTTCTTTCGGTATAAGTGTTATTACGCCTCTCCGTTGGGAGAGTGACATTTCACCTGCTCTATACGAAGCATTAAAACAGTCGACAAGATCTTGACCAAGTAGATCAAAAAAACAGTTATAAAACTCCCAGGTAAATCCATCTTCGCCGGGTGATTTCCCGCTACTAAATGTGTATAGAATATCTTTACACTCCCTAAGAGTGATCTCACCTTCTAGTTCACTACTCACCGAGTCCTCAAGTTTGGGTATTTCTAAATTTGCGATGAAAGATTGGAATAACGCATTTTCTACACTAGTAGAAGAAGTATAGAGATCATTGTAAAATATTTCAATTTCCTTTAGTATTTCGTCCTCTTTGGTCACTAAAGTACCATCCGGATACTTTAACTCCCTGATCGTTTTGTGATTATAATTCCGTCTCTCTAAGTTGAAGAAGTATTTTGTCGGTTTTTCACCCTGCTCGGTCCATTTTGTTTTTGAGCGAACGATTGAACCCTTTCCCTTATTTTCGTAGATTAGACAAAGTTCCTGTTTCAACTGGAAATATTCCACTTCCAGATAATTAACCTGGGCACTGTCGACACTATTAGAAATGAGTTGATCTAAATTACTCAGTCTCGTTTGAAGATCCTTTTCTTTTTTACGAAGATTTTTCGCCTTGTTTTTGGCATAAGGAATTGTAAGGCCTCTCAGTTCCAATTTAACTAGTTCCCATTTCAGTCTTTTGTCTTCTTGTCCAGCGTATTTTTCACTAATAGAAGAATAACTTCCTCTAATCAAATTAACATATTCTTCATCATCCAAGAGAGAGTTGTTGAACTTCCATAGCCCTGGGCCTCTTCTATTGTTAGAACACTTAAATTTAAGTTTTACTGCTCTATGATCCGGAACATTAGAGACCAAAGTTTCTATCTGTTCAACCAAATGGATCAGATGTTGTGGTAGTAGAAAGAAGTCGAGGCGCGAATATAGCTTAAGCGCTTTTGATTCGTACGTGTAGCTTTTTTTGTTTGGATTTTTCGCTCTGAAAACATCTACCAAGTCAAATTCCTCCATCATCGTCACCAATTGTTCCCTAGAGGTTGTAGGTTTCCACGGGCCTCCACCTTTTTTATCGATAGCTTGCAATGAAATATTCCAATCACCACCAATTAGAAGATTTTCAATATCGGTGTTGGACATCAAGAATGTGCTTAAATTATGTAGAAAAGCTTGTTGTTGACGTTGGTCATTTGGGACATAAACATTACACAAAGAAAGTTTGTTTTCGTTGAAATACAAATCAATCGAAATGATTCTGCCAGTTTGGTCTTTGTGAATATTTTCAAAGGTGTAATTTAGTGCGGGGTTCATTAGAATACAAACTCCTCTACTGTGTAATGATCCATGTGAAAAGAAAATGTCACCTCCCCATTCACCTCTCCAAATAATTTCATCTTTCTGTTCAGAATATGTCTCTTGCAGAAAATATACATCGCAGTTTTGATCTTTTAGAAAGCAAAAGATGCTTCTCCTTTTTACACGGTTTCTCAAACCTCTTACGTTTAGAGTTAATACATCGCATTTACCTTGCACGATCATGGTTTAGCTGTATAAAACACTATGGTAGCTGGAGTGTGTGAAAGAAGAGTTCATCGTAGATTTCTTATATGTAAATTGAAAAAAATTGAAAACAAAAACATAGCATAACAAACACAACACGGAATCACGCAACATGTTTACAAGGATATTAACTAATTGCATGCAGTCCGCAAGACTCATTAAGCATCTCCTATCCTCACTTATTTCTAGTTGACTAAGATAGAGTGTGCTAATAATAGTTCCGTAGCGACATAAGTAACAATAACTTATAGAAATTACAGGGTGTTCAGGTCATCTTCACAGAAGATTCTAACGGGCATTCCACTTGGAGAAGTTTTAACATACAGCTTACCGTCCATGGACCATACACTCTGAATCATCTCATCTTTCTTCATCTTGTTCGCTTTTTTCATGATTCCTCTCCTGTACTGGGTTAAATTTTCATTGATAAAAATTCGCGTGGATTGTACAACACCAGCAGTCGAGCAGACCGGGAAAAGGTCGGAGATCTTTACATTCTTGAGTTCAGTCCGCTTTCTATAGAGCTGAGCTTTTTTCTTGTGACTGATAAATTTGACCATAATGCCCTTCGGTTGGTTTTTTCCGCTGAAGATTTTATGCGAAATATCAATATCTTCGTTCGTGATGGGAACATTTAATTGTTCGCCGAGCTTGATTACCACGTCATCCGTTGCAGTATACAGATCTTCTGGAATACCATGTATTTCAAGCGCGTGTTTTCGCGTGTATTGTTCAAGGTCATCTTGCTGACCATAGAGTTCGTCGATATTTCGTTCCTGCTCATTTACTTTCTCCTTAAGGGAATTCACCGACTTTCTTAACTTGTCGTTGTCATCGAGTGCGTTATTTAGAGCTTTCTTCAACGTGCTTATTTCGGTTGAGTGCTTGTTGAAAGAAGATTTCAATTCGGCAATTTCAGCCGCCATTTTCCGGTTTTCCGTTCGCATATCATGAAGGGTTTGCTGTACCCCAACAAGAAGGCATTTGATTTCTTCAAGAGTTGTTTCTTCCTCCTCTTCTTCTTCTTCTGGCTCAATGTCGGCATCGTTCTTAATGTTTTCATCCAAATTAGCCTCAGCACGTGCCGCCATGTTTTGTTTCTTGGCGATACTTGTACTACTCTCCTCTTCCATCGAGCCCCTGTCTCCTCTTTTGTGTTTTCTGCCTTTGCTGGACATGAATCACGTTTTGTTTAAAGAAAGAGTCGCATTTCGGATTAATAACCGTTGTTGAATTAGGTTGAGGACGGGAAAGACGACGCCGCTTACAGAATACGTCCGACCTCTTCGGTGGCGCGCATGCTCTCCCCAAGTGTAATATCGTCCAGCTTCAACACTTTTTTTGCAAGATATGGGATTCCTTTTGTAATTGCAAGATCACCAACTGCCATAGCAACGTCGCCAAATATACCACTGCCCTCCGCGCGGGAGGGCTCACTCAGTTTCCCGGCAAGAAACCAGCGGATTTCATTTTTCCACAACTTGCGCATTTTACTAACAAGACTCTTCTATTTGTTTTTTTGTTGTAACAACTTTTTCACTCCCAGGTACATTTGGTGTGTGCCTTTTTTCTTTCACACAGTACACTTCTTCCATTTTTTATATAGTTATGAAAAATAATTTTTCACAATTTCCTCATTTTGAAGTAAATTGTTGGAGAACATTTTCAAAATATCGGCAAAACTTGTTCCTTTATTTCTTTCGTTTAAAAAGAGAAGGCAATAGTAACCACATCTCACACTTTGTTCCCATTGAATTTGGTTATCATTTCTGAAAAAATGTGTCATCCCATGCATTGACATTTCTTTTTCCCATTCCAAAGGTGGTGGAAGCCCAAATGAATCGAAATACTCATAAAGACCTTTTCCTTTTGGCCAACAACATACCCAGTGAGTTCCCAAACTTCCGAAATCATCCAAGTTGATAATGCATGGGGAATGAAAAAAAGGTTTTGTTTCGTTTCTGCTAAAAATACCTTTGATGGGAATTCGTAAAAAGTTGCACCATTTTCTCAGGTCAATGTTGGAAAGAGGTTTATCTTCAAATTTCAGGTTTTTTTTAAACGATAATAATCCTCCCAAGTTCCATAAAAAGGTGGAGGTTGAATTTGCATCCCTTTACCTTTTGGTATTCCTGGTGATCGTCTTGTTCGTGGTGGTGGTGGTGGTGGTTGCGTTTGCATACCTTTTCCAATTATTTTTCGAACTAAATCAATGGCTAAAGGCACTCCGATAGACGCCAACATACCAAGGAAGCCACCATATTGTGCACCGCTTCCTCTCACCAAACCTTGGCCAACAAGATATTGTTCTGCCAACTTTTTTTGAGAAGGAGTCATTCGCTGGACAAGTTTATAAAGCTCAATTTCCTTCGGCCCAAAACCGTTTCCGAATATTTTTTTCAGCACCTTTTCAGCACCGAAACTCAAACCTGTACTTACTAATGCTCCAAGGGCTGGCTTTATCAAAGGTCGTGCCAAACCTAACATAGCAGAAAACAAATTTCCACCACGCTGCGCAGTGTTCTGAAGCTGTGTCTGGCTTAATTTTATTACCATTCCTTTCCCTGCCGCCGATCTTTTTTTCAATCGCTTGATTTGAGTTTCAGTGAGAAAAAGTTCGTCACCACGCCCAATTTGGTCTGGTTTGACTTTCAGACCAACAGGGGTCTTCGTTGCATAAGCTTTTTTGAATTTTTTTTTCTGCCCATCAGTCAGTGCGATTTTGAACGAATGATAAGTTGTGCTCATCTTGTGTGTATATTATATTCAGAATTTTTTTTTCAAATTTTTCATTGTCTAGATGTCGGCGACAAGCTCATTACCAATTTGCTTCAGCACGAATTCTTTTTCATTCAAAACCAATGCGAAGATATTATAATCCTGAGCGTAAGCGGCTTCATTCAGTTTGTAATGGAATTCGAGCTGTTTCGGGTCGTCTGTCATACTTGCTTTGGTGTATCGTAGAGCAAAATAGATAATTGGGTATAACTTCTCAAAATTGTCAAGCTGCAGCTGAACACCGGTGTTGTAGTCGTTCTTTCTGTATCTGAAATTGATCAAATCATTCAAAATTCTTATTTTAAAATCATTGTCGTAAGGAAGATCAGGGTAAAATGTTGTGCCGTACTTTAGGCGGCAAGTGTCCAATCTTGCTGTGTCATCACCATCGATATCAAATGTGTCAAAAATGTAAGGGTTCTGTGTGTAAGCATTTTGTTTCCTTGTTTGCTGAATAAATACAAAGACATGCTTGGGGTCTTTTACCCCAGGTGTAATCATCCACGTACCATTCGCTTCCCTTTGAGAGCTGCTGCTATGTAAATTTTCATTCAAGTATTTCCACTGGGTTGGTTTCAAGAAATTTTCATTGGCCATGGTTTGTCCTTTACCAGTGAAATGTAATTGTGGAACCCACAATTCTAAATTACGGACAACAATTCTTCGAGCTGTTCCATCGTTTTGCCAAATCATTTCTTCATCGTTTTGAAGTTCAATTTCAAACTCAAGTTGTAAAGGCGGCAGTAGCCTGTCGGAAAGACCTTCGAAGAAGGAGTATCTGTTCAAAGGGATAATCGTCTTAACCATCAAACCTTCATGTGATAGAAGCGCCCTTGATCGAATTCCTCCTTTGTTCGTTGCATTGCCATCAGTTACTGTGGTGGCATCTTCATCAAGATACCAAAATTGGTTTTTTGCCACACTTCTTGAATAATCGTCTGAAAAATCAAGCAGACTTTTGATGAAAATACCTTTGTGGATATTATCCGCCTCGTACAGTTTTTTCCCTGCTGAACTTATTTTCAAACTTTTTATCAATGAGAAAGAACCGTAGACTGGAGCTGATTGGGTGTCAGCACCAATGTTGGCTCCGTTTGCTTTTGCTTTAAACTTGAAATCGACGCGGAAATAAGCGTTGTACCAGTCATAAAAATTGTTCCGGTCTTTCAAGGTAAATTTGTAACCCCTCTTTGTTTGAAATTGGTTATTTTGAGGTAATTCGATTGGGGTGTCTAATCTTACTTGAACTTCTGTTGTATTCTCGAGGTAAGGTTTACTTCTGAACATGTTTGCGCTTATTATATTTATAGAAAAAAATTTTTTTTATCAAATTTTGTTTGCCAAAATTCGATTTAATTTCGTTAGAGCATCTTGTGACAAAGGTTTTCGTTTTTTTCGCTCTTGCAGTATTTTCCATATTTTTTCCGAACCTTTTTCAACAGAATCTGATTTTATTGGTAGTTTGTTTTGCAAAATATTTTCAAGTTTCTTTTTTGCCTCCTGAGACAAAGGTTTTTGGTTTTGACCCTCTTTTTCAGCAATTTTCTTATTTTTTTTGAATACTTTACCGATGGTCATGAAGGTGTCACGGATCACACCTGACCCTTTGTGTTTGTATCGATAACTTCCGGTGTTCTCATCAAAGTATCTTGCCCACTCACTCGGATGATTCATGACTGTATATTATACAAACAAAAACTTTACTCTTTTTCAATCATTAAGTTTATTGCAATGTCTGTCCCGTTGAGATTAAGGATATTGTTTCTTCTGTCTGTTACCCAAACCCTTATTTCATTTATTGAACTTTTATTAACAGGTTGCCACTCAAGTCGAAGCGGCTCTTTTCGAAATGGATAGCTAACACGAAGATCTGCTGTTGAGAAACTGTATAACAAATCGCTTGGAACATTGTTTGTTTGAAGTGAGATAAGATCGCAGTGCAAATATACCCAATCAACACCTCTTGTGATATTTGGAACTTTATCTCCAAAACTAGGACCAGGCAAGATTCTTTTGTTATAACCAAGCAATTCGCCAAAATTTCCTTGAGACAAGTCAAGCTCATGATCTCTGTGCACTATAATTAAAATTCTATAAGTTGAAAACTCGAAATGTATTGTGAAAATGTAAGCGCTATCTTCTTTTGTTGGGTCTACTTTACCGGTGTGTTGCTGAATGAATGTGTTGATTCTTGCGTAATCATACATTCCATTCGGGAAAGTTAAGGTCTTCCACGCTTGTTCTGTTTTTTTCTTCCAACGAATTTTGTTGTTATTATAACTTGAATCGATATTATTCCACGAGTAACTCATTGTGATAAGTCTGTTTAGCGCAGCTTTATAGTTTCCTTCACCCAATTCCATTGGAGGATGAAACTTCACTGTAAAATCGTGTGAAACATTTCTTTCTTCACCTCTTTCAAGTTTTGCAAGGCTCGAGTCAAGCAGTATGTCAAAGCCCATTATTGTTTTATATAATCAGAAAGAATTTTTTCTTTTCCTTTTTTCCAATTGTGCCGAGTTCAACAAGTGAATCAAGAAGATATGATACCTGATTTTTTAGTTTTATTGAGCTATTTCCTGCTTTTATTGATCCTAAGCTCAAATTAAGTTGGTTGATCAATTCTTCAGCTTCATCAGCGATGCCGCTTCCTTCGGTTTCCCAATCCTGTTTTGAAAAGTCATCTTCATCGTCAGAAAGTTCAAAAGCAGGTCTTCGGCTCATGACAGCTTTTTCCAAGGGGGTTGGAGTAGTTTCTCTTTTTTCTTGTGGGGGAGTGGACTTCAGTCTATACTTCCCCGCCTGTAACTGTTTCTCAAAAACTGTTTTTGGTACCCCTCTTTTCGCAAAAATTCCATCTCTTACTTTTTTGAGGCCCTCAATTGAATAACCAAATAATGGGGATTTTTTACTTTTTACTTTGTAATTGGGGTCATTTCCGTATTTCGTGATCAGCTGATTGACTGTTTGTAATAGGGTTGATTCATGGGAAAATTCTTTTTTAACCGGCTCCGGCATCCCCCACTCTTTACGTGTGGATTTTTTTTCTTCCATCAGTGTTTGGGGTGGTGGTGGAAAATCATCATCATCATCATCAACAACTTCTTGATATGAGGGTGGTGGTGGTGATGGTGGTGGTGTTGGTGATGGTGCTGGTGTTGGCGCATCCGGTCTGAATTCATCACCAAAAGGGTAAGTTTCGTCAAATTCATCCACTGTGTAATCAGGAACTTCCTGCTCACCCTCTTCTTCTTCCTCTTCTACAGTGGCACTTCTATCAAGTCTTTTTGTGATTGGTTTAAAAAACTCTTCTCCTGAAAGCTGACCAAACTCTTTGTTTATTTTATCCATTTTGAATTTTTGGTGAATTTCTTTTGTTTGTTCATTTAGCTTCGCCTTTTCTTCAGCCAACTTACGCCATTTTTTCATCGACATATTTGCAGCGTTAATATATAGAAACAAAAAAAAAATGAAGATTCCAAATTATGACCCAGGTTCTTCTAAAAGTAACTACAAACAAGGCCTCCCTTGCATGCCAGCAAATGTTTTTCGGATGTTAATTTGTGGTCCCAGTAATTCTGGTAAAACAAACATATTACTCCATATGCTTCACAAGTTGTTGAAGTATGATAAAATTTACCTCTTTTCAAAAAACCTGCACCAGAATAAATATCAGTCTCTTTTGCAGGACTTTGCTGAAAAAATCAACCCCCAGGTTGGTTATGAGGTTATCGAGGCTCATGGTGATGAAATCATTCCACTCGAAGAGCTTCCGGTGGACAACCAAAAAATAGTTGTTTTTGATGATCTTGTTTGCGAAAAAAACCAAAACGATATCATTAATTATTTTATTAACGGGCGGCACAAAAACTGCTGCGTTATTTACCTCTCTCAAACCTTTTACAAGGTGCCAAAAGACATCCGTGTTAACTGCAGCCATCTTTGTATTTTTAGATTAGATCCAAAAGAAAACAAACGAATTGCAAACGAAACAGGTGTGGATCATGACGTTTTAGATCGCGCCACCGATGAAAATATTCTTTCCTTTACTATGACAAACCTCAAAAAATAATGAAAAAAAATTTTGATGAAGATATATAATGGGTAGATTCAACGGTCAAATAGGTGGAACTAGCCAAGCGACGACGAGTAAAAGTGGAAAAGTTGGTCCTCCTGGTCCGGGGGGTCCTCCTGGCCCCGAGGGTCCTCCTGGACCGAAGGGTGATAAAGGCCCTGGAGGACCACAAGGTCCTCGTGGACCGAGGGGTGAAAAAGGTGCCACAGGGCCACAAGGTCAGGTGGGGGCACAAGGACCACGGGGTTTTAAAGGCGACAAGGGTGACAAGGGCGATAAGGGCGACAAGGGCGATAAAGGTGAAAGAGGTGACCCTGGGTCTCAAGGTAGTGTTAGTGGTTTTGCTGATATTGACATGCAAAACAAGTACGATATTTTGCGATTAAAAAGCAACCCTTATCCTGTCCACGGTGATCTGACAAAGGTAATAAACTATCAAGACACGAGAAATATCTTTCTTTTAAAAAAGGAAGGCGGAAAAATGGAAGCAAGCATTAATATGAACAATAATACAATCTACAACGTAAAAGACCCAGTACAGGGAGATCAAGCCACAAACAAAAAGTATGTCGATAATCAGCTTGCGAAAAAACTGGATAAAGGAGCTGATATTGATATGAAAAACAATTCAATTGTAAATCTCAAATTTCCATCAAACCAAAAAGACACCACAAATGTCGAGTTTGTTAACAAAAGACTTAGTGAAACACAAAAAGAATATCTTGAAAATGATGGCTCAAAAAGTATGACTGGAAACTTGAATTTAAATAACAATAAAATTGTAAACTTACAAACCGATTTCAAAGATTCGAAATCCGCAGCTAATGTTAATTTTGTGGAAAATGAAATAACAACTATGAGAGATCTTGTCACTCAAAAAATTCATGAATCTCAAATTATTAATTCGGGTCAAAAAAGAGATGCCTTCAGATACTTGATGGAAGACACTGATGAATCTTCGAGTGAAAACAATATCAAGGTTTTGTGTATGACAGATTTTTCTGATTCTCCACATCAAATAAATAAAAAAGCTTACTCTCTCCAACTCTTGTTTGAAAAAGGCTCACCCAACCAGTACCGGTCACGCCTCGGTTTTAACTTATATAAACTTCCAGTTGGTTACTATACAATGGTCGTTGAATGGTTTCCGCCCGAAATGAGTGAGTTGAGTGTGGCAGTGCAAGGCACTACGATTTCAATTTCTTATTATGCAACAAAAACATTCGAGAAGTACACCAAAACAGTTATCAATTTTCACAGATGGGGTAGCTCACCTCCACAATTCCTTTATCTCGATCTACACGGTACAGTTAGTTTTCCATCATTTTTAACAATTGGACATCTTATTGTTTATGGTGTAAAAGAAACAATTTCAAACGTTGACCCAAGTGTCTATGACACCGCTTTTGTTATTGAAAATGGAAAAATGGTGATGGAAACAGATTTATCTTTAAACGGACATAATTTGAGTGGTTCCGTTCATTACTTACATGGGTTTTTAAATACGAGAAATAAGAAAAATAATCAATTATATTTTATATTAAATGGTAGTTCCCAGGTATTAATTCCTGCAAATAGCACTTTATTAAATATAACAGTATTATCTAGAAAAGCTATAGGTCCATTCCCAGCAATTACTTTAACATTAATTAGTAGTGATTTTCCTCATATACCTTTCACTTCAACAATAGCAATTCAAAAACAAAAAATAAATATTAATTTAAAATTACCAAATGGTATTTTTTCAGTGTTGTTGTCATCTCCAACCCCTAAAAATGAAGTTTTCTTAATTTTAATTGAATATAGAAAACCATAAAAAAATTATATATAATATACCACAATGCGGGACATTTTCGAATTCAACCATATCGACCAAACACTTTCTGAAGAGAAGGTTAAACTTCTGAAAGATTTATATACTCATTACCACAAGAAACATTATGGATATGAAAAGTTGCACCGCGGTTTTCGAAGAAAAAATTTTGTTTGTAATCTTTCAGCTGGCAATTTAATTATAAGTGCCGCAGTAGCCGGAGGAATAACACTGAACCCTGCTGTCATGGCAACTTTAACTGGTATTGGTCTTATTTTGAAAGCAGTGGCAAGCCTTAAGAAATACGATAAGAAAATAGAACAAGCAAATTTTGCCCATATCGAATACCAGAAAATCCTTGACGAGATTCGCTTTTACCTCCGAGGCGAAGATTTCGACGAGAAGGGCTTTCGTGATAAATTAAAAATGAACGATAATTTCGTCACTGATCATTGTATGGAGATTCCGCCATCTATTTCTCAAAAGTACGATAAAAAATTCGCTCAATTGTAGATTTTTAAAGTAATTATATACGCAACCAAAATGATTGCACTTTTTGCAACTATTTGTTATTGGTTTTTTGAACTTCTCACTCCTCCTGATATTAGACAAATACGATACATTACTCGTGAGTGTGTTTCAAAAATAATGTTACCAACTCGTGAATGTGTTTCAAAAATATCGTTACCAACTCGTGATGAAGATGGCTACCCGATTTCAGGCCAAGATGTAGTTCCATAATACGTTTTTCCCACATGTGTTGTGAATAAAACCCTATTAAACAAATGTGTATTTTTTATATTCTTAACATGGATGTCTGCACAGATCAACCAACGATCTCACAAGACTTGCTAACAAAGAAAGTATTATTATTAAATGGTCAACAAGTACCCTTTCAAGACTTGCTGATTGACCAACAAGAAATCTCAGAAGAATGGCCAACTAAAGAAAGTTTTATAAGAAAAGAAATCTTAAAATGGAGAAATATTTCAGACGAAGTATATAAAATTAAAAATGTTAAACACCGAGATAGTTAATATTGGCTTTCAGCTATTTTAACTTTACAAACAAAAAATGGAGATGAATTTCTTGTATGGGCTCCTAAACGCCTTGCTGAAGATTTAGAAGATGATGATTGTTGTGAATTTGTTTATAAAATAGGTCTCAAAACGTCTGCTGACGGTAATGAATATTTTGATTATTTGTTAATGTAATGATGTCTGTGTGAATATTAATTAAGGTTTCACTGGACCGCGAAGTCACGCACCTGTAAACACATTTTGGGAAAACCCCCATCGGAGATAGAGATTATGTCACAGATATTTTAAAAATAAATATCATGTGAATAGTCACTGAGACAAAAGCCGTTTCACGTGTAAAACAAAAGAATACATACCAAATCTCCCTGGCAACTAACTGTTTGAAAAGTAAATCAAAAATCTATTTTCACTTTTTCAGTCGCCAGGGAGATTTGGTATGTATTCTTTTGTTTTACACGTGAAAAGTTATTGTTTTTAACTTCCTATTTTTTCGTTTCACGTGAGCGTCTGTTATAAAAAGGTCACCGGTTTATACTTGTTCATTCGATCATTCGATATATTTAAGTTTAAACTTAACTCGATGTGCGAAAGAATATTTAATAATCCTCTTCCCAGAAACGAATAAATTCTTCATTGTCTGTGAGTTTCACCAGACCGCGAAGTCACGCGCCATAAACACAACTTAGGGAATGTGGTCCTCTTCCCATATATCAGTGCAAAACTTAATTAGGGTTAAATCAATTATATCGGGGACAGAAATGGTTATTTCATGTAAGATTTCTTCTTGTTTATAACAAGGGTAACAACACCCTCCCTGACAACAGTGCATATAGGCAACACACACTATAATATTTACAAGCCGCTCCATTTCAGGACAGAAAGGTTGTATTAAAAGCTCATTGTGAACCAGGTTCCAACCCAAAGCCTCTCGCTCTTTCAGTTTTATGGCGAGGTAATGTTTGTAAATTATCTCACGTAACTCTGGTGGTAAGTTTTGAATTGCTTCCGTAATTTGACAGTTGTTAAACCCGGCAGCCATCAAATTTGACTCACAAATATTTTAATCGATTATAAATCATTTTTTTTGTGTGTGTGTTCGGGCATATTTTCGTTCTAATAATTTTATTTCGTTATATACACTGTGCCAATCGTAAGTATCAGAGCATCTCTTTAATAAAGGTAAATTCTCGATCGGAGGAGTGTATAACAGTTTATGTTTGTTTCCTTGCTTAAAACAGGGATAACAAAGCCCTTCCCAGCGGCAGTTATTTGACTCTAAACACATAATTATACGCACAAGTTGCTGTCTGTTATGACAGAAAGGTTGTTTTAATAACTCATTATGTACCTCTTTCAAGGACGAATATCTTGCAACAGACATTTTGGATTCTGTAACACTTTTGATATAATAACAAAACACAAATCTCTAAATGGAAATTTTTTTGGAATTCTGTGACAGTACAACTGCAAAATATATTATTGTGGTTTTTTAAGTGATTCAATAACATTCTTTCCACCTTTATAAAACCGGTTTTGTGTTATCGGTGCAAAAACGGAAATTGAACTCTCTGTTATAAAACTTTTCTCTCTCTCTCCATTGTGAAAAATTGTTTCATATGTGAGCAGTTTAAAATCCTAAAATAAATCTCCCAGTACTATAGCTGTTACAGAACCCCCCTTTTACTATACTACTCAGGATCGCGCTGACAAAAACAAAAATTCCCGGACCTGTGTTGCCAAAATTTGCAAAATCCTAATTTTTGGTGTCGATCTCCTTGAAAGTGATCTGGTTTGGGGAGCTCAATTTCGAGGATTTTATTCACTGAAACACACGAAGAATGAGCTAAAACATTCCTTCAATCTATTCTTACATTGATTTGTGCTTATACTGTTACTACGTAAAACTAAACAGAAGGAGAAGAAGTTGTAAAAGTTCTACACAAGCTGTTGCGTGACCTGTCTCACGTGGACATTCTTGTCAACTTTTATGTTATGGCAGCTTTTTTTACGGCGTGCATCTTCTACTGGGACAGAGCATCTTGTCTTGTCAGTTCTTCAGCGAATACCTTACGCATCCCTGTGTTTAAGGCACACTGTCATGTACAGCTGATATCCTACTGGGACGAAAGTACCTGTAGGTATCCGACAGGTGAGTCGTACGTGATTCAATCTCTCCGTTTTCAAAGCACTAGATTTTGGTGCCTTTCTGACACGACGCTGTTTTGGCCGGAAAGCAGAAGTGTATTGTTATTATTATTTTTCAGTATTTGTCAAAATAAGTGCTGTTTCTATCAATTATCACACTTCTTGTATTGATATAAATTAATATGTTCAGCGCAAACCACGGACGTCCTGGCAGCGTGATGTATTTATGAGTTGTCTCAGGAGTGCGGGCTGTACATCTAAGAGGCCTAAGAGAACTAAGAGATATCAATGCCCAGAAAGTTTGCTTGTTTGACTTTGCAAGAACGCTTAGAACTCTTCAACAGTTTGCATTTAGGGGATAAAATTTTCATTGAAGAATATTTTCACGTTATGAAGGTTCAGTGCTGTTGCGTGACATTATTTTGAGTAATACTTTTGTTTTCCTTCCTAACACGGCTCTGCAAGTAGACTCCTTTTTGGCTCTCCGTTTATACGCGTTCGTCAATTTAAATGTTTTTTAAAAGAAACCTTGTAAATTCTCGAGGAGATTAATAATTTCCCGACGAAACTGCAAATAACAAAGTACAACAAATAGGGGCCATTGGTGCTTCAGAGTTTAGACATGACGAAATATCATTTCTCACTGCACTCTAGTTTCACCAACAATTTTCCAAACTCTTTCCTAATTTTTTAGAAAGATAAAGACGGATACCAGCGAATGCAAGATCAAGTAGCAAGACTATCTGAAAGTAGTTACGGTAAGGGATTTGTCATATTTCAAGTCGTCCTCCATTAATACTTCATATTTCCTATTATGTAAATTATACAAATTTTGGCAACACTGGTCCGCGAAATTTTGTTTTTACCAGCGCGAGCCTGAATTGCCCAGATTTTTTGTTTCATCAGGACCGAACTTTATCACAGTACTTATTTCAATTTGGTTTTACACATACCAAGACCCATTTTTAGCCTCTGAAGTTACCCAATTTTTGCATTTTTCCGAAGTGCGTAAAATGCCTTTGTTTCAAATAGCCACCAAACCACTTAAATGAAGCGAAACTCCAAGTAACTCCCATTGATAGAAAGTAGAAGAGTATTGCTATCATCTAAAACTGTTTTATAGCGTTGCAAATTGTTTAAAAGCAAGCGCACGCTATTTGTTTAATTTTGAGCCCTTATTTTTGCATAATTAATTAAGCAAACCGTTTTTTCTGAATTTCTCGGAAACAATAGAGTTCCAGAAAGTTGAAATGATATTTTTGAAGATAGCTCCCCAAAAGTGTTCGTCTGGCAAGTTATCAGGATTTTCGATTTTTTTAGCCTGTCCACCGATTCTTGATATTTACAGTCAGAGCCTCTTAATGTGTCAAAATATACGATGTTAGTATCACATTTAATATGTTCGGGGACACAATGGCATGGTAGAATGGGATGACAAAATGCATTTTTTTGATGAAACAACTTCTTTGCAAGCAGTGCAAAACATCGCGTTGCCTATAACATTTAGATGCTGACCGGGAAACTGATTGATGCGATCATCAGGAGCCCGTAATGTAATAGGTCTTTTTTCACGTCAGATGCCCCCTCCCCCGGGTCTTGTATTTGCTTTTGGTTTGCTTTAGGCTCCGATCTCTAGCAATTTGAGAGGGTTCTGGCCTATCAGGTGGCTGTTCTTCTTCTCGTATCTGTAAGTTGCTTGACGCCATTTGGTTGCCCGTGAAAGCGGGAACTGGGACAGACGCAATCTTTACCTCCGGTGTGCACAGTCCTCTGGACGACGAACGACGCAGTATTGCGGTAACCTTCGTCCCCCTCAACCAGACGAATGGAAACAGACTGAACCATGGACAGAACTTGAAAATAATCAATCTCTGAGAGACCAAGTGAGTCATGACTTTGGTAACGTTCCCTTCACAAAAACTAAAAATATGCCGATTATGCTAGCTAGCAGTGCTACTTTTATAAAAAGTGCAAAAATTATGCTCGTTTTTCCAACTTATGCCAAAAATTATGCTAGCACAATCGATAAGGGCCTAAAAGGGTAAAGTTCTTGTGAGTGTCACGAAATATCCCCATTACAAATACTCAAAGACACCTTCCCACCCCTTTCTCGTGGGATGTGACGTGGTCAGCGGTTACCCAGCCCTCCCAAGTCCAAGTTTGTGACGTCACGTGAGAGTTTCGAAGAGCTGCCACCAAGAATATCCAAATAGTCGCCCCACATCTTAAAATTTGAACTTACGAGCATCTGATGACATTTAGTCAGCGGTCACCCTTCTGACGCCTCGGTCGAGGCTCTGTGTAAGCCTCATTTAGTGTCTTAATCATTGATCTTCAAATATTTCAAATAGATGCCTACCCACCCCCAAAATCGTGCATCAACGGATGTGAGCCCACGAGCATATGATGTCATTTGGTCAGCAATTACATACACCTTCCAAGATATTCCCAGCGACTAATTACAATAAACGGACACCACGGAATTCAGTTTTTCTTTTCAGTGGGCTGTAGAAAATCAGGAACGTTGAAAGATATATCGTAAAATTTTGCGCGCGATTGAGCAAAATTGCATGCGTGGCGTAAGGACGCAGAACATGTAATGTTTAAATTTTTTCAAACGAGTCACGTGAACTGTTGCACGACCCATTTGTTTCCTATCTTTAATCATCTTTGCGAATGCACGACAGGCTTTCGACATCCGTGATTTTCGTTTATAGGAGCTCCGCTGTTAGGGTAACCTATCTTATATATTATGCGATACCCAAAAACGACAAAATAAAGTTGCTTAAAAAAGCTTTTAATATTTTTACACTATTAAGCTACGTTCAATATATTAAATTTCTACGTAAGCGTCTCAAAATATTACCGTGTGGTTCAAACGAAAAGCTTTGCAACCCTGTGCAATGTGAATTTCTATGTACATTAAGTTTTAGGCATTTCCCGACAAAGAAAAATACAACAATACTTGGCAGAACCGTAACAATTTTCCACTAAAGCCTAGTTCAATAGTTCAAACGTCGAAGTTTACATGTGCGGAACCTAACCGAGCCAAACCAAATAAGCAACAAGAATGTCTTTTGCTCATTTGAATTAGGTTCGGCACATGAAAAGTTCGACGTTTGAACTAGGCCTAAAAGTACACAAAGAATTACCCCGCAAATTCTACTGTAATGACGTAGCACAACCTACGTGTCACGTCTGATTAAAATTAGCATCGAACAATTCGCAACCAATCAGAAGTATTTACGAGTAACACCCTAGGACAGGGTGGGGTGCTTCTCGGAATTTTGGTCCCTCGTCCCCGCTATCCCTATTTTAGGCTTACCACTGAGACATCACAAGGGAACTTTTTTTGTCTTTACTCAGACGTCGTTGACATTACGAAACGAGGTTTCTTCTATTCTAGGTTCATCTGGCAGCTCTATGTGGCTTACTCGACGAAATATTGCACCAACATTGAACCTCGACAAGAAAGAAATAATGTCTAGTCATTTTCGCAATAAATAATGTCATTAGGTTCATAGCCTGCGTAGCAAGCGTTTCCATAGGGCTTTCTGCAGGTTTGAAGCATTTTTCGCTTCTTGAACGCGTGAAAATTGGGGCGAGCAGAACAAAGTACGGGAAGGGGGAGGGGAAGGGAGGAAAGGAAACGCTTGCTTCAAACCCCACGATTTTCAAAAACCCGTTCGTCCACCAACGGAGTTTCCTGATTGGCGCGGCATGGTAGTGTTGATTGCCAAGTGTTAAATCCGTCAATCAATTCAAGTATGGTTATTTGAACGTGACCCGCATGAACACAACGAACTGGTTCTCGATCGGGGAATTCTTCTCACTGTCACTATATTTACCTGAAGTTCCTCTCAAGATCATTTTTGTCCTGATCGTGTAGATTTCTCCGACACAGAGGAATCTACACGAACATTCTTGCGACAAGGACTGTTGCCTGATAGAGTTTGGAGCAGCCGTTTACACAAGTTGATAGACTGTTTTCGCGGAGTTTGGGAAACAGCGGACTCGCTACCTATGGCACTCCGAATAACTTCGAATAATGCCCCTAAATTCCGAATTTTTCGAGCACAAGAATTGCACAGGCATACGGTCCGGAAATAGCTCCAAGTTTTGAACAACTTTCACTCCAACCGCTCTGCAAAGATCAGCGAGAATTGTTACATAAGAGTCCTTTCTTTGCGACGCTTTGAAAAGGTTTTCCGAAGAAACTAAACCCGATTTTCGAGGCTGAAATTTAACTGTGAAATTACGACAAATCCTGAAGCAATCGCTTAGACTTTGTTTTGATTTTGATGGAAGTAAATTTGCATCCTCCGGTGATCTGTTATTCGTAAAATCCTCTATTCGCCAGCTGTCACACTGTGAATTATCCAACTGTGAAAGTGTCAAAGGGGCGTTTTTCAAAATCATGGGGTTTGCGGGCAAGCATTTCCTTTTCTCGCCTCCCCTCCCCCTCCCCGATGCTTCCATCAGTGTTGCGCTCGCCCCAATTTTTGCGCCGCGAAAAAGCGAAAAACGCCTCGAACGGGCGGAAAAACCTACGGAAACGCTTGCTACGCAGGCTATTAGGTTCAAGTTGGTAATACTGTTCAATTAAATATAGGATTCTAGGACAAAACGTTTCGCTTGAAGGAATTTTGCTCTTTCACGAGTAGTTAGACTGTACAAGTTAAATAACAATCAAATTGACTGCCTTGGATTTAACATAACGGCTAGATTCGGATGTTTGCATGAGTGATTTTTCCCAAAGTATTATTCACGACAATTTTCAAATCGTTAAGTTACAAGATTGTGCATGCGCTGCTCTCGTTTGTATTCCTTCTCTCTGATTGGCTGTTTCTCCCTCCAGCCGCTGGGGCCTGGGTAGGAGTAGCTGGAGTATTTGCATTTGCGTCTCCAATGATATGTACTTATTGGGTGAGTGGGAGGGCCGGACGGGAAAATATTTGGCTCGAGGTCATGGCGTACGGACCGAGCCGGCGCAACGAGGTCCGTACGCTATGACCAAGAGCCAAATATTTTCCGGTCCGGCCCGACCTAACTTAGTAGTCAATAAGCAATTTATCATATGGCCTTCCCGTTTTTTCTTTCAATCTTTTGTCTTTCATTTTTTTCCTTGGGAAGGGCAGCGTTTGTTTAGTTTCGTGCGCATTTTCAAATAGCCAATGATATCACGCCATTCATTCAGGATGTCAGTAAAATGTATTTCAACAGTTTAAGCTGCAAAGCACAGAATATTTCAGTATTTTCGACAAACTTTTCAAGCAAAAGCTCTAATTTTTGCTAAATATAATAACGTCATTTAAATTGTTATACAATATATGAAAGGAAATCTTACAACAATGTAATAATGTACCGAGAACGTCGATTACAAAGAAACTCAGCAGTCCTCTTCGTCTGAAGATTCGGTAACATGACGGCGACGCTTCTTCGGAGCTGAAATTTGTGCAGCGTGTTTCGACCCAGAGGCTTCAGGAAGGACAACATTCTGGATGTTAATCACGCCGATGCTTGCTCCTGAAAATGTGCCATTTGTTTGGATGGACTCTTGAACGGTACCACTTGACTGATTTTGCGGTTTTTCCTCCGTTGTTTCTGCCTTTGGTTTGGGCCTGGAGTTTTCTTTCCCGCTGAGTATTTTAGACATCTGGCGCTGCTTTTGATGGGATGCTACGGCATAACTATCGAGACTTTTAAGGCTCTTGTGGCCACTCAGTTACGCCACATTGTTGTGCAAAATACCGGAATCAGGAAGCGTTTTGATGCAAGTTTTTCTCACTGAGTGGTTGGTGAATTTCCCGCTCGTAGACAATGGCGGGTTTTTGTGGCGCTTGAAAGGAATTGGCCGATTTTATTTTTCCCCATCGGTCTTTTTGAAAAGCAAATCCTATCTTCTGGTTTTCATTAGTGATGAACAGCCAGGAAAAAAGGACTTTCCGATGATTTGGCCTCTTCTGATCACCTGTAAACAAACTCTTTATAGCAAGCTACTGGATATTTTCGGTCGCCTGTTTCGTACGCTTTAGGACGGAAAGATCATCGATGCTCATTTTCATCTCCGTGGTGGGTCTTACTCTCCCTTTCGGCTGACCATTCCAAGTACTCTTCGCCGCTCGCTTCATCTTTTCTCAAAACGATATCGCCAAATTTCATCTGCCTTGCTTCGTGTCTGGCTCGGTGGCCGAAGTGGAGAGTGAGCAAGAACCACATCGGTCGTACGTGAAAGGACATCAGGATCATGGATGCCGAACTGATTCTCATCAAAGATGCGCTCAATATCTTCGTTTGCCAGGGCTACTGTGGCATTTGGTTGTTCCCTTTGCCCTGCTTCCTGAGTTCTCGACGCTTGGATTTAAGGACTTCTCTTGAGACTTTGAATTCTTCGTCTTTAAGGACTGATGTTTATGTTTGCACTGTTATCATCCAAGTAGCGCTGGATGCTGCGCGAAAAAGCGGACATTGTATCAGGTTCACATTCTGTGTTGTCCTTCTTCTTCGCTGTAATGTAGAAATTGCATAACAGACTGTCGAGCTCAGCCGGAGGAATTACCGTTATCTTTCGTTTCTCGCAAAATTCATTAAGAAATCTCTTAAATACATTCATGTCATACATTGTTTTTTTCACAGTGTTTCCTTGTTGTTGGCTTCTAATAAAATTGTGAACTTCTACATCTGTGAGGAGTTTTGACTTTTTTTCTTCGCTTTCGAAGTAAGTTGGCTTTTGAAGAAGTTCCATATCGGACAAGATCGTCAGGGTAGTAAAATTCGTTGTCGTAATGTTCACTTACATCGCTCATTTTGAAGGAAAAGTTAGGAATTGTACTGCAGCAAATAACAGACTGTCGAGCTCAGCCGGAGGAATTTCCGTTATCTTTCGTTTCTCGTAACATTCATTAAGAAATCTCTGAAATACATTCATGTCATACATTGTTTTTTTTACAGTGTTTGCTTGTTGTTGGCTTCTAATAAAATTGTGAACTTCTACATCTGTGAGGAGTTTTGACTTCTTTTCTTCGCTTTCGAAGTAAGTTGGCTTTTGACAGAAGTTCCATATCGGACAGATCGTCAGGGTAGTAAAATTCGTTGTCGTTATGTTCACTTACATCGCTCATTTTGAAGGAAAAGTTAGGAATTATACTGCAACAAAATTGTTTCAGCTCAACTATCGGAGGGCCGTACGCAATGCTCGCAGGGCCGGTCCGAGGTCGGAGGAAAAACCGCAAAATCAGTCAAGTGGTACAGTTTAAGTGTCCATCCAAACAAGTGGCATATTTTCAGGAGCAAGCATCGGTGTGATTAACATACAGAATGTTGTCCTTCCTGAAGCCTCTGGGTCGAAACACACTGCACAAATTTCAGCTTCGAAGAAGCGTCGCCGTCATATTATCGAATCTTCAGACGAAAAAGACTGCTGAGTTTCTTTGTAATCGACGTTCTCGATACATTATTACATTGCTGTAAGATTTCCTTTCATATATTGTATAACAATTTGAATGAAGTTATTACATTTAGCAAAAATTAGAGCTTTTGCTTGAAAAGTTTGTCGAAAATATTGAAATATTCTGTACTTTGAGGCTCAAACTGTTGAAATACACTTTACTGACATCCTGAATGAATAGCATGATATCATTGGCTATTTGAAAATGCGCGCGAAACTAAACAAACGCTGCCCCAAGGAAAGAAAAATGAAAGACAGAAGACTGAAAGAAAAAACGGGACGGCCATATGATAAAATGCTTATTGACTAAGTTAGGTTAGGCCGGACGGGAAAATATTTGGCTCTTGGTCATAGCGTACGGACCTCGCTGTGCCGGCTCGGTCCGTTCGCCATGACCTCGAGCCAAATATTTTCCCGTCCGGCCCTCCCACTCACCCAATAAGTACATAGTACGTCACTTTACCTAGAAACAAGAATTTGCGAAATGTTAGTCCAAACTATATCACTACAGCGATTTTTGTTGGAAAGTGTGAAGCATGGCGAACAATTTCATACAGTCAGCGGCTCGATATGTGGGCTCACACAGTTTTCATATTCGTTCAAGTGAATTAGTAAAAAACCGTAAAATCTACTATTAAGCGACACAATTTTGGTGTCTAACACACATTCAAATCAAAAAGCAAGTTAAAAAGAAGAAAAACCCACGTTTTCTTGTTATTTAAGCATTGCGCAATCAACAGCCTTATTGTTACACCACTTTGTCACGCGAAGTCACACTGTCCGAGAAAATTCAGCCCGAAACTTCTATTCAAGCTTGTACAGCGGACCTCTAAGTGAAATTTAAAGTTGTTATGTAAGCTGAATATAAATTGAACATTTTCAATATGGCAGCCGATGATGAGTTCGGTGAAAAGGTTATAAATCTTTCATTTCGTCGGCATTTCCAGATGTCACGGGCTTAGGAAATCATAAGTGTTTTACCCGTTTTTCAGTCGTGGTGGGAACAGCGATGAATGGTTTGTGGGTCATATTTTTGCCTTCGAAACTTACTTTGGTTTGTGGATAGCTGACTAAGATTTCTGCGACTCGACCTTGGAACCGCTTTTCAGTGCAACCGACTATTTTGCCTTGGGACCTCATCACTTATTGTTGAAGACAGTATGGCGGATCGAATATCGTATGCATGAAATTTTCAAAACCTGGGGGAACAGTGAAATCGTCGGCAAACTACACGCAACTAGCCCGAAGACAACCTCATAGATGTCTATTTCAAATAAGATTTCTGCACTTTTGAAATATTATAGTCTTACGGAGGGACAGAACAAAATTCAACAAGGTAAGCCTAATTTTCACTGTTTTCTCTGTAATTTGAATACGATGCGTAATAAAATCTAAGTCCCAGAAATGACGCGATTCGCATGCGCGGCGGCCATGATGTATGAAATTGTTCGCCATGGTTTGATGAGATATTTAACTGATTTACAAAACTAGCTCAATAAGGAATCAAAACGAAGCCGAATTGTTTGTTTGCTTCTTCAAAAAACCAGGGACAAAGCTCAAGACCCGACCCACACTAATGAGTTTTCAAAAGTCTGTTTTCATCCGATCGAAAAAGTAGTAAAATATTTTCGTCCACGCAAACGCGTTCGCATCGTTTTCACACTAACGACGTCAGCGGCTTCAGAAGTCTCCATCTTTAAAAACGTTTTTGGAAGTCTCAATTTTCATAGTTTTAGTGTGGATGATGGACACGTGTTTTGTCGCGCTCGGTGCCGCCTTCATGTTTTTTTTTTCCGGGCTCCACAAACAAACACTGTCCTGGGAAGTCATAAAAACGTACGTACCTCTAACGTAGTTTTGCCGACTTGCTGTTGTTTGTCACACAGCTGGCGAAGTTGATTCATTTTATCGTGAAACCGTTTATTTTGCTTTTTTATCGTGGCCGTCTCGGTCATGTTTTTCATCATATCTGGATTAAGTGAAAACTGCAAAGAAAAACAGAAAACATTTGACATAACTCAGTTTTATTCTCACTCAATGACAACCTCACGTGGATCCGCAATAAAAGTTATGGGAACTTCCTGTTTTGGGGCTCACCAAGTTACATAGAAGAAGACAACAAGCAATACCAATTCAAAAACAGCTAACAATAAGCAACACTTAGAAATCCAGAATCTACAATTCTCAGATTGTTCTAAAGCAACAGTCTTTTCAAGCAACAGGCTTCTTATACTGGCAATGTGAGATCACACCACTATAGCAAAGCTAAGCTTACGGTTTGTTTCTTGGTTTCTGCCCTCATTATTGCCTTGGTATCTTTTCCCTTTTTGGCCGCCACGTTGACTGGTTTCTTGTCCGCGACTTGCTTGCCCCAAAGCTGAACAATAACCGGCTTCTGATTTACAATCAACACTGCATGGGTACAGTTTAGAGAATTTCTTACCTCGGGTGGACACTTATCGAAGGTAAATCTCATCTCATTGTTAAACTCATGATTTCTTGTTCCAGATATCACTTTTGTCTTAATGTCAGCTTCAAGGTACATTGAGTATTTACTGTACACGTCCTGAGAAAATAACAAAAAGCAAACAGTTTTAACCAGCAGAATTATGATACTATTATAGTCCATCACCAAGAATAGCACCCTTTTAGTTCCATGCCATACCAACTACGATACCGGATAGATATAGCGATACCGACAGTAAATAAACCAATACTATGACGTCATCGCCGCATCAGTGACAACAAAGACGACTGGAGGTGCTACGAAATAAGCTGCAATGAATTACAGCTAAAGCTTGTCATGCAGAAGAGATATAAGCTTTTGATTACACATTTGAGATAATTGTTGTCTTCAACAATAAAAAAATCTGCAATGCTTAGCGTGTATCGCTAAGGAATTCCCCTTGCGCTCTACACGTGGACAACAAAATCCAGTTCCCTTCCTTCCTGCAGTAAGGGACAATTAAACCAATGATCCTACAGTACCAATACCATTAAACTAAGATTTGTAACGCCCCTTCCACTAAAACGAGAACTCAATCAACACTTGACTAAAGCGAGGGGTCAAGGAAAACAAGCTCAACAGAAAACGTACTGTAAGCCACTGAAGTGAACGGCCAAAGTGAAACCTTTCAAATTGCTAAAATTGTTGTTTAGAGCCTCAACGACGACGAAACAGAACAGTTGAGGTAAGTTAACGTTTACTTTGAACTTAGTTAATAATCGTTCACCGAAGTGGAGGTAAATAGCAGATAATAACGCGAGTTTGAGTAGCCAATCAGAGGGGGCGAAAAATATAATTCGTTTATACTAAACGTCACTGTGACAACGTTTGCTGGATCTCAATCCATTTTGTTTGATTCTATTTTTGTGTGCTCCGTAAGTTTCTGTCGCTATTGTGACTGACGGTAGCGTAAAACACAAACGCCAGAAATTGTCAATGAGAGGGGTCCAAATGTCGACTTCTATTTGATTCTTCAGAAGCCAAAGAATGTTAACTCAGATCTCGCAAATTTACAATAAATATATCTTATTAGATGTTTCGGCGTGAAGTATCGTATATTTTTACGAGTTGTCTTTATTATCCAACTTGACCTTTTTCAGTAATTTGAAAGACAACTGCAAGCCTAAAAGATGAGTGCAAGCACCATACTGTACAATAACCAACTGTACAATATCGTGGGATATTTGTACTAGTTTCGCGCGCTTTTTGTACAATAACTAATGCACTTGGATAATAACGATCGATACCCATATAAATGTGATGGTGAATTTTTAAGCCTGGTGAATTTTAGACAATGATGTTTTATTCAGTTAGTGACACAAGCGACTCGGAAAAAATCCGAGTTCTTCCAACAGGAGTCGAACCTATGACCTGCTGGTTACTAGTCTAGATGCTCTACCACTGAGCTACAGGAGACTCCTGGGAGCTAAGGCCATAAAACTAGGTTCATGTGACAAACGTCCTGCATACTGCCAGGACTGAAATGTCGATAGGTGCCATATTCGCAATGATGTTAATGTGATAGGTGAACATGAACATAGGTGAACATGAACATGAACCTAGGAGGGTAGCCGATTTCTCATCCTAGCTCTGAAGTCAGTTACAGTGAGCTTCTCCCCCATGGCAACCTAAAGAATAGAAAGCATCATGAAAATATTTTTTTAAACTGTGAAAGATAATGTTAAAAAGCAGAAGGTGAATGCAAAGCCAGAATTCCTAAGAGCTTCTGAAGCTTTTTCCTAGGAACCTATCAAAGCTTTTACTGCTGTGGAATGCACATAGGGTAGCGTTAAGTTCTTTTCTTGAGCAAGGAGTACAATTACAAAGTAACCTAAGCAACGGCCACTATTGAAAAGCCACGTTATTTTGTCTTATTTGCCATTTACTCCTTTGCTGAATCAACATATAGATTGAGGCCGTCACGGAGAAAGTTTATACAGGACGACTTGAATTAAGATGCGACATGAGCCATTATTACCGGCGCCGTTTACATAAGACGCAAAGATTTCGTGATAAATGGTTTTAAGACGCGGCTCAAGGTTGAGGTAATGGATTGGATTTGTATCCAAGAAGACTTTAAACAAAAGAATTACCAAACTGGTAGGGTTACAACTATCTTGTCTTCTGTATTTCTCCAAAGATTTGTGCGTCAAAAGTGGTGTAGGCTACCCGAGATCGAGGTCTCACCGAAAATTGTTTCAAGGAAGCATCGCTGAAAGATTTCGTAACTTCATTAAAATTATCACCTTACTGTGAGCTCTGTTGTCTCGTGTCTTTGATTTCTACATCATTTTCTGCAAATATCCAAGTTTCTTCCCGATTCTTCGGTGAATCTTCGGTTGATCGCAGTTTCTTAACCGCCCGCCATTTTGAAAAACCACTCATTCCCGGTTCTACGCAGCTCCCAAAAAGACCCCAGGAGAGACTATGTAAGCAATCTTTGCCATGTTATGGTTACGAGCTCATAAGAAGATTGCACGACGGACTTCCATATATCGAAGGTCGCCGTGCAACGGATTAAAATTTTTAATTCAAATTAAGTTCTGTCGGGGGACTGGAAAACGCTTTTTGCTCTTACCAGCTGAAGACGAATTTGAAAAACAATAGCGATTGTGTTGTCTGCCAATGGCACAAATCTCCTAGAAACGGCCCAAGCGCTTCCCACCCAGTGTTTCTAAGGCCTTCAGGAGGTTTTCTGGTAAGCTGCGTAGAACTGGGAATGAGCAGTTTTTCAAAATGGTGGCGGTTAAGCAACTGCGATCGAATTCACCGAAGAATCGGGGAGAAACAGGGAGAAATCAAAGACACAGGACAACAGAGCTGACGGTATGGTCACAGTGTTACCTTGAAAAGAAACAACGTGAATTTAACATAATTTCCTTTTTTTTTCCTTTATAACATTGTGCTTTTCTGTTAATTCATGCTCATTATCCACAAATGATATGGAATTATTGCAGCCGTCTTAAACTTTGTAAGCGGTCTCAATTGCCAAACATCTCAAGATGTTCGGCAGTAGGCCAGGGTAAGACAGGGCATGTACACATGTACAACCTTCCAAGTTTTACAGTACTTTTTCCTACTGTAACTTTTTTTGGTGTCGCTTACACATTTCACATCTTGTGCGTACATTTCATCAAAGTAGAACAGAATATTTCACTATAGTCTTCAGACATTAGTGCATCGATTTTTTTGCCTGACAAAGGAACGACTTTTAGTTTTAGAAATTACTGATTTTCTTAAGAACTAATGTTCTTCACCCATTATTTAAGCCATTTAAGCCACAAACCCTTCACGACTTTCCTGTTACCATTAAAGGGAAATATACGCAGTACATCATTTTATTCCAGGAGTGTTTGTTTTCGTTTAAACCAGTTTGTCTGTTGAGGATCTTGAACGTGTGTTTAAGAGTCGTTGCACATTTGAGTATAAATTTCCCGAAAATTTTTCTCGAAGACGTAATTTAAGCTTAAAAGAATAGCAAGCTACTGCAGAGCAAATTATTAAATATATTTTGAATCAAATGTGAGCCGAGTCAACACAGTAAAAAATATGCTCTTTCTCAAATCTGCCTTTTACTTTTTCAACCGATAGTGGCATTCCATCTGATCTCGTAGATGAAAATAAAGGAGACTTTGGAGTGCATCTTGTCATTTGCCTGTCTTGTCACACTTCTTATCAATAAAGACCGGCCAACTTTCTGTATTATTTCTACCCTTTATTAAAAGAGACCCAACTGGCTTTGAAGTGGGTGGCTTACAAGGGATGACCCAAAGGGGAAGGGTTGGGTGGGGGCTTATTAGAGAGTGGTATTATTGCAAAATTTGACTTTCTAGTGGGGGGGGGGGGAGGGTGGGGGCTTATTCAAGAGAGGGTTATAGAGAGGGGGTCTTATCAGAGCTTTTGTGGTAAGTAGATTAGCTCACAGATACAAAGTATCTGATTCCAGTAATAGGAAAAATAAGCGGCACATACCTGTTTTACCCGTTCCTCTTCCCCTCACCTCCGGTGTAAATGATCGCATGACACGGCATATTTTCTCGGAAAACATGAATGTATCAATATCGTGATTTATTGTATTTCAGTTTACAATTATTTCAGGTGGTCTTTGAGCTATTTATTGTAAGGTGCTGTTAAATTATTATTAATAATATTGGAATACCCTAATGGATTATTCAAATGCACTTTCTTTCATCAGCCACTCATTGTGATACAGTGACTCAGGTTTCCCCGCCCAGATGTAAACGACAGCATGTAATAAACAGATCATGTGATTATATCGTCTTATCAGTTTTCTCGGAAAACGGGAAAAACCTAACTGATCATTCAAAGCAATTTCTTGCGCCAGTGTAGTTATTCACTTTGTTGAGCTCTGTTGTTTGAATTTTCGTGTGATTTTCATTTTCCATATTTATATCTGAACATGATATGACTGTTGTGTAATATTTCTCGTTGGCCAGCTTCAGTCACAGCGGTGTAACTGGGTTTTCAGGTAGGTATTCGTTTTGTTTGTTTTCTTCTGTTTTGACGAAATAGATGATCGTGTAACGAGAAGGTAATTAGATGTTGAGTAATGGAACCACTGGGCCTTGGTATATTCAAGTATTAATTATAAAGGTCTATGACGCTAGTCATTTGGCTATATATCACAGTGTTCAAGGGGTTGAAGTTTTATCTAGGAAATAGTAAAGAGCCCATTGCTGAATATTTAACCAGAATGTTCAGTACTTTCATTGTCACAGATACTCGATATGTCCGTGGCCATTAACAAAGAATATGAGGAGAAAAGCAGAACAATTAAATTCAATTGAACAATTTAAAGCATTGAGTGTGGTACATGCTCGCTCACTCTCTTCTCTGTCGTTTATACTGGACTGAAAAATGCCGATTGTTCTGCGAAGGAGAAAAGTTAGCTTTTCTCAGTTTTTCTTTCGCAGAGCACAGAAAAGGCTTCAGTTTCAATAGAAAAGGCTTCCGTTTGGAGAGGAAAGGCTTCGGTTTCGTGTCAGTGAACACGTCAGTTGGCAAAAATAAATTATCAAGAAAACACAATAAAATATCCTGAAACAATTTATCCAAAAAAACACAGTAACACTTGGTATGCGGGATGGGTCTGAGATAAACTTATCAATCCAGCACCACATTCCTGTTGTACCCCGCCCCTCTCCCCTCTCCCCCTGTGTAACCGATAGTTGACACGGCACATGATTATTGGATGATTAAATATTCAGCAATGGCTCCTTACTATTTCTTAGATATTATTTCAACCCCCTAAACACTGTGATATATAGCCAAATGACTAGCCCCATTGACCTATAATACTTGAATATACCACGTCTGGGTGATTCCATTACTCCACATCTAGTCACCTTTTTGTTATGCAATCAAGTATTTCGCTAAAACAGAATAAGACAAACAACAGTATTTTGATTGTCACAGATACTGGATGTATTTTATCTGCCGTTTAGACTGGACTGAAAATTTCAAATTGTTCAGCGAAGGAGAAAAGTTAGCTTTTCTTAGTTTTTCTTTCGCAGAGAACAGAAAAGGCTTCAGTTTCAAAAGAAAAGGCTTCGGTTTCATGTCAGTGAACACATCAGTTGGCAAGAAAAAATTATCAAGAACACACAGTAAATTATCGTGAAACAATTTATCCCAAGAAAAGTAACACTCGGTATGCGGATGGTTTTCTCCTGTGAGTCTGATATGAACTTATCAATCTAGCAACACATTCCTGTTCAATACTCGCCCCTCTCGCCTCACCCCAAGTGTAACTGATAGTTGGCACGGCACATGATTATTGGCGTTTTATGGAAAGCGAGGAAAAATCCTAATCGATTATTCAAACACACTTCCTTTCATCTATTGCGAGCACTAAAAACGCAGCTCTGTTGTTTGAATTTTAGTGTCATCTCCTAAAGGAAAATCTTTATATCTGAACGATATGGCGAGGCTTCTGTAACAGCGATGTAACTGGGTATTCAGGTAGGTATTCGGTGTTTGTTTTGTCCTGTATTGGCGAAATCGATGATTGTACAATGAAAATGTAACTAGATGTGGAGTAATGGCGTCATCCAGCCTTGCTATATTTATTATGGGTCTATAGTGCAAGTCATTCATGATTATATGATATGATTCAGTGTTCAAGGGGTGGAAGTTATATCTAAAACATATTAAAGAGCCACTGCTGAATATTGAATCATACAAAATATTCAGTATTATGATTGCACTTCACAGATGCAAGATATGTCCGTGACTATTACTAAAGAATGTGTGGAGAAAACAACATCAATTTGAAGCATCGAGTGTGGCACATTCTTCCTCAGTCAGTTATCTGTCGTCTATACTGGATTGAAAATTGTAAATTGTTCTGCGAAAGAGAAAAAGCTGGCTTTTCTCAGTTTAATCTTTTGCAGACAACAGAAGAGGCTTCGGTTTCAAGAGAAAAGGCTTCAGTTTCGAGGAAAAAATGCTTCGGTTTCATGTCAGTGAACACGTCAGTCGCTAAGAATAACTTATCAAGGAAAACAGTAAATTATCGTGAAAAATTATCCAAAAGTACAGTAACGCTTGGTATGGTTTTTTCACAGGATGGTTTTCTCCTGTGAGTCTGAAATGAACATTTGAATTCAGCACCGTACTCACTAAATATACAGCTCTGTTGTTTGAATTTTAGTGTCATCTCCTAAAGGAAAATATTTATATCTGAACGATAATATGAGGCTTTTGTAACAGCTATGTAACTGGGATTTTAGGTAAGTATTCGTTTTGTTTGTTTGTTTTTTCTTTTCTGTTTTCGTGAAATATATGATTGTATAACGAAAAGGTAACTAGATGTGAAGAAGCGGTATCAGCCAGTCTTGGTACATTCTCGTCCCCAGAGCCCACGATCCTTTTGGTCTGCGCCAAGGATCGAGACCTCTGGCAGGGGCCAGGTAACGCGCAAGCGCAATAGCTGCCCATTTTTGTAACCGATAGTAACCGTTATTGTTCAAATTTCTGAGGTTGCGCACAAAAGCCGGAAGTCCGTGATTCGCGGACTTCCTGCTTCGGTCCCTGCCAGAGGTCTCGATCCTTGGCGCAGACCAAAAGGATCGTGAGCTCTGGGGACGAGAGTGGTCTTGGTATATTTATTACGGGACTATCACGCAAGTCAATTGGCTATACTATTCAGTGTTCAAGGGGTGGAATAGTAAAAAGCCATTGCTGAATATTTAGTCATCCAAAATATTCCGTATTATGATTGTAACAGATACTAGATATGTCCGTTGCTACTGATGAAGAATATGTGGGGAAAAGAACAGTTCAAAGCAATCGTTTAATCCATGAAGAATTGAGTGTGGTATATTCTCCCTTAGTTTGTTATCTGGCGTGTATACTGGATTGTAATAAATTGTTCTGTGAAAGAGAAAAGGTTGCACATTTTTGGTTTCATGTCAGTGAACCCGTCAGTTGGCAAGAATAAATGTTCAAGAAAATGCGGTACAACTGGGTATACGACTGATTTTCTCCTGTGGGTGTAAGATGAACTTACGCATACTTGTTGCGTGACCGCACGAAAACCTTGTACTAGTTCTTAAGTCAGGCGCGCCTTTGTGTGACTGTTGAATAGCAAAATTCTGGTAGTATTACGCGATTTTTCTCTCTAAAGTTTCGCTTTCAGCTGTTTTTCTGACATTTCATGTATCAAGTACAAAACATCGCGGCACGTGACATGGCATCCAATTTCCTTATAAGGCAAAGTACAGAGTTATTTTCTAATTACCCTTTGTTCGGTAGACCAATAAGAACGCTAGAAACTCAACAACCGAGATTGAGAATTTATTAACATCAGTTCAACTCAGCCTTCAGTCAGTTTCAAAGACGTCTGGAGATTGGCTTTTAAAGAGTTTTCTGGAATTGTTATCAAAGAGGAACTGAGTTAAGAATACAAAAGAATCCGAATCCGGGGTAGGGTACAAGGTAACCGCTCTAGTTTGTTGTTGTTGTTGTTGTTGTTGTTGTTATTTCAGGCAAGTGGTTTCTTGTCACTTCCTTTCTGTGGCTTACTATTCGTAGGCTTAATTTTCGAGTATCTCTGATGATGCTCGAATATTTTTAACAATGATAACACAACTGCCGTAAATGATCTGACAGCAAGACCAAGCGATTACAGAGGCGGAAATACGTGCTGATTTTTCTGCTTATTTCCAAAACTTTTTCAGGGCGAACAGGTATGAAAACAAAACTAAAATGTCATAGAATTTTTATTCTCAATGATCAAAATGTTAAATTATTTGATCTACAGCAACCTAAAATCTAACTCCCAGCATTCATGGCGAGGAGTCCAATTACAACTTCAAGTGACAGTGATGTCATATCAGCTGCTGCGGATACGCTGGATTTTGATGACGTCACTTTAAGAGGTGGGGTGAAACATACTTTGCTATTTTCCAAAGGAAGTTAATAGTGTAGGGAGATAAAAAATGTTCGCTCGTAACTGTCAACAAATAATGTTCATTCCTTGTCAGCTCATTAGGAAAAAGCCCAATTACGTCGTTATAATCCATCACAATACAATCGTCTCCGATCCTTGATTTTGCCTTTATTACTTATAAAGTAAACTCAACATTTTGAGGTTTCTCTACATTTGAATAAAGTTCTTTAAGGAAGTTGATTTTTAAAGACCCTTATAACTACCGTAATTAACTTCGACGATAGGAGTTAGAGATAAGTATAATTCCTTTCCTGTCAGTGAATATTTTAAACTCCAATCAGTCATGGCCAGAAAAAAATGACCGGAAGAAAAGGGTCAAGTTTCGTCCGATTGGTATTTTTATTTTAAAAGACCGTTCTAACGTCACTTATTAACTATGACGTTAGGTTAGAGTTTTATGTTTAATGTCAATTCATTTTAGCAATAGCAGAGGTCTACAAGAATGAAGGTAATGATCACTACAGAAGCAAAGATTTTAGCAACGCCATTTACTTCTACACGGAAGGAATTAAAGTCAACTGCAAGGATGAAGAACTGAATGCCAAATTGTACAGCAACAGGGCGACAGCACACTTTTATTTGGGTGAGAAGTGTTGAGAGTTTTTCAGGTTAAGACAAACAAATCTCAAATTAAAAGTTACTTATGCCATCATCAACCCAGTACCGACTTTCCTTTTCATTTCTCTTCTTGTATTTGTCACAGGAAACTACAAAGATTCACTGAGTGATGCTAAAGTCGCTACTGACTCACAACCATGTTATGTAAATGCGATTGTAAGAGGTGAGATTTCTGTTACTTTGGCACACATTGGACCTTATAACTTGTCTCCTAATACGGCTCAAAAATAAAACTGACACTTTTGACTTTTGAGATGAACTTGGGCTTTTGGAAGTGTTTCGTAACTCTTTAAGTCGTACAGCTCCAAACAAATACACAAGAATTAAAAAATCTGTTATAAGTCAAAATTCCATCTGTACAGGGGTAAGGTGAACCCTTTGATCAAATAAATTTGTCGGTTGAGTCATATATTTTTGCACACACGTATCTCTAAACGAGCAAAAGACATCATTTCTGGTGATAACACCACAGTCATCATTATTAGTTATTAGTAGTAGTTATTCTCATGTGGAACTTAAGACCGAAAAGGAATCGACGAGATAACTGATTTACAACATTCCTGGCAAACCCAGCTTGATCCAAGTTCAGAACTTCTTCCACATAGATATCGTATTTTACAGGTAGAGTCATGCAGCTAAATTTCTGCAGGATGCCATTATTAACACGAGTCATAAATGATGCTGAACTTACATTAGTTTATCTTATTATATTAGGAGCAAGTGCTTGTGTTGAGCTCAATCAGTTTGAGGAAGCCATCACTTGGTGTGATAAGGGATTAGCAGTATCCTTCACTATAGATTTCTGATTTTGTGTCAACTTTGAAAACCAGGAACTATTATGCTGTTTATATCCAAATATATTAATATTCATTATGCATTTAATTCGGCTCATGTGAAGTTCGGCGTCAGAATCAAAGCCGTTGCACAGCCATTTTTCCCGGCTGAAACCCAGAAGTTCTTGGTAGAGTGAGCTACCTGATTCTCCAAATCGTGTTCCTGGTGTATTCCAGACAACACTAAGTCTATTTAAGGGAAACTGTGATGCTGCGTCGGTGGGGAAGTGAAACGAAAGCTGACGTTTCGAGCGTTAGCCCTTCGTCAGAGCGAATCAAGGAATTGTGAGATGCGCCTGGTTTATATGGAGAATGGTGGAGCAACGCTACTGATATGAACGTGGCATCGTAAAAAAAAACAAGAATAAATCCGGGCGGGCAAGAGGTGTATGGTCACTGGGAGCATTAACTGGGTGATCTTATTGACGACGTTTTCAAATAAAGAAACTGACGGAGCTTTTTTTTAGCCACAAGAAAGTAGTCGTGACAAGGAGCTGATCGTATTATAAAGGACGGTGCCTCCTTTTGTTACTGCGCATATGTTCTGCGCATTTCGGGTCTGGTCCGAGATATTCAAGTTTCTTAACGAATTTGCCAACTAATACAAAGGTTTTTTGCGCGAGTTATTACCATGTGGAAAACGCAGATCTTAGCAAGGGCTATCAGAATCCAAAAAGGAAATTGTGGTAACCACGTAATTTTCAGAGATAATTGAGCTTAAACTTGCAAAGAAATTGCCATACATTCTTTGTATTTCAGAACTTTCTTAGAATTATGGTTGCTTAATTATCTCTGAATAATGCGTGGTTTCCCACATCTTCTTTTACGATTCCAGTAACCCTTGCTAAGATCTGCTTTTTCCCTATAGTCATAACCTTTGCAAAAATACGTCCGTATTAGGAGGTACGGTCACGTCCCTAAGGGGGTTGTCGAATGGCGGATTCCACTGTATTACATTGTCATAAAACACTGACGGCATTTGACGATGCAATCCATTTTTTGGCCTTCTTTATTTTTTAAATAATTGTTGCTTTTGACGTGTTACGAAACTTGACTTGTGCAAGATTGACAAGAATAACAAAACTTTGTTGGAATTAAGAAGCAGGTCCAGCAAAGAACAAAATAACCTGCAAGATACAGCATTCATGGCGAGGAGTCCAGTCAAAGCTGCAACTGAAAATGACGACACATCAGCTGTGGAGGAAACACTGGATTTTGATGACGATACTTTAAGAGGTGAGCTGAAACATTTTTGATATTTTCCACAGGACGTTAATAGCATAGTCCGACGACTGTCAATAAATAATATCCATTCCCTGTAAGCTCATGAGGAAAAATCCCTCAATTTCGCCGTTACCATCTATCACAATACAATGATTTGTGATCGTGGGTTTGCCGTTATTACTTAAATTAAACTGAACATAATTTGAGGTTTCCTAAGTTTGAACACTGTTTAAACAGTTCTGCACATAAAGTGTCAGTTTCATCAGATGTTTCAATTTTCAGTTTTTTGCATCATTTAGCGTCGAAAGGAAATGAGGTCGTTACTTACCTATCCAAACGTTTATCAGTTCAAGCACGGTTAGACCCTTGCTTTTTTGGTTCGACTATACCTTCCGCGTTTTCACGGCCGCCGTTGAATTCGCATGTTCTGGAGGTTCCAAACGCAAACCTTAGCTAGCTAGTGGGAGTGGCGTTAGAGACTCAACGTGGGAACTTCAAATGAGAGATTTGTAAGAGAATTTACTTTTGTTTTAACAACTCATTTCAGCAATTTTTTGGTTTTTCCTGAAATTCAGTTAAGCAATTCCAGGTTCTACGTGTGTTGTACAAGGTTGTAATAATGTGTTTGATATACGAAGCTGCAATTTTGGTGGCACGATAGCCCGTACCCCCCGAGGAAGAGAGATAAGCGGGTGAGATTTGTGCGGACTTACACTAGGCAGATTTGTCGCCAGCGCAGACTATTTGGAAGAACTCTGCTTCAAATAAACCTTTCATATCAAGGGACGTGGATAAAATATTACACCAGCGGCAGTGCCAGCTATTTGGAAGAAAACTTACAAACGTGGGTATCATCAACGGGATGACATCAGAAGATATCTAAGGCCAACTGTTTTAGCTTCTCTCTAGCTTAGTCTTTATTTCTGTTGAATGTGACTCAACTTTTCGTAGCTTTTCGGGAGTCCATTGGCGCCAAGTCCGTTTTCTGTTTCTCTTTCCCGTGAGAGGAAACAGAAACATAAACGAGGAGCAACGTCGCGGCTAAACCTCAACTCAAAAGCAATAAAAGTTGACAAGAGTAGTTTTCCAGTTTTCGCTCCTTGCTTGAATCAGGAACTGATCGCACACGATTGTTCCCATTAAAACAATGTCAGTTGTCCGGAATATCGACTTCAAAATAGAATAGTGGTGTATGTCTCCAGTATTCCTTCCATCAGGGAGTGCAGAATATGAGCTATAATTTCAAAACAATCCAAAAACTCGCATTCACGTGCTTTCAGCTTCAAATCGTCGACATAAAAACAATAAACTTTGTTGTTGTCAATCGGAATACTGAGTTATCATTTGGTTCATTTTTTCACCTCAAACTACCAAATTTGAAGGCTCCCAAATTTCCCTCTGAAAACACAGCGTGTACCAAATAAGAGCTTTAAAAGCTTCGAAATCAAAAACCTCTTGTTTACTTAATTTCAACTGAAAAACGTCGTCTTACAAAAAATTGGGTTGTTTTCACATGGGCCATATGCATACTTCTTCTTCGGTTCTATGGCGTAAAACTACCATAGTCGCCCTTTACACCCTCCCTTATTTCCCACACAAACGCAACTGTTGGCAAGAACATCATGCTAGCCCACATATAAGGCACTAATAACATTACAATCCTACATGAACATATACACCAACTGATTAACGCACCTACCTCCACTAACACACACTTTCCTTCACTTGTACTCACTTTCCTTCATTTGTACTCACTTTCCTTCATTTGTACTCACTTCCCTTCACTTGTACTCACTTACCTTCACATTAGTGCCTTATATGTGGGCTAGCATGACGTTCTTGCCCTATATGTGGGCTAGCATGACGTTCTTCCCCAACTGTTCTGTCACTTACTGTCTGGTCTCGATTTGCAGCTGAGAAAGCATGGTTTTACACAGAAACGAAAGGTTGTACTGTTGTACTAGGCGGACGTTCGAAATCATGATTTTAGGTCATGGTTTAATGCTGGTAGAGATAAGTGTAAATTTTTTCCCGTCAGTGAGTATTTGGACTTTAATGAGCTATTTTAAGAGTTAGAGTTTTGAGGTTCACTATGTAAATGCTTTGAACCCAGCAGTCGTATCTTAAGAGCGGCTATCTGTAACTTTCACCTAGGACCATGCAAGATAGAAAAATCGAAAATTACCAAACTTTGTCACAATAAAGGTCTTCCCAAACCATTTATAAAAATATAAGTTTTAATTTATTCCGGTAAATATTTTACCGTTAAGGCGACTTTATCATTCCGATGGCTCGGGAGCGAGTGAAAACGACTTGAAAGTATCACTTAAATCAACCGCTCGTCTTGAATTGTGAAGACAGAAATATCAATACCAAAGCCACGTAGTATAAGTAGGATATTCCCTTGTCGTGTGTGCTTTGTCAAATTTGAATTCGATCGAGTCCAGAATTTTTGAGAGATTTTTAAAATTTAACCGTTTCGAGCGGCATAGTCGCACGCTAAAAAATGTTGAAATTCAGGACCAAAAAAAGCACTCTGGTATATGGCTTTCGCTGCTGAGACTACACTTGCTGGAATAAGCAATCTTTCCTCTACGATTTGATGAAAAAAAATTTTTGGGTAAATGAAATGGTAAATTTTGGGAGCGCTTTAACTACACCCTATTTTCCAAGCGAAGACGACCTTTTGACCTTGACAGGAGGGGAAGTAATGACCAGCGTTTTCAAATAACACGCGCTAATTCCATATGTTTTAAAACAAGTATCACAATGTTTGGTACTTACTAATTAATAAAGCCTCAAATAAAGTCATCACCCGAAAACAGGACAGGTTTTCGCTAGCAAATACGTTTTTTGGCCAAGGCAAACTTTGGTTGTTGGTGATTAACATCGGCAAATTTTTCTTTCACAACAAACTCGCTTTTCTGCCTTCAGTTTTTTTCAAAAGAGCGGTGAAGAAAACCAATAAAGTGTTACCCAACTATTTATAAAGCAAATCGTACCTTAATGACTCTTTTCTGATGAAGAAAGCTCGAGATTTCTTCTGGCCGCCCGTGACAACCGTCGAACATTTTTGGGTGGTCGCGAAAACGTTGCTGTCACGCAATATCTGACTGGTCTTTAATTACAAACCAGAGAGGTCCCATCCTGGCTTTTACCGTGTTATTTTGGAGCCACACATACGATTCTCGATTTAAAAGTGTGGACAGTTCACAGAAAGACAAGGCAGCAGAAAAGGCTCAGACGCTATTGAAAGTACTCAACAACTTGCAACATATAGAGCCGGAGAGGAGAGGGGATGAGAGGAAGGGCATATAAAAGCGACGCGATTGATCATCGGACATGTTAAAAGGACTTCCTGAGATGAAATGCCTGGATTTTTATTATTACTTTTTTTCATTGCTATCCTGCGTCAGAATCTGTCCAATGTTTTTTCCTGCTCTTGTCTCCTGGAATGTTGTCTGGCTACCATCTCTGGGCGTGACTCGTTTTTTGTTTGTTTGTTTTCTTTGTGTTTTTTTTTTGGTTGCTGTTGTTTACTCCAATAAGTGCCACTTTCTAAGTAGAAGTGCCTGTGTTAAATTTCGCTGATGGTTTTATTTTTAACCATTCTAAACATAATAAAAATATCAATTATAGGGGTATGCGGGGCCCCCTTGCCCTAAAAACATTTCTTGATAAACAAACGTAGATATTGCGGTCCACCCTAAGCCCTTTTTTTAACCTCCGTTTTTAGTATTGCGAACACTAGGTAATGAAAAACTGTCATGCAGGTGTGCTTCAATGGCTTCCACGATACTGCCTACGTCGACTACATATATATATATAAAAACGGCTGCTATATAAAAAGTCAGCCAAGAACACTGGCGTATGGTTTGAAAATGCCCTTTCTATGAATAAGCAAGTGAATTAACTCTACAAAACAGCTTTCTATCATCTACGTAATCTAGTGACTACCACAAAGTTCCTGTCACACAAAAACTGCGGTACACTAATACACACCTTTGCAACTACTCGGATCGATTGCTGTAATTCTCTACTATCTGCCCTACCACATAATTTGCTGCAAATTGGACCTAAATATTTGACGGACCTAAATATTTAACGGACACTTCACTTGGACAGCTGCAGTTTTTCTTACAGGATCTCCAGCGATTACAAACCTTTCCCGGTGTCGCGGGCATATTGTTAAACCCAAACGAACTTCATTGACCTCAAAACTGCCTTAAAAATCAGAAGAAAAAAAAACAATTCCGAGCATCGTCAAACGTCTGAATCTGTGCCAAGGTACATTGAGTTTTCCTGTCTTTGTTACTTTATGTCAAAAGGAATATATCCCTTGGAAGTATTCATCCATCCTAGCTGCCAAATATGTCTCATTGTAACAGGCGGGTATCTTGACAGAATTTTTAATTTGGGCAGTGCATAACTTCGTTTACTCCTCACTTATCTATGGATGTACCCCAAGATGGAGAGAGGGTTGTTGCGCCCCAGGTGATAACAAAGGTGGACACATGGTGAATACCAGGAGTTATTGCATTACCTCGCTTCAGTAATACCGGCAAGATTTTCTTGCAACGTGTCGCACAACAAGAATACGTTACAAGTTGAGAGTGTTCTCATCTATACACGCAACAAATCTTTATTTTTCGAAAAGTAGAAGCAACTAACTTTCTGCAACCTGAACACGCGACGCGGAGGTGATAATAAGCGCAACATCGTTGCGCGAATAGCTGCACGAATGTTTTCCGTATTATTTGGCCTTTAGGCAAGATTTTACAACTCCTGGTGGCGGCATGTACAGTTGTATCCAAGCTAAAGACCGAGCGCAAAACATTACATATTTCTTGGTGCATCATACGAACGCGCGGGACGTGTGTAGCTCGCGCCAGAAAATCCACGCTTTCGGCACTTCGCGCCAAGCGAGCTCAACCTCGTTCCCAGGACTTTTTCCACAGTCCTGGGAACGAGGTTGAACCAAGCTAACCTTTTTTTGAAGATTCGTGCCTCCCCGGGTTTTCTTTTTCTTGTCCTTTCTTTTCTTATTTTGAGGCAGAGAAGGAGAGCGAACAGCAAAAAGTATTTCGCGAAAACAGTTGAGAAGGGCTTCAAATTCCCAACGTTAATCAAACTTCAGTTCTTTGGAGAAGAAAATTAATAAAAAGATAGCTTCTTGTAAGAACCTTACCAGATCCCATATCAGAGTGCACAAACCAAAAAGGCTCAAAAACCATACACGTTGGCGCCGCACATACCTATATAGCTTATGTAATGGAGTACCCCACGCCCCCCCCACCCCGGGTGCAAGTAAATTTCTTGTGTGGAATAAAACTGATGAGTTTTGTATGCTTTCCAGTAAACTGTTTCATTCATCCCAATCCGCCACGGCTCACTTTTCAAGCAATAAAGTGCACAGGCATATAATAAACTTCTTCTTATTAAACTCTTGCTAGCTTGGGACCGTACTGAGAGAATATTGCCCTCAGTCTTTGTTCTACGACCACGGGCAATATTCTCCCAGTACGGCCCTCGCTAAGTAGCACACTGGACATTCCGCTGGGTTGTCCGAACTAACCCCACAACTTCCTCCAACTATTTCCGAATACCTACACAAAGCCATGGTAGTTTATGAGGTTTGACAGATTGGTGGCGTTCCAAACAGTTCAACCGACGTGCAAGACTTGTATCGCGATTTTTTGACACGAGGCGTGTTTGTTACATTATGATTGTGGAAGTACTTCGCAACTTCAGGTAAAATGACCGGTAACTTTATTTGGCTCTTATTTTTCTTTGGTTAAGAGAGATAAGAGAAATAATTTTACATTCTACAGCACTAATTCTATAAAGACTGGTTTGTATTTTAAGACAATTCATTGCACTAGAGGCAAAGTTTTAGACATCTCTTTTGTTTCTCGTCCATTCCTGCATATTGGAGATTCGCTGTTTACGATAACTGCTGACAGCCGTTTGCATTTGCCTGGCCATGTGGTTTTGTAATCTAAGACCACTGTGTATTGCGTGACTGTACATCCATCATTTACCCAAAAATGTTCGACGGTTGTCATCAGTTGTTATGGGCGGCTAGCAGAAATCTCGTCATTTCTTCACAGAAAATGGTTATTAAGGTACGATTTGCTACATAGATAGTTAGGTAATGCTTTACTGGTTTTCGTTGGTATTTTTACTTTAGAAACAATGAAGGTAAAAAACGAGTTTTTTGTAAAAAAAGAAAAATGTTTCAAATTTATGCAAATTTGCCGATGTTAATCACTGACAACCAAAGTTATTTGCTAGCGAAAACCGGTCCTGTTTTCGGCTGATGACTTTATTTGAGGTTCAATTAATTAGTAAGGGCCAAACATTGTGAAACTTTTCTCTAAAAAATGGAATTAGCGCGTGTTATTTGAAAACGCTGGTCATTACTTCCGCGCCTGTCAAGGTCAAAAGGTCGTCTTCGCTTGGAAAATAGGGTGTAGTTAAAGCGCTCCCAAAATTTACCAACTCATTTACCCGAAATTTTTTTTTCATCAAATCGTAGAGGAAATATTGTTTATTCCAACAAGTGTAGTCTCACCTGCGAAAGCCATATACCAGAGTGCTTTTTTTGGTCCTGAATTTCAACATTTTTTAGCGTGCGACTATGCCGCTCGAAACGGTTAAATTTTAAAAATCTCTCAAAAATTCTGGTCTTGATCGAATTCAAATTTGACAAAGCAAACATGACAAGGGAATATCCTACTTATACTACATGGCTTTGGTATTGATATTTCTGTCTTCACAATTCAAGACGAGCGGTTGATTTAAGTGACACTTTCAAGTCGTTTTTACTCGCTCCCGAGCCATCAGAATGATAAAGTCGTCGCAACGGTAAAATATTGACCGAAATAAACTGAAACTTATATTTTTATAAATGGTTTGGGAAGACCTTTATTGTGACAAAGTTTGGTAATTTTCGATTTTTCTATCTTGCATGGTCCTAGGTGAAAGTTACAGATAACCGCTCTTAAGTCGGTGAAGTATGATCGTCCGTGTGAGTGTGGTCGTGAGAAGGACTGTTTGTGAAGACTTTGATTGACGTTTCCACAGCCTAAGCGGATGTTTATACGTCATTTCATTTTAGCAATAGCAGAGGTCTACAGGAGTGAAGGTAATGATCAATACAAAAAGAAAGATTTCATCAACGCCATTTACTTCTATACGGAAGGAATCAAAGTGAACTGCAAGGACGAAGAACTGAAGGCCAAACTGTACAGCAACAGGGCGACAGCGCACTATTATTTGGGTGAGAAGTGTTGAGTTTTTCTAGGGTTTATCAAGATTTAACTCACCTATGCCTTCAACATCACAGTACATTCCCTTTTAATTCTCGACTTGCACTTGTCACAGGAAACTACAAAGATTCACTGAGTGATGCAAAAGTCGCTACTGACTTACAACCACGTTATATCAATGCAGTTGTAAGAGGTGAGCTTTCTGTTACATAGGGACGGACTATTAGAGAAGTTATGGGGGGGGGGGGGTTGGGGAATTTTCGAGTTGCATGAATTTTCTTTCGTTAACAATTCCCTTGCAGGAATATTTTTTCCGTATGCAAGAACATTTTTTCTGGTCTACTGGCTGTGCATGAATTTTTCCTCTCAATTTTCCCTTGTATGAAGATTTTTTGGTACCTCGCCCACCCCCCCCCCCCCATAACTTTTCTAATGGTCCATCTCTTAGTCAGTTGAATGTTATGTCTGTTTTTCCTAAATATCCTCTCTTCTCAACGCTACTTCAACATAAAATTGAGGGGCCGTTTACATGAGAAAGAGGGCCCTTAGGTAAGAGGGTTACCCTTCTCCTTTGTATAACGCAGTTCGTTTTACATGCGAGGGAGGGCGCCCCTAAGGGTAGGGTTTCCTTACCTTCAAGGTAGGGAAACCTTACATGGTAGGGACAAGTTTTGTTTACATAAGCCCAAGTAAAACCAAAAAGTAGGGCTAGCCCTAGGGCTTAGGGCTATGTTTCGTTGTTCTCAGATTACCACTGGCCACGCGTAAAAGGCGCCAAATTCGAGCCCCTATCCCCCTAGGGGCACCCTCTTTCCATGTAAACGGGCTCTAACTCGGCGTGTTCTGGTATGAGTTATTATGCAGCGAACCGTCAGTTGGTAAAAAAAATTGGATAACAAAAAGAAAACTATCAAGATGATACAAAACCAGCAGCCTGGTAAGGATATAAGAAAGCCAATTACAGAGCTTCAAAAAAATTGGGTGATATCAAAGAGCAAGAAGAAATTCGCACCTTGATGAATCATGTCAAGTTGCTGGAAGAGGAAAAGATCAAGATGGTATCTGTTACAGACGATGACCTTCGACGTCAAAAAGCGTTTACGCTTGATATTTATAACTTTCATCAATGTCAACACACAGCCTTAATCAATTTGTTGATTGAAGCAAACCATGCTCGCCTGGTAGCAGAAACCACAGCTGACCACTGGCGCCAACGTTTTGAAGAAGAACATCGAAAACTTGACCTCAACCCGGCAGGGAAGCGAAGCGAAAAAGTCTCTATAAGTATAACATAACATTAAAGACCGAGAGCCCCGGCGAGGTCAATCAACCAGTGCTGCAAAGACAACTTGGAGTTGTGGAAAACAGTTGCGAAAAACTGTTTCATGCACTGCTATGCGAATGTATTGAACAAAAAATTAACTGGATTTGCATGAAAGATTAGCAGTGCTTTGTGGAAGGATTGATGAAACCGTTAAACTGAGCCAAAATTTATTGACAAAAAATAGTTTCAGTGAAGTAATATAGTCTTTGGTAACAAAACTAGACCATTATTTGTGGGCGTTCATTGATGTGAGGACATATTTTTTTAATTTTTAAAGTGAACTAAAATAGCGTGACTATGCCCATTTAAACCTTGTTGTTGCTGTTTCATGCACTGCCACCAAAGTAATTATGCGAATGTACTTGAACTGGATTTGCATGAAAGATTAGCAGTGCTTTGTGGAGGGATTTGAGAAACTATTAAACTTAGCCAAATCTATTGAAAATGTTTTATCTGGATCTTTGTACAAAGATTAAGGATGTACAGACTTTTAAAACGATTTAAGCCCACCGAAGCAAATTGAGCGGACGCTCAATGTACTAAGCGACTTGTTTGTCAAAAAGATAATAGGTTTTTTCTATGATTATTAAAGATATCATTAACCCGAAGCCCAGCTTGTTTGAAACTTTCATTTCTGAGGTGCGTTAACTCATATAGCAGGTGATTTAAGACATAAAACTGGAAACACAAACGGACTTCCAGGTAAATGCATTTATTTTAACGTCTTTCAAAGCAAAAAAACTTCTCATGTACAATTGAGGCTAATGAAAACTGAGTTATCGGTGTGTACACCTCGCGTGTAACACACGCAGTGGTTTTTCCCTCGCGTATAACACACGTAAGACATTGCTGAGCGAACATCACACGAGTCGTATTTGTTTCCATTGGTCTCCCTTGGCCCCCCTTTTGTCCCTTGAAAGTCCCTGAAAATCTCTTTTCACGTTTTACTGAACGGAGCGACGCTGATTTTAGATGAAAATTGTTTTAATTTTCGTCCTTTAGAAATTTTTGTTTGACAAACAATTCTGTTCAATAGGAATTTCCGCTTCTCAGTGGCAAGTTCAGTTGATTCTTGGCAATCAAATCCTTATGTATCTCTAAGGTCTTTTTGCGCTTGCATCACTTTCTGGAAGGTAGAATCTTTCTTCATTGCATGCATCCACTGGAGGTATTCCAAGAACACTTTCCTGAGCTCTTTTCTGTAGACAAGAACCAGGGCGTTGTCTGCTTTTATGCGGGCAACTTCAGAGGAATCTCCGTTTGCTCATACTCGTTTACCAAATCGTGGAACCGGTTCTTATCCCGTTCCGTCGAAGGCCTCATCTTGAATGCGATCCCAAGGATCTATTTGCTCCATTTCCTCTTGGAAAGAATCTATTTCTTCGCTCGAAGAATTATTATTGAGAGTGTTGAGATGACTGCTCCCTTTCCTGTGAGCTCTCACTTTTTTTCGCTATCAGACAATACGACTTTTCCATAACCATGCTGATCTGAATGGTACAAAAGATGCAAAAACAGGCTGATAAACTGCAGGTGAGCTTGCGCTTCCTTTATAGATATGGATAGAGGCGCGATTACCCAGAAAATAAATCTAAATAAAAGTGTTCTTTTTGAGGTGTTTTTATCATCGACACCGGGACCAACACAAGAATTGCAATTTTATTTCCCTCCTCCTCCTTTTTATTTCCCTATTTTATTTATTTCTCCTGTGCCCTCTCTGTACCCCTACTGTACACTTCCTGTACCCTTCCTGTACCTCCTCCTGTACCCTATTGTACCCTTCCTGTACCTCCTCTGTACCCCTACTGTACACTTCCTGTACCCTTCCTGTACCCCTACTGTACCCCTACTGTACCCCTATTGTACCCTTCCTGTACCTCCTCTGTACCCTTATTGTACTCCTACTGTACACCTCCTGAAACAAGAACGACGGACAAACTAAATTCAATCATACCCAGTCTTTCTCAGACACAGACGTTGTATACAAAAAGGAAGTTTGAATTGGATAATCGGATCATAACAGTCCTGAGCACAAGGCCACTAGGGTCATAGTGTTATTTAAACTGTTCCAAGATGAGAACAAGACTGTTTCGTGATTGTCCAGTGCCTCACTGTGGTGCAAGATATCTTGTAAAGCTTTCAAATCATTTAACTGCCGTGCATGGTCTCGACGACAGTGAACGGAGAAAACGTTTACAAGAGGCCAAATTGCAACCTAAGATCAAAGTTATGGTGTGTGAAGACAATCAAAGAGAATCGTTGGGTTCGCTTGATTCAACTCGGAAGCCAGAGGAAAGGATGAACAAGGTTATCTTTGAAGTGAGAAATTCTAGAAACGTTCCGTACAAGAAGACAAAAAGGAAAAAAACGCCTTGATGAGGAAACTTAAGAGAATTCGCAAACAGATGAACAATTCTGAATTACAAGAAAAAAGAGAAACTTCAAGAGATTTTCAGGGACTTCAAGGGACAAAAGGAGACCAAAACACGGACAAAAGTAAAACTTCAAAAGAGATTTTCAGGTACTTTCAAGGGGAGACCAAAGGAGACCAATTGGACAAATACGACTCGTGTGATTTTCGCTCGGCAATGTCTTGCGTTTGTTACACGCGAGGGAAAACGCCATTGCGTGTGTTACACGCGACGTGTACACACCGATAACTCAGTTTTCACCAGTCTCAGTTGTACATCAGAAGTTGTTTTGCTTTGAAAGACGTTAAAATAAATGCATTTTACTTGGAAGCCCGTTTGTGTTTCCAGTTTTATATCTTAAATCACCTGCTATGAGTTACACAAGTCAGAAATGAAAGTTTCAAACAAGCGAGGCTTCGGGTTAACGATCTCTTTAATAAGCATAGGAAAAAACCTATTATCTTTTTGACAAACAAGTCGCTTAGTACATTGCGCGTCCGCTCAAATGTGCATCCTTAATCTTTGCACACAGATCCAGTTAAAATAGTTTCAATAGATTTGGCTAAGTTTAACAGTTTCTTAAGTCCCTTCGCAAAGCACATTGTTCAAGTACATTCGCATGATTACTTTGGTGGCAGTGCATGAAACAGCAACAACAAGGTTTAAGTTATTCGTTCACAGAGAGTCAAAGTCTCACTGAAAAGTATTATCTTCCTTGCAACTGTTTTCCACAACTCCAAGTTGTCTTTGGGTCTTTGGAGCACTGGTCGATTGACCTCGCCGGGGCTCTCGGTCTTTACTGTTAAGTTATACTTATACAAACGTTTCGCTTCGCTTCACCTGCCGGGTTGAGGTCAAGTTTTCGATGTTCTTCTTCAAAACGTTGGCGCCAGTGGTCAGCCGTGGTTTCTGCTCCAGGCGACCATGATTAAGGCTGTGTGTTGACATTGATTAACGTTATAAATGTCAAGCGTAAATGCTTCTTAACGACCAAAGGTCATCGTTTGTAACACATACCATCTTGATCTTTCCCTCGTCCAGCAACTTGACATGATTCATCAAGGTGAGAATTTCTTCTTGCTGTTTCTCCACTAATTTTTTCGCCTTATAAAGAGAACGTTCTAAATCTTGCAAACGTTGGATTGAGATGGCGGGACAACAACTTCCAGATTCGCTTGCTGTCTCTTTCGCTGGTGTATTTCTGAATACCCTCGAAATCTGAACTTTTTTCTTGATATCATCCAATTTTTTTGAAGCTCTGTAATTGACTTTCTTATATCTTTCCCAGGCTTCTGGTTTTGTATTATCTTGATAGTTTTTTTTTTGTTATCCAATTTTTTGACTAACCGACTGTTCGCTGCATGATGACTGATACCAGAACACGCCGAGGTAATTTTATGTTGAAGTAGCGTTGACAAGAGAGGATATTTAGAAAATAAAAAACAAAAAAGACTTTCAAGGGAAATAAATATTCTTAGCTCAAGTTGAGTGATAAGGATAAACTGAATGTTCGAGCTTTTATTTTGATAACATAATAGATTTTTGAGCACCAATCAGCGTGAGAAGACAGCAGGCAAGTGACGCTTATTGGATATGGAGGCAATGCAAATCGTGACGTCAGCCTTGCTACGACGTAGTGTGTGCCATAGTTTTAGCACAAATTCAATAGACAATGAACCGACGTAGTGTGTGCCATAGTTTTAGCACAAATTCAATGGAAAGTTAAGGCTTGAGAACGAATCTTTGTAAGAAGAGAGCAGGCAAACGACGCTCATTAGGCATGGAGGCAACTCAAATTGTGATGTCAGCCTTTTCACGACGTGGTGTGTGCCGTAGGTTTAGCACAAACCAATCAGCGTAGGGGGATTGAAGGGGAATCCAAGGGGAATACAGTAACGGGGTATTTTTTCATACTTGTATTACTACTAACATGGGATTTTTGAAAGTGTTTCGTAACTCTGTAAGCCATACGGCTCCAAAAATACACAAGAATTAACAGTTATAAGTTAAAATTCCATCTGCACAGGGGTAGGCTGAACCGTTTGATCAAATAAATTTGTCGGTTGAGTCATATATTTATATTTTTGTACGCACGTATATCTAGACGAGCAAAAGACGTGATTTCTGGTCATTGTTATTAGTAGTTACTCTCATGTGGAACTTTAGATCGATAAGGAATCGACAAGATAACTAATTTACAACATTTGGGGCAAACCCAGCTTAATCCAAGTTCAGGACCTCCTCGCATAGATATTTAACAATTATCCTGCGAAATCGCGCGGAATATCACCTGATACTTAGCCGACGAGGCCGTAGGCCGAGTTGGCTAAATCAGGGGATATTCCGCAAGATTGAGCAGGATAATTGTTTTATTATTCAACAAATTCTCATCGAATACCATTTTCAGAACGAGAAAAACTATGGTTCTATGATGAAAACGCTAAAAGCCAGCAACACATAATAAAAATCAAAACAGAACTTCAAGAAATCGAAATTTACTACCGTTCACTTAAAAGGACTTATTTACAAACTCATGTTTGGAAATGATGTGACAGAGTAAAAAAAAAATATTGCTACCTTACCGAGAATAAGTCCTCTTCCTGTGAATTAAAATCTTTTCAACTTTACAACTTTCCGTGAGCAAGTCTGCTGCTTCGTTCGCAATAGCATTTCCTTGGGTGAGTTCTCACTATGAAAAGTCCACGTCAACCTCTGGATATCTTTGTGAGCTGAAGCAAATAACTGTTGACTTTTTGAGAGCATTTAATCGCGGAAAGTTTCTTCCAGGGAGTTAAAATTTCCGGAGAAAACTGCTAAAACTGCCTCGCTTTTTAAAATGGCCGCCAAACAAGCAATGAAAGAAAATCTGCAGTACACTTCCAAATATGGTCATTTACGTATATCGCAGGATATCCGTCATGTACGGATGACAGATATTGATGGGCATAGTGACAATTTGTTGAATAATAACGTATTTTACAAGTAGAGTCATGCAAATAAATTTCTCCCAGATGCCTTTTTAACACGGGTCAGAAATAATGCTGAACTTACATTATTTTATCTCATCAGGAGCAAGTGCTTGTTTTCAGCTGAATCAGTTTGAGGAAGCCATCACTTGGTGTGATAAGGGATTAGCGGTATCCTTCACTATGGAATACTGAAATTTGTGTCAACTTTGAAAACCAGGATCTCTTATGGTATTTACTCCTGAACTGAACCTAAGGCGACCGCCGGTTTAAAATTGGGCTGCGTTTTTGTTTTTGTTGTCACTTGCCTAAGTCATCCGGTTTTGTCTCGGCCAACACAGTCTCCGTAAACTTCTGGTTTTCTCTTGACAGGTGCCTCAAACGTCCGGTTCCGGTGATGACGTTTTGTAGGCGTTGCGTCATGAATACGTCACGCAAAGTAAACAAGACTGAAGCGCGTCACATTGCACTAACAACGTTACGTCTAAATGTCAACGTTCCATACTTATATGACACAGACAAATCACTGCTAACCTTTTGGTAGCGGTATAACTGGTAGAGGCACATGTCTTCGTATAACGCATGCACAAGTAAGTTCGACTGAACGATACCTAATACATTCAACTTTACCAAAAGCAAAATATGAATAAATGTTTCACCGCGTGAGAAACGACGAACCCTTCACCCGGAGAGAAACGAGTTTAACTAATTTCACTAATCTTCACACGTATTTCATTTGTTTCAATGAATGTTTCACCGCTTTATAGCGGCGAAATTGTCATATCACAAAGAAAAGAAACGTGCTCTACTAATTTCAACATGTTTAGTTTGTTTCGTATTACCTTTCTACATTTCCAAAGCTAATTGTTCGTCTTAAGAAGCAAACTGGATTTAAACATTGTTTTGAGATATGCCTTAACGTGTTTGAGTGTGGAGTCACGATTTCCCTTTCCCTGACGATCTGCTCGTGTTTATCAAGCATTATATTTTAATTTACTGCCATACTTAAGTTGTTTTTATTCATGGTCTAGGCACAACCGCAAAAATTTCGTCGTCTCTATGTTCTCAATTGTGGGCGAATTTATACCGACGTTTATAGTCTAGCAGAAAGGTGACTCTATTCTGCACTTAACGATAAAAGCATGAAACTTGGCACACTAATACTAGAAATCGTAGGGAAAGTTTTAAAGATTAGAGGCAATCTGGATAGTATCTGTGGCAGCTGGGAAGGGGAGGGGGAATTTTTCAATATGGCCGCCATTCAGACTGTAAACACTATAGTTGGGAAAATGAAGCAAAATTAACTTGATCTACTAATGAACTATCAATTTAGTTATGTCTGCTTGTTCAATGTTCCATCAAAACAAAACATCAACATGTTTCGGGGTGATTTATCTGAATTATCTAATTAATTCAATTACAGTGGTCGAATCATTTAACCACAGTTTCGCTTTCTCCTCAGTAATTTCGGTGGCCACTTTCAAGCTTACCTGTTTAACTGTTTCACAGCAGAACTATGATGCAGTTAAGGAACGTAGAAACACGTAACTACACACGCTATTCAGGCGGTGTGCGTCACGAGATTTGACCAATCAGAACGCGTCATTTGTGTAGGCATTTTCGCGCTCGGAAAGGGCCGCTTCGAGAAGTGTATGAGGTGAAATTTTCTTTATTTTCGACGCTTGTGATTTTGTTCTCGGCATTGTACCCCATCCTAAAGTTTTTGGAATACCATATCTTAGTTCTGGTTAGGTTATCGTTGAAGGTAAACGTTTTAGTCGTGTTTATGAGAAGTTCAAATTGGGCGGCTAGTTGAAAGCCGCCATGTTGATTTCACTGTTAATGTCACAGTTCTTCTTCGACTCGAAGCTGCTTACTCTTAACGCTATTTGCCCATTAACTTGGCCAGTTAGTTAGTATAACTTTTCTTCTTTTGAAATTTCGGGGTCTACCCTCCGGGTCTACCCCTTATGGTTTTTCCGTTACAAGCCGTTGAAAGTATCGTAGAACGAAGAGATCGTGTAAATCAAGTAGCAGATCTCCCAGGAAACCGGCTAAGAAAAGTAGACCGAGATGAAAGCCGACACGAAGGGAATAACATCGAAATTCGAAAGACTCTGCTCAAATTTCAACCAGAAAAGGAGAAAAAGGTCAAGTTCTATAATGCCTCGGTCATTTCAGCATTTCATCTCCCTTGGTTGTGTTTATGAGGTCCTTCTTTAAATTAAAGCAGGTTACTCGCGTGCTGTACAAAGTGAGCTCATTTTATAATACGAGTCGCCAGGGAAGCTGTTTCTTTCGTTTTTTTATCACAAGACGTAAACAGAGATTTTATTTGTACATTCTGGTAACAAAATGGTGAACAAAACAACTTGTACAAGCAAAAGTTGTTACTGTTTTGTCACTGTTTTGTGTGTAATCTTATCATTATTTTCTGACAGTCAGCTCTACAACAACTGTGCACGTCTCTGCCACCAGTGGAATAGATTATGTATGAACTATATTTGAGTGCTTAAGAATTGTGAAGCTAATTTTGATTTCTAATGGCTTATCGGCTCAAGATAGTATTTCTTATGGATATGTCCACACTTGGTGTCTGTGCAGTGGCACAGACTGGTGCTGTGTTACTGAACTACACCCTCTTACTGACAAGACGATAGTGAAGTATTAAACTTACTGACTCCTGTTGGCAATATAACAAACACCAAAGTTTAGAAGAACAGCTGCATTCAGGGGCCAATTCAATAAAACTTTTACAACTACTTACAAGTGTAGCTATTGTTTTTCAAACTGTAAAACAATAGCTGCACTTGTAAAAGTTTTATTGAATTGACTCCTGGTCATTATCAGGTTCTGGTTGGAGCTTTGCCCATACTGCTTTGTCTTTAAAATGTTCATATACAGGTCTGGGGTGGCTATCTACCTTTCAGATACAGCTATTTCAATTAAAGTTGCAGGATTTTAAAGCCTCAAGCTTATGCGACAAGACCAAAAGTAAGTGTGGGTAGCTGTACGCTGTACATCTTTTGTGGTTCGGCTGTAATTTCACGGCTGCCGCTGCCATAAAATGGGTAAAAGTATCATTAACACTTGTCCATGTGATCTATTTTCTGAAGAATTGAGCAATAGCCTAAGTTTGGTAAATTTATTAATAAATTACCCATATCAGCTTGCAGTCTTGTTGCGAAGGTTTTCCAACAACGTTGAAATAGCTGTAGGTCCAGAAACACAGGCCAGTGCGATATTTTAGAAGCAATTATCATGATAGCCATCACAAAGTGTCCTCAGGGATTAAAAGGAAATTTGAAGTGTCCTGAAAGTGATAATTGAAGCTGTCACGTATGAAGGGCTTTCTCAACAATCCTTGCCTGTATTTCTGGAACCATCAGCATACCTTAGCTCATGTTTGTCTTTTGTGGTATTATTGGAGTGTGGTAAAGAAAAATTCATGGCAAAGCTGTAAGCTCCTGGCTTTGCTATAAATGTCATCTCACCAAACTTCAGCAAGAGCACTTGCTTTGCAGGGAAGGTATTAGTAGAGGCAAACAATATCCCTGAGCTCTGATATTACACACTGTCATAGATGTGACTTTTCAATTACCAGAACAGATAACATTGTTAAAATTATTTACTATCGAGCCCACTATCGAACCTACACAGGTCCATGTGAAGGAGCAATCCACTCAAATGTTCCATACTTTCAACTGACTTGGTACAGACAAGACAGAGAAATACATTTTATTTAATAAAATAACGTGCACTCTGAGTGGCTGAGATGTGTGTTTGCATGCGAGTGTGTTAATACAGTCGAATAAAGCAAGGAAAAACTTTTCCTGTGTTTGGATAGCCTGATATACAGTGAACACTCAAGTGGGGAGAATTGTCAAACGTTTATACGCAACCTGGGCTGGGCACTCCCTGCAAACCTTCAAGGGTTTTCATAACTGTCTTGAATTCTCCCAACCATTCTCGTGTTTGTATTGGGCTATGCAAACACAGCAAAAGTTTTTCTATTATTTGCTTGAATTCAATCTTTTACAGTGAGACCTGTGGACAAATTATTTTCACATATTTTCTGTGAAAGGAAACAACTCTCTTAAGCAGACAAGAAGGTCAATGAACAACATCGGTATCAATTTTTTTTATAATCAGTGTGACTGTAGGAATGTAGGTTAGTAACTTGTTAAAATAGGAAACAGAGGAGTATATAGACATGGAAATATGGCTCTGCCTTGGGATCAGCATCACTAGTCATATAGCAAGGTTGAGAAAACTAATGTGCCGCGTTTGATAAAGAGAAAATAAAACATGGTTGATGAAGTACAAGCCATTAGTAAAATCAAGGACAAGAGCATAAATGATGTTATTAAGACAACAAAGCTTATTTTTGTGCAGCCGTGAACTTACATCAACAAACTTGGGGAATCCTTTGAATGGCTGTTATCAGGAAACACTTGAATTTCCAGGACGACTACCACAAATTATTTTTTGTATAATACATTTTGAGTAAGTTGTTAGGCTATATCCTTGTGTTGCGTCCTTTGCCTGAAGGAAGATTTGATTTCCATGTTTGTAAAAAACCGTAATCACACGTCAGCCGGCTTTCTCACCTCGCTCGTTGTCCGCGCTTTCTAATTTTTTCCGGTAGCGTAAGTCCGTAAACGATACCAGCAAACTAAGTGATGTGGATCTCTTGTGGATCTCTTTTGATCTAGGCAAAGTACCAAACAAATACGAAAAACCTTCCGAGAAACGAACGTAGTCTGCACGTTTGCACATTCGATCGACTCCGGATCGTGAAAAACGTATTCACCTGGTCCATGTAACCAAAATATTAACCAGTCAAAACAATCTAAATTCGTGTCCTCAGTTATTCTTTTCACAACGGGAAAAAAGAGTCTTAATTCCCATTTTTACCGCCATTGTAAGGTCTCTCGTGAGATGTTTACTCCATCGTGTCTCGAGTGTAATGGACATCAGTTATATTTTTACCCATGACCCTTTGTGGGCCGTGACGCACACCGCCTGCACGCTATTTATAGTCCAGTCAACTTGTTACTACACCCGCAACAAATTGTAACAAAAATGAAAGATGTCTTTATCAACTCCAAATTTAATGAGGAATATGATGCTAAAAAAGTCACCATAAATCGAAGCATTGGAACCTTATATTTTTGATGACTTCCGAACCACTGCTAAAATTCAAAATTTTATGAATATTTAATATGGCGGCAACAATGCCAATAATGTTTCAGGGTCTGTACTTCCAACTGTAATAATAAAAGCAAAACCCGATTTGATATCTGACCAAATGCAATCGATCCATTGTCAGCATACCTGTGTCACGAGAAATTAGCATATAGCCAATGCGCATGCGCGTGTGTAGTTTTACGGACCTCGTGCTTTAGTGTGTGCGGTTGCTCGAGTTTCATGTTTTTGTAATTTCGCTAAAGTAGAAACGAATTTGAAGATTAAAGTTGTGTTTATTACCTTGACATGGTGACAGCGGTAAAAACGACAGCTAAACGATGTTGAAGCTTGATCCACCGGAAAAGCTCGACTTTTCAAAGCCGCAAGAGTGGCCAAACTGGAAGCAGCGTTTCGATCGCTTCAGATGTGCGACGAAGCTGAACAAAGAAACCGAGGAGCTTCAAATCAATGCTCTGATCTACACAATGGGCAAGGAGGCTGAACATATATTTAATGCATTTACGTTCGAAGAAGGCGATGAGAAGAAGTACGGCGTGGTGTTAAACAAATTCGAGGAACATTTCGTGCCGAAGCGAAATACTATTCATGAGCGAGCATGTTTTCATCGGCGAGTACAGAAGGATGGAGAAACTGTCGAAGCCTTTATTCGAAACCTCTACGAATTAGCAGAACATTGCGAATTTGGTCTACAGAGGGACGAACAAATTCGAGACAGGATAGTGATTGGAATTTTGGACAAATCACTCTCGCAAAAGCTGCAGATGAAATCCGATTTGAACCTTGACACGGCTATACAAATGGCGCGTCAAACAGAGCAGGTGAAAGTTCAAGTCGCAGGCCAAGTAGACGACAAACACCTTGGAGAAGTAAATCGAAAGAATCGGAGGCCGAATGCAAATAGAAGACAAGGTCCTACTCAGCGTGGCAAGAATTTTCGACGACCTGGCGTTCCTTCGCTTCAGCCATGTTCTAGATGCAACCGTGCTCATAGGCCTGACGAGACATGCCCGGCGATGGGAGCCAAATGTTCTAAATGCAAGAAAAAGGGACACTTCGCTGTAGTTTGCCGTACGGTAGTGGGAGAAGTAACACGTGCTCCCGACCAAACCAGCCAACATTTCTTTCTTGGAGCTATTCAATCGGGTGACAATGCCGAAGAACCGTGGAGTGTCATGTTACACATCAACAAGAAGCCTGTGCAGTTCAAAACTGACACTGGAGCTGATATCTCCGTGATGTCAGAATCAACATATCAAGCTCTTCCACAGTGCGCCCTCAGCTTCAAACTTCGAATGCGGTCTTATCTAGCCCAGGAGGAAAGCTTAACTGTAAAGGCCTGTTCACTGCCAACATCACTTTAAAAGAAAACACCTACTGTGAAGATATGTACATAATTGAAGGTCCATGTGTGAACAACCTTCTTAGTCGACAAGCAGCATGTCGCATGGGTTTAGTCCAACGTGTCAATGAAACAACCGCAGATGTCTACGGAGACATTGGCCTCATGGACTGTGATGTAGCAAAAATCGAACTATCAGTTGATGCACAGCCCTATTGTATTAATGCGGCAAGGAAAATTCCCTTTCCACTTCTTCCCAAAGTAAAAGAGGAACTTACACGTATGCTTGAAGCTGGAATTATTGAAGAAGTCACAGAACCAACCGATTGGTGTGCTCCTATGGTTCCAGTTGTGAAACCCAATGGAAAAATCAGAATCTGTGTTGACCTGAGGAAACTAAATGAAGCTGTGAAGCGAGAGAGATACATTCTCCCTACCTTGGAAGATGTAGCACCAAAACTAGCTGGTGCAAAAGTATTCTCTAAATTGGATGCATCAAGTGGTTATTGGCAGATACCCTTGCACCCTGACAGCACAAAGCTCACAACGTTCATCACTCCAATGGGTCGCTTCTGTTTCCGCCGCCTGCCATTCGGGATAACCTCAGCACCCGAAATTTTTCAGCACAGAATGACAAGTCTACTTAAAGACCAAGAAGGCACAGCAGCTATCCAAGACGATATCATAGTCTATGGGAGAAGTGTAGCAGAACATGACAAGAGACTGCAGGAAGTATTCGAGATCATTGCCAAGTCGGGATTGAAGCTCAATGAAAAGAAATGTGAAATTCGCAAGCCCAAAATCTGCTACTTTGGAAGTGTTATCAGTGAGCAAGGAGTCAGCCCAGATCCAGAGAAAGTACGAGCAATTCAGGAACTTCCGCCACCACAGAACGTATCCCAGTTGCGACAAGTACTGGGCATGATCAATTACCTTGGCAGGTTCCTTCCAAACTTATCAACAGTGATAAGTCCTATGAGTGAGTTACTGAAATTAGATACTGCATGGACTTGGTCCCATAGGCAGCAACAAGCCTTTGAGAAAGTAAAGGCCATGGTGACCACTACACCAGTATTAGCCTTCTATGATGTCAACAAACCAACTGTAGTCAGTGCAGATGCCAGCAGCTATGGCCTGGGTGGTGTCCTTCTTCAGAAACATGGCGATCAACTACGCCCTGTAGCATTTGCCTCACGCACCATGACAGATGCAGAAAAGAGATATGCACAGATTGAGAAGGAGTGCTTGGCATCAGTATGGGCCTGTGAAAAGTTCTCGCGTTATCTTTGTGGTCTGGAGTCGTTCAGGCTGTTGACAGATCACAAGCCACTAGTACCCCTGTTCAACCGCCAAGACCTGGATAAAGTACCTTTACGATGCCAACGTCTTCTCATGCGAATGATGAGATTCAAACCTAAAGCAGAACATGTGCCAGGAAAGGAACTTGTAGTTGCTGATACCCTGTCCAGAAATCCGCTTGTAAATGTCACAGAGGCATCAGACTCGGAAGAGGATGTCAAAGCTTATGTCGATGCAGCCATGATGTCACAACCAGCGTCACTGGAGAAACTTGAGCAGATCAAGCAAGCTACACTGTCTGACCCACAACTCAGTCTTGTACTGAATTACACAATTAATGGATGGCCAAAGTATGCAAAGGATGTCCCAGAACAGATTCGTCAGTACTACACAGTTCGTGGTGACTTGTCTGTAGTAAATGGCAAAATCATCTATTGCAACCGAATTGTTGTACCTTCAGCTCTACGATCAGAAGTCTTGGACCGTATCCATGATGGTCATCAGGGTGTGACTAAGTCCCGTGAAAGAGCCAACATGGCTGTATGGTGGCCAGGCATTAGCCGTGACATTCAAAACAAAGTGTCCACATGCGAATTCTGCCAAAAGAATCTACCCAACCAGAGGAAAGAGCCGTTAGTCACTACACCTCTCCCTGAAAGAGCATGGAAGAAGATTTGTGCAGATCTCTGTGAACATGAAGGAAAACAGTTTCTAGTCGTTATTGACTATTACTCAAGATTTCCCGAAATTGCCTATATGTCCAGTACCACAAGTGATCAGGTGATCAACAAACTGAAAGACTTTTTTGCCCGATGGGGAATACCTGAGGAAATTGTGAGTGACAATGGGCCACAATTTTCTTCTGAACTGTTCCACAAATTCAGCCAAGAGTATGACTTCAAACATACCACATCAAGCCCACATCACCCGCAAGCAAATGATGAAGCCGAAAGTGGCGTCCGTATCGCCAAGAAGATCCTCAAGCAGAGTGATCCATTTGTTGCTTTGATGAGCTATAGAGCGACACCCCACACAGCTACTGGTGTAAGCCCTAGTCAGCTAATGATGGGAAGAGAAATCCGGACTCTCCTTCCTACATTGGAGTCTAACCTGAAGCCAATCTCAGTAAGTTACGAAGCCGTTGCTGAAAGAGACGAGAAAAGCAAGACAGCTTACCGACAGTCCTTTGACAAGCGACATGGTGTGCGAACGCTGCCAGAACTGCAAACTGGAGATGCTGTCCACATGAAACTAGATCAGCAGAAGGGATGGAAAACCCCAGGGGTAGTCATCGCCAAAAGTTCTACGCCTAGATCCTATGTTATTGAAACACCCCAAAGTATTGTGCGTCGAAACAGGAGGCACCTGCGCCCGACGACAAGCCCTATTGAAATTGAGAAGTTCGCCGAACTTGAACCAGATATAGAACCGGAACGGGATCCTAGTCCTAAGTCTGCAACCGCTGATGTGCAAGAGTTACCTCCAACTGTGACTCAGTGCAAAGCGCCACTAGTTACACAGCCACACCCTGATCTGAAGAGTTCTCATGGAACACTTACTAAGTCGTCTGGAGCAAAAGTCAAAACCTCGAGCGGTCGAGTTGTGAGAAAACCAATCCGCTTTCGAGAGGACTCTTGATTTGACATTTGATTTATTGATCAACATTTGATTCATTAGAGACTTTGACAGTTTCACACAAGTGTTGTAATTGTTCAGTTTATTTCTATAAGTTAATACATCAGTCTCATTATTTTTCTGAAAAAAAAAACTCGTAGAGGGAGATGTCACGAGAAATTAGCATATAGCCAATGCGCATGCGCGTGTGTAGTTTTACGGACCTCGTGCTTTAGTGTGTGCGGTTGCTCGAGTTTCATGTTGTTGTAGTTTCGCTAAAGTAGAAACGAATTTGAAGATTAAAGATTAAAGAAGGACCTCGTGCTTTAGTGTGTGCGGTTGCTCGAGTTTCATGTTGTTGTAGTTTCGCTAAAGTAGAAACGAATTTGAAGATTAAAGTTGTGTTTATTACCTTGACAACCTACACTTAATTTACTAACGTGAGACATAAAAATGACGTCACAAATCTGTTGTTATGGCCACCATATTGGATTTCTCGGATGAATCAGAAAACGATTTTCTGTCAATCCAGATTTTAATCCAAATATTTGACAGATTAAAATATTTTTGTTTTCCTAGTCACTAAAACATTAAAGTGAGTCAACTCAAGTCTAACGTTTATTGCTGAACATAACAACATGCAAGATTATAGATCCAACATGACCTCATCTAAATGCTCTGCATATACAAAGGACCCTATAACTGTTGCAACGGCCTTTACTCAAAGGAGTATTTCTGAAGGCTTAATACTCTACTGAACTTATAAATACGTATTCTTACACAGCCTTCAACTTCTACTACTGTACAAAAAAGACCTCGATCTGTTACACATCTTCTGTGTCGCTTTCTTCATCGGGCTGAACGACGTTTGAGCAAACCAAGCCTCTACACTCTCCACAAGCAGGAGAACAAAATAGACCAAACTTTACGCAACTGCATCTCCTGGTACTACAGTTGCTCTTGCAGTTGCGGTTGATTGCTTCTAGCAGGTACGCTGGAGCTGCCTGCATGTCTGTCTGCACAGGAACCATGTGTCCTTCGATCACCTTCCATCCCCAGTCCTCTTCACACTTGTAGACTCTATTCCTCTGCTGTACTTGATGATAGACGCGTAGCAGATGACGTGGAGGGCAGTGTGCGAGGATGTACGCAAGTGATACTGGATCAAACGTTGCGATGAAAGTGCTGAACTCGAAGGGCATCTAGTTTCTCTCCGGGTTTACCATTGTAGAGACAAACGAGGGCATTTTCTCCTGCTGGGATAACGGCATCCCTAGTGGCTTGTGGGTCTTTGAACACTTCAGCTTGTTGCCTGAAAAAAGGACTTGATTTGATTTGATTTGGCATCTGCGAACAGAAGGTTGTTTTAGATGTGATCTCCAAGAGCACTCCGAACGTTCTTAATGTTCCAGCATCTTAATATTCTTTGGGAGTTTGACTTGGGTTCTGGTCGAAAGTAGATGTCCACTTGTCTTGAACAGAGAAGAACAAGGAGGTCTGTGCCATCTCCAACTAACACAGTGTTGTGTCCTTCTGCTGAGGCAACTGCCGTTTGTACCACGAGAACATCCGCATCAGCACCAGCATGCAATACATCGATACCATGCCTTTTCAAATACAGGGCGAGTAAGATAATGAACCTTTGCTCGTGGACTTGTTGGAAAGGAAACAGACTTTCTTCATGATACAAACCATGTCCCCAGTGAAGTGAACTTCAGCGCCTATACCAGATCTGACCCTTTTACTGTGCGTCGTCTTTGGTGGATGGTCCATTTTCATAGCCATCAAATACTACAGTGGCGGAACCATATTTGTCTGTGACATAGTTGACGTAACGAACGCCGATTATATCATACGTTTCTCCACGATGCCAAGGCATCCTATGAAGAAGGGCGCCTCTATCTAACACAAAGTAGACATCCTTCGGTGGACTTGAAACGGCCGTGACCTGGGTCCACATGGCATCAGCGAGGTCAGACTTGTTGGGTGAAAGCAAGACATGAACTGTTTCAAAAAGAGCTGGGGGATAACTACAAAGCTCGTGTGCGAAAACCTCATTCAGATCACCTCGAAGCTGCCTTGCAGAAACCAAATGCTGACAAAGGAGCAGAGGATCAATAACTACAACGTCGGTGCCTGTACGAACTGAAGCCTTTGTTTCTAAGGACACAGCCTGATCTTTCTTCCTGAACACGTAATCTAGTACTCCATGGCCTATCATTCGATCCAATATCTTTTGCCCAACAACAACAGCTTTGTCCACATTAACTTACTCGGCGGCAATGATTCCAGTGTCAATGCTGTGCATAATTGCATCACGTGGAGGAATACCAGGAGTTTCTGAGTGTCATTGGTCTCTCTCTGCTTACGTGCTGTTGTCGTCTTCTTGTGCTGATCGGTGGTGGAGTAGCGCACGGATGTGTATTATTGCAAGGCATTGTTCACCTCAGCGCACACAGGATTTGACAATAGCCACACCAACCTCTGTGTTTCATCCATCCCTCTTACTCTTGTCAATCCTCCCGTGCTCTAAAAACTTCTTATCAAGACTTGCTCAATAATAAGGTCAGAAGAAAGTCCAGCCCAGTATTGCTGAGACCGACGCTGACCACATGTAGGCCGTTGTGGAAGTGTTTCTGCACCTCAGGGTGCTGAGAAGGAGGTTGATCAAGTCGCTGCAGATACAGGTGGGTAGATTTTGTGTAGCAGTTGTGCCCAGTTGCAGCTAAGTAGGGCAGCATGTCTCGCAGTGTCTGCAGGTGCAGCTTCCAATTTCCTGTACGCTCCGACCTTATTAAGTTCCGTAAAATATCTATCATGTCCATGTAGTGGAGCCAAAGTTGGGCGGTTCGAAGTTCATGCATGGAGTTCTTCTCTTTCTACATCTTCTTCTCCACCACCCCCAGGACACCTTTTGAGGTCGCACATCCCTATGCTCATTTCACCACTTATCAAAGAATCAAATACTCCCTGTAGTTCATGAAGATCAACCCTTGTACCTTCGTCAGAGATACTTCTCTCGCAATCTTCCAAAGGTGGCGTGTCACCTGTTTCTACTTCTTTTGTACTGCCATTTCTCAAACCATCACCAGGCTCCACATCTGCCCCTCTGTCGTCAGAATCATTTACCGGCTCACCATTAGAATTCTCAAGGCTCTGCGACATTATAGTGGTCAAAGTGCCAAATGAATTATTCGGTAGCAGAGTGTTCAAAGCTGAATCAACCAGCATGTGTCCCCTGAATGCCCTCTCGTATGCTTTGCCAGTCATCATGTGCGTTACTGCGTTTGCTGCGTATATCTGTTCAAGTAAATTGCGAAGTCCTGAACCTGCCATACGTTGACCAATGAAGCCTAAGAAGCTCATTAGTGTGTGAAAACTGCCTAGTCGCAATACAATTTGACGCAAGTTACTTCCTCTGGTTCGCTCTCGATAATAGTTAAAGCCTTCCACCACAGTGGTTGTTCAAATGTGACGATCGGCGTACAACTGTAGCGTTTGGCGTGGTCACATACAAATACTAATGTAGAGTGGATGCAAGACATGTCACTGGGATTCAGGTCAATCATGGGAAGGTAAAGAATTGAGGATTTTCCCGGATGTATGCCCTTGTTTACTGCCTGCATCATTCCAGACCATGATGGGCGTGGTGACCGCACCGTTAAAGAGACTTTCCACAGGAGATGAACGGGGGAGATTTTACCGGCCGTCACTGTTGGGTCCTATAATCTTTCGAACTTTGAGGGAGCCAGGCCATTACATGATTTAGGATGTACCATTTTGATACGGCCCACTGCCGCTATGCCCTCCTTTGTGACAGTTACACGTGGAACAATTCTTCTGGTGTGTGTGCAGGGAGTCACAGTTGCATTAATCCCCATGTCGTGGAACGTATTGAGTCCATCAAGTGCTTTAGTGTTATGATCAGCGTTGTCTGCCATGTATTGAATAACTGGCATTCGTGATAGCCTGTAACTTCTGCTCCTTGTGAGACTGCTACGCTTCGTTCAAACCGCTGAACGTCTTGATATGAACTACGAAATCCATGCTGGTGCAAGGAGTCTATAAGTAATTTGGATGCAAAATGACGGTGCATTTGTACTCCCAGACCTAGCTGAAGAGGAGCTACCAAGGCTCTGGGTGTGATACACTGCATTATGGCTTGACCTAAGGATGCCACCTTTGTATCAGCATTCTTGCCAACCACCAGTTTCTTAAGCAGATGCTTTAATGATTCTGGCAGAAATAACAATGCCACGTCAGTAGACGACATTTCCGCTGAACTTCGGTAAGCTTCCTTTGTCTGAACTACAGATTTCACTTCGCTTCTAATCAGTTGGGCTAAAGTTATCTCCAGCTATCTCCGTTATTATTATTCTTTCTCCAAAGTGTTTCGGAAGTTTTTCTTTCATGTGGGGAAAACTGTACGCGTCACAATCACTATCGGTTAGGAATTCTTGCATTTTGGCAATTAAATCACCTATAGTCGTTTGTTCGTCGTCATGTCCTTCAAGATATTCAACAACTTTATCAAAAGCTTCTTGTTTTGAGGCTTCAGCTGGTCTGCCGCACTTTGGTGTATTTCGAGGCAAAGCTCAGGCAAGAACTGCTTAGGTATTTGTTTCCCAGTCCTAAAGTTTGTGCTGCAGAGATAGTGGTACAGTGCACCTGCTGCTTGTAGATCGTTAACATCTCCAACGCGACCTCTTACAGTTTCTGACCACAAATCGTTGCGTTCATTACATGTTTGCATAAATATGCTTGCTTGAAAGCTCAGCGTCGTAACAGTTGATGCGACTTTTCTTTGGCGCCATACTTATCATTAATACCACAAAACAGACAATGTTTTTGGTACCTGAATTTGGCTGTTGCTGATCAGCGTGCACAGGGCCTTTCACTGGTCTCATCTGAGCTATTTCCTACCTTTCTTTTCACTGCACTTTTTATGCTGGTTGCAGAACAGACGTTTTTCCTGCATTTTGTATGAACAACCTAGCCTGGCACAGCCGTTACATTCCCATTCCTTAATGGATTTGCTTTAATTAGCGATTCCTTCGCAACCTTTAAGTCGCAGAGTAGTAGTTGCTTCATCACTGCATAGAGGTCCCTCACAAAACACACATTTGATTGAATATTTTATAATTTATGTCAGAAAGGTAAAAAGAAACAGATTATCATTAGTAGTAATATAATTGTTGTTTTAACGACCAGATTGCACGCCTTATTACAGCACGCATGGATGGCATTTGAAAATAGTGTCTGAATGCATGTTTCCGAAATTATTTTTTAAAAAATAATTTCTAGAACTTAAAAGTTCCAGAAAGGTTGTTACCGCCATTTTGTTGACTGGTGTCAACGCTTTTTTTGTCTAAAATCGTTTCGCAATCCTGATAGAATTTCGTTCATTCGTTATGTTTTTAGTAACATTTGGAAATGCAGAGTTGCGTGCTTATAGTTACCCTAATGCTGCATGTGTGAAATAGTTGCGCCAACCAGACGGCCTTTGTGAGTGCAATCAGTATTTATTTGTCAAACAAGTAGTTACCTCCAAGCGTACTGGCTGTATAGAAGCATGTTCACTTAAGGACGGTGCCTCCTAATACAGACGTATTTTTGCAAAGGTTATGACTATGGGGAAAAAGTAGATGTTAGCAAGGGTTATTGGAATCCAAAAATGCGTAACCACGCATTTTTAAGAGGTAATTAAACAACCATTGTTCCTAAAAAGCGTTAAAATACAAAGAATGTATGGCAATTTCTTTCCAAATTTAAGCCCAATTATCTCTAAAAAATGCGTGGTTACCCCCAATTTTCTTTTTGGATTCTGATAGCCCTTTTTTTTATTGAGTTACAACTTCACTTACAACACTTAACTACTTACATCTACTACTTCTACTGCAACTACTTACATTTTACCTCACACTACAACACATTATACATTACTACAGTACAACTACTACAACTACTAGTACGTCTCAAATACATATTTTATGTCTTCCCATTCAGTTTGTTGTATTTGGCTATATGAACTTATTGCACCTACTAATTGATTAACTTGAACTTACAGAAACAAGATTATAAGTTACTTTTTTTCCAAAAAGGGTTTCCATTTAGCCTTAAGCATCTTTGTGCAATTGTGCTTAGCGGCTATTAGTTGCTCAACCTTAAACTTTCTTTTAACGAACTCTTCAAAAGACGGGAAAAAAGGGAGAATGTTATTCCTAAGACAATTCCATAAATGTAGTTTACCTAAAACAATTAAATAATTAAGCAGGTCACATTTTGTGTCAATCACACCAATTAAAACAGTTTTTAAATTAATTTCCCGTTGCTCTAAGGATAACAAAGACCAATAAGATTCAAACTGTTCCCAAAACTTGCTCGAGTAAAAGCACTCAAAGAATAAATGGTCAATAGTTTCTGGAAAACTATTACAGAAAGTACAGAGGTCACTCGGGATCAAACCAATTTTAGCTAAGAGAAAGTTAGTAAATGTAATATCATTGAGTATTTTAAACTGAAAACATTGCACGAATGTTTCGAAGATAGTTGACTTAATTAAAGAAAAAGCTTTTCTTACATCTTCATCATCCAAACAAAATTTCAATTTCAACTTCGTGAAGCCTCTGGACTGTGTCGCTTTATCAGCTACGAGAAGGGCGTAAAAATCTTTACATTTACTCAACGCGGGGTTAAATAATTTGTCACCGATCTGGAATTGTAATGTTCTGATACGGTTTCCGTTAACTGGACAAACCCTCAAGTCCCTCGGTATAGCACATCGAACACCAGTCCACGTCAGAAAGTTGGAATCGTGTAAACCACTTTCTTTGGCGAGAGTAAAAGATAAGGTGTTACTAATATCAAATGTTAAGTAACTCGAGAAAATTATATTGGCCTTGATATAGTTTGGGTAGTAAATCGGTTTATCATTCACTCTAACTTCTTGATTATTCCAAATAACAAATTTATACGATGAAGATGTATCATATTTAGCACGAAGATCGGACCCACCAGAGTAGCATTTCCTTGTAAAAATCTGAACAAATATTATAATCATTAATGTTATAATTGCAATAAAGAAAGAAGTCACCACCAAAATCTTTTAATAAATACAAAAGGTAGGCTTTCCAGGAGTAGGATTCTTCTCTAAAAAATCTAGTAATCCAAGCGAGTCTGGCAGACTTAATCGAAGTCTCGAAATCAGTTACATTTAAGCCGCCATATTCCGTATTATTAATTGCAGCCGTTCTTGCAATTTTGCCAGGACCCTTCCAGAGAAAGTTAAATATGGCAGCTTGAAGGGATTTAACGAACTCCGCTGGGGAAGGGATAACAGAAGCAATATAGGAAACCTTAGGAAGCAAGAGACTCTTAATGATTGTGACTTTACCGAATAACGAGAGGCCTCTCCAACTCCCCAAACGCACCAGTGATTTTATTCCCTTGAGCTTGTCGTAGAAATTCTTTTGCAACAATTCTTCTTATTATAACTGAAATAAACACCTAATGCGTTCACAGTTTTACACCACGTTAATGCCAGAGGTGTTTCAGTATTGTTACGAGCAGCACCAATCCACATCGCCTCGGTTTTTGTGTAGTTAACCTTTAAACCAGAACACTTTTCAAATCGATCAAGTAATTTGAAAAGACTTTGTGCCGATTTGATGTCTGATACAAAGGCAGTTAAATCATCTGCGTATTGGACAATTTTAAATTCCTTTGAGTCTATCTTAATGCCATTTATATAAGCACATGAACGAATGGCAGCTGCCAATAATTCGATCGAGATGATAAAGAGGTAAGGGGAGAGTGGGTCCTCAAAGTTTTCTGAGATTATGCCATTGTTGATGATAGCACTGGATATATTACTGTAAAAATGTTCTATCCACCTTATTAGACTAGGTCCAAACCCAAAGAGCTCTAAACATTTCAACATATAATTCCATTCAAGACTATCAAAGGCTTTTTCAAAGTCTATAAAAAGTAGCATTCCAGGAATATTTCTAAATTTTGTAAATTCCATTATGTCCAAAATTGATCTCGCAGCTTCTCCTATATAACGACCTGATACATACCCAGTTTGATCACTATGGATAATTTCAGCTAAAACTTTTACAATACGGTTCGCTATAACTTTAGAAGCAATCTTTGCATCCACATTAATCAGCGAAATAGGTCACCAGTTCTCTAAATAGGTCCTATCTTTGTCTTTTTTCTCAACTAAAGTAATGATAGCTTGTCTCTGGGAAGTGGACATCTCCTTTTTGACGAATGCCTCATTAAATGCTGTCACCAAGATTTCACCGAGTAGTGGCCAAAATGTTTTTTAAAATTCAATAGGTATCCCGTCGTTTCCAGGGCTTTTCCCGGTTGCAAAGGTATTCAAAACATTTTGGCACTCATCAGCGGTTACCTCGCAATTTTCCCTTGAATCACTAGAGAGTTTCGGTAAAAGTGGATTATCGAAGAAAAATGTGGATTCCACAGACTCAAGATTAACCTTTTTACTTTTGTATAGGTTGCTATAAAATTGGCGCTGAGAATTCATAATCTTAAAAGGGTCGGTGGAGATAACACCACTAATATGTAACTTTCTTATATGTTTTTTGATATGATTTCGTTTCCCAAATTTAAAAAATATTTACTGTTTTTTTCACCGTGTTCGTGCCAGCGGGCCCTTGCGCGAAGAATGATACCCTCGACTTTGTCCTCATATAATAATTCAAGGTCACGCTTACATCTTTCCATTGTCAAGTGTGTGTTATCACAGGGATTTATTTGAAAAGCAGAGAGTGAAGCCTGATATTTCTGATTCAATTCTTCTTCTTGTTTCCGTCTTATGCTGGCTATTTGTTTCGAAAATATAATGGAGTTTGACCTTATATTGAACTTTATCCAATCCCATATAGATCTGGGATCATCAAGACCTTTGCCTTCTTCAAGCCAAGTAGGCAACTTATGATTAATCATAGTTTTGTAGTTTTCATCTGATAGCAAAGAGGTGTTTAGCTTCCAGAAACCAGGTCCTCTACCGCATGCTTGTATCTCTTCGATTTTCAAAAATATGGCAGAATGATCTGTCTTTATCGAAGGTATGATGTCTACTTTGGATACTAAATCATGTAATTTGTCAGATATAAGCCAATAATCTAATCTACAGAAAACAAACGGTGAACAACGTGCCCACGTAAAACTTTGTGTAGTTGGATTTTTCAAGCGCCAAATATCATGAAGACTGAATTCACTTTGAATTTCATCTATAGCATTGATTAGTATAATACGTATTTTCGAGGAATTGACAATCCACCTTTTTTATCAAGCGATGGATCCAGTGGACAGTTAAAGTCCCCGCCAATAATAATATTTTGTTCATTACCAAATTCATCATTTCTCAACAGCTTTGATAAATTTCGATAAAATTTAACGGCTTCTGCATCTTTATTGGGACCGTAAATGTTCACAATTGTGAATACTTCATTGTTGATTGTAGCCTTTATCATAATGAACCGACCATCAGAACTGATTTCACTCTGCTGAAGGCTAAAATCCAAACCATTTCTTATTAAAATTGCAACACCTCTGGCATTAGTGCTCCCATGAGAGAAAAATATGCTAGCGCCCCATTCTTTTCTCCACTGATCCTGACGTTCTACTGTTGAATGTGTTTCTTGCAAAAATATCAAATCGACTTTTTGCTTTCTACACCAAGAGAAAATCGCTCTACGCTTGTGAAAGTTGCTAAGACCTCTGACATTTAATGAGAGTAGTTTGATGCTTTCAGGCTTAACTTTGGAATCACCTAATGTATTTGATAGTTCAGGATAAATTAAAATTGCATTTATAGGTGCTATATGATTGAAAAATGCAAATAAACAAAACTGAAGTAGGAGTATTTCGAAAATTATTGGAACATATAACAAAACAGACATACAAACAAAACAAACACAAAATTATCGAAAGTGCACTTACCATCTCAACGGCTGAAGCACCCTTTCGCCGAAATCTCCATATACGCTAGAAAAATTTTTATGTTTCATGCTTTGCGAAAAAAGACAAGCATTTTAACTGAGTTGCTGGGTACCGAAGTTGTTAGTTACATATAGGGACTAGACTGTAATTCTCTTAACTGTCAATTCAGTTCAAAAAAACCAATACCTCGAAAACAAGACGTTGATTATTCTGGTAGTTTAAAAGACTTCAGTTTATCAGAACCCGTTTCCTTGTAGAATATTTGTGCAGGGACCGACCACGGAATAAAGGCAAACTCCACCACTTCTCTATCCTTGATTTCCTTTAGATAGTCTTTTCTTATGCACCCCATCCAAAGCTCCTGCCACACTTCTATTGGCCGTGATTGTTTGAGGCAGCATACTAGTTACCAAACTCTACCTGGGTTGATTAGTTTACAATTTCATGTCTTCCGTATTTTGGCATTTTTAATTTTTGACGGAAAATAAACGATTTTAATGAAATACAGCTCATACGTATCTTGCGTCATTATACTACCAAGTATGTCAACACATTGATAATGTGTTAGTATCTACTACCAAACATCAGAGATTAGTGACGTCACGTTACGTCATAGGTCTGTATTTTAGTATTTGCTGCCCTTGCAGTTAACTGATTTATTAGTATATAAAAAAATTATTTTTTCTAGACTGCGAGTAGTCTCTAATTTTGGCGATGGCGACTGTAAGGCGAGCGAAATACACACGCGCGCGCCCGAAATTTCTAGGAGATGCTACGCGAACTTTTCGGCACTTCCCTCGTGTCGCGTCTCCTGGTAATTTTGCGTGCGCCCGTGTCTTTCGCTCGCCCCACAGTGGCGATCGCCAAAATTAGAGACTACTTGCAGTCTAAAGTTTTTCTGGAGATTCGGACCCTTACACGTTAGTTGTTAAAAATCACATTAATTATGCGTGAATTTTTTGGATTTTAATAGTGTTCCAAATATTATTAAATGCGACAAGGTTCCAATGCCTCGATTCACGGTGTCTTTTAGTACGTTATTCCCCAATGTGTTTGGAGTCAAATAAGACAAGTTTTGTTTTTGTTGTAATTTGTTTCGGGTTGGATGAGGAAACGGCTTAGATTGACTGGACTATTATTCTGATATTTGTCTTTTTATTTCTCATTCTCATCAGTATAAGTCACCCACAGTAACGACACAGGCACAGTAACTTCCCAAACAGATTTTTATTGGCAAATTTACTCCTTCGTCTATAGCCTTTACAGCTCTCAATTAACTGATTCGTTAAAAGAGCGCTAAAGGAGCACCAGGCCCACAGGTAGCCAGGTTTTATCCTGTCAGTGTCTAAATGAGGGGTTCCGGAAGGGACTTCTGTGCAGATAAGGTAGTACGTTTCTTACATCTTCTCTGAAAAACGTTATTTCAGCTCCACTACGCAGTACACAACACGAGCAAAAAGCCATTAGGTTTGTTTTGGCGGTTTCGGCCGAGCACCGGGAACTGTAACAATAAGTTATACTACAACCTCTTATTACATCCAAACGTACGGCACATAACATAAAAACAGAGCTGACAGTTTACAAAGACATAACTGTCAGAACGGAGGCCAGAAAAAACCTGCCTGAAAAAAACCCCGATGGGGAAAAAACTCGGCAGGAAATCTGGGTAGGAACCATGGCTCAAACTCTAAACAGCCCTTCCTACAAGGCTACACATCCCCACGCGCGTTAACTAAAGTAAAGGTCGCACGTATGACAACGAAGAACAACTTACTTAAAATTAAAAATAACGTAAGCTGAACGAGGTGTCGGCCTAGAATGATTTCCCACGTGACTTACATCATATATATATAGCCCTCCTTTCTACCCATACTGCACTTCAACTAAACCAGCCCCAGTTCCCCTGCTCTTGTGCCGCAGAAATATTTCATTTCTGGCTAATTCGTATCAGCTCAAACGCCAGGAATTCTATATTTCAGGTCCACTACGCAGTACACAACACAAGCAAAAAACCATTAGGTTTATTTTGGCGGTTTCGGCCGAGCGCCGGAACTATAACAATAAGTTATACTACAACCTAGAAGAAAAAGTATAGGGCTTAATAAACCGGGAAAACGACCTAAAATCCCAAAGATTTAGAAACAAGAAATCTTGAAGAAATGTCGTCCTTGATATACCCATTCTTAGCTGCGACACTTTTCCATCTGCCGTGCCTCTGGAGAATTCGATCACTAACCCCGCTGTTGGCAGCCCTCGAAGCTCCTCCCGACCGAAACGAGTGAGTCCCATAAACAGAGGGATCCGGAACTATATTCCGTAGACTTTTGGCCAACTGATCCCTGAACGTAGCATACGAAATAGGCTTATCACTTTTAACCAACTTGTAAGACGACTTAGTTTTAATTAACGGTCGGAAAATAAATTCACTGGAGTGTGGGTCGATATCTAATTTCAGTAAGGAAACTGAACAGATGCTGCCCCCGGATTGGGCGATAACAACTTCATCGCCTAGTCTAAGCTGATCGGTCTTGCTTTTTTCTACCTTGATAATCATGTACCCTTCGTGGAAATGAATATTACTCATTCTAATATAAGGAACCTCCTCTGATCTGAAAAACCCCGCATAAGCTAACACATATAAACACACATTTCTAAGCTGCAGAATGCTAGACGAATCAGACAATCACTCAGACAAATCAGCTCCCTCGACAATATCTTTAAGGACTTCAATTGATAAGGGCTCTTTCCTATTGGGTCTCCCAGCCCCTAAAATTTTCTTAGCAGCTTCCCGAACTCTAGAAACTAACTGATTATCAGCGGGGGAGGCCATACCCGCTATCTCGTGGGCCCACTTGATGGCATAAAAAGCAGTATCAACAGAACTGCAAGACCTAGTGGATTCTAACATATGCTGTAAATAAACAGTTACATGAACAGGATTCGCAGGGAAAAAAGAGTTCTTAAATCTGCTTAAAGCAAAGTCCTGCCATTTCTTGAACGCCCGATGATACATGTTGGTGCTAGCTGGCGCCCTCGCTGACAAAACCGATCTCTGAAGCCTCGAGGCAAGGCCCTGCAAATATGGATCGTCAAACGTTGCTGTTTCCTTCCAAACACCTTCCTTAAAAATATCTATAAATAAAGGGGAGAAGAATCAATAGAAAACAAAACAAAAGGAGTGTGCAATTCATTTTATTCGCATCGCACCTAACTTTTAATGCGGGCAATAAATTATGCAAGCTAAAGAGTGCACTCCTAAAATAACGCAAGAAACAGTCACACATACGATTTCCAGCACACGTCAGTGCGATTCACCGGCGAAAGCAGCCGACAAATCAGCAAGCCTAAACTCCAAGCACTAAAGAGAGCAAAACGCCATGAAATGGCTAGCAAACACCGATCATAAAAAACAGACGAAGTACCAAAAGACTTCTCCAACGGTGGATTCCAAAGACCCTAACAATTATTGCATTGTAAACAATTGCCACCATCAACGGTGCAAAAACCCTAAAAAAAAATAAATGCTTCCTTGGCTGCTCAAAATTCAGACGCAGAGCTACCACAGTGAAGGACAATTCCTTAGAGCCAAAAGTGTGATTCTTAGCTTTATCTCTAATAAAGAGATGCTTATACTTGGGAAGTATCACCCAATCATGTACAAACTCGTAATAACACCCAAAAATATGATGACTTCCACACAGGAATAACAAGAGTTCTTGCGGCCTTACAAGCCCTCATGTGAGAAATAACTCTACTAATTTGCGAGACGGGTGGAAATATCCAATTATTATCACATTCCCAGTTTTGAGTGAAAGCATCCACGGCTTCAGCGCCAGGCTGGTAAAATCTATAATTGTAACGCGAAAGCTTGGCGTTATAACTACAAGCAAACGTATCGAGTGTGGGGCCCCCATTTACAATCCAGCATATGAAATACGTCATCATTTATAGTGTAATCATCAAAATCGATGGTTCTACTCAAAAAATCAGCCTGATAATTCAAATTCCTAGGAATCCACTTCATTTCAAGCGAAATGCCAGAGCGGATGCAAATATTGAAAATAGAAAGAGCAAGCGACTGAAGTTCTGTAACTTTACTGCCATTTTGAACAATAGCGACAACACTGGTGTTGTCAGTAAACCAAGCAACTTTTTTGCCCTGAAGACCAGGGGCAAAGGCAGACAGCGCTAGGTCTACGGTCCTAAACTCCCTCCACGTGGAGCTTTTGGAACTTTCTGCAGGACTCCAATTCTGATGAAAAATCTTGTGCTCATTGTCAATGAAAGAACTACAGGCGTGATCCGACGCGTCGGAATAGACAAACTTAGCAGGAGGTTGCAAAGGCACCCAGGGACAATGAAAATTAAGGGAGTCGACGTTCTCACCCCAAAATGCCAATTCATCACAAGTTTCCTTAGCCAATGCAACCTCGGAGTTCCATGACAATTCTGATTAACATTTGCGTACAAAGAACGCGTCATAATCCTCGCCACACTTCCTACACAAGGAGTGAGCGAAATGACTTGGTCTACCACAGAGGCTAAATCTCTAACTTTGACAATCTTACGATCAACCTTACGTATAAAATTAATACTATTCTTCAGCTTAGAAATCCTGCGTTCAGTAACTGAAATGAAACCTTGACAAGTGTCAAACACGGTGCCGAGCCAGGTAATAACTTGTACAGGTTCCCAAAGGGACTTCTCTTCGTTAATTAGAAAGCCATATCTAGTCAAATCAGCGGGAACAATTAAGAGCCGTTGTCAGTAACTTTCGAGAATCCGGCGACAGAGCCGAAAATTCGAATTTCTTTTTATTTGCCCAAAAGAACCCTTTTGGTAAACTATTTTCAAAAATAATATTAAAAAGTTCCAGCGAGTTTTTATTTTGGCAAAAAAACGGAAAGTTTGAAATTGGCCTAAACGGGCCTTCGGACCCGATGTAAATTATGCAAATTAGTACATTTTCAAAACGCTCGTACAAGACAACGAAAACTTGCCTGGAATTAATCTTTTCACAGTTTGTTAGACATCTCTTGAACTTGCTTTCAAAGTAAACTTTACGTCGATCTAAACGTTCTTTCCTTGATATCCAGGCGCGTAAAGAGTACAGTATTTTCTATTCCGTTGATACACTGAATTTTACCAATTTTTAGAAGACCATATCATCGGGCGTATACGAATATCTAGGTCATAAAAGGACTCTCTGGAATCGGAAATGCTTGTTGTTTATCATATTAAAATATTTAGTTTGGCCCGTGAAAAGCGAGAGCGTGAGGTGAAAATATGTGGACTGCACTTTGGCAGTTTTCGCCATGTCTTTACTGTACTCCTATTTCAAGTCACATATGCTTTTCAGACACAACGGTCGACGTTTCTGGTCTGTACCATACTGCTTTTATACTGAAAGTAAGCTAAAGCATTTCCTTACCTTAAATCTAGTTACAAAGCGATGTTCTGACTTTATTTTACGCGAGTTTCACATAATACAACAATTAGACGATGAAAGATCCCTGTCGACATTGTGATGTTTTGATACACGATGTTACCCCGTCGCACGAATATTTCACTTTTCAGACTTTTCCAAACTAACTATCGTTACTTTAGGGCAGATATTAAAATTTTAAATGTTTAAGTACGTGAATTCGAGTAAAAAGAAACCTTGAATAAATATGCCATTAAGTCACTTTACGATAAAGGAATTCGGTGGGCATAGATGCTATCAGAAATCTCCTTATGCAAATGAAAACGCGTCTGCGCGATATTTTTGTGTTGCTTTATAAGACTAAAACGCTGGCGCGTAAATAGCCTGTTTTTGCAGTCCACCTGCTAAAATACATTTGCCAGTGAAGCTTATTAGCTTTGATATTTGTTTGTTAAGATGTTTTGAAAATATAATGGAGTCAGGCCATTCATACTGACTCATTCCGCGATCAGAACAGATAACTCTATAACCAGACTTAAAAAATCATTCCACTGCTAAGATGTACGGTGATTTACTTACTTGTAATGTTTGAATGAGTTTCTGTTCCCTCACAAAGCAATCCTTAGCTGAAATTTCGTACAATGGGCACGTCGGACAAAAATGATCAATGCCGGCCAAAAGCGAGTTGCATGTTGCGTGACAATTGAAATGTGATACAGTAGCGCGGGGGAGAAATGACCAGGAAATGACTGTCAATATTTGCGTTTCTTATGACAGCTTTTCTTTCTTTCGTTCGTTCCTTCTTTAATTAAAAAAAAAACGTTTCAAGTTATAAACGATGAATTAAAACACAATAGTGTCATATTCTATTCATGATGTGAAGTCCAAAAAACTCTATCCTGTGTGAATTTTGGGGATGCTTTTTATGGGGCCAGTAATTCAGGCCATTTATTTATTCATTTATTTTATTTTTAAATTTTTATGTAACTTTCCTGTTAACGGTCCTGTAACGTATTTACTCGTTTTACTCTTGTAGTCCCTGAAGAAGGCTTGTCTTGCAAACCGAAACATCGTGCAAATTGTTGTTACATACATTTTTTTACTTTACGTATTTCGTCTTCTGTGTCTTTCTTTAAATGCCGTAAGGATCATTCGTTTCGTATATTTTTTTAGGGGAAGGGGATCCTGGCACGCGAGCGTGGAGGGAGCGAGAACGCGACAAGATGGCGGGAAGGATTATCCCTCCTCTCCCGGTCTCCCCAAGTCGCTGTATCAAACGATAAACAAGCTAACGCCCTCAAATAAACCGGCGTTTCCCAACGATATATAGCCTGCATAGCAGTCGTTTCTGTTTCCTTTTAGCCAAGCAAAAGAAGTGTGAGGCAAGCGGGATACGCGAGAGGGCATGGGGCGAAAAAGAGTAAGAGTCAGGAAACGCCGGTTTAGTTGAGGGCGGTAGTTTGTTTATCGTTTGATACAGAGACCTGGGGAGAGGCGGGAAAATCCTTCCCGCTATCTTGTCGCGTTTGCGTTCGCTCCCTTTGGCTCTCGCGCGCCAGGATCTCCCTCCCCTCCCCACCCCCTCCTCCTGTTTCTAGAGCTTTCCCAGTAGCCGTTCCTCTTTATGTGGAAAACTTTTAACTAATGTACACGTTCGCTCTACTTCTTTTCCAAAACTATTAACCTCATCCGGACCAATTTCTAATGACTTCAGGTGTGGGTGAATGTCCTTATTGTAATCTCTAAGCGCAACACATTGCAAATCATGTGGATCTCTTGACCTTGCTCCGCACAGCGAAGTGAGGCGAAATAAGGACGAAAGACTGCAAGTTGCCATTGTGAATTTACATAATAGCTCTCCGAACAAAATGTTACTTCCAAAAGGTATTGCAGTTTCGAAACTGCTGTGTTTTGTTGATTTTCCGATTAGTTCGTTCAGTTTGACTGACTAGACTTTATTTAAACACCGGACCTTCTGAATTACTGGCCCCATAAAAAGCATCCCCAAAATTCGCGCAGGATAGAGTTTTTTGGACTTCGCATCATAAATAGATAATGAAACTATCGTGTTTCTTGTTTTAATTCATCGAGCATAACCTGAAAGGTTTATTATTATTATTATTATTATTATTATTATTATTATTAAAGAAGGAACGAATGAAAGAAAGAAAAACTGTCATAAGAAACATTTAAACATTTAAAATTTTAATATCTGCCCTAAAGTAACGATAGTTAGTTTGGAAAAGTCTGAAAAGTGAAATATTCGTGCGACGGGGTAACATCGTGTATCAAAACATCACAATGTCGACAGGGATCTTTCATCGTCTAATTGTTGTATTATGTGAAACTCGCGTAAAATAAAGTCAAAACATCGCTTTGTAACTAGATTTAAGATAAGGAAATGCTTTAGCTTACTTTCAGTATAAAAGCAGTATGGTACAGACCAGAAACGTCGACCGTTGTGTCTGAAAAGCATATGTGACTTGAAATAGGAGTACAGTAAAGACATGGCGAAAACTGCCAAAGTGCACTCCACATATTTTCACCTCGCGCTCTCGCTTTTCACGGGCCAAACTAAATATTTTAATATGATAAACAACAAGCATTTCCGATTCCAAAGAGCCTTTTTATGACCTAGATATTCGTATACCCTCGATGATATGGTCTTCTAAAAATTGGTAAAATTCAGTGTATCAACGGAATAGAAAATACTGTACTCTTTACGCGCCTGGATATCAAGGAAAGAACGTTTAGATCGACGTAAAGTTTACTTTGAAAGCAAGTTCAAGAGATGTCTAACAAACTGTGAAAAGATTAATTCCAGGCAAGTTTTCGTTGTCTTGTACGAGCGTTCTGAAAATGTACTAATTTGCATAATTTACATCGGGTCCGAAGGCCCGTTTAGGCCAATTTCGAGCTTTCCGTTTTTTTGCCAAAATAAAAACTCGCTGGAACTTTTTAATATTATTTTTGAAAATAGTTTACCAAAAGGGTTCTTTTGGGCAAATAAAAAGAAATTCGAATTTTCGGCTCTGTCGCCGGATTCTCGAAAGTTACTGACAACGGCTCTTAAGCTGTTAATTTTGGCCTTGATGGTATTGACACCACCCCCTAAACCATCGTCAAGAAAAATAGCCATGGGAATTCCCTGACACCTCCATGAAGTCAAAATGGGCTTTAGTTATTTCGTGAACAAATAAGGCGCGGACGACAAGCCAAAAGGCAAAACTGCGAAGTGAAAATACTTTACTACACCATCACCAAAATCCCAGGAGAAAGCTAAATATTTCCGATGCTCAACGTGATGATACCCGGACTTAAGGTTGAACTTAAAAAGATAAAACCCTTTAGAGAAAATGTGAAGAGCTACAGAAATATCTTCATATCTAAATTTCCGCTTAAAGACATACAAATTAACATGCCTCAAATCAAGAATCAATCTCTTCTTGCCTGAAGGCTGTATCGAGACAGAAAGTGGGTTAACTATATCAGGCTGATGGTCTAAAATCTCAACACATTTAGTTCTTAACAAATCAGAAATAGCCTCTGAAACAAAATGTCTATCCCTAAGCGCAGAAGTATTGTTAGAACTAACCTTGGGAGGCGGGGGAGCTACAAATGGGATTTTATAACCGTCGCGTACAACGCTTAAAATAAGCCCCGAGGCGCCTAATTTCACCCATTCATCATAACATAAGGCCAAACGACCACGAACCGAAGGAACACTAGACTGACCTGAGGTAAACTCATAATTTAACAGTGACTTTATTTTGACTGCGGTATCTAAAGGATTTGAATCTGAAAATTCATCATCGCAAATGTCACTTAGATTATTAGAAACAAAAATAGAATTGACAACACCTTGGACCTGTCCTTGGTCGGCGGCTAGTCATTGACCAGACTGGAACTTGGTAGGATTGAGAGGACACTGTGCCCTCCAATGTCCTGGCTTGTTACAGGCATAACAGGAACCCGGTTTGGTTTGAGTCCTAGGCTGAACTGTTGGTATAGGACTTGCACTGTTGCTGAAAAATTGGCTAGGAGTGGCAGCTGCGACTGGCGTTAAAGCGGAAGGTTCCCTTCTGTTGCTCGCAAATTTTGACTTGTTTCGCAGCAAGTTCTGTTTGGCTTGGGTACGCGCTCTGGCTTCTGCTCGAATAATCTTTTTCTCGTCGTCGGAATCCTCCGCAAGATCGTTTCGTTTATATTCCCGCATTAACGACCTTCCAAAGTCGGACTTGTCGGCCAAAAGAATGTGTTTCTGTCTCTCTGACAAAAGTTTCTCACCTTTCTTGAGGGAAGCGTGGACTTTGTCAAGCTGCTGGGGCGAACAGGCTTCTTTAGCTTCTTCAATGGCGTCGCCGACTTTAAGATTAGACCTGTACTGGTCCTCATTTCCTTTTTTCTTAAGGCGATGCGGGTCGTCAAACTTGAGCTTTTTTATCTCTTTGAGATGAGTATCGGCAGTATCTGCATGAGGACGCTTGAGGTCCTCCAAGGATTTATCTAGCATCGATTTCATAGAATCTAGTAGACCTTCGTTTTTCTTGGCGATTGACGACTCAACAATTCTAACAACGTCAGCCTCCTGCATGATCAAGTGGTAATTCGGTGAAAGGAGATGACTTAAAAATAACGTAAGCTGAACGAGGTGTCGGCCTAGAATGATTTCCCACGTGACTTACATCATATATATAGCCTTCCTTTCTACCCATGCTGCACTTCAACTAAACCAGCCCCAGTCCCCCTGCTCTTTTGCCGCAGAAATATTTCATTTCTGGCTAATTCGTATCCGCTCAAACGCCAAAAATTCCATTTTTCTTGCATTATTCTTATTGTTATCCGATATTGGAAGTAGCGATGAGCTGTAATTCTTTAAGCTTGGAAGAATTTAGTCTGTGTGCCTGCTGTGAATTACGCGCATTGTCTGTGAAAGCATATGCAATGTGGGCATAGATGTAGCATCAATGAGCATATTCTACGTCGATCTACCTATGCACCTTCTCTCCGTAAAAAAACACGACATGGTGTGGCATCTAGTAGATGGCGCATGCATTGCACCTGTTATTGTTAGACGTACTGAACTACGCGAGTCACATAAAGTACCCGAGTAAAAGTCCCGTCCGCTTTTCAGTTTGCTGGCCGATATCGACTTCAAACATCGTCCGGAACCAGTCACTGTCTGCGGTATGAAGCAGCGTAATCCGTTAAGAGTACAACTCTCTCTGTACTTTGTCAACTTCAAGCTTTATTATCTCATCTAGGTGCAAACCAAGGACACGTACTCCGTTGAAATTCTAGGATATATAATAGCATTATTTTCTTCTTAATTCTTCCAACAGAAGTGTCCTTTAACGATGGGTTGATCTAGCTGTCCCAGATCCAGATGTCAAACTCCTTCCGTCTGCCAGAAATGTTATTACAATCGTTATGGTGCGCCCTTGATATTCGCACAACTCAGTACAGCTCGGTTTCGCGCTGCGAGAATTCTGTACCTTAGATGCGATGCCTTTTGAACTAACACATAGGGTACGAGTGTTAGCCTGGTGAGCATGGAAGCCTTCCTTTGCATTTAATCGGCTTTCAGGAATGAATCTCCATATCCGGTTGGAGTATGTTTTCTCATATAAGTACCGGAATCGAATCGCTGGATACGAAAAATATATTTCCACATGCTTTTAGCAATACAAGAGAGTTGTACATGTAGCACGTATGTCCAGGATTGAACTCGGCAACGAATTTCACGATTTTTCGCATCAGTTCCGAATTTTATGATTTTTCATTATGTTACGGGTTTTCGTTTTAAAGTAGCGAGATTAACACATTTTACGTTTTTGCGATTTTTCGCTTCAGACAAGCAAGAATCACAAAGTTTACGTTTTTTGCGGTTTTTCGCTTCAGACAAAGAAGGTTTACAAAATATGCGAAATTTGGCAGCCTCAACGATGTTTTGCGCCGTTTAATGATTTTTTTGTCAACAGACGCTAGCCGGCTAACAGATTTTACAAAATTTGCCAAATTTCGCAGCCTCAACGATTTTCCGTGCTGTGTTGCGATTTTTTTTCAGTCTTTTGTCTTGCTAATTGCCTCACATAAAGCATGAATCTATAAATATCCCTCGTTTTAAATGCTCCTAACGCGGTACATGACATGAACCTATGAAATGTTCCTCGTTCCAAAAGCCCCTATCGCGAGCTATAACATGAATACATGAATATACCTCGTTCTAAAAGCTCCTAGCGCCATATATTAAACAGGATAGCGTGCGAGACGTGAATGTATCAGTATCCCCCGTTCTAATAGCACCTAGCGCCAGATATGAAATGACCCATGAATATATCCCTCATTTTAAAAGCACCTAGCGGAGATATAGAAATAATCTATGAATCTCCCTCGTTCTAAAGGCATTTAGCGCGAGATATAACATCCAATGTGAGCACAGGCATATATCAATATATCCCTGTTTTAAAAGCTCGTAGCGCCATCGAGATATAACAAGAATATATATCGCCGGCCAAAGGTATGTTAATAGTCCCTCGCGTCTCGATCCTCGCTTCTCGAGACTCGTGTAGTGTAGTGTGGTAAACAACGTAAATTTTATCACGTGGAGTACATGTGATCAGGTGAAGGTCAAATTTTGCTTTAAAAGCTTTATTGTATATGAGGTTGTTTAGCAGTGAAACGGAAGTGAAATATTGAAGGAGGACATATAAAAAGCAGTTCAGAGTTGTTGTAACAGGAATTATTTTGGGAGTTGATAGAAAGCATTTAGCTTGTGGTGAAAAAGTAACATTTTATCACATGGGCAGGCAGTCATGTGATAATGTTTAGTGTGGATCGTTTCACGTGTAAAGAACGTAGTATGTTGATTGAGCCTGAGATCAGGTTATTGTTTTGTGTAAACAAGTGGTGTTTTGTCACGAACAAACATGCGATGAGACAAAGGTTAGTGGCGAGTCACGAGATTCTCGTGAGACTGTCATAAGTTCGTTTTCGGGGCTTTTTTTGGCCTGCATGGCAGCTGTAGTTGGGGGTTACACAAACGGAGAAACTTAAGAAAGCGATGAGTGAGCAAATTTACGCGTTTTTTGTTATCTGAAAAATAATAACCGATTTTCGGTCTATAAACTGTGAAACGACTCTTGCGTGAAGCTAATGCGTGTTATTCTTCGTACTGGAGGTGACAATTGTTTGATTAGCTCCTTGTCTTGCTGCTTTTCCTCCTCAAACTTCGCACAAACAATCCCGTCAAATCCACGCGGCCTAACCAGGACCCCATTCCTCTGGTACGTCGCCTCTAACTTTGTGCCTAGCTAGCCGAACGTACGAGCAACGTTTATGCCCCCCGGGATACACCTTTTCCTTTGTCGGCTTTGTGCCTTTGACGGACCTAGTGAACGAGTGGCCATTAATCTTAAAACCTAACCAAAGATGCAAAAAATAATTCGTTTCAGTTCGAGATTCACGATTCTGCCCGTTTTATACCTTCAAGCTATTTACCATCTATTTACTACGGGACATCCCTGCACAGAAGTCATGACGACTATGCGGCTTTTTGTAGACAAATAGCTCAAAAAAGCATTCGTAATTTAAGATACTTTTGTTTGACCTCCAGTCATATAAATAAAGCTTTGGCTACCTGTGATCACTGGCATTAAAGGGTTGATCGAATTAACGACGTGTTCAAATAAGGAAATGAATGAGTGTTCCACTGAATTGTTTTGGCGTAAAACAACTTGGCATTTGAGAACAAGAGGAAAATGCCAGTGGAGACTGCTTTCTGCGTTTCTTTCTTCTTCTAAAATGTTTCGTCGTGTTTTATGTAAATATAATGCATGGTTTTGCCTTCTTTATATGTTAGATAATTTTTGGCCTTTGACGTGTTATAAAACTTGACTTGTGCAAGATTGAAAAAAGTAATAAGAAGTTGTTGGAACTAAGAAGCAGGTCTACCAAAGAAAAAAACAAGCTGCATGATACAGTCAGAAAGAAAGCGAAAGATCAGGAAGAAACTCAAACGGTAGACAGGTCAGGAGAGGGAATGGCGTATAATAATCTTGGCAACGCTTATCTCAGTCTCAGAGATTTCAAGAAAGCCATAAACTACCATGAACGTCACCAAAAAATTGCAAAAGAAGTGGGAGACTGGTCAGTAGAGGGAACGGCGTATGTTAGTCTTGGCAACGCTTGTTTCATTGTTGGGCATTTCAAGAAAGCCATAGACTACTATGAAAGTTGCTTAAAAATTGCAAGCGAAGTGGGAAACAGGTCAGAAGAGGGAATGACGTATGCTAATCTTGGCAACGCTTATCACCGTCTCGGAGATTTCAAGAAAGCCATAGACTGCCATGAAAGTCACCTAAAAATTGCAAAAGAAGTGGGAGACAGGTCAGGAGAGGGAAGGGCGTATGGTCATCTTGGCAACGCTTATCACACTCTCGGAGATTTCAAGAAAGCCATAAACTGCCATGAACGTCACCTAAAAATTGCAAAAGAGGTGGGAGACAGGTCAGGAGAGGGAATGGCGTATAATAATCTTGGCAACGCTTATCTCAGTCTCGGAGATTTCAAGAAAGCCGTAGACTACCATGAACGTCACCTAAAAATTGCAAAAGAATTGGGAGACAGGTCAGGAGAGGGAATGGCGTATGGGGTTCTTGGCAACGCTTATCTCAGTCTCGGAGATTTCAAGAAAGCCGTAGACTACCATGAACGTCACCTAAAAATTGCAAAAGAAGGGGGAGACAGGTCAGGAGAGGGAACGGCGTATGGTTGTCTTGGCAACGCTTATCGCAGTCTCGGAGTTTTCAAGAAAGCCATAGACTACCATGAACGTCACCTAAAAATTGCAAAAGAAGTGGGAGACAGGTCAGGAGAGGGAAGGGCGTATGGTAATCTTGGCAACGCTTATCTCAGTCTCGGAGATTTCAAGAAAGCCATAGACTGCCATGAAAGTCACCTAAAAATTGCAAAAGAAGTGGGAGACAGGTCAGGAGAGGGAACGGCGTATGGTAATCTTGGCAACGCTTATTACACTCTCGGAGATTTCAAGAAAGCCATAAACTACCATGAACGTCACCTAAAAATTGCAAAAGAAGTGGGAGCCAGGTCAGGAGAGGGAAGGGCGTATGGTAATCTAGGCAACGATTATCACAGTCTCGGAGATTTCAAGAAAGCCATAGACTACCATGAACGTAACCTAAAAATTGCAAAAGAAGTGGGAGACAGCTCAGCAGAGGGAAAGGCGTATGGTTGTCTTGGCGGCGCTTATCACGGGCTTGGAGATTTCAAGAAAGCCATAGACTACCATGAAAGTCACCTCAAAATTGCTAAAGAGGTGGGAGACGACGTTGACATTGCTGGTGCGTTTCATAACCTTGGTACTGGCTTTCAATTTCTGGGCTCTTTTCACGAGGCTGTCCATTGTTATCATCACAGTGTAGCAAAGTTTAACGACGTTAGGCGTCGTCTTGAATTTAATGATAAGTATAAGATAAGCTTGCGCAATATGCACCAGGCGGCATACGTCAGTTTATGGCGTTTGTTGGTAAAACAAGGCAAGGTTTTAGAGGGGTTGTTTTCTGCTGAACAAGCACGTGCACAGGCTCTGAAGGATCTTATGGAGTTGAAGTATTCCCCTGTAAAAGACCAAGCGGGGTTAGGTACAGAGATCGCTACTATACATGACATATTAAGTTTCCTTCCCTCAAATACAGTTTTTGTAGCGATAGGAGAGCAAGAAGTTATTTTCTGGGCTTGCCAGAAAGGCGATGATGTTCAGTTAAGAAGAAAACAGATAAGCATTAATTATGATGCCTACACTTTTCTTCAATCTTTAATGGAGGCTACGTGCCAGGAAACTGGTACAAGAAGTGGTATCAAATGCGAAGATCGTTCCTTGGATACGGCAAGAGAGGAAAACCTTGCATATGAGAGATCCCCTTCAGCTGAGGGACAAAACCAGTCCTTAATATTTAAGAAAGGTGCTTTAAGTACATGGTATGACACTATGATAGAACCTCTCCAAGACGTGTTGCTTGACAGCGAACTTGTATTTGTCCCCGAGGGTCCAGTGTTTCTAGCTCCCTTTGCTGCATTCATGGACTCGAATTCAAAGTACCTTTGTGAGTCTTTTAGAATCCGAGTGATTCCCTCCCTGACCAGTTTAAAGTTGATCGCGGAATGTCCAGCCGATTATCACAGCAACACTGGTGCGCTTCTTGTGGGTGATCCATGGGTACAAGATGTTACTTATCAAGGGATCAAGCTGCAACAACTACCATTTGCCATAGAAGAAGTACAAATGATAGGACAAATACTTCACACTGTGCCGCTCACTGGAAGAGAGGCAACAAAGGATGAAGTGTTGAAACAAATTTCGTCGGTTGCTTTGGTACACATTGCAGCTCATGGGCGAATGGAAACAGGAGAAATTGCCTTGGCACCAAACTCAGCAACTGTATCCGGGACACCTGGCGAAGAAGACTTCATTTTAACAATGCCAGATGTGTTAAGTGTTCATATAAGAGCAAGACTAGTTGTGTTGAGTTGTTGTCATAGTGCTCGAGGGGAGATTAGGGCGGAAGGTGTGGTTGGCATAGCGCGGGCATTTTTGGGTGCCGGTGCTCGGTCTGTTCTCGTGTCACTGTGGGCGATTGATGATGAAGCCACGTTGGAGTTCATGAAAATTTTCTACCTTCACCTAAAGAAAGGAAAAAGTGCCAGTGAATCTCTGAACCAAGCCATGAAATGCATGAGAGAATCTGACCAGTTTAGTGCAGTGAAGTACTGGGCTCCCTTTGTACTCATTGGTGATGACGTCACCTTGGATTTTGGTGAACACAAATAACAGGTTCGCACTGTGAGTAGATCCAAGTAGTAGTTAAAACGTTATATTGAAATCCATGGCCCGCATATCCCAAGGAGGATTAGGCTAATCCAGGTTTAGTATCAACTGATTTATTTAAAGAATACGGATTCTGATGTTTTGCTCTTCATTTTAATTTCGATACTTTTAACACGTAACTTCAAATTTCACTGGGAATGCTATTGAATCTTGAGAAAAACGTATACTTCAGGATTAGCGTCAACCAGTCAGTCCAGTCCAGTCTGTCAGTCCAGAAATTTGGCTCCTCGCACATGTGTTCTTTCTCCTATTGTATGAAAAACCAGCAATACCAATTTTTAGACGTTCGGAAACATGATAAGGATAAGAATGCGTTGTAAAATAAGTTGCATGAAACTATTAATTGTACAAAAATAACGTACCGTGCGAATTGCAAAATTATTGCGAGTCAAGTAGCTCTCTAAGACAAGTAACGTTCTGCTACTTACCATGCAGCTTGTGTTGCAATGTGTCCCGAGATAACACATATAAGTCTTTGTAGAGGAGATAAATAAATTCATTGCTTAGAGTAACACCACCATCACACAAAGGTTAAGAAAAGTACATTATTTGAGACCTTCTGCCGGCTTTGCTTGGCACTCTTAAGGTCAAACCTTTGTATTTAATATTTTGGAATGAGAGGTATTGTCTTGTACCAGTAAGGGAATAGTCAAAGCTCTCGTAAGCGACCGCCTCAAGAATTCAAAAAAAGTGGTCGCAACTAGAGCTGTTCGCTTACAAGAATGAGCTCTCGTAACCGACCAATGAAACAATAAAGGGTGGTCGCTCGCGAAGAGCTTTTGGCCTGAAGCTTGAGTTATGTTCATGGTTACTATTAGTAACCATTAAGTGCCTATCACAGAATATAATTGCCTATCGCAGAGAAGGTTCGCGAAAATGCTGGCCAATGAACCATTAGCGCTTATGTTATGTATTACTCTCAATTTCATCAAGAAGTGTATGCTTTTATTAAAGCGTTGACTGAGTGGTCGCTTACGAGCACTTAAAAACAAAGAAAAAGACCAGTCGGTAATTCATGAAAGTGGTCGCGGTCGATTACGGGAGCGGTCGATTACGGGGTCGTAACTGGAGTTGGTCGCTTACGAGAGTGGTCACAAGGAGAGCTTCGACTGTATTTTGTTTTTTGAATTTAATAGAATACTTGACTTGACTTCCCAGATTTCCTTCTTTGATGAAAATCCGTTTTATGTGCTATTTTTAAACTAACAAATGTGGAAAAAATAAAGCTATCCGATGGTCATCGAAACTCGGGATTAGCAAGGCTGAAGATCTGAAGTTTGTCTTGTGAAGTTCAAAAAGGAAACCTTTACCGGGGGTCCTAAAGGGGTAAAATGGGAGCTGGGATGTGCCTATTTTAGCACTGGGAAAACGGGATTGGAGGCACTGGAGCTCGGATTTGGCGACTGGGACTGGGAAAAAAGAAGCGTATGACGGGAATGGGAAAGATGTCCTATAGAGTCTACAGATCATTTAGGAAGACCTAAGAGTGTTAATTACTTTGCAAATCAAGAGATGTCAAACCAATGAACCCTTCGACGTGCAAGCAAAGTCGCACCCCCACCGTGGGGCGTGGTGATAGAACCCCTCCCCTGGCTTTTTGCTATGTTTCAATATTTCGGAGACATTTTGCCTTTGGTACAAAGCCGTTGATGTGTTCCACAAGATGAGGTATATATTATGTGTTGCAGTGCTGCTGGGGGCATGGAAAAATTGAAAAACTAATGGGGTGTTGGATGTACATCTGAGCATGAGCCTAAAAGGTCAAAACCATGTGCTCGATTATTTTATTTAAAATGGCGGATACAAAGAGTAATATTTTCTCACGTGCAGCTTTGTTTTCTGTTTTAGTGCCGATTTTCTAAGTATCGTTCAGGAGTTGTTCGAAGTTTTTGATGCTTTCCTGAAATGTTGCCTTAGAGGAATTTGTTCTAAGAAGCCTGAACACCTCTTCCTTAAATAAAGCCATTCGTGACGCCTGGTGGTGACAGAAATATGAAAGTTCTCCGTAGGTTTGTAATGGGTTTGCACGTCAAGGATAAATTCTTTGTTGGATAGACCAAATAAAACGAAAGACTTTAACGTTAACTTCACAACATGTTTATTTTCTTCTCGACCTCGTGGTTCAACTAAGCTCGCAAACCTTTTCGGGACTAGTGCTTCGGCAAATCTAATGGTCAGCGGCCACTCAATTCTCCTCCACTCCATTTGTCATGATTTGTGAAATCTGCATTTTCAATGCCAAGCTAGGGGCTCGATTTTATTGCGCGCGGCTGGAGATTCCATTTCCATGGTAATGACACGTTTTGTGGTCACGGGTTAATTGAGAAATTAGTTTTCACACATTCCTTTTTGCACTTCAACTGTGAGCAAAAATCTCTATCTGTCAGTGTTGTTCTTTTTAGCACACAATAAAAACAGACTTTTGTGGTTAATGTCTATTAATAGTTAGCCATGAAAATGATAACTTGATCTCTTGTGACAGATACCTGGGAATGATGATTTCTTTGACCGTCTTTGCACGAAATGTGTTGGAATATTTTAACGTATCTGGACATTATTCGTCTCTTTGAATGACCATTCGATATTCTCGATCGAGTCCCAACGAACAGATTTAAACTATGCACTTCATTTTTGGCAACCAACAACGTTGAAAACGCATTTGTTTGGATTTCCTGTGGGTGGCAGTCGGCAGCTGTGCGAAGTGAAGGTTAAAGATCTCTGGGAAGAAACATGCAGCAAAATTTCAGTGTCGGGGCCGTCGGTAAGTGCCTGAAAAATGGCCTAAACAGGGTGGCATAGAAAGGTTTGTACGCAGTATTTTTGCTGTGAACTTTCCGATGCAGTATAATGAATTATTTTCAGTGTCTTGTCAACGTGTTTATACACACAAACAACGCTTCCTTATAGAACACTCAGCAATCCGTCGGGAAGGTTACTTTTATTCTGCAATGCAGTAAAGCAGATGGCTGAAACTCTTGTTGTAATTTTGAGAGTTTTTAATTCAAGAATATTTTCGCAATATAAGCGATTTTCTCTCTTCATTTTCAATTAATAAGCACAAATCGTCATAAAAGGCCGCCAAAACCGGAAAGCCCGCTAAAATACCCCGGCAAGGTGCTCCTGTGAAATAATCTTAACTAGGTCGCTTAACATTAAACTTTGTTTTCCTAAACTGGTTCTAGGGATTTTCTGTCTTACAGAGAAAGCTTTCAGGCGCCATGCCCAAGCTTCTGAGGGGACAAAATCCATCCTTTACTGTAGAATAATTTTAAGAAGATCGCTTAACATTAACGTTTGTCCTAAACTAGTTCTAGGGATTTTCTGTCCTTCAGACAAAGCTTGCAGCCGCCGCGCCCAAGCTTCTGAGAATCCATCTTTTGCTGTAGAATAATTTTAAGGCCGCTAAACATTGAACGTTTGTCCTAAACTAGTTCTAGGGATTTTCTGTCCCTCAGAGAAAGCTTTCAGGCGCCGCGCCCAAACTTCCGAGGTGACAAAATCCATCCTTTCCTGTAGAATAATTTTAAGGAGGTCACTAAACATTAAACGTTTTTCTAAACTAGTTCTAGGGATTTTCTGTCCTTCAGAGAAAGCTTTCGGGCGCCGCGCCCAAGCTTCTGAGGTGACAAAATCCATTCTTTGCTGTAGAATAATTTTAAGGCCACTAAAAATTAAACGTTTTTCCTAAACTAGTTCTAGGGATTTTCTCTCCCTCAGACAAAGCTTTCAGATGCCAAGCGCAAGCTTCTGAGGTGACAAAATGCGTCCTTTGCTGTAGAATAATTTTAAGGCCACTTAACAGAAACTGTTTTTCCTAATCTAGTTCTAGCTTCTGAGGTGACAACATATCCATCCTTTGCCGTAGAATGATTTGAAGAAGGTCACTAAGCATTAAATGTTTTCCTACACTAGTTCTAGGTATTTAAAATAAAAGAAATGCGCCAATTTGAGTTTACAGCCACTTGTGAATTATTTAAGCATTAACTTGGGCTTAGTATTTCACGCCTTTAATTAGAAGCTTCTAATTAAGGAACAGCGTAGAACAAAGCGCATTTATCTTGCACAGGAGGACTTTTAAATGTCAATGTTTAAAGTAATTGTGATTTAAGCACAGATTAGACATTTTGGAATTGTCTTGTTAGTAAAATAACTGCAAAGACAGAACAGTCATGTCAGACCTAAAATCAATCCGACAGATTGTTTTCTATTTTCTCTGTGGCAGTATTCCACAAGGGAGAACACGTCGTCAATATATCTTTTCCACACTAGCAGTTTTTTTGCAGTTCTGTCTTAGTATTTCTCTTTCTAGTTTTGGGCATGGAATATTTGCAAAAGCCACGGCCATTTTTGTTCCCATGGCAGTTCTATCAGTTTGTAGATGGCCTTTACCTTTGAATTGGAAAGAATTTTAATATTCTTTCAAGATTAGACTAGGCATTTCTCTTAAATACCTTGTGGGGAAGGGAGGGTTCTCGTCATATAAAGCTTCGCATACTTGGCATACAGCTGCATACATGTACGGTGGTAATACCCTCCTTTTAACCTACGCACAGATTTATTCAACAAATGTCCGAGTTTCTGAAGTCAAGCAGGCCAGGTGAAGCTGTTGTAGGAAAAAAACTTCTTTATTGATTATTTTATTTATCTTGCTTGGGTTAGAACAAAAAATACAAATGTTTGGTTAATTGCTTTCACTTTGACCACTTTTAAGACTTTTAACATGCAGTGGGATTTGTGGTAAAAATTGGACTGGGAACTGGGATTTGGGCAAAATTTGGGCTGGGAAATGGGATTTGGATCCTCCACCCCCCCCCCCCCCCCTTGAGGACCCTCTTTACCGTGTTATTTCACATTGTAACGTCATCTTGCAATGTAAGAGAGTATGAAGCGACGTATGTTATGACACTTTAGCAAAATATCTATCTGTTTGATAACTACAATAAGTTTTCAAGTGGTGTTGAGACTTGCCTTTTTGTTTGTTCTTTTAGCTAAAAAACAAGGAGCTGTGGTTTAGTGAACTGAAGCACGAGTATCACACAAACTCCTCACACGATGGCTTGATGTCAGGCAAGGAAATCTTTTGGACTATTGAAGAGACTGTAAATATTATGATACTTACGATACTTATGATACAAGGGTTTGCACCCTTGTTATAAAGGCATAGTTAGCAGTGAAATCAAGTCTGCCTAGTAGGTTTGTTCAATTTAACGTAGTTTTCCTAACCACAACTAGCGATTTGTGGTTCATTAGTCGTGCACTATTTTATTTCGGTATTTCTTACACTCAAATGCGTGCTCGTGAAAGGGACTTGGCTCCTCTCACTTTTCGATTTGTATTTGAGTTTTACACGTGGACGTTGTTTGAACGTAGGTACAGGTATAAACTCTGTAGTACTGCAGAAGGTTTAGTTACTATATTCCAAAGCGTTTCAAAAGAGTTGTAACAAATAATATTACATACGGTAACTAGCTTATAAAAATATTTAAAGGGCTGAGTTTGAATTTTTGCGGGTTTGAAGCCGTTAGTGTAATATGCATTGTACATGTACGTTGTGATAATTTCTACAAATTTCCTTTTTCTTTCGCTCCCTACTTCTTGCAACCCAAATATTTTGCAGAAAAAGTGTTTTCGGTAACATCCCTCTGTTAAAACAATAACGAAAGCAAAGCATCAAAAGTAAGTTTAAGGTATTGTCTTTTCCACTTTTGATTGACAAGTGAGCCATGGTCTTCCCTGGGAATCCCCTTTTATAGTGCCCCTTGTTGTTAAGCTGCGAATAATACTTATTTTTCATATAAGAGATGTACTGTTGGTTTTTATTGTGAAGGATAGTTGTTGTTAAACTTTCGTGATCATCAAAAAATATATGGAAAAATATAACTTGGATACTATTTGAGTTTATTCAGTTTTTAGTTGAATTTATTATTTGCGTAGACCTATGTTTAAGACCTACCTTATTCGTACTTATTTTCGGGCGTCTAAATTTTCGCGAAATGAAAAAAAAATCGCGAAATTTAAGACTCGCGAAAAAAAAATCCTCGCGAAATTTATTACCCTCACGAGAAATGTACATTAATCAAACAAATGAATCAATGAATATTATTAATGACTGATGGCTTGAGTGTACGCAAAAATGTCAAACGTTCCTGTTTGGGTCGTTTTGTGACATTTCAGTTTCATTAAGGGTGGAGTTATTTAGTGTAATTTAGCGTGCAGATTATCATTTTTTGTACCCTCTTTCAGAAAATTCGACTCGATAACCACAAGGTCTTCCAACACACTGATTTATTCTATCGATCACACATTACAATGATTGAAACTCTACACCTTATGCGAGCACGCGGTCTCGAAATCACGTGATACAATTGTCACAAATTCTTACACTCCCCGCATCTGTTTACGCTGTGAACAGATGTACTCGTAAAAACATAACAAAACAAATATCATGCGACCTATAAGACAGTTCGGTCTCAGTTCTCTTGCGAAACAAACAAATATAGAAAATAGTTCAAAGTCTCAAGATCTAAGTCGTCGCAAGAGATCTGCATTTATTGCAGCACTTCGGCGAGGTCGGCTTACAGTAGTAACTGTATCGCTTCCTTGTTCAGGGTGACTGTCAGGTTCCGGCACTGTGATGTTTGCCTTCACTTCGATGGGGGTATAAATGCTTGATACTCCTCTTGAGCAAGTTACGTGAATCTGCTACCTGAACAACTGCCGCTCTGACTTTGCCGTCAATTCCAGTTATCAGTTCCGTGACGATAACAAGCTTCTATAGCACTCTCTTCGTTGAATCGTTCTGAAGCAACACCACGTCACCGACTGCAATTTCAGCATTCTGGCTATTTCTTCTCGAATTCGCAGCGTGTGTTTCGCGTAGGCTTACCAAGTACTCTCTCCTCCAGGCAACTGTAAACAGATTCAGTAACCGCTTTTGGTGCCAAGATCTTCGCGTCAACGATTCATGGGTACTAGCAATTTCGAAGTGGCTTGAGTTGGCAGTACCCTGAAAGTGTCGGCCGTTGATCAAGTGTGATGATGTCAGCGCAAAATTTACACCGTCCAAATCATCATAGACGTATGTCAAGGGCCTGGCGTTGACGACACCTTCAACTTCGATTAGTAGCGTTCCGAGTTCTTCAAAACTGAGGCAACTGCGACCGATCACCTTCTTTAACGTGCGCTTCACGGTTTTAACTATGCGCTCCCAGAAACCGCCCCACCATGCGGCTTTCTCCACGATAAATTTCCACGTTACACCATTGTTTGCCATGTAGTTGACAACTTCCTTGGCTCTTGCAATTCGCGCAATGTCCTTCGAAACGGACTTCAATGTCCTTGCGTTGTCTGATAACAAGGTGGCTGGCAATCCCCTTCTACTTGCGAATCGACGAAAGGCTAGTAAGAAAGCATCAGCACTTAGTCGTCTCGTAATCTCTAGGTGGACTGCTCTAGTCGAAGCACTTGTAAACAGGCAAACATATGCTTTGGCATCTTCTCTATTTGCATCCTTCTCTGTTGTGTACAAAGGTCCGGCGAAGTCCACACCAGTATGCGTGAAAGGTGGATCATCGGAAGCTCGTTCTTCGGGTAACTCGGTTGATTCTGGTAGTGAGAATGGTGTTCCCTCAACCTTGCTGCACGTAACGCATTTTCGTACGATCTTCTTAACGGTTTGTTTCCCTCGTATTATCCAGAAGCGTTCTCTCAGTGTGGTCAATGTGGTATTTACGCCGCTGTGTAACATGCGGCCGTGAGTTTCTCTAATAATCAAGTCCACGACGTGATGCTTCGAGGGTAACAACATTGGAGTTTTGACGTCTTGATTAAGTGAGCTGTTCTGAATTCTTCCCTTGCATCGCACAACGCCCTTGTCGTCTAAGTAGAGGTCAAACTGTCGGACAAGAATTGGAACAGGTGATTTCCTGGTCGCCATGAAATGGCAAACTTCTTCTGAGAATGATTGATTCTGTATGGACTTAATCCACAGTTCTTCTGCAGATGTGATTTCTTCAGCATTCAATTCGAGACTACTCTCGGTTGACCTCCTTACGAATCGAAGAACATAGGCAGTAATCCGTAAAAATTTCTTGAAACTACTGTAGCGGTTGGCATCGATGATTTGATGTGCGCCGGCCTGTTGCACTTGAGCAATTGTAGCTAAAACATGCGTAATTGTCGGAGGATTCTTCAAAATTCGTTCATGGCGTTTTCGTTTTCAAATTGGGCGTTGTCCTCCCGTGGCCATTCTGCTTCGAGATCGTACAGAAATTCTGGGCCCTTCCACCACCTTTTCTCTGTAACCAGATCACTTGCTGTCATTCCTCGCGAAGGGATGTCGGCTGGGTTCTGTTCGCCTGGACAGAAATTCCACGACTCTCTAGGGGTGTTTTCTCGGATTTCTTGTACTCTGCTCATGACATATTGCTTCCACGGTTTGGCATTCTTGATCCAGCATAAGACCGTCATGGAGTCGACCCAGTAGTACGCGTTTTCCAACTTCTGAGGTAAGGAATTTTGTACGGCTTTAGCCAGACGAACAAGAATCGTTGCTCCAAGTAACTCAAGCCTGGGGATACATTGTTACTTCAACGGTGCAACCTTGGTCTTTGAAGCAATCAAATTGACATCAACGTGTCCATCATCGTAAATCGAGCGGAGATAAATGGTCGCTGCGTATGCCTTTTCTGAAGCATCACTGAAGCAGTGAAGTTGTACAAACTTCAGCTGACTAGACTTGTTGTCAAAATAACATCTCGGTATGCGAACACAGTTCAATGTTTGAAGCTCTGCAGTGAGTGAATTCCATTTCTTCAAGTGTTCGTCCTTTAACTGCTCATCCCAGTCGGTACGGTCATTGCAGAGTACTTGAAATAAAACCTTCCACTGAATAGTAAATGGGCTCAACAGCCCAAAAGGATCAAATATTTTAGCTGAGATCTTCAACAACGATCGTTTTGTGGTCGGAAGCAACTTCGCTTGATCGGAAAGATCTGGCAGATTGAACGTAAACTGATCGGTTGCAGTGTTCCAAATTGAGCCCAATACCTTGACAATGTTGTTGTCGGTGGATCCTTCGTCGTCGATAGGCGGTCCCGTCGTGGCCTTTGAATAAGACTCGTCTTCTTCGGTAACGGCCTTCATGCCTTCGTTTACAGATGGTGGCATAACGCTGTCGTTTGATCGATTAATCGCCTCCAGAACAACTCTTGAATTAGTGTTCCATTTTCGTAGATTGAACCCTCCCCGTTTCATAATTGATTTGGACTTCGAATATAAATCCAGCGCTTCGGCTTCGCTCTCTTCGCCAGTAACGAGATCATCCACGTAGAGAGAATTCTTCAATCGCTCAATCAATTCTGCTTGGAATTCCTCCGATATCTGCGCGTCTAAATGGTCCAAAATAGCTGGTGACGGTCTGAGTCCAAACACGAGTCTAGTGAACCTCAAATGGAAAATGTCGGAGTTCAGATCCCCTGGATCATTAAACCACAAGAATCTCAGCATATCCTTGTCTGATTCGTTGATTCCAACCATGAGAAAGGCCTTCTCAATGTCGGCTGTCAGTCCTATTTTGTGCCAGCGAAATCTGACGAGCGTGTCGAATAACTGCGGCGTGTAATTAGGACCAGTTTGAAGGCAATCGTTCAAGGAGTGATCACGTCCGGGTGGCTTAGCTGATCCATCGTATACAATTCTCAACTTGGTCGCTTCTCGATCTCTTCGAATCACGGCGTGGTGTGGTAAATAGTGCACTCTTTTGCTTTCTCTCGCCTCGCTCTCCTCGGCGGGAACCTTTTCCACTATTCCCTGGCGCATTTGATCTTCAGTGATTTGATTATATTCCTCAATTAACTCGGGCTCTCTTAACATCCTTCGCTGCAACGATTTTAGTCGGTTAACGTACAGTTCGAAGTCGCTCGAGATTTCAGGATGGTTTTCTAGCCATGGTAGTTCCACTTCGTAACGCTCCCCGTTAAAGCTAACGTTCTCGTTAGGAACCATCGCTCGATTGCTTGTATGACGTTTCTTCCTTTATTCCAATCGACTCCGTTTCCCAGAATTGCTTCAGAGTATCAACGATGTGATCTTGGGCGGGTTCAAACAAGCCGTTGCTGTTTCCTGATATGATAAGGTTAGCCACAGTCGTTTCGTTACTCAAGGCGAACTCCGTTGGTCCTGATAACAACCAGCCAAATCTGCTATTGATCGCGGTAGGCCCAAAGTCTCCGCGTACAATTTCGTTTGACACGAGGTCCCAATAATGGTCTGATCCAACAAGGACATCTACTGGATCTTGGGAGTCGGAGCAATCTGCTAATTGCAGCCCTTGTAAATGTGGATAACTTGTTGAATCTACGCGTGACGGAAGTGGTGAGCAAATAGCAGGAAAACTCGGAACGGAAATCTTCACGGTCGTTGCGGTCTTCAAGCTTCAAGGTTACAACATCGCATTTTTGTTTTCGAAAGTTCTTCTCGCCAAATGTGTTGAGATGAAGCAATTCCGTTTTCGTGGACTTCAGACCAAGTCGTGACTTCAGACTATCGGTAACATAAGATCTCTGGCTTCCGCTATCGAATAATATTTTCACCCTTGTGGACTTAGACCCATCTTCGCTATTTGCGATTGTTGTTGCGGTTTGCAGTAAAACAGTTCCCTTTGTTTCGGAGCTAGCGGTCGTTGCAGTGCTCGGGAGTTGTGGACTCTCTGTTGCTTGGCTTGTAAGGGTCGCGTTTTGCATGTCAAGCGCAAGCGAATTCTCGTTTGGGGCAGATGACGACTCCTTCGATGACAGAACGACGGCAGCTTTTGTCACATGAGCTACTCTGATGACCAGACTTCAAGCAAACAAAACATCTTCGATCTCTTTGGAGAATTTCAAAACGAGCTTGCGGGTCAGTCACGCGTTCACAAGAAGCTGAAATATGAGCGCCGCCACAATAAACGCATTTTAGTTGATTTCCCTTCGGTAGAGGTCGCCTGTCATTCTTTGCGATCAGAGTTGCTGTAGAAGGCAATTTCATTTGCAGTTGTTTGGGTTTCTCTACTTGCACGTTTGTCTTCACACCTTCGCTTATCTCACGTGCTTCCACGTCCTGTCGAATGACCTCCAATAAATCTGACATTCGCAAACCTCTCGGGCGGTGTTACGAGCGACTTGAACTCGAACTTCTTGTGGCAATTTCGACATAATCACTGGGATGAGTAAACTTCCATATTGACTTGAGTTAACCCCCAACGACTGTAATCCAAGTACGTTTATACTAATCTTATCGTACACAAATCGAAGTTGACTGGCCTTGTCGCTTGAACACACAGGAATTTTCAGAAGTTCATCCATGTGAGTTGAGATAATGTTTTGCGGTCTTCCAAACCGTTTATGCAATATATCAAGGCCACATTGTAATTTGCTTCGGTACGCGTTAATCCTTGAATTGCACGAGCTGCCTGTCCTTCTAACAGCGAGTGTAAGTGGTTAAACTTATCGATTTGACTAAGGTGGGTGTTGGCGTGAATCGTGCTGTTGAAGCTGTCCCAAAAACTCTGCCATAATGTGACTTCCCCTCTAAATTTTGGCAAAACGAGTTTCGGTAACTTCGCGTTAGGCTGGTATGTCACTGAATTAACATTAAGAGATGTAGCAGGCTGAAAATTCATACCTGAGTTCCCCGATGATTGCGAAATTCCAGCGTGTGCTGTTGGAGGAATATCAACCGATTGACCAGACAAATTCGAGCTCCCCGATGACTGCGGATTTCCAGCGTGTGTTGTTGGAGGAAGATCAACCGATTGATCAGACAAATTCGAGCTCCCCGCTTCTTGTGTTAGAGGGTAACTGTGTGCTTGAAAGCTCGGCGACATATTTGTGGCTTGAAACACAGAAGAAGTGGACGTTGGGAGGGACACAGGCGGTGAAATTTCGTCGCTTGACGTTCCATTTACTGTCGAAATTTTTTCCTCACTCGGTTTCGGGCTCGTTGTCTTCTTTATAACTCGTAGCGTTTCCATCACTCGGGTATTGATCTCGTCGGACTCTAGAATCTCGTCTTCAACTTCCTCCACTGGGCAACCATCGATTATTTCCTCGTCCAAGGAGTTAACAAGCTCTAACTTCTTACTTAGCGAATCGGCGATCATCTTCAAGCGTTCGTCGTCAATCGGTTCTACCTTGATAGTTTCAGTTTCTTTGATCAGCTTGGTAATTACGCTTCGATTTCCACCACGTTTAGCGCGGAGACGCGGTATTTTTTCCTTATCCATTTCTCTCTCGTGTCGAAGTTACTGCCCCACGTTGGGCGCCATTTCAGAAAAATCGACTCGATAACCACAAGGTCTTCCAACACACTGATTTCTTCTATCGATCCCACATTACAATGATTGAGACTCTACACCATATGCGAGCACGCGGTCTCGAAATCACGTGATACAATTGTCACAAATTCTTACACCCTCAAGTTGTTAAACAATTCCTATTACAATACTTAATTGTTTTAAGGAGAAGTCACAAGTTGTGAGAGACGTATGAATTGCACACGAGACGAAAAATTGGATTGACTAAAATTTGCTGGTAGCTCATTTCACAGATGCTTATGTCAAATTCAATGTGTAAAAATGGTAAATACACATGTGCACCATTGTTTGCACTCAGTGTGTCAATGTCGGGCAAAAGTGTACGTTACCCACTCTCCCCACTTTTACACCGTGTTTATTTAAAGTTTGTATGACATTACTTTTCTGCTCCAGGCAAATTCGAGTAAGTCCAGTTTGAATTAGCGTCCAGTGACTATTTTAAAGAAACCTTAAGGCGGAGCTCCTTTGTAGCTGAAGGACCCTAAGAGCGCCATATACTCATGAAATGTGTCAAGAGAACGTGAGTCGATTTTTGTGGTACATAGGTGTCTACGTACCCACCTCTCCCAAGGCTAAGGGTAAGTTCTTGTGAGCGTCACGAAATATCCATATTTAATACTAATATTCAAAAAGACACCTTCCCACCCCCCCTTCTCTTGGGACGTGACGTAGTCAACGGTTACCCAGCCCTTTCAAGTCCAAGTTTGTGACGTCACGTGAGAGTTTCGAAGTGCTGCCACCACGAATATCCATATAGTCGCCCCACATCTTAAGATTTGAACTTACGAGCATGTGATGACATTTAGTCAGAGGTCACCCTTCTGAAGCCTCGATCGAGGCTCTGTGTAAGCCTCATTTAGTGCCTTAATCATTGATCTTCAAATACTTCAAATAGACGCCAACCCACCCCCAAAATCCTGCTTTAACGGATGTGAGCCCACGAGCATATGGTGTCATTTGGTCAGCAATTACACACCCCTTCCAAGACATTCCCAGTGACTAGAAAGGATAAAACTACAATTAACCGACACCATGGAATTCAGTTTTTCTTTTCAGTGGGCTGTAGAGAATCAGGAACGTTAAAAGATATCTTGTAAAATTTTGCTCGCGATTGAGCAAAATTGCATGCGTGGCGTAAGGACGCAGAACATGCAATGTTTAAATTTTTTCAAACGAGTCACGTGAACTGTTGCACGACCCATTTGTTTCCTATCCTTAATCATCTTTGCCAATGCACGACAGGCTTTCGACATTCGTGATTTTCGTTTATAGGAGCTCCGCTGTTAGGGTAACCTATCTTATATATTATGCGATACCCAAAAACGACAAAATAAAGTTGCTTAAAAAAGCTTTTAATATTTTTACAACTGCATCAGAAACCTCCCACTATTAAGCTACGTTCAATATATTAAAATTCTACGTAAGCGTTCTATCTCATAATATTACCGTGTGGTTCAAACGAGAAGCTTTGCAACCCTGTGCAATGTGAATTTCTATGTACATTAAGTTTTAGGCATTTCCCGACAAAGAAAAATACAACAATACTTAGCAGAACCGTAACAATTTTCCAATAAAGCCTAGTTCAATAGTTCAAACGTCGTACTTTACATGTGCGGAACCTAACCGAGCCAAACCAAATAAGCAACAAGAATGTCTTTTACTCGCACATGAAAAGTTCGACGTTTGAACTAGGCCTAAAAGTACACAAAGAATTACCCCACAAATTCTACTGTAATGACGTAGCACAACCTGCGTCACGTCTGGTTAAAATTAGCATCGAACAATTCGCAACCAATCAGAAGTATTATCCGCATTTACGAGTAACACCCTAGGATAGGGTGGGGTGCTTCTCGGAATTTTGTTCCCTCGTCCCTGCTATCCCTATTTTAGGCTTACCACTAAGTCATCATAAGGGAGCTTTTTTGTCTTTACTCAGATGTCGTTGACATTACGAAATGAAATTTCTTCATTTCTAGGTTCATCTGGCAGCTCTATGTGGCTTACTCGACGAAATATTGCACCAACATTGAACCTCGACAAGAAAGAAATAATGTCCAGTCATTTTCGCAATAAATAATGTCATTAGGTTCATAGCCTGCGTGGCAAGCGTTTCCGTAGGGCTTTCTGCAGGTTTGAAGCATTTTTCGCTTCTTGAACGCACGAACATTGGGGCGAGCAAAAAAAAGTACGGGAAGGGGGAGGGGAAGGGAGGAAAGGAAACGCTTGCCCGCAAACCCCACGATTTTGAAAAACCCGTTCGTCCACGAACGGAGTTTCCTGATTGGCGCGGCATGGTAGTGTTGATCGCCAAGTGATAAATCCGTCAATCAAATCAAGTATGTTTATTTGAGCGTGACCCGCATGAACATAACGAACTGGTTCTCGATCGGGGAATTCTTCTCACTGTCACTATTTTTACCTGAAGTTCCTCTCAAGATCATTTTTGCCCTGATCGTGTAGATTTCTCCGACACGGAGGAATCTACACGAACATTCTTGCGACAAGGACTGTTGCCTGATAGAATTTGGAGCAGCCGTTTACACAAGTTGATAGACTGTTTTGGCGGAGTTTGAGAAACAGCAGACTCGCTACCTATCGCACTCCGAATAACTTCGAATAATGCCCCTAAATTCCGAATTTTTCAAGCACAAGAATTGCACAGGCATACGGTCCAGAAATAGCTCCAAGTTTTGAACAACTTTCACTCCAACCGCTCTGCAAAGATCAGCGAGAATTGTTCCATAAGAGTCCTTTCTTTGCGACGCTTTGAAAAAGTTTTCCGAAGAAACTAAACCCGATTTTCGAGGCTGAAATTTAACTGTGAAATTACGACAAATCCCGAAGCGATCGCTTAGAGTTTGTTTTGATTTTGATGGAAGTAAATTTGCATCCTCCGGTGATCTGTTATTCGTAAAATCCTTTATTCACCAGCTGTCACACTGTGAATTTATCCAACTACGAAAGTGTCAAAGGGGCGTTTTTCAAAATCATGGGGTTTGCGGGCAAGCGTTTCCTTTTCTCGCCTCCCCTCCCCCTCCCCGCTGCTTCCATCCGTGTTGCGCTCGCCCCAATTTTTGCGCCGCCGAAAAGCGAAAAACGCCTCGAACGGGCGGAAAACCCTACGGAAACGCTTGCTACGCAGGCTATTAGGTTCAAGTTGGTAATACTGTTCAATTGAATATAGGATTCTAGGACAAAAGGTTTCGCTTAAAGGAATTTGCTCTTTCACGAGTGGTTAGACTGTACAATTTAAATTACAATCAAAATGACTGCCTTGGATTTAACATAACGGCTAGATTCGGATGTTTGCATGAGTGATTTTTCCCAAAGTATTATTCACAACAAGTTTCAAATCGTTAAGTTACAAGATTGCACATGCGCTGCTCTCGTTTGTATTCCTTCTCTCTGATTGGCTGTTCCTCCCTCCAGCCGCTGGGGCCTGGGCAGGAGCAGCTTGAGTATTTGCATTTGCGTCTCCAATGATAAGTACTTATTGGGTGAGTGGGAGGGCCGGACAGGAAAATATTTGGTTCGAGGTCATGGCGTACGGACCGAGCCGGCGCAGCGAGGTCCGTACGCTATGACCAAGAGCCAAATATTTTCCGGTCCGACCCGACCTAACTTAGTCAATAAGCATTTTATCATATGGCCGTCCCGTTTTTTCTTTCAATCTTTTGTCTTTCATTTTTTTCCTTGGGAAGGGCAGCGTTTGTTTAGTTTCGTGCGCATTTTCAAATAGCCAATGATATCACGCCATTCATTCAGGATGTCAGTAAAATGTATTTCAACAGTTTAAGCTGCAAAGTACAGAATATTTCAATATTTTCGACAAACTTTTCAAACAAAAGCTCTAATTTTTGCTAAATATAATAACGTCATTTAAATTTTTATACAATATATGAAAGGAAATCTTACAACAATGTAATAATGTACCGAGAACGTCGATTACAAATAAACTCAGCAGTCCTCTTCGTCTGAAGATTCGGTAAAATGACAGCGACGCTTCTTCGGAGCTGAAATTTGTGCAGCGTGTTTCGAACCAGAGGCTTCAGGAAGGACAACATTCTGGATGTTAATCACACCGATGCTTGCTCCTGAAAATATGCCATTTGTTTGGAAGGACTCTTGAACGGTACCACTTGACTGATTTTGCGGTTTTTCCTCCGCTGTTTCTGCCTTTGGTTTGGGCCTGGAGTTTTCTTTCTTGCTGAGTATTTTAGACATCTGGCGCTGCTTTTGATGGGATGCTACGGCATAACTATCGAGACTTTTAAGGCTCTTGTGGCCACTCAGTTACGCCACATTGTTGTGCGAAATACCGGAATCAAGAAGCGTTTTGATGCAAGTTTTTCTCACTGAGTGGTTGGTGAATTTCCCGCTCGTAGACAATGGCGGGTTTTTGTGGCGCTTGAAAGGAATTGGCCGATTTTGTTTTTCCCCATTGGTCTTTTTGAAAAGCAAATCCTATCTTCTGGTTTTCGTTGGTGATGAGCAGCCAGGAAAAAAGGACTTTCCGATGATTTGGCCTCTTCTGGTCACCTGTAAACAAACTCTTTATAGCAAGCTACTGGATATTTTCGGTCGCCTGTTTCGTACGCTTTAGGACGGAAAGATCGTCGATGTTCATTTTCATCTCCGTGGCGGGTCTTACTCTCCCTTTGGGTTGACCATTCCAAGTACTCTTCGCCGCTCGCTTCATCTTTTCTCAAAACGATATCGCCAAATTTCATCTGCCTTGCCTCGTGTCTGGCTCGGTGGCCGAAGTGGAGAGTGAGCAAGAACCACATCGGTCGTACGTGAAAGGACATCAGGATCATGGCTGCCGAACTGATTCTCATCAAAGATGCGCTCAAAGATGCTCTTCGTTTGCCAGGGCTACTGTGGCATTTGGTTTGTTCCCTTTGCCCTGCTTCCTGAGTTCTCGACGCTTGGATTTAAGGACTTCTCTTGAGACTTTGAATTCTTCGTCTTTGAGGACTGATGTTTATGTTTGCACTGTTATCATCCACGCAGCACTGGATACTGCGCGAGAAAGCGGACATTGTATCAGGTTCGTATTCTGTGTTGTCCTTCTTCTTCAATGTAAGGAAGAAATTGCATAACAGACTGTCGAGCTCAGCCGGGGGAATTTCCGTTATCTTTCGTTTCTTGTAACATTCATTAAGAAATCTCTGAAATACATTCATGTCATACATTGTTTTTTTCAAAGTGTTTGCTTGTTGATGGCTTCTAATAAAATTGTGAACTTCTACATCTGTGAGGAGTTTTGACTTCTTTTCTTCGCTTTCGAAGTAAGTTGGCTTTTGACAGAAGTTCCATATCGGACAGATCGTCAGGGTAGTAAAATTCGTTGTCGTTATGTTCACTTACATCGCTCATTTTGAAGGAAAAGTTAGGAATCATACTGCAACAAAATTGTTTCAGCTCTGCTATCGGAGGGCCGTACGCAATGCTCGCAGGGCCGGTCCGAGGTCGGAGGAAAAACCGCAAAATCAGTCAAGTGGTACCGTTTAAGTGTCCATTCAAACAAATGGCATATTTTCAGGAGCAAGTATCGGTGTGATTAACATACAGAATGTTGTCCTTCCTGAAGCCTCTGTGTCGAAACACACTGCACAAATTTCAGCTTCGAAGAAGCGTCGCCGTCATGTTATCGAATCTTCAGACGAAGAGGACTGCTGAGTTTCTTTGTAATCGACGTTCTCGGTACATTATTACATTGTTGTAAGATTTCCTTTCATATATTGTATAAAAATTTGAATGAAGTTATTACATTTAGCAACAATTAGAGCTTTTGCTTGAAAAGTTTGTCGAAAATATTGAAATATTCTGTACTTTGAGGCTCGAACTGTTGAAATACACTTTACTGACATCCTGAATGAATGGCATGATATCATTGGCTATTTGCGCGCGAAACTAAACAAACGCTGCCCCAAGGAAAAAAAAATGAAAGACAAAAGATTGAAAGAAAAAACGGGACGGCCATATGATAAAATGCTTATTGACTAAGTTAGGTCAGGCCGGACGGGAAAATATTTGGCTCTTGGTCATAGCGTACGGACCTCGCTGCGCCGGCTCGGTCCGTACGCCATGACCTCGAGCCAAATATTTTCCCGTCCAGCCCTCCCACTCACCCAATAAGTACATAGTACGTCACTTTACCTAGAAACATGAATTTGCGAAATGTTAGTCCAAACTATATCACTACAGCGATTTTTGTTGGAAAGTGTGAAGTTTGATGAGATATTTAACTGATTTACAAAACTAGCTTAATAAGGTATCAAAACGAAGCCGAATTGTTTGTTTGCTTCTTCAAAAAACCAGGGACAAAGCTCAAGACCCGACCCACACTAATGAGTTTTCAAAAGTCTGTTTTCATCTGATCGAAAAAGTAGTAAAATATTTTCGTCCACGCAAACGCATTCGCATCGTTTTCACACTAACGACGTTTTTGGCTTCAGAAGTCTCGATCTTTAAAAACGTTTTTGGAAGTCTCAATTTTCATAGTTTTAGTGTGGATGATGGACACGTGTTTTGTCGCGCTCTGTGCCGCCTTCATGTTTTTTTTTTCCGGGCTCCACAATCAAACACTGTCCTGGGAAGTCATAAAAACGTACGTATCTCTAACGTGGTTTTGCCGACTTGCTGTTGTTTGTCACACAGCTGGCGAAGTTGATTCATTTTATCGTGAAACCGTTTATTTTGCTTTTTTATCGTGGCCATCTCGGTCATGTTTTTCACCATATCTGGATTAAGTGAAAACTACAAAGAAAAGAAGAAAACATTTGACACAACTCAGTTTTATTCTCACTCAATGACAACCTCACGTGGATCCGCAATAGAAGTTATGGGAACTTCCTGTTTTGGGGTTCACCAAGTTACATAGAAGAAGACAACAAGCAATACCCATTCAAAAACAGGATACAACAGCTAACAATAAGCAACACTAAGAAATCCAGAATCTACAATTCTCAGATTGTTCTAAAGCAACAGGCAACAGGCTTCTTACACTGGCAATGTGAGATCACACCACAAAGCAAAGCTGAGCTTACAGTTTGTTTCTTGGTTTCTGCCCTGATTATTGCCTTGGTATCTTTTCCCTTTTTGGCCGCCACGTTGACTGGTTTCTTGTCCGCGACTTGCTTGCCCCAAAGCTGAACAATAACCGGCTTCTGATTCACAATCAACACTGCATGGGTACAGTTTAGAGAATTTCTTACCTCGGGTGGACACTTATCGAAGGTAAATCTCATCTCATTGTTAAACTCATGATTTCTTGTTCCAGATATCACTTTTGTCTTAATGTCAGCTTCAAGGTACATTGAGTATTTACTGTACACGTCCTGAGAAAATAACAAAAAGCAAACAGTTTTAACCAGCAGAATTATGATACAATTATAGTCCATCACCAAGAATAGCACCCCTTTTAGTTCCGTGCCATACCAACTACGATACTGGATAGATATAGCGATACCGACAGTAAACCAATACTATGGCGTCATCGCCCCATCCGTGACAACAAAGACGACTGGAGGTGCTACGAAATAAGCTGCAATGAATTACAGCTAAAGCTTGTCATGCAGAAGAAATATAAGCTTTTGATTACACATTAAAGATAATTGTTGTCTGGAACAATAAAAAAATCTACAATGCTTAGCGTGTATCGCTAAGGAATTCCCCTTGCGCTCTACACGTGGACAACAAAATCCAGTTCCTTTCCTTCCTGCAGTAAGGGACAATTAAACCAATGATCCTACAGTAACAATACCATAAAACTAATTTGTAACACCCCTTCCACTAAAACGAGAACTCAATCAACACTTGACTAAAGCGAGGGGTCAAGGAAAACAAGCTCAACAGAAAACTTACTGTAAGCCACTGAAGTGAACGGCCAAAGTAAAACCTTTCAAATTGCCAAAATTGTTGTTTAGAACCTCAGCGACGACAAAACAGAACGGTTGAGGTAAGTTAACGTTTATTTTGAAATTGATTAATAATTGTTCACCGAAGTGGAGGTAAATACCAGATAATAATGCTAGTTTGAGTAGCCAATCAGAGGGGGCGAAAAATATTATCAACTGGTTTGGTTTATACTAAACGTCACTGTGACAACGTTTGGTGGATTTCAATCCATTTTGTTTGAGTCTATTTTTGAGTGCTCCGTAAGTTGTCGTCGCTATTGTGATTGGCAGTAGCGTAAAACACAAACGCCAGGATTTTCAATGGGAGGGGTTAAATGACGACTTGTAATTAATTCTTCAGAAGCCTAAGAATGTTAACTCAGATTTCGCAAATTTACAATAACGATCGATACTGATACTGTGATGGTGAATTTTTTTCCCTGCTAGCAGAGGCCCCTTTTCCTTTGTATTCGCTGAGCTGACGGACGGGACGAAAAGGGACCTCTGCCATGGGTCGAAATGAACTGTGTTGAGCATGCGCCACGGTAACTTAGCGACCGAAACGTCACGTGATGCTTTTAGCACGTGATCAGCTGACGACTCCCACCTTTCTCAACTAGCGCGCAAAAAAACAGCTGCACAGTTTTGTTGTCGTGAATGGCGAGTTCACCAAAACCCTAAAAAAAGTAGACAGTTCGTCTAGAGATAGTTGTTGTCTAATTTACGGTATTAATTTCAAGTTAGCTGGACAAGGAAGCTTTTTTAACATGACCACAACTCCAGGAATCAAAGAGAATTTAACCCATTGAAGGCTGCGTGTTTTATGATCGCTTCACTGAATTAGCAGTTGCATTACGAAAGGACAATTTATAGGTTCGAAAAAACAAAACTCACTTGATCTAGAATAGTTAAAATTTCTTACTTTTAAATAAATTACACTAGTTGTCAATTAAGAATTAGCCAAAAATATAGTATCGAAGTCAAAATTTTGAAAATTCCGCAAGAGATTTCTCATGTTGTCTCGCGCGTGAAATCAAACCACAACAGAGCATTTGTGTCTGTTTAGGTCAGATTACTACTTTACGAATTTTTTTGAATGAAGGTACACTGAAGAAGAGACAGTAAGCTTTTCTAAATAATACATTTATTAAAACACGCCTTTACTTGTTTCTGAAGACCAAACGCGTTCAATTCTTTCCTCGAGGGAAGCTACGCGCAAGCGATTTCGCTCTATGTGTAAGTTATTTTGAAGAGCATTTGGTGATGCAAACTGTGCACATTTTTCAAAACTTTTACGAAAACTGTAAGGAATATGAAGAATCCCTCAATTAAAAAGCGATTTCGATACAAATTTACAATCAAATGTGTAATTTACTCTACCGTAGACTCGTAGAAGTGCTGGCGCATTTCACAGAAATTCCGCAGCTCGAAAAATCTTTGGAGGTGGAAGGTTGTCCTTCGCCTTGACAGATGTTTTCTTCGCTCTAAATTCCATTCCTTGACTTGTCGAGTGTTTCTTAGAGCTTCTTCTTTCGATTGTTTATCTTTCCGTCGTCCATGTTAACAAAAACGAGAGAAAGTAAACGTTGTAACTCTTCACGAGTTTAGTTCTCTTTCCAGGACGGCAAGTTACTATGCAGGCTCACTAAATGACAGCGGAATAACTGTAAAGGAATGCTCGAGATACGGTGGGCTCAAGTCACGGTCAGCAAACAATACAGGGAGCATGCGTTTCGGAAACCGCCCTCCACGACCATGGACGGCGGTTGGATCAAAGGGAGCTTCGACCCATGGCAGAGGTCCCTTTTCGTCCCGTCCGTCAGCTCAGCGAATACAAAGGAAAAGGGGCCTCTGCTAGCAGGGAATGAATTTTTAAGCCTGGTGAATATATGAGAAAGATGTTTTATTTAGTTAGTGACACAGGTGACTCGGAAAAATCCGAGTTCTCCCAGCAGGAGTAGAACCTATGCCCTTCTGGTTACTAGTCCAGATGCTCTACCACTGAGCTACAGGAGACTCGTGGGAGCTAAGGCCATTAAAACTAGGTTCATGTGACAAACGTCCCCCATACTGCTAGGACTGTTACGCCTGGTGAACATGAGCATAGTTTATTTGCAGGTTTTTTATTATTAGCTCTTTTCTTTCTTTTTATTCATTTACCTGAAATACATTTGATCAATCCAAATAAAAAAAAGACAAGCACGTATTTCAAAGAGGGGGGAAAGGGTAGGGACTCCCTGGACTCTTGCTGCTATTAGATTCGCTTAAGACTAACACGAACGAAAGCAAGGATGCTGCCGTAAAAGAGTGCTAGCAGCGTAAAACTAACCTGTTGTCTGGGATCGTCGATGAATATGTCATCTTCTTCAGTGATTTCTTTTCCTTTGTCGATAAATGGTACTTCTTCTACCTACAAGACAGTCCAGAAGAGAACTGAGAAACGCTAAACAAACCACAACAAAAGAGGGGATGCGTACGGTCATCGATGTAGCCGATTTCTCAACCTCTAAAGACAGTTACACTGAGCCTCTCCCCCATGGTAACCTAAAGTATAGAAAACGTCATGAAAATTTTTTTAAAACTGTGAAAGATAATGTTGAAAAGCAGAAGGTGAATGCAAAGCCAAAATTCCTAAGAGCTTCTGAAGATTTTTCCAAGGAACCTTTTAAAGCTTTTACTGTTGTGGAATGCACACAGGAAAGCGTTAAGCTCTTTTTTTGAGCTAGGAGTACAATTACAAAGTAACTTAAACAGCGGCCACTATTCAAAAGCCATGTTATTTTGTCTTGGTTGCCACTTACTCCTTTGCTGAATTAACCTTTAGATTAAGGCCGTCAAGGAGAAACTTTGTACAGGACGACTTGATTTAAGATGCGACATGAGCCATTATTACCAGCACGGTTTACATAAGACGCAAAGATTTCGTGATAAATGGTTTTAAGACGCGGCTCAAGGTTGAGGTAATGGATTGGATTTATATCCAAGAAGACTTTGAACAAGAGAATTGGCAAACGAATTACCGAACTAGTAGGATTAAAACTGTCTTGTCTTCTGTATTTCTCCAAAGATTTGTGCGACAAACATGGTGGTGGTTGAACCATGAGCTATAGGAAACATGGAGATCGAGGTCTCACGGCAAGACGAATTTGAAAAACAATAGCGATTGTCTTATCTACCGATGGCACAAATCTCCTAGAAACGGCCCAAGCGCTTCCTACCCAGTGTGTCTAAGGCCTTCCGGGGGTTTTCTAGTAAGCTGCGTAGAACTGGGGATGAGCGGTTTTTCAAAATGGCGGCGGTTAAGCAACTGCGATCGAATTCACCGAAGAATCGGGAAGAAACAGGGAGAAATCAAAGACACAGGACAACAGAGCTGACGGTATGGTGACAGTGTTACCTTGAAAAGAAATACGTGAATTTAACATATTTTTCTTTTTTTTTCTTTATAACATTGCGCTTTTCTGTTAATTCATGCTCATTATCCACAAATGATATGGAATTATTCCAGCCGTCTTAAACTTTGTACGCGGTCTCAATTGCAAAGATCTCAAGATGTTCGGCAATAGGTCAGGGTTTCTAGCCATTTCGATCCACAAACCCTTCACGACTTTCCTGTTACTATTAAAGGGAAATATACGCAGTACATCATTTTATTCCAGGAGTGTTTGTTTTTGTTTAAACCAGTTTGTCTTCACAAAATGAGGATCTTGAACGTGTGTTTGAGAGTCGTTGCACATTTGAGTATAAATTTGCGGAAAATTTTTCTTGAAAACGTAATTTAAGCTTAAAAGAAGAGCAAGCTATTGCAGAGCAAATTATTAAATATATTTTGAATCAAATGTGAGTCGAGTCAACACATTAAAAACTATACTCTTCCTCAAATCTGTCTTTTACTTTTCAACAGATATTTTTGCCTAAGCATTTTCTTTCTTAAAAACTAGTGGCATTTCATCTATCTCGTAGATGAAAATAAAGGAAACTTTGGAGTGCATCTTGCCATTTGTCTGTCTTCTCACACTTCTTATCAATAAAGACCGGCCAACTTACTGTATTTTTTCTACCCTTTATTGGCAGGCTTCTTTTGCACCATGCTTGGGTGGCCTTGGCTGCGTGTGCTGACGCCCCGTCTTGGACGAACGTCATGTGTCGATTGAAACTGAACAGCTTTCGTTTGTCTAATGCTTCAGTCACATTTTACAGCGAAGGAGAGGCTTCGCTTCTTTCTCTAACATGTTGTTGATGTAGTAGTCGGCAGTCAAAGTCTGTCCTTGGGTATAAAATGAAGCCCAGTGAGACCGTGGCCTGTTATTCCGCCCCAGATGATCCATTTTGAGCTGTTTTTGCCTGGTATGCAGGCGACCCCTAAACAATATCATTTTTGGGATTAGGCAGCTAAAATAAATATTTGGACATTCGTCCGAAAAAAGAAAATCATCCCATTCTTCTGTAGTAAGGTTTTTGCAGGGACCGCGTGAGGGGTGCGCTGAGGGGGCTTTAGCCCCCCCCCCCCTATTTTTTGGTGCCATTAAAAAAAATAATAATAATGATAAAGTTGGAAAATTTATTAGTCAGGGATTAGTTTCATGATTAACCAGTACCGTGGTTCTCCCGTAGTTTCAACTTTAAGTTTTATATGGACCAAACAAAAACGGAATACTCTTCAAGAGTTCAAATCGCCTTGCTATCATTTGGCTTCGGATTAGTTGAAAGTCACGTGCCTATCAGTCGATCTTGGGTAGTCTATCTTAAAGATTTTGAAACTCCTCAGATTTTAATAACAATTGACGGAAGTTGACACTCTCTCTGTCATTTGGCCTCGTTGACTCTCTTATGCTCTCAAAGAGTTTGACTTTTGTTGACTCTCGTTCTTGCCTGGCCCGGGCATTACGAACTATAGTCTGTCTCCAGATAGGCCACTATCGGCAACAACGTGCTTAGATATTTGCTGAAAATCAACGTGACTTCTTCAAGCCTCTCTATATGCTTGTAACCTTAATTACCCTTCTACTGTTTGTAATTTTAGTATATCTTAGATTTAGAGAGTTAGGTCGCAATTGGGACGCAAGTTCTGCCCCCCACCCCTTCCCCACTTACCTTTTTCTTTTTTTTTCTTTTTACTTGTTGCGTATTGAATTCTTTTTGTTAAGTATCTCTCATTTTTGTGGCAAACGCATTAAAAAAATAAAATAAAATAAACTTTGCAACTAGGATTGCTGCCGAAAGATCTCTTTCGCTGCTAACGATGACAAATATGGCATTCTGCAGTCAGGACATACCAAAAGACTGACTTTGACAAACTATGTATTTCATGATACTCTGCTCAGTTTTCTCAGTTTGCCTTATTCTGTAATGACCACAAGTTTGCTTGCACAAGTTTTAAGAAAAACCTCTTTGTGTTTGAGATCTTAAATGCGAATACGTGAAGGTTTGCACCTTGCCGAATACGTCTTAAAATGTGTGCAGAGATGAAAAGAATTCCCAGGCACATTACTTTGGGACTATCCTTGCTATTCCTATTCCGGTTTAGGAATATCCAGAATACCAACTCCCTAAAAGAACGCATTTTTTTCCATTCTGAGTAAACCAAAACGTTCCGACCGCATTCCGTTCCTTTTGTTATCGTGGGTACATTACTGAGCGAATTATTTAGGAATCATGATCTCCAAACTGAGAAAACTGTAATAGTATAGTGTCGTCTATTGCGGATTAGGCCACCAAAACTTGTCCTTAGTGTCGACATTGTTAATCACTGGGAGGTCGAATAGTTTGATGTCTTTGATACTCTTTAGTGTAGCGTTAATTCGTTACTTAGGGAGGGTACGTTTTTAATTGGGGAGAGGGGGGTGGGGCCGGAAATTTTTGGCGAGAAAAGTCGTGGCCCTCCAACTTCCTGGAATGGATTAATGCATGACCTTTCACAAACACCCACACAAAAACAACTGACCCTCCCCCCCCCCCCCCCCACCTCTTCAACAGTTCCTTCAAGACAAAAATACCCAAAAGTGAAAACTAACTAACCGGAAGTGTTACTCATATAACCGCGTTCTGGTCGCTCCATCTGCTTACAAAGCAGCTAATCGCGTGGCGCGTGATTGTACAGTGAAACCTTGAAGATGCGTTAGGATATACGAGGAATCGAAAGATGGAAATGTGCTTGTGGTGGATGCGATGACTTCATGAGGTCAGATGGAGCAACTTGTGGCTATTGTGGCTGTTTGCCGACTCGCCGTTCTAAAAAGAATGTCCGCTTCTCATCTGACTCTGTTTTGAGACATCAAGAAGACGGCACATCGGGTACGGGAACAAGTGGCAGTGCAAGTCCAGAGAAGTAGAAAGATGAAGACCTAGGGTAGTTCCCGAACCCAAAGGGCGAATATACTGAATTCTCCAATAGTATTCTGCCAAAGTTCTACCTGTCCTTTTGGACCACTTGTCCCTACAAGGAACACTTTCGCCACTGTTTCGTGCCTCAAAGAAAGCGCCAGTGGGAAGTTCGCGAGGCTTTGTAAGCAATAAATCACAAGTTCACTTCCAGCTAGACAACCATATCCCGACTATAGCAAGCTACCAAACTTCCATTATCTCTCTTGGAGTGAAGCCCCCACCGCTGGCCGTGAGCCAGACGACTTCCAGCCTCGTGCTCAGATTAAGCGATTGTTTGAGGAAAGTAAACTAGTCAGTGGGGGCAGTGAGGCCATTAGAGAGTTTTCAAATAAGTACATTGTCCCTGAAAAGCTTGTGGCAGAGTATGTTGAGCACCTTGCCCAGATAAAAAAGCGCAAAGAGAAGAAGAAAGAGGAGACTGAAAGGGAGCAAATGGAACGGCTGAACCAGGAGTGCATTGAAATTGACTGGGTTGGACTGTACAGCTCCAATAAGCTGTCGACCTTGAGGGTGAACGAGCTATTATTGTACTTTTCCCATCACAAGATCACCTTCAAAGGAAAGAAAGCTGAAAGGGTCGCAATGATCAAAGCGCGCATTGACAGCTTGCTATACAATTCTCAGTGGAGTGTCAACAACGCCGGCAGCTCCCAAAAAGAAATGTGCAACAACAAGTGACGCCATCACTTTCCGAGGTCGAAACTGACTCGCAAAGTGATGTGGTAGGTCGAGTTGTCGGTTCAAGCTCGGGTAGCATAATTAAGTGATGAATCGTCACCGGAGACTGATTTTAAACCAGATCCCTGAAGCGGGCACGGGTTGAGAGAGAAATTATGTTAGTTGGGAGAAGATAGTTTTGTAATATACTTTTTCGACACCTGTAAATTTACATTTGGATTGATCTTGGCTGGTAGCTTTGCTTGTACATGCAAGTTTTAGTTTTTCAAAGACTTCACATGACTGTTAACAAATAAAAGAGTCGACTTTAATAGAAGCGACATGGAGTAATTTTTTCCTTTCCGAAAAAAGTGTGACCCTCCCCCAGCTGCCAACAAAACAGGTTTGGCCCTCCGCAATTTGCGAACATTTTACTGATGACCCTTCCCTCCGAAGCCCCGTCCCACCCCCCCCCCCCCCAATAAAAAACGTTACCTTCCCTTATACTGGGCTATACGATGGGTAAAAACCGACAACTTTTAACACTTTTGGCCGCCCCTGATGCATTGTTAGTCCCTAAAGAGGACAAAAATTTCGCGTTAGGCTGTCATTGTCCACCCCTCCTCCCTCACACTTGAGCGATCGAGTTAGCCCCCGAGTTAGGCCGCGCGGTCCCTGATCTTGTACTGCTTAGCAAATTTCAGGCGAGCTGCACTTTGCTTGGCGGTGAGCAGAGGTTTCTTTTGCCGTCTCAGCGTCTTTTCATGAACGTCCAGACGATGTTTTTCCCCCCAACAAGGCCTTTGCTTGCTAACTGTTGTGAGAGCAGCCTCGTCGAGTTTCCCCTTTTGTACTTAGCTTTCTTCGGGACTTTTTTAGCTGCTTCATTCAGGACTTTCGGTCTTCCCGTTTGTTTCTTGTCTTCGAAAACTTCATTTCTCGACGACCATTTTACCATCCAACGTTCGGATTTTTCTAGTTTTTTAGCAATTTCTTTTACTGATAAGCCAGTAGATCTAAGTATAAATGTTTTGGCTCTCAAGTAGCTGATCTTTTTTGCGTTAAGAGGGTTTATCTTTCACGATAAACAACAAAAAACGAGGAAAGATATACACGCTCGCTCATCTTTGGCGGGAAAATGCACAAATTGAATATTCGAGTCAAACGATGGCACAACAAATATATAATATTTAACTAGATTGAAATAAATCAATGTAAAGAAGATCCTCGCAGTTATTAACGCAACTTATGCAGTTGCGAAAAGAAAGCCTGAAAAATCAGGCTTGCCGGGATTTTTTCAGGCTTTCTTTTCGCAACTGCATAAGTTGCGTTAATAACTGCGAGGATCTTCTTTACATTGATTTCTTCAGTCCACAGTTCAAATATATGAATTTCATATATTCATAATTTTAGATTGAAATAGACAACTTCTGTTTAAAAGATTTGTTTGTCGAGTCTAATCGTACTGAATAACTGACCTATAAAGTAGAGGAACGAACTTTTGGGACACCCTGTATTTCTTTTCAATTTAGCGGCACATACCTGTTTTGCCCGTTCCTCTTCCCCTCACCCCCGGTGTAAATGACAGCATGACACGGCATATTTTCTCGGAAAACATGAATGTATCAATATTGTGATTTATTGTATTTCAGTTTACAATTATTTCAGGTGGACTTTCAGCTATTTATTGTAGGGTGCTGTTAAATTATTATTAATAATATTGCAATAACCTAATGGATTATTCAAATGCACTTTCTTTCATCAGCCACTCATTGTGATACAGTGATTCAGGTTTCCCCGCCCAGATGTAAATAACAGCATGTAATAAACAGATCATGTGATTATATCGACTTATCAGTTTCCTCGGAAAACGGGAAAAACCCTAACTGATCATTCAAAGCAATTTCTTGCGCCAGTGTAGTTATTCACTTTGTTGAGCTCTGTTGTTTGAATTTTCGTGTGATTTTTATTTTCCATATTTATATCTGAACATGATATGACTGCTGTGTAATATGTCTCGTTGGCCAGCTTCAGTCACAGCGCTGTAACTGGGCTTTCAGGTAGGTATTCGTTTTGTTTGTTTTCTTCTGTTTTGACGAAATAGATGACTGTGTAACGAGAAGGTAATTAGATGTTGAGTAATGGAACCACTGGGCCTTGGTATATTCAAGTATTAATTATAAAGGTCTATGACGCTAGTCATTTGGCTATATATCACAGTGTTCAAGGGGTTGAAGTTATATCTAGGAAATAGTAAAGAGCCCATTGCTGAATATTTATCCAGAATGTTCAGTATTTTCATTGTCACAGATACTAGATATGTCCGTGACCATTAACAAAGAATATGAGGATAAAAGTAGAACAATTCAATTCAATTGAACAATTTAAAGCATTGAGTGTGGTACATGCTCGCTCACTCTTTTCTCTGTCGTTTATACTGGACTGAAAATTGCCGATTGTTCTGCGAAGGAGAAAAGTTAGCTTTTCTCAGTTTTCTTTCGCAGAGAACAGAAAAGGCTTCAGTTTCAATAGAAAAGGCTTCCGTTTGGAGAGGAAAGGCTTCGGTTTCGTGTCAGTGAACACGTCAGTTGGCAAAAATAAATTATCAAGAAAACACAATAAAATATCCTGAAACAATTTATCCAAAAAACACAGTAACACTTGGTATGGGGGATGGGTCTGAGATAAACTTATCAATCCAGCACCACATACCTGTTGTACCCCGCCCTTCTCCTCTCTCCCCTTGTGTAACCAATAGTTGACACGGCACATGATTATTGGATGATTAAATATTCAGCAATGTCTCTTTACTATTTCCTAGATATTATTTCAACCCCCTAAACACTGTGATATATAGCCAAATGACTAGCCCCATAGACCTATAATACTTGAATATACCAAGTCTGGGTGATTCCATTACTCCACATCTAGTCACCTTTTTGTTATGCAATCAAGTATTTCGCTAAAACAGAATAAGACAAACAACAGTATTTTGATTGTCACAGATACTGGATGTATTTTATCTGCCGTTTAGACTGGACTGAAAATTTCAAATTGTTCAGCGAAGGAGAAAAGTTAGCTTTTCTCAGTTTTTCTTTCGCAGAGAACAGAAAAGGCTTCAGTTTCAAAAGAAAAGGCTTCCGTTTCGAGAGAAAAGGCTTCGGTTTCATGTCAGTGAACACATCAGTTGGCAAGAAAAAATTATCAAGAATACACAGTAAATTATCGTGAAACAATTTATCCCTAGAAAAATAACACTCGATATGCGGATGTTTTTCTCCTGTGAGTCTGATATGAACTTATCAATCCAGCAACACATTCCTGTTCAATACTCGCCCCTCTCCCCTCACCCCAAGTGTAACTGATAGTTGGCACGGCACATGATTATTGGCGTTTTATGGAACGCGAGGAAAAATTCTAATTGATTATTGAAATACACTTCCTTTCATCTATTGTGAGCACTAAAAATACAGCTCTGTCGTTTGAATTTTAGTGTCATCTCCTAAAGGAAAATCTTTATATCTGAACGATATGGTATGAGGCTTCTGTAACAGCGATGTAACTGGGTATGCGGTGTTTGTTTTGTCCTGTATTGGCGAAATCGATGATTGTACAACGAAAAAGTAACTAGATGTGGAGTAATGGCATCATCCAGCCCTGCTATATTTATTATGAGTCTATAGCGCAAGTCATTCATGATTATATGATATGATTCAGTGTTCAAGGGATGGAAGTTATATCTAAAACATATTAAAGAGCCACTGCTGAATATTGAATCATACAAACTATTCCGTATTATGATTGCACTTTACAGATGCAAGATATGTCCGTGACTATTACTAAAGAATGTGGGGAGAAAACAACATCAATTTGAAGCATCGAGTGTGTCACATTCTTCCTCAGTCAGTTATCTGTCGTCTATACTGGATTGAAAATTATAAATTGTTATGCGAAAGAGAAAAAGCTGGCTTTTCTCAGTTTAATCTTTTGCAGACAACAGAAGGGGCTTCGTTTTCAAGAGAAAAGGCTTCAGTTTCGAGGAAAAAATGCTTCGGTTTCATGTCAGTGAACACGTCAGTCGCTAAGAATAAATTATCAAGGAAAACAGTAAATTATCGAGAAATATTATCCAAAAGTACAGTAACACTTGGTATGGTTTTTTCACAGGATGGTTTTCTCCTGTGAGTCTGAAATGAACATTTGAATTCAGCACCGTACTCACTAAATATACAGCTCTGTTGTTTGAATTTTAGTGTCATCTCCTAAAGGAAAATATTTATATCTGAACGATAATATGAGGCTTTTGTAACATCTATGTAACTGGGATTTTAGGTAAGTATTCGTTTTGTTTTTTTTTTTCTGTTTTGGTGAAATAAATGATTGTATAACGAAAAGGTAACTAGATGTGAAGAAGTGGTATCAGCCAGTCTTGGTATATTTATTACGGGTCTATCACGCAAGTCAATTGGCTATACTATTCAGTGTTCAAGGGGTGGAATAGTAAAAAGCCATTGCTGAATATTTAGTCATCCAAAATATTCCATATTATGATTGTAACAGATACTAGATATGTTCGTTGCTACTGATGAAAAATATGTGGAGAAAACAACAGTTCAAAGCAATCGTTTAATCCATGAAGAATTGAGTGTGGTATATTCTCCCTTAGTTTGTTATCTGGCGTGTATACTGGATTGTAATAAATTGTTCTGTGAAAGAGAAAAGGTTGCACATTTTTGGTTTCATGTCAGTAAACCCGTCAGTTGGCAAGAATAAATGTTCAAGAAAATGCGGTACAACTTGGTATACGACTGATTTTCTCCTGTGGGTGTAAGATGAACTTACACATACTTGTTGCGTGACCGCACGAAAACCTTGTACTAGTTCTTAAGTCAGGCGCGCCTTTGTGTGACTGTTGAATAGCAAAATTCTGGTAGCATTACGCGATTTTTCTCTCTAAAGTTTCGCTTTCAGCTGTTTTTCTGACATTTCATGTATCAAGTACAAAACATCGCGGCACGTGACATGGCATCCAATTTCCTTATAAGGCAAAGCACAGAGTTATTTTCTAATTACCCTTTGTTCGGTAGACCAATAAGAACGCTAGAAACTCAACAACCGAGATTGAGAATTTATTAATATCAGTTCAATTCAGCCTTCAGTCAGTTTCAAAGACGTCTGGAGGTTGGCTTTTAAAGAGTTTTCTGGAACTGTTATCAAAGAGGAACTGAGTTAAGAATACAAAAGAACCCGAATCCGGGGTAGGGTACAAGGTAACCGCTCTAGTTTGTTGTTGTTGTTGTCGTTGTTGTTGTTATTGTTGTTATTTCAGGCAAGTGGTTTCTTGTCACTTCCTTTCTGTGGCTTACCATTCGTAGGCTTAATTTTCGAGTATCTTTGATGACGCTCGAATATTTTTAACAATAATAACACAACTGCCGTAAATGATCTGACAGCAAGACCAAGCGATTACAGAGGCGGAAATACGTGCTGATTTTTCTGCTTATTTCCAAAACGTTTCCAGGGCGAACAGGTATGAAAACAAAACTAAAATGTCATAGAATTTTTATTCTCAATGATCAAAATGTTAAATTATTTGATCTACAGCAGCTTAAAATCTAACTCCCAGCATTCATGGCGAGGAGTCCAATTACAACTTCAAGTGACAGTGATGTCATATCAGCTGCTGCGGATACGCTGGATTTTGATGACGTCACTTTAAGAGGTGGGGTGAAACATACTTTGTTATTTTCCAAAGGAAGTTAATAGTGTCGGGAGATAACAAATGCTCGCTCGTAACTGTCAACAAATACTGTTCATTCCTTGTCAGCTCATTAGGAAAAAGCCCAATTACGTCGTTATAATCCATCACAATACAATCGTCTCCGATCGTTGATTTTACCTTTATTACTTATAAAGTAAACTCAACATTTTGAGGTTTCTCTACATTTGAATAAAGTTCTTTAAGGAAGTTGATTTTTAAAGACCTCATAACTACCGTAATTAACTTTAACGACAGGAGTTAGAGATAAGTATAATTCCTTTCCTGTCAGTGAATATTTTGAACTCCAATCAGTTATGGCCAGAAAAAAATGACCGGAAGGAAAGGGTCAAGTTTCGTCCGATTGGTATTTTTATTTTAAAAGACCGTTCTAACGTCACTTATTAACTATGACGTTAGGTTAGAGTTTTATGTTTAATGTCAATTCATTTTAACAAAAGCAGAGGTCTACAAGAATGAAGGTAATGATCACTACAAAAACAAAGATTTTAGCAACGCCATTTACTTCTACACGGAAGGAATTAAAGTCAACTGCAAGGATGAAGAACTGAATGCCAAATTGTACAGCAACAGGGCGACGGCACACTTTTATTTGGGTGAGAAGTGTTGAGAGTTTTTCAGGTTAAGACAAACAAATCTCAAATTAAAAGTTACTTATGCCATCATCAATCCAGTACTGACTTTCCTTTTCATTTCTCTTCTTGTATTTGTCATAGGAAACTACAAAGATTCACTGAGTGATGCTAAAGTCGCTACTGACTTACAACCATGTTATGTAAATGCGATTGTAAGAGGTGAGATTTCTGTTACTTTGGCACACATTGGACCTTATAACTTGTCTCCTAATACGGCTCAAAAATAAAACTGACACTTTTGACTTTTGAGATGAACTTGGGCATTTGGAAGTGTTTCGTAACTCTTTAAGTCATACAGCTCCAAACAAATACACAAGAATTAAGAAATCTGTTATAAGTCAAAATTCCATCTGTACAGGGGTAAGGTGAACCCTTTGATCATATAAATTTGTCGGTTGAGTCATATATTTTTGCACATCTAAACGAGCAAAAGACATCATTTCTGGTGATAACACTACAGTCATCATTATTAGTTATTAGTAGTAGTTATTCTCATGTGGAACTTAAGACCGAAAAGGAATCGACGAGATAACTGATTTACAACATTCCTGGCAAACCCAGCTTGATCCAAGTTCAGAACTTCTTCCACATAGATATCGTATTTTACAGGTAGATTCATGCAACTAAATTTCTGCAGGATGCCATTATTAACACGAGTCATAAATGATGCTGAGCTTACATTAGTTTATCTTATTATATTAGGAGCAAGTGCTTGTGTTGAGCTCAATCAGTTTGAGGAAGCCATCACTTGGTGTGATAAGGGATTAGCAGTATCCTTCACTATAGATTTCTGATTTTGTGTCAACTTTGAAAACCAGGAACTATTAAGCTGTTTATATCCAAATATATTAATATTCATTATGCATTTAATTCGGCTCATGTGAAGTTCGGCGTCAGAATCAAAGCCGTTGCACAGCCATTTTTCCCGGCTGAACCAGGCGTAAAGAACGGCTGACGCGATCCGAATTCAATCAGCCGTTTCGAATTGATTCAGACGCCGTCCTTCACACGCATGAACTTAATTCATTGAATTTGATTAGGCTCATGTGAAGTACGGCAATGGAACTGGGCCTTACTTCCTTGAGTGCAATCAGTTTACTTACTTGGGTGCAAAGAGCACAGCGCCATACATGAGGTCCTTTACAAGTGCCCTCCGCTATTGCCGGTCCCACGACCATCGATAAGGTATCCCGGCCGGGGAACCCAGGGGTTCTTGGTAGAGTGAGCTACCTGATTCTCCAAATCATGTTCCTGGTGTATTCCAGACAACACTAAATCTATTTAAGGGAAACTGTGATACTGCGTCGGTGGGGAAGTGAAACAACGTGACAGAGTTGATAAGGTAAATTGGCCATCGTAGCGAAATTGAAAGCTGACGTTTCGAGCGTTAGCCCTTCGTCAGAGCGAATCAAGGAATTGTGAGATGCGCTTGGTTTATATGGAGAATGGTGGAGCAACGCTACTGATATGAACGTGGCATCGTAAAAAAAACAAGAATAAATCCGGGCGTGCAAGAGGTGTATGGTCACTGGGAGCATTAACTGGGTGATCTGATTGACGACGTGTTCAAATAAAGAAACTGACGGAGCTTTTTTTCAGCCACAAGAAAGTAGTCGTGACAAGGAGCTGATCGTATTATAAAGGACGGTGCCTCCTTTTGTTACTGCGCATATGTTCTGCGCATTTCGGGTCTGGTCCGAGATATTCAAGTTTCTTAAGGAATTTGCCAACTAATACAAAGGTTTTTTGCGCGAGTTATTACCATGTGGAAAAACGCAGATCTTAGCAAGGGCTATCAGAATCCAAAAAGGAAATTGTGGTAACCACGTAATTTTCAGAGATAATTGAGCTTAAACGTGCAAAGAAATTGCCATACATTCTTTGTATTTCAGAACTTTCTTAGAATTATGGTTGCTTAATTATCTCTGAATAATGCGTGGTTACCCACAGCTTCTTTTAAGATTCCAATAACCCTTGCTAAGATCTGCTTTATCCCTATAGTCATAACCTTTGCAAAAATACATCCGTATTAGGAGGTACGGTCACGTCCCTAAGGGGGTTGTCGAATGGCGGATTCCACTGTATTACATTGTCATAAAACACTGACGGCATTTGACGATGCAATCCATTTTTTGGCCTTCTTCATTTTTTAAATAATTGTTGCTTTTGACGTGTTACGAAACTTGACTTGTGCAAGATTGACAAGAATAACAAGACTTTGTTGGAATTAAGAAGCAGGTCCAGCAAAGAACAAAACAACCTGCAAGATACAGCATTCATGGCGAGGAGTCCAGTCAAAGCTGCAACTGAAAATGACGACACATCAGCTGTGGAGGAAACACTGGATTTTGATGACGATGCTTTAAGAGGTGAGCTGAAACATTTTTGATATTTTCCACAGGAGGTTAATAGCATAGTCCGACGACTGTCAATAAATAATGTTCATTCCCTGTAAGCTCATGAGGAAAAATCCCTCAATTTCGCCATTACAATCTATCACAATACAATGATTTGTGATCGTGGTTTTGCCTTTATTACTTAAATTAAACTGAACATAATTTGAGGTTCCCTAAGTTTGAACACTGTTTAAACAGTTCTGTACATGAAGTGTCAGTTTCATCAGATGATTCAATTTTCAGTTTTTTGCATCATTTAGCGTCGAAAGGAAATGATTTCGTTACTTACCTATCCAAACGTTTATCAGTTCAAGCACGGTTAGACCGTTGCTTTTTTGGTTCGACTATACCTTCCGCGTTTTCACGGCCGCCGTTAAATTCGCATGTTCTGGAGGTTCCAGACGCAAACCTTAGCTAGCTAGTGGAAGTGGCGTTAGAGACTCAACGTGAGAACTTCAAATGAGAGATTTGTAAGAGAATTTACTTTTGTTTTAACAACTCATTTCAGCAATTTTTTGGTTTTTCCTGAAATTCAGTTAAGCAATTCCACGTGTGTTGTACAAGGTTGTAATAATGTGTTTGATATACGAAGCTGCAATTTCGGTGGCACGATAGCCCGTACCCCACGAGGAAGAGAGATAAGCGGGTGAGATTTGTGCGGACTTACACTAGGCAGATTTGTCGCCAGCGCAGACTATTTTGAAGAACTCTGCTTCAAATAAACCTTTCATATCAAGGGACGTGGATAAAATATTACACCAGAGGCAGTGCCAACTATTTGGAAGAAAACTTACAAACGTGGATATCATCAACGGGATGACATCAGAAGATATCTAAGGCCAACTGTTTTAGCTTCTCTCTAGCTTAGTCTTTATTTCTGTTGAATGTGACTCAATTTTTCGTAGCTTTTCGGGAGTCCATTGGCGCCAAGTCCGTTTTCTGTTTCTCTTTCCCGTGAGAGGAAACAGAAACATAAACGAGGAGCAGCGTCGCGGCTAAACCTCAACTCAAAAGCAATAAAAGTTGACAAGAGTAGTTTTCCAGTTATCGCTCCTTGCTTGAATCAGGAACCGATCGCACACGATTGTTCCCATTAAACAATGTCAGTTGTCCGGAATATCGACTTCAAAATAGAATAGTGGTGTACGTCTCCAGTATTCCTTCCATCAGGGAGTGCAGAATATGAGCTATAATTTCAAAACAATCCAAAAACTCGCATTCACGTGCTTTCAGCTTCAAATCGTCGACATAAAAACAATAAACTTTGTTGTTGTCAATCGGAGTACTGAGTTATCATTTGGTTCATTTTTTCACCTGAAACTACCAAATTTGAAGGCTCCCAAATTTCCCTCTGAAAACACAGCGTGTACCAAATAAGAGCTTTAAAAGCTTCGAAATCAAAAACCTCTTGTTTACTTGATTTCAACTGAAAATTGTCGTCTTACAAAAAATTGGGTTGTTTTCACATGGGCCATATGCATACTCCTTCTTCGGTTCTATGGCGTAAAACTACCATAGTCGCCCTTTACACCCTCCCTTATTTCCCACACAAACGCAACTGTTAGCAAGAACGTCATGCTATCCCACAAATAAGGCACTAATAACGTTACAATCCTATATGAATATATACACCAACTGACTAACGCACCTACCTCCACTAACACACACTTTCCTTCACTTGTACTCACTTTCCTTCATTTGTACTTACTTTCCTTCATTTGTACTTACTTTCCTTCATTTGTACTCACTTCCCTTAACTTGTACTCACTTACCTTCACATTAGCGCCTTATATGTGGGCTAGCATGACGTTCTTGCCCTATATGTGGGCTAGCATGACGTTCTTCCCCAACTGTTCTGTCACTTACTGTCTGGTCTCGATTTGCTTCGTCATGCAGCTGAGAAAGCACGGTTTTACACAGAAACGAAAAGTAATACTGTTGTACTAGGCGGACGTTCGAAATCATGATTTTAGAGGTCGTGATTTAACGCTGGTAGAGATAAGTGTAGATTTTTTCCCGTCAGTGAGTATTTGGACTTCAATGAGCTATTTTAAGAGTTAGAGTTTTGAGGTTCACTGTAAATGCTTTGAACCCTGCAGTCGTATCTTAAGTCGGTGAAGTATGATCGTCCGTGTGAGTTTTGTCGTGAGAAGGACTGTTTGTGAAGACTAAGCGGACGTTTATACGTCATTTCATTTTAGCAAAAGCAGAGGTCTACAAGAGTGAAGGTAATGATCAATAAAAAAAGAAAGATTTCATCAACGCCATTTACTTCTATACGGAAGGAATCAAAGTTAACTGCAAGGACGAAGAACTGAAGGCCAAACTGTACAGCAACAGGGCGACAGCACACTTTTATTTGGGTGAGAAGTGTTGAGTTTTTCTAGGGTTTATCAAGTTAATTCGCAAATCTCAGATTTAACTCACTTATGCCTTCAACATCACAGTACATTCCCTTTTAATTCTCGACTTGCATTTGTCACAGGAAACTACAAAGATTCACTGAGTGATGCAAAAGTCGCTACTGACTTACAACCACGTTATGTCAATGCAGTTGTAAGAGGTGAGCTTTCTGTTACATAGGAACGGACTATTAGAAAAGTTATGGGGGGGGGGTGTTGGGGAATTTTCGAGCTGCATGAATTTTCTTTCGTTAACATTTCCCTTGCAGGAATATTTTTTCCGTATGCAAGAACACTTTTTCTGGGTTACTGGCTGTGCATGAATTTTTCCTCTCAATTTTCCCTTGTATGAAGATTTTTTTTGTACCTCACCCACCCCCCCCCCCCAAAAACTTTTCTAATGGTCCATCTCTTAGTCAGTTGAAAGTTATGTCTGTTTTTTCTAAGTATCCTCTCTTCTCAACGCTACTTCAACATAAAATTAAGGGGCCGTTTACATGAGAAAGAGGGCCCTTAGGTAGGAGGGTTACCCTTCTCCTTTGTATTACGTAGTTCGTTTTACATGCGAGGGAGGGTGCCCCTAGGGGTAGGGTTTCCTTACCTTCAAGGTAGGGAAACCTTACATGGTAGGGACCAAGTTTTGTTTGCATAAGCCCAAGTAAAACCAAAAAGTAGGGCTAGCCCTAGGTGGTAGGGCTATGTTTCGTTGTTCTCAGATTACCACTGGTCACGCGTAAAAGGCGCCAAATTCGATCCCCTATCCCCCTAGGGGCATCCTCTTTCCATGTATAAAACGGGCTTTAACACGACGTGTTCTGGGATGAGTTATCATGCAGCGAACCGTCAGTTAGTCAAAAAATTGGATAACAAAAAGAAAACTATCAAGATGATACAAAACCAGCAGCCTGGTGAAGATATCAGAAAGCCAATTACAGATATTCAAAACAATTGGATGATATCAAGAAGGCAGAAACAGCACGAAGAAATTCGCACCTTGAGGAATCATGTCAAGGTGCTGGAAGAGGAAAAGATCAAGATGGTATGTGTTCCAAACGATGACCTTTCGTCGTCAAAAAGCGTCTACGCTTGATATTTATAACTTTCATCAATGTCAACAGACAGGCTTAACCAATTTGCTGATTGAAGCAAACCATGCTCGCCTGGTAGCAGAAACCACGGCTGACCACTGGCGCCAACGTTTTGAAGAAGAACATCGAAAACTTGACCTCAACCCGGCAGGGAAGCGAAGCGAAAAAGTCTCTATAAGTATAACATAACATTAAAGACCGAGAGCCCCGGCGAGGTCAATCGACCAATACTCCAAAGACAACTTGGAGTTGTGGAAACAGTTGCGAGAAAGATAATATTTTTCAGTGACACTTAGACTTTATGAGAACGAACTTATACCTTCTTGTTGCTGTTTCATGCAATGCTATGCGAATGTACTTGAACAAAAAATTAACTGGATTTGTATGAAAGATTAGCAGTGCTTTGTGGAGGGATTGAAGAAACCGTTAAACTTAGCCACATTTATTGACAAAAAATAGTTTCAGTGAAGTAATATAGTCTTTGGTAACAAAACTAGACCATTATTTGTGGGCGTTCATTGATGTGAGGACATATTTTTTATTTTTAAAGTAGCGTGACTATGCCCCTTTAAACCTTGTTGTTGCTGTTTCATGCACTGCCACCAAAGTGATTATGCGAATGTATGTAATATTCTAGAGCCAATAAACCAGCCCAAAACTCGAGAACGCAACTCTGTTTAATTCCAGCAACTGACAACGTGTTTCATCTCCACTGAACTACCGGAAAACTACTGGAGGAGCGGTTACACAGCTCACAACATTCCACACTCCCCCACTAAGCCATGAAACTAGTACAAAAAATTAGCAACAAAACTTAGCTTGCAGTTCTTAAGTGTCTCTGTTCTAATAACCTAAAAAGTCACTTAGTAACAAAATCAGCCAAGTATCGAGAGGCGTGTCTGTCCTAGTAGGGTAACGCTTCTCTGGAATGCCTTGGGTAGGTGATTGCACCGGAACAGCCGGCTGCGTTGGGGTTTCTTCCAGCTGCAATTCTGGCTGTTCAGCTGCCGGCGATGCTGGAATTGGGTCTGCTGGAACCTCTTGATCAGCAGGTAGACGCTTGGGGAACGCAGGACTGCTGTATAAGGTGGTCTTGGTGTCGTCTCAAGAGTCGTCCATCTTCTAGCTGAACTGCAAAGGAAGTTGGACCCGTTGACTCTTTCAAAATTCCAGACAGCCACCTTGGTCCTCTTCGGAAGTTGCTTGCGTAAACTGCTTCCCCTTCCTGCATGGTGCGTTCCTTAGCGTGCCAGTCATGTGCCTGTTTCTGAGAAGCCTGGCTTTGTCGCACTTTCCTTCCGATTTCTGGGTAGACTAGGTCTAGTCTTGATCTGGGTTTCCTTCCTAGAAGTAATTCCGCCGGGGACACTCCTGTTGAAGTCTGCGGGGTGATTCTGTAACGAGCTAGAAATCGTGAAACTCGTGTCTCCACACTTCCTCCACTCATCTTCTTCATTCCATCCTTGAATGTTTGTACCGCTCTCTCAGCCAGTCCGTTAGACGCTGGGTGACAGGGTGCTGTTCTGATGTGGCGGATCCCGTTCTGTTTGAGGAAATCTTCAAACTCTTTGCTCGCGAAGTTGCTGCCATTGTCTGTGACGACAATTTCCGGTAGGCCGTGTGTCGCGAAAGCGATTCTCAATTTCTCAATGGTAGCACTTGAAGTCGACGTATCCATTCTAAACGCCTCCATCCACTTGGAGTGGGCATCCATCACAATGAGAAACATTTTTCCAAGGAACGGACCCGCATAGTCTAGGTGGAGTCGAACCCAGGGTTTATAAGGCCATTCCCAGGGATGTAAAGGAGCTTCTGGCGGTGACTTCCTGTTTTCCTGCTGAGGCTGCACTGGTGAACCTTCTGCTCTAAGTCAGCATCCATCTTTGGCCACCACACATAACTTCTCGCCAACGCCTTCATACGGCAAATTCCAGGGTGTGTCTCGTGAAACTCTTCTACCACTCTTGCTCTTTCTTTAGGGGGAACCACTACTCGATTGCCCCACAGTAAACATCCATCTTGGACACTTAATTCATCTTTCCCAGTGAAGTAGGGCTTCAATGCTTCATCTGAGTTGTGATTAGGCCAACCATGCTGAACGAACTTGATCACTTGTGACAGTATTGGATCACATCTGGTTCCGGTTCTGATCTCATTCACACTCACTGGTGTCGAATTGAGAAGTTCCATTGCAAACACAGTTTCTGCAGGCAAAGGTGTAGTTGGAGGGCCAACCGGCAAGGGTAGTCGGCTGAGGGCATCAGCATTGGCATGTTCTGGTCCTGGTTTGTACTCAATGGAGTAGTTGTATGCAGCCAGAGTCAAGGCCCAACGCTGAATTCTAGCTGCTGCCATAGGCGGTGTGGCCTTCTTCTTATTAAACAATGATTCCAAAGGTTTGTGATCAGTCACTAGGCTAAAATGTCTGCCGTAAATGTACTGGTGAAATTTCTTCACGCCAAATACCAGGGCAAGTGCTTCTCTCTCAAGATTGGAATAGTTTCTTTCTGCATTGGACAGTGTCCTGGAAGCATATGCGATCGGATGTTCCGAGCCATCATCCATTCGATGCGAGAGAACAGCTCCCAATCCATACTGTGATGCATCGCATGCCAAGGTTAACTTCTTCTGACCGTCATAATGGATAAGGAGTCCAGAGGACTTCAGGAAATCCTTAGACTTCTGGAAAGCTTGCATCTGCTCTTTACCCCAATGCCAGCGGGTCTCTTTACGTAGTAACTCATGCAGTGGAGCCAACACGCTCGACAGGTTAGGCAGAAATTTCTGGTAGTAGTTGATCATGCCTAGGTACGATTTGAGCTCCGACACATTCTTGGCCGCTGGTGCATTAGTGATCGCTTCGACCTTGCAGGGTTCAAAATAGTAGCCGGCTGCCGGCGACAGCCGGCACTTTGGCCATAGTTGTCGGCGATTTTCCACCCAAGAAATAGAAAAATATGACATTCCATCCCTTGATCGGCAAAATCAACGTCCCTCGATCGCCACAGTAAACGTTTCATATCAGAAGGTAATGCAGCCATGAAACACTTACACACATACCAAAAGTGAATTGGATGACGTTTTCGAAGCTTTCTAAATAAATAAATAAATAAATAAATAATTAAATAAATAAAAAACAACAACAAATTACAGAAAGTCAACAATTATTGTCTCGATTCTTGTAAATCAAGTCTTTGTTCTAGCAACTATCTCTATTTGCGGCACTCTTTTTTTGCGGCGTGGTTTCATACTTGATCTACAACGCAACTTTTGAAGAAATAGTAGGCCAGACACGGGGTAGCAGTGCCGCAGCAATTCAGTTCTCTATTAGGAACCTGGTAAATTTTCACTCACGATTTCTTTGTTAAAATGCGTCTTCGATCTTGTTCCACTTAGCAACTTGTTGCTTTTTTCGTGTGCTTTTGCCTTCCCGTCCAGTTTAATTTACTGGAGACCAAAGGAAATGAGGGTCATTTTCAAAGGACTGATCCAATTTGCGACACGCAGGCAAGCGACCCTGCCAGTCCGCTGTCGACAAGATTTCCATGCTCAAGAGAAAAATCGAGCAGTCAGAAACGTCGATAGCTAAACTTCAGGCCCACACAGAAACGGGCACATGCTTAAGAGACTCGCGCTATGTCGCAAAAGCAAACATCACTCCTGACGAGGCGTTTAAGACAGAAATGCACTCTCTGAAGAGAGAGACCGAGCTAACCGAGTTTCATTATCGCCGCGTTGAACTGTAACAATTGTAAGTTGCGAAGAGCGAAATCTGACAAATATAGGTCAAAAGGAGACGCTGATTGGGCTTAGCATAACGCCACGTGCTCAGTCAAACAGTAGTACAAATGTTCTACACTCTTCTACCACTTGAGTGGAAAAGATACATCGATGACATGTTCTCGCTGTGGAATGTTGACAAAAAAAGGAGATAGAAGAATTTATCGTCCTCGCAAACAGTCACCACCCGACATTTAAATTTACGGCTGAAATCTCAGACAAAGAAATAAACTTCCTGGATACCACTGTTTTCAAAGGCGAAAGATTTAACCAGCAAGCAATCCTTGATATCCGCACACATTTTAAGCCCGCAGAAACTTTGCAATACACTCACTTCTCTTCCTGCCACCCGCCAGGGGTTAGAAAAGGGTTTATCAAAGGTGAAGCCCTACAACTTCTTAGAACAAACTCTTCAGCGAAATCTTTCGTTGAGAATATCACCCAATTCAAAACACGCCTCCGTGCAAGAGACAACCCCAACAGTCTAGTAGAAAAAATAACGTCCAAAGTCAAATTCAGTGAAAGGAAGTTGGCACTTCAACAAAGAGAGACAGTGCGGAAAAAAATTCTGCCTTTTGTAACAACGTACCACCCAGCTGTGTCTAATTTTAAGAACATCCTTATGAGCAAATATCACTTATATATAATAATTAAAAATCAACCATTGCTAAGAGAAATATGCAAACGCATTAGCACGAACATATGAGCCGCGTTTGGCCTGTCAACACTTTATTCCATACTTGAGATAGGTGCTTGTTCATTCTTGTTGACAGCCGACTAAACATCAGCCTTGAGAAAAAAAGCCGTCAAATTCAGTCTAAAAGCTCTGATTTTATTTTGAACCCTGACCTTGTCATCCAATGGTTGAATACCCTCTTTGCTGACCTTGTGACCCAGGTAGGTTACTTGAGGTTCCATGAACACACACTTGTTTTTCCGAAGTCGTAAGCCAGCACTTTCTAGTCGTTTCAAGACTTCTTCCAGGTTGTTTAAGTGATCTTCGTCGCAGGCTCCAGACACTAGGCTATCATCCACCCGGACGGTTACGTAAGGAATGTTCTGCAGTAGATTCTCCATGTTCCGCTGAAATATTCCTTGTGCTGACGATATCCCATAGGGTAAGCGGCTGTACTGGAACAATCCTTGTGTGTGTTAATGGTGGTGTATTGTTTAGATTCATCATCCAGAAGTAGCTGCTGGTAGGCTTGGCTCATGTCCAATTTCGTGAATTCTTCACCTCCTCCTGGTGTCGCCAGGAGGTCTTCAACCTTCGGGATAGGATAACTGTTCAGCTTTGACACTTGATTGACAGTTGTTTTGTAGTCTCCGCAGACGCGAATTGAGTCGTCTGGTTTCAGAATAGGTACAATGGGAGCCGCCCAATCCGAGAACAGAACAGGTTCAATCGTCCCCTCATCTTGTAGCCTCTTGAGTTCAGCTTCAATCTTCCCTATCATGGCATATGGCACTGGTCTTGCCTTCAACAATTTTGGTTGTGCCTCTGATTCCACATGAATTTTTGCCTTTGGGCCCTTGAAGGTCCCAAGTCCTTCGCTAAACACTTCTGAGTACCGGTCAACCAATTTTTCAAGTGAAGACTCTTGGTTGTTTTTGACAACTTGCATTTTGAACAACTCCTTCCAGTTGAGTGTCAGAACTCTCAACCAGTCCCTTACCAGTAAGTTAGGCCCAGAGCCTTCCACTACGAGTGTTTGCAGTTCCACTTCTTGTTTCTCATACTTCACAATAACATTCAAAGTTCCTATGACCTTGACTAATTCACCTGTGTACGTTCGGAGCCTCACTTTAGCAGTTTCAATTGCTGTCGGTCTTTCACCAGATTCCCTTCAATGATTCTCTTGTAGGTTTCTTCGTTGATGATCGTAGCGCGGCGCCAGTGTCCACTTCCATGCTCGTCTGAACTCCGTTTAGCTGTAGCTCGACTCGATACGGTTCTCTCTCCTTGGCGGTCATGTGAAACATCGTATATTCTTCGCATTCTTCCTCACCCGACTCGTCTGTTGTCTCCAGGTGATGTGTATTTCCAGATTTGCCGCTCTTTCGAAACCCCGGTTTACGCTTACCGAGACATTGGCTTGCCTTGTGACCCTTCTTTCGGCATTTGTAGCACTCTTCGTCTTTATACCTGCACTTATCGGGATCGTGGAATCTTCCTCCACAACGATAACATTCTTTTGTCGATTGTTTCGGATCCCTTGGTGGCCGTCTCGGTGGGTCTTTGGTCACACGGTTAACTTGCGTTTCTTCGGGTTTCTCACTCAGATTTCCATTCTTCAGATCACGTGTATTCCTGTCGGCAGTTTCCATCGCGGTGGCTAATTCCATCGCCTTCTTGAACTCTAGGTGACTTTCAGCAAGCAATCTCCGCTGTATGCGTTCGTCGTTCACTCCGCAAACCAGTCGATCACGAAGCATTTTCTCCAGTTGGTCGCCAAATTCGCAGTGCTCCGATAAATTTCTCAGTTCAGCAACATACTGTTGTATTGTTTCTCCCTGCTGACGAAAGCGGCTGTTAAACTTGAAGCGATACACGATGGACGATGGTCTAGGATTCAAGTGATTCTTTACCAGATTAACCAGCTCTCCGAACGACTTGTCGGTAGGCTTCCTTGGATTAACCAAATTCCTGATGAGTTTGTAAGTTTTCGCTCCACATACACTTTCCATACACAGAACCGCCCGTTTCTTGTTGTTGTCCGTAATCTCATTCGCCGCGAAATACTGCTCGAGCCGTTCGGTGTACTCAATCCAGCTGTCGTTCTCGTTGTATTCCTCGATTTTCCCTATCAATGCCATGGTTTTGTCCGTACCTCGTCGCCAGTGTAATATTCTAGAGCCAATAAACCAGCCCACAACTCGAGAAGGTAACTCTGTTTAATTCCAGCAACTGACAACGTGTTTCATCTCCACTGAACTACCGGAAAACTACTGGAGGAGCGGTTACACAGCTCACAACATTCCACAATGTACTTGAACTGGATTTGCATGAAAGATTAGCAGTGCTTTGTGGAGGGATTTGAGAAACTATTAAACTTAGCCAAATCTATTGAAACTCTTTTATCTGGATCCTTGTACAAAGATTAAGGATGTACACACTTTGAAAACAATTTAAGCCCACCGAAGCAAATTGAGCGGACGCTCAATGTACTAAGCGACTTGTTTGTCAAAAAGATAATAGGTTTTTTTCTATGCTTATTAAAGATATCATTAACCCGAAGCCTTGCTTGTTTGAAACTTTCATTTCTGAGGTGCGTTAACTCATATAGCAGGTGATTTAAGATATCAAACTGGAAAAAGAAACGGACTTCCAGGTAAATGCATTTATTTTAACGTCTTTCAAAGCAAAAAAACTTCTCATGTACAATTGAGGCTAATGAAAACTGAGTTATCGGTGTGTACACCTCGCGTGTAACACACGCAGTGGCTTTTCCCTCTCGTGTAACACACGTAAGACATTGCTGAGCGAACATCACACCAGTCGTATTTGTTTCCATTGGTCTCCCTTGGCCCCCCTTTTGTCCCTTGAAAGTCCCTGAAAATCTCTTTTCACGTTTTACTGAAAGGAGCGACGTTGATTTTAGGTGAGGATTGTTTTAATTTTCGTCCTTTAGAACTTTTTGTTTGACAAACAATTCTGTTCAATAGGAATTTCCGCTTATCAACGGCAAGTTCTGTTGACCCTTGGCAATCAAATCCTTATGTATCTCTAAGGTCTTTTTGCGTTTGCATCACTTTCTGGAAGGTAGAATCTTTCTTCATTGCATGCATCCACTGGAGGTAATCCAAGAACACTTTCCTGAGCTCTTTTCTGTAGACAAGAACCAGGGCGTTGTCTGCTTTTATGCGGGCAACTTCAGAGGAATCTCCGTTTTGCTCATACTCGTTTACCAAATCGTGGAACCGGCTCTTATCCCGTTCCGTCGAAAGCCTCATCTTGAATGCGATCTCTAGGATCTATTTCCTCTTGGAAAGAATCTATTTCTTCGCTCGATTGAGAGTGTTGAGATGACTGCTCCCTTTCCTGTGAGCTCTCACTTTTTTTCGCTATCAGACAATACGACTTTTCCATAACCATCCTGATCTGAATGGTACAAAAGATCCGAAAACAGACTGATAAGCTGCAGGGGAGCTTGCGCTTCCTTTATAGATATGGATAGAGGCGCGATTACGCAGAAAATAAATATAAATAAAAGTGTTCTTTTTGAGGTGTTTTTATCATCGCCACCGGCACCAACACAAGAATTGCAATTTTATTTCCCTCCTCCTCATATGTTATTTTATTTATTTCTCCTGTACCCTCTCTGTACCCCTATTGTACCCTTCCTGTACCCTCTCTGTACCCCTATTGTACCCTTCCTGTACCTCCTCTGTACTCTTATTGTACTCCTACTGTACACCTCCTGAAACAAGAACGACGGACAAACTAAATTCAATCATACCCAGTCTTTCTCAGACACAGACTTTGTATACAAAAAGGAAGTTTGAATTGGATAATCGGATCATAACAGTCCTGAGGTCACGGCCACTAGGGTCATTGTGTTATTTAAACTGCTCCAAGATGAGAACAAGAGTGTTTTGTGATTGTCCAGTGCCTCACTGTGGTGCAAGATATCTTGTAAAGCTTTCAAATCATTTAACTGCCGTGCATGGTCTCGACGACAGTGAACGGAGAAAACGTTTACAAGAGGCCAAATTGCAACCTAAGATCAAAGTTATGGTGTGTGAAGACAATCAAAGAGAATCGTTGGGTTCGCTTGATTCAACTCGGAAGCCAGAGGAAAGGATGAACAAGGTTATCTTTGAAGTGAGAAATTCTAGAAACGTTCCGTACAAGAAGACAAAAAGGAAAAAAACGCCTTGATGAGGAAACTTAAGAGAATAATCAAGCAGATGTACAATTCTGAATTACAAGAAAAAAGAGAAACTTCAAGAGACTTTCAGGGACTTCAAGGGACAAAAGGAGACCAAAAAACGGACAAAAGTAAAACTTCAAAAGAGATTTTCAGGTACTTTCAAGGGGAGACCAAAGGAGACCAATTGGACAAATACGACTCGTGTGATTTTCGCTCGGCAATGTCTTGCGTTTGTTACACGCGAGGGAAAACGCCATTGCGTGTGTTACACGCGACGTGTACACACCGATAACTCAGTTTTCACCAGTCTCAGTTGTACATCAGAAGTTGTTTTGCTTTGAAAGACGTTAAAATAAATGCATTTTACTTGGAAATCCGTTTGTGTTTCCAGTTTTATATCTTAAATCACCTGCTATGAGTTAAACGCAACTCAGAAATGAAAGTTTCAAACAAGCGAGGCTTCGGGTTAACGATATCTTTAATAAGCATAGAAAAAACCTATTATCTTTTTGACAAACAAGTCGCTCAGTACATTGAGCGTCCGCTCAATTTGCTTCGGTTGGCTTAAATTTACAAGTCTGTGCATCCTTAATCTTTGTACAGAGATCCAGTTAAAATAGTTTCAATAGATTTGGCTAAGTTTAATAGTTTCTTAAGTCCCTCCACAAAGCACATTGTTCAAGTACATTCGCATAATTACTTTGGTGGCAGTGCATGAAACAGCAACAACAAGGTTTAAGTTCCTCGTTCACAGAGAGTCAAAGTCTCACTGAAAAGTATTATCTTCCTTGCAACTGTTTTCCACAACTCCAAGTTGTCTTTGGGTCTTTGGAGCACTGGTCGATTGACCTCGCCGGGGCTCTCGGTCTTTAATGTTAAGTTATACTTATATAAACTTTTTCGCTTCACTTCACCTGCCGGGTTGTGGTCAAGTTTTCGATGTTCTTCTTCAAAACTTTGGCGCCAGTGGTCAGCCGTGGTTTCTGCTACCAGGCGAGCATGATTAAGGCTGTGTGTTGACATTGATTAAAGTTATAAATGTCAAGCGTAAATGCTTGTTGACGACCGAAGGTCATCGTCTGTAACAGATACCATCTTGATTTTTTCCTCTTCCTGCAACTTGACATGATTCATCAAGGTGACAATTTCTTCTTGCTGTTTGTCCACTAATTTGTTCGCCTTATAAAGAGAACGTTCTAAATCTTGCAGACGTTGGATTGAGATGGCGGGATAACAACTGCCAGATTCCCTTGCCGTCTCTTTCGCTCGTGTATTTGTGAATACCCTCGAAATCTGAATATTTTTTCTTGATATCATCCAATTTTTTTGAAGCTTTGTAATTGGCTTTCTTATATCTTTACCAGACTGCTGGTTTTGTATCATCTTGATAGTTTTCTTTGTCATCCAATTTTATGACTAACCGACTGTTCGCTGCATGATGACTCATACGTGTGTACCAGAACACGCCGAGGTAATTTTATGTTGAAGTAGCGTTGAGAAGAGAGGATATTTAGAAAAAACAGGCTTGACCTTCAAGTGAAATAAATATTCTTAGCTCAAGTTGAGCGATAACAATAAACTGAATGTTCGCGCTTTTATTTTGATAGCATAATAGATTTTTGAGAACCAATCAGCGTGAGAAGAGAGCAGGCAAATGACGCTCATAAGACATGGAGGCAACTCAAATTGTGACGTCAGCCTTTTCACGACGTGGTGTGTGCCGTAGGTTTAGCACAAACCAATCAGCGCAGGGGGATTGAAAGGGAATGCAAGGGGAATACAGTAACGGGGTATTTTTTTCATACTTATAGTACTACTAACATGGGCTTTTGGAAGTGTTTCGTAACTCTGTAAGCCCTACAGCTCCAAAAAAATACACAAGAATTAAGAGTTATAAGTTAAAATTCCATCTGCACAGGGGGTAGGCTGAACCCTTTGATCAAATAAATTTGTCGGTTGAGTCGTATATTTTTGTACGCACGTATCTCTAGAAGAGCAAAAGACATCATTTCTGGTGATGACAGCAAAGTCATTGTTATTAGTAGTTACTCTCATGTGGAACTTTAGATCGATAAGGAATCGACGAGATAACTAATTTATAACATTTGGGGCAAACCCAGCTTAATCCAAGTTCAGAACCTCCTAGCATAGATATCGTATTTAACAAGTAAAGCAATGCAGCTAAATTTCTCCCAGATGCCTTTTTAACACGGGTCAGAAATAATGTTGAACTTACATTATTTTATCTTATAAGGAGCAAGTGCTTGTTTTCAGCTGAATCAGTTTGAGGAAGCCATCACTTGGTGTGATAAGGGATTAGCAGTATCCTTCACGATAGATTACTGAAATTTGTGTCAACTTTGAAAACCAGGATCTCTTATGGTATTTACTCCTGAACTCTCTGTCATGAACAAGTGACAGATAATTAACCGGCCGTCGCCATAAGGCGACCGCCGGTTTAAAATTGGGCTGCGTTTTTGTTTTTGTTGTCACTTGCCTTAGTCATCCGGTTTTCTCTCGGCCAACACAGTCTCCGTAAACTTCTGGTTTTCTCTTGACAGTTGCCTGAAACGTCCGGTTCTGGTGATGACGTTTTGTAGGCGTTACGTCATGAATACATCACGCAAGGTAAACAAGACTGAAGTGCGTCACATCGCACTAACAACGTTACGTCTAAATGTCAACGTTCCATACTTATATGACACAGACAAATCACTGCTAACCTTGTGTTAGCGGTATAAAGTAGCGGCACATGTCTTACATATCACGCATGCACAAGTAAGTTCGACTGAACGCTACGTAATACATTTAACTTTACCAAAGGCAAAAATATGAATAAATGTTTCACCGCGTGAGAAAAGACGAACCATTCTGCCGGAGAGAAACGAGTTTAACTAATTTCACTAATCTTCACACGTATCTCATTTGTTTCAATGAATGTTTCACCGCTTTATAGCGGCGAAATTGTCATATCACAAAGAAAAGAAACTTGCTCTACTAATTTCCCCAATCCTTTTCAACATGTTTAGTTTGTTTCGTGTTACCTTTCTGCATTTTCAAAGCTAATTGTTCGTTTTAAGAAGCAACCCCGATTTAAACATTGTTATGAGATATGCCTTAACGTGTTTGAGCGTGGAGTGACGGTTTCGCTTTCCCTGACGATCTGCTCGTGTTTATCAAGCATTATATTTTGATTTACTGCTATACTTACTGTTTGTATTCATGGTCTAGGCACAACAGCAAAAATTTCGTCGTCTCTATGTTCTCAATTGTGGGCAAATTTATACCGACGGTTATAGTCTAGCAGATAGGTGAATCTATTCTGCACTTAACGTTAAAAGCATGAAACTTGGCACACTTATACTAGAAATCGTAGGGAAAGTTTTAAAGATTAGAGGCAATCTGGATAGGATCTGTGGCAGCTGGGATGGGGAGGGGGATTTTTCAATATGGCCGCCATTCAGACTGTAAACACTATAGTTGGGAAAATGAAGCAAAATTAACTTGATACACTAATGAATTGTCAGTTTAGTTGTGTCTGCTTGTTTAAAGTTCCATCAAAATAAAACATCAACATTTTTCGGGGTGATTTATCTGAATTCAGGGGATCATTTATTAATCAGGTAACTCGATGCAAGGACCACTTGAACAAACAGTAGCGAGGTGAAACTGGATCTTGGTGTAGATCAGGATCAGCAATGTTGAATAAAACGAGACGCACAAGAAGCACAAGTGCGTCAAATTCCACGCAGCAAAGCCCTCGAAACATCTACGAGACAAGAGAATAAGAATCCCGTTTGTAGTAACATTTAATCCAGCCCTTCCTAACATACGTCAAATCATTTTCAACAACCTAAACATCCTTCGTTCTTCACAGCGATGCAAAGCAGCATTCCCTTCTCCTCCTCTCATATCATACCGCTGTTGCAACAACCTAAGTGACATTCTATTCAGAGCCACACACCGCAGACCACCCCCCAAAACACCTGGAGCTTTCCGCTGTAACAGACGTAGGTGCAAAACATGTCCTTTCATTACAGAGGGAACCATGTTTTACACCTTCTTCTCCACTAACGAACAAAGGCAAATTCTACATCACATCTCTTGCTCATCTTTCAATCTCATATATATGATACAGTGCTCCAGATGCAAGGTACAATACATTGGAGAAACTAAACGTCAACTCAGCGACAGATTTGGGGAACACAGACGCGCAATCGAAAAAGCCATCACCCATCGTCACATTGATCAACCCACCGCCGTTTCAGATCACTTCACTCTCCCTGGCCACAACATCAACGACATAGAACTCATTCCCCTAGAACTCATTCACTCGAACAGGGACAGCATTCGTAAAGCCAGAGAAGCTATTTTGATTTCAGAGGGCAAGACACTTGAACGCCACGGAATAAACAGACGAGATGAAGCTTAATCTATTTCTATTTTTAAAACAAGCTGTTAGTTACGTTTCCGCTTTCTATGTTTGTCAACCAATCATATTTAATCTTTTCATTTTAATCATTTTAAATCTTGTAACCGTTTCATTCGATTTTTACTTAGCTTTTACAGCCCCTGATGAAGGTGAGTTTTGTCTCACCGAAATATTGGGCAATAAAATTATTACCCTTCTTAGCTGTCCGATCAGCCTTGCTATTGATCATTTTATTCCAGGTTAAAATTATGGAAATTAGATGTCTAATTAATTCAATTACAGTGGTCGAATCATTTAATCACAGTTTCGCTTTCTCCTCAGTAATTTTGGTGGCCACTTTTAAGCTTTTTTTTTTTTTTTTTTTTTTTTTTTTTTTCCACTTAAGCTTACCTGTTTAACTGTTTCACAGCAGAACTATGATGCAGTCAAAGAACGTAGAAACACGTAACTACACACGCTATTTATTCTGATATTTGTCCTTTTATTTCTCATTCGCATCAGTATAAGTCACCAAAAGTAACGACACAGGCACAGTAACTTCCAAAACAGATTTTCATTGGCAAATTTACTCCTTCGTCTATAGCCTTTACAGCTCTCGATTAACTGATTCGTTAAAAGAGCGCTAAAGGAGCACCAGGCTCACAGGTAGCCAGGTTTTATCCTGTCAGTGTCTAAATGAGGGGTTACGGAAGGGACTTCTGTGCAGATGAAGTAGTATGTTTTCTAACATCTTCTCTGAAAAACGTTTTTTCTTGCATTATTCTTATTGTTATCCGATATTGGAAGTAGCGATGAGCTGTAATTCTCTAAGCTTGGAAGAATTTAGTCTGTGTGCTGCTGTGAATTGCGCGCATCGTCTGTGCAAGCATATGCAATGTAGGCATAGATGTAGCATCAATGAGCATATTCTATGGCGATCTACCTATGCACCTTCTTCTGTCCGTAAAAAACACCGCATGGTGCCGCATCTAGTACATGGCGCATGCATTGCACCTGTTATTGTTAGACGTAATGAACTACGCGAGTTACATAAAGTGCCCGAGTAAACGTCCCGTCCGCTTTTCAGTTTGCTAGCCGATATCGACTTCAAACATCGTCCAGAACCAGTCACTGTCTGCAGTATGAAGTAGCGTAATCTGTTAAGAGTACAACTCTCTCGATAGTTTGTCAACTTCAAGCATTATTATCTCATCTAGGTGCAAACCAAGGACAGGTACTCCGTTGAAATTCTAGGATATATAATAGCATTATTTTCTTTTCAATTCTTTCAACAGAAGTGTCCTTTAACGATGGATTGATGTAGCTGTCCCAGGTCCAGATGACAAACTCCTTCAGTTTGCCAGAAATGTTATTGCAATCGTTATTGGTGCGCCCTTGGTATTCGCACAACTCAGTGCAGCTCGGTTTCGCGCTGCGAGAATTCTTTACCGTAGATGCGATGCCTTTTGAACTAACACATAGGGTACTGGTGCTAGCCTGGTGAGCATGGAAGCCTTCTTTTGCATTTAATCGGCTTTCAGGAATGAACCTGCATATCCGGTTGTAGTATGTTTTCTCATATAAGTACCGGAATCGAATCGCTGGATACAAAAAATGTATTTCCACATGCTTTTAGCAATACAAGAGAGCTGTAAATGAAGCACTTATGTCCAGTATTGAAATTTTACGATTTTTCGTTATGTTACGAGTTTTCATTTTAAAGTAGCGAGATTAACAAATTTTACGTTTTTTGCGATTTTTCGCTTCAGACAAGCAAGAATCACAAATTTTACGTTTACTGCGGTTTTTCGCTTCAGACAAAGAAGATTTGCAAAATTTGCGAAATTTCGCAGCCTCAACGATGTTTTGCACCGTTTAATGATTTTTTTTCAACAGACGCTAGCCGGCTAACAGATTTTACAAATTTGCCAAATTTCGCAGCCTCAACGATTTTCCGTGCTGTGTCGCGATTTTTTTTCAGTCTTTTGTCTTGCTAATTGCCTCACATAAAGCATGAATCTATGAATATCCCTCGTTCTAAAGGCTCCTAACGCAGTACATGACATGAATCTAGGAAATATTCCTCATTCCAAAAGCCCCTATCGCGAGATATAACATGAATACATGAATATCCCTCGTTCTAAAAGCTCCTAGCGCCATATATTAAACAGGATAGCACGCGAGACGTGAATGTATCAGTATCCCCCGTTCTAAACGCACCTAGCGTCAGATATGAAATGACTCTATGAATATATCCCTCATTTTAAAAGCACCTAGCGGAGATATGAAAATAATCTATGAATATCCCTCGTTCTAAAAGCATTTAGCGCGAGATATAACATCCAATGTGAGCACAGGCATATACCAATATCCCTGTTTTAAAAGCTCGTAGCGCCATCGAGATATAACAAGAATATATACCGCCGGCCAAAGGTATGTTGACAGTCCCTCGCGTCTCGATCCTCGCTTCTCGAGACTCGTGTAGTGTAGTGTGGTAAACAACGTAAATTTTATCACGTGGAGTACATGTGATCAGGTGAAGGTCAAATTTTGCTTTAAAAGCTTTATTGTATATGAGGTTGTTTAGCAGTGAAACGGAAGTGAAATATTGATGGAGGACATATAGAAAGCAGTTCAGAGTTGTTGTAACAGGAATTATTTTGAGAGTTGATAGAAAACATTTAGCTTGTGGTGAAAAAGTAACATTTTATCACATGGGCAGGCAGTCATGTGACAATGTTCAGTGTGGGTCGTTCCACGTGTAAAGAACGAAGTATGTTGATTGAGCCTGAGATCAGGTTACTGTTTTGTGTAAACAAGTGGTGTTTTGTCACGAACAAACATGCGATAAGACAAAGTTTAATGGAGAATCACGAGATTCTCGTGAGACTGTCATAAGTTCGTTTTCGGCGCTTTTTTTGGCCTGCATGGCAGCTGTAGTTGGGGGTTACACAAACGGAGAAACTTAAAAAGCGGTGAGTGGGGAAATTTACGCGTTTTTTGTAATCTGAAAAATGATAACCGATTTTTGTGTCTATAAACTGTGAAACGAGATCTTGCGTGGAGCTAATGCGTGTTATTCTTCGTACTGGAGGTGACAATTGTTTTGATTTGCTCCTTGTCGTGCTGCTTTCCCCCTCACACTTCGCACAAACAATCCCGCCACATACACGCAGCCTAACCAGGACCTCATTCCTCTGGTACGTCGCCTCTAACTTTGCGCCTAGCTAGTCGAACGTACGAGCAAGGTTTATGCCACCCAGGGATACACCTGTTCCTTTGTCGACTTTGTGCCTCGACGGACCTAGTGAACGAGTGGCCATTAATTTTAAAACCTACCCAAATATGCAAACAATAATTCGTTTCAGTTCGAAATTCAAGATTCTGCCCGTTTTAGACCTTCAAGCTATTTACCATCTATTTACTACGGGGCATCCCTGCAAAGAAGTCACGACGACTATGAGGCTATTTGGTAGACAAAATAACTCAAAAAGCACTCGTAATTTAAGATACTTTTGATTGACCTTCAGTCATGTAAATGAAGCTTTGGCTACCTGTGATCACTGGTGGTATTAAAGGGTTGATCGGATTAACGACGTGTTCAAATAAAGAAATGAATGAGTGTTCCACTGAATTGTTTTGGGATAAAAGAACTTGGCATTTGAGAACAGGAGGAAAATGCCAGTGGAGACTGCTTTCTGCGTTTCTTTCTTCTTCTAAAATGGGTCGTCGTGTTTTATGTAAATATAATGCATGGTTTTGCCTTCTTTATATGTTAGATAATTTTTTGCATTTGACGTGTTATAAAACTTGACTTGTGCAAGATTGACAAGAGTAATAAGAAGTTGTTGGAACTAAGAGGCAGGTCTACCAAAGAAAAAAACAAGCTGCATAATACATTCAGAAAGAAAGCGAAGGATCAGGAAGAAACTCAAACGGTAAGAGTGACACATTTACAAACAACTCAATAAGCATTGCTAAAAAATAGACAAAATTGCTTCACTAACCGGTGAGAATTACAAGGAATTTGATTGGATCATCATGTAACGGATATATATTTGTTCGCTTATTCGAAATGACTCAAAGTTTACTGATTTTACTGGTTACCTGAAAGTTGAGCTATCGGTAGTAGATGGAATAATTTTGTTGTCACAAAAATTGAGAACAGTTACACGAACACTCAAAGCTAAATGTACATGCTAACATGTGCAGTTTCTCGTCCGTCAAATCCGTATGCTTTTCCTTTTGCCACCAACGTTTAAGCAGAGACACACTGCCTGATTTTATGCTTCATTGAACACCAACTTTGTAGAAGAGAAGAAAAACTATACGGAAGTAGCCTATATAATACCTGATTTTAATAATTCGTTGACAAACGCATGATGAGGAAAAACGTTTTGCCATTGCAATGCAATAAACCGAAGATAAAGATAAAATATGTGACAAAAACTAGCTACCTTTATGTCCAACAGAGAAATTTCATCTCTCTACACAAGACTACCTTGCACGTAAAGGACAGCGCTATGAAGATGGAAATTTCTGAAAGTCTTGGAAATATCATCAGAGGTTTCAAAAACGTCATAGACCACCTTCGAGAAATGAGAGACAGGTGGACAGAAGGAAAGGCGTATGGTCATCTTGGCAACATATATCACAGTCTCAGTGATTTCAAGAAAGCCATAGACTACCATGAACGCCACCTAAAAATTGCAAAAGAAGTGGGAGACAGGTCAGGAGAAGGAAAGGCGTATGGTCATCTTGGCAACGCTTATCACAGTCTCGGAGATTTCAAGAAAGCCATAGACTACCATGAACGCCACCTAAAACTTGCAAAAGAGGTGGGAGACAGGTTACGAGAGGGAATGGCGTATGGTCATCTTGGCAACGCTTATCACAGTCTCGGAGATTTCAAGAAAGCCATAAACTACCATGAACGTCACCTAAAAATTGCAAAAGAAGTGGGAGACAGGTCAGGAGAGGGAATGGTGTGTGGTAATTTTGGCAACGATTATTGCAGTCTCGGAGATTTCAAGAAAGCCATAGACTACTATGAAACTTGCTTAAACATTGCAAGCGAAGTGGGAAACAGGTCAGCAGAGGGAATGACGTATGGTAATCTTGGCAACGCTTATTACAGTCTCGGAGATTTCAAAAAAGCCATAGACTACCATGAACGTCACCTAAAAATTGCAAAAGAAGTGGGAAACAGGTCAGGAGAGGGAAAGGGGTATGGTTGTCTTGGCAAAGCTTATCACAGTCTCGGAGATTTCAAGAAAGCCATAGAGTACCATGAACGTCACCTAAAAATTGCAAAAGAAGTGGGAGACAGGTCAGGAGAGGGAAAGGGGTATGGTTGTCTTGGCAACGCTTATCACAGTCTCGGAGATTTCAAGAAAGCCATAGACTACCATGAACGTCACCTAAAAATTGCAAAAGAAGTGGGAGACAGATCAGGAGAGGGAATGGCGTATGGTAATCTTGGCAACGCTTATCACAGTCTCAGAGATTACAAGAAAGCCATAGACTATCATGAACGTCACCGAAAAATTGCAAAAGAAGTGGGAGACAGGTCAGGAGAGGGAATGGCGTATGGTCATCTTGGCAACGCTTATGACAGTCTCAGAGATTTCAAGAAAGCCATAGACTACCATGAACGTCACCTAAAACTTGTAAAAGAAGTGGGACACAGGCCAGGAGAGGGAATGGCGTATGGTAATCTTGGCAACGCTTATGACAGTCTCGGAAATTTCAAGAAAGCCATAGACTACCGTGAACGTCACCTAAAAATTGCAAAAGAAATGGGAGACAGGTCAGGAGAGGGAAAGGGGTATGGTCATCTTGGCAACGCTTTTTGCAGTCTCGGAAATTTCAAAAAAGCCATAGACTACCATGAACGTCACCTAAAAATTACAAAAGAAGTGGGAGACAGGTCAGGAGAGGGAACGGCGTATGGTCATCTTGGCAACGCTTATCGCAGTCTCGGAAATTTCAAGAAAGCCATAGACTACCATGAACGTCACCTAAAAATTACAAAAGAAGAGGGAGACAGGTCAGGAGAGGGAATGGCGTATGGTCATCTTGGCAACGCTTATCACAGTCTTGGAGATTTCAAGAAAGCCATAGACTGCCATGAACGTCACCTAAAAATTGCAAAAGAAGTGGGACACAGGTCAGGAGAGGGAATGGCGTATGGTAATCTTGGCAACGATTATTGCAGTCTCGGCGATTTCAAGAAAGCCATAGACTACTATGAAACTTGCTTAAAAATTGCAAGCGAAGTGGGAAACAGGTCAGGAGAGGGAAAGGGCTATGGTAATCTTGGCAACGCTTATCGCAGTCTCGGAGATTTCAAGAAAGCCATAGACTACCATGAACGTCACCTAAAAATTGCAAAAGAAGTGGGAGACAGGTCAGGAGAGGGAATGGCGTATGGTCATCTTGGCAGCGCTTATCACAGTCTCGGAAATTTCAAGAAAGCCATAGACTACCATGAACGTCACCTAAAAATTACAAAAGAAGTGGGAGACAGGTCAGGAGAGGGAACGGCGTATGGTAATCTTGGCAACGCTTATAACAGTCTCGGAGATTTCAAGAAAGCCATAGACTACTATGAACGTCACCTACGAATTGCAAAAGAAGTGGGAGACAGGTCAGGAGAGGGAAAGGCGTATGGTTGTCTTGGCAACGCTTATAACAGTCTCGGAGATTTCAAGAAAGCCATCCACCACCGTGAGCGTAGCCTCAAAATTGCAAAAGAAGTTGGAGACGACGTTGGCATTGCTACTGTGTTTTGTAACCTTGGTAATGGCTTTCAATGTCTGGGCTCTTTTCACGAGGCTATCCATTGCTATCATCACAGTGTAGCAAAGTTTAATGACATTAGGCGTCGTCTTGAGTTTAATGATAGGTTGAAGATAAGCTTGGGCAATATGCACCAGGGGGCATACGTTAGTTTATGGCGTTTGTTGGTAAGACAAGGAAAGGTTTTAGAGGGGTTGTTTTCTGCTGAACAAGCACGTGCACAGGCTCTGAAGGATCTTATGGAGTTGAAGTATTCCCCTGTAAAAGACCAAGCGGGGTCAGGTACAGAGATCGCTACTATGCATGACATATTAAGTTTCCTTCCCTCAAATACAGTTTTCGTAGCGATGGGAGAGAAGGAACTAATTTTCTGGGCTTGCCAGAAAGGAAATGATGTTCAGTTAAGAAGAAAACAAATCAGCAACGATTATGATGCCTACACTTTTCTTCAGTCTTTAATGGAGGCTACCTGCCAGGAAATTGGTACAAGAAGTGGTATCAAAGATCGTTCCCTGGATATGGCAAGAGACGAAAAACTTGGATATGAGAGATCTCCTTCAGATGAGGGACCAAACCAGTCCTTAACATTTAACAAAGGTGCTTTAAGTACCTGGTTTGATACTATCATAGAACCTCTCCAAGACGTGTTGCTTGACAGCGAACTTGTATTTGTCCCCGAGGGTCCAGTGTGTCTAGCTCCCTTTGCTGCATTCATGGACTCGAATTCACAGTACCTTTGTGAGTCTTTTAGAATCCGAGTGATTCCCTCCCTGACCAGTTTAAAGTTGATCGCGGAATGTCCAGCCGATTATCACAGCAACACTGGCGCGCTTCTTGTGGGTGATCCGTGGATACAAGATGTTACTTATCAAGGGGTAAAGCTACAGCAACTGCCATTCGCCAGAAAAGAAGTACAGACGATTGGACAAATACTTCACACTGTGCCCCTCATTGGAACAGAGGCAACAAAGGATGAAGTGTTGAAACAAGTGTCATCAGTTGCCTTGGTACACATTGCAGCACATGGGCGGATGGAAACAGGAGAAATTGTCTTGGCACCAAACCCAGCACCTGTATCTGGGGTACCTGGCGAGGAAGACTTCATCTTAACAATGACAGATGTGTTAAATGTTCAGATAAGAGCAAGACTGGTTGTGTTGAGCTGTTGTCATAGTGCTCGTGGGGAGATTAAGGCTGAGGGAGTGGTTGGCATAGCACGGGCATTTTTGGGTGCTGGTGCTCGTTCTGTTTTGGTGTCACTGTGGGCGATTGATGATGAAGCCACGTTGGAGTTCATGAAAGTTTTCTACCTTCACCTAGTGAAAGGAAAAAGTGCGAGTGAATCTCTGAACCAAGCCATGAAATGCATGAGAGTATCTGACCAGTTTAGTGCAGTGAAGTATTGGGCTCCGTTTGTACTTATTGGTGATGACGTCACACTGGAGTTTGGTGAACACGAATAATAGGATCGCACCGTAAGTAGAGCCATGTCAGGAGTTATTGAAGTCCATGGCCCGGATATTCAAAGCAGTATTAGGCTAATCCAGGTTTAGTATCAACTGATTCTGGAATGCTATTAAAAAGAGAAAGATAAAACAAATCTTGACAAACTCTTACCCCTGGATTAGCGCCAATCAACTTTTGAACATCCCGGCCCAGAAAGTTCGCTCCTCAGACGAGCGTTTTTTCTCCTATTAATCAGCGACATCAATGTTTAGAGTACTAAAACATAGTAAGGATAAGAACGCGTTGTGAAATAAGTTGCATAGAACTTTTAATTGTATGAATATAACTTACCGTGCGAATGGCGAAATTATTGCGAAGCAAGTTTGTACCATGCTGCTTGTGTAGCAATATGTCTTCCGGCGTTGTCTAGCACGTCAAGCCTTTGCATTTAGTATTTTGGAATGACAAGCATTGCCTTGTATTTTAGGTATTTTGTGTTTTGAATGAAATAAAATACTTGACTTGAATTTGACAACATATTGATGACAACTGATGGCGTCAAAACTTGCCATTAGCAGGCTGAAGGCCTGATGTTTGTTTTGTGAAATTAAAAACGTCAAAAAAAATTTCACTGTAACATCATCTTGCAATGTGGAGAGCTTGAGGACACTGGCAAATTTTCTCTCTATTTGATAACTGAAAGAAGTTTTCAAGTACTGTTGAAACTTGCCTTTTATGTTGTTCTTTTAGCTACAAAACAAGGAACTGTGATTTAGTGAAGACGCATGAATATCACACAAACTCCTCACAAGATGGATATTTCTTCTTGCTAGACAGGGGAATCTTTTGGAATCTTAACCTTCCATGATCTTTGAGACCATGATGGGTTTGGACCAGTTATCAGTGAAAAGAAGTCTGCCCAACAGATTTGTTCAATTTAATGTAGCGCTCCTAATTATGACGACGGATTTATGATTTATCAGTCCTACATCATTTTATTTCCGTATTTCTAACACTCAAATGCGTGCTGGTTTAAGGGACTTGGCTCTTCTCACTTTCGATTTGTATTTGCGGTTTACACGTGGACATACAGTTAGCTAGCTCGAAAAAAACGATTTGAAGACATGAGTTTGAATTTCGCAGGTTTGCAGGCATTAGTAATATATGTATTGGTCATGCACGTTGTGATAATTTGTACAAACTTGTAACCCAAATGTTTTGCTGGAAACGTTATTTGTTAACGTCCCTTCGTTTAGGCGATAACAAAAGCAAAACATCAAAAATTAGTGAAAGTTAAATTTAAGCTATTGTATTTTTCGCTTTTGACTTAGCAAGGGAAAGCCCCTTTTATAGTGCGCCTTCGAATTTAAGCTGGTAATAAGACGTATTTTTCACATAAGGGAATTACTGTTATTTTTAGTAAGATATTGATACCGCAATTCGATTTATTCAACATTTTTGCATAGAACTGTAAAGGACAGTTGTTGATAGAACACACAGTGACTTTTAGCAAAGCGTTGAATTTAAAACTTTCATGATTATCGAAACAAGTTATGGAAAAATGTAACTTTGGTTCCTTTTTGGAAGTTTGTAGTGTTTCGTTGAATTTACTAATTGTGTAGACCTATATTAAACAATTTGGAAGTGCCTGTAAAAAGTTCAGTTGATGATATAAAAAGTAAGTAGTCATGTTTTAGAATGAATAAATAGTGACAAAACTTACCGATGATTAAAATGGTTACAATTGTTCAGTGCTGTTACTGCAGTCTAAGTTAGTTAAGACGATGGTATAATAGCCCTTTTCACAGTTAACTTTTCTCATTTGCATTACAATGTGTTTGAACGTGGATGTGAGGCAATTTCGGGCAATTTTGCAGTTTCTGCCCGAAATTGCCTCACATCCACGTTTAAATACATTGTAATGCAAATGAGGAAAGTTAACTGTGAAAAGGGCTATTGTTTTATGCTCCAAAGAACAAGGTACTTTAGCCCTAAATTCATTGGTGGATAAACACTGTTTACTATAGGTTGTTTAGTGATCTTTCAGTTTCAATAAAGGCAGAGTTATTTACTGTAATTTAGCGTGCAGATAATTCTTTTCGTACTTTCAAGTTGCTAGACAATTCCAATTATAATACTTAATTGTTTTTTAGGAAAAGCAGCAAGTTGTGAGAGACGTATGAATTATACACTAGACGAAAAATTGGGTTTATTTAATTTTGCTGGGAGCTTATTTCACAGATGCTTATGTCACATTCAATGTCTAATGTTGAGTAAAATGTTAAATGCCGCATTTGCACCATTGTTTGCACTCAGAATGTCAATGTCGGGCAAAAGCGGGCATTACCCACTCTCCCCACTTTTACACCATGTTCAAATATTTAAAATTTGTATGAAATTACTTTTCTGCTCCAGACAAATTCGAGTAAGTCCAGTTTGAATTAGCGTCCAGTGATATGACACAGTCTATTTGATGAAACCTCATAACGGAGCTCCTTTGTAGCTGAAGGACACTAAAGGCCGATTTAGACGGTACGATTTTTCCTTACGACTGTAGTATGCGACTTGCTCACGTCATCTCTACAACACCAATCGTGTCGTCTAAATCAGACGTACAACATCTTCACGACAGTCGCACACAACACGAAAAATGTCGTAGGATTTTGAAACATGTTTTAAAACCCTGCGACAGTCGTAGCCACAGTCAAAATGTTAGAATGACGAGTTTTATACGATCTTTGCTTGACCGGAGCAGCGTGCGCTACAAACGTCGCATACGACAGTCGTAAGCAAAAGTCGTACCGTCTAAATCGGCCCTAAGAGCGCCATATACTCATGAAATGTATCAAGAAAATGCGAGTCGATTTTGGCGGTACATAGGTGTCTACGTACGTACCCACCCCTCCCAAGACAAAGGGTATAGGCCCTTATCGATTGTACTAGTAAAAGTAGCATATTATGCTACTAGCAGTGCCCGATTTTTTTTCAAATTATGCTCCAGAATTATGCTCGTTTTTGAAAATTATGCTACTTTTTCTTTAAGTATGCTTTTCAACAAAAACTCAAAACAAGTCCAAAATGGTATATTATTGTTAATAAAGCATGGCATCTTCTTTATCTTGAGTTACACACTTGTTCTGATAAAACACAACTAACTACTGAACTTCATTCCAGGCTAGAAGCGGTGACTTAAGAGGCTCTGACTGTAAATATCGCGAATCGGTGGACAGGCTCAAAAAATCGAAAATCCTGATAACTTGCCAGAAAAACACTTTTTGGGAGCTATCTTCAAAAAGATTACTTAAGAGGGGATGTCCAGTGACATCGAGCGAGTGGCGGCACCTGATGAAAAATAAAATTCCCTCATAAATTTTCCACGGATACCCTATGGTAATCTAAGAAACGTGGTGGAATTTTTTTGTTGAAAAAATTTTTTAAGCCCGAAAAAAAAATTTAACACGTTTACGCCACACGTGTCCTGTAAACACGCGAAGTAAACGTGTATCATACCTTCTCGTAAACTTCGCTCTGTTTGATTTGCACCCCAGAAAGCCCCCATTTTAAACGTGGAAGTTTGCTTCTGAAGTGTGTATGAAGTAATTGAGTCCTGTTTTAGATCTGTGAATTAATTTTCAAGGTCATGGCGAGCTGCTGAAAATCACTAAAATTCGCTTGCTTCGAATTCTCAATTTGGAATTTTTCCTTGTTTCCTTTGGTATTTGGATGAAATGTACAGGATAAAGGTCATATCTAGCTCACCTTGAATAAGATTTTGTTTAAATGCCAGGTTTTGTCGAGTTTTAGGTGTACTGTCTAAGGGCCATCTTGACGCGTGGAATCGCCCGTTATCTCCTGTTATCTCTAGATTGACTTTCATCTAATGAACAACGATTCCGCCATCACATTCGCATCCCTTAACGAATGGCAAATGAATTTTCAAAATCTCCTAGTGTTAATTCCCTGAAGAAACTAAATAACCTTGCAGTGATCTCCACGTTCATCTCAGAAACTGCACCGTTATTATGGTCTGATTTAACTAAATTTGTCTGTCACGCAACGGGGTCTGGTCAAGTCACAGGATAGGTTTTGGTGATGGGATTGCAAAAATGGGAAAAAAATCGAAAGATTAGGACGTCTGAAATAACTTAAGCTATGAAAGAAATTGTACAAGATAGAAGGCGATGTAAATAGTGATGGCGTTTGTTGCAGCAACTCGACCGGAATGACCGTTTCCCGTTTTCATCCCAGATGTCAGACTCCCGGGGGAGGGGGAACTCCCATATGAAAGTGACGGGGATGCTCGTCGTAAAATTAGAATTAAACCCCTAAAGGAGACCAATCTGGGCGTGGCTCAGGCGTTATTTGACCCCTAAACGAGACCATGTTAAAACAGACAACCCAAATAAGAGCTTCAGTGATTTTGAATGCGCTAAAGATTGACGATAAAGATTGACGTCGTTTGTTTTTTTCATATAGATATTTCTTTACGCACACCCTAAGCGATACCTGAATGGGTAAAAATATTGGCTTTCCTTCCTAAAAACCCTAAGCGAGACCAAAATCTGCAATTTACAACCCTAAGCGAGACGACGAGCATCCCCGTCACCTTCATATGGGAGTCCCCCCCCCCGGGGTCAGACTACCTCAACGTAAAAACAAACCGCAGAGATAGCTGAATTTTATTCCATGATTTAAACTAAAGCATATCGAAGATTAACATACTACATATTCACCACACAATTCTGACCTGTGCAAAACAAGTTGTAGATTACGTAGATGTACATTTTGTAACGCTCTGGCGAGAGGAAAAAATTGTCACGTGTTCACTAGAAGCAGAAAGTATTAGCTTCCGATCATAGTCTAAAATAGCAAACATCGATATATTTTTTATATATCTTACTGCAGAGTTCGACTTTTCAAGACGCGAATATTCCCTAATGTAAATGCATTTTAGGATATTTTTCCAACAGTCTAATTAATTTCACGGTGAAGGATTTCAATATTATTTGCAAGCCACCAGTGTTGCGTCGAAGACGGCGCCTCGAGAAGCTGCCATTTGCGGAAATAATTTTCTTGTTGGAAATCAGGCGTGTGAGAATTTCAGGTGCGACAAATGTCTTAAGTGCGGATCGGCTTTGAGTAAATGTTCAAAAACTGATAATTTTCGTTAAAAACAAAGAAAAAAAGGAAAACGCCAGATTTAACACGCAGTAGTTGCAGAGGGCTTCCTCTATATCGCGCCATTGTAAAAGGATAGGTTCTTTGGAGTTCTCGCAGTCAGGACCCCTGTCACCAAGTACAATAGCCAATCAAATCATCATCTCCCTTGGCTGCGAATAGAGGTCACTTATTCTTTTCAGAAACTAGTTGCAGGCGTTTGCGCCTCTTACAAGCGATATGAACAAGCAGTTGCTGTTCCAGTTGCAAAAAAAGACTTTTCGGGTCACACTGACAGTGTTGGAATCAGCGATATCCACTCAGAAGCTGAGCTTCGTTGATTTTCTTTTAGCACGCGCAATAGTATTTTTAATTCGTATTCTTAACATGGACCATTTGCCCAGTCCATCACTCTTAACTGGGAATAGCGCAGAGGGAACTAATCGACGTTGGTCATGTTGAGTTCTACCAGGGCTGCCTAAGTATGCCTCGATCGGGAAAGTGAGAAGAGCAGAACGTGGAATTGGCAAGTCGGAGTCCAAAGCTATTTTACAACACATCGGTGTTTTCCTTCCAGTGGGCTCTGGTAAGTACACTTTTTTCTCATACCCACTTTCGTGTATTCCTCGGTGTGATGGCAGACGTCATTAAGCAGATTAACCCTACCATACCAGCCCTGAAGACAGTCAGCTTCCGGCAAGACAGCGCTAGCTGCTACCACTGCAGGGCCTGCAGGGCCGCCATAGTTTGCGCAGGAGTACTAGGAGCAGAGATGGGCGTGGTGTTCAAACTCCTGGCTCCCTTCCCTCTCGGAAGGGAGCCTGCAATCGCAAGGCCGGCGGAGACTAAGTCGGATACATTTATCCTCATAAACTCCGGACACGATATCAAGATCCCGGTGGAGAACCATCCTTAAGCGTCATCCGTTGCGCGTCCATTGCAAGCCCTTTAGTTGCCACTTGGAAGATCGATGGTGAGAGCATGCTCTCGAATATACAGTTTTCAAAGAAGGAATCCGTCCGTGTATGAAGACAACAACCATTTTATTTTTTGCCAAATTAAACAGAAAAAAAAATTACACTATAAACTAAATTAACTAAAATAGGCAAAAAACTACCCAGAATAGAAGTAAACTAAACGAGCTGAGTAGTTAAAGAGCATATGGCGTGGGACCTATAAGACCAATATCTGCGCTGAAATCTAAGGCCCTGTCATCTGATGGTCTACCGTCCATAGCAGTGCTCTAAGCGAAACCGAGCTCGTTCTCCTCAACCGTGAGAAGGCGGAGAAATATCGCACAACCAACCGTCACCTGACAAACAAGGGGGTTAGTTTTTAGAGAAACTGTGGTGCTGCGTCGGTGGGGAAGCAAAACACAAACCTTTGGATTTATCAACTAAGTTAATAAGGTAAATAGAGCCACCGTGAAGAGATTGAAAGCTGACGTTTCCAGCGTTAGCCATTCATAACAAGGATGGTTCTCCACCTTCGTCACCTGTACTGCTCAGAAGATCAGACGGAAAGCGACAAAGAGCCCTGAACATTAGGACTCCCCGTCATGACGAGTTTCAACATGAGTTCAGTTTCAAACTCAACTTAATGTTGAGTTTCATGTATAAAAGTGTAATCCGCTAGGTTTGCCATAAAATGGTTTCACAAGCTTAAAAAGAACGAAAAGGACGGTTCTGGCACCCCTGGCCACACCCCTGGTTAGGGCTTGAGTAAACTCAACATACATTTTTACATTCTTTCTCCTGTCTTGGCTAATTTTTGAAGACCAATACATAGAGACCTCATAATAATTTCTTTTTCAAAGCCCTAGTAACAGGCACGGTTTTGGCAAGACTTCACTGCCTCTAATGATACTGATAAATACATAAATACCGTAAACTGCCACTTATAAGCCCAACCGCTTACAAAGTTAGTACGCAAAACCCCTTACAAAGTTGTATCAGCCCAGGGTTTATAAGCGGCAGTTGACGGTTATCGGTCCTTGGGTCCACAGGTTTTCAAAGTTCTCATTGCTTTGTTGTTGTTTGATTGTCTTTTGCTTGCTTGCAATTTTTTTTTTTTTTTGGTTTCCTGTGCGTTTCCCCCTCCAAGGTCAAACCCGACTTCAGGTAAATCAAGTGCGTGACATTTTGTTGCGTGACTCAAACTAAACTGGCTTGTAAGCTTTCGGCAAGAAATTATCGTTTCGAAATGTGCAACGAAATTCGTTGCACATTTCGAAACGGTAATTTGTATTATACATCTGTATTATACAGATCAAGAAAAGACGTCTTATAGGAGAAAACTGTTTTGAAGTTCAAATAAGGCAAAATCACCTTATTCCTGAAGGTTCTTGATTTTAACAAAAGGAGGAGCGATGGAAATAAGTCATTTGGGTTGATTGCCAATACGCGATGCTTCAGTGATGTTGTTGACCCCGGACGCAAAGATGGTTATTATGAAAGACTACGCACAGAACCTGTTATTTAGACAATACCATATTCAGTTGAGCTAGACATTACCTTTCCGCTGTGGATTACAACCGAATACCAACCAAACTAGAAGAAATATCTACATTTTCGGTTATTCGGTCGGAGGTATATATGTGCCAATTGTTGACGTGTTAACGTTGTAATTATCGGGAGTTTGAGAGCGTTTGTACTCGGCGTTTGTACTCAAGAATTCTGAATTTCAAGTGATTCGGTGTTTTACCGGGGAGGGAAACTTTCTCTTGAAAAACTGTGCCAAATTGAGAATTCAAAGCAAGCGAATTTTAGTGGTTTTCAGCAGCCTGCCACGACCTTGAAAATTAATCGACAAAAGAATAATTTGACTCAAATTACTTGTAAACTCTTCAACAGCAAATTTCTAAGCTCAAAACGGGGTTTTTCCATGACGCGAATTAAACAGAGCGAAGTTTACGAGAAGGAATGATTCGCGTTTATTCGGAGTGTTTGTAGAGACACCTAGTGCGGTAACGGTTTTTAATTTTTTGGAGGTTTAAAAATAGTTTCTCAACCAAAAATGCCACCACGTTTCTAGAGCTACCATAAGGTATCTCTGGGCGAAAAACGGAGAATTTTGATTTCTCATCATGTGCCAAATATTTTCGATTTGGCTCGGTCTTAGTGGACATTGCCTCTTAAACTTTCTGAAACTCTATTGTTTTCGAGAAATTCGGAAAAAACGGTTTTGCTTAATTACACTCAAATTAAGAAAACTGTGAACACTGAAAATATTCCTGGAATGTGTGTTTTGACCAATCACATGCGAGACCTTGTAACCGCAGAAAACGAATGGGTTCTCAGTCCGTTGTTCCGAAAACGCGGGGTCGGGGTGCGGGGTGCGGACTGCGGGGTCATAAAAAAAACGACAAATGATAATAACGATAATAAACCAATAAATAAATAAATAAACAAACAAACAAACAAATAAATAAATAAATAAATTTGAAAGTATTCTATATTTGTTTAGAATTGCCAAGCGATTCAGAAAGGTATTTTGGTTTTGTAGTTGACGAGTTTTCCGCGCTCGTGCATACTACAAAATGAGATGTTTGCGACCACTAGAATTTTTTTGTGGCTACACCTGCCAGTCAGAAGGCACAGAAGTTGGACGGAATTTCTCATCCAAACGTCCTGGGAGCATTTGAAGTTTGTTAAGAATTAGCAAGTGATTCAAAAGACCAATTTAGTTTTGTAGCTGACGAATTTTGTGAGCTTGTGCATACCAATGAAATCGCTATGTTCTCGACACTTTTTGTGACTAGATCCGCCAGGCCTGCTAGGCCTGCCAGACCCGCCAGTCAAAAACACGCAGAATTTAAACATAATTTTTCATTCAAACGTCGTGGGAGTATTGGAAGTTTGTTTAGAACCTGGTTTAGAATTACCAAGCGATTTAAAAGACCAATTTTGTTTTGTAGCTGGGGAATTTTCCGAGCTTGAGCATACTAGAAAATCGCTAGCTTGCTTGATCCCTGTCTGACCCGAGCCGTTCCGCAGCCAAAGGGACAATTGTCACGGATGCTGTCAGAGTTGTTATCACTGTAACTTTATTTCAGTAATTTGAAATATGACTGTGAAGCCTCTGAGCTGTGAACTGCGGAGCATTTACCATTTCAATTTAACTGCGCCCGGCTGCCGGGCATGTAGACACGCCTGGCACTCTGGTTTCCGACAACAACTACAACAATTAGCTTTGTTTGCGTGACTATAAGTTCTTACAGTATTGCAATTGCATACAACTCAACAAAAAGAAATAGTGTAATAAGGAGACAACAATCAAGTTACAGTCTGAATTGAAAATAAATTATTGCGCAAATTTTAGCATGATAGAATGAATTTCATCAATTGAATCTTAACAAAATAATTATCAGAATTCATTAATTCTTTTGTAGCTTTCAATGTAGATAATTGTCTTACATTTGGTAGCTTGTACTCTATTTTCCTGTATTAAAAGTCTGTCTCTAAAACTTCGGAGAATTGTCCAGGTTTTAGATAGAGTCCGTGACAATTGTCACCACACTATTTTTGCGTGACGGCTCGGGCCAGACAGGGATCAAGCAAGCTAGCGATTTTCTAGTATGCTCAAGCTCGGAAAATTCCCCAGCTACAAAACCAAATTGGTCTTTTAAATCGCTTGGTAATTCTAAACAAACTTCCAATGCTCCCACCACGTTGGAATGAAAAATCATGTCTAAATTCTGCGTGTTTTTTGACTGGCGGGTTTGGCAGGCCTGGCAGATCTAGTCACAAAAAGTGTCGCGAACATAGCGGTTTCATTAGTATGCACAAGCTCCAAAACCAAAATACTTTTCTGAATCGCTTGGCAATTCTAAACAAATATAGAATACTTTCAAAACGTTAGAAAAAGCCTTTCCGTCGAAATCCTTCGAAAATTTCGGACTGCTGGGTATTTAGTCATGATCCGTACTCGGCTGCCGGGTATCTAGACGCTGCCTATTTATTTATTTATTTATTTATTTATTTGTTTGTTTCTTTATTGGTTTATTATTTATTTATTTTTTAATTTTTCATTTTTCTTTTTAATGACCCCGCACCCCGCATCCCGACCCCGCGTTTTCGGAACAACCGTTCTCAGTCACGGAATCGAGTTGTTTCGAAAGACGACAAGGTTTAATCTTCACCAGTTTATCTTACAGAAATTAGAAGTGCTATTCCTTTCTATCTGAGAGCCCCACGCACTACGCAAGTGAAAATAGGTTTGAGCGCCTTTGCCGAACAAAATTTTTCGACAAACTGACGCAACGATCAGTGTTTCCGACATTTCAAATAAAACCAACTCAAGCGCAGTTGTTCCACCTTGAAGTAAAAACTGCAATATTCGCTCTCCAAATTCGCCCATTGACAGCACAGCTGACTGGATTTATTTAGGGACCGTTCATTTTTTATGAGGTAGGGGGGGCTGGTGGGATTTGAGGGGGGGCCATGTGAAAAAATTTGGCTTCAAAGGGGGGACCAGCCGAAAAAATATGGTGTGTAAAGGGGGGGTCACCAAAAAAAAAATGCCTTTAAGTTTATTAGTGACAGCATCTCTAATAATGCAAACATCAATGCCAGAAGGCCAAAAATAGCGTTTCTAAGGTTCTGAAAATTCAAATTTTCCCGGGGGAGAATGCCCCCGGACCCCCCTACTTTATTATACACCCAACGGCAACTCTACTCCATCAACTGTTTCATTACAAAATACAGCCAAGGGAATGTCAACTCTTTTTTGGCCTCTGCTGATCTGATTCTTAAACAGCTAATAACAGTGTCCAAAATAATGCTTTCAACCGGCATGAATTGTCTGTTTATGTACTTCAGAACAAGCATTTACTTCTGCAGGACTTGAGTGTTAACTGATTGACTGTTTAATTTAAGCTTCATAAGTTTTAGATTTACTTTATCACTTCTTCTTGTTTTCACTTTTTGGGGGGGGGGTCATCTCAAATATTTAGGACTACAAGGGGGGGCCAGGTAAAAAATTTCTAACGTAGAGGGGGGGTCATTATATTCTACAGGTACTACCCAACAAATCCCACCAGCCCCCCCTATCTCATAAAAAATGAACGGTCCCTTAGGCCGAATCATCCGTGCCTTCGAGCGGGCTTGCATATGCTCTGTTTGCCCAAACCATTGACCACTTCTTATGGTCTCAATTCCTTTAGTTACTTGGCAGCAACATCTTGGAATTCTCTTCCTGACCATTACCGCACTATTTCTGATTTTACTTCTTTTCGACGACTGATATCTACGGGGAACAATAATTTACTTAAAAGGGCAGGAACTGCAAACCTTTCTACATTATGATAATTTGCAAGTTAGTTGTCTAGGTAGTTAGTTATCTTATTTTGTTATATAGAATTAACTTTTTATTATAATTATTTATTAATGTAGTTGGCTCGAAGATATTAGCACTTGAGTGCTACACTGTAAATTCGAGGGTAAATAAAGTTTATTGATTGATTGATTGATAACGTGTAGTTGCACATTTTGAAAATGACATATTTTCAAATTTAGCAACGGTACACCAGGCTGTTGAAGAATAACGAACGCCGCTTTTGACAGTCCGCGGTCGTTGCTACAATGCAGCCGCAACAAGCCAAAGACCACTCACACATTTTTCGCTCCCGTAGCGCATGTGGCTCTCAGATAAAAAGAAATAACAATTTAAATTCTTGTAAATTAAGATGAAGGTCTTTCAAAACAAATGGAGAACCAACTCGATTCCGTGACTGAGAAACCCACTTGTTTTCTGCGGTTACAAGGTCTCGCGTGTGATTGGTCAAAACACAATAAACATTCCAGAAATATTTTCAATGTTCACGGTTTTCTTCGCTTGAGTGTAATTATGCAAAAATCAGGCTCAAGATTGCGCAAATTGCGTGCGCTTGCCTTTGAACAATTTGCAACGCTATAAAACAATTTTAATTTTAAATGATAGCAATACTCTTCTACGTTCTAACAATGGGAGTTACTTGGAGTTTTGCTTTATTTATGCGGTTTGGTGGCTATTTGAAACAAAGGCATTTTACGCACTTCGGAAAAAGGCAAAAATTGGGTACCTTCTGAGGCTTAGAATAGGCCTTGGTATGTGTAATATCAAGTTGAAATGAGTACCGTGATAAAGTTCGATCCTGATACTATTGTGATGTGAAATAAAAAATCTGGGCAATCCAGGATCGCGCTGACAAAAACAAATATTCGCGGTCCTGTGTTGCCAAAATTTGCAAAATCCTAATTTTGGTGTCGATCTCCTTGAAAGTGATCTGGTTTGGGGAGCTCAATTTCGAGGATTTTATTCACTGAAACACACGAAGAATGAGCTGAAACATTCCTTCAGTCTATTCTTACATTGATTTGTGCTTATACTGTTTCTACGTAAAACTAAACAGAAGGAGAAGAAGTTGTAAAAGTTCTACACAAGCTGTTGCGTGACCTGTCTCACGTGGACATTCTTGTCAACTTTTATGTTATGGCAGCTTTTTTTACGGCGTGCATCTTCTGTTGGGACAGAGCATCTTGTCTTGTCAGTTCTTCAGCGAATACCTTTGGTCAGCGGTTACCCAGCCCTCCCAAGTCCAAGTTTGTGACGTCACGTGTGAGTTTCGAAGAGCTGCCACCAAGAATATCCAAATAGTCGCCCCACATCTTAGTCAGTGGTCACCCTCCTGAAGCCTCGGTCGAGGCTCTGTGTTAGCCTCATTTAGTGTCTTAATCATTGATCTTCAAATATTTCAAATAGATGCCTACCCGCCCCCAAAATCCTGCTTCAACGGATGTGAGCCCACGAGCATATGATGTCATTTGGTCAGCAATTACCAATTACATACACCTTCCAAGATATTCCCAGCGACTACAATTAACGGACACCACGGAATTCAGTTTTTCTTTTCAGTGGGCTGTAGAAAATCAGGAACGTTGAAAGATATATCGTAAAATTTTGCGCGCGATTGAGCAAAATTGCATGCGTGGCGTAAGGACGCAGAACATGTAATGTTTAAATTTTTTCAAACGAGTCACGTGAACTGTTGTACGACCCATTTGTTTCCTATCTCTAATCATCTTTGCGAATGCACGACAGGCTTTCGACATTCGTGATTTTCGTTTATAGGAGCTCCGCTGTTAGGGTAACCTATCTTATATTACCCTGTGGTTCAAACGAAAAGCTTTGCAACCCTGTGCAATGTGAATTTCTATGTACATTAAGTTTTAGGCATTTCCCGACAAAGAAAAATACAACAATACTTAGCAGAACCGTAACAATTTTCCACTAAAGCCTAGTTCAATAGTTCAAACGTCGAACTTTACATGTGCGGAACCTAACCGAGCCAAACCAAGTAAGCACCAAGAATGTCTTTTGTTCATTTGAATTAGGTTCGGCACATGAAAAGTTCGACGTTTGAACTAGGCCTAAAAGTGCACAAAGAATTACCCCACAAATTCTACTGTAATGACGTATCACAACCTACTTGTCACGTCTGATTAAAATTAGCATCGAACAATTCGCAACCAATCAGAAGTATTATCCGCATTTACGAGTAACACCCTAGGATAGGGTGGGGTGCATCTCGGAATTTTGGTCCCTCGTCCCTGCTATCGCTATTTTAGGCTTACCACTGAGTCATCACAAGGGAACTTTTTTTGTCTTTACTCAGACGTCGCTGACATTACGAAAGGAGGTTTCTTCTATTCTAGGTTCATCTGGCAGCTCTATGTGGCTTACTCGACGAAATATTGCACCAACATTGAACCTCGACAAGAAAGAAATAATGTCTAGTCATTTTCGCAATAAATAATGTCATTAGGTTCATAGCCTGTGTAGCAAGCGTTTCCGTAGGGCTTTCTGCAGGTTTGAAGCATTTTTCCCTTCTTGAACGCGCGAAAATTGGGGCAAGCCAAAAAAAGTACGGGAAGGGGGAGGGGAAGGGAGGAAAGGAAACGCTTGCCCGCAAACCCCATGATTTTGAAAAACCCGTTCGTCCACGAACAGAGTTTCCTGATTGGCGCGGCATGGTAGTGTTGATTGCCAAGTGATAAATCCGTCAATCAAATCAAGTATGTTTATTTGAACGTGACCCGCATGAACACAACGAACTGGTTCTCGATCGGGGAATTCTTCTCACTGTCACTATTTTTACCTGAAGGTCCTCTCAAGATCATTTTTGTCCTGATCGTGTAGATTTCTCCGACACGGAGGAATCTACACGAACATTCTTGCGACAAGGACTATTGCCTGATAGAGTTTGGAGCAGCCGTTTACACAAGTTGATAGACTGTTTTGGCGGAGTTTGGGAAACAGCGGACTCGCTACCTATCGCACTCCGAATAACTTCGAATAATGCCCCTAAATTCCGAAGTTTTCGAGCACAAGAATTGCACAGGCATACGGTCCAGAAATAGCTCCAAGTTTTGAACAACTTTCACTCCAACCGCTCTGCAAAGATCATCAAGAATTGTTCCATAAGAGTCCTTTCTTAGCGACGCTTTGAACAGGTTTTCCGAAGAAACTAAACCCGATTTTCGAGGCTGAAATTTAACTGTGAAATTACGACAAATCCTGAAGCGATCGCTTAGAGTTTGTTTTGATTTTGATGGAAGTAAATTTGCATCCTCTGGTGATCTGTTATTCGTAAAATACTTTATTCACCAGCTGTCACATTGTGAATTTATCGAACTGTGAAAGTGTCAAAGGGGCGTTTTTCAAAATCATGGGGTTTGCGGGCAAGCGTTTCCTTTTCTCGCCTCCTCTCCCCCTCCCCGATGCTTCCATCCGTGTTGCACTCGCCCCAATTTTTGCGCCGCCGAAAAGCGAAAAACGCCTCGAACGGGCGGAAAACCCTACGGAAACCCTTGCTACGCAGGCTATTAGGTTCAAGTTGGTAATACTGTTCAATTAAATATAGGATTCTAGGACAAAATTTTTTGCTTGAAGGAATTTTGCTCTTTCATGAGTGGTTAGACTGTACAAGTTAAACTACAATCAAAATGACTGCATTGGATTTAACATAACGGCTAGATTTGGATGTTTGCATGAGTGATTTTTCCCAAAGTATTATTCACAACAAGTTTCAAATCGTTAAGTTACAAAATTGTGCATGCGCTGCTCTCGTTTGTATTCCTTCTCTATGATTGGCTGTTTCTCCCTCCAGCTGCTGGGGCCTGGGTAGGAGCAGCTTGAGTATTTGCATTTGTGTCTCCAATGATATGTACTTATTGGGAGAGTGGGAGGGCCGGACGAGAAAATATTTGGCTCGAGGTCATGGCGTACGGACCGAGCCGGCACAGCGAGGTCCGTACGCTATGACTAAGAGCCAAATATTTTCCAGTCCGGCCCGACCTAACTTAGTCAATAAGCATTTTATCATATGGCCTTCCCGTTTTTTCTTTCAATCTTTTGTCTTTCATTTTTTCGCTTGCGAAGGGCAGCGTTAGTTTAGTTTTGTGCGCATTTTCACGCCATTCATTCAGGATGTCAGTAAAATGTATTTCAACAGTTTAAGCTGCAAAGTACAGAATATTTCAATATTTTCGACAAACTTTTCAAACAAAGGCTCCAATGTTTGCTAAGTATAATAAGGTCATTTAAATTTTTATACAATATATGAAAGGAAATCTTACAACAATGTAATAATGTACCGAGAACGTCGATTACAAAGAAACTCAGCAGTCCTCTTCGTCTGAAGATTCGGTAACATGACGGCGACGCTTCTTCGGAGCTGAAATTTGTGCAGCGTGTTTCGAACCAGAGGCTTCAGGAAGGACAAGATTCTGGATGCTAATCACACCGATGCTTGCTCCTGTAAATATGCCATTTGTTTGGATGGACTCTTGAACGGTACCGCTTGACTGATTTTGCGATTTTTCCTCCGCTGTTTCTGCCTTTGGTTTGGGCCTGGAGTTTTCTTTCCCGCTGAGTATTTTAGACATCTGGCGCTGCTTTTGATGGGATGCTATGGCATAACTATCGAGGCTTTTAAGGCTCTTGTGGCCACTCAGTTACGCCACATTGTTGTGCGAAATACCGGAATCAAGAAGCGTTTTGATGCAAGTTTTTCTCACTGAGTGGTTGGTGAATTTCCCGCTCGTAGACGATGGCGGGTTTTTGTGGCGCTTGAAAGGAATTGGCCGATTTTGTTTTTCCCCATCGGTCTTTTTGAAAAGCAAATCCTATCCTCTGGTTTTCGTTGATGATGAACAGCCAGGAAAAAAAGACTTTCCGATGATTTGGCCTCTTCTGGTCGCCTGTAAACAAACTCTTTTTAGCAAGCTACTGGACATTTTCGGTCGCCTGTTTCGTACGCTTTAGGACGGAAAGATCGTCGATGCTCATTTTCATCTCCGTGGCGGGTCTTACTCTCCCTTTCGGTTGACCATTCCAAGTGCTCTTCGCCACTCGCTTCATCTTTTCTCAAAACGATAGAGTATATGTACGGCATATCAACGGATTTAATTAGCATACTAATGAGGCAAGAGCGACCCGCAAAGCGGGTCGTAACCCTAAGCCGCCATCTTGGATCCCTAAGCCGCCATGTTGTTTCTCGGGATCGTAACCCTAAGCGGCCATCTTGTTTTTAACCCTAAGCCGCCATCTTGTTTTTAACCCTAAGCGGCCATCTTGTTTTTAACCCTAAGCGGCCACGAAGCTTCGAGGGGAAGGTTTCTTCTCCGATCGTCGCCATGTTGGATGTCATACGAAGGGTTTCATGTTCGCTAACCCTAAGCCGCCATCTTGTTTTTACTTGTCATTGAAAGTCTTTTTTTACTTAGAAAAAGAAAGATAGAAAAAAGCTCAGAAAAAGAAATGCGTCAACCGGGATTCGAACCTGGCAAATTTTAGAAGAAGATGAGAATTAGAAACCTGATACTTACCTGACTGCGCCAAGCCCGGGCTGACTGAGTAATGAGTTGAATAAGTTTGAGTGGTGGATTCGGTCGCTCAAATTATTTTGTTTGGAAAAGAATTGCCCCAACCAGGACTCGAACCCGGGTTTTTGCGGCCACAACGCACTGTCTTAACCACTAGACTATTGAGGCAGTTGTTATCTTTCGCTTGTAAAACAAGCTCCTATATCATGTTATCTTATGTCAAAATTTTTTGCTATTTCTTTCGCTTGTAAAACAAGCTCCTATATCATGTTATCTTACGCAAACATTCTTTTTGCTGTGTATTACTCGCTTGTAAAACAAACTCTTATAGCTTCTGGTCATAAAACTTTGTCTTACGGATATCTTTTTCTATTAGTCACCCAGCCAGTTTACGGCCGCTCACGACGGGGCTTAACTTACGGATATCTTTTTCTTCATCCACCCAACCAGTTTATGATAGAGCTTAACTTTTACAAATACACAACCTAGTCACAAATATTTTGGGAGGATAGCTAGAGTCACAAAAACCGGAAGTGAATTTACAGACTTAGAAAATAGTTCAACACAAAACTGTGATAAACACAAAAACTGTGGAGACTTAGAAAATAGTTCAACACAAAACTGTGATAAACACAAAACTGTGGAGACTTAGAAATAGTTCAACACAAAACTGTGATAATCACAAAACAATAAATTGCAAGTTGGGTGTGACGTCATCGGGCATGTCTATCATCAAGAGACAACAAGTCAAGTTGTGTAAGATACCATGGAGCAGATCTGCATGATCATCGATTTGGATGGATATCGTATCCGTTCAGGATTTATTGCACGCGAACTAGGTGTTTACAGTCTGAAAGATGGAAGTCTCAGTTGGATGTTTGACAACCCACTACCGTTCTTCTACTTGGATAAGAAAGATCAACGGACTTGTCACTATGTCTACCGACATGTGCATGGACTCCCTTGGCGAACCAGATCTCAAGAAAAAGCCCACCCACAACATATGGTCAAACCGATCGTGGATACTCTGTATCGAAGTTGTCGAACGCCAGACCGTTGGTTAGTAGCTTACAAGGGTGGATGTTTGGAAAAGAATCTACCCAACGAGCTACAGATTCCTTGTGTGAATTTAGAAGACTTTGGATGTCCAAAGATAGAAACATTGGTGGCTATCGGATTGAATCCTGGGTTCAGCTGTGGTCATCATACACAACCTCAACTACATTGTCCCAAGCAAGAAACCTATCTGTTTTACCAATGGATGCAGTCTGTTTCACACAGATTTTCGTAGAAAAGCGACTTGTATTCAGTCGCAAAGGTTTGCTGAGATACAAAACAAACGAAGGAATGAAGTTTGTGCAAGACTAAAACAAACGGTTCTTTTAGGAACCACCAAATGTTAGAAAAGCTTTTGACCAATAAATTTTCTGTTTTGAGTAACCAACAACGGTTACAAGTGTATTTTATTTTTTCTTTTCAATACTATACAAGAGTGGCAGAACTTGGGTGGGGGATATATCCCATTTGGCCCTGACTATACTTGGGTGAACTGTTTTCGGGACTTTCCTCGTCGGGACTTTCGTCCTCGTCTTCATCCTCTTCAGGACTCTCTTCTCCATCTGTGACCATATCGTCTTCATCCTCGTCAGGGGACTCGTCTATCTCCTCTTCGTCCATGTCCTCATCATCTGTGTCAGGTTCTTCTATCGGCTGGAAGACACGATTGAGAAGATATTTTCGCTGGTTCACCGCAGCCTCGACGGCTTCGTTAAAGTCCATGTCGTCTTCGTCGATCAACCGATTTCTGGTTTCCAAAATGGCCTTGTGTAACGGATCCTCTCGCAGAACATGAACCCATTTGAGATGTTCAATATAGACCTGTCTCAATGCTTTTTGCAGATCGGGCAAGATTTGATTGTAGGCTCGAATTTTGGCCAATTTCTTACCAAGACCCTCTTTTCTGAGGGTTTTCATCACAACTTTAAAGTCCTTTAACTTTTCGGTCTTAACCCTTTCTCGAAACTCGTCCCAGGGGTCCATATCTGAGACTTCATCCATCTTTACTGGGGATGTATGTGATTCGGGGAACACATCCATGGGTTTTGGACTATCGGGTGACAGCGGATCTCCAAAACAGTCGACTTTGGGACTCTCTAGATCCCCTGTTTCTGTTGTTTCCGTTGGACTTGGTGGGTCAACAGGTGAAATCCCGTCGGGTCGGTTTGGACTCGTCGGTTCTGTTTGTTCACCTATGGGGTTCAAATACTCTTTGACTTTACAAGTTTTTTCGTGTCGTTTTCGACTATCCGCTCGACTAAATTTTTTCAAACAATAGTCGCATTCGTGACTACTCATCGAGAGACATCTGCACTGGTTGGTGACTTGGCTAAAATGTGTTAATGTAGTAAAATAAGGACTTTTATACTCTCTATCCAAGTTCTGCTTCCAACCGGGTTAAATCTAGGATCAGATGTTGAATGTTTTTCTGAATGTTTTCCAGCTGTTGTATCATTTCATCTTTGGGGTTATGTTTTGGAGAAACCGGTGGCGAATTTTGCTTTCGTTTCCAACAGTTGAATCGTTCGTGGCGTTTTCTGACCCAATTGGTTTTAAAAACACGACCGCAATAGAAACAAGGGTCCGACATGTTGATGGGATCAATGGTTAAACTAAGTGGTGTTTACACTGCTTCGTGATGGTATTTACATCTTTTCTAAGTCTCCACAGTTTTGTGATTATCACAGTTTGGTGTTGAACTATTTTCTAAGTCTCCACAGTTTTTGTGTTTATCACAGTTTTGTGTTGAACTATTTTCTAAGTCTCCACAGTTTTGTGATTATCACAGTTTGGTGTTGAACTATTTCTAAGTCTCCACAGTTTTGTGTTTATCACAGTTTTGTGTTGAACTATTTTCTAAGTCTCCACAGTTTTTGTGTTTATCACAGTTTTGTGTTGAACTATTTTCTAAGTCTGTAAATTCACTTCCGGTTTTTGTGACTCTAGCTATCCTCCCAAAATATTTGTGACTAGGTTGTGTATTTGTAAAAGTTAAGCTCTATCATAAACTGGTTGGGTGGATGAAGAAAAAGATATCCGTAAGTTAAGTCCCGTCGTGAGCGGCCGTAAACTGGCTGGGTGACTAATAGAAAAAGATATCCGTAAGACAAAGTTTTATGACCAGAAGCTATAAGAGTTTGTTTTACAAGCGAGTAATACACAGCAAAAAGAATGTTTGCGTAAGATAACATGATATAGGAGCTTGTTTTACAAGCGAAAGAAATAGCAAAAAATTTTGACATAAGATAACATGATATAGGAGCTTGTTTTACAAGCGAAAGATAACAACTGCCTCAATAGTCTAGTGGTTAAGACAGTGCGTTGTGGCCGCAAAAACCCGGGTTCGAGTCCTGGTTGGGGCAATTCTTTTCCAAACAAAATAATTTGAGCGACCGAATCCACCACTCAAACTTATTCAACTCATTACTCGGTCAGCCCGGGCTTGGCGCAGTCAGGTAAGTATCAGGTTTCTAATTCTCATCTTCTTCTAACATTTGCCAGGTTCGAATCCCGGTTGACGCATTTCTTTTTCTGAGCTTTTTTCTATCTTTCTTTTTCTAAGTAAAAAAAGACTTTCAATGACAAGTAAAAACAAGATGGCGGCTTAGGGTTAGCGAACAAGAAACGATCGGAGAAGAAACCTTCCCCTCGAAGCTTCGTGGCCGCTTAGGGTTAAAAACAAGATGGCCGCTTAGGGTTAAAAACAAGATGGCGGCTTAGGGTTAAAAACAAGATGGCCGCTTAGGGTTACGATCCCGAGAAACAACATGGCGGCTTAGGGATCCAAGATGGCGGCTTAGGGTTACGACCCGCTTCGCAGTTCGCTCTTGCCTCATTAGTATGCTAATTAAATCCGTTGATATGCCGTACATATACTCTACAAGATGCTCGCTTTGACACATCTACCTATAGAACCAATTTACTCTCCCTACTCAGCCATTCCCGGGATGGCGCAATCGGGTAAGTATCAGACTTCTAATTCTAAAGTCACCAGGTTCGAACCCCAGGTGACGCATCTTCCTTTTTTTTTGAGTAAAGACTCATAGAGACTTTCCAAGTCTCAAAGAGACTCAAAGAGACTCATAGAGACTTTCCAAGTCTCAAAGAGTCTTTACTCAGAAAAAATTCCGAAAAGAAACCTTCCCGATCCAAGATGGCGACTTCCGAGAAGAAACCTTCCCGATCCAAAATGGCGACTTAGGGTTCAACCACAAAATCAACTTAGGGTTCAACAACGAGAAAACCAGTTAGGGTTAGGGTCAAACCGGTTTGGGTTAGGGCTATTATGCAAATGAATCCCTAGGGTTCAAGCCCGGTTCGATTCGGTTCGATTGCCCGCTGCGCGGGCAACCTCATTAGTATGCTAATTAAATGCTGGACATATACTCTAACGATATCGACAAATTTCATCTGCCTTGCTTCGTGTCTGGCTCGGTGGCCGAAGTGGAGAGTGAGCAAGGAGCACATCAGTCGTACGTGAAAGGACATCAGGATCATGGATGCCGAACTGATTCTCATCAAAAGTGCGCTCAATATCTTCGTTTGCCAGGGCTACTGTGGCATTTGGTTTGTTCCCTTTGCCCTGCTTCCTGAGTTCTCGACGTTTGGATTTAAGGACTTCTCTTGAGACTTTGAATTCTACGTCTTTAAGGACTGATGTTTATGTTTGTACTGTTATCATCCAAGTAGTGTTGGATACTGTGCGAGAAAGCGGACATTGTATCAGGTTCGCATTCTGTGTTGTCCTTCTTCTTCGCTGTAATGTAGAAATTGCATAACAGACTGTCGAGCTCAGCCGGAGGAATTTCCGTTTTCTTTCGTTTCACGCAACATTCATTAAGAAATCTCTGAAATACATTCATGTCATACATTGTTTTTTTTTCACAGTGTTTGCTTGTTGTTGGCTTCTAATAAAATTGTGAACTTCTACATCTGTGAGGAGTTTTGATTTTTGTTCTTCGCTTTCGAAGTAAGTTGGCTTTTGAAGAAGTTCCATATCGGACAAGATCGTCAGAGTAGTAAAATTCGTTGTCGTAATGTTCACTTACATCGCTCATTTTGAAGGAAAAGTTAGGAATTGTACTGCAACAAATAACAGACTGTCGAGCTCAGCCGGAGGAATTACCGTTATCTTTCGTTTCTCGTAACATTCATTAAGAAATCTCTGAAATACATTCATGTCATACATTGTTTTTTTCAAAGTGTTTGCTTGTTGATGGCTTCTAATGAAATTGTGAACTTCTACATCTGTGAGGAGTTTTGACTTCTTTTCTTCGCTTTCGAAGTAAGTTGGCTTTTGACAGAAGTTCCATATCGGACAGATCGTCAGGGTAGTAAAATTCGTTGTCGTTATGTTCACTTACATCGCTCATTTTGAAGGAAAAGTTAGGAATTATACTGCAACAAAATTGTTTTTTCAGCTCAACTATCGGAGGGCCGTACGCAATGCTCGCAGGGCCGGTCCGAGGTCGGAGGAAAAACCGCAAAATCAGTCAAGTGGTACCGTTTAAGTGTCCTTCCAAACAAATGGTATATTTTCAGGAGCAAGCATCCGTGTGATTAACATACAGAATGTTGTCCTTCCTGAAGCCTCTGGGTCGAAACACGCTGCACAAATTTCAGCTCCGAAGAAGCGTGGCCATCATGTTATCGAATCTTCAGACGAAGAGGACTGCTGAGTTTCTTTGTAATCGACGTTCTCGGTACATTATTACATTGTTGTAAGACTTCCTTTCATATATTGTATAAAAATTTAAATGAAGTTATTACATTTAGCAAAAATTAGAGCTTTTGCTTGAAAAGTTTGTCGAAAATATTGAAATATTCTGTACTTTCAGGCTCAAACTGTTGAAATACACTTTACTGACATCCTGAATGAATAGCATGATATCATTGGCTATTTGAAAATGCGCGCGAAACTAAACAAACGCTGCCCCAAGGAAAGAAAAATGAAAGACAAAAGATTGAAAGAAAAAACGGGAAGGCCATATGATAAAATGCTTATTGACTAAGTTAGGTCGGGTCGGACCGGAAAATATTTGGCTCTTGGTCATAGCGTACGGACCTCGCTGCGCCGGCTCGGTCCGTACGCCATGACCTCGAGCCAAATATTTTCCCGTCCGGCCCTCCCACTCACCCAATATATAGCTACATAGTATATATGTCACTTTACCTAGAAACAAGAATTTGCGAAATGTTAGTTAGTCCAAACTATATCCCTACAGCGATTTTTGTTGGAAAGTGTGAAGTTTGATGAGATATTTATTAATAACTGATTTACAAAACTAGCTTAATAAGGAATCAAAACGAAGCCGAATTGTTTGTTTGCTTCTTCAAAAAACCAGGGACAAAGCTCAAGACCCGACCCACACTAATGAGTTTTCAAAAGCCTGTTTTCATCTGATCGAAAAAGTAGTAAAATATTTTCGTCCACGCAAACGTGTTCGCATCGTTTTCACACTAACGACGTCAGCGGCTTCAGAAGTCTCCATCTTTAAAAACGTTTTTGGAAGTCTCAATTTTCATAGTTTTAGTGTGGATGATGGACACGTGCCGCCTTCATGTTTTTTTTTCCGGGCTCCACAATCAAACACTGTCCTGGGAAGTCATAAAAACGTACGTACCTCTAACGTAGTTTTGCCGACTTGCTGTTGTTTGTCACACAGCTGGCGAAGTTGATTCATTTTATCGTGAAACCGTTTATTTTGCTTTTTTATCGTGGCCATCTCGGTCATGTTTTTCACCATATCGGATTAAGTGAAAACTACAAAGAAAAGCAGAAAACATTTGACATAACTCAGTTTTATTCTCACTCAATGACAACCTCACGTGGATCGGCAATAGAAGTTATGGGAACTTCCTGTTTTGGGGTTCTCCAAGTTACGTAGAAGAAGACAACAAGCAATACCCATTCAAAAACAGGATACAACAGCTAACAATAAGCAACACTTAGAAATCCAGAATCTACAATTCTCAGATTGTTCTAAAGCAACAGGCAACAGCCGTATTATACTGGCAATGTCAGATCACACCACTATAGCAAAGCGAAGCTTACGGTTTGTTTCTTGGTTTCTACTCTCATTATTGCCTTGGTATCTTTTCCCTTTTTGGCCTCCATGTTGACTGGTTTCTTGTCCGCGACTTGCTTGTCCCAAAGCTGAACAATAACCGGCTTCTGATTTACAATCAACACTGCATGGGTACAGTTTAGAGATTTCTTACCTCGGGTGGACACTTATCGAAGGTAAATCTCATCTCATTGTTAAACTCATGATTTCTTGTTCCAGATATCACTTTTGTCTTAATGTCAGCTTCAAGGTACATTGAGTATTTACTGTACACGTCCTGAGAAAATAACAAAAAGCAAACAGTTTTAACCAGCAGAATTATGATACAATTATAGTCCATCACCAAAAATAGCACCCCTTTTAGTTCCATGCCATACCAACTACGATACCGGATAGATATAGCGATACCGACAGTAAACCAATACTATGACGTCATCGCCCCATCAGTGACAACAAAGACGACTGGAGGTGCTACGAAATAAGCTGCAATGAATTACAGCTAAAGCTTGTCATGCAGAAGAGATATAAGCTTTTGATTACACATTAAAGATAATTGTTGTCTGGAACAATAAAAAAATCTGCAATGCTTAGCGTGTATCGCTAAGGAATTCCCCTTGCGCTCTACACGTGGACAACAAAATCCAGTTCCTTTCCTTCCTGCAGTAAGGGACAATTAAACCAATGATCCTACAGTAACAATATAATAAAACTAAGATTTGTAACGCCCCTTCCACTAAAACGAGAACTCAATCAACACTTGACTAAAGCGAGGGGTCAAGGGAAACAAGCTCAACAGAAAACGCACTGTAAGCCACTGAAGTGAACGGCCAAAGTGAAACCTTTCAAATTGCTAAAATTGTTGTTTAGAGCCTCAACGACGACGAAACAGAACAGTTGAGGTAAGTTAACGTTTATTTTGAACGTAATTAATAATTGCTCACGGAAGTGGAGGTAAATAGCAGATAATAACGCGAGTTTGAGTAGCCAATCAGAGGGGGCGAAAAATATAATTCGTTTATACTAAACGTCACTGTGACAACGTTTGCTGGATTTCAATCCATTTTGTTTGATTCTATTTTTGAGTGCTCCGTAAGGTTCTGTCGCTATTGTGATTGACGGTATCGTAAAACACAAACGCCACGAATTGTCAATGAGAGGGGTCCAAATTACGACTTGTATTTGATTCTTCAGAAGCCAAAGAATGTTAACTCAGATTTCGCAAATTTACAATAAATATATCTTATTAGATGTTTCGGCATGAAGTATCGTCGTATATTTTTACGAGTTGTCTTTATTATCCAACTTGACCTTTTTCAGTAATTTGAAAGAAAACTGCAAGTCTAAAAGATGAGCGCGAGCACCATACTGTACAATAACCAACTGTACAATATTTTTATCGTGGGATATTTGTACTAGTTTCGCGCGCTTTTTGTACAATAACTAATACACTTGGGTAATAACGATCGATACTCATATAAATGTGATGGTGAATTTTTAAGCCTGGTGAATTTTTGACAATGATGTTTTATACAGTTAGTGACAAAAGCGACTCGGAAAAAATCCGAGTTCTTCCAACAGGAGTCGAACCTATGACCTGCTGGTTACTAGTACAGATGCACTACCACTGAGCTACAGGAGACTTGTGGGTCTGAGCTAAGGCCATTAAACTAGGTTCATGTGACAAACGTCCTGCATACTGCCAGGACTGAAATGACGATAGGTGCCATATTCGCAATGATGTTATTGTGATAGTGAATTTTAAGCCTGGTGAACATGAACCTAGGAGGGTAGCCGATTTCTCATCCTCTGAAGTCAGTTACACTGAGCTTCTCCCCCATGGCAACCTACAGAACAGAAAGCATCATGAAAATATTTTTTTAAACTGTGAAAGATAATGTTGAAAAGCAGAAGGTGAATGCAAAGCCAGAATTCCTAAAAGCTTCTGGAGCTTTTTCCAAGGAACCTATCAAAGCTTTTACTGCTGTGGAATGTACACAGGGTAGCGTTCTTTTCTTGAGCAAGGATTACAATTACAAAGTAACCTAAACAACGGCCACTATTGAAAAGCCATGTTATTTTGTCTTATTTGCCATTTACTCCTTTGCTGAATTAACCTACAGATTGAGGCCGTCACGGAGAAATTTTATACAGGACGACTTGAATTAAGATGCGACATGAGCCAGTATTACCAGCGCGATTTGCATAAGACGCACAAAGATTTCGTGAGAAATGGTTTTAAGAGGCGGCTCACGGTTGAGGTAATGGATTGGATTTGTATCCAAGAAGATTTTAAACAAAAGAATTGGCAAAAGAACACACCAAACTGGTAGGGTTGAAACTGTCTTGTCTTCTGTATTTCTCTAAAGATTTGTGCGACAAACATGGTGTAGGCTACCCGACTACCTTATTCTCACTAAATTTCGCGAAAAATCAAGAGCCATATTTTGCGAGTATTAAATTTCGCGATTTTGAGAGGAAATTAGAATTGGAGTGTATTAAATTTCGCCATTTTTTCTATTCTTCAATATGTAGCTTTGACCTCAGAACTGTAACGACATAATTAATATGATCAAAACAAGCAAACGAAACAAGCTAAACATAACAAAGCATAAGGTATTCCACAGTCTTAACACCCGATAGCGGCAGATGACAGTTCAGACAACGAGAGTGATGCAGTGGAAGATAACTGATGGACAAAATCAAACAAAAAAACTCCTAAACATGAAGCTGAGGCATGCTGGAATAACAGTAATAACAGTAATAAAGCAACAGCGCGAATCTCATTATTTTATTGATATTATATAGCATTAAATTTCGCGATTTTAATCTTCGCGTGTCCTATATTTCACGAGTATTAAATTTTGCGATTTTTTCAAAATCGCGAAAATCGCGAAATTTAATACTTGCGAAATTAAGTGAGAATAAGGTATCAAATATTACAAATTTGGCACGTTAATGGTTGCACCATGAGCTATAAGAAACATGGAGATCGAGGTCTCCCGAAAGTTGTTTCAAGGAAACAGCGCTGAAAGATGTCGAAACTTCATTAAACTTATCACCTTACTGTCAGTTCTGTTGTCTTATGTCTTTGATTTCTACATCATCTTCTGCAAATATCCCTGTTTCTCCCCGATTCTTCGGTGAATTTGATCGCAGTTTCTTAACCGCCCGCCATTTTGAAAAGCCGCTCATTCCTAGCTCTACGCAGCTCCCAAAGATCCCCCAAGAGAGACTAGGTAAGCTATCTTTGCCATGTTATGGTTACAAGCTCGTAAGAAGGTTGCACGACGGACTTTCACAAATCGGAGGTCGCCGTGCAACGGATTAAAATTTTTTTTTATTCAAATTACGTTCTGTCGGGGGACTGGAAAACGCTTTTTGCTCTTACCAGCTGAAAACGAATTTGAAAAACAATAGGGATTGTCTTATCGGCCCTACGATTGGCCAAAGGCACAAATCTCCTAGAAACGGCCTAAACACTTTCCACCCAGTGTTTCTAAGGCCTTCGGGAGGTTTTCTAGTAAGCTGCGTAGAACTGGGAATGAGTGTTTTTTTTAATGGCGGGCTGTTAAGCAACTGCGATCGAATTCACCGAAGAATTGGGGAGAAACAGGGATATTTGCAGAAGATGATGTAGAAATCAAAGACACAGGACATCAGAGCTGAAGGTATGGCGATTATTTTAAACGAAGTTTCGACATCTTTCAGCGCTGTTTCCTTGAAACAACTTTCGATGAGACCTCGATCTTCATGTTTCCTATAGCTCATGGACAGAACAGAGAAAGATTTTGTGGCTTTTATAAAGGCACTGCCTCCATTCCTTCCCCCCCCCTCCCCCTCCCCGATCAACCTAACAGCTGACCTCAGGGCAAATGTGATGAGCTTAAAACTTTAGACCCTGTGAAACGCAATTTTAGTTTATATTCCCGATGGAGCTTATCCACGTTATTTCAGCTTTTTTTTACAGTAATATAGAGATTTAGTCAAGCCTAAAAGCGGAGCTTCACATCTCTCTTTCATGCTTATTGGCCGGTAAAATGCAGTAAATTTTAGTTGTACAGTTATTCCCCAAGAGGTGAAAAACACCAAGGGAAAACATGCTGACCGCTGACGAAACTGTGAGTTGGCTTATTTTTCTTCAAAGAGAAGACTTCAGCACGACTTTCACCGACAGCTCTTCTTGTAGCATTCTTTCGAAAGCTAGCTTATTAAGTTCATGAAGAGTACTTGTAAAACTACAATTGCTAAAAAAAACCCACTTAAGCTGCTCCCGATAGCGACTCGACAGACTTTTCCATGCAAATACACATTTCTCACTGATTCCAATACATCCCTCTGGCTGTTTAGTTCTGTTAACCATGAAACATTTCTCGAAATCTATCTTGCTAAGAGAAATAATATTTTCCCGGCATCAAACTGTTTACTAACAAAAAGTACCCAAAAACTGTTTTCGGAAACTTTCAAGCACACGTATAATTATCAAGAGAAAATGGCACAAGTTTTTCAACCGCGAAGTATTAGTAGGGCGCTTTCCAGAACACACCCTGAACTAATTTTAGGAGGCTTTTAGAGTCTCATTTTAGACAAAATAGAGAAAAAAACCCGAGAAATGCTTTGCTTATAGTTACTTAAATAAAGATTTCATTTCGATCTGTACCTAAAGACGCGCTGAAATGGCTTAGCAGTGAAAAACAACGAACACGAAAACATGCCACACTGAACTCACTCACTGAAATGGCGATTCTATGTTTAGTCGCTAAATTGGGAAAAAAATGTCATTCACTTCAAATGAAGAAACTAATGTATAACAATATAAGGAAGATAAATATTCCACAACTGAACAAAAAACATAAGGAGCTTTACACTAAGACTATAACTTAAGAATGACAACAGAGCGACTCTTCAGGCGTTGAATATTACTAAGTTATGGATTAGTCAAAACAACCCAATATGCGTTGCCGAAGAAAAACAACCTACGTTGAAAAAACAACACAGACTCAGTCTAGAATAGTCACGATTTCCACTTTTCGAATAAAATACACTAGAATTGCTCTAAAAAATATATTGAAAATTACGTACTAAAGTTCAAAAGGGAATTGAGCATAATTAAGCCTTAAGTTAAGCCTAATATCAGATTGCTCACTAATGAAAATTCCTTTATTGAATAAACACAGGAAAAGGGACAAGAAACCTTCAAAAACATGAAATGTCATTCACATTCGAAACACTTGTTTGCCTAGGAAAGCAAACTGCATTCAATTTTCCCCTCGACTGAAGTTACTCGCAAGCCGGCAAACGGGAACCACAAGGTAATTTCACAGCTATTTTAAACATGTTTTTAAAACATTTCAAGAAAATTACCGTAATTTACTAAACGTATAAAGTCGCTCAATTAAACAAATTTTACAATGTAAATCCACAATCAAATCTGTAAATCGAAAGTCGCCGGGTTCTTTCCAGATCTCCTTATGCGCCGATCAATTCGAAACTTCAACATCCCCCCCCGGGCATACCCCGGGCATTTGACTGTGCATCGTTCCCGGGGAGGGGGGAATTTGAACGTTGCGTTGGAAGGGTGGGAAATTTGAACCGGATTTATCTCTTGCTCTGACGTAATAGGCCCGTGAATTTTTTCGGTTTTGGCGGGGTATGACGGATTTACAAGATATAATTTCGCCTTTGTTAGTGAATAACTCTTTGAAAAGGGTCTTTAAAAGAAGATTGAAGGTGTCATTACGGCATATCTCTCTCTGAAAGGCATGTTAAGTGCTTGATTGAAGACCAAATTTGTCTTTGAGGAGAGGCAGTTCAGTACTAATTGGTGGGGCATTTGAACGGCTTTCTTGCCCTGAGGAGAGGGAATTTGAACAAGCCAATCTTCAAAAGTTCAAATGCCTGGGGGGTTGCCCGGGGGGGGATGTTGAACTTTCGAATTGATCGGCGCATTAGCTTTGAAAAAAACAAGTATGTCCTCGAACAAGGATTTCTTGCCTTCAAGCTCTCCAATGTCTTCTATATGCGCCATCGAGACTGAAGCAATCCTTTTCCTTTTCATGATGAACTGTTACAAGTCTTCATTCCAAGAATGTATTACAATTATCGTATTGATAATAGAGCGTAAGAGGAACCAGCCGCCATATTGTTTACATCAGCTACAAGAAAAGATTGCATTCCCCCTCCCCCGGTCGGGTTTTCTTGGGTCTCCCATCACCCTCCCCCAGAGTCTGTACGGGTGGGCGGACGTACGCTGACGTCAGAACCAAACTTTTTCGGATCAACGGGTTACCAAATTTTCTTACCCATGGTGCTCCGCGAGCTCCGCTATGATGCACTGAAGTGTGTTCACTTCAACATTTGCTTACTTTCCTAAGAATGGAATCTCGAAAGAGAGAGCTGGAAAAAAAAAAAGAGTACCGCACACAGGGCGCTATTAAACGAGCCAAAGTCAGGTGGTATAATGAAGGTAAAAAAACACTAATTACTTCCTCAACTTAGAGAAAAGGCACTGCAAACAACAAACAGTAACTCAGTTGAAAACAAACGATAACAGCACTTTTGTCACCACTGACAAAGAGATAATCAACGTTTGTGAACACTTTTATAAGGACCTCTACAGCTCGAACTCTAACATTTCTGAAGAACCAGATTTCTTCTTTCCACATGAAAACCCCAAGACCTTGGGCTCAGATGAACAGTCTCTATGCCAAGGAAAACTAATGAAAGCAGAATTCTTAGTGGCGTTAAAATCCATGGATTCAGATAAATCACCGGGTTCACATGGTTTACCTGCAGATTTTTATAAAGTCTTTTGGAACAGCATTTCAGATCTTCTTTTGAAAGCTTTCGACTACGCGTACGAAAACGGACAGTTCTCCGTATCGCAAAGACGAGGCATCATAAGACTCATTCCAAAAAAAGGTTCGGACCCTCTTTTTATAAAGAATTGGCGTCCAATCACTTTGTTAAACTGTGATTATAAAATTGCAGCAAAAGCCATAGCGAACCGCATGAACTGCGAAGGTATTACCAAACATCATTAATGAGGATCAAACCAGTTTTATCAAAGGACGCACCATCGGTGAAAATATTAAATTAATTGATAACATCATTCAGTACACTGATAAGAATAACATGTCTCGCCTACTTCTATTTGTTGAGTTTGAAAAAGCGTTCGATACGTTGGAGTGGTCCTTTATAGAGAAATCCTTACATTTTCATGGCTTCGGTCCGTCACTTGTCGCCTGATTCAGAGTGTTTTATTCCAACGCAGAAAGCTGTGTCATGAACAACGGCTGGTGCAGTAATTTCTTCAAACTTGAAAGAGGTGTGCGGCAAGGGTGCCCCCTATCACCTTATTTGTTTCTCTCATGCGCGGAAATCCTAGCCATCTCAGTCAGGAAAAACACAGAAATTAAAGGAATCACCTTTAAAGAAACTAAGTTAAAAATTAGTCGATATGCAGACGTCACTACCCTGATCTTAGATGGATCAAGATCTTCCCTTTCAGAAGCACTTAAAACTCTCGACGACTTCGGCAAAGCGTCCGGCCTCAAACTCAACAATAAAAAAACTGAAGCTCTATGGATAGGCTCGTGCAAAGAATAACATGAAGTCCTTTTTCCAGGGAAAGCTTTCAAGTGGCCAAAATGTAAAGTCAAGGCCTTAGAGAACCATATTCCTAAGGCCTTGACTTTCACTGTGAAGTCTTTCACTGTGAAAATGAATTACGAGGAGAAATTAGCAAAAGTCAAAAATTCCCTCAGCTGTTGGGAACTCCGACGTTTGGGCCTCTTAGGAAAAATTACCGTTCTGAAAAGTTTAATAGCGTCACAACTGGTTTATGTTCTAACCACTCTGCCAACCAGTCAACAGTTTATCAAAGATATTAACGAACTCTTCTACGACTTTTTTTGTGGAGTGGGAAGGGTGATAAAATAAAACGTAACACTATGATAAATGACTATCCACAGGGTGGTTTGAAAATGATAGATACAGAATCATTCAGTAAGTCGCTCAAAACCATTTGGTTTAATAAGTACATGGACCTAAACAATCATGGTAAATGGAAAGTGTTGTTCAAGGCTGAACTCCAATATTGCTGTGGAGATTTCTTTTTCCAATGTAACCTGAAAAGAGAAGACTTAGACAGCCACTTTAAAATCTCAGACGATTTTTTAGAGGAGATTTTGGAAATTTGTTGTGAACTGAACTACGAAGATACTCTAACCTCTCGGGAACACTTTCATTCTCAATTTCTGTGGAACAACTCGCTCATCAGGGTAGGCCAAAAACCAGTTTTTTATTCAAAGTAGTTCCAAAAGGGGATCTTTTTCGTAAAGCAGCTCTTGAAAGCTAACAGGGATGATTTTTTATCACATGCCGATTTTCAATCTACTTTTAGGATAAAAGTCAATGCCCTCGAATTTTTTTGGCATGATATCCGCCCTCAAACAGTTGTTGAAGTCTTCCGTACAACCCCAAGGGAATAACAATAAGATGACCCAGCCAACTTTTGCGACATCTTTCTTCCAGGCACAAAAGCAAAGCAGACTTGTCTATAAGAAACTCATTCAAAGAAAGGCAATTAAACCAAAAACGAGTCAAGACAAATGGCTCAAAGACTGCTTTATTCTCCCAGATCAACCAATTCAGTGGCAACGCACTTATAGTTTCTCCTTTGAATATGTAAAGTGCACAAGACTCGTCACTTTTCACTTCCATTTTTTGCATAGGCGGTTAGCAACCAACACTTTTTTGAGCAAAATTGGAATAAAAGGCACAGACAAATGTAGTTTCGGCGGAGATGAACCAGAAAGCATAGTCCATCTTTTCTGGTCCTGCCAAAAAACTAGCTCCTTCTGGAATAGTGTAACTAACTGGCTCTTCTTGTGTGGTATTGTTGACCTAAACTTCAGGTTAAATTGTGCTGTTGCTTTGGGGCTGAGACCGTCCTTTGCCGGAGTCATGAGACTCATAAACTTTTGTCTTTTTAATTGCAAGATACTTTATTTGGAAGCGCAAATAAAGTCAAAAGCTTCCAGACTTGCCAGGCTTCATCTGCTTACTTAAAACTTACTTAGACCTCTCTAAGAATGCGCTGAATAAAAAATTTTTGGGAACCTCTGAAAAAATGGCTCTGATCCCTCATTACCCACCTCTCAAACCTCTCTGTTTTCCCCCTCCCCAACCCCACCCCCCGTCGCAAGATTAGTCTTTCAATAGGGTGAAGGTGAAACAATTTTTTTTGGCTAACTTTTTTTTTCTTTCTTTCCTGTAATGTATATCTATAATGTATGTATTTTGTTGTTTTCTTGCACATGTATAAAAAAAACAAGAACTCAATTGTAAGCGTTGCAAGATATATCAGTGCAATGTAATGTGTTGTTATGAAGTATATTGTGATGTTATGTTATTGTAAATTAATATCATTGTATTGTATTTGTACTGCGGTAAACCAAAGTAAAGTTTGTATTTCAAAAAAAAAAAAATTCGAGTGTCAGCTGCCAGGAAACCAATCCAAGTTTACTTCCGGACTTGAGTTGGTTTGTCAACTTCTGATTGAACAGTTGATCACGAGGAAGTATACGAATTAATTAAAAATCGTCACCCCTTATTGCGCGTCATGCTACACGGGTGAGCACGACGCCTTCCGAATGTTGTCAATGCTCCCGATATTTTCACTTATCACAGAGATGACTCGGGTATGACTCGAGGGTGAAAGGGGAATGACTAAAAATGAATAACGAGTTAAAACAGTAAATAAATAAGAATTTAGAGCTTAATCATTCGGAATAATGAAAAAGTCTTGAAGGAACAGTAGTCTGTAATCATATATAGTTACTCTGGATGATCTGTATTTAATTAGGACTCCTGTGTGCAAAAAAACTTTCCTAGCAACTTTCTCGTGATTGGTGCGTCCTTTATCAGTACGGACGGACGGACCACTTGTCTTCTGCGGGGAGGAGAATGGTTTAAACAAAAAATATCCTGCTAGCAGATTTTTTACAATGAAAAAATCCATGTCCAACACCATTGTCGAAAAAAATGAAAAAAAAAATAGTTAGCACAAAAAGTTATTTAAATTTGTAGTAGCTAAAACACTTTCATGTGCTCCTCAGAATGCTAGAAATCGCATTTCCGAGGACTAAACTTCCAAAATTTTCCTGGTGAGCATACCCCCGGACACCCCTAGACTCTCTTGCTTTCGCCAGGCGTTCTTTTAACCTCCTTTCTCTAAATCCTAGATCTGCACCGGGTTTGTGGGTCCCATTTCTTTCATAGGTTCCAGTTTAAAAAATCGCTAACGGGCCATGATTCAGAGATATTTTTCTGTTGATCAACATATGTAAACAGCGCTCTATAAATCATTAAATTACTATCAATAATGTTGTGTACAGTATTACTATACCTTGATTGATTATTCAAATGCACTTTCTTTCATCTTTGCACTCCTTGTAAGACAACGATGGAAGGTGGGTTTCACGTTCCCAGGTGTAAATGTCAGCATGGGATGATCACGCCATGTGATTCTATCGAATTATCAGTTTTCTAGGAAAACCGGAAAAAGTCCTAACTGATCATTCAAAGCAATTCCTTTCCGCACTGCAGTTATCCACTTTGTTCAGTTGTATTGTTTGAATTTTCGTGTGATTTCCATCTTCCATATTTATAACTGAACGAAAATGTGACCGCTGTGTAATACCTTTCTCGCGAGTCTTTTGTGGAAGCAATGTACCTGGATTTTAGGTAGGTATTCGGTGTGTTTGTTTTGTCCTGTTTTGGCGAAATATATGATTGTGTAATGAAGAGGTAGATGTGAAGTATAATGGAATCACCCAGTCTTGGTATATTTAGGGACTGTGCAATAATTATCTGGAGGGGGGGGTTGAGTAACCAGAGTGGGGGGCATGGGGGAAATCACAACTAGAGAGAGGGGGGGGGAGTTGGATGTAAAATTTTAATACATACAAGGGGGGCATTACGTTTTTCACTCTTTTTCAGAAACTGGAAAAGTGGTAGAAGAGCTTTTAGAATTCAAACATTTATACTTGCTTACACTGGAATTAAACTGGGAAAATATCAACTCCAGGTGCTTTGATCTCTGAACTGGCTGATTATTTAATATTTTCCTATCTGTCATGCAGTAGGAAAGGAATGCCTCTGTTATATATTAAAGAAGGCTGGTGTTGGCCAGCCCTCTTGCACGTTGTCTGACCAGTCTTTGCATTATTTCTATATTTTATCTTCTTTTGACTGGTCACGATCTAGTGATCCAACGTAGAGCAAGCTTTGATCGTACACGGTTTTGCAGTGGTCTAAACCTTGAAAATGTGTAATTAAATGTGTAATTAAAACAGTAGTTTGGATTTTGATTAAGTTTGGGGGAAAACACCACGAGGAAAACGCTTAAAATGGCATTTCCAAGCGTCTAGATATCGAAATTTTCTGGGGGAGCATGCTCCCAGACCCCCTAAAAGCTCGTGCCTTTGGAGCTTTTGCAATTGCCTTCGTTATCAGAAAAGTCTGGCTACGGTCCTGACACTATGATGTTATTCAATGAAAAATAAAGATGCCAATGGAGGATAGCCTACATTGTATAATGATTAAACCCAACTGTTGACTTCAATAGCAATAAATTGAGCTATGTAAATATAAACAGTTTGATTACTTTGCAAAGTAAGCTTATAAACTTCTCCCGAGTGTCCAGCTAAAGAAATTGTTCAACGAGGGAAAATTTTCCTCCCCTGAAGAAAGGTCTTTGCAAGAGTTCTGTTCCCAGTACAACGTGGATGAGACTGCGTGTAAAAGTTATGTAGAGCACCTTGAGTTCTTGGATGCAAAGGCGAAAAAAAGAGTAAGAGAAAGGAACGCTCTTCCTTCTAATATTTCTTGGAAAAATCAAAAAGATGTGGAAGCGCCTACGAACAACCACCTGAAAATGTATTTGAAACAACATGGTCTCTAGATAAGCGGAAGTAAGGCTGATTTAACAAAACGAGTTCTCAGCCACGCACGTGAAAATGCTGCAGAAGATGTTCTGGAAGATGAAGAGAGAACACATACGTTGAAGAGTCATTTTAATTACTGTTTGTGCCTGAGGAAGACATCCAACACGTAAATAAGGTATGAGGGGACCAATGCAGGGAGGAAGCAGGGAAAGGGGGGGTTGACCTTAATATGATCAGAGGTGAGGGGAGGTTAAAGTTAATTTTCGCTTAGTGAAAGGGGGGTGCGACTTAATTGTGAGCCTTATTTTACCCATTTCCCACCCCCCCCCCCTTCCAGGTAATTATTGCACAGTTCCTTATTATGGGTCTGTGGTGCAAGTCATTTGGCTGTATATCAGTGTGCAAGGGGTAGGAGTTATAACAATGGAATAGTAAAGAGCCATTGCCGAATAATGAATCATCCAGAATATTCAGTGTTATGATTCTCACAGATACTAGATATGTCCGTGACTATGAAGACTGTTTGAAGAAAAGAACAACAATTCAATTCAATTTAATTCATTCAACTGAACAATTCAAAGCATTACGTTCGGTACATCCTCCCTCAGTCGTTAACTGTCGTCTATACTGGACTGAACATTCTGAAAACAGAAAAGGCTGGCTGTTTTCAGTTTTCTCTTTTGCAGAGAGAAGAAAAGGCTTCGGTTTCAATAGAAAAGGCTTCGGTTTCATGTCAATGAACACGTCAGCTGGCAAGAATAAACTATCAAGAAAACACAATAAATTATCGTGAAAAAAATTCCCAGTAATACAGTAACACCCGGTGAGTGAGTCTGACATATACTTTTAATTCCAGCGCCACATACCTATTTTACCCCGCCCCTCTCTCCTCTCATGAGGATTCTGTTATAACACCGACGTAACTGCGTTTTCACGTAGATGTTCGTTTTGTTTGTTCTGTTCTGTTTTAGCGAAATACATGGCTGTATAACAAAAAGGTAACTAGATGTGAAATAATAGAATCACCCAGCTTTTGTATATTTATCATGGGTCTGTGGTGCAAGTCATTTAGTTATATATCAGTGTTCAAGGGGTGAAAGCCATATCTATGGAATAGTAAACAGCCATTGTTGAATATCCAGAATATCCAGTATTATTAAAAACTGGACTAGGTATATTGGATTTCTAGCATTTTGATTGGCTGAACGGAGCTAGGCTATCAGCTCATATACCTGCTTCGACCAAATATGGCCAATGAACATTCAACAAGAAAGTGAGCTGAAAGTTTTTCCTCGCGAGCAACCCGGCGAGAAAAATGGACGAGAAAAATCACTTGGCAGCGAATTTAAATTAAGCAGAAATTCCAACAGCGTCACCAACAAGCATCACCAACAGCGTTGTCTAACCACAAGGTCAAAATTGTTTGAATAAACTGTGCAGAAATAGAAATTTAAGCATTAAACGTTGTGTTTACAATTAATTTCTTTCATCGATCGTCACGTTGATCATTGAAATTGGACAAACGGTAGGTTTTATCAGGAAGGCTTTCCACTTCAAAATATCAAGACAAGACATAAATTAAAACACAGTGAAATGGGGCAGGAACATTTAATAAAAACTATCACACATTCAAGGCGAGTCGGTGCGAAAATCATGAAGCAGTCTAAACAGCTACTAACAAAAATACAGCTGCAAACTACCAAGAAGGAAGGGCGAGATTTTCTTTCGGCTTTAACACGCAAAATTGACACTGGTTTACCTGCACTCGTTGTAGCTCTGTGTTCCAACAGGTCCAAATGCTCAGATAGAAATCGGATGCCGTGTAAACTGAGTTGAATCGCTTTTCCAGTTGTTTGAATGTTGTTTTTACCATTCTGTCCGCAACCACTAAACCGAGAACAACTACATTTTGCGCTTTGCGTTTAACAAACTATGATGGTGAATTCTGTTCCTCGCTACAGTCATCTTGCTTCTGAGCTGCATAGAAATTACCTCTTCAAGTTCGAATTTGTTCTGTCTTCAGTTCGATCAAACACGCACATGATGGCTCCGTTGTGCGAACAGATTACAAACTAATATGCAGCTAATATGGTGAAATTGTAAAGCTTCAATCCGCTTTGAAAGATGATTACAACAATGTTTCAGGAAAAATCAAACATGTACCATATTTCAGAGCCAACAATTACAACATTTTTTTACAAAACTTGTGCTACTTTGTTTACTTTCGAGCAGTTTTCATTGATTCATTCAGCTTTGCAATGAAACGCTGCGACAGTTCGCAAGGTTTTGGCGCCTTTTTCGTTCAGTCATGTGATCGATTCCTGTTCCGTTTGAATTTCTTTTCTCATTTTTTTACGCTCTTTCTTGTTTTTTTTTAATAGTGGTTAAGTTTTTAATAAAACAATTATTCTACTCGGGCTTGATGGATATCAAATGATTATAACTAAATCGGCGCTATGCGCCTCGTTGGTTATCTATCATTCGATATCCAGCGCGCCCTCGTGGAATAATTGTTAATTATGACTGTCACAGATACTAGAAATGCCCGTAACTGTTTTTTCAATAACCATGACATAATTTATTTAACCACCACAATTATTTTACAGCTGCATTCTGATGATAACAAAAACAACTACAAGAACTAATATATAGCTACAAATGCATTACAAACGAATCAACTAAAGGAAACAGAAAAGTACATAGTTAGGTGCTCTAAATAGAAACAAGGTCTCGGATCTTCTCCTTGTCTATTTCGTGCTTATTTTTCGAAAAAGCTCGATAACCGCTAAAACAATTATAGGCCCGCAATGCGTGCAGAACCGACGAACCTCTTGACCTGCCAATTCACAACGGCGACTCAGTCCACTTGTTCTCACGTCATCCCATCCCATCGGCCATAGCGAAATACACACCTTATGAGCCTTACACGACGAATTTTGACCTACCACTACACCAATCCACCGTCTGCACGACTGCACTATCCGACTTCGTCGGTTAAACATAGGCCCGCAATGCGTGCAGAACCGACGAAGTGTTGGTTCGTTTCGAAAAGAAAGCAAGCGAGCCGTGCGTGACTGCAGCTTCAATAACATTCAAGCATCTGTAACAGCAAGTTGCAGTAAAAGTGTGTAACTGTAACTAACGCTTAAATTTGACCAACTGAAAAGGCGACCAATATCCTGGAAAGGAGGTCAACTGAATTATTCACTCTCTCCTCACCAAACATAGCTCCGCAGACTACGCTCATAACCTCATTCTTCACTCAAGATCATTTTTCGCTGTCTTTTGGTCGGTCTTCCTCAAAACCATGGACAAAAAAGCCGTCACAACTCTCAAAACAGACGCCTTTCAATAAATGGGCGATAAATTTCCCAACAAAGTAACCACATCCTTACGATTGATCAGTATGGGCACCGTAACAGCCCAAAAGAATTTAACTCCTTCCCATACCTGGGAACCACGCTTTATGCACAGTTCCCTTTAATCATGTCAAGGGCTCCTTAAGCCAACTTGTGAATGCAAATACGAAATAAATTATTGCTATGCTCCATAGTACAGGTTACAAGAAGGCCCATTATAGGCATTTACCAGTCGTTTTGACCCACTCCACCCTCGATAAGTATTTTTACTTGGCTCAACGTGCTAACTGGCGTGACGAAAATTGTCACAGTTTTTTGCCTTTTGCGTTACCGAATGACGTAATGTTTAAAAAATCTGATGACTCAGCTCATCTGTCTTATCGCTATGAATATTTTGTTGAATAAAACTTAAAATTTAAATGTCGATATAAATTTGTCCACAACTGAACATGCTTTTATCGAGAGTTTTGAGCAATGTATTTATACACTGTTGTAAATATGGCACTATGAAAACATGATTATCGACAAAGACAAACACATCGCTGACATCGTCAGAATCTCAACGTGCTAACCGGCGTGACGAAAATTGTGACAATTTTTTGCCTTTTGCGTTACCAAATAACGTAATGCTTAAAATCGGATGACTCAGCTCATATGTCTTATCGCTTTGAACATTTTGTTGAATAAAACTAAAAATTTAAATGTCGATATAAATTTGTCCACAACTGAACATGCTTTTACTAAGAGTTGTGAGCGATGTATTTATATACTGTTGTGAATATGGCACAAAAAAAAACATGATTATCGATAAAGACAAACACATCGTCAGAAACTGGAGAAAATAGTAAAAAGAGAAGTCGTCACTTTTATCTCAAACAGGTTAAAGCATGTCTTATGACGTAATCGTTAAATCCGGTTTCCTCTTCCGGACTCAGCAAGTTGTCTAGAACTCTAAAATCGAACAAATCGGTTCAAAATCAAAAGTAAAGCCAAAAATTTAGCAAGACTAACTGGTATATCCTTCTGGGCCACTTATACTACCCAAGAAGATCCAGCCTCATGTAGTAATTCATTTCCCACCTGCGAATAACCTTTTTTGACGTTGGCAGCTAGATACTTTCCGAGTATTAAACATAACCACGACAACATACACCAGGATTTTCCTTTCATAACATTTACTGAGAACGATACTTCCTTAGAATGTCTCAGCAACACTTTGGTCCCACCAGCAATAACAGTGCCACTGGACTTCACCTCCTGTTATTATCAGTCCTCCTTCTTTTCTTTCACTAGTATTTGACAGATATTTCAGTATTTCCTTTCGTGACAGGCAAAGATCAAACACCACCCGGCGGACGTCTGCGTCTATACCTACGATACTTTCTTGTGTGTTATCGATGTCTGTGTACAACCTCTTCTCTATATGTTTAGAGGTCAGCACAAAATTCTACCACAACACAGTCGAAGCAAATCTTCCACCAAACCTCTTGACCTGCCAATTCACAACGGCGACTCAGTCCACTTGTTCTCACGTCATCCCATCCCATCGGCCATAGCGAAATACACACCTTATGAGCCTTACACGACATATTTTGACCTACCACTACACCAATCCACCGTCTTCACGACTGCTCTAACTCGACTTCGTCGGTTAAACATAGGCCCGCAATGCGTGCAGAACCGACGAAGTGTTGGTTCGTTTCGAAAAGAAAGCAATCGAGCCGTGCGTGACTGCAGCTTCAATAACATTCAAGCATCTGTAACAGCAAGTTGCAGTAAAAGTGTGTAACTGTAACTAACGCTTAAATTTGACCAACTGAAAAGGCGACCAATACCCTGGAAAGGAGGTCAACTGAATTATTCACCCTCTCCTCACCAAACATAGCTCCACAGACTATGCATTCTTCACTCAAGATCATTTTTCGCTGTCTTTTGGTCGGTCTTCCTCAAAACCCGGAACAAAAATTCTCAAAACAGACGCATTTCCAAAAATGGGCGACAAATTTCCCAATATAAAAGTAACGACATCTTCACGATTGATCAGTATGGGCACCGTAACAGCCCAAAAGAATTGAACTTTTCCCCATACCTGGGAACCACGCTTTGTGCACAGTTTCCTTTAATCATGTCAAGGGCTCCTTAAGCCAAATTGTGAATGCAAATACGAAATAAATCATTGCTATGCTCTATCGTACAGGTTACAAGAAAGGGCATTATAGGCATTTACCAGTCGTTTTGACCCACTCCACCCTCGACAAATGTTTTTACTTGGTTCAACGTGCTAACTGGCGTAACGAAAATTGTGACAGTATTTTTCCCTTTGAATGACGTTATGTTTAAAATCTGATGACTCAGCTCATCTGTGTTATCGCTTTGAATATTTAATTTTGTTGAATTAAACTAAAAAATTAAATGTTGATATACATTTGTCCACAACTGAACATGCTTTTACCAAGAGTTGTGAGCAATGTATTTATATACTGTTGTGAATAGGGCACTATAAAAACATGATTATCGATAAAGACAAACACATCGTGAGAATCTCAACGTACTAACCGGCGTGACGAAAATTGTGACAGGATTTTGTCTTTTGCGTTACCGAATGACGTAATGTTTAAAATCGGATGACTCAGCTCATCTGTCTTATCGCTTTGAATATTTTGTTGAATTAAAATTAAAATTTAAAGATAAATTTTGTCCACAACTGAACATGCCGTTATCAAGAGTTGTAAGCGAAGCATTTATATACTGTTGTGAATATGGCACTATACAAACATGATTATCGATCTGGAGAAATTAGTAAAAAGCGAAGTCGTCGCTTTATCTCAAACACGTTAAAGCATGTCTTATGACGTAATCGTTAAATCTGGTTTCCTCTTCCGCAGTCAGCAAGTCAGTGTCTCGAACTCTAAAATCGAACAAATCGGTTCAAAATCAAACGTAAAGCAGAAAAATTAAAAAGACTAACTGGTATATCCTTCTGTGCCGCTTATAGTATACTATCCAAGAAGATCCAGCCTCGTGTCGTAATTCATTTCCCACCTGCCAATAACCTTTCTTAACGTTGGCAGCTAGACATTTTCAAGTAAGAAACATAACCACAACAACATACACCAGAATTTTCCTTTCATAACCTTTACTGAGAACGATTCTATCCTTACGATGTCTCATCAACATTTTGGTCCCACCAGCATCAACAGTGCCACTGGACTTCACCTCCTGTTATTATCAGTCCTCCTTGCTTTCTTTCACTAGTATTGCACAGATATTTCAGTCCGGTCAAAACCAACACTGCTCGGCGGAAGTGTCCTTCTATACCTACGATACTTTTTATGTGGACCCTTGTCCTATCGTGCGTGCGTGTGTGTGTACTAATCGATGGGCTTAACTGCAGAATACGTCATCCCATCCCGTGGGCCATAGCGAAATACACACCTTGTGAGCCTTACACGACGTATTTTGACCGACCAAACCAGTCGACGCTCTTAACACGACTGCTCTAACTCGACTTCGTCGGTTAAACATAGGCCCGCAATGCGTGCAGAACCGACGAAGTGTTGGTTCGTTTCGAAAAGAAAGCAAGCGAGCCGTGCGTGACTGCAGCTTCAATAACATTCAAGCATCTGTAACAGCAAGTTGTAGTAAAAGTGTGTAACTGTAACTAACGCTTAAATTTGACCAACTGAAAAGGCGACCAATACCCTGGAAAGGAGGTCAACTGAATTATTCACCCTCTCCTCACCAAACATAGCTCCACAGACTATGCATTCTTCACTCAAGATCATTTTTCGCTGTCTTTTGGTCGGTCTTCCTCAAAACCCGGAACAAAAATTCTCAAAACAGACGCATTTCCAAAAATGGGCGACAAATTTCCCAATATAAAAGTAACGACATCTTCACGATTGATCAGTATGGGCACCGTAACAGCCCAAAAGAATTGAACTTTTCCCCATACCTGGGAACCACGCTTTGTGCACAGTTTCCTTTAATCATGTCAAGGGCTCCTTAAGCAAAATTGTGAATGCAAATACGAAATAAATCATTGCTATGCTCTATCGTACAGGTCACAAGAAAGGGCATTATAGGCATTTACCAGTCGTTTTGACCCACTCCACCCTCGACAAATGTTTTTACTTGGTTCAACGTGCTAACTGGCGTAACGAAAATTGTGACAGTATTTTTCCCTTTGAATGACGTTATGTTTAAAATCTGATGACTCAGCTCATCTGTGTTATTGCTTTGAATATTTAATTTTGTTGAATTAAACTAAAAAATTAAATGTTGATATACATTTGTCCACAACTGAACATGCTTTTACCAAGAGTTGTGAGCAATGTATTTATATACTATTAAAAATTGAACTGTAACCAGGATAAGACATATTAAAAATATAAAAAGCGTTCTCTGGTTTAAAAAGTTTAAGAGAAATATAAGCTTTCGGCTATTATACTATAGCCTTTAACGAATGTAAAAAGAAATGAAAGCGCATGATTGGAAATATATGCAAGGGAGGGTGTGAAAAGATTAAACACAAGAATACAATAGAAGTGTAAAAAAGCTAAAAATGGACAAAAACGGACAAAATAAGAATTACAATAAGATAGAGTATTGTCTTGGTAGCGGTTTGGAATTATTGTCTGCGCCGACAGTTTTGGGCAGTATGCCAGGATTCTAGTATCCTGGCATACTGCCAAAACTGTCGGCGCAGACAATAATTCCAAACCGCTACCAAGACAATACTCTATCTTATTGTAATTCTTATTTTGTCCGTTTTTGTCCATTTTTAGCTTTTTTACACTTCTATTGTATTCTTGTGTTTAATCTTTTCACACCCTCCCTTGCATATATTTCCAATCATGCGCTTTCATTTCTTTTTACATTCGTTAAAGGCTATAGTATAATAGCCGAAAGCTTATATTTCTCTTAAACTTTTTAAACCAGAGAACGCTTTTTATATTTTTAATATTTATATACTGTTGTGAATAGGGCACTATAAAAACATGATTATCGATAAAGACAAACACATCGTGAGAATCTCAACGTACTAACCGGCGTGACGAAAATTGTGACAGGATTTTGTCTTTTGCGTTACCGAATGTCGTAATGTTTAAAATCTGATGACTCAGCTCATCTGTCTTATCGCTTTGAATATTTTGTTGAATTAAAATTAAAATTTAAAGATAAATTTTGTCCACAACTGAACATGCCGTTATCAAGAGTTGTAAGCGAAGCATTTATATACCGTTGTGAATATGGCACTATACAAACATGATTATCGATCTGGAGAAATTAGTAAAAAGCGAAGTCGTCGCTTTATCTCAAACACGTTAAAGCATGTCTTATGACGTAATCGTTAAATCTGGTTTCCTCTCCCGCAGTCAGCAAGTCAGTGTCTCGAACTCTAAAATCGAACAAATCGGTTCAAAATCAAAAGTAAAGCAGAAAAATTAAAAAGACTAACTGGTATATCTTTCTGTGCCGCTTGTAGTGTACTATCCAAGAAGATCCAGCCTCTTGTCGTAATTCATTTCCCACCTGCCAATAACCTTTCTTAACGTTGGCAGCTAGACATTTTCAAGTAATAAACACAACCACAACAACATACACGAGAATTTTCCTTTCACACCCTTTACTGAGAACGATTCTATCCTTACGATGTCTCATCAACATTTTGGTCCCACCAGCATCAACAGTGCCACTGGACTTCACCTCCTGTTATTATCAGTCCTCCTTGCTTTCTTTCACTAGTATTGCACAGATATTTCAGTCCGGTCAAAACCAACACTGCTCGGCGGAAGTGTCCTTCTATACCTACGATACTTTTTTGTGGACCCTTGTCCTATCGTGCGTGCGTGTGTGTTCTAATCGATGGGCTTTACTGCAGAATGCGTGATCCCATCCCGTGGGCCATAGCGAAATACACACCTTGTGAGCCTTACACGACGTATTTTGACCGACCAAACCAGTCGACGCTCTTGACACGACTGCTCTAACTCGACTTCGTCGGTTAAACATAGGCCCGCAATGCGTGCAGAACCGACGAAGTGTTGGTTCGTCTCGACAAGAAAGCAAGCGAGCCGTGCGTGACTGCAGCTTCAATAACATTCAAGCATCTGTAACAGCAAGTTGCAGTAAAAGTGTGTAACTGTAACTAACGCTTAAATTTGACCAACTGAAAAGGCGACCAATACCCTGGAAAAGAGGTCAACTGAATTATTCACCCTCTCCTCACCAAACATAGCTCCACAGACTATGCATTCTTCACTCAAGATCATTTTTCGCTGTCTTTTGGTCGGTCTTCCTCAAAACCCGGAACAAAAATTCTCAAAACAGACGCATTTCAAAAAATGGGCGACAAATTTCCCAATATAAAAGTAACCACATCTTCACGATTGATCAGTATGGGCACCGTAAACAGCCCAAAAGAATTGAACTTTTCCCCATACCTGGGAACCACGCTTTGTGCACAGTTTCCTTTAATCATGTCAAGGGCTCCTTACTACCATTTTCACTACTACGTGACTTTCGTTTTCAAAACACCTCTGAGCACTTTGCAATACGCTTCCGTCAATCATACCTTATATGGGAAGTGTGTGATGAGCTCGAAGGAATAAGGATGGCGCCAAATTATCCCGTAAATTTGCCCTGGCGAGTCATAGAGTGACTAGTAAGAGGCTTTAGAGTCGTTGATGTTGCAAGAATGCTTCACGTTTGGTAGATATTTGTAAAGAAATTTCGACATTTCTTCAGAATTAAATACCCGCTCGGTGGATTATCCTATGCGGCGGATGGTAAGCGTGCGTTTAAACTCGCGAATAAGCTCAGCCAAAGTGTGAAGTAATAATTCTAGCTTTTCTAACCTGAAAATAGCACACGACATGTTGTTCACCACGAGTATAAATCTGGTTATATCCCGAAGTGTACAAGGACTAAATTCGGGAGTGGATAGAGTATGCAACGGGAAAACGAATCATGATCGGCGTGCGATCAACCGATTCGTGAAGAAAATGGGTTTTACAAGAAGAAAGGTACGTATGACTAGCTGCATTTTTTTGGAAGGAACACTGCTAATTCTAATCACCTATCACCTCCGGAATGAATTGAAAAAAACCAAAATAAAGCACAAGCTTAGAATGCGCTTGTAACGTTTGTTGTTCTACGTTTCGAGAATGTAAACATATAACGCTGTGACATGATAGGGAAATTGTTATTTCTACAAGCGGGAACGGGGAATCGAGGAAAATATTTAAGCTTACTTTCAAGTTACTTCTTCGTTATAACTCAAGACGATTGCCAAAGAACGTGATGAGGGAAACAGGACGATGTATTGTCGTAGGATCGCTGAATTTCACCGAGAACAGTTGCTATTTATAGATGAATCTGAGAAGTCCTGATTCATCTATAAATAGTAACTGTTCTCGGTGAAATTTAGCGATGACCCACGACGATACATCGCCCTATTTCGCTAATCACGTTCTTTGGTAATCACAGTGAGCTATAACGAAGAAGTTAACATGAAACTGTGCTTAAATATTTTCCTTGATATTTCCCCGTTGCCGCTTTAATTTTATAAATAACGATTTTTCAGAATTTTCTTGCTAGCATGTCACAGCGTTAACATTCACGTAGAACAATAAACGCTATAAAGCGCTTATGCCTTGTTTTTCATTCCATTCCTCAGGTGATCCATTCCTTGGGTGATAGGTGACTAGAATTGGCATCGTTTCTTGCAAAAACAATCTAACAAGTCCTACGTACGTTTCTTCAGCTTTCTTCTTGTCAAACCCATTTTCTTCACGAATCGGTTGATCGCACGCCGATCATGATTCGTTTTCCCGTTGCATACTCTATCCACTCCCGAATTTCGTCCTCGTACACTTCGGGATATTAATTGCCAGATTTATACTCGTGGTGAATAACATGTCGTATGCTATTTTCAGGTCACAAAAGCTGGAATTTTTACTTCGCACTTCGGTTTAGCTTATTCACGAGATTAAACGCAAGCTTACCATCCACCGCATAGGATAATCCGCCGAGCGGGTATTTAATTCTGAAGAAATGTCGAAATTTCTTTACAAATATCTGCCAAACGTGAAGTATTCTTGCAACATCAACGACTCTAAAGCTTTTTACTAGTCAATATATGACTCGCCAGCGCAAATTTACGGGATAATTTGGCGCTATCTTTATTCCTTCGAGCTCAATTCAATTGCGGTAACCGATCACACGCTTTCCATATAAGGTATGATTGACGGAAGCGTATTGCAAAGTGCAGTGTTTTGAAAAGAAAAGTCGCGTAGTAGTGAAAATGGTGGTAAGCCAAATTGTGAATGCAAATACGAAATAAATCATTGCTATGCTCTATCGTACAGGTTACAAGAAAGCGCATTATAGGCATTTACCAGTCGTTTTGACCCACTCCACCCTCGACAAATGTTTTTACTTGGTTCAACGTGCTAACTGGCGTAACGAAAATTGTGACAGTATTTTGCCCTTTGCGTTACCGAATGACGTTATGTTTAAAATCTGATGACTCAGCTTATCTGTCTTATCGCTTTGAATATTTAATTTTGTTGAATTAAACTAAAAAATTAAATGTTGATATACATTTGTCCACAACTGAACATGCTTTTACCAAGAGTTGTGAGCAATGTATTTAGATACTGTTGTGAATAGGGCACTATAAAAACATGATTATCGATAAAGACAAACACATCGTCAGAATCTCAACGTGCTAACCGGCGTGACGAAAATTGTGACAGTATTTTGCCTTTTGCGTTACCGAATGACGTAATGTTTAAAATCTGATGACTCAGCTCATCTGTCTTATCGCTTTGAATATTTTGTTTAATTAACATTAAAATTTAAAGATAAATATTGTCCACAACTGAACATGCCGTTATCAAGAGTTGTAAGCGAAGCATTTATATACTGTTGTGAATATGGCACTATACAAACATGATTATCGATCTGGAGAAATTAGCAAAAAGCGAAGTCGTTGCTTTATCTCAAACACGTTAAAGCATGTCTTATGACGTAATCGTTAAATCTGGTTTCCTCTTCCGCAGTCAGCAAGTCAGTGTCTCGAACTCTAAAATCGAACAAATCGGTTCAAAATCAAAAGTAAAGCAGAAAAATGAAAAAGACTAACTGGTATATCCTTCTGTGCCGCTTATAGTATACTATCCAAGAAGATCCAGCCTCGTGTCGTAATTCATTTCCCACCTGCCAATAACCTTTCTTAACGTTGGCAGGTAGACATTTTCAAGTAATAAACATAACCACAACAACATACACCAGAAGTTTCCTTTCATAACTTTTACTGAGAACGATTCTATCCTTACGATGTCTCAGCAACACTTTGGTCCCACCAGCATCAACAGTACCACTGGACTTCACCTCCTGTTATTATCAGTCCTCCTTGCTTTCTTTCACTAGTATTGCACAGATATTTCAGTCCGGTCAAAACCAACACTGCTCGGCGGAACTGTTCTTCTATACCTACGATACTTTTTATGTGGACCCTTGTCCCATCGTACGTGCGTGTGTGTACTAATCGATGGGCTTAACTGCAGAATACGTCATCCCATCCCGTGGGCCATAGCGAAATACACACCTTGTGAGCCTTACACGACGTATTTTGACCGACCAAACCAGTCGACCCTCTTGTCACGACTGCTCTAACTCGACTTCGTCGGTTAAAAAGGATCTTTATTTTTAGCAGCAACGTAAATGTACAGTTTGGCCACTAGTAAACAATAGTTGATGCCTTGAAATGATCTCTTTTGCGGTTTATAAGGGCATAGAGGATATCGCGTTCTCAAAGGCTAATTCTGTACATCATTTTTGGAATTCCTCCAATAAGAGAAGTCGGACCAGAATAGTTTGGTGTAATGACATTCTACAAAGAGATGTATGAGCGTTTGACTGCAGTTGCAAAGGTAACATTTGTCATTTTCGGCTAACCTATCCCTGAAGAGCATGCTTTTTGTGTACATGATGTTGTGATTGATTTTAAATTGAAACATTGCCAATCTGACATCTAAAGTTAGCTTAAAAGTAGCTTAAGATGCTAGCGATTTCTTAAGTAGTGAAGCCTGCTTTTTCGAGTCTGATTTCAGAGGTAGGCAGCTGAAAAATCATTCTATTTTGCCCAAGTAACCTCTATAGTGAAGTATTTTCAAAAATAACATTGAAAGTTTCAACAGCTTTTTAGTTTTCTCGAAATCGAGTAAAGTTTGAAAATACGGCGTATCGGCCTCCTTCGAATAGTGAAATTGGCGGAAAATTACACATTTTTATCTCGCTCGTACGTTAAAACGCAGCGTCGTCTGTTAAGGAAACACAAACATAATATAAACACACTTTAGCTCTTTATAACACAGTAGTCTTCCTTTGGATAGGTTGTTGAAATGAGAACGTTTCGGCCGTTAGAAGAAAACCAGTTTCAGGTATTTAAAAAAATAGCAAATTTCACCCAACTTCCACACTACAGAAACCCAATTGGTACGTGGATTTTGGACATGAAATAACAACAGATTTGAAGGAAAACCTTTGTAAATTACTGTGTTAAATTATTTCTGGCGGCAATGAAAAATTACCCCGTCGAGAGACCAAAATGTGAAGGGTTGTTTGACACGAATCACCGACTGAATTTACGACACAAACCGCCGACTGGCTACGCAAAGCAAACTGTAGCCGTTTTCATTGAGAGAAATACCGAAGAAAACCTTCGCAAAATTACTTAAGGGGCTTGCAGAATAATTTTACATAGTATTTGCTGAAGTTAAGTGATATTTTTGAACTACGATCAACGCACGAACCCCTTGTTTTAGTACACGGTTCTGTCGATCGAAACCGCAACATATGCATAACATTAATCTTACCGTGTTTTAAAATTATTCATTATCTGTCTGATTAAAATAATCCTCTACTCCATCGATATCTTTGTGATTGGTACTGTAATAGCTGTAGCCTGCTGGACATATGATAGCGTTGTTTTCCCGAAATTTGTCATCACTTAGCTGCAAACAAACTGACAAAAGAAACATTCCGGAACGGCACTAGAATGTGTTACAAGAACAAGTTGCGTGACGCATGGCATGGGCAAGGTCAATAAATGCAATCGCATTTTATAGGTGTTAGGTTTTCGAGGTATAAGCATAAAGTTCTACTGGAATACTTTTTTTCAATCACCTTTAGATGGAAAAAAAGCTTTTATGCATTGATATCGTGTCGCTATTTTTTTTTTTGACATTTCATTGCGTGGTATCTTGTGGCTATACAAGCATCATGATGGTAGTCCTTGTTGGTGGACCCTGTGGCCCCAGTCATTTAACCCAGTGAATGCGGAATGTGTGGCGATCGGCGAGTGTAGCAAAAACGTCTACAGTCACCTCGTGTATTGTAAAATCAGCGACGACACTGCAGTGGACAGTGAATCCCAGCTATTACTTACTCGAGCAGATAGGGGGTTGGCTGTTAGACATTGCAAATCTTAGAGAGCGATTTTCTTTTTATTTGGCCTTTTTTTAAATTAAATTGGCGTATTTATTTCATGCATTTTTGAGACAGAAGAGTCTCACTTAAAATTAACAGTGTGCCCACGACATTGAAATCTGTTTGGGACTACGTGGCGCTGCAATAACTCGCGGCGTTCGATCCCCGCAGAAGTGGCCGCCCACAAAGGAAAATCCTCAGCCCCAAAGGCTCAATGTGGATTTAAAAAAGGTACATTCAGCCCATGTTATGAGCGGCACGAATATGCTTGTACCAGTACGCTCGCGTAAGTGTTTGTATAAATGGTTTTTGTTCATAGTGAATTAGCTGCAATTTGTTTACGCGGTTAATCTGGGGTGCGCAGTTTTAGTAACTTCATGTTCATGGGGGAGAGGCTGCGTTACAAAGTTGGCGCAGAAAACTGCTGCTCAAACATACTTTCCTAACAGAAAAGAAAAACCAAACAAAACAAAAACAAAAAAACAGAGTCCCACCCTTCCCAACACACATGGTTTATAAGAGCCTGTGCCCCAAAAACTCGTGCTGCATTATACGTAAGTAGAACATGGTTTTTGGAATCTGTTCACAAACGTTTATTTATCTAAAGTTTTAGGTTCGCGAGTGTACGATCGCAAACTGTGAAAAAAAAAATGTTCTCATTCCCTCGGCTACCCTCTCACCCCTAGCGCACGCTCGTGAAAAACCATCCCACGAAAGGAAAGAGAAGACCGAGCAGTCTCTCTTTCCGCTCAGAAACTCCAAAGCAGAGAGCGAGCGCGAAAATCACCTGTGGCATTTGAACGTGACGTGCGTGTCAAGCCGCCTAGCCTAGTATTGAGCCGGCTCCAGTACACTAGCGCATAGCATATATATATTTATAGTACAACGCTAAATTTTGGCGTGCTGCCATTCGTCGAACTCGATCACGTGACGCAATAGTGTCTCTCCTCAGCGAGCGCCTATCAGCGCATCGTGCCCGTTTTTGGCAATTTTCGCTCAAAATTTAGCGTTGTACAATAGAAACAATGCAGTCCTTCTGTCTCAGGCCCTATGGATAATAGGTTCCCTCGGGAATTTGATGTTCAAACTTCATGTAAGCCCTCGAACTGCGTTCTCGGGCTAATATTTGTTGTGAACATCAAATTTCCTCGGGCAACCTATTTAACAATTAGATTATGAGCTCGAGATTTCTATCGCGTGATATAAGTATAAATCTTGATTAATATTCCACTAAAGTGAAACGTTTTACTACATTGCATTGTTATTTTGAAGTATAAGACTGCGACTGCTGCTCACCTTTTCGCTATTCACTATCTATCATGGAATAGATAGCGAGTAGGGTAGCCAATCAGATTGCAGCATTTATGATAGAACGCTAGTAGATTTATACTAATACACGATAGTGCCTTCGACAGAAGAACTCTATTGTTTAAATAGTTTTTTATTAATTACCTATCACATTAGCACTTGGGTTACGTATAACTTTAAATTTGACAGAAGAACTATAGCGGCTCCACATGCGCGTCACATTTGAACGCCGGAGGCGATTTCGCACTCGACAGCTCGCTTGTTCGTTTCTCTCGACTGACTAGACTACCCCTGAGCAAAAAGAGAGACTGCTCGTAGTCTAAGGTGTTGATATTTAACGGATACTGATCACGCAAATAAAGAATCTTTTTTTTCCGAAATGGCTTTTATCCAGGAAATATTTCATGGGGTGAGAAAATCGCAAGAACATAATAACGGACCCCTATTCACAATGTCCACGGAGGGGTAGCTAGTGGAATTTTGCAAGGCTAAAACTATTTTAACGGAACCCTCAGCACCCTACTTTAATTAACATTATTTTTAGATAGTCTCTACACAGACGTATTTTTTCTTTCGCGTAAGATGGGTTTTCACGAGCGCACACAAGGAGTGAGAGGTTGGCTTGGGAAATGAGAATTTTTTGTGGTTCGCGCTCGTGCACTCGTGTATCTAAAACACTAAATAAATAAACAGTTGTGAACTGACCCCCGAAAACATGTTTTACTTACGTATAATGCGGCACGAGTTTAAGATTTGGGAACGGTGGACCACAGTTTTTCTGTTTTTGTTTTTGCCCCTTTTTTAATCACAGCAGTGACGGTTTTCCGTTAGGAAAGTATGTTTGAGCAGCGGTTTTCTGTGCCAACTTTGTCTAGAATACAATAAACCCACATAAGTATGCCTTTGATTGCCCTCTCCCCCAGCCTCTCCCCCACGAACATGAAAGTACCCCAGAGTAACCGCGTAAGCAAATTGCGGATAATTTATTATAAACGAAAATCATTTATACAAATGCTTACGCGAGCCTACTTATGCAAGCATATTCGTGGCGCTCACAAGCATGGGTTGAATTCGCCTTTTTTTAATCTTTTTGAGCCTTTGGGGCTGAGGATGTTCCCCTGTGGGCAGCCACCATGACCACTTCAGTGCGGGATCGAACACCGCGAAGTTACTACACCGCCACCTAGTCCTAATCAAATACCGATGTCGTGGGCACACTGTTATTTTAAGTGAGACTCTTTCTGTCTCAAAAATGCCTGAAATAAAAATGTTATTGTCTTTAAAATGTCCAAATAAAAAAATCGCTTTCTAGGATTTGCCATGTCTAACGGGAAACCCCCTACCTACTCGAGTAAGTATTAAATGGCTTAGATTCACTATCCAGTGTAATGTCAACTCGTTGCCGATTTTACAATACACGAGGTGATTGTAGACATTTTTGCTACACCGCCGATTGCCACACATTCAAAATTCGCCATGTTAAATGAACTGGGCCGCAGGGTACACCAAAGAGGACTACCATCATGATGCTTGTAGAGCCACAAGATACCATGCAGTGGACTGTCAAAAACAAAATAGCTACACGATATCAGTGCATGAAAGCTTTTTTCCATCAAAAGGTGGATGAAAAACTAGTATTTCTAGATTATACGCTTACACCTCAAAAAGCTAAGACCTAAAAATGCGATTACATCGATTGACCTTTGTTCATGTCATACGTCACGCAATCTTGTTCTTGTAACATATTCTGGTACTGTTCCGGAATGTTATTTTTGCCAGTTTTTTTGCAGCTAAGTGATGACAAATTTCGGGAAAACAACGTTATCACATGTCCAGCAGACTACAGCTATTACAGTACGAATCACAACGATGGAGTAGAGGACTATTTTAATCAGACAGATAATGGATAATTTTAAAACACGGTAAGATTAATGTTATGCATATGTTGCGGTTTCGATCGACAGAACTGTACTAAAACAAGAGGCGTGTGTGTTGATCGTAGTTCAAAAACAACACTTAACTTCAGTAAACACTAATATAAAACTATTTTGCAAGCCTCTTAAGTAATTTTGCGCAGGTTTTCTTCGGCATCTCTCTCAATGAAAACGGCTACAGTTTGCTTTGCGTAGCCAGTCGGCGGTTTGTGTCGTAAATTCAGTCGGCAATTCGTGTCAAACTACCCTTCACGTTTTGGTCTCTGGACGGAGTAATTTTTCAGTGCCGCCAGAAATATTTTAACACAGTAATTTACAAAGGTTTTCCTTCAAATCTGTTGTTACTACATGTCCAAAATCCACGTACCAATTGGGTTTCTGTAGTGTGAAAGTTGGGTGAAATTTGCTATTTTTTTTAAATACCTGAAACTGTTTTCTTCTAACGGCCGAAACATTTTCATTTCAACAACCTATCCAAAGGAAAACTACTGTGTTATAAAGAGCTAAAGTGTGTTTATATTATGTTTGTGTTTCCTTAACAGACGACGCTGCGTTTTAACGTACGAGCGAGATAAAAATGTGTAATTTTCCGCCAATTTCACTATTCGAAGGAGGCCGATACGCCGTATTTTCAAACTTTACTCGATTTCGAGAAAACTAAAAAGCTGTTGAAACTTTCAATGTTATTTTTGAAAATACTTCACTATAGAGGTTACTTGGGCAAAATATAAAGAAATTCGAAATTTCACGACTGACGCCCGATTCTCGATAATTTCAGACATCGGCTCTTAATAGTCCTAAGTATTGTAAGTAGTTTGTCGTTATGCCAAAGGTACGACATAAATTTTCCATCCTTGCTTATCAAATCCTTTATACAGTTAACTCCCGCTTCATACCATGACTGATAGAAAAAACTGGTTTTCCTGCGACTGTTATATCTTGATTCTTCCAATTAGATTTAAATGTCCGTCACTATTAATAAAGAATGTGTGGAGAAAAGAACAACAATTCAGGTTCAGGTTTTTATTGTTTCAAGAGAAAAGACTTCGGTTGCGATAGAAAACAAAAAAGGCTTCGCTTTCAAGGGAAAAGGCTTCGGTTTCATGTCAGTGAACACGTCAGAAATCACAGTAAATTATCATGAAAAAATTTATCCAAAAAAGTACAGTAACACTCGGTATGCGGATGGTTTTCACCTGTGAGTCTGAGATGAACTTATCAATCCAGCAGCACATTCCCGTTCAATACCCGCCCCTCTCCCCTCCCCCCCCCTGTGTAAATGATAGCGTGGCACGTCACATGATTATCAGGTTTTTTCGGAAAACGAGGAAAAACCGTAATTGATTATTCAAATGCACTTCCTTTCATCCCATACGCACTAAATATACAGCTCTGTTGTTTGAATTTTATTGTCATCTCCTAAAAGAAAATCTCTACATCTGACGATTAAATAAGCTTTCTGTAACAGCGATGTAACTGGGTTTTCAGGTAGGTATTCGTTTTGTTTGTTTGGTTCTGTTTTGGCGAAATAGATGATTGTATAACAAAAAGGTAACTAGATGTGGAGTAAGTGGAATCACCCAGCCTTGGTTTATTCAAGTATCATAGGTCTATGGAGCTAGTCATTTCGCTTTATTATTCCACTCTTGCGCCATTTTACCATAAAAGGTCAAGAGAACGCGCAAAAATATGCTACGGTATAACACAGTTAAATTATGTAATGCACTGCAAAATCCAGGTTTTACAGGTTTTCTGGCCGAAGGACTGGCAAAAACCAAATTTTGACATGATTTTTTCAAGTGGAATAACAAATCTCATTGCTCATTGCCCTTCGAGGCTCGGAAAAATACTACGCAACTCGCAAAATATCCGCGTGTATTATATGTTAAACCATCAAAGGAAAGAGCCAATGCTGAATATTTAATCATCCGGAATATTCAGTATTATGATTGACACAGATACTAGATTTCTCCGTGACCATTCAAAAAGAATGTGTGGAGAAAAGAACAACAATTAAATTAACTTAACTTAACTTAACTTAACTTTATTATTTCTATAGCGCAAAAATCCATGCATATATGATCTAATGCGCTTTACATAAATAGTTATCATAATATTACAACAATAATGTACTTCAATTGATCAATTCAAAGCATTGAATGTGGTACATTCTCGCTCACTCTTTTATCTGTCGTTTATGTCGGCAGACCTGCACGGTTCCAAACCTCTAATTTCATTGGTCCCTATAACCTGCACCGTCTGTTGTTATTAGGGTTAGGGCTATTGTTTCGTTCTTTACCTATTGTTCTCCTCGACCAATCCTAGACCTCGTCTGGAAGCGGTGCGGGTCCTCCCGTTTATGTACATTGTTCAGCGAAAGAGAAAAGTTGGTTTTTCTCAGTTTTCTTTCGCAGAGAACAGAAAAAGCTTTAGTTTCAATAGAAAAGGCTTCGGTTTTAATGGAAAAGGCTTCGGTTTCAATAGAAAAAGCTTCGGTTTTAAGAGAAAAGGCTTCTGTTTCGAGAGAAAAGGCTTCAGTTTCACGTCCGTGAACACGTCGGTTAGCAAGAATAAATTATCAAGAAAACACAATAAATTATCGTAAAACAATTTACCCAAAAAATACATTAACACTTGGTATGCGGATGGTTTTCTCCTGTGAGTCTGAGATAAACTTATCAAACCAGCGCCTCATACCTGTTGTACCCCGCCCCTCTCCCCTCCCCGCTGTGTAAATGACAGCGTGACACGAAACACGATTATGAGCTTTATTTGGAAAACGAGGAAAAATCCTAATTGATTATTCAAATGTACTTCCTTTCATCTCATTGCGAGCCGCACTCACTAAATATACAGCTTTGTTGTTTGAATTTTAGTGTCATCTCCAAAAGGAAATCTTTATATCTGAACGATGATATGAGGCTTCTGTAACAGCGATGTAACTGGGTTTTCAGGTAGGTATTCGTTTTGTTTGTTTTATTCTGTTTTGGGGAAATAAATGATTGTATAACGAAAAGGTAACTCGATGTGGAGTAATGGAATCACGCAACCTTGTTATATACTTATGGGTCTACAGCGCAAGTCATTTGGCTATATTATTCAGTGTTCAAGGGGTGGAAGTTATATCTAAAAACTAGAAAAGAGCCACTGCTGAATATTGAATCCTTCAAAATATTCCGTATTATGATTATCACAGATACTAGATATGTCCTTGACTATTAGTATAGAATCTAAAGAGAAAAGAACAACAATTCAAAGCATTGAGTGTGGTACATTCTTCCTCAGTCAGTTATCTGACTCTATACTGGGTTGAAAATTGTAAATTGCTCCGCGAAAGAGAAAAAGCTGGCTTTTCTCACATCTGTTGTTTGAATTTTAGTGTCATCTCGTAAAGAAAATTTTTTGAACTGAACGAAGATATCAGGCTTCTGTCACAGCGATGTAACTGGGTTTTCAGGTAGGTAGTCGTTTTGCTTGTTTTATTCTGTTTTGGCGAAATAGATGATTGTATAACGAAAAGGTAACTAGATGTGGAGTAGTGGAATCACCCAGCCTTGATATATTTATTACGGGTCTATCACGCAAGTCATTTGACTATACTATTCAGTGTTCAAGGGGTGGAAGCTATAACTGGGCAATAGTAAAAAGCCATTACTGAATATTTAGTCATCCAAAATATTCCGTATTATGATTGTAACAGATACTAGATATGTCTGTTACTACTGATGAAGAATATGTGGAGAAAAGAACACTCCAAGGCAACCTTTTTAATCCATGAAGAACTGAGCGTGGTACATTCTCCCTTAGTTTGTAATCTGGCGTCAATACTGGATTGTAAATTGTTCTGTGAAAGAGAAAAGGTTGCACATTTTTGGTTTCATGTCAGCGAACCCGACAGTTGGCAAGAATAAATCTTCAAGAAAATGCGGTACAACTTGGTATACGAATGATTTTCTCCTGTGGGTGTCAGATGAACTTACACGTGCTTGTTGCGTGACCGCACGAAAACCTTGTACCAGTTCTTAAGTCAGGCGCGCCTTTGTGTGACTGTTGAATAGCAAAATTCCCGTAGGATTATGCGATTTTTCTCTCTAAATTTTCGTTTTCAGCTGTTTTTCCGATATTCTATATATCAAGTACAAAACACCGCGGAACTTGACATGGCATCCAATTTCCTTCTAAGGCAAAGTACAGAGTTATTTTGTATTTACCCTTTGTTCGGTGGACAAATAAGAACGCTAGAAATTCAACAATCGAGATTGAGAATTTATTAAAATCAGTTCACTTCAGCCTCGGTCAATTTCAAAGACGTCTGGAGATTGGCTTTTAAAGAGTTGTCTGGAATTGTTATTAAAGAGGAACTGAGTTAAGAATACAAAAGAATCCGAATCCGGGGTAGGGTACAAGGTAACCGCTCTAGTTTGTTGTTGTTGTTGTTGTTGTTGTTTCAGGCAAGTGATTTCTTGTCACTTCCTTTCTGTGGCTTACCATTCGTAGGCTTAATTTTCGAGTATCTTTGATGATGCTCGAATATTTTTAACATTGGTAGCACAACTGCCGTAAATGATCTGACAGCAAGACCAAGCGATTACAGAGGCGGAAATACGTGGTGGTTTTTTCGCTTATTTCCAAAAAATTTTCAGGGCTAGCAAGTATGAAAACAAAACTAAAATGTCATAGAATTTTTATTTTTAATAATCAAAATGTTAAATTATTTGATCTACAGCAGCTTAAAATCAAACTCCCAGCATTCATGGCGAGGAGTCCAATTACAACTGCAAGTGACAGTGACGTCACATCAGCTGCTGCGGATACGCTGGATTTTGATGACTTCACTTTAAGAGGTGGGGTGAAACATGTTTGTTATTTTCCAAAGGAAGTTAATAGTGTAGGGAGATAACAAATGTTCGCTCGTAACTGTCAATAAATACTGTTAATTCCTTGTCAGCTCATTAGGAAAAAGCCCAATTACAATACAATCGTCTCCGATCGTTGATTTTGTGTTTATTACTTATAAAGTAAACTTAACATTTTGAGGTTTTTCTACATTTGAATAAATTTCTTTTCTAAGACTGAAAGAAGCTGATTTTTAAGGACCCTTATAACTACCGTAATTAACTATGACGATAGGAGTTAAAGGTAAGTATTATTATTTTCCTGTCAGTGAGTATTTGGGACTCCAATCGGCTATTGTCAGAAAAAAATGACCGAAGAAAAAGGGTCAAGTTTCGTCCAGTTGGTACTTTATTTTAAAAGACCGTTCTAACGTCACTTATTAACTACGACGCTACATATAAGTTAGAGTTTTATGTTTAATGTCATGTTATTTCAGCAATAGCAGAGGTCTACAAGAATGAAGGTAATGATCACTACAAAAAGAAAGATTTTAGCTACGCCATTTACTTCTACACGGAAGGAATTAAAGTGAACTGCAAGGACGAAGAATTGAACGCCAAACTCTACAGCAACAGGGCGACAGCACACTTTTATTTGGGTGAGAAGTTTTGCGATTTTCTATGGCTTTTCAAGGTAAGACAAATCTCAGGTTGAAGTTACTTATGCCATCATCAACCCAGTACTGACTTTCCTTTTCATTTCTCTTCTTGTATTTGTCACAGGAAACTACAAAGATTCACTGAGTGATACAAAAGATGCCACTGGCTTACAACCATGTTATGTCAGTGCGATTGTGAGAGGTGAGATTTCTGTTACTTAGTGACACATTGAATCTTTTGCTTATAACTTGTCTCCTTATACGGCTGAAAAAAATAAAACTGACACTTTTCACGCAGTCAGTCACTAGAGACTGGGCTTTTTTCGTAACTCTTTAAGCCATACAGCTAGAAACAAATACACAAGAATTAAAAAAAAATCTGTTATAAGTCAAATTCCATCTTTACAAGGGTAAGGTGAACCCTTTTATCAAATAAATCTGTCGTTTGAGTCATATATTTTTGTACAGACGTATCTCTAAACGAGCAAAAGACATCATTTCTGGTGATAACACCACAGTCATTGCTATTAGTCCTTGGTAGTAGTTATTCTCATGTGGAACTTAAGACCGATAAGGAATCGACGAGATAACTGATTTACAACATTCCGGGCAAACCCAGCTTGATCCAAGTTCAGAACTTCTTCCGCATAGATATCTTATTTTACAAATAGAGTCATGCAGCTAAATTTCTGCAGGATGCCTTTATTAACAAGAGACAAAAATGATGATGAACTTACATTATTTTATCTTATTAGGAGCAAGTGCATGTTTTGAGCTGAATCAGCTTGAGGAAGCCATCACCTGGTGTGATAAAGGATTAGCAGTATCCTTCACTATAGATTTCTGCTTTTGTGTCAACTTTGAAAACCAGGAACTATTATGCTGTTTACACCTGGACTCTCTGTCATGAACCCTGTTCGTGACAGGTGATTTAGGTTCGGTTCAGGCGCCGTACTTCACATGAGCCAAACTGAATTCGCCGTAGTGAAATGCTGTTGTAATTGCACAACACTTTATTTGGGACTATAATAGCAATATTCAGTGTTTGGAATTCAAGCTACAGTGTATGTCACTCGCATGTTTTATACATTACTGGTCACACTACAAGGTTTCAACCATTCACTGGTGTTATATTCAGAAATATATTAACATAAATTATGCATTTGATTCGGCTCATGTGAAGTTCGGCGTCTGAATCAAAGCTGGTCCACAGCCGTTATTCTCGGCTGAGCTGATCCGAATTCAATCAGCCGCTTCGAACTGATTCAGACGCGTACTCACGAACTAAATTCATGTGCTCATTACTTACTTGGGTGCAATCATTTTACTTAATTGGGTGCAAAGAGCACAGCGTCAGACATCAGGTCTTGTACAAATGCCCTCCATTATTGCCGGTTTCACGACCATCGATAAGGTGCTCCGGCCGGGTAACACCTAGGGGTCCTTGGTAGAGTGAGCTACCTGATTCTTCAAAATCCTGATCCTAGAGTATTTCAGACAACATCAAACCAAGGGGAATAGTTTCTAAAGAAACTGTGGTGCTGCGTCGGTGGGGAGGTGAAACAGAAACAGTTCAATTTATCAACGTAACAGAGTTGATAAGGTAAATTGGCCATCGTACAGAAATTGAAAGCTGACGTTTCGAGCTTTAGCCCTTCGTCAGAGCGAATCAAGGAATTGTGAGTTTGGTTTATATGGAGAATGGTGGAGCTACGCTACTGAAAAAAACATGGCGTCGTAAAAAACAAGACTAAATTAGTTGAATTAAATGCGTTCGTTGATACCGTGGGGATTGACTGTGACGCTTTGAAAAATGCATTTTTGTTTTAGATTTTTTTACGAAAGAAGATAGCAGGTCAGAAGTCCAAGAGATGTATGGTCGCTGGTAGCATTAACTGGGTGATCTGATTAACGACGTGTTCAAAGAGCTTTTGTTTTAGGCACAAAAAAATTAAGCGTGATAACGAAGTGCTCGTAAGGCGGATTCCACTGTATTACATTGTCATAAAGCGCTTCGGCATTCCTCAGGCCACTTAAGGCATCATTAGCGCCTTATTTGCATAAAATCTGCTAATTAATTATGACGCTGCGGACATTTGACGGAAGCTGTCAAACTTGGTAGCCATTTAAAGCTTGATGGCCTCAGTTTTAGGTTTTAGTATCGAACGTTCGTGTCACGTTAAAAAAAATTTTAGAGTAAAATGGGGGGTACGAAAATATAATAGAATGAAATCTGTTTGAAGCGTCCCCATATTAAGGATACAAAACAGTGGTTTCGTTTATTTTTGCAGTTACAAATAAACTTATACATTTTCTGAAACCTTGATAAGCAAAGCAGATCTCATATTTTGCGCCACTTTTGCTTAAAGGAAACCTCCACTGTTATTACAAATTGACCTTAAATTGTTGGAAATAAAGTCTAAATTCCAATTTTTTTTTAACAAGGGGCAAGAAAGTTTTAGAGTGAAAAAAAGTCGATATGAATATCGCCTATTTTCGCTTTTAAATTTCCCGCGCGCTGCATTTTGAATTTTATGACATCAAATGGTTGCCCATTTGTTTCAAACAAAAGAGAGTTGCTTCTTAACAATAGCGGCAACCGTTTGACGTCATAGAAATTCAAAATAGCGGAGGGCAGGAAATTTAAAAGCGAAAATAGGCCATATTCATTTCCAATATTTTGCACACGAAAACTTTCTTTTCACTTTTTAAAAAAGAATCGGAATTTAGACTGTGTTTCCAACAATTTAACGTCAATTTGTTATGACAGTGGAGGTTCCCTTTAAATCTCCTTGGAATGAAGACTACACCTTATTGTTTTGAGAGAAGACGTTTTACGCGGGACGTTTACTTGCTGACGCTTTAACCCCGACACTGATCATTTCCGGCGGAATTTAAATATACAGATATTGAACCAAACAATAGTGTCTCAGATTTCGATTTTAACGCATCTGTATTTTTTATAATTTTTTTAAGATTAGAATGGTAGTTGCGACATGGTAGTTTGCGACATATCTGGAAAGAAAAGGCCATGTCTCAAATCTAAAGCGAAAACAAACCTTGTGAGTCACAATTATTAAATTCAGTATATCTGCAAGATCCCTGCCAATTTTCACGTAATCGGTGGCATACTTAGCGAGAATACAGTCACCAAAATTCGCTTGTATGCTCAAAATTGAATTTACACAATGGTGTTTCCGATTCACGACATTGATCCAATCACATGCAACCAGCTTATTAGAGATATCATCCATTGTCGACGGGATGTGGGTGTCAAGTACAACAAGCAGACACGTGCTGCAAAAAAACTACTAATCATCGATCTACTTCTGCGCCTAAACTGTGAGATTTATTTTTTCTGTATCGCTGACCTCGATGGAGGAAGCTTCAACTTGTGGACTGAATTGTTGTAGCAGAGACAGAAAAGGGGGAAGAAAGAAAACGAAGTTAGTTTTTCGATGCGTGTAAGTTCAAGCTGTTGAAATGCCTCCAAGTCGTTTCTTTATTTGAGGCTTCAAAATGGCAGTGGGCATTTTCAGGATTAATAAAATAGACAAATAAAGAATTTTCGCTCTATTTAACCCACACGTACGCAAAGTTACCACATTAATCCGCATTGTTCTACCACAATAAACGGACGGTTGTCATTACAAACATGCGGCCGCTTCCTTTATCCCTTTTGAACAAAACGCATGACCACTATCTGAAGCTCTGCAGTCAATTCTATGTTCTTTTTGTGGCTCTTCTTTAGTATTTCTTCTTGAACTAGCCCCTTCTTTTACCATTTATTCTGGACAAATTGATCGAAGAAGGAACCCTTGTCGCATACTCCGGCCCGATTGAAACTTGATCAATGATTTACGACACGTTTCATTTTCCTTTTTCCTGAGGGATTCCCAATCGATTTTGTTTTGGATAATAAATTTAACAGTTGAATAACAAAACAGTTAAAAAAATCAACTTCAAAGACGCTAACCTGGTGGAGAGTACTGCAATTTCGCAAGTTTGCAAAAACAGTTCAAACATCAAGTGCAACCTCGTTAATAAGCTGACCAAAAATGTTTGACTTCGTCTGTTATCAATCTTATACTTTCTTATACTTTCTGCGGTTAAGTCTCTTGAACTAAATAAGATTTTAACTTAAACCTTTTTCCATTCGATAGCTCTTTATTTCCTTTAGTACTATGAATTTTTGTCAAAATCGAGAAAAATTCGATTTTTTTTCTTCTGTGTATCCTCAAGGTAGGAATCCTGCAATTGACGAAAATAGGTCACATGACTTGAATGTAAATTATAGATACCACCATACAAAGCTAATTCATTATAAGGTCTTATGATGTGAAAGAATGACACCCAAAAAGATTTAATTCTGTGTCATAATAATGTACCTCAGTTTACTCTGAAGATTTAACAGTTAATAATCCTTTACTGGTCACGTGACGCAAAAGACTGGTAATTAAAGTCAAAGCTGAGTTAAGCTCATCAAGTCTTAAACAATTGGCTAATTCCAGAGTTTTACGGCAAATTCCCGCAATGTTGGGATTTTTAGAGAGATTTTATGCAAATTAGACTCAACCATACCACAAGTGGCCTGAGTTTGAGACCACGAGAGAAATGCCGATTGCGAATGCTTTTACGTTTCTTTCGAGTTCCCGAATGTTCGCTGTGTTTTATTACATAATAAAGCATGGATTTGTCTTCTTTATTTTTTAAATAATTTTTACTTTTGACTTTTGAAAATGGGGAATTTTAAGAATTCAAGAATTCTAAGTTCATTGAATGAAAAGAGGTATGCTTGCATGCGGAGAACTGACAGGTAAGTGTGCAAACTAGCATAATTATAATACTTGTTGAAAGCAAAAATTAGGAAGCCGTTAATCCTCTCTCGGAGAGCGAACCTTTGCCCCAAATATCAAATGAGGACATATTCATAAAAAAAGCATTTGTAATTTAAGATACTTTGATTGAACTTCAGTCCTATAACTGAAGCTTTGGCTACCTGTGATCGCTGGTGGCATTAAAGGGCTGATCGGCTTAATGACGTGTTCAAATAAGAAAATGACTCAGTGTTCCACTGAATTATTTTGGCATAAAAAACTTTTCAAAGGCATTTGAGAACAGGAGGAAAATGCTAGTGGAGAATGCTTTCTGCGTTTCTCTCTTCTTCTAAAATGTTCGACGTGTTTTATGAAAATATAATGCGTGGTTTTGCCTTTTCTATATGTTAGATAGTTTTTGCACTTGACGTGTTATGAAACTTGACTTTTGCAAGATTGACAAGGGTAATAAGAAGTTGTTGGAACTAAGAAGCAGGTCTACCAAAGAACAAAACAAGCTGCATGATACAGTCACAAAGAAAGCCAAGGATCAGGAAGAACCTCAAACGGTACGAGTGACACGTTTACAAACAACTCAATAAGTGATGGTCAAAAATAGACAAATTACGTCACTAACCGGTGAGAAATAGAAGGAGTTTGCTTGGATCATCATGTAATGGATATATTTTCATTCGAAATGACTCAGAGTTTCCTGATTTTACTGGTTAGCTGAAAGTTGAGGTATCGGTCGCAGATGGAATAATTTTGTTGTCACAAAAACTGCGAACAGTTGCACGGAAACAAAAGCTAAATATACACGCTAAAATATGCAGTTTTTTCTTTCGTTAAATCCGTATGCTCTTTCTTTCGCCACCAACGTTTAATCGGAGGCAAACTTCATCAAGCATCAACTTTGTGGAGAAGAAGAAAAACTATGCGGAAGTAGCCTAGATAATAGCTGATTTCAATACTTCGTTGAAAAACGCATGATGAGGAAAAAAGTTTTGCCATTGCAATTCATTAAACCGAAGAATCAGCAAAATAAAGAAGAGAACGAGCAGTAAAAATATGTGATAAAAAGCTAGTTACCTTTATGTCCGACAGATAAATTACATCTCTCAACACAAAACTGCCTCGGACGTAAAGAAGAGCACTGTCAAGATGGACACCTCTGAAAATCATAGAAATATCATCAGAGATTTCAAAAAGATCATAGACCACCTTCAAGAAGAGGGAGACAGGTGGACAGAAGGAAAGGCGTACGGTAATCTTGGCAACATGTATCACAGACTCGGAGATTTCAAGAAAGCCATAGACTACCATGAACGCCGCCTAAAAATTGCAAAACAAGTGGGAGAGAGGTCAGGAGAAGAACAGGGGTATGGTAATCTTGGCAACACTTATTTCAGTATCGGAGATTTCAAGAAAGCCATAGACTACTATGAAAGTTGTTTAAAAATTGTAAAAGAAGTGGGAGACAGGTTGGGAGAAGGAATGACGTATGGTAATCTTGGCAACGCTTATTTCAGTCTCGGAGATTTCAAGAAAGCCATAGACTACCATGAACGTCATCTAAAAATTGCAAAAGAAGTGGGAGACAGGTCAGGAGAGGGAAGGGCTTATGGTAATCTTGGCAACGCTTATCGCAGACTCGGAGATTTCAAGAAGGCCATAGACTACCATGAACGTCACCTAAAAATTGCAAAAGAAGTGGGAGACAGGTCAGGAGAAGGAAAGGCGTACGGTAATCTTGGCAACATGTATCACAGACTCGGAGATTTCAAGAAAGCCATAGACTACCATGAACGTTACCTAAAAATTGCAAAAGAAGTGGGAGACAGGTCAGGAGAAGGACTAACGTATGGTGGTCTTGGCAACACTTATTCCAGTATCGGAGATTTCAAGAAAGCCATAGACTACCATGAACGTCACTTAAAATTGCAAAAGAAGTGGGAGACAGGTCAGGAGAAGGAAAGACATATGGTAATCTTGGCAACGCTTATTTTCATCTCGGAGATTTCAAGAAAGCCATAGACTACCATGAACGTCACTTAAAAATTGCAAAAGAAGCAGGAGAAAGGTCAGGAGAAGGAAACGCATATGGTCGTCTTGGCAACGCTTACGACAGTCTTGGAGATTTCAAGAAAGCAATAGACTACCATGAACGTCACCTAAAAATTGCAAAAGAAGTGGGTGACAGGTCAGGAGAAGGAATGACGTATGGTAATCTTGGCAACGCTTATTTCAGTATCGGAGATTTCAAGAAAGCCATAGACTACCATGAAAGTTGCTTAAAAATTGCAAAAGAAGTGGGAGACAGGTCAGGAGAAGGAAAGGCGTATGGTAATCTTGGCAACGCTTATTTCAGTATCGGAGATGTCAAGAAAGCCATAGACTACCATGAACGTTACCTAAAAATTGCAAAAGAAGTGGGAGACAGGTCAGGAGAAGGACTAACGTATGGTGGTCTTGGCAACACTTATTCCAGTATCGGAGATTTCAAGAAAGCCATAGACTACCATGAACGTCACTTAAAATTGCAAAAGAAGTGGGAGACAGGTCAGGAGAAGGAAAGACATATGGTAATCTTGGCAACGCTTATTTTCATCTCGGAGATTTCAAGAAAGCCATAGACTACCGTGAACGTCACTTAAAAATTGCAAAAGAAGCAGGAGAAAGGTCAGGAGAAGGAAACGCATATGGTCGTCTTGGCAACGCTTACGACAGTCTTGGAGATTTCAAGAAAGCAATAGACTACCATGAACGTCACCTAAAAATTGCAAAAGAAGTGGGTGACAGGTCAGGAGAAGGAATGACGTATGGTAATCTTGGCAACGCTTATTTCAGTATCGGAGATTTCAAGAAAGCCATAGACTACTATGAAAGTTGCTTAAAAATTGCAAAAGAAGTGGGAGACAGGTCAGGAGAAGGAAAGGCGTATGGTAATCTTGGCAACGCTTATTTCAGTATCGGAGATGTCAAGAAAGCCATAGACTACCATGAACGTAACCTAAAAATTGCAAAAGAAGTGGGAGACAGGTCAGGAGAAGGAAAGGCATATGGTAGTCTTGACAACGCTTATGACAGTCTCAGAGATTTCAAGAAAGCCATAGACTACCGTGAACGTCACTTAAAAATTGCAAAAGAAGCGGGAGAAAGGTCAGGAGTGGGAAAGGCGTACGGTAATCTTGGCATCACGTATCACAGACTCGGAGATTTCAAGAAAGCCATAGACTACCATGAACGTGACCTAAAAATTGCAAAAGAAGTGGGAGACAGGTCAGGAGAAGGAAAAACGTATGGTCGTCTTGGCAACGCTTACAGCAGTCTTGGAGATTTCAAGAAAGCCATCCACCACTTCGAACTAAACCTCAAAATTGCAAAAGAAGTAGGGGATGACGTTGACATTGCTGGTTCGTTTCATAACCTTGGTACTTGCTTTGAATTTCTGCGCTCTTTAGACCAGGCTCTCGATTGTTATCGTCACAGTGTAGCAAAGTTCAATGACATTAGGTGTCGTCTTGGGTTTGATGATAAGCTTAAAATAAGCTTGCGCAATACGCAACAGGTGGCGTACGTGCGTTTATGGCGTTTGTTGGTAAAACAAGGCAAGGTTTTAGAGGGGTTGTTTTCTGCTGAAGAAGCACGTGCACAGGCTCTGAAGGATCTCATGGAGTTCAAGTATTCCCGTGTAAAAGACCAAGCAGGGTCAGGAACAGGAATCGCTACTATACATGACACATTAAGTTATCTTCCGTCAAATACAGTTTTCATAGCGATTGAAAAGCACGAATTAATTTTCTGGGCTTTCCAGAAAGGAAATGGTGTTCAGTTAAGACGAAAACAGATCAGCAGTGATGGTGAAGCCTACACTCTTTTAGAGTGTTTAATGCAGGTTACACGCCAGGAAATTGGTTCGAGAAATGGTATTGAATGCGAAGATCGTTCCTTGGATATGGCAAGAGAAGGAAACGTTATATATAAGAGATCCCCTTCAGATGAGAGAAAAGATCAGTCCGCAATATTTAACAAAGATGCATTAAGTACATGGTACGACGCCATCATAAAACCTCTCCAAGACTTGTTGCTTGACAGTGAACTGGTATTCGTCCCCGAAGGTCCAGTGTGTCTGGCTCCCTATGCTGCTTTCATGGACTCGAACTCAAAGTACCTTTGTGAGTCGTTCAGAATCCGAGTGATTCCCTCCCTGACCAGTTTAAAGTTGATCGCGGAGTGTCCAGCCGATACCACAGTAACAATGGAGCGCTTCTCGTGGGTGATCCGTGGGTACAAGATGTTACTTATCAAGGGGTAAGGTTACAGCAACTGCCATTCGCCAGAAAGGAAGTACAAATGATTGGACAAATACTTCACACTGTGCCCCTCATTGGAACAGAGGCAACCAAGGATGAAGTGTTGAAACAAATCTCATCAGTTGCCTTGGTACACATTGCAGCACATGGGCGGATGGAAACAGGAGAAATTGCCTTGGCACCAAACCCAGCACCTGCATCTGGGGTACCTAGCGTGGAAAATAATACCAGATAATACAACTGCGCATCTAGGAGGCTTCTCTTTCCTTCTTCAGTGCAACTACAAAGCCAAGGATCTCGATGTGAAAAATGTACCGCTTTTTTACGAAAGAGTGCTTAAATATTGGGAGGAGGTTACATGCTTGGCGGGCAAGGCTGATCTTAATCCAAACGAAACATTCATCTGGAACAACAGACACATTAAAATCAACAATAAAACTCTATTTTTTCCAGCGTGGTACCACAAAGGAATCTACAAAATTAAAGATCTAATAAGTGATAACGGTAAATTTCTCCCTTTTGACGTTTTTTGTCGTACGTTTGATGTTAAAGCTTGTTTTACAACATACTACGGTCTATGTAATTCAATCCGTCAAAATTGGAATGCTATCTTCAAAGAATCCCATGGCGTTTTAGAATTAATTTCAAATTGGCGTACTAACAACTCGAACTTAACCACTGCAGATCTGCTGAGTGTTATCGCAGATAATAAATTTGTGCCTCCTTCAGCAGAGCAAAAAATTCTTAATTCAGGTGTATCTAAAGATAACTTATCAAAAGTATATCTTCTACCATGGAGTATAACAAAGGAAATTAAATTGTGCATGTTTCAGTTTAAAATTATTCATAACGCAGTGTTCACAAAGGACAAGCTTTTCAAAGCAAATATTTTACAGGATGACAAATGTTTTCACTGCAAAGACAAAGTAGAAACACTTTTGCATTTGCTTGTCCACTGTCCGCATACAGTGGCTTTTTGGGATCATTTTCGGGAATGGTGGCGCAAAAATACCCATATTGTACTGAACCTTACACCTACTATGGTGTTATATGGTGTGATAGATAACTCAAGGTTCTGCACGCTACTCAATTTGGCCCTGTTAGTTGCCAAGTTCTACATATACCGATGCAGTCTAGACGATACACCTCTATACTTCCCTGTGTTTGAAACAGAATTACGTGAAAAAGCAAGGATTGAGAAAGATATTGCTACGAGAAATGGTAATCTAAAGCATTTCAAGATTAAATGGGAACCTCTGATCCGCAGCAAATTTATTGGAGATGTCGATATTTGAGAGACCTTTTGACCCGCTTTGCAATTTATATAGTTATTTATTTGGATGTTTTTATTTGTCTATCTCTTTTTTTTTATTTAATGTAATTGCTTTATACGTCGTTGATTTTTTATCTACTGGTTCTTTTTGTTAATATGTGTATAGTACTCTTGTAATTGCTTATCTATTATATTGTAACCTTTTTTGTGTTCTTTAATAAATTACATTAAAAAAAAAAAAAAATCTGGGGTACCTAGCGAGGAAGACTTCCTTTTAACAATGACAGACGTGTTAAGTGCTCAGATAAGAGCAAGACTAGTTGTGTTGAGTTGCTGTCATAGTGCTCGTGGGGAAATGAAGGCTGAGGGTGTGGTTGGCATATCAAGGGCATTTTTGGGTGCCGGTGCTCGGTCTGTTTTGGTGTCACTGTGGGCGATTGATGATGAAGCCACTTTGGAGTTCATGAAAGTTTTCTACCTTTACCTGAAGAAAGGAAAAAGTGTCAGCGAATCTCTGAACCAAGCCATGAAATGCATGAGAGAATCTGACCAGTTTAGTGCAGTGAAGTACTGGGCTCCGTTTGTACTTATTGGTGATGACGTCACCCTGGAGTTTGGTGAACACAAATAATAGGTTTGCACTGTAAGTAGATCCATATCAGGTGTTGAAACGTTATATTGAAGTCCATGGCCCGGATATTCAAAGCAGGCTTAGGCTGAGGCAGGTTTAGAATCAACTGATTCATTTAAAGAGTACGGATTGTGATGTTTTGGTCTTCATTTTGATTTTGATACTTTCAAGACGTATCTTCAAATTTGCGCTTGGAATACTATTAAAGGGGAAAGAAAAAATCTTCAGAAACTGTTACTCCTGGGTTAGCGTCAATCAACTTCTGAACAACCCGCCCCAGAAATTTGACTCCTCGTGCACGTGTAATTATCTCGTATTATAGAAATCAGCGAAATCAATCTTTAGATAAGAACTGATAAGGGTAAGAACGCGTTGTGAAATTAGTTGCATAAATTAGTTTGTATTGTATAAATACGACTTACAGTGCCAATGGCGAAATTATTGCAAAGCAAGTAGCTGTCTAAGACGAGTTACAATTTGATACGTATCATGCAGCTTGTGTAGCAATGTGTTCCGAGGCAAGTCATGTATCCATCTTTTGAGTTACATTAAGTGCATTATTTTGAGACCCTGCGCCGGCGTTGTTTAGCGCTCTTTAATTCAAATTCTTTGCACTTAAGATTTTAGAATGAGCGGCATTGTTTTGTATTTAGCGTATTTCGTTGTTTTTTTTTTATTAAATAAAATGCTTGACTTCACTTGCCTTATTTTCTACCTTTGTGTTATTTTAAGCTAACAAATGTGAGACAAATAAAGCTATCTGATGGGAATCAGATTAGCAGGCTGAAGGTCTGAAGTTTGTACTTTGAAATTAATGAAAAAACTTTATCGTGTTATTTTTACATTGCAACGTCGCCTTTCAGTGTTAGAGAACATGAAGCGGCGTATGTTATAACTGCAAGAACTTTTCAAGTGGTGTTGAAACTTGCTATTTTTTCTTCATTCTGTTAGCTACAAAACAAGGAACTGTGGTTCAGTGAAGAAGCATCACAGGACACCCAAGCATAACGTTTGAATATTATTAAAAATGGCGTTTCAAAATATAAGACTTTGTATGGGATTTCGAAGCGAACATTTTGAGCAATACATAACAGCAAACTAACTGAATAAAGTTCATGAAACATTACATGGTGTTGTTTGCTATCCTAACAACGCATTTTGAGCAATTTTAGGTCTATTTACCTTACTGTGTATTAGTACATGTATAATACATTGACAAGGAAGGAGTCATTTGGCCCGATTTAGCCACTATCACCGCTCGACACGTTTCGGAATTCGCTCGAATTTACCCACAAATCTAGTTCAGGCTCCCATTCTGACTTAGCGACTTGACAAAAGGAAGACATACAAGTGATTTTCTCAAAACCAGTTGCACATACCTCGTGTCCCAAAAGAATTATCCACTGCACAAAATCGTAATAGCATCTCAAAATAGGCCTCCATGGATCGGTGAGGATCCCGATAGCCCCGTTTGACCGCGGTCGGCACTGGACACCAGTCAAATCATGCCCTTATCGGGAGGGCCACGCTCGTTTTGGTCGTGTTACAATTGTAGTAACTATGACCCGGTACGGACACAAAATTGTCGCTCCAACGTAGTCTGGTTCGCGTGAGAAAATCGTGTTACAAGCGGATAGCAAAAATAAATCATTCCCATTTCTGAGTTTATATCCATTTTCAGGGTGTATATTTTCTTGTTTTTTTAATAAGTAGGTTACCTGACCGGCTTCATGCAAATATAGAAGTAGTTATATACTTGGGGGTACGAAAGCATTTTTTCAAAATGCTTTCTTACCAATCCCAAGTATTAACTACTTTCCATCTGATGGTAATATTTTATGGAAAACTATATGTTTTTTTATTTTTTGGTATCGAACACATGGCTCCATCACATGGCTTTATCACATGGCTCCATCACGGCAATAGAATCCTCGGCATGACAAAGTATTTGATTGGCTTGCGTTAGCAAGACATTCAAAGACGAAGTCACGGGGATGGAGGATTCGTCATTGCAAAAGGCGCCTTGGTGGGAAGAGCTCGAAGAGCGATGGGCGCCTTATTATGTGATGGTATTATGTGATGGTATTATTTGACGGTATTATTTTATGGAAAACTATATGTTTTTTTTTCATGGCGCCATTTTTTATGCATTGGGGAACAAAAGCGGAGCTTTTGTGAGGCAGTGAATTGATCGCAAAGCGATCAAGAGGGGAAGTTTCTTTTTGCGATGCTGGTTTCATTTTATGGTTTCCTCTGGGAGGTATAAAAAGCATTTTCACATGTTGGTAGGAGCCGAGCAGGCTCGGGAAGTCGTCACTTTAGTGACGAGTGAGGCTCCTTTCAGCCTACAGTGGGTAGAGACGTAGTCTCGTAGGGCACTGTAGGCAACATGGTTCCAGATCATTTTTATTTCATGTGGAAACGAACGCATTTTTATATATGCTAGATCCATATTTTCGCATTGGGGAACAAAAGCGGAGCTTTTGTGAGGCAGTGAATTGATCGCAAAGCGATCAAGAGGGGAAGTTTCTTTTTGCGATGCTGGTATTATTTTTTGGAAAAAATAATTGAAAACCGTTATATTGGTCGTATTTTTTTAATAATTTGCTAAATTCAGAAGAGTATGCATCATATCCATATTGGTTGTTAGTTAATATACTTAAAATATATTGTCTTTCGCTTTTATCGAACGGATTGCTATCATATGATTTGTATTTATTGATTGTACCGTTACGGTTTCTGAATTCGACTTTCTTATATTTGTGATAATATTTGTCCAAAAATCCGTGAAAGTGAATTTTATAAATTTTTATAGTTTTTGTACTGTTATCATTGTAATTAATGGTTTTTAACATTTCTATTTCTATTTCTTTATATTCGGTTTCAGATTCATCGTTTTCATTCATATTACCTCTGTAAGTGTTTGATCTTTTTTCGTCAATTGTACCATCAGGGTGTATGTATTCAACCATCTTCCATCTGAAATTTGGTGTTTTCTCATTACCAGCGTAATATTTTAAAATATGAATTTTTTTTGTACATCCATCATCATAATGAATATTTATTGTCATTTTTACTTCTCGGGTTGCGATTTTCATATATATATATTATTCAGATAATGTTTAAGAAAAATAATATCTCACATAATAGTATAGAATGAATTGTAACAAGGAATTACATGATGAACTGAAAGAATCAGGAGATATTGTTTGTCCTTTTTGTGACCAAAAATTGGAAGATTCTAATGAAAAACCGAAATATGATGAATGCTGTGATAATCAGTATATTATTAATGACGATGGGATGTTAGCCTGTCTAAGTTGTGGTATTGTTCAAGGATATAATTATGTGAAAGAATATGTTAATTTTTATGAAAATAGACATAAATTTATTAGAAAATCTGTTTACCATCGAGAGTACCACATTAGCAACATATTACTCGATATTGAAGAAAAATATAACATTAAAATATCAAACTGTCAGAAATATAAGATCGATAGAGTGTTTACAGAGATCGGTAAGGTTCTTAATGAAGTTAATGGAACTAGGAAAAGGATGATTAGCGTAAATTTCATTATGAGAAAGATATTCAAGATGATGGGAATACCTTACAAAAATATTCCAATTAGTAAATCGAAAAAAACTTTAGCTTTTTATAATAAATATTGGGCTAGTATTATGTCTCTAATCGGTGATAAAATAAAATCTATTATTGGATGAATACCTTATTATATTTCTTTTCAAATTTGTCAGTTAACGGACACATATCTACTATTATATCATCTAGAATTTTGACAAAATCAATAAATTCTTTGTCATTATATTCCAGTCCTCTCATAAAAGATCGCAAATGTGTTAAAACTTTTTCGTACGAAGTGTATGCGAATTTTAACATCTCAATCTTCCTTTTATAATTTTTAGCCTCTGAATATGATTTAAGTAAGAGCCCAGAACCGGATATCACTCCAAGAGGAATAGGGTTTAGTGTTACACCACCAACTACAGTCCCAGTTACTATCAAAAAAACAGATCCAATATTACATGCAAGTTCTGCCTTTTTGTAATATTTAAATGTCATTTTTGCAAGCCAATATTTTTTATGATAGAATTTGTACAATGCTTTCAACTCAGATATTTGATCTTCCGTTAAATTTTCTGAAACATGGTTCCAATTGAATATGCTTTCACGTCTATCCATATATATTATATGGTTACATTTTTTTCTTTTTTGAACGATTTCTTAATACTGATGTATAATTTTCTGATGTTTCGAACTATTTTTTCTATATTCTCAATAATTTCGTTGATTAAAATAGCTGTTCTCATTATATTATAAAGTTAGATTATTCATTATCTTCTTCGGAATCCTCATTTTTTTGGGGGGGGGATAATAATATATTCTAAAAAGCATTCCATGCTCCAATCAGATGGATATCCCGCATTGTGCTATATTGTAAATGAAAATTTTTGTGGAAAGTTATCACGCACTTGTTTGATACTCGATACGAAGTATAATTGCGTTGTAACTTTTCCAAATATCATCATTCATATTTAGTTCAAAAGCCAAAATCCCAGACGAAGGCATTTGGAAAGAATTTAGGTTTATTGTCTGATACCACCCACTTTTTCTTGAGGTAAAATTTCTTGAAGAGCTTAGAGTTCCAGTAAAAAAATTCCGTAAAGATGTTTTGAGTTTCAAAGATATTTTTTTGTGTCTATGTACAGTGACATGAGAAGAAGAAGAAGTGATTGGACGCGTACAATATATATCAATATTTTTCAAAATCGCTTCACCCGGCAATGACATTATTTCGGCGCCATTTAAAACAAAATTTTTGTTCCCTTTTGTCGAATTTAAAAAACCGTTTATGTGGTGAATGGAAGAGCGTAGTTGGTGCCCGTTTAAAGACAAATCCGTTTCCATTACCATCTTACCATTTTCAATAACAAAAGCGGTGTCATAGACACTTGGGTCAACATTTGAAATTGTTTCTTTAACACCATAGACAATTAAATGCCCAATTGTTAATAACGATTGCTTACTGACTGTACCGTGCAGATCGAGATATATAAATTGTGGGGGTGAGCTACCCCATCTGTGAAAATGGATAACTGTTTTGGTGTACTTCTCGAATGTTTTGGTTGTTTCATCAGAAATTGAAATCGTTGTTCCTTGAGCTGTTACACTTATCTCATTCATTTCCGGCGGGAACCATTCAACGACCATTGTGTAATACCCCACTGGAAGTTTATATAAGTTAAAACCAAGACGTGAGCGGTACTGGAAGGGTGAGCTTTTTTCAAACAAGAGTTTAAGTTGGTAAGCTTTTTTATTAATTTGATGTGGAGAATTGGGAAAATCGACAATACCCAAAACCTCGATATTGTTTTCACTCGAAGATTCATCAGTGTCTTCCATCAAGTATCTGAAGGCGTCTCGTTTTTGTCCTGAGTTATTGATCTGAGATTCACGAATTTTTTGAGTGACAAGATTTCTCAAATCTTTTATTTCCTCTTGCACAAAATCAACATTAACTGCGGATTTTGAATCTCTGTAATCGGTTTGTAAGTTAATAATTTTATTGTTATTTAAATTCAAGTTTCCAGTCATATTGTTGGCGTCTCTTTGGTTTGATGGAAGATCAAGATTGATAATTGAATTATTTTTCATATCAATATCAGATCCTTTATCCAGTTTTTTTTCAAGCTGATTTTCGACATACTTTTTATTAACACAATGGTCTGAATTAACTGGATCTTTCACATTTGTGATGAAATTATTGTTCATGTCAATATGTTGCTCCATTCGACCTCCTTCCTTCTTTGACAAGAATATCTCTCTTTGCGATTCATAACTGATAACCTTGTTGAGATTACCATGAACTGGATAATTGTCTTTTGGGACAATGAGTGACCCTGTCATCGTATCACCTGCTTTTAGCATGAATTGAGATGTATCCACACTTGGAATATTGGCTATCTCTGAATCAAGATAAGATTTTGTAACCACGTCATTATTATTAGTTCCCTGTTTTACATTAACCAGTTTTTTGTTTTGCATATCATAATCATTATTAGAATCTAATTTAAATCCAATACCAGGTAAGCCTCTTAAACCTATCTTACCTAGTCCTTGAGAATCATCATGATTAAGGATTCCGTTAGTATAACTCATATAATATTAGTTTAGATTTTTTCATCGAAATTTCGGGCTACCTTTTTTTTAACCTTATCAACATACAAAAAACTGTATGGATCCTTAGTAGCTTTCTGATAATATGATTTATTTATGTTCAGTTCTCGGCAAATCATCGATTGCTCGTTTATAGAAGGAAAATCAAAAACACAAAAATGTGTACTATTCAGTCTTATTGTTTTATCGGTTCCGTAATAGCTTTGACTCAAATATATACAACAACAATTTTTATTTCTAGAATTGGTAAAGTAGTCTCGTATCCGTTCGTCATTTTTCTTACCTGTATTCAAATAGTCATCAAATATGATTAATTTTTGGTTTTCATCAGACAAATCTGTCAGAGGGATGATTTCATCGTTACTTGCTTCTATCACGTCATAACCGACCTCTTTTGATATTGGTTCAAGAGATTTTAACAGATGCTTATATTTGCTTTGTTGGAGATTGCGAGCGTAAAGATATATTTTATCAAAATAGAGAAGCCTATATATCATATCAAGCAAAAGGTTAGTCTTGCCACCACCAGAGGGGGCACAAATAAGCATCCTGAAACATCGGTTTGGCATGAAACTCTTTAATTGAACAAAATCGTTGTTTTCATCATCTTGAATGTCGTAATTTTGTATCTTCATATGATATTATGTTATACAATTTTATCGTATTGCGACACGCTATGCGACACGCTATGCGAGCGTTTTTATATATGATAACCCTAATTTTTCCGAACAAAATACGAAATTTTATGTAAACAAATGATATAATGAGTTTACTCAAATGGAAAGAAATGGCTGAGAAACGATCCGAGCTTGGTAAAAAGATTAACACAGTGAGAGAGACAATAAAACAAAAAACGATATCTGATCAAATGGGTGAAGTTGAGGCAGAGAAACTTTTCAAACCTATAACATCAGGATTAAAGGAACTTACAGCCCCAAAAGCACCGTTGAGAAGATTGGTAAAGAAAAAGCGACCTGTTCCAGATTATGGAATAGCTATTGATGATGAAGTGCCTGATTATGGATTGGACGATTTGTTTGATCAACCTGTTCTACCACAAAATGACAAACAATTGGTTCCAAAACCTCCATCTTATGAAGATGTCCTTGAGGATTTAGCATCAGGTAAAAAACAAATGTATATAGATCCAGAATACATGTATGAACCAGAAGATCTTCCACCTGAATACGAAGAAGAAGAAGTACCAGATTACGAAATCCTTGAGGAGGATGAAATTAACCGAGTTTTAGATGAATATAATCTTCCGAACTACGATGATGTTGAATTACGACTCAAACAAGAAGAAATGAATGACCAAAAAAAGAAATCTTATCTGAAAAAAATCTTGAAAGATGCTAAAGAGAAACGGCAACAACTAAATGGCCATTCGATGAATATTACTAAAAAATTAAATAGTGGCTCAATCACTGAAGCTGAGGCTCAATATCAAAGAAAAATTATTCAAGATACAAGAAAGGTTCTTACTGATTATGTAAATTACAATAATCAAAGACTGAAAAATATTAAAGGATCTGGTTTGAAGAAAAAAACAAAAAGAGGTGGACAGGTAATGTTTTTCAATAATCCAACAGAAATGATGAAAAAACTTGAACTGATTATCGGATCAAAGGTTGCTGGTAATAATAGCATAGAGCTAAGAAACACAGGTGTCGCACTTCTCGACATCTTGTTGAGAAATTCAATACTCAATAAGCCGCAATATAACAAAATATACAAAAACTATTTTAGTCTAAACTAATCATATAAATGAATAGACAACTTATCTTATCATCCCATACAGTCAGAGACAAGAATGGTAATAAACCGAGTGATTTCATAATCAAATACATCAATCCGATAATTCTCAATCCAAATCGACAATATGAAATCGGACTAGACCGAATCATTTCAATGTCATTTACTTGGTTTAATGTGACAAAAGAACTCAATAATCAGAAAATCAGATATTCATCTGATAGTGGTACTAATTGGACAGAGTTGATATTAAGTCCTGGTGTATGGAACTATGTCGATTTCAATAATTTTTTAAAGGATGAAACTAAAACAGGAACAGCTAACAATCCGTCATATCCGATCAGTCTCGAATTCGACGATACAATATTTCGCACAATAATCACATTAGCCACAAATTATAGATTAGATCTGACTCAGTCAGATTTCAATAATCTCATCGGTTTCAATAAAAAGATTCTAACTTCTTCTGAAAATGTTGGTGATTACATTCCTAATCTCTCTCAAGACAGGGAAATCTTGAACGTTCATTGTGACCTCATATCCGAAAGTCTAGTTGATGGTGATGAAACGGATATTATATATAGTTTCAGTACCTCAACTCTCACCCCGAGTTATAGTTTCACACAAGAGCCAAGACGAGTACAGTTCAATCCTGTCAATAAAAATACGATTAATAAAATTCGGATTTATATCACCGACGGTAAACGAAGAATTATACATCTTAATCATAGTGACACTTCATTCAGTTTGATTTTAAGAGAGAAGAGAGATTAATCTAACTAATAGTTATATATGTCGTCGTATGAATACAAGCGTATTTATCATCCAAAACTTGGACGATTTGTTTATGAACATAAAGGATCTGGGATCATTGTTGACAACATTTTCAAACCTGTTGGAAGGGTGTTAAGTAAAGTTCCAGAAATGGTTTTAAAACCTTTTGCCAAAAAAGCGCTTGAATCTGGTATTTCACATGCTGGAGACAAACTGGGAAAAAAAGCAGCTGAAAAAAGCGGAGAGCTTATTATGAGAAAATTACACGGTTCAACTAAACAATCAATGAATAAAACCATGAAACCAACCAAACCTACTAAACCAAAACAAGAAGAAGATTACAACACAATTCTGAATAGACTTATATCTGGTACTGGATTAAGACGATAAAATGTTATTAAAAAGTGAGTTTTATCCAATTATAAATAGACTAGCAAGTGGGAAATGGTTTATATAAAAAGTGAATTTTATCTAAACTATCAATATATAATGAGTTTCAGAACAAGTGATAATTTACAAAGATATGAATACGTTCATTTCCATTTGGACAATGTCATTGAGCAACCTGCTAACAATCAATCACAGAAAAAGACGGGTTACAGATTCACAATCAACGATAGGTCGACTATGTTCGATTTTTTTAATGGGTATTTCGAAGTAACTAAAGAGCTTCAAAAAAGGGCAGATGGTACTGGATATGCTCAAGCAGATCGCATCACCATGATAAACGGATCTTCTAGTTTGATCAAACATATGGTTATTAAATCGTCTGGTAAAATAGTATACGAGAGTGATAATTTACATAGAATTACGAATGTTAAAAATTTACTCGAATATAGTGATGATTTTAGTAGATCCGTTGGAAAGAATTCGTTCTGGTATCTTGATACTGACAGAACTACAGCAGATACAAACACAGGTTTCGAAGCCCGTCGCATTTTAACCCAGGCTAATCAGAATAACGGCGGCGGAGGAGCTAAATCGAATAACGAGATGATACCGTTGAACCGATACAGTTTTTTCCAAAAATTAGAAAAAAAAATGTTGCCCCCAATGCAGCTCGCATTTGAACTTACACTTAACGAAGACAGTGAAATGATTCACATGGCAAACGGCACAGACGCTGGTCGTGTTGTAGTAAAGAGATTGTATCTTTGGCTCCCAAGATTAATTCCAAAAGACAGCATGTATAGTAATTTCGTTTCAGAGTTTCTCAAGCCAACAACCTGGACATATATGCGAGATCTCTACAATCAGTCAGCAAATACCAGAGCTATTCAGAATATGTTTCAAATCAGTCCAGCTATCGACGACGTTAAACATGTTTTTATATATCTCCAGCGGACAGATGCACCGAATGATGATGAAGCAGAGAGGAGTCCGTATTTGTTTGACACTTTCAAGTTGAATGCTGCTGACGCTAATAGCTCTCTCTCGAGTTGTCGTTTAGAATATGGAAACAACACGTTCTATCCCGAACTAGAATACGATGCAGATTCTAAAATCAGGATATTCAATGATCTCATGAGTTATGCATTTCGTAAAAACGATTACAATTCTGGGACACAACTTAATGTATCTAATTTTAGTAGTTTGTACGGATTAATATATTTCGATTTGACATATCAAAAAGAGGTAGTGACGAGAGATCCTAAACAGTTGATTCTCCATTATCGTTTGAATGTTGCCCCAGCTGCTAACGTCCGAGCCCATAGTATCGTATTTTACGAGAGTGAGGTTGTTGTTAAGACAGTTGGAAACGAATTGATGATAGTTTAAATAAATAAGTTTTACATCGATGAAAATTTAAATGAATATGTTTTTTAAAACAGAATTTATCTAACATATATAATATGACACAACTATACGAAATCAAAGTTAGTTTATCACCAAACCAGAAAAAGAATCTTAGTAACGCGTATCATAAAAGAGAAACTATCGTTTTGAGACTGACAAAGGATTCATTATCTGGGAATGACACTCTATACGTACCTCAGAATATAGTTAAGCGATTGGATAAAAATAGAAAATTGAAAAAGGGAATGGACATCAAACTAGCAAAAACAAACATTCGAAAGCAAGTTGGTGGATCACTCCTCTCTACAGTTTTGAATCTGGGACGAACTTTTGCTCCCACTATTGCTAAGACTCTTGGATTGTCGGCTTTAGCTGGAGCAGCTAGTGAAGGAGCATCTCAGATCATCAAAAAGATATCTGGAAAAGGAATTCAAACTGGTGGGTTTCTCATACCACAAAATAAAATCGACCAGTTGATAGCATATAAACATCTTTTGACCACAAAACAAAAGAAGGATATATTAAATGCTCTACAAACCGGTTCTGGTGTTCATATAAAACCAACAAAAGTACAAACAGGTGGGTTCTTAGGTACTCTTCTCGCATCAATTGGAGTCCCTTTAGCTATTGAGGCAATAAAAAAGATGACTGGTAAAGGTGCCCCTCAGATGGGACAGCCTAAACAAAGACCACCCAGATCTATACCAAGTACTGCTAACAATCAAGATGGTGGTTTGTTAGTTCCGATGTATAGAACTCCACCTTTTTATGGAAATTGGCCGAACGATACAATCGGTATGGGAATTAAAAAAAAAAGAAAAGCTCAGAAAAAGGGCGAAGGTCTACTATTAGGCAAGAACTCACCCTTCAAAAACGTCCCACTGTTAAACATTCTGTTGTAAAACCCGAATTCCATAAGAATGTCCCATTAAGTAATTATGATTTAATAAAATGGTGTAAATATCTGAATATCCCAATTAATGATGTATTGTCAAGAGATGAAAATGTTCCTCACAATCATAGACAGGCTCTATTCATTTACAATCTTGAACCGAGTTATATGTCAGGGAGTCATTGGGTGGCTACTTATGTTAAGGACAAAGTCCTCAATTACTTTGATAGCTTTGGTTTGCCTCCCTTCCAAGAAATGGTCAATCACGCGAGAAAAAAGAATTTAACATTGCTTCATCAGAACAATCAAATACAAAATTTACTGACGACAACATGCGGTTACTTCTGTTTATACTTTTTGAATGAGATGAATAAGGGTAAATCATATTTTGATCTGTTGGAAGTTTTCGACATATACGATACGACGAATAATGAGAGGTTTCTAGAACGGTATTTCAAAAATATGTAATCAAGTTATATATGAAATCTTATTGCGTGAAACAAAAAAGGGTCACAGAATGTGTACCTGGGAGTGAACGATATGTGAGAGCCAAAAATGGGAGGCTTATGCTTAAATGTATTTGTGGTGAATGTGGTATTACTAAGACTAAATTCGTCAAAAGTCAAAAAGGAGGTGAAAATCCATTAGGTAAAGCTTTTGAGGCAGCCAAAATAGCCGAACAAATAACTCGCAAAGTAATTCCATCAACCAACCATGTATTTGACCGATATTGGTCTGGTGATATCTTAAAAGGTGCTTTCACAGCACCAACAGGTATAACAAGCAAGAAATTCTGGACTAAACCAAAGAAGGGTACTGTCATGCGTTTGGTGAAAAATCCAAAAACTGGTAAATATGAGAACGTATATATTGAACCTTAATCTAATCTAATCATATTATATATGAAATCTTATTGCGTGAAACAAAAGATGGTCACAGAATGTGTGCCTGGGAGTGAACGATATGAAAAGGCTAAAAATGGGAGGCTTATGCTTAAATGTAAATGCTCTGAATGTGGAATAACTAAGACTAAATTCGTTAAACAGGCGGGAAACGGGCTAGCCCGTCGAAAGGGGCGGGCTTACTAGATACAGTAGCATCAACTGGTACTGATTTATTGATTCACCACGGTATTCCTTGGTTGGGAAAAAAGGCTGTTGAAATGGGTCGATATTATGGATCAGAAGCCTTGAGAAACCCAAAACTGCAGAAAAAGGCTATCGATTATGCTCTGGATAAGTTGAATCCAATGATTCAAAATGTCGGAAGTCAAGCTCTTGATCAATTATCAACCAAAATAAGACCAAATAGAAAGTATAAAACTGACAGGAAGGATTTGGATGGTGGTAGTTTAGATATCCATAAACTAATTGGTAAATTACCAAGACCAAAAGCTGGATTCACTCCAGGTAAGTATAAATATTTAGGTCCGTATAATCCGCTGGAAGAGCAGCTGCAGTACGATAAAAATACTGGCAAGGTGACCAAATGGAATGTAAAACCTCTCAACAAGGTCGATGAAATAGCAGCTCATCATGATATTTGTTATGACATGGGGAAAAACAAGGTTGAATGTGACAAACAAATGGTCAAGTCATTGGATGAAATACCTTATGGACAAATGCCAAAATGGGGACAAACAGCACGATTTCTAATCAACACGAAGCAGAAACTGGGTCTTGGTGTAAAACAAAGGAAGACAAAAAACCTGAAAAGCCGTCGAGTGAAGAAAACTGGCAAGAAAAATTAGCTGATGAGCTTCATAAACCGATAAAGCGTAACTTCACCCGGCGGCGGGTAATTGTAAACCATATTGACGAGACATGGTGTTCAGATATCGTTGAGATGCAAAAATTCAGTCGATGGAACGCTGGCTACAGATATCTTCTTATGGTACTTGAGGTATTCTCTAAATACGGTTGGATAGTTCCATTAAAAGATAAAAAGGGTGAAACCGTTATGAATGCTTTTAAAACAATATTCAAAGAGGGGCGTAAACCACAATATCTTTGGACAGACAAAGGCAAGGAGTATTACAACAAACATGTTAAAGAACTACTTGATAAGAATAAAATAACCTTATACTCAACCGAAAATGAGGAAAAATCTAGTGTTTGTGAAAGATGGAACCGTACAATCAAAACCAAAATGTGGAAGCAGTTTACTGTTCAAGGTAATACAAAGTATTTAGACATGCTACCCAAATTAGTGAAACAGTATAACAACACCAGACATTCAAGCATAAAGATGACGCCTACAGAAGCCGGTAAAAGGAAGAATCAAGGAACTGTTTACTTTAATCTGTATGGTGATATGGAGCAAGTATCATCTAAACCGAAATTCAAAATAGGTGATAAGGTTAGAATAAGTAAGTATAAACGAAATGTGTTTGATAAGGGCTATACACCGAATTGGTCTGAGGAAATTTTTACAGTTGATGAAATACAACATACAAACCCAATCACATACAAACTAAAGGATCTCAGAGGTGAAGATATTCAAGGGAGTTTTTATGAACCTGAATTATTAAAAGCTAAACAGGAGGTATTCCGTATCGACAAAGTTATTAGGAGAGATTACAAGAAGAAACAAGCTTTAGTCAAATGGAAGGGATATAGTGATGACTTCAACAGTTGGATTCCGTTAAAGGACTTGAAGGATATATAAAAATAAAAATTATATGTAAACATATATATATAGATGGATACTGAAAATCGGCAGTGGTTCTGCGATATTTGTGAGAGGAACTATAGTTTGAAGAGAAAGGAAAAACATCTTCTAACTAAAGTTCATAAAAAGAATAAAGAACGTTCAGATCGTGAAGAGGCTTACGAAGAATATCTAATACGTCGAGATGAACTATTGATGGAAAATATTAGAGATATGGATTTGGAGGGGTTCGTAGAAAAACGTAAACTTGTTGAAAAACAACTTAAAAAAGAATTTGGTCGAAATTATAAAGTTTCTGAATGAATTGAAACGCATCTTACTTATTTAAAGATATATAGTATATATATATATATAGTATTATATATGGAAAATCAGAATGTTAAGAGAGGTCGAGGTAGACCACCAAAATATTCAACTGAAGAAGAGAGGAAGGATGCTTTAAGACGACAAAAATCGAAGTACATGCTAGACAAAGAATGGTATTGTGATATTTGTAAAACAGGTCGTAACTATACACTGGCTGGCAAGCATTGTCATTTGAAGACGATAAAGCACCAAAAAATAGCATTGCATCAATATCATGGAGAAAAATAATTGACATAATGCAAGGACATAATGCATAATAATGTTTCATAATTACAGTTCAAAGGATCAAATCGCGGATCATTTGAATTCTTGACTGTGTTTGAACGCAGATTAAAACTACTTAAAAAAATATCTTTACTATAGTATATATAATGAAATCAGAAAAATCTAATTATATAAATATGGATAAAGCTAGTTTGAAGAAACTAAGCAAATCGAAACTTATCAAATTACTTATGAAGCAGGAGAAGAAGCCAGTTCCAGCACCAAGGAGGCCAATACCAACACCTCGCAAGAGTGTCAAACAGATGGCTAAAGAATATGAAGAAAACATCATTCTTCCACCTCCAGAATTCAGGAATGATTACAAACCCATTCCAACACCAAGGAGTAAAAAACCAGTTCCAACACCAAGAACCATAATAAAACAAACAGACAAAGCTTTAAAAGATTTCACTAAGTCATTTGAAATTGGCATTAAAAACAATAAAGACCCCTTACCCCAAATGCAAAACACAAGAAAAGCAATAGAACATCGTTTAATAACTTTGTTGAATGAAATGAAAGGCTTGAAATACCTTGAAACATTGAAAGTCACATTTAGCAAAATGTCTGATGGTGAAAAAGTGATTAAAACTGCATATTTCAACAGTAAAGCCCAAACAATAATCAACCAAATGGAAATCAATGAAGAATTACAAATGTCTAAACAAAATATCTTAAACCTGATCTCCCAGTGGATATCAGAAGGATCTGGTTGGACAATCCAATCTGTTGATAGCCATTACCTCAACATTGTCAAATACAAGCCAATGAATGGATCCTCATATATCCAACTGCCTTCTGAACTGCGAAATAGTGCTAAGGGACTAATTAACATGAAAAATGAGGATAATGAATGTTTCAGATGGTGTCATATCCGACACTTAAACCCACAAGAAAAATATCCTCAAAGGATTAAAAAAGTCGATAAACCATACATTGAAAAGTTAGATTACTCAAACATTGATTTTCCAGTCAGTGTCAAACATTACAACAAAATTGAGAAGCAAAACAGTATTAATATAAGTGTATTCGGGTACGAAAACAAAGAGCCATATCCCATCTATGTTTCCAAAGAAAAGTATGAAGATCATATGGAACTACTTCTGATAACAAAAAATGAAAACAAGCATTATGTTCTGATAAAGGATTTCAACAAATTCATGTATAACCAAACAAAACACAAAGAGAGGAAACACTTTTGTATGTGGTGTCTGCAACGTTTCAGTTCAGACAGGGTTTTAAACAATCATAAAGACATTTGCATTCAAGTGAACGGCACCCAAGCAATTAAAATGCCAGACAAAGACAATAACATACTGAAATTCAACAACTTCCATAAGCAACAACCTGTACCATTTGTCATCTATGCTGATTTTGAGGCTATAACTGAAAAGATACAAAGATGTCAACAGAAGGGTAACAAATCATACACAGAAGCATACCAAAGACACACAGACTGTGGATATGGTTACAAGGTTATCTGCTGTTATGACGACAAATATACAAAACCAATACAAATATATAGAGGCGAAAAGGCTGTTTATAAATTCATGGAAAACATGTTAGAAGAAGTGAAATACTGCAAAAAAGTAACGAAAAAACATTTCAATAAACCATTGAGAATGACAAAAGAGAATGAACATGAATTTGAAAAAGCAAAAGAATGCCACATATGCGACAAAAAATATACTGAGAAAGACATTCGAGTGAGAGATCATTGCCATATTACTGGTAAATACAGAGGCTCAGCTCACCAAGAATGCAATCTGAAACTCAGAATAAATCCAGAAGAAATAAAAATTCCTGTTATATTCCATAATTTGAGAGGTTATGACAGTCATTTCATTATGCAAGAAATTGGAGCTATTGTCAAGAATAATACATACAAAAATAAGAATGGAGAGGAGAAACAAATGAATATCAATGCTATTCCAACTAATATGGAAAAGTATATGGCTTTCATGCTTGGCAACCATCTGAAATTCATCGACAGTTTCCAATTCATGAGTTCAAGTTTGGATAAATTAGTGAGCAACTTACCAGCAGAAGCTTTGAAATATACAAACAAAAGATTCCAAAAAGAAAAATTCAATCTTATGACGCGAAAAGGTATTTATCCGTATGATTACATGGACAGTTTTGAGAAATTCAATAAAACAGAATTGCCAACTAAACAAGAATTTTACAGCATATTGAATAATGAGCATATAACAAATGAGGATTATTGTCATGCTCAGAAAGTGTGGAATACATTTCAATTACAAACTATGGGTGAATACCACAATCTATATCTTAAGTCTGATATACTTCTATTAGCCGACGTGTTTGAAAACTTCCGCAAAACCTGTTTACAATTCTACAAACTCGACCCATGCCACTATTTCACATCACCCGGTTTGTCCTGGGACGCTATGTTGAAAATGACTGATATTCAACTAGAACTAATGACAGACATAGATATGTTTCAATTCATTGAAAAAGGTATGCGTGGTGGTATATCTTATATAGCAAATCGACATGGTAAAGCGAATAACAAGTACATGAGTAAATATGATAAGAATAAGCCGTCAAAATACATTATGTATCTTGATGCTAATAATTTATACGGTTGGGCTATGAGCCAATATCTCCCAACTGGTGGTTTCAAATGGATGACAGAAAAGCAGATTAATAAAATCAATTTAGCTCAGTATAATGAAGACAGTAATAAAGGATTGATACTGGAAGTTGATCTCGAATATCCTAAAGAGTTGCATGACCTTCATAACGACTACCCATTAGCCGCTGAGAGGGTTTGTGTAAATAAAGATATGCTGTCTGATTATTGTAAAAAAATTGCTACAAAATATAATATATCAACAGGACTGGTACATAAATTAATTCCTACATTAAGCAACAAAGAAAAATATGTTCTGCATTACAGAAACCTGCAGCTGTATCTTGATCTTGGATTGAAAGTAAACAAAGTCCATCGAGTATTAAAATTCAATCAGTCACCTTGGCTCAAACAATACATACAATTCAATACTCAAAAACGTACTCAAGCAAAAAATTCATTCGAAAAAGACTTTTTCAAACTCATGAATAACTCAGTATTTGGTAAAACTATGGAAAATGTAAGAAAACGTGTTGATGTCAGACTTATCACAGATGAAAAGAAACTATTGAAAATGGTAAGTAAACCAACTTATGTATGCAGTAAAATCTTCAACGAAAATTTGGTGGCAGTGCATAAAATAAAGGAAACGCTCACTTTAAACAGGCCGGCATATGTTGGAATGTGTATCCTTGATCTGAGCAAAACATTAATGTATGATTTCCATTATAACTACATAAAAGAAAAGTATAATAACAAAGCCAAATTATTATTCACAGACACAGACTCATTAACATATGAAATCGAAGCCGAAGACGTCTACAGAGACTTTTGGAATGACAAAGATCGATTTGACAACAGCGACTATCCAGAAAACTCTCCATATTTCGATAAGACAAACAAGAAAGTAATTGGTAAATTCAAGGATGAAGCTTGCGGTATCCCAATAACAGAATTCGTTGATTTGAGATCAAAAATGTACAGTTACATCAAAGACAATTATAAAGGTGAAAAAACAGCCAAAGGAATCAAAAAAAATATAATAAAGAACAAAATCAAACATACAAACTACAAAAAAGTTTTATTTAAAAATAAACAAATACATCACACAATGAAAACCATTCGAAGCAGCAAACATCTAATAGGAAGTTATGAAATAAACAAAGTATCACTAAGCTGCTTCGATGACAAAAGATATATATTGACTGACGGAAAACAAAGTTTAGCTTATGGTCATTACAAATTATAATTGCCAACCGGAAGCTACTTCTGCTCTTTTTATCAAACTGGAGCAAGTTCTGATATTTTTACACGAAAACGTAATTTATGGGGAAGTTTTTAATTGGTTGATAGAGATCATACGACTATCATGACCTTGGAAAATAGCTTAGTCATTTCCTGTTTTCACCAGACATGTCCAGACTTGTTTCTGAGAAAAACTTCCTGCTTTCCGAGAATTATAGACTTCCTGCAGTCTGGCGTCACGTGATGGAAGAATGCGTTGGATACATCATGAGATAAAACATATAGTATCCAAATCCAAATAATTGCGCTCATGAAATAAAAATGATCTGGAACCATGTTGCCCACAGTGCCCTACGAGACTACGTCTCTCCCCACTGTAGGCTGAAAGGAGCCTCACTCGTCACTAAAGTGACGACTACCCGAGCCTGCTCGGCTCCTACCAACATGTGAAAATGCTTTTTATACCTCCCAGAGGAAACCATAAAATGAAACCAGCATCGCAAAAAGAAACTTCCCCTCTTGATCGCTTTGCGATCAATTCACTGCCTCACAAAAGCTCCGCTTTTGTTCCCCAATGCATAAAAAATGGCGCCATGAAAAAAAAACATATAGTTTTCCATAAAATAATACCGTCAAATAATACCATCACATAATACCATCACATAATAAGGCGCCCATCGCTCTTCGAGCTCTTCCCACCAAGGCGCCTTTTGCAATGACGAATCCTCCATCCCCGTGACTTCGTCTTTGAATGTCTTGCTAACGCAAGCCAATCAAATACTTTGTCATGCCGAGGATTCTATTGCCGTGATGGAGCCATGTGATAAAGCCATGTGATGGAGCCATGTGTTCGATACCAAAAAATAAAAAAACATATAGTTTTCCATAAAATATTACCATCAGATGGAAAGTAGTTAATACTTGGGATTGGTAAGAAAGCATTTTGAAAAAATGCTTTCGTACCCCCAAGTATATAACTACTTATAGAAATAGATATTGTATATACAATTATAACATAAAATAATACCGTCAAATAATACCATCACATAATACCATCACATAATAAGGCGCCCATCGCTCTTCGAGCTCTTCCCACCAAGGCGCCTTTTGCAATGACGAATCCTCCATCCCCGTGACTTCGTCTTTGAATGTCTTGCTAACGCAAGCCAATCAAATACTTTGTCATGCCGAGGATTCTATTGCCGTGATGGAGCCATGTGATAAAGCCATGTGATGGAGCCATGTGTTCGATACCAAAAAATAAAAAAACATATAGTTTTCCATAAAATATTACCATCAGATGGAAAGTAGTTAATACTTGGGATTGGTAAGAAAGCATTTTGAAAAAATGCTTTCGTACCCCCAAGTATATAACTACTTATAGAAATAGATATTGTATATACAATTATAACAATTTTAAAATAAAACATTTTCACGCGCGTGAGGATATGAATTTAAATGAATTTGCCGACTTCGGTTCGAAAAAATATACCTCAGTGGTATATAAAACCTATCGAGGATTCCAAAAAATTGAACACATTCAATTCACGCAGAGTACGTATTTAAAATTAACGCAGTAGACTGACCTGTATTACAAACGTTTTGTACATCAACGCAAATATGTTCAATTTACCACGCATGAATAGAAATATAGGAGGAGGGAGAAACACGGTTCACTTTCTCTTTTTCTTGACTCGTTTTCATTTTCTAACGGCCAAGACCGTTTTAATTTCTTTCGATAACTTAATTCTCTCCATAAGGTCACGGAGTCCCGCGCAGCGATTCCACCATTCTCGCGCGAACCAGACTACATTGGAGCGACAATTTTGTGTCCGTACCGGGTCATAGTTACTACAATTGTAACACGACCAAAACGAGCGTGGCCCTCCCCATAAGGGCATGATTTGACTGGTGTCCAGTGCCGACCGCGGTCAAACGGGGCTATCGGGATCCTCACGGATCCATGACGGCCTATTTTGAGATGCTATTATGATTTTGTGCAGTGGATAATTCTTTTGGGACACGAGGTATGTGCAATTGGTTTTGAGAAAATCACTTGTATGTCTTCCTTTTGTCAAGTCGCTAAGTCAGAATGGGAGCCTGAACTATATTTGTGGGTAAATTCGAGCGAATTCCGAAACGTGTCGAGCGGTGACAGTGGCTAAATCGGGCCAAATGACTCCTTCCTTGTCAATGTATTATACACGTACTAACACAGTTAAGTAAATGGACCTAAAATTGCCCAAAATACTTTGTAAGGATAGCAAACAACACCATGTAATGTTTCATGAACTTAATTCAGTTAGTTCGTTGTTATGTATCGCTCAAAATGTTCGCTTCGAAATCCCATACAAAGACTTATATTTTGAAACGCCATTTTTAATGATATTCAAATATTATGCTTGGGCTTCCTATGGAAGCATGAGTACCACACAGACTCCTCACATGACGGATATGTCTTCATGTTAGACAAGGAAATCTTTTGCACTCCTAAAGAGACTGTAAATATTATGAAACTTTGAGGTAATGTTAGGTCTAATAAGGGAATAGTTATCAGAGGGATGAAGTCTGCCCTACACGTGTGTTTAATTAGACGTGGTATTCCTAATTAATATCACTAGGGATTTATGATTCATCAGTCATGAACCATTTTATTTCGGTATTTGGTACACTCAAATGCGTGCTTGTGAAAGGGACTTGGTTCTTCTCTCTTTATTGTATTTGAGTTTTACACGTCAACGTTGCAGGATTAGACTGTAGTACTGCAGAAAGCTTAGCTACCATATTCCAAAGCGTTTTAAAACAATTATATCAAATAATATTACATACAGTTAGTGAGCTTATAAAAATATTTAAAGGGTGACTTTGAGTTTCGCGGGTTTGCAGGCATTAGAGAAATATGTAAGAAGTCGTACCTATTGTCGGACATTTTTACGCTGATCGCTTTTTCTTGGTCCTTGAGTAAGATTATTTATATTTTTGTTGTCCCATATAAACGTAAGATGTTTTTACACTGATCGATAGCCAATATCTGGTTTTCAAAAACAATTGCACACTAAAACGGTGGTTACAATTTTATTTGCTGAAAAATCAATTATTAGACACGCAAATCTATTGTCGGGCATCCCCCAGAAAATCTTGAAAAATTGAGCGATTATGAATCATTGCACGTAAACCACGTGCTCGCACGCACTGCAAAACAAACCTGTCGATGTCTACTGTTTTGTGGGTCATCACAGCTGGTTCTAAACCAGAAATGGAGCCTTCAGAAACACAAGTAAGGCTTTTTAACATCTTTCACATCTTTTTACGTTCCTTTTCAGCGGCTCTGTTGCGTCCGTCCGAAAATAGATTTGCAGAAGATCCGAGGAATATAGCGAAAGCTCGACAGTTCAGTAGCGTGACAAGGCCACTATGATAATAATGGTGGCCAATGCTCATCGTGACGAAGTTTGAAGTGAATCAAAGCTTGTTTTCTACATTTTTTACAAGTTTTTCTCCGTGCGCACGGAAATTTTTATGTTTTTTAAGCGCCATCTTTTTTAGCAGGTACACAAGAATGTGCTTTGGCGTAATTTTACTCGTTCTAGGATTAAACAGAACTCGTTCGATAGAGTCTTTTTAGTGTGTTCCCAACTTGTATGGCTTTGGTTCTCGTATTTCTGTCTTTATGAAGACACATGAAACAAGTTTTTTCAGCTGTCCGATACTACGTAGTGTCCGATAATGTATGCGAATACCTTAACGTATTGTTCATGCACGTTGTGATAATTTGTACAAATTCCCGTTTCTCTCGGTCCCTACTTCTTGTAACCAAATGTTTTGCTGAAAACATCCCTTTAAGCAATAACGAAAGCAAAATATCAAAATTTTTTTATTGACGTTTGACTGACAGATGATCCATGATATGGTGTTCCATGGAAATCAATTACTGTTATTTTTAGAAAGATATTGATACCGAAATTCGATGTATTGACGCCGGATATTTGCATAGTACTGTGAAGGATAGTTGATGATAGAACACACAATGACTTTTAGCTAAGCGTCGAATTTCAAGCATTCATGATTATCAAAAAATATATGGAAAATATAATTTGGACACTCTATGAATGTTTGTTTAGTTTTTAGTTGAATTTCTTTTTGCGTAGACTTATATTAAACAAACTGGAAGCGTCCAAAAAAGTTCAGTTGATTATAGAAAAAGTAAGACGTCATCGGTGTTTAGAATGAAGAAATAGTGATACAAATTACCGGCGTTAAAAATGGTTAAAATTCTTTCGGTGCTGCTACTGGAGTGTAATTCAGGTAAGCCTTAAATTCGTTTGTGAATAAACTTTGTTCCCCGTAGGTTGTTTAATGATCTTTCCGTTAAGGGTGGAGTTATGTAGTTTAACTTAGCGCGCAGGTGATTTTTTCGTACTTTCAAGTTGTTACTCCTATTATAATATTTAATTGTTTTCAGTAAAATGAACAAGATGTGTCAGACGCTTAAATTATACACTAGACGTAAAGTTAAATTTACTAAAATTTCCTGGGAGCGAATGTCACGGAAAAAACTGTCAAATTCATTGTGTGAATGTTGGGCAAAATGGTAAATGCCGCATTTTCACCATTGTTTGCACTCAGTAGGCCAGTGTTGGGCAAAAGCGGACATTACCCACTCTCCCACCAATTGAATAAACCTCACAGCGGAGATCCTTTACGGCTGATAGACCCTAAGAGCACACCCCAATAGATGGTTTTCACTGTCACGCCATGAAAAATAAAATCCAAAACCATTCGTTAAAGACTCTCTGTCGACCACAATGCAACGCGCGCCTAAACGGAGGTTTCGTGGACCACGAAACCCCAAAGTTTTGCGTTGGCATTTGAAGGCTGTGGAAATCTGCCTTCATCCAAGTCATCCTTCCGTAGAATGGATAGAGATTTTCTTATGGAGCTATGAAATTTATCAGGGAACTATTGGAGCAGTGTTGATTTAAAAAATGTTTTATTCTTCGGGTCACAAAAGCGACATTCGGACACTCGGATGTTTCGCACAGCTCTCAACCGACAAGCGAGACCACGCGGAAAGTTTTTTATTTATACCTCATATCAGAATAATGTGACTATGGACGATCCAGTGAGTTCATAGGGAACAATAACAGAATTCTTATGGTTATGTGGAACTGAATGTGAGTGAATATCAAACTGACTACAGTAATAAATGCTTCTGTAGATCGGACGTGACTGAGTATTCAACACACCCCGCGGGTGACAAATCGCGGTTTTGCAACCGTTAGCGATAAAATAAAGTAATGTCAATTGCTTTTACTCTACACGCCTTTCGACATTTTAAAGTGGGGTATATTAAAGTATAAGTGCTGTTGAACATAAATGAATGAGCGAACTCATGACGCGATACACTAAAAACCAAATGCGCTATGTCAATTTGAAAATATTTCTCTGACTGCGTGACGTGTAATGACAATCTACGATGAATCGTATTTTATTACAGTCATCTGAGAGACTTTTAAACCATAAAAGTTAGCTCTTTCTATTGACAAAACGTATACACCTAACGAAGCGAACACGTTCTTTTCCTTTCTTGGCTGCTAAAGGGCTCAAATCTAGCCATTTTATCACAATGTTCTCTCTCCAAAGGAATCAAAATATAAACAAACGCGCGCATTGCATTGTAGTCGACAGAGAGTCTTTAATTGGAGAGAAGAAATAGCGATACTAGAGAAAATTAATAAATAAACAACTTCTCGAATTCTCAGGTCCGTGTGGTATCCCAAACTTCAGTTATTCGCCGAAATGTTCCACCCAAATTTATAGAGCCTAGTATGGAGCCACCATATTGGGTTACCTCCATGGTACACCAATATGGCGGAGGAAATAATGAACACATCTGGAAAAGTCAGCGGTTACCCACACCTCCTGAAGCCTGGGTCTAGACTAATGTCCTGATCATTGATATTCAAAGAGACACCTCCCCGCCCCTAACCGCCATATCTTGCATCAAGGGATGTGAGCCCACGAGGATATGAAGTCATTTGATCAGCAATTACGTACCTCTTCCAAGATATTTCCAGTGACTAGTAAGGGTAAATTTACTCAGGACAACTTTACATGTGCCGAACCTAATGCAACTTAGCAACAAGAATAGCTTTTGCTCATTTGCATTAGGTAAATGTAGAGTTCGACGTTTAAACTAGGCCTTAAAGTACACAAAGAATTGTCCCACAGCACAACCTACGTATCACTTCTGATTAAAATTAGCGTCGAACAATTAGCAACCAATCAGAAGCATTTTCCGCATTTTACTAGTAACATTCCAGGTTGGTGGGGTGCTTCTCGGTATTTTAGCCCCTCGTCCCTGATGTAAATATTATAGGCTTACCACTGAGTCCTCATAGGGGATTTTTTCTGGCTTAACTCAGATGTTGACATTACAAAGCGAGGTTTCTACTTCTCTAGGGTCATTTGGCAGCTTCTTCTGTGGCTTACTCGACGGAATATTGCTGAACCTTGATGAGGACGAAACCTACAGTGTCTAGTCATTTTCTTAATAAATTATGTGATTGGGTTCCAATCGGTAAAACTGTTTAGGATATAGGATTCTAGGACAAAAGGTTTCGCTTAAAGGAATTTTGCTCTTTCACGAGTGGTTAGACTGTACAAGTTAAACTACAATCAAAATGACTGCATTGGATTTGATAAAACGGCTTAATTCTGGTGTATGTGCTTTGCATGAGTGATTTTTCCCAAAGTATTATTCACAATAAGTTTCAAATCGTTAAGTTACAAGATTGTGCATGCGCTGCTCTCTTTTGTATTCCCTCTCTCTGATTGGTTGTTTCTCCCTCCAGCCGTTGGGGCCTGGGTAGGAGCACCTTGAGTATTTGCATTTGCGTTTCCAATGATGACTCGCACGTCACGAATCTGGAAGCAAGAATTTGCGAAATCTTAGTCCAAACTGTATCACTACAGCGATTTTCCTTAGAGGGTTTTACGTTTGAAAAGATGTTCAAGTGATTTACAAACCTTGCAAAATAAGGAAGGAAAACCAAGCCAAATTGTTTGTTTTCTTCTTCAAAGAATCAGAACATAATTCAAGCCCGGGCTATCCACACTAATGAGTTTTCAGAAGTCTCCGTTTTCAAAAAGTAGCAAAATATTTGTCCGTGCAAACGTTTCCTCATCGTTTTCACAAATCTACACTAACGCGATTTCCTTTAGTTTTGGTTTTCATGTCCACACTAACCACGTAAGCGGCTTCAGAAGTCTCCACCTTTGAAACCGTTTTTGAAAGTCTCCATTTTCAAAAACGCTTTTGATCGTTTTAGTGTCGTTGATGGACGCGTGTTTTACCGCGCTTAGCGCTGCTTTCATGTTTTTGAGAGTATGTACCTTTAACGTAGTTTTGGCGGCTTTGTTACGATTAATAGAGGCAGCACTAAGATAAAAGAGAGAGACCTGTTTGTGGGTGAAAGGTTATCAGGGGCATAGAAGGGGCATATTTTATTTGCAACCACCAAAGAAAAGATAAGAAATGTAAGGTAATTAATAGTAACCTCATGTAGGCCAAGATTGTATTGTTGAAGCCTAGATAACGTACTGTTTAATCTTTTTTTCCTTTCTTTTTTTATTCCCTTTAGATTGATAATGTAAATGTTAATGCCAGTTTTGCTTTGGTAAATAAATTTTAAAAAAATAGTTTTTCCGGCTTGCTGTTGTTTGTCACCGGCACATCCAACGAAGCTGATTCATTTTGTCGTGAAGCCGTTTATTTTGCTTTTTTAGCGTCGCCATCTCGGTCACATTTTTCACCACGTCTGGATTAAGTGGGAAACTACAGAGAAACGTTTTACTGTTTTACAGTTTTACTGTCACACACTGAAAACCTCACCTGGATTGATCAAAGTTAAGAGAATTTCTTGTTTTTGCAATCACCAAATTACATAGTGGAAGATTAAAAAGACAACAAACCATACTCACTCAAAAACAGAATACAACAGCTAATAACAAGCAACACTTTTAGAAATCTAGACTATTGATACTCAGAGTGTTCTAAAACAATAGCCTTTTTAAGCAACACGCGTATGAAACTGGCAATGTCGGATCACACCACAAAGCGAAACTATGCTTACGGTTTGTTTCTTAGTTTCCACTCTCCTTATTGAATTGGTATCGTTTCCGTTTTTGGCCGCCGCGTTGACTTGTCTCTTGTCCGCGATTTTGCTGGCCCCACTGGTACTATGACGTCATCGCCCCACCAGTGACAACAAAGATGACTGGAGACGAGTCAGGGATTTTGCGGTGCTACGAAAATATGCTGCAATGAATTACAGCGAAAGCCTGTCATGCAGAAGAGTTATAAACTTTTCATTACATTTTTAAGGTAATCGTTGTTTGGAACAATAAAAAAATATGCAACGCTTAGCGTGTATCGCTAAGGAATTCCCTTTGCGCTCTACACGCGGACAACAAAATCCAGTTTCTTTCCTTCCTGCAGTAAGGAACGATGAAACCAATGATCCTACAGTAACAATACCATAAAACTAAGATTTGTAACGCCCCTTCCATTAAAACGAAAACTCAATCAACGCTTGACTTAAGCGAGGGGTCAAAGAAAACAAGCTCAGCAGAAAACGTACTGTAAAGTGTAAACCACTGAAGTGAACGGCCAAATTAAAACCTTTCAAATTGCTAAAATTGTTGTTTAGAGCCTCAGCGACGACAAAACAGAACGGTTGAGGTAAGTTAACGTTTATTTTGAAATTGATTAATAATTGTTCACCGAAGTGGAGGTAAATAACAGATAATAACGCGAGTTTGAGTAGCCAATTAGAGGGGGCGAAAAATACAATTGGTTTATACTTAACGTCACTGTGACAACGTTTGGTGGAATTGAATCCATTGTTCGATTCTATTTTTGAGTGCTCCGTAAGTTGTGATTGTTATTGTGATTGGCAGTAGCGTAAAACACAAACGCCAGGAATTTTCAATGGGAAAATGACGACTTGTAATTAATCCTTGAGAAGCCTAAGAATGTTGACTCAGATTTCGCAATTTACAATAACGATCGATACTGATATTAATGTGATGGTGAATTTTTAAGGCTGGTGAATATATGAGAACGATGTTTTATTTAGTTAGTGACACAGGTAACTCGGAAAAATCCGAATTCTCCAAAAGAATCGAACCTATGACCATCTGGTTACTAGTCCAGATACTCTACCACTGAGCTACAGGAGATTTGTGGGAACTAAGGCCATTAAAACTAGGTTCTTGTGACAAACGTCCCCCATACTGCTAGGACTGGTAAGCCTGGTGAACATGAGCCTAGTTTATTTGCAGGTTTTTTTTATTATTAGCTCTTTTCTTTCTTTTTATTCATTTTAGCTGAAATGCATTTGATTAATCCAAATAAAAACAAGATAAGCACGTGTTTCAACGAGGGGGGAATGGGTAGGGACCCCCTGGACTCTTGCTGCTATTAGTTCCGCTTAAGACTAACACGAACCAAAGCAAGGGTGCTGCCGTAAAAGAGTGCTAGCAGCGTAAAACTAACCAGTTGTCTGGGATCGTCGATGAATATGTCATCTTCTTCTGTGATTTCTTTCCCTTTGTCGTTTAATGGTACTTCTTCTACCTACAAGACAGTCCAGAAGAGAAATGAGAAACGCTAAACAAACCACAACAAAAGAGGGGATGCGTACGGTAATCGATGTAGCCGATTTCTCATCCTCTAAAGACAGTTACACTGAGCCTCTCCTCCATGGTAACTTCAAGTATAGAAAGCGTCATGAAAATATTGTTTTAAACTGTGAAAGATGATGTTGAAAAGCAGAAGGTGAATGCAAAGCCAAAATTCCTAAGAACTTCTGAAGCTTTTTCCAAGGAACCTTTTAAAGCTTTTACTGTTGTGGCATGCATACAGGGTAGCGTTAAGCTCTTTTTTTGAGCTAGGAGTACAATTACAAAGTAACTTAAACAGCGGCCACTATTCAGAAGCCATGTTATTTTGTCTTGGTTGCCATTTACTCCTTTGTTGAATTAACCTTTAGATTAAGGCCGTCACGGAGAAATTTTGTACAGGACGACTTGATTTAAGATGCGACATGAACCATTATTACCAGCACGGTTTCCATAAGACGCAAAGATTTCGTGATGAATGGTTTTAAGACACGGCTCAAGGTTGAGGTGATGGATTGGATTTATATCCAAGAAGACTTTGAACAAGAGAATTGGCAAACGAATTACCGAACTAGTAGGATTAAAACTGTCTTGTCTTCTGTATTTCTCCAAAGATTTGTGCGACACACATGGTGGTGGTTGAACCATGAGCTATAGGAAACATGGAGATCGAGGTCTCACGGCAAGACGAATTTGAAAAACAGCAGCAATTGTCTTATCTACCAATGGCACAAATCTCCTAGAAACGGCCCAAGCGCTTCCTACTCAGTGTGTCTAAGGCCTTCCGGGGGTTTTCTAGTAAGCTGCGTAGAACTGGGAATGAGCGGTTTTTCAAAATGGCGGCAGTTAAGCAACCGCGATCGAATTCACCGAAGAATCGGGAAGAAACATGAAGAAATCAAAAACACAGGACAACAAAGCTTACGGTATGGTGACAGTGTTACCTTGAAAAGAAACAACGTGAATTTAACATATTTTTCTTTTTTTTCTTTATAACATTGCGCTTTTCTGTTAATGCATGCTCATTATCCACAAATGATATGGAATTATTACAGCCGTCTTAAACTTTGTACGCGGTCTCAATTGCCAAACATCTCAAGATGTTCGGCAATAGGACAGGGTTTCTATCTATTTTGATCCACAAACCCTTCACGACTTTCCTGTTACTATTAAAGGGAAATATACGCAGTACATCATTTTATTCCAGGAGTGTTTTCGTTTAAACCAGTTTGTCTTCACAAAATGAGGATCTTGAACGTGTGTTTGAGAGTCGTTGCACATTTGAGTATAAATTTCCGGAAACTGTTTCTTGAAAACTTAATTTAAGCTTAAATGAATAGCAAGCTATTGCAGAGCAAATTATTAAATATATTTTGAATCAAATGTGAGTCGAGTCAACACAGTAAAAACTATACCCTTCCTCAAATCTGTCTTTTACTTTTCAACCGATATTTTTGACCAAACATTTTCTTTCTTAAAAACTAGTGGCATTCCATCTATCTCGCAGATGAAAATAAAGGAAACTTTGGAGTGCATCTTGTCATTTGTCTGTCTTCTCACACTTCTTATCAGTAAAGACCGGCCAGCTTACTGTATTTTTTCTACCCTTTATTAAGGACGGTGCCTCCTAATACAGATGTGTTTTTTAAAAGGTTATGTCTATGGGGGAAAAGTAGATGTTAGCAAGGATTATTGGAATCCAAAACGAAAAATGTGGGTAACCACGCATTTTTCAGAGATAATTAACCAACCATAATTCTAAAAAAGCGTTAAAATACAAAGAATGTATGGCAATTTCTTTCCAAATTTAAGCTTAATTATCTCTGAAAAATGCCTGGTTACCCCCCATTTTCTTTTTGGATTCTGATAGCCCTTGCTAAGATCTGCTTTTTCTACATAGTCGCAAACCGCGCAAAAACATTGTTGTATTAGTGGGCAAATTCCTTAAGAAACCCGAATATCCCGAGATGCGCAGAACGTATGCTCAGTGAAAAAGGAGGCACCGTCCTTAAAGAGGCCCAACTGGCTATGAAGTGGGTGGCTTACTAGTGATTAGGAGGGTCTGATTACAAAATCTGATGACCCAAAGGGGAAGGGTTGGGTGGAGGCTTATTAGAGAGTGGGATTATTGCAAAATTTGACTTTCAGAGGGGGGGGGGGGGGTGGGGGCGTATTCAAGAGAGGGTTATAGAGAGAGGGGTCTTAACTGAGCTTTTGTGGTAAGTAGATTAGCTCACAGATACAAAGTATCTGATTTCAGTTATAGGAAAAATAAGGAGGCGAATACAAGGTGTCCCAAAAGTTCGTTCCTCTTATTTCATTCGCCATAAATTTTGATCGAAACTTTATTTTTACATAAAATTTCTAAAAGATTTTTATTACTCTATGGAGTACATGTATTCAGAAGTTCAATTTCCGGCATGCCCCCTTTGCTTTTTATCACATTCCGTAGTCGTTGAGGCATGGAGTGGGATAAGTCATATAGCCTGGGAAACGGAATATTCTTCCAGGATTGTTTGAACCATCTTTTCAGATCCTTCATGGTCGTAGGAGTTGGGTCTTTGTAGACAACTTCATCCATCATGCTCCAAAGATTCTCCACAGGGTTGATATCTGGCAAATTTGGAGGACAGCTTGTTTTCTCTGTAAAATTTGGCAGGCTTCTTTTGCACCATGCTTGGGTGGCCTTGACTGCGTGTGCTGACGCCCCGTCTTGGACGAACATCATGTGTCGATTGAAACTGAACAGCTTTCGTTTGTCTAATGCTTCAGTTACATTTTACGGCGAAGGAGAGGCTTCACTTCTTTCTCTAATATGTTGTTGATGTAGTAGCCGACAGTCAAAGTCTGTCCTTGGGTATAAAATGAAGCCCAGTGAGACCGTGGCCTGTTATTCCGCCCCAGATGATCCATTTTGAGTTTTTTTTCCCTGGCATGCAGGCGACCCCTAAACAATATCATTTTTGGGATTAGGCAGCTGAAATAAATATTTGGACATTCGTCCGAAAAAAGAACAACATCCCATTCTTCTGTAGTAAGGTTTTTGCAGGGACCGCGCGAGGGGTGGGCTGAGGGGGCTTTAGCCCCCCCCCCCCCCCCCCCCACTTTTTGGTGCCAGTAAAATAATGATAATGATAAAGCTGGAAAATTTATTAGTCAGTGATTAGTTTCATGATTAACCAGTACCGTGGTTTTCCCGTGGTTTCAAATTTAATTCTTATATGGACCAAACAAAAACGGAATACTCAGTCTTCAAGAGTTCAAATCGCCTTGCTATCATTTGGCTTCGGATTAGTTGAAACTCACGTGCGCTCTGAGTCAATCTTGGGTAGTCTATCTTAAAGATTTTGAAACTCCTCAGATTTTAATAACAATCGACAGAGGTTGAAACTCTCGCTGTCATTTGGCCTCTAATTCCTGAACTCTCGTTGACTCTCTTATGCTCTCAAAGCGTTTGACTTTTGTTGACTCTCGTTCTTGCCTGGCCCGGGCATTACGAACTGTAGTCTGTCTCCAGAAAGGCCATTATCGGCAACAACGTGCTTAGATATCTGCTGAAAATCAACTTGACTTCTTCAAGCCCCTCTATATGGTTGTAAACTTAATTGCCCTTCTACTGTTTGTAATTTTAGTATATCTTAGATTTAAAGAGTTAGGTCGCAATTGGGACGCAAGTTCTGCCCCCCACCCCTTCCCCACTTACCTTTGGCTTTTTTTTCTTTTTATTTGTTGCGTATTGAAATCTCTTTGTTAAGTATCTCTCATTTTTTTGGCAAACGCATTAAAACAAATAAAATAAAATAAACTTTGCAACTAGGATTGCTGCCGAAAGATCTCTTTCGCTCCTAACGATGACAAATATGGCATTCTGCAGTCAGGACATACCGAAAGACTGACTTTGGCAAACTATGTATATCATGATACTCAGCTCAGTTTTCTCAGTTTGCCTTATTCTGTAATGACCACAAGTTTGCTTGCACAAGTTTTAAGAAAAACCTCTTTGTGTTTGAGATCTTAAATGCGAATACGTCAAGGTTTGCACCTTGCCGGATACGTCTTAAAATGTGTGCAGAGATGAAAAGAATTCCCAGGCACATTACTTTGGGACTATCCTGGCTATTCCTATTCCGGTTTAGGAATATCCAGAATACCAACTCCCTAAAAGAACGCATTTTTTTCCATTCTGAGTAAATCAAAACGTTCCGACCGCATTCCGTTCCTTTTGTTATCGTGGGTACATTACTGAGCGAATTATTTAGGAATCATGATCTCCAAACTGAGAAAACTGTAATTATAGTATAGTGTCTTCTATTCCGGATTGGGACACCAAAACTTGTCCTTAGTGTCGACATTGCTAATCACTGGGAGGTCGAATAGTTTGATGTCTTTGATACTTTAGTGTAGTGTTAATTCGTTACTTAGGGAGGGTACGTTTTTAATTGGGGAGGGGGGGTGGGGCCGGGCTATTTTAGAAATTTTCGGAGAAAAAAGTCGTGGCCCTCCCATTTCCTGGAATGGATTAATGCATGACCCTTCACAAACACCCACACAAAAACATCTGACCCCCCACCCCCTCCCTCACCTATTCAACAGTTTCTTGAAGACAAAAATACCCAAAAGTGAAAACTAACTAACCGGAAGTGTTACTCATATAACTGCGTTCTGGTCGCTCCATCTGCGCACAAAGCAGCTAATCGCGTGGCGCGTGATTGTACAGTGAAAACTTGAAGATGGGCGAGGATATACGAGGAATCAAAAGATGGAAATGTGCTTGTGGTGGATGCGATGACGTCATGAGGTCAGATGGAGCAACTTGTGGCTATTATGGCTGTTTGCCGACTCGCCGTTGTAAAAAGAATGTCCGCTCCTCATCTGACTCTGTTTTGAGGCATCAAGAAGACGGCACATCGGGTGCGGGAACAAGTGGCAGTGCAAGTCCAGAGAAGTGGAAAGATAAAGACCTAGGGTGGTTCCCGAACCCAACGGGCGAATATACTGAATTCTGCAATAGTATTCTGCCAGAATTCTACCTGTCCTTTTGGGCCACTACCTACAAGGAACACTTTCGCCACTGTTTCGTGCCTGAAAGAAAGCGCCAGTGGGAAGTTCGCGAGGCTTTGTAAGCAATAAATCACAAGTTCACTTCCAGCTAGACAACCATATCCCGACTATAGCAAGCTACCAAACTGCCATTATCTCTCTTGGAGTGAAGCCCCCACAGCTGGCCGTGAGCCAGACGACTTCCAGACTCGTGCTCAGATTAAGCGATTGTTTGAGGAAAGTAAACTAGTCAGTGGGGACAGTGAGGCCATTGGAGAGTTTTCAGATAAGTACATTGTCCCTGAAAAGCTTGTGGCAGAGTATGTTCAGCACCTTGCCCAGATAAAAATGCGCAAAGAGAAGAAGAAAGAGGAGACTGAAAGGGAGCAAATGGAACGGCTGAACCAGGAGTGCATTGAAATTGACTGGGTTGGACTGTACAGTTCCAATAAGCTGTCGACCTTGAGGGTGAACGAGCTATTATTGTACTTTTCCCATCACAAGATCACCTTCAAAGGAAAGAAAGCTGAAAGGGTCGCAATGATCAAAGCGCACATTGACAGCTTGCTATACAATTCTCAGTGGAGTGTCAACAACGTCGGCAGCTCCCAAAAAGAAATGTGCAACAACAAGTGACGCCATCACTTTCCGAGGTCGAAACTGACTCGCAAAGTGATGTGGTAGGTCGAGTTGTCGGTTCAAGCTCGGGTAGCTTAATTAAGTGATGAATCGTCACCGGAGACTGATTTTAAACCAGATCCCTGAAGCGGGCACGGGTTGAGAGAGAAATTATGTTAGTTGGGAGAAGATAGTTTTGTAATATACTTTTTCGACACCTGTAATTACATTTGGATTGATCTTGGCTGGTAGCTTTGCTTGTACATACAAGTTTAGTTTTTCAAAGACTTCACATGTTTGTTAACAAATAAAAGAGTCGACTTTAATAGAAGCGACATGGAGTAATTTTTTCCTTTCCGAAAAAAGTGTGACCCTCCCCCAGCTGCGAACAAAACAGGTTTGGCCCTCCCCAATTTGCGAACATTTTACTGATGACCCTCCCCTCCGAAGCCCCGTCCCACCCCCCCCCCCCCCAATAAAAAACGTACCTTCCCTTATACTGGGCTATACGATGGGTAAAAACCGACAACTTTTAACACTTTTGGCCGCCCCTGATGCATTGTTAGTCCCTAAAGAGGACAAAAATTTCGCGTTAGGCTGTCATTGTCCACCCCTCCTCCCTCACACTTGAGCGATCGAGTTAGCCCCCTCACTCTAACATAGGCCGCGCGGTCCCTGATCTTGTACTGCTTAGCAAATTTCAGGCGAGCTGCACTTTGCTTGGCGGTGAGCAGAGGTTTCTTTTGCCGTCTCAGCGGCCTCCAACCTTTGCTTTTCATTAACGTCCAGACGATGTTTTTCCCCCCAAGAAGGCCTTTGCTTGCTAACTGTTGTGAGAGCTGCCTCGTCGAGTTTCCCCTTTTGTACTCACCTTTCTTCGGAACTTTTTTAGCTGCTTCATTCAGGACTTTCGGTCTTCCCGTTTGTTTCTTGTCTTCGAAAACTTCATTTCTTGACGACCATTTTACCACCCAACGTTCCGATTTTTCTAGTTTTTTAGCAATTTTTTTTACTGATAAGCCAGTAGATCTAGGTATAAATGTTTTGGCTCTAAAGTAGCTGATCTTTTTTGGTTAAGAGGGTTCATCTTTCACGATAAACCACAAAAAAACGAGGAAAGATATACACTCTCGCTACATCTTTGGCGGAAAAATGCACAAATTGAATATTCGAGTCAAAAGATGACACAACAAATATGTAATATTTAACTAGATTGAAATAGACAACTTCTGTTTAAAAGATTTGTTTGTCGAGTCTAATCGTACTGAATTACTGACCTATAAAGTAGAGGATCGAACTTTTGGGACACCCTGTATTTCTTTTCAATTTAGCTGCACATACCTATTTTACCCGTTCCTCTTCCCCTCACCCCCAGTGTAAATGACAGCATGACACGGCATATTTTCTCGGAAAACATGAATGTATCAATATTGTGATTTATTGTATTTCAGTTTACAATTATTTCAGGTGGACTTTGAGCTATTTATTGTAAGGTGCTGTTAAATTATTATTAATAATATTGCAATACCCTAATGGATTATTCAAATGCACTTTCTTTCATCAGCCACTCATTGTGATACAGTGACTCAGGTTTCCCCGCCCAGATGTAAATGACAGCATGTAATAAACAGATCATGTGATTATATCGTGTTATCAGTTTTCTCGGAAAATGGGAAAAACCCTAACTGATCATTCAAAGCAATTTCTTGCGCCAGTGTAGTTATTCATTTTGTTGAGCTCTGTTGTTTGAATTTTTGTGTGATTTTCATTTTCCATATTTATATCTGAACATGATATGACTGCTGTGTAATATTTCTTGTTGGCCAGCTTCAGTCACAGCGGTGTAACTGGCTTTTCAGGTAGGTATTCGTTTTGTTTGTTTTCTTCTGTTTTGACGAAATAGATGATTGTGTAACGAGAAGGTAATTAGATGTTGAGTAATGGAACCACGGGGCCTTGGTATATTCAAGTATTAATTATAAAGGTCTATGACGGTAGTCATTTGGCTATATAACACAGTGTTCAAGGGGTTGAAGTTTTATCTAGGAAATAGTAAAGAGCCCATTGCTGAATATTTATCCAGAATGTTCAGTACTTTCATTGTCACAAATACTCGATATGTCCGTGACCATTAACAAAGAATATGAGGAGAATAGTAGAACAATTAAATTCAATTGAACAATTTAAAGCATTGAGTGTGGTACATGCTCGCTCACTCTTTTCTCTGTCGTTTACACTGGACTGAAAATTGCCGATTGTTCTGCGAAGGAGGAAAGTTAGCTTTTCTCAGTTTTTCTTTCGCAGAGAACAGAAAAGGCTTCAGTTTCAATAGGAAAGGCTTCCGTTTGGAGAGGAAAGGCTTCGGTTTCGTGTCAGTGAACACGTCAGTTGGCAAAAATAAATTATCAAGAAAACACAATAAAATATCCTGAAACAATTTATCCAAAATACACAGTAACACTTGGTATACGGGATGGGTCTGAGATAAACTTATCAATCCAGCACCACATACCTGTTGTACCCCGCCCCTCTCCCCTCACCCCCTGTGTAACCGATAGTTGACACGGCACATGATTATTGGATGATTAAATATTCAGCAATGTCTCTTTACTATTTCCTAGATATTATTTCAACCCCCTAAACACTGGGATATATAGCCAAATGACTAGCCTCATAGACCTATAATACTTGAATATACCAAGTCTGGGTGATTCCATTACTCCACATCTAGTCACCTTTTTGTTATGCAATCAAGTATTTCGCTAAAACAGAATAAGACAAACAACAGTATTTTGATTGTCACAGATACTGGATGTATTTTATCTGCCGTTTAGACTGGACTGAAAATTTCAAATTGTTCAGCGAAGGAGAAAAGTTAGCTTTTCTCAGTCTTTCTTTCGCAGAGAACAGAAAAGGCTTCAGTTTCAAAAGAAAAGGCTTCCGTTTCGAGAGAAAAGGCTTCGGTTTCATGTCAGTGAACACATCAGTTGGCAAGAAAAAATTATCAAGAATACACAGTAAATTATCGTGAAACAATTTATCCCAAGAAAAGTAACACTCGATATGCGGATGGTTTTCTCCTGTGAGTCTGATATGAACTTATCAATCTAGCAACACATTCCTGTTCAATACTCGCACCTCTCCCCTCACCCCAAGTGTAACTGATAGTTGGCACGGCACATGATTATTGGCGTTTTATGGAAAGCGAGGAAAAATCCTAATTGATTATTCAAATACACTTCCTTTCATCTATTGCGAGCACTAAAAATACAGCTCTGTTGTTTGAATTTTAGTGTCATCTCCTAAAGGAAAATCTTTATATCTGAACGATATGGTATGAGGCTTCTGTATTCGGTGTTTGTTTTGTCCTGTATTGGCGAAATCGATGATTGTACAACGAAAAAGTAACTAGATGTGGAGTAATGGCATCATCCAGCCTTGCTATATTTATTATGGGTCTGTAGCGCAAGTCATTCATGATTATATGATATGATTCAGTGTTCAAGGGGTGGAAGGTATATCTAAAACATATTAAAGAGCCACTGCTGAATATTGAATCATACAAAATATTCCGTATTATGATTGCACTTCACAGATGCAAGATATGTCCGTGACTATGACTAAAGAACGTGTGGAGAATACAACATCAATTTGAAGCATCGAGTGTGGCACATTCGTCCTCAGTCAGTTATCTGTCGTCTATACTGGATTGAAAATTATAAATTGTTCTGCGAAAGAGAAAAAGCTGGCTTTTCTCAGTTTAATCTTTTGCAGACAACAGAAGAGGCTTCGGTTTCAAGAGGAAAGGCTTCAGTTTCGAGGAAAAAATGCCTCGGTTTCATGTCAGTGAACACGTCAGACGCTAAGAATAGATTATCAAGGAAAACAGTAAATTATCGTGAAAAATTATCCAAAAGTACGGTAACACTTGGTATGGTTTTTTCACAGGATGATTTTCTCCTGTGAGTCTGAAATGAACATTTGAATTCAGCACCGTACTCACTAAATATACAGCTCTGTTGTTTGAATTTTAGTGTCATCTCCTAAAGGAAAATATTTATATCTGAACGATAATATGAGGCTTTTGTAACAGCTATTTAACTGGGATTTTAGGTAAGTATTCGTTTTGTTTTGTTTTTGTTTTTTTTTTCTGTTTTGGTGAAATAAGTGATTGTATAACGAAAAGGTAACTAGATGTGAAGAAGTGGTATCAGCCAGTCTTGGTATATTTATTACGGGTCTATCACGCAAGTCAATTGGCTATACTATTCAGTGTTCAAGGGGTGGAATAGTAAAAATCCATTGCTTAATATTTAGTCATCCAAAATATTCCGTATTATGATTGTAACAGATACTAGATATGTCCGTTACTACTGATGAAGAATATGTGGAGAAAAGAACAGTTCAAAACAATCGTTTAATCCATGAAGAATTGAGTGTGGTATATTCTCCCTTAGTTTGTTATCTGGCGTGTATACTGGATTGTAATAAATTGTTCTGTGAAAGAGAAAAGGTTGCACATTTTTGGTTTCAGGTCAGTAAACCCGTCAGTTGGCAAGAATAAATGTTCAAGAAAATGCGGTACAACTTGGTATACGGCTGATTTTCTCCTGTGGGTGTAAGATGAACTTACACATACTTGTTGCGTGACCGCACGAAAACCTTGTACAAGTTCTTAAGTCAGGCGCGCCTTTGTGTGACTGTTGAATAGCAAAATTCTGGTAGCATTACGCGATTTTTCTCTCTAAGGTTTCGCTTTCAGCTGTTTTTCTGACATTTCATGTATCAAGTACAAAACATCGCTGCACGTGACATGGCATCCAATTTCCTTATAAGGCAAAGTACAGAGTTATTTTCTAATTACCCTTTGTTCGGTAGACCAATAAGAACGCTAGAAACTCAACAACCGAGATTGAGAATTTATTAATATCAGTTCAATTCAGCCTTCAGTCAGTTTCAAAGACGTCTGGAGGTTGGCTTTTAAAGAGTTTTCTGGAATTGTTATCAAGAGTTAAGAATACAAAAGAATCCGAATCCGGGGTAGGGTACAAGGTAACCGCTCTAGTTTGTTGTTGTTGTTGTCGTTGTTGTTGTTGTTGTTGTTGTTGTTATTTCAGGCAAGTGGTTTCTTGTCACTTCCTTTCTGTGGCTTACCATTCGTAAGCTTAATTTTCGAGTATCTTTGATGATGCTCGAATATTTTTAACAATGATAACACAACTGCCGTAAATGATCTGACAGCAAGACCAAGCGATTACAGAGGCGGAAATACGTGCTGATTTTTCTTCTTATTTCCAAAACGTTTTCAGGGCGAACAGGTATGAAAGCAAAACTAAATGTCATAGAATTTTTATTCTCAATGATCAAAATGTTAAATTATTTGATCTACAGCAGCTTAAAATCTAACTCCCAGCATTCATGGCGGGGAGTCCAATTACAACTTCAAGTGACAGTGATGTCATATCAGCTGCTGCGGATACGCTGGATTTTGATGACGTCACTTTAAGAGGTGGGGCGAAACATACTTTGTTATTTTCCAAAGGAAGTTAATAGTGTAGGGAGATAACAAATGTTCGCTCGTAACTGTCAACAAATACTGTTCATTCCTTGTCAGCTCATTAGGAAAAAGCCCAATTACGTCGTTATAATCCATCACAATACAATCGTCTCAGATCGTTGATTTTGCCTTTATTACTTATAAAGTAAACTCAACATTTTGAGGTTTCTCTACATTTGAATAAAGTTCTTTAAGGAAGTTGATTTTTAAAGACCCTTATAACTACCGTAATTAACTTCGACGATAGGAGTTAGAGATAAGTATAATTCCTTTCCTGTCAGTGAATATTTTGAACTCCAATCAGTTATTGCCAGAAAAAAATGACCGGAAGAAAAGGGTCAAGTTTCGTCCGATTGGTATTTTTATTTTAAAAGACCGTTCTAACGTCACTTATTAGCTATGACGTTAGGTTAGAGTTTTATGTTTAATGTCAATTCATTTTAGCAATAGCAGAGGTCTACAAGAATGAAGGTAATGATCACTACAAAAACAAAGATTTTAGCAACGCCATTTACTTCTACACGGAAGGAATTAAAGTCAACTGCAAGGATGAAGAACTGAATGCCAAATTGTACAGCAACAGGGCGACAGCACACTTTTATTTGGGTGAGAAGTGTTGAGATTTTTTCAGGTTAAGACAAACAAAACTCAAATTAAAAGTTACTTATGCCATCATCAACCCAGTACTGACTTTCCTTTTCATTTCTCTTCTTGTATTTGTCATAGGAAACTACAAAGATTCACTGAGTGATGCTAAAGTCGCTACTGACTTACAACCATGTTATGTAAATGCAATTGTAAGAGGTGAGATTTCTGTTACTTTGGCACACATTGGACCTTATAACTTGTCTCCTAATACGGCTCAAAAATAAAACTGACACTTTTGACTTTTGAGATGAACTTGGGCTTTTGGAAGTGTTTCGTAACTCTTTAAGTCATACAGCTCCAAACAAATACACAAGAATTAAAAAATCTGTTATAAGTCAAAATTCCATCTGTACAGGGTAAGGTGAACCCTTTGATCAAATAAATTTGTCGGTTGAGTCATATATTTTTGCACACACGTATCTCTAAACGAGCAAAAGACATCATTTCTGGTGATAACACCACAGTCATCATTATTAGTTATTAGTAGTAGTTATTCTCATGTGGAACTTAAGACCGAAAAGGAATCGACGAGATAACTGATTTACAACATTCCTGGCAAACCCAGCTTGATCCAAGTTCAGAACTTATTCCACATAGATATCGTATTTTACAGGTAGAGTCATGCAGCTAAATTTCTGCAGAATGCCTTTATTAACACGAGTCATAAATGATGATGAACTTACATTAGTTTATCTTATTATATTAGGAGCAAGTGCTTGTGTTGAGCTCAATCAGTTTGAGGAAGCCATCACTTGGTGTGATAAGGGATTAGCAGTATCCTTCACTATAGATTTCTGATTTTGTGTCAACTTTGAAAACCAGGAACTACTATGCTGTTTACTCCTGAACTCTCTGTCATGAACCGTGTTCATGACAGGTAATTTAGGTTTGGTTCAGACGCCGTACTTCACACGAGCCGAAGAGAATTGATTCAGACGCCAAACTTTACATTGAGCCAAACTGAAATCGCCGTAGTGAAATACTGTTGTAATTGCACAACACTTTATTTGGGACTATAATAGCAATATTCAGTGTTTGGAATTCAAGCCATGTCACTCGCATGTTTTATACATTACTGGTCAATCTATAATGTTTCGACCAATCACTGGCGCTGTTATATCCAAATATATATTAACATTTATTATGCATTTAATTCGGCTCATGTGAAGTTCGGCGTCAGAATCAAAGCCGTTGCACAGCCATTTTTCCCGGCTGAGCCAGGCGTAAAGAACGGCTGACGCGATCCGAATTCAATCAGCCGTTTCGAATTGATTCAGACGCCGTACTTCACATGCATGAACTTAATTCATTGAATTTGATTAGGCTCATGTGAAATACGGCATCTGAACTGGGTCTTACTTCCTTGAGTGCAATCAATTTACTTACTTGGGTGCAAAGAGCACAGCGCCATACATGAGGTCCTTTACAAGTGCCCTCCACTATTGCCGGTCCCACGACCATCGATAAGGTACCCCGGCCGGGGAACCCAGGGGTTCTTGGTAGAGTGAGCTACCTGATTCTCCAAATCATGTTCCTGGTGTATTCCAGACAACACTAAATCTATTTAATTTTAAGGGAAACAGTTTCTAAAGAAACTGTGGTGCTGCGTCGGTGGGGATGTGAAACAACGTGACAGAGTTGATAAGGTAAATTGGCCATCGTAGCGAAATTGAAAGCTGACGTTTCGAGCGTTAGCCCTTGGTCAGAGCGAATCAAGGAATTGTGAGATGCGCTTGGTTTATATGGAGAATGGTGGAGCAACGCTACTGATATGAACGTGGCATCGTAAAAAAACAAGAATAAATCCGGGCATGCAAGAGGTGTATAGTCACTGGGAGCATTAACTGGGTGATCTGATTGACGACGTGTTCAAATAAAGAAACTGACGGAGCATTTTTTTAGCCACAAGAAAGTAGTCGTGACAAGGAGCTGATCGTATTAAGGACGGTGCCTCCTTTTGTTACTGCGCATACGTTCTGCGCATCTCGGGTCTGGTCCGAGATATTCAAGTTTCTTAAGGAATTTGCCAACTAATACAAAGGTTTTTTGCGCGAGTTATTACCATGTGGAAAAACGCATATCTTAGCAAGGGCTATCAGAATCCAAAAAGGAAATTGGGGTAACCACGTAATTTTCAGAGATAATTGAGCTTAAACTTGCAAAGAAATTGCCATACATTCTTTGTATTTCAGAACTTTCCCAGAATTATGGTTGCTTAATTATCTCTGAATAATGCGTGGTTACCCACATCTTCTTTTAAGATTCCAATAACCCTTGCTAAGATCTGCTTTTTCCCTATAGTCATAACCTTTGCAAAAATACATCCATATTAGGAAGTACGGTCACGTCCCTAAGGGGGTTGTCGAATGGCGGGTTCCACTGTATTACATTGTCATAAAACACTGACGGCATTTGACGATGCAATCCATTTTTTGGCCTTCTTCATTTTTTAAATAATTGTTGCTTTTGACGTGTTACGAAACTTGACTTGTGCAAGATTGACAAGAATAACAAGACTTTGTTGGAATTAAGAAGCAGGTCCAGCAAAGAACAAAATAACCTGCAAGATACAGCATTCATGGCGAGGAGTCCAGTCAAAGCTGTAACTGAAAATGACGACACATCAGCTGTGGAGGAAACACTGGATTTTGATGACGATACTTTAAGAGGTGAGCTGAAACATTTTTGATATTTTCCACAGGAGGTTAATAGCATAGTCCGACGACTGTCAATAAATAATGTTCATTCCCTGTAAGCTCATGAGGAAAAATCCCTCAATTTCGCCATTACAATCTATCACAATACAATGATTTGTGATCGTGGGTTTGCCTTTATTACTTAAATAATTTGAGGTTCCCTAAGTTTGAACACTGTTTAAGCAGTTCTGTACATAAAGTGTCAGTTTCATCAGATGTTTCAATTTTCAGTTTTTTGCATCATTTAGCGTCTTACTTACCTACCCGAACGTTTATCAGTTCAAGCACGGTTAGACCGTTGCTTTTTTGGTTCGACTATACCTTCCGCGTTTTCACGGCCGCCGTTAAATTCGCATGTTCTGGAGGTTCCAAACGCAAACCTTAGCTAGCTAGTGGAAGTGGCGTTAGAGACTCAACGTGGGAACTTCAAATGAGAGATTTGTAATAGAATTTACTTTTGTTTTAACAACTCATTTCAGCAATTTTTTGGTTTTTCCTGAAATTCAGTTAAGCAGTTCCAGGTTCTACGTGTGTTGTACAAGGTTGTAACAATGTGTTTGATATACGAAGCTGCAATTTCGGTGGCGCGATAGCCCGTACCCCCCGAGGAAGAGAGATAAGCGGGTGAGATTTGTGCGGACTTAAACTAGGCAGATTTGTCGCCAGCGCAGACTATTTTGAAGAACTCTGCTTCAAATAAACCTTTCATATCAAGGGACGTGAATAAAATATTATACCAGAGGCAGTGCCAACTATTTGGGAGAAAACTTACAAACGTGGTTATCATCAACGGGATGACATCAGAAGATATCTAAGGCCAACTGTTTTAGCTTCTCTCTAACTTAGTCTTTATTTCTGTTGAATGCGACTCAACTTTTCGTAGCTTTTCGGGAGTCCATTGGCGCCAAGTCCGTTTTCTGTTTCTTTTTCCCGTGAGAGGAAACAGAAACATAAACGAGGAGCAGCGTCGCGGCTAAACCTCAACTCAAAAGCAAGAAAAGTTGACAAGAGTAGTTTTCCAGTTTTCGCTCCTTGCTTGAATCAGGAACCGATCGCACACGATTGTTCCCATTAAACAATGTCAGTTGTCCGGAATATCGACTTCAAAATAGAATAGTGGTGTACGTCTCCAGTATTCCTTCCATCAGGGAGTGCAGAATATGAGCTATAATTTCAAAACAATCCAAAAACTCGCATTCACGTGCTTTCAGCTTCAAATCGTCGACATAAAAACAATAAACTTTGTTGTTGTCAATTGGAGTACTGAGTTATCATTTGGTTCATTTTTTCACCTGAAACTACCAAATTTGAAGGCTCCCAAATTTCCCTCTGAAAACACAGCGTGTACCAAATAAGAGCTTTAAAAGCTTCGAAATCAAAAACCTCTTGTTTACTTGATTTCAACTGAAAATCGTTGTCTTACAAAAACTGGGTTGTTTTCACATGGGCCATAGGCATACTCCTTCTTCGGTTCTATGGCGTAAAACTGCCATAGTCGCCCTTTACACCCTCCCTTATTTCCCACACAAACGCAACTGTTGGCAAGAACGTCATGCTAGCCCACATATAAGGTACTAATAACATTACAATCCTATATGAATATATACACCAACTGATTAACGCACCTACCTCCACTAACACACACTTTCCTTCACTTGTACTCACTTTCCTTCATTTGTACTCACTTTCCTTCCTTTGTACTCACTTCCCTTCACTTGTACTCGCTTACTTTCACATTAGTGCCTTATATGTGGGCTAGCATGACGTTCTTGTCCTATATGTAGGCTAGCATGAAGTTCTTCCCCAACTGTTCTGTCACTTACTGTCTGGTCTCGATTTGCTTCGTCATGCAGCTGAGAAAGCACGGTTTTACACAGAAACGAAAAGTTGTACTGTTGTACTAGGCGGACGTTCGAAATCATGATTTTAGAGGTTGTGATTTAACGCTGGTAGAGATAAGTGTAAATTTTTTCCCGTCAGTGAGTATTTGGACTTTAATGAGCTATTTTAAGAGTTAGAGTTTTGAGGTTCACTGTAAATGCTTTGAACCCAGCAGTCGTATCTTAAGTCGGTGAAGTATGATCGTCCGTGTGAGTTTTGTCGTGAGAAGGACTGTTTGTGAAGACTTTGATTGATGTTTCCACAGCCTAAGCGGACGTTTATACGTCATTTCATTTTAGCAATAGCAGAGATCTACAAGAGTGAAGGTAATGATCAATACAAAAAGAAAGATTTCATCAACGCCATTTACTTCTATACGGAAGGAATCAAAGTGAACTGCAAGGACGAAGAACTGAAGGCCAAACTGTACAGCAACAGGGCGACAGCACACTTTTATTTGGGTGAGAAGTGTTGAGTTTTTCTAGGGTTTATCAAGTTAATTCGCAAATCTCAGATTTAACTCACTTATGCCTTCAACATCACAGTACATTCCCTTTTAATTCTCGACTCGCATTTGTCACAGGAAACTACAAAGATTCACTGAGTGATGCAAAAGTCGCTACTGAGTTACAACCACGTTATGTCAATGCAGTTGTAAGAGGTGAGCTTTCTGTTACATAGGGACGGACTATTAGAAAAGTTATGGGGGGGGAGGTGTTGGGGAATTTTCGAGCTGCATGAATTTTCTTTCGTTAACATTTCCCTTGCAGGAATATTTTTTCCGTATGCAAGAACATTTTTTCTGGGTTACTGGCTCTGCATGAATTTTTCCTCTCAATTTTCCCTTGTATGAAGATTTTTTTGTACCCCGCCCACCCCCCCCCCCCCCCAATAACTTTTCTAATGGTCCATCTCTTAGTCAGTTGAAAGTTATGTCTGTTTTTTCTAAGTATCCTCTCTTCTCAACGCTACTTCAACATAAGATTAAGGGGCCGTTTACATGAGAAAGAGGGCCCTTAGGTAGGAGGGTTACCCTTCTCCTTTGTATCACGCAGTTCGTTTTACATGCGAGGGAGGGTGCCCCTAGGGGTAGGGTTTCCTTACCTTCAAGGTAGGGAAACCTTACATGGTAGGGACAAGTTTTGTTTACATAAGCCCGAGTAAAACCAAAAAGTAGGGCTAGCCCTAGGTGGTAGGGCCATGTTTCGTTGTTCTCAGATTACCACTGGCCACGCGTAAAAGGCGCCAAATTCGAGCCCCTATCCCCCTAGGGGCATCCTCTTTCCATGTATAAAACGGGCTTTAACTCAGCGTATTCTGGGATGAGTTATCCTGCACTGAACCGTCAATTGGTCAAAAAATTGGATAACAAAAAGAAAACTATCAAGATGATACAAAACCAGCAGCCTGGTGAAGATATCAGAAAGCCAATTACAGAGCTTCAAAACAATTGGATGATATCAAGAAGGCAGAAACAGCACGGAGAAATTCGCACCTTGATGAATCATGACAAGTTGCTGGAAGAGGAAAAGATCAAGATGGTATCTGTTCCAAACGATGACTTTTCGTCGTCAAAAAGCGTTTTCGTTTGATATTTATAACTTTCATCAATGTCAACACACAGCCTTAACCAATTTGGTGATTGAAGCAAACCATGCTCGCCTGGTAGCAGAAACCGCGGCTGACCACTGGCGCCAACGTTTTGAAGAAGGACATCGAAAACTTGACCTCAACCCGGCAGGGAAGCGAAGCGAAAAAGTCTCTATAACTATAACATAACATTAAAGACCGAGAGCCCCGGCGAGGTCAATCGACCAGTGCCCGGGGAGCTTTGGTGAGCTCAGGATTTCACAGCAAGAAGTAATTCAAAGCGCGAAGTTCTGTCAATCTATTAATGATCTTGCGGTTAGTTCGGTTCCACGGGTGGTATAATAAATTGACATTCTACTGTAACATGTTAATTTACACATCAAGCATATGCCTGTGCAATCACTGTCGGCAATAAATTTCGCCACCTAAAATGTTCTTCGGTCCGTAACAAAACGCATGATTTAGATGCGTACGGGTATATTTTGAAACCAAAACTTGTCCCTTTTGATTGACGGTCTACATAACGAATGACGAAATCTATGCCTTGATGTACGCATTATTTATAGTTTTCAAATGACTATACATTGGGAAACAGAGTACAGTATTTAGTACGGGGACAAGTCAAATAGCACCTCGCATACATTTCTGTTTGTGACAAGGTATTATTTTGCGATGCATTTCAACTTTCATGTGAAATTGAAATTCGACGTTTTGTACACCCGGTGTACACCGAACACTAATAATGTACTCGCCAACCCGGGCTCGCCAATCAGTTTGAACTGAGTTTGATTTGTTTGATGACGTTCCCTCATCAATTATCCCTCCCGGCCACAATCAATTGTCTACCAAGTACCATGCTACAATGTACAACATATACAAAGCTTTCACACAGGAAGAGACTCAATTCGTAGATCTGATTGGTGTTGAAGACTAATAAGTTTAAATAAGAGGCTACAAAATCATTAATGTTCTACTTGAGCGGAAATAGCAATCTACAGAGGACAATGAGTTTACTGTGTCACTGGTAGGCTTGATAAAATAGAGCCATGGCATCGATCGCGAGTCGTCCGAGTATCCTTGGTCGCTTTCCGCATGTTTCCAGAGTTACTGGCTATAATCGGGACCCGGGAAAGCACTGGCATGTAGTCACTAAACTTGCGTACGGGCTTAAGGCTTAAGATGAATTTGCTAAGAGCGAAATTTTCACCACTGTCCTGACGAAATACACTGTAGCATCAATACATCGGAAGCCCGCCAAGCGAGGTTGTGACTTCTGCAGACAACCAAGCCATAGTTTTGTTGTGTCGTCGTTTGAGCTTTATGCCAGATTGCCTCGGCAGCGAGAGTGTGCGAAAGACGGGTTGGCTCGCTCCTCAAAATTTGGCCCTGTTGTGGAAGCGGTAAAAGGAATTGCTTTGGACTGTGACTCACCGTGTAGTTTTGGGGGGAACAATTTCGAGTTGAATCGCAGTGCCCTTTTAGGAAGCATATACCCGCAGATAGAGGTAATTTTGCCTTCGCATTAAACTCCACTGTGCCCTTTTAGGTAGCACATACCCAAGGGTTCAGTTAATTTTTCCTTCGCATTAATCTGCTCTGTGCCCTTTTAGGTAGCACATACCCAAGGACACAAGTAAATTTGCCTTCGCATTAATCCGCTCTGTGCCCTTTTAGGTAGCACATACCCAAGGACACAAGTAATTTTGCCTTCGCATTAATCTGCTCTGCGCCCTTTTAGGTAGCACATACCCAAGGGTTCAGTTAATTTTGCCTTCGCATTAATCTGCTCTGTGCCCTTTTAGGTAGCACATACCCAAGGACACAAGTAATTTTGCCTAGCACATACCCAAAGGTTCAGTTATTTTTGCCTTCGCATTAATCTGCTCTGTGCCCTTTTAGGTAGCACATACCCAAGGGCACAAGTAATTTTGCCTTCGCATTAATCTGCTCTGTGCCCTTTCAGGTAGCACATACCCAAGGACACAAGTAGTTTTGCCTTCGCATTAATCTGTTCTGTGCCCTTTTAGGTAGCACATACCCAAGGGTTCAGTTAATTTTACCTTCGCATTAATCTGCTCTGTGCCCTTTTAGGTAGCACATACCCAAGGACACAAGTAAATTTGCCTTTGCATTAATCTGTTCTGTGCCCTTTTAGGTAGCGCATACCCAAGGGTTCAGTTAATTTTGCCTTCGCATTAATCCGCTCTGTGCCCTTTTAGGTATTCGCGTTAATCCGCTCTGTGCCCTTTTAGGGAGCACATACCCAAGGGTACGGTTAATTTTGCCTTTGCGTTAATCTGCTCTGTGCTCTTTTACATAGCATATACCCAAGGGTACGGCTGAAATTAATCTGCTCTGTATATGTACGGCTAGTTTTGCTTTCGTAGCATATAAATACCCAAGGGAACCAATCGCGCGCGCGACTGTCCCTAAGCGAAAAGAGAGATTGCTCGTAATGTGTACATGAGCCGAACCTAATCAGAATCAACAAGCAACCCCTTTTTTATCGGAGACGCTAGAATGTAACTAATAGTTAAGGTTACGGTTAATGCTCCGTCTTGATAACTCCGCTCTTGCGGAAACTTTGTTTTATAAAGGGTCACCCGGCGTGAAATTTAAACCCAGCTGATGTACACATCTCACGCAACGCACGCCGGCTTGAATCAGTATTAATATCTCGGAATCATTCACGCTGGTGGTCCAGGGAAATTTAAACAGAAGAAATCGAGAACCACGTAAAGCAGCGGAAATACTCAATGCCCAGGTTAATGCTACTTTGATGTATGCCCAGGATCCAGAGAAGCGATGCCCCGATGGCCTTCGATGTCCAGTCACGTCAACAAGGTCGAATAAACAGTAGCAAATATTGCGCTGAAATTTATCTCGCAAGCAGGCTACCTCTTTGGCTTATGTCTTATGCAAGCGACAAAGGGGTACTTGTCCCGCCTGTGCCCGCGAAGTAACTACTTTCGTTTGTTTGTTTGTTTTTTGTAGTAGACTGAGTAGAAATCAGTTTAGTTACTTGATAAAAAATAAGCTGCAATCAGGTTAAAACTCACTGCGATCTTGTTTTCATTAGTCATACAACGGGACAGACGAAAAGAAATTCAACGAAACCAAGCCAAGAAATTTCTAGCGAACACTTGATCGACGCCGGCTTTTACGTTGTAGGGCAAAAAAGTGCCTGGCAAAGGATGTTAAAAAAAGCGAACAAATTTCTCGATCTTATCCGACAAATTACGCGTGACCTGCGGCCAGACTCTATTTCCGTTCGGTTAACCAGGCCCGCGGTAACCGCAGAGCAAGAAAAGTTTTTAGCGGACGACGAAATAAGAGGAAATATAAAGAACGCTGCTAAAATTGGGCTCGGTAGGAGATTATATTGCGCGCTTTGTTTTCCTTTTTCTTCTCTTCTCTGTTTATCAGCGGGTCTCAATAAATTGTAATTATCTGTCAGCATTGTCATATTTTGCAGCAAGAAGTTAACACCTCGTTTCATTCTTATGAATCCTTAAGGTGACAAATCATGGCGTTAAGTTACTGTTAATATTAACTGAGGGGGGATTGAATCCCCCTTCAGCTAATTTGCATAACAAATCCTGAAGGGATCAAAGCCTGTCACTGTCCAAAGACAACTTGGAGTTGTGGAAACAGTTGCGAGAAAGATAATATTTTTCAGTGACACTTAGACTTTATGAGAATGAACTTATACCTTCTTGTTGCTGTTTCATGCAATGCTATGCGAATGTACTTGAACAAAAAATTAACTGGATTTGCATGAAAGATTAGCAGTGCCTTGTCGAGGGATTGAAGAAACCGTTAAACTTAGCCAAATTTATTGACAAAACATAGTTTCAGTGAAGTAATATAGTCTTTGGTAACAAAACTAGACCATTATTTGTGGGCGTTCATTGATGTGAGGACATATTTTTGATTTTTAAAGTGAACTAAAATAGCGTGACTATGCCCCTTTAAACCTTGTTGTTGCTGTTTCATGCACTGCCACCAAAGTAATTATGCGAATGTACTTGAACTGGATTTGCATGAAAGATTAGCAGTGCTTTGTGGAGGGATTTGAGAAACTATTAAAGTTAGCCAAATCTATTGAAACTGTTTTATCTGGATCTTTGTACAAAGATTAAGGATGTACAGACTTTGAAAACAATTTAAGCCCACCGAAGCAAATTGAGCGGACACTCAATGTACTAAGCGACTTGTTTGTCTAAAAGATAATAGGTTTTTTCTATGCTTATTAAAGATATCATTAACCCGAAGCCTCGCTTGTTTGAAACTTTCATTTCTGAGGTGCGTTAACTCATATAGAAGGTGATTTAAGATAGCAAACTGGAAACACAAACGGACTTCCAGGTAAATGCATTTATTTTAACGTCTTTCAAAGCAAAAAACTTCTCATGTACAATTGAGGCTACTGAAACCTGAGTTATCGGTGTGTACACCTCGCGTGTAACACACGCAGTGGCTTTTCCCTCTCGTGTAACACACGTAAGACATTGCTGAGCGAACATCACACGAGTCGTATTTGTTTCCATTGGTCTCCCTTGGCCCCCCTTTTGTCCTTTGAAAGTCCCTGAAAATCTCTTTTCACGTTTTACTGAAAGGAGCGACGCTGATTTTAGGTGAAGATTGTTTTAATTTTCGTCCTTTAGAACTTTTTGTTTGACAAACAATTCTGTTCAATAGGAATTTCCGCTTATCAATGGCAAGTTCTGTTGATTCTTGGCAATCAAATCCTTATGTATCTCTAAGATCTTTTTGCGTTTGCATCACTTTATGGAAGGTAGAATCTTTCTTCATTGCATGCATCCACTGGAGGTATTCCAAGAACACTTTCCTGAGCTCTTTTCTGTAGACAAGAACCAGGGCGTTGTCTGCTTTTATGCGGCAACTTCAGAGGAATCTCAGTTTTGCTCATACTCGTTTACCAAATCGTGGAACCGGCTCTTATCCCGTTCCGTCGAAAGCCTCACCTTGGATGCGATCTCAAGGATCTATATGCTCTATTTCCTCTTGGAAAGAATCTATTTCTTCGCTCGATTGAGAGTGTTGAGATGACTGCTCCCTTTCCTGTGAGCTCTCAGTTTTTTTCGCTATCAGACAATACGACTTTTCCATAACCATGCTGATCTGAATGGTACAAAAGATCCGAAAACAGACTGATAAACTGCAGGTGAGCTTGCCCTTCCTTTATAGATATGGATAGAGGCGCGATTACCTAGAAAATAAATATAAATAAAAGTGTTCTTTTTGATGTGTTTTTATCATCGCCACCGGCACCAACACAAGAATTGCAATTTTATTTCCCTCCTCCTCATATGTTATTTTATTTATTTCTCCTGTACCTCCTCTGTACCCCTATTGTACCCTTCCTGTACCTCCTCTGTACTCTTATTGTACTCCTACTGTACACCTCCTGAAACAAGAACGACGGACAAACTAAATTCAATCATACCCAGTCTTTCTCAGACAAAGACTTTGTATACAAAAAGGAAGTTTGAATTGGATAATCGGATCATAACAGTCCTGAGCACACGGCCACTAGGGTCATTGTGTTATTTAAACTGCTCCAAGATGAGAACAAGAGTGTTTCGTGATTGTCCAGTGCGTCACTGTGGTGCAAGATATCTTGTAAAGCTTTCAAATCATTTAACTGCCGTGCATGGTCTCGAAAACGTTTACAAGAGGCCAAATTGCAACCTAAGATCAAAGTTATGGTGTGTGAAGACAATCAAAGAGAATCGTTGGGTTCGCTTGATTCAACTTGGAAGCCAGAGGAAAGGGTGAACAAGGTTATCTTTGAAGTGAGAAATTCTAGAAACGTTCCGTACAAGAAGACAAAAAGGAAAACAACGCCTTCATGAAGAAACTAAAGAGAATTCACAAACAGATGTACAATTCTGAATTACAAGAAAAAGAAAACCTTTAAGAGATTTTCAGGGACTTCAAGAGACAAAAGGAGACCAAAAAAAGGACAAAAGTAAAACTTCAAAAGAGATTTTCAGGGACATTCAAGGGGAGACCAATTGGACAAATACGACTTGTGTGATTTTCGCTCGGCAATGTCTTGCGTTTTTTACACGCGAGGGAAAACGCCATTGCGTGTGTTACACGCGAGGTGTGTACACCGATAACTCAGTTTTCACCAGTCTCAGTTGTACATCAGAAGTTTTTTTGCTTTGAAAGACGTTAAAATAAGTGCATTTTACTTGGAAGTCCGTTTGTGTTTACAGTTTTATATCTTAAATCACCTGCTATGAGTTAAACGCAACTCAGAAATGAAAGTTTCAAACAAGCGAGGCTTCGGGTTAACGATATCTTTAATAAGCATAGAAAAAAACCTATTATCTTTTTGACAAACAAGTCGCTCAGTACATTGAGCGTCCGCTCAATTTGCTTCGGTTGGCTTAAATTTACAAGTCTGTGCATCCTTAATCTTTGTACAGAGATCCAGTTAAAATAGTTTCAATAGATTTGGCTAAGTTTAATAGTTTCTTAAGTCCCTCCACAAAGCACATTGTTCAAGTACATTCGCATAATTACTTTGGTGGCAGTGCATGAAACAGCAACAACAAGGTTTAAGTTCCTCGTTCACAGAGAGTCAAAGTCTCACTGAAAAGTATTATCTTCCTTGCAACTGTTTTCCACAACTCCAAGTTGTCTTTGGGTCTTTGGAGCACTGGTCGATTGACCTCGCCGGGGCTCTCGGTCTTTAATGTTAAGTTATACTTATATAAACTTTTTCGCTTCACTTCACCTGCCGGGTTGTGGTCAAGTTTTCGATGTTCTTCTTCAAAACTTTGGCGCCAGTGGTCAGCCGTGGTTTCTGCTACCAGGCGAGCATGATTAAGGCTGTGTGTTGACATTGATTAAAGTTATAAATGTCAAGCGTAAATGCTTGTTGACGACCGAAGGTCATCGTCTGTAACAGATACCATCTTGATTTTTCTTCTTCCTGCAACTTGACATGATTCATCAAGGTGACAATTTCTTCTTGCTGTTTGTCCACTAATTTGTTCGCCTTATAAAGAGAACGTTCTAAATCTTGCAGACGTTGGATTGAGATGGCGGGACAACAACTGCCAGATTCCCTTGCCGTCTCTTTCGCTCGTGTATTTGTGAATACCCTCGAAATCTGAATATTTTTTCTTGATATCATCCAATTTTTTTGAAGCTTTGTAATTGGCTTTCTTATATCTTTACCAGACTGCTGGTTTTGTATCATCTTGATAGTTTTCTTTGTCATCCAATTTTTTGACTAACCGACTGTTCGCTGCATGATGACTCATACGTGTGTACCAGAACACGCCGAGGTAATTTTATGTTGAAGTAGCGTTGAGAAGAGAGGATATTTAGAAAAAACAGGCTTGACTTTCAAGTGAAATAAATATTCTTAGGTCAAGTTGAGCGATAACAATAAACTGAATGTTCGCGCTTTTATTTTGATAGCATGATAGATTTTTGAGAACCAATCAGCGTGAGAAGAGAGCAGGCAAATGACGCTCATAAGACATGGAGGCAACTCAAATTGTGACGTCAGCCTTTTCACGACGTGGTGTGTGCCGTAGGTTTAGCACAAACCAATCAGCGCAGGGGGATTGAAAGGGAATGCAAGGGGAATACAGTAACGGGGTATTTTTTTCATACTTATAGTACTACTAACATGGGCTTTTGGAAGTGTTTCGTAACTCTGTAAGCCCTACAGCTCCAAAAAAATACACAAGAATTAAGAGTTATAAGTTAAAATTCCATCTGCACAGGGGGTAGGCTGAACCCTTTGATCAAATAAATTTGTCGGTTGAGTCGTATATTTTTGTACGCACGTATCTCTAGAAGAGCAAAAGACATCATTTCTGGTGATGACAGCAAAGTCATTGTTATTAGTAGTTACTCTCATGTGGAACTTTAGATCGATAAGGAATCGACGAGATAACTAATTTATAACATTTGGGGCAAACCCAGCTTAATCCAAGTTCAGAACCTCCTAGCATAGATATCGTATTTAACAAGTAAAGCAATGCAGCTAAATTTCTCCCAGATGCCTTTTTAACACGGGTCAGAAATAATGCTGAACTTACATTATTTTATCTTATTAGGAGCAAGTGCTTGTTTTCAGCTGAATCAGTTTGAGGAAGCCATCACTTGGTGTGATAAGGGATTAGCAGTATCCTTCACTATAGATTACTGAAATTTGTGTCAACTTTGAAAACCAGGATCTCTTATGGTATTTACTCCTGAACTCTCTGTCATGAACAAGTGACAGATAATTAACCGGCCGTCGCCATAAGGCGACCGCCGGTTTAAAATTGGGCTGCGTTTTTGTTTTTGTTGTCACTTGCCTAAGTCATCCGGTTTTCTCTCGGCCAACACAGTCTCCGTAAACTTCTGGTTTTCTCTTGACAGTTGCCTGAAACGTCCGGTTCTGGTGATGACGTTTTGTAGGCGTTACGTCATGAATACATCACGCAAGGTAAACAAGACTGAAGTGCGTCACATCGCACTAACAACGTTACGTCTAAATGTCAACGTTCCATACTTATATGACACAGACAAATCACTGCTAACCTTGTGGTAGCGGTATAAAGTAGCGGCACATGTCTTACATATGACGGATGCACAAGTAAGTTCGACTGAACGCTACGTAATACATTTAACTTTACCAAAGGCAAAAATATGAATAAATGTTTCACCGCGTGAGAAAAGACGAACCATTCTGCCGTTGTTATGAGATATGCCTTGACGTGTTTGAGCGTGGAGTGACGGTTTCGCTTTCCCTGACGATCTGCTCGTGTTTATCAAGTATTATATTTTGATTTACTGCTATACTTACTGTTTGTATTCATGGTCTAGGCACAACAGCAAAAATTTCGTAGTCTCTTTGTTCTCAATTGTGGGCAAATTGATACCGACGGTTATAGTCTAGCAGATAGGTGAATCTATTCTGCACTTAACGTTAAAAGCATGAAACTTGGCACACTTATACTAGAAATCGTAGGGAAAGTTTTAAAGATTACAGGCAATCTGGATAGGATCTGTGACAGCTGGGAAGGGGAGGGGGATTTTTCAATATGGCCGCCATTCAGACTGTAAACACTATAGTTGGGAAAATGAAGCAAAATTAACTTGATACACTAATGAATTGTCAGTTTAGTTGTGTCTGTTTGTTTAAAGTTCCATCAAAACATCAACATTTTTCGGGGTGATTTATCTTAATTCAGGGGATCATTTATTAAATCAGGTAAGTCGATGCAAGGACCACTTGGACAAACAGTAGCGAGGTGAAGCTGGATCTTGGTGTAGATCAGGATCAGCAATGTTGAATAAAACGAGACGCACAAGAAGCACAAGTGCGTCAAATTCCACGCAGCAAAGCCCTCGAAACATCTACGAAACAAGAGAATAAGAATCCCGTTTGTAGTAACATTTAATCCAGCCCTTCCTAACATACGTCAAATCATTTTCAACAACCTAAACATCCTTCGTTCTTCACAGCGATGCAAAGCAGGATTCCCTTCTCCTCCTCTCATATCATACCGCTGTTGCAACAACCTAAGCGACATTCTATTCAGAGCCACACACCGCAGACCACCCCCCAAAACACCTGGAACTTTCCGCTGTAACAGAAGTAGGTGCAAAACATGTCCTTTCATTACAGAGGGAACCACGTTTTACACCTTCTTCTCCACTAACGAACAAAGGCAAATTCTACATCACATCTCTTGCTCATCTTTCAATCTCATATATATGATACAGTGCTCCAGATGCAAGGTACAATACATTGGAGAAACTAAACGTCAACTCAGCGACAGATTTGGGGAACACAGACGCGCAATCGAAAAAGCCATCACCCATCGTCACATTGATCAACCCACCGCCGTTTCAGATCACTTCACTCTCCCTGGCCACTCCATCAACGACATAGAGCTCATTACCCTAGAACTCATTCACTCGAACAGGGACAGCATTCGTAAAGCCAGAGAAACATTTTTGATTTCAAAGGGCAAGACACTTGAACGCCACGGAATAAACAGACGAGATGAAACTTAATCTATTTCTATTTTTAAAAAAAGCTGTCAGTTACGTTTCCGCTTTCTATGTTTGTCAACCAATCATATTTAATCTTTTCATTTTAATCATTTTAAATCTTGTAACCGTTTCATTCGATTTTTACTTAGCTTTTACAGCCCCTGGTGAAGGTGAGTTTTGTCTCACCGAAATATTGGGCAATAAAATTATTACCCTTCTTAGCTGTCCGATTAGCCTTGCTATTGATCATTTTATTCCAGGTTAAAATTATGGAAATTAGATGTCTAATTAATTCAATTACAATGGTCGAATCATTTAATCACAGTTTTGCTTTCTCCTCAGTAATTTTGGAGGCCACTTTTAAGCTTACCTGTTTAACTGTTTCACAGCAGAACTATGATGCAGTCAAAGAACGTAGAAACACGTAACTACACACGCTATTTATTCTGATATTTGTCCTTTTATTTCTCATTCGCATCAGTGTAAGTCACCAAAAGTAACGACACAGGCACAGTAACTTCCAAAACAGATTTTCATTGGCAAATTTACTCCTTCGTCTATAGCCTTTACAGCTCTCGATTAACTGATTCGTTAAAAGAGCGCTAAAGGAGCACCAGGCCCACAGGTAGCCAGGTTTTATCCTGTCAGTGTCTAAATGAGGGGTTACGGAAGGGACTTCTGTGCAGATGAAGTAGTATGTTTTCTAACATCTTCTCTGAAAAACGTTTTTTCTTGCATTATTCTTATTGTTATCCGATATTGGAAGTAGCGATGAGCTGTAATTCTTTAAGCTTGGAAGAATTTAATCTGTGTGCTGCTGTGAATTGCGAGCATCGTCTGTGCAAGCATATGTAATGTGGGCATAGATGTAGCATCAATGAGCATATTCTATGGCGATCTACCTATGCACCTTCTTCTGTCCGTAAAAAACATCGCATGGTGCCGCATCTAGTACATGGCGCATGCGTTGCACCTGTTATTGTTAGACGTAATGAACTACGCGAGTTACATAAAGTACCCGAGTAAACGTCCCGTCCGCTTTTCAGTTTGCTAGCCGATATCGACTTCAAACATCGTCCAGAACCAGTCACTGTCTGCAGTATGAAGTAGCGTAATCTGTTAAGAGTACAACTCTCTCGATAGTTTGTCAACTTCAAGCATTATTATCTCATCTAGGTACAAACCAAGGACAGGTACTCCGTTGAAATTCTAGGATATATAATAGCATTATTTTCTTTTTAATTCTTTCAACAGAAGTGTCCTTTAACGATGGATTGATGTAGCTGTCCCAGGTCCAGATGACAAACTCCTTCAGTTTGCCAGAAATGTTATTGCAATCGTTATGTTGCGCCCTTGGTATTCGCACAACTCAGTGCAGCTCGGTTTCGCGCTGCGAGAATTCTTTACCGTAGATGCGATGCCTTTTGAACTAACACATAGGGTACAAGTGCTAGCCTGGTGAGCATGGAAGCCTTCTTTTGCATTTAATCGGCTTTCAGGAATGAACCTGCATATCCGGTTGTAGTATGTTTTCTCATATAAGTACCGGAATCGAATCGCTGGATACAAAAAATGTATTTCCACATGCTTTTAGCAATACAAGAGAGCTGTAAATGAAGCACTTATGTCCAGTATTGAAATTTTACGATTTTTCGTTATGTTACGAGTTTTCATTTTAAAGTAGCGAGATTAACAAATTTTACGTTTTTTGCGATTTTTCGCTTCAGACAAGCAAGAATCACAAATTTTACGTTTATTGCGGTTTTTCGCTTCAGACAAAGAAGATTTACAAAATTTGCGAAATTTCGCAGCCTCAACGATGTTTTGCACCGTTTAATGATTTTTTTTTCAACAGACGCTAGCCGGCTAACAGATTTTACAAATTTGCCAAATTTCGCAGCCTCAACGATTTTCCGCGCTGTGTTGCGATTTTTTTCAGTCTTTTGTCTTGCTAATTGCCTCACATAAAGCATGAATCTATGAATATCCCTCGTTCTAAAGGCTCCTAACGCAGTACATGACATGAATCTAGGAAATATTCCTCATTCCAAAAGCCCCTATCGCGAGATATAACATGAATACATGAATATCCCTCGTTCTAAAAGCTCCTAGCGCCATATATTAAACAGGATAGCGCGCGAGACGTGAATGTATCAGTATCCCCCGTTCTAAACGCACCTAGCGCCAGATATGAAATGACTCTATGAATATATCCCTCATTTTAAAAGCACCTAGCGGAGATATGAAAATAATCTATGAATATCCCTCGTTCTAAAAGCATTTAGCGCTAGATATAACATCCAATGTGAGCACAGGCATATATCAATATCCCTGTTTTAAAAGCTCGGTAGCGCCATCGAGATATAACAAGAATATATACCGCCGGCCAAAGGTATGTTGACAGTCCCTCGCGTCTCGATCCTCGCTTCTCGAGACTCGTGTAGTGTAGTGTGGTAAACAACGTAAATTTTATCACTTGGAGTACATGTGATCAGGTGAAGGTCAAATTTTGCTTTAAAAGCTTTATTGTATATGAGGTTGTTTAGCAGTCAAACGGAAGTGAAATATTGATGGAGGACACATAGAAAGCAGTTCAGAGTTGTTGTAACAGGAATTATTTTGAGAGTTGATAGAAAACATTTAGCTTGTGGTGAAAAAGTAACATTTTATCACATGGGCAGGCAGTCATGTGACAATGTTCAGTGTGGGTCGTTCCACGTGTAAAGAACGAAGTGTGTTGATTGAGCCTGAGATCAGGTTACTGTTTTTTGTAAACAAGTGGTGTTTTGTCACGAACAAACATGCGATAAGACAAAGTTTAATGGAGAATCACGAGATTCTCGTGAGACTGTCATAAGTTCGTTTTCGGCGCTTTTTTTGGCCTGCATGGCAGCTGTAGTTGGGGGTTACACAAACGGAGAAACTTAAAAAGCGGTAAGTGAGGAAATTTACGCGTTTTTTGTAATCTGAAAAATGATAACCGATTTTTGTGTCTATAAACTGTGAAACGAGTCTTGTGTGGAGCTAATGCGTGTTATTCTTCGTACTGGAGGTGACAATTGTTTTGATTTGCTCCTTGTCGTGCTGCTTTCCCCCTCAAACTTCGCACAAACAATCCCGCCACATACACGCAGCCTAACTAGGACCTCATTCCTCTGGTACGTCGCCTCTAACTTTGCGCCTAGCTAGTCGAACGTACGAGCAAGGTTTATGCCACCCAGGGATACACCTGTTCCTTTGTCGACTTTGTGCCTCGACGGACCTAGTGAACGAGTGGCCATTAATTTTAAAACCTACCCAAATGTGCAAACAATAATTCGTTTCAGTTCGAAATTCAAGATTCTGCCCGTTTTAGACCTTCAAGCTATTTACCGTCTATTTACTACGGGACATCCCTGCACAGAAGTCACGACGACTATGAGGCTATTTGGTAGACAAAATAACTCAAGAAAGCATTCGTAATTTAAGATACTTTTGATTGACCTTCAGTCCTGTAAATGAAGCTTTGGCTACCTGTGATCACTGGTGGTATTAAAGGGATGATCAGATTAACGACATGTTCAAATAAAGAAATGAATGAGTGTTCCACTGAATTGTTTTGGGATAAAAGAACTTGGCATTTGAGAACAGGAGGAAAATGCCAGTGGAGACTGCTTTCTGCGTTTCTTTCTTCTTCTAAAATGGTTCGTCGTGTTTTATGCAAATATACTGCATGGTTTTGCCTTCTTTATATGTTAGATAATTTTTTGTATTTGACGTGTTATAAAACTTGACTTGTGCAAGATTGTCAAGAGTAATAAGAAGTTGTTGGAACTAAGAGGCAGGTCTACCAAAGAAAAAAACAAACTGCATAATACAGTCAGAAAGAAAGCGAAGGATCAGGAAGAAACTCAAACGGTAAGAGTGACACATTTACAAACAACTCAATAAGCATTGCTAAGAAAATAGACAAAATTGCTTCACTAACCGGTGAGAATTACAAGGAATTTGATTGGATCATCATGTAACGGATATATATTTGTTCGCTCATTTGAAATGACTCAAAGTTTACTGATTTTACTGGTTACCTGAAAGTTGAGCTATCGGTAGTAGAAATAATTTTGTTGTCACAAAAATTGCGAACAGTTGCACGGACACTCAAAGCTAAATGTACATGCTAACATGTGCAGTTTCTCGTCCGTCAAATCCGCATGCTTTTCCTTCTGCCACCAACGTTTAAGCAGAGACACACTGCCTGATTTTATGCTTCATTGAACACCAACTTTGTAGAAGAGAAGAAAAACTATACGGAAGTAGCCTATATAATACCTGATTTTAATAATTCGTTGACAAACGCATGATGAGGAAAAACGTTTTGCCATTGCAATGCAATAAACCGAAGATAAAGATAAAATATGTAAAAAAAAGTAGCTATCTTTATGTCCGACAGAGAAATTTCATCTCTCTACACAAGACTACCTTGCGCGTAAAGGACAGCGCTATGAAGATGGAAATTTCTGAAAGTCTTGGAAATATCATCAGAGGTTTCAAAGACGTCATAGACCACCTTCGAGAAAAGAGAGACAGGTGGACAGAAGGAAAGGCGTATGGTCATCTTGGCAACATATATCACAGTCTCAGTGATTTCAAGAAAGCCATAGACTACCATGAATGCCACCTAAAAATTGCAAAAGAAGTGGGAGACAGGTCAGGAGAAGGAAAGGCGTATGGTCATCTTGGCAACGCTTATCACAGTCTTGGAGATTTCAAGAAAGCCATAGACTACCATGAACGCCACCTAAAACTTGCAAAAGAAGTGGGAGACAGGTTACGAGAGGGAATGGCGTATGGTCATCTTGGCAACGCTTATCGCAGTCTCGGAGATTTCAAGAAAGCCATAGACTACCATGAACGTCACCTAAAAATTGCAAAAGAAGTGGGAGACAGGTCAGGAGAGGGAATGGCGTGTGGTAATTTTGGCAACGATTATTGCAGTCTCGGAGATTTCAAGAAAGCCATAGACTACTATGAAACTTGCTTAAAAATTGCAAGCGAAGTGGGAAACAGGTCAGCAGAGGGAATGACGTATGGTAATCTTGGCAACGCTTATCACAGTCTCAGAGATTTCAAGAAAGCCATAGACTACCATGAACGTCATCTAAAAATTGCAAAAGAAGTGGGACACAGGTCAGGAGAGGGAATGGCGTATGGTAATCTTGGCAACGCTTATCACAGTCTCAGAGATTTCAAGAAAGCCATAGACTACCATGAACGTCACCTAAAAATTGCAAAAGAAATGGGAGACAGGTCAGGAGAGGGAAAGGGGTATGGTCATCTTGGCAACGCTTATGACAGTCTCGGAAATTTCAAGGAAGCCATAGACTACCATGAACGTCACCTAAAAATTACAAAAGAAGTGGGAGACAGGTCAGGAGAGGGAATGGCGTATGGTCATCTTGGCAACGCTTATCGCAGTCTCGGAAATTTCAAGAAAGCCATAGACTACCATGAACGTCACCTAAAAATTACAAAAGAAGAGGGAGACAGGTCAGGAGAGGGAATGGCGTATGGTGATCTTGGCAACGATTATTGCAGTCTCGGGGATTTCAAGAAAGCCATAGACTACTATGAAACTTGCTTAAAAATTGCAAGCGAAGTGGGAAACAGGTCAGGAGAGGGAAAGGGCTATGGTAATCTTGGCAACGCTTATTACAGTCTCGGAAATTTCAAGAAAGCCATAGACTACCATGAACGTCACCTAAAAATTGCAAAAGAAGTGGGAGACAGGTCAGGAGAGGGAATGGCGTATGGTTCTCTTGGCAACGCTTATCACTGTCTCGGAGATTTCAAGAAAGCCATAGACTACCATGAACGTCACCTAAAAATTGCAAAAGAAGTGGGAGACAGGTCAGGAGAGGGAATGGCCTATGGTAATCTTGGCAACGCTTATCACAGTCTCGGAGATTTCAAGAAAGCCATAGACTACCATGAACGTCACCTAAAAATTGCAAAAGAAGTGGGAGACAGGTCAGGAGAGGGAAAGACGTATGGTTGTCTTGGGAACGCTTATCACAGTCTCGAAAATTTCAAGAAAGCCATAGACTACCATGAACGTCATCTAAAAATTGCAAAAGAAGTGGGAGACAGGTCAGGAGAGGGAAAGGGCTATGGTAATCTTGGCAACGCTTATTACAGTCTCGGAGATTTCAAAAAAGCCATAGACTACCATGAACGTCACCTAAAAATTGCAAAAGAAGTGGGAGACAGGTCAGGAGAGGGAAAGGGCTATGGTTCTCTTGGCAACGCTTATCACTGTCTCGGAGATTTCAAGAAAGCCATAGACTACCATGAACGTCACCTAAAAATTGCAAAAGAAGTGGGAGACAGGTCAGGAGAGGGAATGGCCTATGGTAATCTTGGCAACGCTTATCACAGTCTCGGAGATTTCAAGAAAGCCATAGACTACCATGAACGTCACCTAAAAATTGCAAAAGAAGTGGGACACAGGTCAGGAGAGGGAAAGGCGTATGGTTGTCTTGGGAACGCTTATCACAGTCTCGGAAATTTCAAGAAAGCCATAGACTACCATGAACGTCACCTAAAAATTGCAAAAGAAGTGGGAGACAGGTCAGGAGAGGGAAAGGGGTATGGTTGTCTTGGCATCGCTTATCACATTCTCGGAAATCTCAAGAAAGCCATAGACTACCATGAACGTCACCTAAAAATTGCAAAAGAAGTGGGAGACAGGTCAGGAGAGGGAATGGCGTATGGTCATCTTGGCAACGCTTATCACATTCTCGGAAATTTCAAGAAAGCCATAGACTACCATGAACGTCACCTAAAAGTTACAAAAGAAGTGGGAGACAGGTCAGGAGAGGGAACGGCGTATGGTAATCTTGGCAACGCTTATAACAGTCTCGGAGATTTCAAGAAAGCCATAGACTACCATGAACGTCACCTAAGAATTGCAAAAGAAGTGGGAGACAGGTCAGGAGAGGGAACGGCGTATGGTAATCTTGGCAACGCTTATAACAGTCTCGGAGATTTCAAGAAAGCCATCCACCACCGTGAGCGTAGCCTCAAAATTGCAAAAGAAGTTGGAGACGACGTTGGCATTGCTACTGTGTTTTATAATCTTGGTAATGGCTTTCAATGTCTGGGCTCTTTTCACGAGGCTATCCATTGCTATCATCACAGTGTAGCAAAGTTTAATGACATTAGGCGTCGTCTTGAGTTTAATGATAGGTTGAAGATAAGCTTGCGCAATATACACCAGGGGGCATACGTTAGTTTATGGCGTTTGTTGGTAAAACAAGGCAAGGTTTTAGAGGGGTTGTTTTCTGCTGAACAAACACGTGCACAGGCTCTGAAGGATCTTATGGAGTTGAAGTATTCCCCTGTAAAAGACCAAGCGGGGTCAGGTACAGAGATCGCTACTATACATGACATATTAAGTTTCCTTCCCTCAAATACAGTTTTCGTAGCGATGGGAGAGAAGGAACTAATTTTCTGGGCTTGCCAGAAAGGAAATGATGTTCAGTTAAGAAGAAAACAAATCAACAACGATTATGATGCCTACACTTTTCTTCAGTCTTTAATGGAGGCTACCTGCCAGGAAATTGGTACAAGAAGTGGTATCAAATGCGAAGATCGTTCCCTGGATATGGCAAGAGACGAAAAACTTGCATATGAGAGATCTCCTTCAGATGAGGGACCAAACCAGTCCTTAACATTTAACAAAGGTGCTTTAAGTACATGGTTTGATACTATCATAGAACCTCTCCAAGACGTGTTGCTTGGCAGCGAACTTGTATTTGTCCCCGAGGGTCCAGTGTGTCTAGCTCCCTTTGCTGCATTCATGGACTCGAATTCACAGTACCTTTGTGAGTCTTTTAGAATCCGAGTGATTCCCTCCCTGACCAGTTTAAAGTTGATCGCGGAATGTCCAGCCGATTATCACAGCAACACTGGCGCGCTTCTTGTGGGTGATCCGTGGATACAAGATGTTACTTATCAAGGGGTAAAGCTACAGCAACTGCCATTCGCCAGAAAAGAAGTACAGACGATTGGACAAATACTTCACACTGTGCCCCTCATTGGAACAGAGGCAACAAAGGATGAAGTGTTGAAACAAGTCTCATCAGTTGCCTTGGTACACATTGCAGCACATGGGCGGATGGAAACAGGAGAAATTGTCTTGGCACCAAACCCAGCACCTGCATCTGGGGTACCTGGCGAGGAAGACTTCATCTTAACAATGACAGATGTGTTAAATGTTCAGATAAGAGCAAGACTGGTTGTGTTGAGCTGTTGTCATAGTGCTCGTGGGGAGATTAAGGCTGAGGGTGTGGTTGGCATAGCACGGGCATTTTTGGGTGCTGGTGCTCGTTCTGTTTTGGTGTCACTGTGGGCGATTGATGATGAAGCCACGTTGGAGTTCATGAAAGTTTTCTACCTTCACCTAGTGAAAGGAAAAAGTGCGAGTGAATCTCTGAACCAAGCCATGAAATGCATGAGAGTATCTGACCAGTTTAGTGCAGTGAAATATTGGGCTCCGTTTGTACTTATTGGTGATGACGTCACACTGGAGTTTGGTGAACACGAATAATAGGATTGCACCGTAAGTAGAGCCATGTTAGGAGTTAATGAAGTCCATGGCCCGGATATTCAAAGCAGTATTAGGCTAATCCAGGTTTAGTATCAACTGATTCTGGAATGCTATTAAAAAGGGAAAGGTAAAAAAAATCTTGACAAACTCTGGCCCAGAAAGTTCGCTCCTCAGAAAAGAGTTTTTTTCTCCTATTAATCAGCGACATCAATGTTTAGAGTACTAAAACACAATAAGGATAACAACGCGTTGTGAAATAAGTTGCATGGAACTTTTAATTGTATGAATATAACTTACCATGCGAATGGCGAAATTATTGCGAAGCAAGTTCGTACCATGCTGCTTGTGTAGCAATATGTCTTCCGGCGTTGTTTAGCACGTCAAGCCTTTGCATTTAATATTGTGGAATGACAAGCATTGCCTTGAATTTTAGGTATTTTGTTTTTTGAATGAAATAAAATGCTTGACTTGAATTTGACAACATATTGCTAAATGATGGCCATCAAAACTTGAGATTAGCAGGCTGAAGGCCTGATGTTTGTTTTGTGAAATTAAAAAAAAAGTAAAAAAATTTCACTATAACATTATCTTGCAATGTTAGAGAGCATGAGGTCACTGGCAAATTTTCGCTCTATTTGATAACTGCAAGAAGTTTTCGAGTGCTGTTGAAACTTGCCTTTTATGTTGTTCTTTTAGCTACAAAACAAGGAACTGTGATTTAGTGAAGAAGCATGAGTATGACACAAACTCCTCACAAGATGGATATGTCTTCTTGCTAGACAGGGAAATCTTTTGGAATCGTAACCTTCCATCATCTTTGAGACGATGATGGGTTTGGACCAGTTATCAGTGAAAAGAAGCCTGCCCAACAAATTTGTTCAATTTAATGTAGTACACCTAATTATGACGACGGATTTATGATTCGTCAGTCCTACATCATTTTATTTCCGTATCTCTAACACTCAAATGCGTGCTGGTTTAAGGGACTTGGCTCTTCTCACTTTCGATTTGTACTTGTAGTTTACAGTGGACATTGTTTAAATGTAGATGCAGGAGTAACCTCTGTATTACCGGAGAAAGTTTATCTCTTCTATTCCCAAGCGTTTAGAGCAATTGTAACAAATGATATTACATACAGTTAGCTAGCTGGAAAAAAACGATTTGAAGAGATGAGTTTGAATTTTGCAGGTTTGCAGGCATTGGTAAAATATGTATCGGTCATGCACGTTGTGATAATTTGTACAAACTTGTAACCCAAATGTTTTGCTGGAAACGTTATTTGTTAACGTCCCTTCTTTTAGGCGATAACAAAAGCAAAACATCAAAAATTATTGAAAGTTAAATTTAAGCTATTGTATTTTTCGCTTTTGACTGACAAATGAGCCATGGTCTTACCTGCGCCTTCGTATTTAAGGTGGTAATAAGACGTATTTTTCACATAAGAGAATTACTGTTATTTTTAGTAAGATATTGATACCGAAATTCGATTTATCGATAGAAACCACAACGACTTTAAGCAAAGCCTTGAATTTAAAACTTTCATGGTTCTTGAAACAAGTTAACTGTTATGGAAAAATGTAAGTTGGGTTCCTTTTTGGAAGTTTGTACAGTGTTTCGTTGAATTTACTATTTGTGTAGACCTATGTTAAACAAACTGGAAGTGCCTGTAAAAAGTTCAGTTGTTGATATAAAAAGTAAGTAGTCATGTTTTAGAATGAATAAATAGTGATAAAACTTACCGATGATTAAAATGGTTAAAATTGTTCAGTGCTGTTACTGCAGTCTAAGTTAGTTAAGACGATGGTATAATTGTTTTATGCTCCAAAGAACAAGGTACTTTAGCCCTAAATTCATTGGTGGATAAACATTGTTCACTGAAGGTTGTTTAGTGATCTTTCAGTTTCAATAAAGACGGAGTTATTTACTGTAATTTAGCGTGCAGATAATTCTTTTCGTACTTTCAAGTTGCTATACAATACCTGTTATAATACTTTTAAATTGTTTTTAGGAAAAGCAACACGTTGTGAGAGACGTATGAATTATGCACTAGACGAAAAGTTGGGTTGATTAAAATTTGCTGGGAGCTCATTTCATAGATGCTTATGTCAAATTCATGTTTAAATGTTGGGCAAAATGTTAAATGCCGCATTTGCACCATTGTTTGCACTCTACTCAGAATGTCAATGTCGGGCAAAAGTGGTCATTACCCACTCTCCCCACTTTTACACCGTGTTCAAATATTTAAAATTTGTATGACATTAATTTTCTGCTCCAGACAAATTCGAGTAAATCCAGTTTGAATTAGCGTCCAGTGATATGACACAATTCCATGAAACCTCATAGCGGAGCTCCTTTGTCACTGAAGGACCCTAAGAGCGCCATATACTCATGAAATGTATCAAAAAAAGGCGAGTCGATTTTTGCGGTACATAGGTGTCTACGTACGTACCCACCCCTCCCAAGGCAAAGGGTAAAATTCTAATATCCCCATTACTAATATTCAAAAAGACACCTTCCCACCCCGCTTCTCTTGGGATGTGACCTAGTCAACGGTTACCCAGCCCTTTCAAGTCCAAGTTTGTGACGTCACGTGAGAGTTTGGAAGTGCTGCCAACAAGAATATCCGAATAGTCGCCCCACATCCTAAGATTTGAACTTACGAGCATGTGATGACATATTTGTCAGCGGTCACCCTCCTGAGGCCTCGGTCGAGACTCTGTGTAAGCCTCATTTAGTGTCTTAAGGCCGCGGGTGAGAGACTAGATCATCAGTATTCATTTATTTAAAGCGCATGCACGAAGTGCGACGAATGGTAGCGACATTGCGCGAAATATTCATGAGAAAGCTCTGCAGTATAAAATCTTTGGTTTATGCATCAATGATTGCTCGTCCGTTTAATCGTGTGGCAGGAAATATTGTGCATTTTAAGTATTGTTAAATAAAAATTTTCATAATAACAATAATAATAAATGCGTTGAGCGCTCGGTTGTTATATCTGTACCGTTCTTTTTATTTTTATCTGTTAGTTGAAACGTTAATTGCAACTTTTTAGAATTTTTCTAGCAAAACAAAACGAAAATAAAATACTGTTTCTATCTCTATCTCGAATATTTATCAACATCACCAATTTTGTGTCCAATATTTATCAACATCTGGGTCTTTCGTGAGTGGAACTCCGTGAGGTTTTTTCTGTGTATATATACACTGCTCCACAGACTAGAAAATAATAAAAGAGTTCGATTTCGTCGTTCTTTTTGGTCTTAGTTTTTAATTCTACGTTTAAGCGGAAAAAATCCGCTTTGAAAATTTCGATAGTAAAATTCTCTTTCTATTTTGTGTGTGGTATAAATATTAATTGGTTCAGCACCAATGCTTCTTTCGTTTATTTTCGACGGAAAACACACGATTTGTTTAGAAGGCATGCAACCTATTGTTTGTTTCTGGAGTGTTAACAATAGCTTCTTAATTTTTATATCCATAATTTGCATAATAAAATATTCTTGGCTTAAAAACTGGTGTTTCTTCGATAAGCCTTCGGAAGCCCTAAAACCACTAATTTTGTGTCCAAGAATACAGCGCGGATATAAAATTTCCTGAACTGACACAGCAGACAGGTAATATAGGTGTGTTGTAGGTTGTCACAACAGAAGCACTTTTTTAAAACAGGCTTTTTAACAGAAGTTTTAAGTCTTCAATTTTAAACAAGGACGATTTTACTAATTTAAAGGCTTATAACTTTGAGTGGAACTTGAAATCACAAAATCGGCTTCTGCTGTGACACAATAGAGGTTTTAACTGATCAATTAGTGGCAAAATCAAGAAGCTTTGTCTTCTCCACGAGGAGAAAACTTGGACACGGAGTCGCGATTTACCAAATCTTAACTTTGGAAGCTCAAAGCATCGCAAAGAAACGCAATTTATCAAAGGAAAAACAACCTTGTTGCACTTCCAACATTCCTCAAGCCCTCTATTAAGCTTCAACGAAATCGGCTCCCAAACGATCAAGATCTAAAGTTTTTTAACGTAAGACCTCCACCAAAATTTTGCCTTATAAATTTATTCATGAGCAGCTTGTCACCCGCGGCCTTAATCATTGATCTTCAAATACTTCAAATAGACGCCTCCCCACCCCCAAAATCCTGCTTTAACGATGTGAGCCCACGAGCATAGATGTCATTTGGTCAGTAGTCACACACTCCTTCCAAGATATTCCCAGTGACTAGAAAGGATTAAATTCAGTTTTTTTTTCTTTTCAGTGGGCGGTAGAAAACTAGAACCGTTGAAAGATATCTCGTAAAATTTTGCGCGCGATTGAGCAAAGTTGCATGCGTGATGTAAGGACGCAGAACATGTAATGTTTAAATTTTTTCAAACGAGTCACGTGAACTGATGCACGACCCATTTGTTTCCTGTCTTTAATCAACTTTGCGAATGCACGACAGGCTTTCGATGTTCGTGGTTTTCGTTTATAGGAGCTCCGCTGTTAGGCTTACCGAGCTTATATATTATGCCATACACAAAAACGACAAAATAAAGTTGCTTAAAAAATCTTTTAATATTTTCACAACTTCATCAGAAACCGCCCACTATTAAGCTACGTTCAATATATTAAAATTCTACGTATGCGTTCTATCTCACAATATTATCGTGCAGTTCAAACGAAAAGCTTTGCAACCCAGTGCGATGTGGATTTCTATGTACATTAAGTTTTAGGCATTTCCCACCGCAAAAAAAAAACTACTTAGCTGAACCGTGACAATTTACCACTAACGCCTAGTTCAAACGTCGAACTTTACATGTACGGAGCCAAACTGAACGAAACCAAATAAGCAACAAGAAAATCTTTTGCTCATTTGTATTAGGTTCGGCACATGAAACGTTCGACGTTTGAACTTGGCCTAAAAGTACACAAAGAAATACACCGCGAATTCTACTGTAATGACGTAGCACAACCTACGTGTCACGTCTGATTAAAATTAGCATCGAACAAATAAGCAACCAAATCAGAAGTATTATCCGCGTTTTACGAGTAACACGCAAGGATAGGGTGGGGTGCTTTTCGGAATTTTGGTCCCTCGTCCCTGCTATCCCTGTCTTAAGGTTACCATTGAGTCATCACAAGGGAACGTATTCCGTCTTTACTCAGAAGTCGTTGACAAAACGAAACGAGGTTTGTTCTTTTCTTAGGTCCATTTGGTAGCTCTATGTGGCTTACTCGACGAAATATTGCACCAACATTGAACCTCGACAAGAAAGAAACCTACAATGTCTAGTCTTTTTCGCAATAAATAATGTCATTAGGTTCAAATCGATAAAACTGTTCAATTAAATATAGGATTCTAGGACAAAAGGTTTTGCTTGAAGGAATTTTGCTCTTTCACGCGTGGTTAGACTGTACAAGTTAAACTACAATCAAAATGACTGCCTTGGATTTCATATAATGGATTAATTCGGATTTAAGTGTTTTACATGAGTGATTTTCCCAAAGTATTATTCACAACAGGTTTCAAGTCGTTACAAGATTGTGCACGTGCTGCTCTCGTTTGTATTCCCTCTCTCTGATTGGCTGTTTCTCCCTCCAGCCGCTGAGGTCTGGGTAGGAGCAGCTTGAGTATTCGCATTTGCGTCTCCAATGATGGCTCGTACGTCACTTACCTAGAAACAAGAATTTGCGAAATGTTAGACCAAACTATATCAATACAGCGATTTTTGTTGGAAAGTTTTACGCTTGATAAGATATTCAACTGATTTACAAAACACAATAAGGAAGCAAAACCAAGCCGAATTATTTGTTTGCTTATTCAAAGAATCAGGGACAAAACTCAAGGCCCGACCCACACTAACGAGTTTTCAAAAGTCTGTTTTCATCTGCTCAAAAACGTAGCAAAATAATTTCGTCCACGCAAACGTGTTCGCATCGTTTTCACACCAAAGACGTCAGTGGCTTCAGAAGTCTCCACCTTTGAAAACGTTTTTGAAAGTCTCCATTTTCAAAAACGCTTTTGATTGCGTTTTTGATAGTTTCAGTGTGGATGATGGACACGTGTTTTCCCGCGCTCGGTGCCGCTTTCATGTTTTTTCCGGGCTCTACGATCAAACACTGTCCTGGGAAGTCATAAAAACGCCAGAGTGCGTACCTCTAACGTAGTTTTGCCGTCTTGCTGTTGTTTGTCACACATCTGGCGAAGTTGATTCATTTTGTCGTGAAGCCGTTTATTTTGCTTTTTTAACGTGGCCATCTCGGTCATGTTTTTCACCATATCTGGATTAAGTGAAAACTACAAAGAAAAGCAGAAAACATTTGACATAACTCAGTTTTATTCTCACACAATGACAACCTCACGAGGATCCACAATAAAAGTTAAGGGAACTTCCTGTTTTGGGTTCACCATATTACATAGAAGAAGACAACAAGCAATACCCATTCAAAACCAGAATACAACAGCTAACAATAAGCAACACTTAGAAATCCAGAATCTACAATTCTCAGATTGTCCTAAAACAACAGTCCTTTTTAAGCAACAGGCGTATTATACTGGCAATGTGAGATCACACCACAAAGCAAAGCTGAGCTTACAGTTTGTTTCTTGGTTTCTGCCCTCATTATTGCCTTGGTATCTTTTCCCTTTTTGGCCGCCACGTTGACTGGTTTCTTATCCACGACTTGCTTGCCCCAAAGCTGGACAATGACCGACTTCTGGACCAGGAACTTGATAAACTGTGACAGTAAAAGAGAAGGAAAAGAAATAGAGAGAGCAATAACAGTTGGATAAACATGAAAAACTTGGGCCAGTTTTTCAAAGGAGTAATTCATTTGCCTCCTGGCCATCTGGAGCCAAAGACAACTAACAACAATTTCAGTGTACTAACAGAGTAATTTTTAACAATTGTAGGCTGTTATTGTTAGGTGTCCACCGATAATTAGCCGGTAACTATAGCCAACACCAACAACAACCCCTTCAATAGAAATCAAGTTCGAATCATCGACCTTTCTAACTTAAGTCCGTCGCACTAACTGCTAGGCCACTACGCCTTCAAAGATCACGTTCTAAATGCTTTTAAGTATCCGAGCTGTAATATCGTATTTTTTCATTATCGCCAGAAACGTGATGTAAACTTGCTTTGTCATCTTGAAATAGGAAGGAAAATCACCTAAAGTGATGAAAGCTTGGAAATACAAACTTGAAAAATAAAACAACGGCTTATAAACTCAAAGCTACGTCTGACTTGGATTCCACCAGAATTCCACCAGAACCGGACGTACTGTCACGAAATCAAATTTAACAAACTGTAATTCACTTCCATTTCTGAAATCCTGCACTTTTCCCCAAACTACTTCCTCTGTTTTGCTCTTTGGAAACTTTTGATCCATTTTGTTTACATAACAAGGTAGTTAAGGAAGCGAAGTTCTACTTTTTGGGTGGGAACTGTCGTGTGTGGCGTTATATCTCCGCCAAAATGCAAGTTTTGTTTTTAACATCCAAGCCTCCATTTTAAATGCTATGTTTATGATTTACACCTGGAGTTTTCAATACAAAATCCCTACTTTGAATTCAACATCAAACCTAACTGTAATCATTTTAAGTTCTAAGATGCTAGAGGAAGATTCAAGATTGAAGTTTTCTCTTCAACAATAAAGTATTCGCTTCAACATTCATATGTCTGCTTCAACATTCAAGTCTTCGTTTGAACAGTAAAGTATCTTTACAACAATCAAGCCTTCGCCTCCACATTGAAGTCTTCGCTCGAACGTCAAGTATTGGATTTCAGCCTTCTCGAAGATGCGCCAAGCAACAATCAAGTTTTGAATTCAAACTTCAAGTTTTGATTTGAACTTTACGCTTGATTAATTCCGTCACATGACCCTTACCCAAGGTCAGGCATGCGCACTGGTAGCCTAACCGGCATGCTTTGCTTGTGTGTTGCTGGTTAACGGGAACATACCGGGAAACACACCATAGCTGTCATAGCAAGCACATGCAGTGTGAAGCCACAATAAGAAGTTTTCAAGATCAGAGGCAGACTCCCCGCCAAGTTGCGGAGCAGCTGCTCTCTATGGCGAACGAAGGTAAGCCTGATTTCTTTTAAAGAAGATTTGGTTTTTAACTGAGGGTTAAACAGCTGCCGAGCTTTTTTCAGACCTTGCAATATTTTAGACGATAGCGAGTTCAGTTACCAAGCTTGCAGAAACTTATAGAAATCTTCACTTTTCATTCGTATGTTATAATATTGAGGTATAATATAAATAGAGTAGTCTCTGTGTGGAAATGTTATTTACATCAGTCTTTGCTTCGGATAAAAGTTTCGCTCACTGAGGTGTGAAAATTTGAATTTCCTGTGCGATGACTTTCGCATGATTAAAAGCATCGGGATACTGATAATTTTTAAACTCCTAGATTATTAACATTCGAGTAAACGTCCAAATTTATAAAAGCCTTCTTTTTAATTTCGTGCACTACAACATATTACACCAGTTTTACTACAAATGCATACAGAAAGCGGCTAAAAGTCACAATCAGAATAACCATGATCCCCTGGTCACACTTACCAGGGTTAGTATTATTTTTGAGATTATCGCTGTATTTTTCTTTTAGGGACAAGTACTTCACAGTCTTCACAGTCAAACACTCCTGCACAAACTACAGGGTGTAGCCAGCCAGTAGTAATTAGCCAGCAGAGGGGTAATTTCAGTCCTAGCATGCAACTAAATCCGGCTGTGCTTGGTAGACTGTCCACAACTGTAACAGGAGCATAGTAGAGTATTCAATTACACAAAGGGGAAGTCTAGGGTGAGGGGATAGGGAAAGGCCCCTATAAAAAGAAAGGGAAATAGGACAACAACTCTTGGGTGACTATGACAATTTCGCAAGGAGAATGAGACTGCGTTACATTTTTCACGGGGAAGATAAAGAACCTAACCCTTTTCACGTCAAATCAACGTGGAAACCACCAGTCCAACCATCAGCAGCCCTTGAAAGCTATTTAGAGGAAGTTAGGACGCAACCAGCAGAGGTCAAACTCACAAAGCCAAAAAACAACCTACCGCCAAAGGAACGCAAGGCGCTTAAAGCCCTAAAAAATAACAATGAAATAAATCTCAAAAAAGCGGACAAAGACACAACGACTGTGGTTCTGAGCAAACAAGATAAGATAAACGAAGGTTAAATCCAACTAGACAACAAAGACCACTACATGCCACTTGAACAGCCAGTGGTAGTGGAGACAAACGGCTTACGGTACTTTGCGAAACGAAACGAAACGAAACGAAACGAAACGAAACGAAACGAAATGGTATTTTGCGAAATGGTATTTTGCGAAATGGTACTTTGCGAAACGGTATTTTGCGAAATGGTACTTTGCGAAACGGTATTTTGCGAAATGGTATTTTGCGAAATGGTATTTTGCGAAATGGTATTTTGCGAAATGGTATTTTGCGAAATGGTATTTTGCGAAACGGTACTTTGCGAAATGGCACCGTTTGGGACTGCGTATCCATGGAATAAGCTCGATTGAGTTCCATCGAAATTCAGTTCGATTAATGAGTCCGATTGACTACCCGAAACCTAAGACCTAACGTAAGACCTAAGACGGGTGTCTCGAAAACTAAGACCTAAGACCTCAAAAACTAAGCCCTCGAGAACTTTTTGCACTCCCCAGTCAATTTTATTTTTCAAGTAGTAGTACAAGTAGTCCCTCATTTTTCTCAGGAATAGCAGAGCGAGCGAAATATGCGGATGATGATTTTCACGCGCGTGCCCATTTCGCTCGCTCTACTATCCCTGAGGTAGCTTGCAAGCAGGCTCACTTAGTGCGTTATTCGTGCGAGTATCTTGGCGGCGGAGCCGCGGTTTGCAAGTCGGCGACTGATGCGAACCGGTGAGAAGAATGGGGCGAACTTTTCCTCGCCCATTCTTCTTGCCGGCTCGCTTCACTCGCCGACTTGCAAATCGCAGCTGCTCGCGCGAATAGCTCGCAGGCTATCCCTGAGAAAAATGAGGGACTACTCGTAGAAATTGGCGAAAAAAAAAAAACATGCACAGCGAGTACCCCAGATGAAATTTGGTAAACTTTTTACCAAGAGAAAAAATTCACTGAAAAAAATTCCTACAAGGAAAATTTAACTTAAACAACAACAACAAAAACTCAAGAAACTTGAGAACTCCGACAAAAATTGTGGTTGGATTCGTGAGGCGCATTAAAAGCAGGACTAGTTATATTCTCTCACGAAAATATACCGAAATTGTGTTGTTGTGAGGAGATGACGCTGTTTTCCGGCCGCAGTTTTGAACTATTTTCACATAAAATTAGGAGGACTATTTGAGCCATATCTACCCATATGTGGTGCTAAAAATATATTTTGAGGTGCTTTCGCCAAGGAATTCCATCAGGCACCGGTTGGAAGACCTATAATGTCTGGTTGCGATGGTCCGACAGAGAGACTGTCACGGTTTATAGACAAACTGCTACAACCGGTAGCACTAAAGCAAGAGTCATATCTAAAGGACACGACCGACTTCATCAATTACATTAAAAAAACGAGAGTACCAGAAAACGCTATCCTTGTTTCAATGGACGTAAGGAGCTTATACACAAATGTACCTCAGGAGGAGGGGATAGAAACAGTATGTAAAGCATTTGACGCTTTCTATCAAGAAGAAACCCCCATCCCCACAGAATATCTCAAAGAGCGCTGAAACTCATCCTTCAAGAAAACTCATTCCAGTTTAACGGAAAAAACTACCTCCAAACACATGGAACAGCCATGGGTACTAAGATGGCAGTCGCTTTTGCCAACATTTTTATGGGAACTTTAGAATCCTAAATTCTACACCGTAGCGTTCTAAAACCACTCTTCTGGAAAAGATATACATGTATTGATGACATCTTCTCGATCTGGAATATAAACAAAGACGAAGTCATACAATCCATTGAACAAGCAAAGAGCCACCACCCCACCATCAAGTTTACAACACAAGCGTTTACAAAGGCGAAAGATTCGCAAACGAGTCTATACTGGACATTAAAACGCATTTCAAACCTACTGAAACATTTCAGTACACACATTTCTCTTACTAGTTGCCACCCACCAGGGGTAAAAAAGGGCTTCATTAAAGGCGAAGTACTTAGGCTTCTCCGGACAAACTCCTCAGAAACTACGTTCAAAACTGCAATTTTCAAATTTTAAAACACATCTCAAGGAAAAAGGATACCCCGAAACAACCCTCGCTGAGATTAAATTTGAGGAAAGAAAACTTGCCCTTCAGCAAAGGCGTAAACAAAACACGCGAATCTTGCGTCCATCAGTGCCCAATTTAAAGCATATACTTATGCAAAACTGGCATTTAATTCAGCAACAACCTTTGCTTAACAAGATATTTAACGACGGTCTCATACGAAAGGGGCAGATCCCTAAAAGACATAGTGATACTCGTTCGAGCCAAACTGTGAACTGGTTATTACACGTGGATAAGAGTTGTGTACGCCTGTCACCCTATTGTTATCACTGAAACATAAAGTGAAATAAACTAAAGTGAAGGAAGGAGAAGGAGGCCATTTCGCAAAGTACCATTTCGCAAAGTACCATTTCGCAAAATACCGTTTCGCAAAGTACCATTTCGCAAAATACCGTTTCGCAAAGTACCATTTCGCAAAGTAACATTTGTGGGAAGGCATGTTTAATGAGGCATTGGATGCCCATTGTCCATGGCGAACAAAGAAAGTCGTGCATGCAAACCAGACACCGTGGATAACAAAAGGCGTGATCAAACAGCTAAGAAACAGAGATAAACTGCTGAAAACAGCGAGGCGTTCCAATACTGAGGCAGACTGGGCATTGTACAGAACTGAGCGCAACAAGGCTGTAAATATGATTAAGAGCGCAAGGTCAAAGTATTATAAAAACTGCTTTGAACAAAAATCAGGTGATTCTCGAGCTATATGGAAAACCATCAAGTCTCTTTCCGGTCTTAGAAACAAAGGACAAGCGAAGTGTGGTGTTGTGAACGATGATCAATCGGCAGCCGATAAATTTAACCAGCATTTTGTCTCCATTGCCGACAAATTACGATCTCTGCTGAAAAAAGTACCGATTGACTTTACTCGACTCAAGAATTTCGTTAGGTCGAGAAAGGACCCTGATGTCAAGTTTAACATCCCTCCAGTGACTAAAGCCTTTGCTCTAGATACTCTATTGAGTCTCAGCCCAAATAAGGCCACAGGTGTGGATAAAATCAGTGCTAGGATGTTGAAGATAGCTGCGCCTATTATTGTTCCTTCCTTATGTAAACTGATGAACTGCTCAATCCGGGCTGGGGTTTTCCCTCAGAGGTGGAAAACTGCCAAAGTCCGTCCACTTTTCAAATCAGGGGATCGGAGTGATGTCAATAATTATCGCCCGATATCTGTGCTTCCTGTGATATCAAAGCTGTTGGAAAGGCATGTACATAGTGCATTTTATGCATATTTACGTGACAACAATCTGCTCTACGTTGGACAATCAGGCTTCCGCGAGTATCACAGTGCAGAGACTTCTCTGATCAGTCTAATGGATAAGTTGTTATTCAATCTCGACAACAATCGGGTCACTGGTATGGTACTAATCGATTACTGTAAGGCGTTCGATATGGTTGATCATCCCGTTCTCCTGGAGAAGTTGAGGATTTACGGTGTGTGTGGTGACACTGAGAAGTGGTTCAGATCCTACTTAAGTGAAAGACAGCAGATGGTATTGGTTGATGGTCATGCCTCAGATTGCGCAATCGTCCCCCACGGCATTCCCCAGGGGAGTATACTCGGTCCGCTCCTGTTTGTTGTATTCATTAACGATCTTCCCCTACACACGCAGTCCTGTGGTGATGTTCACCTAGAGCTTTATGCAGATGATACTACACTGACGGCATCCGCGGATATCACCAAGTGCGATGGCCTCAATCTGACTCTTACTAACGCGTTACATGAGGTGGAGCATTGGGCAAATGCAAACAAACTCCCGCTCAATGAAAAGAAGACTGAAACCCTGCTCATCACTGGCAAGCGGCTGCATGATAAGCTCGAACCCTCTAGTAGAGATCTTGGGGTGCAAACCTCGAGTGGACACTCTCTTCTACAAGAACCCTCGGCCAAAGTTCTTGGTCTAGAGATAGATAGTGAGCTTAGTTTCTCTACTCATGTTGATAGCATTTGTAAAAAACTAGCTAGTCGGATTGGCATTCTTAACAAGATCAAGATTAATCTTCCTTTAAGCCAGCGCATATTATTTTACAATTCAATAATTAGGTCAATTTTTAATTATGTAAATGCCGCATGGCTTGAACGCAGCAGTAAGGAAAATGTAATTAGACTTTTACGCTTGCAGAAAAGAGCAGCGCGAATCATTTTGGATGCGGGACCATGGTCACCATCAGTCCCTCTTTTTAATAGACTTAAGTGGTTACCTTATTATCAAGAATGCGAAATTGCGAAATGCTCGTTAGCTTTTAAGAGAATAAATAATGAAGTTCCACAATACATATCGGAGAGATTAACTTTAAATAGCGAAAGACATTCAAGGACAACACGATATTGTAATCTTAATTTTATTTGTCCCCGTTTTAATAGAAAAACGGAAGGTGGAAGCACATTCAGCGTAACCACGACTACACTTTGGAACTCGCTACCTATTACTATCCGGCAAAGCTCATCTGCAATGGCCCTTAGAAATAGTCTTAGGAAACGGTTTTTAGCAGGCCAGAAATTTTTGCGCCATTTTTGTCCATAATTTTATTTTTATAATTTATTTATTCCTTTAGTTTATTAGTTTATTCATTTATTTATGTTATTTATCTACTTATTAATTATTTGTTTCTTCATTTACTTATTTTCTTGATTATTTATTTATTTATATTTTTATATTCCATCTACTCAGTATTATATTGTATATAGTTACGTGTATATATTTATGTATTTTTAATATTTTATAGTTTTAGTACAGAGGGCCACAAGTTTATTAGTATGTATATACTATTATGTGTTTTACCCTCTTTAAATAAAGGCTTTATTATTATTATTATTACAAAATACCATTTCGCAAAGTACCATTTCGCAAAATACCATTTCGCAAAATACCGTTTCGCAAAGTACCATTTCGCAAAATACCGTTTTGCAAAGTACCATTTCTCAAAATACCATTTCGTTTCGTTTCGTTTCGTTTCGCAAAATACCGTAAGCCGAGACAAACCGCAAGGTTACACAACTCGTTAACGAACTCTACCGCAAAAACCACATGGACGAAATGACTACAAAATGGCTTTGTCAAACACCAGATCCGCCTCGACTTCCAGTATTCTACACCCTGACAAAAATACATGAACCAGTTCGAACTGGCAGACCTATTATATCAGGGTGTGAAGGTCCAACAGAGAAACTATTAGCTTTTGTTGACAAACTACTTCAGCCTATTGCACAACAACAGAAGTCGTCCCTAAAAGATACAACCGCCTTCATTACCTTCATTGAAAGAACTGAGATACCAGAGGAGACGTTACTTATCTCAATGGACGTCACGAGCCTTTATACAAATATACCACAAGAAGAGGGGATCCAAACCGTATGCAAAGCATACGTCTCTTTTTATCAAAGTAAAATTCCCGTCCCTACGCCACTACTAGAACGAGCGCTAAGGCTTATCCTATAGGAAAATTCCTTCCAATTTAATAGTAAAAACTATCTACAGACAAACGGAACCGCCATGGGTACTAAGATGGCAGTTGCCTTTGCCAACATTTTCATGGCGAAAGTTGAAACAGACATCCTTAGCCAAAGCGGGATAAAACCGCTCGTCTGGAAACGTTTATAGTTGACATTTTTTCACTCTGGAACGTTAGCAGAGATGTACAGCTGAAATATCTGAAACAGAAACTACGTTCTTGGATACTAACGTATACGTATACCGGCAAAGGCGAGAGATTCAAAAAAGCCGCAGTACTTGATGTACGCAAGCATTTCAAACCCACTGAAACATTTCAGTATACACATTTTTCCTTATGCCACACACCCGCTGTCAAAGGAGGTTTCATTAAAGGGGAGGCTTTGAGACCAGACATTATTTGACATAAGACATCAGACATTATATGACGAGATGATCAAAAACTTGAAGACAGAAATCTAACCCTATAACAAAAACGCAGGGAAACTAAAGGAATCTTGCCTTTTGTAACGCAATATCAACCACCAGTGCCCAATTTGAAACAAACAGATCATCATGAACAAATGGCATTTGATTAAAAAGTAACCATTACTCAACGAAATATTTAAGGAACCGCCATTAATATCATGTAAGAAAGGACGGTCCTTAAAGGATATACTCGTGAGAAAAAAAGTTATAAGAACAGCTACAACACGACCGTGGGAGTCGTGCAGGCATGTCATCCTCATTTTACACATATGATGACATCTGTCTGTGGGTCATCACTAATATTTACTAAATGACGCTTAATACAATCTAGCCTCAATACTAAACCATCTATTTGTGATGGATCTAACATGTTGTCTAAACTATACATAGTTTCTACTAGAGCTCTGTGGAGAAATAAATAATCTTCTCGTCTTGTCGCGGTCGCCATCTTTGGAATGCTAAGTCAGCAAAGCATGCCGGGTAGGCCACCAGTGCGCATGCCTGACCTTGGGTAGGGTCATGTGACGGAGTTAATCAAGCGTAAAGTTCAAATCAAAACTTGAAGTTTGAATTCAAAACTTGAATGTTGCTTGGCGCATCTTCGAGAAGGCTGAAATCCGATACTTGACGTTCGAGCGAAGACTTCAATGTGGAGGCGAAGGCTTGATTGTTGTAAAGATACTTCACTGTTCAAACGAAGGCTTGAATGTTGAAGCGAATACTTGATTGTTGAAGAGAAAACTTCAATGTTGAATCTTTTTCTAGCATCTTAGAACTTAAAATGATTTCAGTTAAGTTTGATGTTGAATTCAAAGTAGGGATCCCATCCAGGGGGGAGTAACAATACTCTCAGTTGCTTCATGCTACAGAAACCGGGCAAAGCTCCAGCCGTGTGGACATTCTTGGCTCGTGTGCAACGGAAGACCGTGGACATGTGCAAATTACAATCAACACCGCATGGATACACTTAACAAAATTTCTTACCTCGGGTGGACACTGCTCGAAGGTAAATCTCCTCTCGTAGTTAAATTCAGGATTCCTTGTCCCAGATATCGCTTCTGTCTTAATATCGGCTTCAAGGTACATGGAGTATTTACAGTACACGTCCTGAGAAAATGAAAAGAGAAGAAACAGTTTTATCCTGCAAAATTATAATGCAATTATAGACCAACACTAAGGATGGTACCCCTGTTAGCTCGATACCATACCAAGCACGATAACAGGTAAATATCGTGACAGCAATAATGATACCAATACTATGTCGACTGGGGATGAGTCAGGGATTTTGAGGCGCTACGAAATATATAGAGGATATTACATGGTGGTGCGAACATAGGAAGTTTATTTTCGAGTGGTGAAAACAATATTTTACGAATGAGTGCAGCGAGTAAAATATTGTTATCAACACGAGAAAATAAAATTCATATCTTCAAGCCACCGTGTAATTTTCTTTTTATTATATGGATAAACCCAAACAAACTAAAATCAAATTAGCATGACTCACTCGCCAGTTAATCGTCACCTGCTCACGTTAACTGTTCTTGGTGATGTCTCGTCTCTCTTGAATGGTATCCAGATATTCTCTGAAGACTGTAACCTCGTATTCTGTTTTCTGTGCGGTATTGTCAGTTTAATTTTCTTAAGAAAACTTAACTAAATCGTCATCTGAAATGTCAGCAAACTGTCGAGAAGCCGCCATTGCGAAGAACAGACAAGAAGAGACAAAACGACAAACGGCGCGAACCAAAGTGCGCGCACACATCCGGGACCTTTGATACATAACGCTCTCCATATTTCACGGAGTGAAAATATGGAAACTACGAGTGTTTTAGTTTCCGGTAAAACACTGATGTCCATATAATAAACTGCATTAATGGTCCATTTTACAGTTATTTGCTTAGTGACCAGAAACTTGTTATATACATGATCAGAAACGCAGGGCAACAAATTGCTTTGCATTTAAAACGCACTGATATTTGTAACAAAATAAGGTCAACCCCAGCCTCGCTTTCACTCAAGGGCCAGGTCTTTAAGCGCTATCACACCCGAAGCTTATCATGCAAAAGAGTGATAAACTTCTGATTATACATAAAAGATCAATGTTATTTGAAACAGTAGTCTTAACAATTGAAAAAAGTTAGCTGGGCTTACCTTGTATCGCTTAGGAATTCCCTTTGCGCTCTGCACGCGGACCACAAAATCCAGTTTCTTTCCTTCCTGCAGTAACGAACGATTAAAGAAATGATTAACGTACACACACAATTGTAATCCTAATTCCTACACCAGCAATACTGTAAAATCAGGCAAGATTAGTATTGCTCCCAACAACACCCAATGTCCGCAAACGATTGACTTTTAGGTTGCTGTCAATCATCTAAGCGGACGTCTCAGGAAGAAACGTTACCTTTTACGTACAATGGATTTCGATACATTTTGTTTGTTTGTTTCTGTTGTTCAGTGGTGCGTTAGTTGCGATCTGAGCAACACTGTTCTCGTGATACTGAAAAGCCAAGACCTGAGTTTTCTTACACCCTCTTTAACGAGACTAAGTACTAACTCCAGGGAATGTTGCAGAAACGTTCAACAGGAAGGGTCCCAATGACCAACTGTACCTGATTCATAAAAAGCCAAAGAAAGGTAGCTCAAATAATTTACAACATCGATAAGATTTCCTGTTATTTGGACAACTGGTATATTCTCTTTTCTAATTCACCATTAGAAAAAATAAGTGTATGTTTTAAGGAGGAACGAAAGGGTCCAGTCTCCCTCAACTCCCCCTCCTTTCCTCTTTCTTAATCCGCTAAGACTAATATGAACGAAAGCAGGGTCATAGCGCTGACTAACTAACCAGTTGTCTGGGATCATCGATAAATATGTCATCTTCTTCTGTGATTTCTTTTCCTTTGTCGTTTAATGGCACCACTTCCACCTGCAAGACAAATCATAGGAAGAGAAGTGAGAAACGCTATTAAATCAAATTGACAACAAATCAAAGAAGGATTTGTGCTTACATTAAGGTAGCCGATTTCTCTTCCCCTGAAGTCTGTGATACTAAGCTGTTCTCTCATGTCAAGCTGAAAGGAAATAAAGACACCGTAAAAATGTTAACGTTCCTAACCCTTACTAGACAATGTTGGAGAAGTTCAGTGCAGTGAAACAAAATGGACACAAACTGATATTATTTTACAAACACTTATCACAATCTTAGTGTCGACACTTTTTGTGGGATACCGTTAAATTCCAAAAACGAACTCTGAAACAGACGACTTTGCTCTTTCGAAGATTGGGCTTACACTGAATGGTGTTTTCCGTTTTTAAAGATCAAGATGTAAATAATACTAAGGAGTTCTCTGACATGGTAAAGTGTTTATTGATTGATACAAGTAAAAACAAATGTCATACGTTTACGTGTCAAATTATCACCAACGTCGAAATGTCTCGAAATTTTGCGACAGCTGATGAGATTGAGAATTGGATCCGCAAAAAACGTAAACAGAAAAGGTTGATCCGCCACGATGAGCAAACGTGTATGATCTGCAAAGATCAGCAATGTGACTTGCCAAGCATGCAAAACTCGAAACTTGAACCATCCCTGAGAATCCCTCAAGGGCCACCCAGCATATCGTGCACTCCTACAGGAATCTGCCACTTACCAGAACAGCATTGTCTCGAGGTTAACCCCGAATGAATAACATTTAGCCACATGACAACATCTTTGGATATTAATAGGTTCTTTGCCAAATTTCCTGAAACGTGTGAAAAATGACCTGAAAGGAGATACCAAGACATCGAGTTGAACAGACCAAAGGTTGTACTCACCACATATCCAAGACTCTGCATGGAAACCTCAACACAGCCAATCAGACTCTCAGCATCCGGGCTCTCGGTAAAAGGGTCTTTCTCATCCGGGAGCTGCCAATCATCACCATCCTCGTACTCTTGGTACATTTCCTGCATGACGAACTTGCGGTTGATGAACTTGGACCGAGACCATAGGTACTCTGCTCCACTCTGCAAGTCCTTCATGATCACGTAAGGCTGAAACAAAACAGGGTCAAATAGAATGGAATCGGGTGGAAATCGCCTTACAACACAAACATTCCAAGAAAATGGTAACATACTCATCAATTGGAGAATTTGCTTGGAAATGATAGGACGAGCCACAGAAAAATGCCACAAATTTTAAAACCAAAAAGTACTTTGAATTTCAGGAGCTATCAACGATAAAACCCTTTTTATACTAAAGAGATTAATGACGGAAAAAAGATGAAAAAGTTGTGAAATTCACGCTTACTGATACTTATTTTAGATAGGACTTTTACTTTTAATCTCAGTTAAGTACTTCACAAAATGATGTTCGTTTTTGATACACTGGTCATATCTTTTGACGAGAAACGGAATTTTTTTCCGGTTCAAAAAACACATGAACCTTAATACATACCTCTGGCCTTCCTTCAGAAAGTCCACGCGCTTTCGCAGATACAACTACAACGTCAAAAGAAACCTGCAATAAAAATAAAAAGTGCTTTCAGAATTCTGAACACCACAAAACGTTATCGAAAGCCTTGCGAGAAAGCTTCAATTTGTGTTATACAAACGCTTGTATGGGCAAGCTTATAGGTAGCAAATACCCTCACGTGTTAGAATCTATCCGTTCGTTTCACATACCCTTATGTAACAGCCTATGCATGAGAAAGTCCACTTTATTAGAATTATCAAGTTACCTTCTTATCCAACTCTTGGCTGATAGCATTTGCTTCATTTACCATTGGCATAAGATCGGCCAAGTCCTCTCGTAACAACGTCGCGTCTGTGAAAAAAATGAAACGTCAAAAATGATTGCATACATTTTAGGTTGTTCCTCGGTTGCAATGAACACGAGATCGAAATACCTGACGTGTTTTCCCGATATCGTTTTGGCGTATATTTAGTTTGCATGTGGTTCTCTTAAAAGATCGTACAAAGAGAGTAACTTTCATGTTTTCCGCCTTTCAGTGAATGATCAAAAGCAATTATTTTGTTGCTATTTTTTGGCGTATAGGGTATTTCAGAAGCTTATCAATTCTTGAAACAAAGGGTTGTATCTAATAAAAAATCTAATGACTTTAAGGTAGCTTTAGTGACCTCTGGATTCCTCCTGGTCATCCACATCTAGGCCAGCATTTTTGGCGATTTCTTCCTGTGCCATTTCGTACGTTATGTCTGCCTGTTTTATAGAAGAGGAGTCTGCTTCAGCTGGATGGTGAAACACGTACAGATGGCTTGTACCAAACATCACCCTGAGAAGGAAAAACAAAGAAGGTGAAAAAAAGAAACAGGTCTGAAGCTATAAAGCTTGAGGAACAGAAAAACATTTTAACATAAACTCTTCTTTTACCGTAATTTACCCCTACTGCAAGTCCTCTGTTTTGGACCAGTTGCATGCTTTTGCATGCTTGGCAACAGCTGTATGTTTTCCCATGTCTGACACTGGTTGGATGTTTTCTTACACTTGGCGCTAGTTGCATGTTTTCCCACGCTCTACAACAGCAGCTAGTTTCCTGCGCTTGGCACCCATTGCATGTCATTTACGTGCACTTGGCGGTTGCAGATTTTTGTTTTTACTTCTGACTGACTTGATGCGTTACTTGCCTTTTTGTCAAAGGCTCAATGTAAGTCAAGAAGAAAACTGGCAGAATTTGTCTAGATTCCCTTGACAAAGCCATTAACATTATACTGTCGTTGGCACGCTTTTTTATCTTCAGTTACCACAAATCATCCTAGAGTTATCAACCAAATACCTGTCAAGATGGTGCAGTTCTTCTTCTTCGTCATCATCAACTGCTTCACCATTTACAAGAACTCTTGCATCACCACGAGCCTTGATAGTGATCTTTTTCGAATCCTCATTTTTGATTTCACAGTGCTCCTTCTGAATACTAATTGAAACAAATTAAAAATAGATTAGGACGCCAAAAATATGGGGAAAAGAACAGCCAGCTATGCATAAATTAACTGCGCTTGCCAAGGACCAACACTTGCTATCTTCATCTCAATGGGAAGGAAGTGGAAGAAGGTGTAGTGTCTTAAGTTTGAAGTGTAAGAAAAAAATCACTTATCAGTTATGGGTTTCGATCAAGTCTTAACTCTGAAGGAGCACATTGTCTCTAGAGCTAACGTTTCAGACCTCGTAAGGCTACCGAAGAACAAACTTCACGGGGAAAATCAAGAAACAATGACATCCTGTAATATTTGTGATTAAGCCGTACTTTTCTGTGATGCTGCTGGAATTATTGTACAGTGTGACACGTATTCTTAGAAGAAACACTTCTCAAATAAACTTACTTCAACCCAGCGAGAGCAATATCTGCAGGTGGATCAGCTTTTCTGTTACCAACTTTTACAATCCCTAAAACGTTACAGTAGGATAGTTTAGCACTGAGTTTTCACTGAAACAACAGCTCCCTTATCATGTATTGTATGCAGTGATCGTCTGCTAGAGGAGAACGCTCTGACTTTTGCCCAAGACGCGCCACACAATCAGATTATTTGATATAAGTGAAGAATTTGTCAAGAAAGACCAGAAGCGTATCAAATCATCTAAATCAACAGGCCTTGCTGATGTTTTAAAAGTACAGCAGTGGCTCTTTTCGAAACGTGCACAGATAAATGACGATAAACTGTACCTACCGGATTTGATCATGTGTACAATCATTCCTGTGAGTTGAGGATCAGGGTTCAGATTCCACAGATGAGGAGTGGCTTGACGCTCCTTCTTTTCGGCATCTTTGTCCTTTGAAAATGCAACAATACACACTCATCAACACCAGCTTTCAAATTGTTCATATGTTAAGCCGACGTAAGAGGTATATCAGTTAACTACAGGGCATCAGTGCCGCCCATGCTGATATCAGATATCACCAGTTAAAGGGGTCTATGATGTAAAGATACTGATTTTACCTTAGCGTCCTTTTTGGACTCTGCAACTCTGTCATCCCAGTTCTTGTTCATGTCTTCAGCTGCACGTTCTGTCTGTGCCATCTGAAAATGAGGAAATGTTGATCATAAAGTCTACGTTAATGATTAACGAAAGCTAACCTTAAAGATCCGACTTTTATGATAAAAAACCCAACTCACTGAAGCTTTGATTTCCTCTTCAATTTGCTTTCTTAGCTCCGCCAGTTCTGAAAATGACGAAAACGTTTAGCAAGGAGGTCATTAACAAACAGTGGCAGATCCAGACTTTCTCACATAATGGAGGCACAGAGAAAAGGATGGGAGGGAAGGTGGAAATGTTTAGGAATAAGAAAAGGGGAGAGCACTTTGGACCGTATTTCCTTTGAACACTAAGGGGAGCCTGCTCCAGCACTAGATATCTCACTACAAACTGTTCTCGCCTGTTTCTCTCGGATGCCCTTTACTGCACAGGACAGAGTAAATGACACTAAAGGAAGTACTTTGTATGTTGTTAGCAAGCTTAGCACTGGATCACAAAAATTAAAAATTGAAAATACTTCGCTTCTACCTTCTTCAGACATCCCTTCCTTCTGCCCTTCATCATCATCGTCATCATCATCTGCCGAGATCTTCACAGCCTCTCCTGCTTGCGCTTTCTTCAACATTTCCATCAGTTTGTCGTTTTCTTCTTTTAATTCTCTGATCAGCTTCTCCGTTGGATCCTCATTGACTTTTGCTGATGTCTTGATCTGCTTTGCACGGTCAGCTATGAATTAAATTCTTTCCATTTTAGTTTTACAACTGCGCATTTCATGAATTGACTCATGCTAGCTATGAAAACCTACCATATCTCAAGGTCGACAGTGTTTCATCATGGTTTATATCTGCTGGGCTGATGGCTGCAATCTAGATCAAAATAACGTAAACCCTGGATCAGTAGGGTTTATGCACCCAAGCGCCCAAAAAGTCCAGAACATCAAGCTGATGTGACAATAATGGAAATAAGTTGTGTAGCTAGTTAGAATGAATAGTTCTGTAAACATTTTGCATGCATAGTTTGTTTCTAAAGCTGATGCTGTAACATGGTGTGTTCTTTGTAAAACTTGTCTGTAACTACTCTCATAATATCGTACATGTGAAACAGGTTCCACAAAACACTGCAACATGTAAATTACTACGCAAATCTATCAGTTAACTCTCACCATCATAGTTTTGCTGTTTCCACCAAGAGCATTTTTGAGAAGCTTTGTCAAAACTGAGTCTCTGAATGGAACTAAAAATGACATGCAAACAATTTAATATGTTGTTATAAAACAGTATGAGGATTATTTGGCTTCACAATAACAGAGAAAAAAATCGAAACTTTAAGCAAACTGATCAGCGATACGAAAAAGTCCTACCTCTGACATTCTTTCCATTTGCCCTGTCCACAAGTGCTAACCGTCAATAAACAAAAAAAAATGGTTACAAGGAATATTAATATACTTAAACAGGATAGATAACATTGGAAATGGAGAGAAGTAAATGGGGAAGCAGAATGGGAACTGTAGTAAAAGTGAAATTCCAAAAAACTAGATAATATAAAATGGAAGGGAAACGAGAATTAAGAGAGGTACATCTGTAGACTTTGAATGACGAACATGTAGAGTGGATCCATGAGATACAACTTATATAATAACATTTATACCTGCAATGACATTTCCTAAGCTGGATAATGACTGGTTTATGGCAGCTCCTTCCTTAAGTCTTTCTCCAGTGGCACCAGTAGAGTCTGCTCGCTCACTGTTAAAAGGAAAAATTGTTTTTTTGACTCTATGTTCAGCAACATTGAGATGTTTTTGCTAATATTTAAATTACCTTTTAGATGTAAAACATCGACCTCTGCTCCAATTTTTTTAGTGAATTAAGTCATGAAAATAAGTAGTCTGTGAGTGTACACGCTATTTCTGGATCTCTTTTCAGGCACCCAGTGAAACGAGATCTGGAAATAGCATCTGCTCTCGCAGGCTAGAAAATAAGTACCCATGCATACATTCACGATACAAGCAAGATGCTTGATATTATTTTCAAGTGGATTTTGGCAAGTCTTTGTTCATGTTTTGAATGTGTCAAGTTCTGTTTCTTATTACCACACTCAAAAAGCAAATGTCTATTCCCAAGGATCAGTAGTTAGTGCATAAAAGTACACGTAAGAATCCCAGCAAATAAATAAAAGATAAACAAAAACGATAAAAACCACAATTTATCCACAGGTGGCTTTCACTGGCATTTGAAAGTCTTACAGTCTTTGAATTAGAAAAAGAATGAAATGGAGAAAACTACATATGAAAAAAGGCCAAAACCAACAACAAATTTTAAAGTCAACTCACCTTCCTGCCAAGTCCACCAGGTTGATTAAGGATGTCTTTGCTGTCTCTTCACCAGCATCATTCTTCCTCTTCTGAGTGAATGTCACACCAACAATAGTGTGTGCACGACTAAAAAGACATGTTCATTTGAGTACAAGGTTCAGTTACACGAATGTACTTATTACTTTTAAATCTGTCGGTCATTCATTAGTCTATGGAGGACAAGGAAATTTTGTGTTGGAGTGGGGCAACAAAGCTCGAAAATGTTAACCTATTTCAGACTATAAACTGTGTGTGGTAGATCTGTTTATCACGATGGAAACTGCTAAAAAAGCCCACCTTATTAATATAACCACAAGTTACAGGCACATTTTAATATGAGCAAAACCCTCAGTCACACGCAAGGCCATGCACCTGGTCTCGTTTTGAATTAGACGTTTATAAGACAACTCAGAAATTGCCTATTCTTATTCAGTTTTAGCTCAAAACTGTTACAGCTAGTGTAAGGTACAAATCAACACAGGATGTGTCAGTCTCAAGCAGACTCGAGCATGTCAAAATTTGACTTGACACTAGCTTGGTCAACACAAACTGATGTCCAAATAATATTATGATATAATGGTAATATAAATGTTAACATTATAATGTTGAAACAATGTAGTGATGTTGTCTAGCTGGCAAAACATACTACCTAACAGACCAATGAACATACCAACTTTTTATATTTAACACTTTACATCTAACTGACTTCACCCATAAAAATACACTTAAACCATTCCCGCTTTGAAACCATAAGGTAACACCTACACCCGATTGTGTGGTTTCACAAAATATCCTCAACACCACATGGATGGTCATTGGAAATTCCGAGGGGGTGGGGGTCTCAAATGCCAAAATTTCTAAAGGAAAGTATGAAGCTAAACTAGAATATCCGGAGGGGTGGGGTGGGTGGGTCTATCTAAATGACTATCAGTGGGGGAGGTAAGGATATTTCCAGGAACAACACATCTCAGACCAAGATGGCTAAAAAATTAAATATCTTTATGGCTGCAGCACAAACCTGCTGGTTGCATTCATATTAGTAGCTGCCACAGTCCTGTTGGTTGTTCCTTCTTCCATGCGCTGTTCTATGTCCTTGTAGTCGCTTACTGGCAGGGTCAGAAGGCCATCCGCATAGAAGCCTTTCTTTGGATGTTGACGTACCCGCAGGCCACCTTTCTTATCTTTAGGGTTCAAAAGGTCATGAACTTTCTCATTGTAGATCTCAAGCATACTGAACTGCACCTATATATAATCATAACAATATTAAAACCTATTAGAATTTTTCCAATTTCAGTCGTATATTCAGTTATATACAGGTGTACAATACCACCTTAAAAATAATGTGCCTTGCAAAACTTAAGCTGAGAATTAGAATCTCAGAATTAAAACATCATGCAGCAGGATAAAAATGAAAAAAGAATAAATTAACACAAATTTCATTTACTGTGCGAATCCGCAAACCATGAACATTTTGATATTAACTTTGAAAATAGAAGACAATTTATATTTTGCTAAAAAAGAGCCAAGTGGCCCCTGTCCCTATTCCTTGTGTTAATAATTTTCAACTGTTTGAGCTCTCATTCCATGGGTTCAAGATAAACAACTGACACATCAAAGTGAACTACCGGTAAAAGTGTTTGCATGATAATTTAAAGACACTTAAATGTTCTGTTGTTATCACTTATGTGCATGGTTCTCGATTTTTTATTTTCACAACTATATTTTAAAAAAGGCGAGAATGTGATGGTCACATTTTTTGTACAAATTTTGCAACCTTCAGATGGCTTACTTTCCCTCAAATAAAGCCTCACAAAGAACTTTGTGCAGTTCTGTCAGTTATACAAAATTAAGCACTCATGAAAACTAGTGAGAATAAGGTATACAAGATAATGATAATTTTTAGCACCTCATATTGAGCTGTATCACCACCTTGCTTTTTCTCATTTATTCCTGCAAAAATCTCTTCACAGAAGATTGGCACAATACCTATAATGTGAGGAAAAAACATGTTCTTTTTTTTAATTTATACACAGATACTCACTATGGCACCTACAGAAGCCCTCACCTGGTGGGTTGTTCTCCATTATACAAGCCAGGTACTTTAGGTACGTGCGCCCCATGGAGCGTGAGTTTTCGGTTTGAGAATAAGGTAAAGGTGCCAAAAAGTGCTACCCCCCCAACCCCCCCCCCCCCACACACACATACACAGAGACTAAAAACAAATAAGTGATGACAAACAGTAATTCTAATATTCCCATCTGCACAGTGTCTCTCATTGGCTTAAATTCCCAATTTTTAGATATTATCTCAGTCTTCTGGACTGAAAAAAGAGAAAGGAACACACATTTAGGACTACATGAGTGGCATTAGCCCAGGGTTTTGAGCTCTGGGTTGCATACTCCCCCCACCACCAGAACCACTGGGGGGTACACGTCCCACACGACCTGGAAGAGGACCTGGAAGAGGGATTCCTTGTCTATCAACCAGCATACCTTTATTTGCACCATAACCAACAATTGACCAAGACTTTCCAGACCCTGTCTGTCCATAAGCAAACAGAGATGTGTTGAATCCTGCCCAGGCATTCTCCAAAACACCCTTACCAAGGTCATTATACACTTTCCTCTGCAAAGAAGAGTACATTGAAATTCTCTTAGTGATCTACAGTTTCATTTAAAACTTCATCTAGTATACACACGTGTTCAGCCTATTTATATCTATGGTAACAGTAGTTTTTAGTTGCTTTGGTCTAAAATTAATACAATAGACCTTGCCCATTTTGGTCTGATATGGGTTATAGAATCTTGTCATTCTTCTGGAGACAAGGGGAAACTCTGAAATGGGGTATGAAAAAGCAAACATTTCGCTTGGCAATGGGGTTAGGTTTTCCAACCAAAATTCCAAAGGGTGCCCTCCCCCCCACCCCACCTGTAAATTTAGGGAAACACTATGACTATGCCTGATTGGACCTTCTGTGTAGTATACTTACTACACAAACCTGTGATCCTCACATTTCAGAATGAATTGGAATTTAGAAATGTTGGTTTCTGAGGAGAGAGGAAAACTTTAGAACTCAGAAAGTCACCCTCAGGGTAAGGGCTTAGCAGGGGGGGGGGGGGTACTCAGGTATATTAATGACGGGGAGGTGAGAAGACCTTTGTTGGGTTTGATATTAGTGATTTGCGACATTTTTAGGCTAGAGATTTTCTGGTGGTCCTTTTCTTAGGCAGAAAGATTTTCGCAGGACTTTACTTAGGGTAATGATGAAGAGTTTGCATACCTCTAGGTTCTCAATTTTTTGTCAAACAATTGTATCAGTTTCATTTACAAACTAAAGAAAGAAAGAAAGGTGAACAGAAACATAAATTGTCTTGGACTCTTTTGTTTTCTATACAAATATCAAGGACTTTTGTAAGGTCACATTCTAGTCCGTTGGACTTTTTTGGGGGCTATTGTAGGTTTAACCTAATGAGACCTTTTTGGGGCCTCATTTGCTCCCCTCCCCAACAATAAATATTTACCTGAGACCCCCCCCCCCCCCCCCACCTGGGAAGCAAGGACAAGAACCCATAACTGAACAGGCCCACATGATTTGATTGCAGGATTCAAAGAAGGATAGTGTTGTGTTAGGACCCCTGATTCCCTAACATTAATTTTGTTCATTAAATTCTCAACCTCGGTTATTGAATTTCTAGCCTTCTTATTAGTTCACTGCACACATGTTTTAATTTGAGTGAATAACCCTGCTTTTTGCCTTGCGAAGAAATTGAATGCCATGTCTAGTGCCACGAGGCTCAAATATCTTCATTGTGAAGCAACAGTTTTGTCCAATTTAAGTATGACACAAAAAAGTCAGCAACGATTATGAAAGCCGCGAATTTAATAAAACAATTCCACTTGTGCCGTTTGAATATCACATGAATATATTACCAACTCGGTGCTACACACCTTGTTAGTTATTCGTCACTTTACATACAACCCACACTCGTCAAACAAATGTTGAATAATATTTGAAATGTACCTGATCTGCATAATGCGGTACAGTAGGGCCCAAGTAGCCATCAGGCTTCTCCTCAAATCCATCATGTGACCAGTAACTGAAGTCAAACATGAAGTTCTTAGGTTCTTCATTTGGCTCCTCTGGATTTGTCAAGTAGGTTGTTTGTCCTTTCATTTCAACTATCAGTGTTGCATTTCTGGCCCTTTCACGTTTGTTGTGAGAAATGTTAAGGAATAATCAAATTCTACTTAGCTGTATATGAAATGTTCAAAATCTGTTACACTGACTCTCACAGGAAAGCGTGTACTGTTACAGGGACAGCAGAACAAGGGGACTCCAGGGCAGAGCTTTAGAATCCCAATAATTTTCAAATTATTAGTCATGCACTTACAGAAGCAAAGGTAAATAAATTGTGCCTATCACTATCAAAACATTTCAGAGCTTTGTCTAAAGAAATATAATAAATGTACCTAAAACTATAAATGACGGTGATAGGACTATTTACTGATACTTCTATTCTCAACTGGAAATTTTGATGCTGTTTTGAAGGGTACATTACCTGCCCATCAAGCATTTTGGAGAAACTCCAACTGTCTACTTTTACAGAGGTGTCTGCTTTAGACAAGTGCCCACCCTAGAATGGCTGGTCTCCCAGAAAGGACAATCTGTTATGCAGGGGTGTCCATTTCCATCTAAGAAAGGCATTTTTCTTAGAAATGAGTCCAAAGGCAGAGGTGTCCACCTTACATAGGTATCTGTTATAGAGAGGTGTCCACCTTTTAAAGGTATAAATGCAGAGAGGTGTCCACCTTTCAGAGGTGTCTGTTTTTGAGAAACAGAGGTGTCTGTCTTGAAAAGGAATCCCATCTCACATTAAAGGTGTCCTGTAAAAATAAAGAGGTGTCCACCTTACAGTCAACGGGCTTCAGGCGTGAATGATCACGGATTGAAGATCGCATTCTTCACGTGTGCATTCCTTTCTTAATTTGATTATACGTGTCCTTGTAGACAGATTGAAAGATAATTTTTTTCGAATAACGAAATCGATTCTCCGAAAGTTCGCATGCGACAACGGAAATCGTCAACATGGCGTACTCAGAAGAGAAGTTTCCAAATCTCGATTACTTCAAGGATGTCATCTGTTATCAACACAGGATCTTTTCCTCCACAACAAAATGGTTGAGTCATAGTCTTGATGGACGATTTTATGAACAGCTCCTTTTGTCACTCGATCGTGTTCCGTGAAATATCTGACAATCCTATAAATCACCTTTGAAAAGGTTGACAATATTCGTGCCTTACATTAGAAGGCAAACGTTTACCAGGATCGTAAAAGCCTCCAAGCGAATTTCTTGCCATTTGGAATTAACTCATGTGCAAAATTAAACTATTATGTAAACCGCGCATTGTAAATTGCCGCTAAAATGTGGCGGTTATTTATACTATTTTGCCGGTTTCCGATTTTATATTAAAGCCTCGTGCACGTATAAAAAGGAAAACAAAAAACGTCCAGCCAAAGAATAAAGTTGCCTTGTTAAATTAGTACAGTTTTTTTAATTTTCTTTCAAAGGATTGCTTCTAGTTTGCCAATTTTCTCTTTGCGGATTTATGTTGGTCGGCTTTTTGTCCCCGCGATTTTTTGGCAACGCACTTAAAAATAATGAAAATATAATGCCCTAAGGTACCATCATGCGGAAATTGGCCAATTACGGTATAAAAACTAACTTAGTTTTCAGTTCCTGGTCGGAAAGTTCGAATTATTATTACGATGTTCCATGAAAAGTTTCGAACAAAAAAATTAATGTTCCAAATCCAAGGTTCGCAGAATCGCTAAATTTTTCCAAGAATGAAATCGAAGAATGAAATCGAAGAATGAACTAATCGATGAATATTTGAAGTTCAGTGTTCATGCCTGAAGCGTTCAGTGTTCATGCCTGTGTCCACTTTACAAAGGTGTCTATTATAGAGGTGTCCACCTTACAAAAGTGTCTGTTATAGAGGTGTCCACACCTAAAAGGTGTTTATTATAGAGGTGTCCACACCTTACAAAGGTACCTATTACAGAGGTGTCCACCTTACAAAGGTGTCTATTATAGAGGTGTCCACCTTACAAAGGTGTCTAATATAGAGGTGTCCATCTACAAAGATGTCTGTTATAGAGGTGTCCACCTTGCAAAGGTGTCTATTATAGAGGTGTCCACACCTTACAAAGGTGTCTATTACAGAGGTGTCCACATTAGAAAGGTGTCTATTTTAGAGGTGTTCACATTACAAAAGTGTCTATCATAGAGGTGTCCACCTTACAAAGGTGTCCATCTTACATAGAGGTCGTTAAGGCATCTGTTGCAGAGGTGTCCATCATATAAAGGTGTCCACATTATAAAGAGATGTCCACCTTACATAGATAACACTCATAGAGAGACTGGTGTCTGTCTTAATTAAGGCATCTATCTAACATATAGGTATCCACCTAACAACAGTGTCTGTTCTAGAGAGACATCTACCTTACAAAGGTTCCTCCTACAAAAGCGCCTGTTCTAGAGAGATGTCCACCCTTCTTAGATCACACTCACATGTGTGACTGGGAAAATCAATCCTCGTTTCCCTGAAAATGAACTTTGACATATAGCACCAAGTCTAGGCTAGTCAATGACTGATGACAAAATTGTTGGAAAACTTGCGTGAGACTTTTCAAGAGCTATTAACTTATAAAATCGTTTCCTTATAAGTGACATTTCTTTCTGCAGAGTGACCTTCTTGTCAAACAATATATACAAAGTTCTCCAAAATCTGTCTCCTCCCTCACTTCTCCCACCCTCCTCCAACCCCAACAATATAAACGTTTGGTCCACAACGGGAAAGTCGTTGGCAAACTTTAATGAAGACGAAAACTTCAAGAAAAACAAAACGATCGTATTTGAACAAAACCATGGAACAGGATTCGGCAGATTGTTGCATGACGAAACTAAATGTACGTGCTAAAGGTTCTTATCTGCTGGTCAATGCTGGTTGTCAATTGCTCAAACGAAGGTCATCCTTTCTGGGTTTTATATTCAGAGGTGCAATAACTCCTAACCTAAACCCTGTCTTTAATTAAAATAGTAAGGAAGACCAAGAAACGTTTGAGCGTAAGTATGTTACATTATAGTAATCGCACGTACGTACATTTAAGCCTATCGTAGAGTTGTTTATATTAATGTCAAGCAATATATTTTGGTTGGAGCTCAAATATAATCGGTTTGTAATAAAAAAGACAACGCAATTGAAGCTGTGCGAAAAAGCCCTCGGGTGAACTTCAAATTGCAAATTACATTACTCCGAAAAAATAATTTAAAAGCTTTATATTCTGTCAAACAAATCGCATAAAGTGGAAAGTGTAAACTACAATCGCGCAAATTACTGTCAGAGTTGTAAACTGTACATTTATCACTATAAAAGTTAGGATTAAAATGTTTTCAAAGGATATAAATGGCCTCACTCGAACTGCCACCTTTATATTCTCCGATTCTCCGTCAGACATTTTCGCTTGAGTCACCAGGAAAGACAATCAAGAACAATAATCTTCAAAGTCAATCGTAACGTCCAGTCGTTGTACTTCGATAACCGTGCCAAATGAATATTACAAGGCAATCTCGGCGGCGATACAAGTGCTGAAGTTTACAAGCAGTGTACAGCACGAATAAAAGGGAGATGAAGAAATTTTATACGATTATCGTCGTTAAAATGGATGACAATCAATCAAAAGCAGTGGCCTTCGTGAATTCGATTCATGCCTTGTTGCCATGTTGATGATCAAATTGTAAACTGACCGTCTGTAATTTATGCAAATATATGCAAATAGGTGTCCATGCATTGAAAATCCATTGAAAATTTGTTATGGCAAAATCAAAATAGCAACCATTTTCCTGTGGTTTCTAAGGATTAGGAAAAGCATATGCTCGCTGAGAAAACGTTTTTAAACGCGACCAGTGAGAAAATAACTTGCATTTGAGAATTTATTTCATCCCTCTGATTTTCCTTGACCCCACATGTATGTCATTGTGCAAAATTTTCCAAAACAAACAGCACCAAATAAAGTACCACTCATTTGCTTTTCGATTTAAGGGATGACTCGGGAAGCAACAATTCTACCATCTTGCTTTAACTTGAAAGATTTACAAGTAAATTAAGGTGTATTAGACAATGCAAGACTTCTCTTTGCAAATTAAGCGAGTTTCCAGAACTGCTTTTATAGAGATGACCCAAATACATTTAGTTAACAAAATTCAAACCCTCAGAACAACTTTTCTTCCAAATTAACAGGAAGAATTTAATATTTAACCTTGTAACCATTGTTGACAACAGCTGCCAACCCTAGAATAGCCATGTGAAGAAAGATATCACCAAAGGTCTAGACCCGCTAATGAGAAAGAGAGCCCCATTAATAACCCATTTTCAATATATTAAAATTGGCCATTTAACTCGGCAGTCTGTCTTTGTCTTAATTTTAACAACAGGGTTATTAGTAACACAGATTTGAAGTGATTAACAAAACTTGTCAGAAAGCCTGTGCTAGCATGTCTTTCCCTCCCATGTCGGGCAAGTTTTATATTTAAGTTATTATGAATCAACAAACTTTTTATCTTATTTTGTGGAGATAGGATAAAGAGCTCAACCTAAAATCTGAAACCTGCTTCCCTTGGGGCATGTTGCACAAAAATTTTCCAATGGGCTATCTCCTGCTTTCCCTACCAATTTTGTTTTTCTTGTGAGTTTGAGAAAGCAAGGCCTGCTGCATCAACTCTTACAAGAAGCAAACTGCAATTAATTTCTTGAGGTCTGTTTTTTGAATGGCTCACAAAAAAGTGTCAGTTTGAGATGGTTTGGAGGAAGTATATGTTTCTTTCTCTACATTTTGCCAACAAGAGTGGCTTACAATTTATTTCAAAATTAAATACAGTCAGAGTCTTGTTTTTCTCCAAGTAGTTTCTTTATTTGGAAGTGTTTGATTCTTTGCTTGTTATTTTGCTAGTTTTCACAAAACAAGCATCTCTTTAATTTGGCTGCCTAACTGCACTTAAAACAAAATCCCGAAAACAACTTTACTAATTTCACAAATCCAGAGAATTTGTAAAACTGACACAATGTCCATGTTGTAATAAAACTAGCAACATTTTTCGTCTTGGAAGACTCAAGAAAGATTTTGAAAATGAGTCACTGGACTAACCTGAAACAAAAACACATTGCATCAGAAATTCAATAACATTTGACAGAAGAAGATGTCAAGGACAATCAGAGTAGAGCAGCTATCTGTGAAATTTGCCACTAGCATTTTAGTCAAAATGAATACAAAGTAAGCTAAGCAGTTATTAGAGTTCAAAACAGATTTCAGAATAACTAAGCTAACTGCCTTAATTCTAAAGAAATACCCGTACACTGTGATAATTGGTGTTGCATTATAAATAAGCTTAAGGTTCAGTGTTCTTTCTCCTTTGATGAGTCTCATATTATATTATTCCACATCACTGGTATGACGGTTGCAGAACAGTTCTTTGTGATTTAAACAGCTTAGCAAAACAGTCTTTTTGGTAGTTAAATTTGTTAGAAGAAAAATTTATGTCTTTTCAGGAATGCCACCTAACTGAGACTGTACTTGAGCCTGTATCTTGGCATTCAACATGTCTTGAATAACTGCAAAACAAAACAGAGTTTATCACATTTACCTCTCACAAAATTTCATAAAATGTTCATTGACAATAAAATGTGCCCACTAATGATTGCTCACATTGAGTTCATTATATTACCAGCAAGTAAGCAGGTGCTATGGGAGTCCACACAAGGATGGCGAGCAAGGGGCAGACCTCATCAATGTTCTTAAACAGGACTCAGAGGTGACAAAGAATTTTGGCGACCTAGCAGCACGCATCGGCAATCGAGAGGATTGGCGGATCCATTGGAGTGCTTGTCTGTGAACGTCCTAGTAGTAGTATATCTCCATATTACACATCCTGTGTGTCCTTTTTTCACAAGTGAGCACTTGCAAATCTTAACACATTTTGTAAAAAGAAACAGTATAAAAAACCAATGCAGAAAAATAATGATTCAATCCATAGTTAAGATGATATTGATAATAAAAACAAAATTGATCAGTTAAAGGGGAACAGTCACGCTATTCTATTTAACTTAAAAATCAAAATATGTCCTCACATCAATGAATGCCCACAAATAATGGTCTAGTTTTGTTACCAAAGACTATATTACTTCAATAACACTATTTTCTGTCGTTTGTTGCTACGGATGGCTCGGATGGAAATGGATTGCAATTTGAAAAAATTAGGCTAAACTTTTCAAATTCTTTCAGCGTGTTGATATTAAATCGATATTAAATGGTCATGGTTTGTTTTCACTTATTGAAATTAAGTTAATATATTCCTTTAAATGTTCAAACACAATGTTGGGCATGGATAAAGTTAGCTACCGATAATTTTAGCACTGTTTTGACTAGAAATCGGCGAAATCCTCGTGACTACACCCCTTTAAAGTGTTTCAACCAGTACTGTCCTTGGTTAAGACGTACTACTTTGGTCCTTGACCTGGGCAAATGTAATGAGCCTCTTTTTCTTAGCCCTTCCCCTGGGGCCCCCCACCACTTCAATGAGTCCCCACTCCCATCCATCCCCCCCACATTGTCAAGATCTTAAAGGCTTACTACTTTTGATAGTTAGAGGAAACACTGCATTAAACTTTTGAATCTCCTAAACTCCCTTGGAATGTTTATTGTACTGCGAGAGATCAAAGAGAGATCAGAGAGATCAAAGAGAGATCAGAGATCAAACTAAAAGAAAAAAAACACAAAAACAACAATTACTGCAGTTTTGGCTAGTGGTTCATTCAATTCATATCTGATTGGGTTTCTCTCCAAACAGAAAAATAATTCTAGTCTTCATGGTTTTCATATACCACTGTAATGAAAAATCAGCTTCTTAAAGACACATTACCTCCAGGTAGGACATTCATAAGGTACATTTCACTTTTTGTTATCCTCATCTCGTTAATATCATAAATGTACTCTACTGTATTGTGATTAACAAACAAACCTTGTCTGAGTTTATGTTTTTCAACTAATTTAGGTTGAAGTAGTTCCAACTGCTTTGTCACTAAATCTACTTTTCTTCCAAAGTATTCGTCAGCTTCCTTCAGACCCTAAACACAACAAAAATTGAATTTATCTGTTTTTATAGTGCAAAGAAGAAATTTGTATCCATAAAGTTGAGAATACTTGGGCAAGGTTTCCATGAATGTATTCTTCAGCTGTTGCTCAAAATAAGGAACAAAATGGCCACCTTGTCTAGCACTTTTTCTCCTGGTTTCAACAGTTTTATATACATGTACATAAACAAATTTTAGGTTCATCAAAGAAAACTGCTAAGTTGCTGTTCAGAATATGCCCTTAAACAATATGCAGGTAACTACAGGTATCCCTTGAGGAACTTGGGAATGACCCAAAATTAATAATTTTTTTAAAACCCAAGTCAGAAGTAAAGGTCAACATTGTGTCCAATTCAATGGACTCAGGTAGGTAGATGGATCACCAGGCCCAGTGCTTAGTCCAGCTTCTGATTGAAGCAATTTCTGTAATTGCATGTAACTAGGAGTATTTCTACTCTCCCATGAATGGGATGCTAGTCCATCACAGGATACCCAGCATAAAGTAGGTAGGAGTATTACTACTCCCCCATGGATGGGATACTAGTCCATCACAGGATACCCAGCATCAAGTAGGTAGGAGTATTACTACTCCCCCATGAATGGGATGCTAGTCCATCACAGGATACCCAGCATAAAATAGCTAGGAGTATTACTACTCCCCCATGGATGCGATGCCCGTCCATCACAGGGTACCCAAACATGAAGCAACTAGGAGTATTTCTACTATCCCCTCAGTGAGATTCTAAGTCCATCACAGGGTAGCCAAATATGAAGTAACTAGGAGTATTACTCCTCCCACCTTCTGACCTTCCAGATGACAGTCCAAAGCACTAAATACCAAACCACCATGTTTTACCCTTACTCAGATTTCACCCCTAAAATTTCTCCTCTTATCTCAAACCAGTAGTCAAAACATATGCTTTTTCAGACAAGAATGGTATAAATGTACACCCTAATTTTGAACAACATGGCCAAAGGACATCCCTTTAGTTTTAAGTGTATACAGGCCTACCTTGAGCATTAACAGAATTGAAGTGACCATTTAGATACAAACTATTCAAGAAAATCAAACTTACAGCCTGATATGTCTATCCAAAACTTTAATTACCTTTTCTACATAGTAACCAGTTCCAATGTTCACTAAAACAGATTTTGTGTTTTCAAGAGTACCAGGAACATACATCTGATGCAAATTAAGGTGGAATGATGTATTTATTTATTTTTTCATAACTAAAGGTCCATTCTCTTACATAAAGAAAAGAAAAGTGGGTGTGGAGAAGTCAATGTGTCCACATATGCGTTTATAACAAAAAACAAGCTTTTCTGGTTACAGAGATCTTGAATGTACACTACCAAAATACTGGTAATCTGGCTACAAAGTTTTCCATATGAAAGGGCCAGCCCACGTAATGGGATGAGATGTCATGCAGTGTTTGCAACAACTTTTAACCTTATGATCACAAGTCCACTTTTCAACCTGATTATCGGGATCAAATGTTCTCATATAAACACAGTCATGGTAAAATCTGTCTAGGCTTTTGAATTGATCCAACATGGTTACAAGGATTATATACTGAGAATATTGCATCTTATATGTGTAGCAGGTCAGGGAGGATGAAGATTTTGGATAAGAAAAAAAAAAGGAATTATTTCCTTTTCTGGGAGGGGTTAATTTTTGTGCCCTGGATATTTAGGAGGTGGCTAATTTTGCCCCACTTATGTTTTGGGTATTAATGGTAAATTCCAGTGCATATCTAGGGCAAAATGTGACTGTTTTTTACTGGTATGCTAGGAGAGTGTGTGTACATGGTCACCCAAACAACATTTTAGATTTCATTCTAAAAAATATTAATTGAATGTACACTTCCAACAGTTACTTTGTTTGATAGAAAACGTTCTGTTTGACATTCACACGTGGAAAATCGCCCAACAAACTTGGGAGTTTATTCTCTAATTCTCCAGAAAAAAAAGAAATCTGAATGGTCTCCATAAAACATTAGAAACTGGTCTGGATCCACACCTGAAATAAGGGCTTCACTAGCACCTCACTGTCAAATTATCTAAGGTGGGATTTCTCCTGTCACAGTCTGCTGCGAGGGATTTTCTCCAGCTGTGCTAGTTTTCCTCCCTCCACAAAAACTAAACCGATGTTCTCAAATTCCAATTGGACCTTTTATAGAGGAACTGTGTGTAAACCTTATCTGAGTGATGTGGATTTCCTTTTGGACATTTGTCATGAATTATAATTAACCATGTCTGGAGCATATTAAAATATAATAGCAACGTGTAAAGCAATAGATGTATTTTGCAGAATGCAGAAGTCAGACTTCAGTAGCCACAAAGGATACAGCACTTGTCAAAGGTACAAGTATATCTTTTCCTGTGGAACAAACGAGCAGAATGAGTGCATTAGTCGAGTAAAAATATTTTTTTTAAAACACGACTCTGATTAAGTTAAATCTCTCACCTGAGTCCTTATTCATCAGTTTTTTGACATTTTCTTTCGAATCTCCATACTTTTGTTGGGCGACTTTCAGTTTGTTCATGGAATCTCCAAGCAATTTCACTTCCTAACAAAAGCGCATAATTAACTCAAATTACACTCAATTAATAAACTTGAATCCCTTTTAGAACATCAATACTTGCCTCTTCCAATTGAGACCTTAGATTCTCTAAATGAGGGATTGGAAGTTGACTAAGCTCAACGGGTTCTCCGGCCGCCATCTTGAATTTTGACAGAGTATTATCTCGTGCCCAGTTTCCTTTGCGCGTTCCCGCGCCTTGCCTCTTCCCCACGGCCACATGGCCACAACATGCACAACCGTTCTCCGAGATAATCTCTCAGGAGGGGTCAAACAAGATCGGAGCGCACATGAACCATGCAATGAAATTCTCATCATTCAGCGAATATAGACAATGTAGACAACCGCGAATATGAAGCAAGCAAAAATAAAGAAATAAAATAAATAACTCGCAGAAAGGGGTGCGCCTTTAGTACATTGTGCAACAAAAAGCTGACTCATGTTCACTCATAATCGCTTACATTAGCCCAGTATTACTTATTTTCACTAACAATCGCGGAAACGATGAGATATTAACAGACCCATATTTCGCGATTTTAGGGAATAGTGGGGTTCAGACTTCAAAAATTGTGCAAAAATAAGCGCTTTCTTTTCGCGAAAATAACTGCCAATAGGGTATCCATAATATCGTACCCATATCGTACACAAAGGATGGCGACCTTGGATCAGTGTGGATGGCAGAGCCTTGAAGCGCGGAGGGCTATTAGCCGCCTAACCCTCATGTGTTTAAAATTGTCCACAGCCTTGTGGATGTTGGAAGCCAGACCCTTGTCAGAAATGGGCGTGCCACCAGGCAATCCACAGGACAGCACCACTACAGGAACGTCCAAGCACACGGGAACTGTTATAGCTCATCATTCTTCCCACGCACTGTCCTATAGTGGAGCTATCTTTCCCCCAAGAACCTTATAGGGGAGTAATGACTAAGCAAAAGCACTATTTTGACTGAATAACGGCTGACCGCGTCCATGTGTACATACATCCCTCTACACAGTACCAATTTAGATTTAGATTTAAATCTGAAATACTCTTGACCGTGGAACAACTGAGATAGGTCACCTATAATGGCCTAGGAGCAAACGTCCCTAACGAAATAGGAGACGTCTGCTGGCTGAACTAAACCCATACTGGCACTGCATACTTGCGTTGCAGTTATATTATGCCATCTTCGTTGGCATAATATATTTCTTTCTTATGCGTTGCAGTTATATTATGCCATCTTCGAATGGAAACTCCCGTGCGTCACACTGGGAGAGAGTACATGTGGAGCGCAACGTCTGCACTGGAGGCTCAGGCATTTATCGTGTTAGATGGGGACGGTGGAACATACAGCCGGAGCTTTACCAAGTTTGCTTAATTAAACTACTGACCTTAATTTTACAACTTTTAAACGGGAAGCAAGAGCTCTCTTAAGAAACATGGCGTCTGTAAAACTAATGGGACATTTCCATTAAAACATTATTATTATTATTATTATTATTATTATTATTATTATTATTATTATTATTATTATTATTATTATTATTATTGTCATACGCCATAACCCCCAGAGCAGCACCTCTTCATGTGAGTCATTCAGTGAGAGGCAAAAGAAGTCCTTCTCCTTTGCGCACGACTGAGGTGTATCATGCGCAATTAAGCCCGAAGGCTCTGGGATGAACAAGCCGCGCCTTCGCCTTCAGTGACACACAAGCGTCATCGAGGAGGAGGATAGAAACTAGAAGAAGGGGAGGATTACACTGAACAACAAAAATTTCAGACATCCTATTTCTTTTGATTTCGGAGAAAAAATAAAGATTGAACACTATGTTATTCTACTCCACGAACAAATCAGTTAATCTTTTCCACTGATCGGACGATCGCGAGATCGAGGGGTCGGAGGGTCGAGGCTTGGTCTCTCCATTGTATATCGTGTTGTTTCCTTAGCTAAGAAACTTAACTCCACACTGTCTGTTTCTACACAGGAGTATAAATGTGTATAAAGCCGGGTATAACCCTGTAATGGACTAGAATTCCATCCAGGTGGGAGTAGTAATACCTAACTCCGGTTCAAAGTATGAGGCGACTGGGAGCGTCACATCTTAGGCTGATCACTTCATCTTTTACTTTTGGGTACCCTGCGATGGACCAGCATCCTATCCAGGAGGAAGATGTGATGCTCCTAGTCGATTCATGCTATGAACCGGAGTTAGGCGCAAGCCTTGATGAGCCTCATGGCTCGTTCAATCGAGTGGATTGGACGTAAGACTTAAGCCTGTGTTGCCGACGGTATTGTCTGGTCAGGTAGTTTTGGCGGCGCAGCCGCCATGAGTGGCCGCGGCTTCGCCGCTCAAACTTCGCGCAAACAATCCCGCCAGCTACACAGTATAACAAAACATTTTTTGTCCGAAAATAAAAGCTTCCTAACGTTTGGGAATCACCTCTCGTGCGTTTTCTACCTTTAATCTGTTTTAATGCGGCTGCAGGCTAGGGCTAGACTGCAAGCAGTGGTTGTTTTTCTACAAGGACTTCAGAGGAAGCGCGAAGAATCGGGAAATGGCGTGACCTCCCTGATCTCGGGCTCGACGTGCTCCAAGTCGCTCGTTCTGATTTTGGCACGCGTGTTCCACGAGCGTGAATCAAACATTCATTTGCATCACATCGCGCGCAATACACGCAAATTTATTGCGCGCTTGTTTTGCAATCATCTAAACATCGCATTTGTCCCCAAGCTATTTGGAGGAAGTCTGTCTAGGGCTTGCGCCCTCTTTGCCGGTGTGGATCGCGCCATTCCCGACCCCCTACTATCCGTCAAGAAAAATACCGACCATTCGCAGTCTAGACTAGGCCGAGTGAAAACAGTAAAACCGGTAAAACGACTTATGTTTAAAAAACTACTGTTTAATGTTGGCACATCTGACCGTTTGAGAGAAACGCTACCAATACTACAGATTCGGCAATGTGCAACTGTGATCAAACATTAACCACAAATAAAGCTATTATCACAAATCTAGCCTACGAGGCATATTACACCAATTTGTATAATTTTGAACAAAACACCTACTATTTGATTACTGATAATTATCAGTGGTGATATTTATATACACAAGGTAAAGATATGATTTGCAGTTATTTTACAAAAACGCTATGCAAAATATGTATTTTTCAAAAAATAATCGGCTATTTAGAAACTAATTCTACGATACAAATGCATGACATAAACTTTTGGGCATTATATACCACCAGGGTATAACTATGTTATTTAATTACATAGCGATGGAATAAATTTCTTGTATTCTTTTTGGCGGGTTATGGAAAATCACCTTAGATATAAGAACTTTTCCATCACTTAGGACAGGATAAGTAATATTTATCTCTTGATGTACAGTATAGCGCACTTGCAAAACAGAGCGAGATTCGTCAGAGCTGACGAGAGATCAAACTCCTTGAGGGCACAAGAGTCGGGAAGGACGCACAAGAGCCGACAAATGCACAACAAACTACGAGAGTCAACGACAGGGCACGAGGGTCGACTAGAGGGCACGACAGTCAACGAAGACACGATTGTCGAGAGATAGAAGAGTCGGCGAGAGAGCGCAAGTTGCAGCTCAAGCAAGTGCAGGAGTTTGAACTCTCGTCAGTTTGTCAAGGGAATGACGTTTTTATTTCAACTGGACTTGATAAATGATCCACTAAATAAATGAATTTCTTTTCGCTTGATTAACACTTTCTCGAGCACTTTGCAACCCATGAGGCTTACAGATGGGCTTTCCGATAAAACGAAAATAAAATTTTTCTTCAATCTCTAGGCATCGCCGCAAATCATCGTTTCGAGCAGACTGTATGAAATTTAACTGTCATTCTTTGATTTAAACTCTGGTGGGCGCAGTAACGGTCACTCTTCCGATTTTAGTCACCGGCGGTGCTCGTCTATCTTCGCGCCCTTTATCCCTGGCTTCGTGTTTCTTTCGGCTACGAGTCGGAAGTGTATTTGCGCGGTCGGACGGTTTTTCCTGACCGTAGTGATTGACAAGTTGTCGGTATCGCTGCTCGGCAGGAAAGTCGATCAGTGCCTCTCTGTTGTACGTGATGACGGTACCATCGTTGTTTGTTAAACTATAATCTCCGCGCTTAGCTTTTCCCATCCTACAAAGTAAGACACAAATGAGTTAGCGCTAATGGGTCTAACATGAGCTCCCAACTTTGACGAAATAAAACATTCTTTCACTATTTCCATTATCTTAAAGTTCACGAAAAATGCAAAGAAATCTGGAGTTGTCCATCTGAGGTGAACGAACAGAGAATGGTTCTTTTGCTTCTCAGCCGAGGTTCTTTCAGCTCATCACACAATCCACTTCATCCTCCATGAATTGGAAAGGGTAACGAGCCCTCAAAATGTTAAGGGAGGCTACACTAAGCGAAAACATAAAATGTTGTCTTACTTAAACACGTTCCCGATGCCTTTGTAGAAAGGTTTCTTGACAGCGAGCTTCTGTTGCACTGCAGTGAAGTCTGCGTTACTCCTCATCGTTATGGGGACCTCCTCTTCAGATTGACTGATGCGTGCGTGACCATTCGGTACGTCAACACCTGCAATCATGTCACGCAACGAATAAGTCAGAATTCCATAAGAGTCAACAAACTTGCATCAATTCTCCTAAATTTTTATTGTATATTTCTCAGACATTTCACTAGACATTTGACAAATTTGTGATGGAACAAAGATACGAGGCTGCGTTTGGGTAAATTCATTCAAACGGAGCAACAAAATATTGTCTAACCTGCATAAGAGCTGTTGGCATTTTCCACTGCGCTTGTGAAACTCAAACTGTCGTTGCTTTTTGACCTGAAAACAAGGAGTTGGAACGAACTCATGAATATGCACTTTGAGTTTGGAATCGCTCTGTTCGTAGTTGGTACTCAAAAACTGTCTTCTATGAAAAACTGGAAGTACACAAACCAACCAAAACTTTGCGCTCAAATTCTACTTTAAACTTAGTTAGACCTCAGGAGAGGAGAGCGTTTCAAGACATTTCTTCAGAACTTTTTAATAACATACCCTACAATATTAAAGCAGCGTCAAATTACAGTCAGTTTTGTTCAGTGGTAAAAGACTTTCTAAAGATGCGATACGGTGACATTATATAATTTTTTATAAAGACGTTCTAATTTTCTATTTTATTTTATTTATCTTTCCTTCTGGATATGTACATACTAATTGTAAGATTGTAGATAGTTTCAATAGACGAAGAGCCACCTCGTGGAAGCTATTGAGTGAACCATTATCATTATTATTATCATTATTATTATTATTATTATTATTATTATTATTATTATTATTATTATTATTATTATTATTATTATTATTATTATTATTATTACTGGTTGCGTTAAGTGGTAAAACGAAAAGTAAAAGATTTGACAATAATGTTTCCCTGGGTGGTGCCGCTGCAACACCCAGAAGCCCCATGAATTCGTGACGCGCAAAACATAAGAGATCAAGAGTCGATAATGAACAGCAAGCAACTGAGTGAATACACAAGTAACGTATATGTGGGGCCGTATTGTATTCGAATTTACACGGACACGAATTCTGTATATTACTTATGACACGAATGCCTCTAAATGTTCATGTTTATCTACTATCTTGGCAATATGAGTCACTTAAGGCGAGTAAATCAAAGGAAGAATTTATGTATATCAGGACGAAATCTGTATCCGATTTACAGAGATTTATATTAAAAACAATCACTTCTTTTGGATATCAATTGTTCTGCACTTTTGATCATTTCATGTTAAAAAGCGCATTAGAAATTAATAAATTATTATTATACATTATTAGTTTCTTTATGAATTATAATGAGTGCTATAATGCTTAGCACACAACAACGAACCACTAAACACCCACCTTTGGGGGTCTTTGACTCCGACGAACTTCAGTTGGCCGGTTGATTTGCTCTTCTGCATCTTTTGCAAACGGCCGTGGGGCAGCGATCGTCTTTCTTCCTGCGTACCTGTTGACAGAACGAGACGAGAGTTAATTTCTCCCGCCAAACTGCGGGTCTTCTTATGTAGTTCCAATTTTCAGCCTGTGGATAAAATCTTCAAGTCTGCACATTCAAATGAAGGCTAACAAGCAGTACTTTTTGGTCGCTTGGTCAGTACTTTTGGTCATTTCTCGATAGATCTCAAACGGAAATTGTACAATTATTTCCCGCATCGCTCTTTGGACAGTATTAATTTTTCTTTTATTCAATTTTAACTGTCTAACCTTTGTCGAACTTTTGTCGTAGTAACTCCTCCGAGTCCGCTTTCCTGAGTGGAGGATGTTTATTCGTTGTATCCAGTCTTTGCTGTTCGACTTGGCCCTCTTCTGAGCTATATCCTACAAACGAAAAAACGAAAAGAAAGAGTGAGTACAAAATTTTTGCTTGCAGTTTGGCGCTTTACCTTGGACCAAAGGTGCTGTTTATTATGCGGTACAAGGTGGTTCTAACTTTTGAGTCCATGGATGAAATCCTAAAGTGTGACCATTCAAATGAAAACTACTGAGCAGTACTTTTTCTGTGGTTATAATGCAGTACAAGGTGATTCTAACTTTTGAACCCGTGAAGGAAATCTTTAAGTGTGACTATTCAAATAAAAGCTATTGCATAGTACTTTCCTGTGATGTTGTTTATTACGCTTTACACGGTGGTTCCAACTATTGCATCTCTTAACAAAATAAACGTCACCTAAAAATTCAACAAATAAGCACCTTTACCTTCGTTCCCATCTGATTCTCGTTTGTGGTAGAACTCTGACTGTCTAGCGTCTAAGGTTCCTCGTCCTCTTTTCTCTGACATGGATACTCTCCCGAACCCATCCCTCTCAAATGGATTTTTCTCCTCCGTGGAAAACGGACTAGGGGGCCGGATAATAGGGGCTTCACCATTCGCATCTTCGCTCCATGACTTCCGCTGCTCTCTGCTAGGAGTCGTAGGTTCCGAGCTGACGGACGGATGGGGGGACCTCCCAAGTCGGGCCACTGCCTCGTCGTAGGTAGGTGGCTGCTCCCTCGTGGGTGAAGAGTTCGAAAACTGAGCGGGAGGAGGGGGTGGGGTTGTAGGAGTGGTCCCTCTTTCAGGCGATCTTTTTCCGTCTGGCATTTTGAGCCTTAACTGGAGCCCCCGTGGTAATCCGTAATTAACCCTAGAAGTATCCGTTTCTGAGTCCCATCTGGGAGGGGGCTGAGGTGGAGGTGGCTTTGAAGAGGCTTGTAAAGAACTAGGAGGACCCGAGGGGCTCTCTTCAGTGCTTCCTAACAGGGGCGTTGGAATCGCAACAGTGCTAGTGGGCCTCCCCGGGGGAACATTTTCCGAAGCCTCCCCAGCTCGATTTTCCACTGGAGTTGACGTCATTGCCGGAGTACTGGAACCATGAGTTTGTGCTCGTTCACTTCCTATTGCTAGGGGACTGGGCCGATGGAGTGGACGTTGTCGGAAAGGACTGTAGATCGGTCCGCCAGGACTTAAGCTTTTATTGACTGCAACATAGTACGAGTCATTACGTTGCACAGCATTTCGTGCGCGGAGAGGTGGAAGGTTCTTGTTTGGGACTGCATCATTAAATTGGTCTTCCCCGCTACTGGAAAGTCCTACGTATAACACAAAACAGAAAGTTGATATTGGGATCCCGAGATGAGTCTAGCCACAAAGGAGAGGAAGTTCGAAAATCACTATCAATACCCCTAAATAAATAACAAAATTACCACCAATACCAGTAAATAAGAGTAAATGTATTACTAAAAAGAAACGCACGGATCATCTTTTTTTTTAAAGGAAATGGCAGATAAAATCATGTTATTTCAGTGATCGTTCTGTATGTGCAAAATCAACTTCAAAACGAAGGAAACCTCATTATTATCGTTTACCCTAGTAGAAAAACGCAGGAGAGGTCATAATAATCCCCGAAGGAAAAAAATGGATAAGACTTGGATCAAGATAGTCGTGGATTGCGAAGGACAGACCTCTACATTTACGCTACTTGTTTTCAAATGAGTAAATTGAAGCTAGACGGTATACCACACTTACTTTTCTTACTAGGATAACCGCCGTCAGTTTCAGATGTTCCTCTTTCTGGTTCCTCGCCATGTTTTTCCTCGGAGCCAGCCTCTATAGGCCTCTCTTGATCAGGCGCATTAAGCTTCTCAAGAGAGCTACTATGGAGTAACGCCCCAGGGGGAGGGGCAGTGTCATCCTGTTCCCGCGCTATGGTGACGTCGATGAACGCTTGATTAGGTCGCGTGGACTGCATCGCGAGCCTAAGCGTTTCCATCGCTGATTGGTTCGTTAAACCAACTAATGATTTGCCGTTCACACGTAGGAGCTGGTCGTCAGGGCGAAGACGGCCATCTTTAGCCGCAGCGCCCCCAGGAATTATGGACTTGCAAAAGATGCCCTTGTCTTGTGGACTGTCCCTACCCTGGTCAGGAGTTCCTCGGCATTTTCCTTTCACGCTCACACCCAGGCCCGCCGCGCCCGACAAGTCCAAAGGAATTTTGAACGTGAGGACTTGAAGACCCTCTTCTCTAAACTGACGCAAGCTGTCTTCATTCACCTTCAATTAAAAAAAAAACTAAGTTAGACACGGCTATGTTAAAACAAAATAACAACAGCAGCAACAACTGTTGTGTTGATGGCTTAGAGCATTTTAGAATTACTGTTGAACAAGTTATTGTTTGATTTTTTTCTGTTATTTTGTTTAACTCAGTCTTTGTTTGCTTCCTGACGATAAAATGAACCAATCAGAACTCGAAGAAAACCAGACCCCCTTTGGTTGATCTACATAATCGTATGGCGCGTTTTTCTTTAACCAGTTACGTGCAAATGTTACTTTGTTAACAAATCCAGTGAAAAACCAAAACAATCCGTGACTTGGCTCATGCAAAAGTGCTTGCATGTGCTTCTTACGTTTTAAGTTTCAACCAAACGGCTAGGAAACGGAAAACCGCCACATAACCGTCCAGGGCTTCCAGGTTTCATGGTTCAGAGGACGGCGCCCAGAATGTTATTTTCAAAGGGCGCTTTTGGTTGATGTTTTCCGGAATAAAAACAAACTAGTTTCTAGAAAACACTTGCTTATATTTGCACTGCAACATTCGCCAACAACTCAGGAGTTTTCAATGGCTCTGAAAAAGCCCTTTTTACGGCATTTCTAACGGTAATGCTTTTTTTTTTCCAGAATAAGGTTAATTAAATTCGCCTAAAATTAAAGAAGGCTAGTGGTGCTTTTAAACAGAGGAGCAAAAAAGCGAGAAAGTTAACACAACGATGATCGACAATGGAGACGCACAAACGCACAGTTTGCTTGCGTTCAAGCCTAAATTTTTTCAATTTGAGTTTTTTTTATCAACTGCTTAAGTCAGTGATATCTTTAACCGCGAAGGTCATCATCATTCCTTTAATAATACTTGTATTGCGTGGCAACACAGTTACTGGTAAACCCAGGAATTTACATTGCAGCCCACAAACTACAAGCAAAAGAAGTAAAAGAAAAAAGACATCCAGAAGGTGCTTAATATTTCTTAATATTTATTACCACGCTTAATATTTCGAGGCTAACCTCAACAGCTGGAGTCCTTGGAGATTGCATCACGTCCTCTCTTTGAACTAAGAGCGTCACCAGACCCCGGGTGCTTCGCAAAATATTAACAGCTTCAGCTTGGCTTTTGCCGTTCATTTTTTGCCCATTTACCTGGTAATACACGAATACAGCAAGATCAATCAAATGCCAGTTTTGTGTCTTGAGTCTGAAGGTGAAAGCCAATATGGTGCGGTTCACTTCTTTTTAAGTGGAAGTTTCAGTGAATTTGTCTGATTTTTTGATAAGATAACTTTAATTCCCCTCAGGCTTACCAGTCTGGCTAGGCCTCTAGCAATAAAACGTATGCTAATATAACGAGAAATAAATGAGTAAATGTAATTTTAAATATAAACTTTAAATGATATAATTGTATAACTAAAAATGAAAGTAAAACATGTAAGCTTCAATCCAAAACCTAAGGTCACAGACTACAGCGCAAAAAGACAATAAGCTACTTAAGGTGTGAAAAAGCTGCTTCCTTTATAATCTGGTTAATCGCATGTTTCCTTTACGCAATGGTTTACAGCTAAAGTTACAAACCTCAAGAATTAAATCTCCACTTCTTAACTGCCCTCCTTCAATGGCGGCACCTTTTGGCAGGATGCTCTTCACGTATATGGGTGTGTTCCCGCCTGCTGGATTGTCACGTGTTGTAATGCTAAAACCGAGACCATCATTTCCTGGAAAAAATATGCTCTTATTAATAGTGGTAACAACCCATTGCAAAAGATGAAATTTGTATGACCTCTAAATGTATCCTTCACGTCGCAGAATTCAGAAACATAGTTTCTTCTAATGCAGCAAGACCATAAAGAACTCACACAACAATCATGTAATCTATGAAAGCATCAACACAAAGGCCATTTATCAGATCACGTGTTTTCAAGGCTACAGGAACGGCCTTTGCGATGTTGGAAATCTTCTCCAAACTGGCCCAAAATGACATCAAAACACACTGCAGATAATTCAATTTTTCTCTCACACATTGTTGTTTTACAGATACAGATCTAGAATGTGTGGGTCCCCTGTAGTTTGGGAAGCAAAATTGGCAGCTGTGAACTATTCGTAAGTCAGCCTTTTCTTAAAAAAAGTTCTGTTAGGGAGATTTAAGATTTTCATCACACTCACCTTTCATTAATTCAATAAGAATTCTCTTGCTAACTTTTTTGAAGCTAGAATCAGGAATAGAAGGTGACCCAACAAGCGACTGAGGTGTTAAAGGTAATATTTCTCTTTGTAATTCTTCTGGTTGTTGTTCTAATTCATTATTTTCAGTTCTAGGTTGTGCTTGGATTATTTCTTCTTCTTCAAGTGGTTCATCAGTCTTTTGTCCAGGAACAAATGAGTGTGACCGTGATACACCAATGTTTACTACAGGTGCTTTAATGGCAGTGGCAAACAGCTCCTCGGCTCTGAAAGGAAGATGTTGTTAGGGTGACAGTGCAATCATTCACTGTTTCCTACAATTATATGCATAGAAGACTCTCACAGTTGTGAAAAGAAAACCTGAATAAGGTTTGGACTTGAACAGGAGTCAAACACATGACCCTGCAACTACCGGTGCATTGCTCTATGAACTGCAAACAACTGAACTGGTCATTCTCTGAGTACACAAATATATACGTACCCTGATACAAGGAAAGCAAAATATGTGAAAGATGAAATCAGTGAGTAATAACTGAACTGCAGATGCAGACGACAGATTTAATACATGGGAACAGTAAAAGTAAAAGGCTTAGAGCAACTATTGGTAACCAACCATACAAGTACCGTAAAGGCTCTATTAAGCCCCCCTCTCTTTTAAGCACCCCCCCTCCACCCCCTGGCAAGCTGGATTTTGTAATAAGCCCAAGGCCCCTGGGGGGCTTAATAGAGCATGTGCGGTACTGCAGAAACCCTGAATATTCAAAGGAGACTGCCAGAGGTGACAAACGTGAGAGGAGTCTACTCTGGTACATGGGTGCTGATAGCCACTATAGGAATTCCCCCCCCCCCCCCGGGTTTAAATCCAACGAACTCTAACCTCCAGATACTGAATCAAGAAGTCAAATGTGTGCTAGTTGTGGGTTAGTTTCAGTGAATTACCTTTCATTAGGCATATCCAGAAGACTCCAACCATTAACTTCAACAATTCTATCAGCAATCTGAAAATTATTTTTTCAGTCGGTTATTAGCAGTTATTAAATATTGATAAGAAAGAAACTGAATTAAAGTGGAACAAGAAAGCAAACAAAATGAGAGAGAATTAACAAAGAAAAGTGATTACTTCAAGCCTGCCATCTCTAGCAGCACATCCATTAGGTGAAATGTCACGAACAATAAGACCAAGCTCCCTGTTGAACAAATGTTAATTATTATTTAGTTAAGTTAATGATTTGGTTAAGTTTAGTTAAGTGGCAGTATGTGTACGTTTACTGCAGTGTGGCAGGGTGTGTCGGGTGCACCGTATCTTGCAATGTGTCAAAAATAGAAGATAAACCTACCTTCTGACAACTCAAAGCATAATTTTTTCATAAAGCAAAATGACACAGTGAGAAATCTACTGGTAGTTACAGTACACTGTAATATATTATATTCTGCATCTTCCCTCACAGTGCCCTCCTCACCAAAATTGCATATTGCAAGTTGCAAGAAAAACAATTTCCCTGTGAAACAGCACCTTAGCAGTAAATTCTACAGTAAGTACTGTCATACTCTGTCAACACAGATACTGGTTCAGACATGAAGTTGTGTCTGGGCCTATCTTCTATAGAGGGAAGTTAAGATCATCAACTTCAATGTCATTTGCACACAGAAACTTCAAAACAAACCCTAACCCTTTCCCTTCCAGAGACTGCGATAACAGGTTTTGAGTCTGTGACTGTAGAAGACTGAAACATAACCATTCATTACCGGGTATATGCAAATGAAAGCTAACAACAAAGTAGGAGAACTTCTTGTCAAACAAGATCAAAAGTTTGATCTCGTCAACTCTTATTAACTGGTCTCTTTCTGATTTGATTCCAGCTTTACATGAATATTGTTCTAACGGCTGAGTTTGTGATCAGACCAGTCTGGCTAAAAATATCAAATGCATACCTGCCATCTGCAGTTCGATATCCTGCTACAGTGAAACCTAATCCTTCCATAGGATCATCCCTCTTTAACTCTATCATCAGCATGTCAGGCTCCCTTAAGATATTAGATAACAAAATATCAAACAAACAAAATAAACACAAGAAATAAGTAGAAAATAAGTGGGAAAAAGACCTCTGAAAAGCTAAGAAGTTTTAACACTACCTCTTCCTTGAAATACCAGATAAGATAAAAAGTGCTATGTAATCATAAATCTCTTCATTGTACAGCACAATATATTACTTTTAACAGTTAAATGGTGTTTCTTGTAACTAAGAATTTCTCTATTTTTAATGTACCAAACCATAGTTCCAAGCATAGAGCCACACCACATATTATGACTGTTTAACAAGGCACGTAGACTTATTAGTACTTGCACCCTACCCTCTTCTGTGGCATATTAACATGCATTTAAATGGAAGAATTATTAATGTCACATTGTAAAAAATTGTGTGACATTTAATTGTGTGACAGATTTCCACTTACCCACTGCTTTCTGACACTTCAGAATGCTGATCATCATCATTATATTTCACAGGATAGTCAGGTTCATCAAAGCTTGGCTCTGACGGTGACGTAACAGTACTCACTGGTTCCTCTCTATTACTATTCCCCTGGAAAAAGAATTAATAGGATTGAGATTATATAAAGAACTATTTATGAAAAAGAACTATTTGTGCCAAGAAATATTCATCAATGGCATAGCCTCCAAGACTCCGTGGTACTAGTGCCTAGCCTGGAAGCCTTTAAGGACCGCCTGTGGTGCCACTTTGCCAATAGCTTCTGACCATACCCTAAGTTTTAATTTTTAAGTGCCAGCACAGTTTTGACTTTTTATAAATTGCACCTGCACTGAAACTCACGAGAATCTTCATTAAGAAGGAGGTAGGTTACCAGAGGAAGAGGAAGAAGAAGCAGATATGTAACTTTGAAAGCAGTAGGCCACAACCTTGCTCACTGAGGTAAAGGCAAAGTTACAGTTGAGCACCACGTGGCCTGTTTAGCTGGACTTAATTAGGTTACTCTGGTGTGGTGGTGGAGTGCTTATGCATGGTTCAATTCCAGCTGTTACCATGCCCCCCCCCCCCACCCCTGGGCACACCCTGGGGATTTTTTTAAATTGCATTCTATTCCCCACCCCCTGGTACACAAACAGGGACAGACTTGCAGAATGATGTCTGTTGTATCTTAAAGTGAAATAAATAGCATGTCTGCAAGAAGATCAAAATGTTTAGGCTGGTGGCTTTTCCCAGGGGGTATGCTTGGTGGGGGGGGGGGGGGGGTTGGAACAGCTAGCACGGAATCACGCATTAGAACATTGGATCATCTGAGGTGGGTGGAATGTTGTTCCCCTTGACAAATGATGTTACTCCAATATTATTTGCCTCTTTCACACTTCTATTCTAACCAGGTGTATAAACCAGCACGGTACCAGCAAAGGACTGGGAAAACGTGTTTGTTATAACAGGGGTTTGTTACATATCAGGGTTCTTTTCCACACATTTTACTATTAGTGTACAGCAAAATATCCTTTGTTATACCAGGAGGTTCATTAGAAAGGGTCGCCATATCAGGGTTCCACTGTAGTATTCCATCTGTGGGGGTGGGTGAGGGGGAATGGGGGGGGGGGGGACAGTGAGTCTTCTATGTAAGAGCCATCAAAAATGAGCTAGCTCTCTTGTTTTGGCTACTGACAGTCTTTACCCTTACCCACTCACTGCTGGTTCTCATTCATACACCTGAGTGGAGAGAGAAACTGTGGAGGAAACTATCTTAATGGAGGAAACCGTTTACAGAGTAGCATGGACTTAAACCTTTGTTTTCTTCAGATTGAATGGCCAGTAAATGCACCAAGCACTTGGCCATCGCAACTACTCAGTGCTCTAAGTCTAATTATAACACCTCTGCAATCCCATCATGCAACTCCTGTCTCCTTACCCCGAACATTCTTTCCTCTTGTAATTCCGCCCATCTGTCCAGTATAGGGCTGTCCACAAACATGGATTTCCGCGTTGAATTGCGTCCCAGTGAAAATGTTTCATCCTCACCTTCACTATGTTCATTGTCAGCATGGTCAGAACTTGTTGACGAAAACCGTCTTCTTTCTCCATTTGGGAGACCATTATATACTGGAGTTTTAATTGGTGTTCCTATTGCTACGAATGAAGTCTCTCCTGTTTTGCTCCTGTAAACTGTAGGTTTTACTGATACATTCTCATTTATCTCAGACTTGGATGAATCTGAACCAATTCGATATCTGTCACGATCATCATGCGTAGATATTCCCGAATCTTCTGAAGGTATAGATTCAACATATGTTCTACTACTTTTGACATTAGTTTGTCTAACAGCCCTTACAGGTTTTGGTGCAACTGGAGGAGGAGGACTTTTTGTCACTCTTGATATTGCTTTTATTTCACCATTTGTGTTTTCAACTTTATTGTTGATTGATGCATATGTCTTTATAGGTTGTTGTTCCTCTATGTATTTTGAAGTTTCCTCTTCATGAGGAGAAAGATCAGGGCTAGCAGTTCCTACTGACGACGTGCTTGTTCCATATCCCCCATTTTGTGATGGCCGGTGAATGGTAGATCCTTCTTGAAAGACAGCTAGTAACTAAGACAAAAAATGCTCACATAAGTAAGTACTTTGAACGAGACTCTAAAAATTCCACATCGTGACCTATATCCCGCACAAAGAAGGAGACTCCAAAAATTAAAAACTTGGGTCATTAAAAAACCATCAATTAGATTTCAAAAAACAGAAAACTGTAACAACTTTCTTCAATGTCCATATCAGACCAGTAATCAGCCATATGAAGTTGTTTTCATTTTAATTATCACCACAGTTTAATTTGGAATTGGTTATTCCAAAGTGCAATTCACATGGTTGATAATTTCTGTAATGCAATACAATTTGAGCATAAAATATTTTTGCCGGTTATTACTTAATTTTTTTGCTGGACTAATTCTTGTTTGACCAGAAGAAAAATAAATCCACAAAATTTTTTTTGTCAAAATCTTCAAAAATTCAAGCAATATGGCAGATACATTGTAGATTGAAGCTTTTTCTAAAGGCCACTTTTAATTACAAATAACCTCAGTTTATGTACACAATGCTAATTGGTTTTGACAGCATACACACACACAATTTGTAATAAAGAGTAGCTGCAAGAATGTATAATTACAATGCATTAATTTCAATATTGTTTGCAAGGTCTAAAAGGATGCACTTCAATTCAAACATGATCTCTTGTCCTTCCAATGGTTGTCATGGTAATATAGAGTTTTCCAATATCATTTCACATCATTAACCAGGCTTAGTTATGAAATGTAAACATTACCAGAATAGGTCTCCCTTAAGGTCTCCCTTATCTAACTGGCAGTTTGAAAACATAATCAAAAACTATAATCGGAAAACATTCCAGACTTGCATGCTTGGTGCCTTAGTCATAAGTCACAGTCATATGGTAAGTCTTAAAAGCACAATTTGCTTACAATGCTGTATGATGCAAGGTGGTTCTGACTATTCAGCCTGTGGACAATATGATCCTAAAGTGATATATACACGTATTGTATTCACTTCACTTGAATATCATTGCATTTAGGCATGACTGTGAAATCTTAACTCTCAGAAAAGTGTAAAGATGTATATATTTGGTAGCCTGTGTATAAAACCCTTCAACAGCAAGCAGTGGAAAACAGTGAGAGTTCAAAACCTTGAAACTGGTCATGGAAAGAGCAAACTAAAAATTGTACGATAAAAAATTTAAGGCTGCCTTGGGAAAAAGGTCATGACTTCATAATAACCACTATTTACCGCATCTGAGACAGTAATTCCTTTTAGTTTATGAGTCATGATCATCTGATCATGACTTTCCGGATTAAAATTCCCTTGGCTATAAACAAATTTAAGTAACATGAGGTTAATAGAAATTGCAGAGGGCTAAGGGAAAAGGGGAAAGAGAGACAAAACCGCATTGGGCAATTGTGAGAGATAAGCAACTGAGAGCTTGAAAAAGGGAGAAGAGCAAAAGAGAGAAGGGGTGCTGCATTTTTTACACTAAAAGTAAACTACATGTAGGCTCATGGAGAAGAAGGCCACCTAGAAAGGGAAAAGAAACCAGGAGTAAACCAAACAGGAAGCAGGAAGGTCATAACCCTCTCCCTCCTACAGACACCTCTATAATACTGAACAAGGTTGTCAATTCAAAGATATGACTAAGGGTTGTCTTTATCACCAATTTCAAACAATTTAGGTCTTGCAACAATTATTGTAGGCTTGCACCCAACAATCAGACACAAAAAAGGCACACACAGTACATTTGTGTAAATAAACAATTTTCTTTGCCATTCACTGAGTTTCGTAGCTTGCATACTTCACAGATGTTCAGGAATGTGACACGTGCATTATACATCTTGAAATTCATGGTTTATCTGTTTTGGTAGTGATACAGACACCTCTTTATTTTTGATAATTCACTTGGTTCATCACACACCAAAAGCCACATTAAATTTGAATAGGTTTGCAATAATAATGAGATTTTTCATTTAACAGAGTGCCAACACAACATTGTTATCTAAGACTGTTCACTTGCTCAGCAGGGAGAGCAGAATTCATATAAACGCAACTTCCGCAACGACATCACCTCATTGTTACAGACAGTTTACCTGGTCCTACCGAGACTAAAATTTAAAAAAACTTGCCCTCAATATTACATTCACCTCTAAAACATTGACAACTACCTCAGTAATCTTAAACATTTTTTGGTCTACACTGGATGTTTGAAAAAGTGAGATTCTCAAGTATTGAAATTTGTGTAATGCTTTTACTTAGACAGTCTCACTTTTTCAAACATTTTAATTAGTCATTAATGGAGTGAAAAAATCAGGACTGTTGAAGAAATCAATACTTAGAACATTTTAGCTAAAGAAACAAGTGAGCTACATTTGTAAAAAAATATATCTTTATCAAAACGTTGTGGTGTTATGTTTTTTGATATTCATCAATAAACATGTCTCAAAGAGAAGAAAAATTTGAAAAATTCATCAGGACAGGAATCTTTAGAAGTCAGCTGTCACAGTGGAAGCTTTTAATTAGAGCTCAAAGACCAACAATAACAAGGGACTTGATAAATCATTTACAACCGATTATTTATGTCTAGAAAGATAAGCAAAGACATTCTCGTCCCTACAAGTAGACAAAATAATCTTGCATCAGTGAGTTTTAAACAATTAAACTGTTTTACAATTTGCCTACAAAATATACCACTTAAGTAAGCTAAAAACTGTTGAAACTTTGATTGCTTTATCAACAAGTTTTGTGCAATTACCAGTATGTGAGCACACTACACTGTGATGTTACAACAACTACATGTATCTTTATTCCAATCAGCATTTTCCTTTTTTTTTCCAAGATGACTACCTCCAGTAGCAAGTATATAAAGCAATTCTTATATTTGAAAAAATAATAATAATAAAAGTGCAGTAAAAAGATTCAGTTTTTTAAGCGCTGACATTCAGGACACTTCGTGGTCAACCTGGCAGTGACAGTTGTTTTACACAGACAGCTGACCTTGACATATTTGAATGAGCATGAAGAATATCACACAAGTTCGTACAAACATGTAGATATGTGCTACAGAAGAAGTGTGGCCACTGGGCCAGTATAACATACAGAGAAGGCAAATTTAACCAGATAAGCAGATTCAATTAAATACATCTAACAGTAAACTTAACTTTACCACATTCACAATACAACACCAAAATTTAAACCAAGCTTTATTTCCCAACTCAGTGATTATTTCCCTCAAACTGACAACCTATTCTTCAAATGAAAAATTATGAAGCTGAGACCTCAAAAGGCAATGAATGCAATTTCACAACATCTGAGGGTGGAATACATAATTACACATTGGGGTAATTAATGCAATAAAAGGGGAAACAAAGTTTGTGGGTGGGATCATTTTAATAAAATGGTGTGCAATTTCACTAAGTCACCATGCATCGATCTGATAGCATGACAAGTTTCTGCAAAAACGTCTGGCTAAGTTGCTTGAAAAGGCATGACATTTTCTCACGGTCTCCACAATGAAAGAGGGCAACATACTTCAAATTCACTGAACAAACAACAAACTGATCATCTTAAAAGAAATGCTCCTAAAATTCACCGAAGAAAAAAACAAGCGTATGAGATATGAAACTGCAGTAACGAAGAAAGTAGCTCCCAATAAATCTATGAAGACTTATTCAAGCGTTAATCACGCCATGCCAATTAAATGTTCATTTCAAATGTTGTAAATTTCAACAAAAACAGGATACATGAGGAATTTTAAATAAGTTATATTTAATCTAATCTGAGAGTAATAAATAAGAAAAACACCAGTGTAGACACGAAATAGGCGTACTTAAGGCAGGAATAATCGATACCTTGTCTTTATCATCGACCACATCACAAAGCAAGTCGTCTGGGTCAAGTATTCCATGATCGTCGCTAGTCTCCAGAAAATGAACTTGAATAAATTCGTCGGCAGACTGCAAAATATAAAGATTTGATTAAAAGGATCCTTCTATACAATTATGAAAATGTCAGTAACAATTTCAACGTTTCTTGTCTTGCTATGGATACTGGATACTTTGCGTATAATAACCTCAACACTAATCAATGTAAAGTAGGAAAATTGCGGTTGATATACAAACTGCAAACTATTCACGTACACTCAACGCAGTATAATTAATGGCCGCTCAAAAATAATACAAAGATCACAGAAAGGAAAGGTACAAACGGTAACCGCCACCTTGTAAACCTTTGCAAAAATTAAAGGCAGGAAAAGGGAAGTCGCATTGTTGCTATATTTATAGAACGCGTACTTTCTATGCTGCAAATGATTTCGGCGACAAATGATTTCGGCGACAAATGCGACAAATGTTCCGGAGAACACGCGAAAAGTTGCAGATAATTCCGCATTTCGTTCGTGGTTTCTAAGAAAAACGGAAAATATAGTATTAAGAAACCGACTAATGAATATCTTTCGTAGTCGCCGGTTCGATACCCACTTAGAAACCTTGGAAACATTTGAATTTAGAATCGAACAACTCATCGTAGGCCTTCCGGAAATCGAACAACCGAACTCGCACGTTTATCATAGAATAGTTGGAATAACCGTGAATTCTATTTACTGCAGAATGCTTAATCCAGCAGTGTAAACGATAAAGCAAACTTTGAGAATTCAAACTGACATAGTAGAGCTACAAATACATCGGTAGTAAAATGGGAAATAAATAAACCCTAAGGCAAATCTTATGATTCAATGAATCCAAGATGCAATAATCAGCGAGGCAAGGTCACTAACGAAAGTTTAGTTACAAGATACTTGAAAGCACTAAGTTCTTTTATAACACCAACATTTGAATGCCAAGAAACAAGCTTAACTGAATTCACACTTGCCTTGTTGGCTGCTTTGCGATATCTTGAAACGGAGCGTTGGATAAGTTCGCTCACAGTCAACTCGCCTTTCCCGCATGGTACGATGACACACACAGTATCAAAACACACAGTAACCTTCATTTTGTGAGCGTCAAATACAGCCCAATTCCTTCAGCGAACAGCACAATATTACAACACAACGATAGAATCATCCCGCAACGACCAAAACTTCGACAATAATTCTGTTATGAAGCTATGAATAAATTGAGTTGATTTTGTGGTTACGGCCTGTCACGTGCCTCACTCCCACCAATCAATCAGCGCTATTTCGGCTCTGTTAAATTTTGGTCACGTGCTCCTTTCCAGGGAGGTGTGGGTGGCGTACGTCACCGCGGAAAATAGTTTTCATTTGAATGAGTCGCTAAGTGATCTTCCCACTGAAAGGATACACTTGAAAAAGCCAGCTTTCGAGATTTTTCCGGTTATTTTTTAAAAATCCATTCTTTGTGATTAATGACTAACTAGTAAACAATTTGAAACTCAGTAAAAAATGAATAAAACTGTCTTTGACTTTTGACACACCGTTATTCTATTTCCGTGATTGATCTTTACTTTTATAGATTATATATTCTGATTTTTAAGAGTAGGTGTATGACATAACTTATGACATCATTTTATTGCTAAGCACATTCATGCACGCACACAATACACCATCACAAAAGCGTACAGTTTAGAACAAAAACTGTACATGTTAGGACATTCAGTTTTTTTCTTTACTGATATAACTGAGTATTTCCTGAAGAGAAAGTGATAAAGCATTACGTAATTTCTTAAAAACATGGAAGGGAACAAAACGACGGTAATGAATTGCTGCGTGAACAATAAAAGGCGTATTTTCCCAATTTTCCAAGCGTTAATTACTGAAACCAACTCAGAGGCCACCCATGGGTGAACTTAAAAAACTGGGTTATAAAAAAGCTACTAGCTTGAAAACACTGGTCTGCTTGAACACTTCTTTAATTGCAAATCGGATCAATTCCACTACATCAGCTGATCCGTCTAGATTGGTAAGCATTTTGATAAGGAGCTTTTTAAATAAATATCTCTGAAGGAAAAACTAGATTTGGCGAAAAACAGTCTGAATGCCATCGAATTTACGAAGGTTTCAGATAAAACAATCTCAGTTATACATTCATACACATGCATACACTTTATTTCTACTCGAATTATCAGGGGGGAAAAATACTAGTAATAATGAAAAATAATAATGGAACGTAAATTGATTAATGAAGTAAATCACTTAAAATAATAAAAAGTTATTAAAATACTAAGAAATCGTGTTCTTTATGGCTGTCTTGAAGTCTTTTAGGGATGCCATTGTTCTCATACTGTCTGAGAGCGAGTTCCAAAATTTTCCAGCTTCGTATTTAATTGACTCAAGTCCATAACTTGTTGTTCTCGGTTCAGGTAAGGTCAGTATATCCTTTCCTCTTAACAAATACTTGGAGTTTCGAAGAGTGAACAGTTCCTTTGGTTATGGGTCTTTTTGGACGAAATGCCGACAGAAGTCCACGAACAGTATAAGCTAACCCTCAGGCCCATCACGTGACCTAAGAGCGCCCAAACTTCAAACAGGAAGAAAATCTGTCTCAAATTTATTTTAACAAAAGAGATTCAGAAACAACCATCTCTAAAAGAAACTACTGCCTAATCAGAGACTCAATAGCTTGCAGGATTTCATCCGCAGCCTCAAAAGTAAAACTGTTGTAGCAGTGCCCATGTCAGAATAATATACCAGTTTAAAACAGTACCACGGGAAAATTTTGGCAATTGCTCAGGTTCTTTCATTCACTCAGTAGAGAACCAAGTTACGCTGTTCTGGAGGTCAGTGAATAAAATTCTTTAGATGCCCCTTTGTTTTACAGTTGCGTGAGATTTAAAAAATATTAACAATAAAAAGGGAGCTTTAATTTCAACGTTGACAAATCGCTTCATCAGTTCGGGAGGATACCAGTTCTGGAAGAAAGTGTGACGTCACATTTCTTTTGTTCTTGCGAAAATACGCAAAAATCAGTTAATTTTAGAAAATTGTCGGACGGTGGATATAAATTGCTTCACGAGTCTTGTACAATACCAAAATTCGAAATTGAACGCGCGCAAAAAGGAATTCACAGGGTTTTAAAACAGAGAAGTTATTCGACGCGTTTTTAATCGTATACTTTGCATTCTATAAGGAGTCTTCAATTTTAATTTGCATACAAGCCTTTTGAAGCCATGTTATAATTGTTGCCAAGGTTAAGTTCAACTCAGTCGCTAGCCGACAGAATACTGAATCGGTATAATCCAATTTGTTATGGAAGACAAGATAAATGAATAGAGGCTTTCTTTGTTGAGACAATCGCTGATTACAAGCTCTTAAACAGGTGTGCTGATTCCAATTAACTGTTTTGTTAGCCATCGCCAACTGTCTCGTGAGCTGAGTGGGTCAGTCGCTCAGAAAGCAAAGAAAAGAAAAGGAATCAATCTGAATTCACGACAAGCTTCACGGAGACTCACTGGGTCGTAGCATCCACGAGAATCCACCTACACATTCTATCTCTTTATTTCTTTTCTTTTTTTCTTTAACGCAATTAAAATTTTGCAACGAGAAGTTATCATTTTGAAAAGGTTTTTAGGATTATTATGAGGGCGAACAGTTGACAAAAAAGATCGAACACCAAGTGAAACACACTGATCAGGAAAGAACGGCTCATGAGTACCTCTCAGAAGCTTTTAGCTGGATTCATACAAGAAGGCAACTTTTACGCCGATATGATAAACAGCATCACAGAAAAACACTACTCCATACCCATCAAAGGAGAGAAAACTGAACAACAGCTTTCATTTGAATGGTCACCCTTTTATACTTCACAGACTCAAACGTTACACAAACGTTTTTTTAGGGGGTGTCAGTATATTTGGGGGGATACATATGTATTATATTTATGTTACAGTTTTCTTATCATAGCTTTAAATACACGTACATCTTTGTAGCAAGCATTTCGTCCTCATCATTGTCATCGTGTTTAAATAAAGTTAAGTTAAGTTAACTTAACTTAAGTACCACCTTGTACAGCTAGCATAATAAACAGCGCCATCGGGAGAGTACATGCTCGACGAATTCATTTGAATGGTCAGGCTTCAGGAGGGAGGAGTTAAAACTGTGACACACCACGCGAAATCTGCTTCATTCCGTCACTATTAATATTCTGTTTTCCTTTTAAGGAAAAAAACTATCGATTCCTTTTCTACGCCCCACTTCAACAAGCCAAATATTCCCTAACAGGATAAAAATCAAACTAGATAAACAATGGCTACAATGCACGCGAACAAAAAAGACAACAATTCTTTAGATGGGCTATGCTGGGAGGCTTCCATACATTGATACCATTTCCCATGCTATATCCGGCATTTAATAAAAGTTCCTTTTATCCTTTCTTAAGGGTCGAATGTGACGTAAAATTCAGAATGCGAAATAAGCCGGATATCTCACAGGCCCCCAGCAATAAGCTGTCCGACGTGAAATGCACCCATGCGGTTATTGTAATTTATTTTCATGAACACTCCTCAACCACAAACAAACTAACAAACTAAAAAACAAACAAATATACAAAGGTGGAAAAAGACCGCTTCGCGTTAAGCTAGACTTCGCGGTTATGTATTAATAATGATTACGTCACAAGACGCCTTTCCCTTCGGTCCAACATTTAGTTTCCTATGCGCTGTTGCGTCCGGAAAACAAACTGAACTTGAATGAATGGTCAGTTTATTTGTAAAATCACTGTGATCTCTAAAAATTCAATGTCACGCGATGTGTCTTTTCAAGCAATTTTCTGTACTTTTTAACTTGAATTCGAGCGATAATGAACAGTATAAAAAATACTTTATTAATGAAATTACATTCCCGCATTTGACCTTTAGAATACAAGATTATCTTCCAAAGTATTACGGCTGATCTAAATAGGAAGGCAATGGGAGGTCCACGCACGAGAGAAATACTGTGATTTGTAACATTTGAAACCCACCGATTTAGTTTGCTTGCCGGTATAATGTTATATCTAGATCAGGGAACAGCAAACGCTACAAAAATTCGGGGCGGACAATTCACGCTATTTATGCTTAGGACGATTGAATAACAAGTAAGAAGTTAAAAGATTGAAAACTGCGTAGCACTTTGACACAATCGTACGAGAAATAAAATGTAAATGAAGGCCAAAAACTGCAAAGGCTTTACCCTTCTGTTAGCCTGCATCTCGGCATCTCGAGATGCTGCATATCTGATGATTTTCTTCTCAACCACTAGGCCAACCGAAAAAGTACACTGATAAGCTGTCCGTTGTAAGCTGGGCCCCAGACTAGAGTCAATAACAAAACAGGAGGAAAGTAAAACCAATGGAGATTATGCTTCCCCACTTTTTCCTGCGTTTTTTCCCTTAATTGTTATTTGCAGATTTTCGATGATTTCCATGTGATGACCTTTGTCTATACCTAACAACAGCCGTCAAAAATCCTAGCCTGTTAGTGGGGACAGAGTGCGGAGCAAGCAGTGCGGGTCTTATAGTGGAGGGGCCCTCCCCAGTCAAACCTAGCGTCACCGCTCCACTGGCTGATTTTTCCTGCACGCTATTTCACACTAGGAGTTTTTTCAAAGAGTGCAATTTTTCTCGCGCAGGTGAAGATACTGGGCAGTTCTCAATAAGCTGAACAGGCCTTGGTAGCAGTTATGTAATATTAACCCTTTTACTCCCAGAGTCAGTTATGGAGACATTAAGGTGGGCCCGAGTCTGTGGATGAAATCCTATGGTGTGACTATTCAAATGAAACCTCGCCAGCAGACAAGGCTGAGTTTTATAAGGGAAATAGTCGGCTACGGGTGCAGCCAAGTTGACCGTCACTCATAGGAAATAAAGAGGGGTAGTCTAGGGGTTTTTTTGGACAAGTACTGAAATGATTGCGACAATATTTAGGTCGTATTCAGTCCAAAAAAGAAAATAAATTTTACTTTCCCAAGACTTAGCGCGTGCGATCGCCGTCTATCAGCTTCGCGTATTTGCTATAGGCCACGGTGAAAGGGCCAGTCAGATTCGCGTACTTGGAATAGACCACGGTGAACGTCCCCTAACGGATGTGTTACAAAATAAATGAGATATAACGCACTCTATGATTTGTTAAAAAGTCTATGCATTTACAAAAACCTTTAAAAAAAAAGAAAAACATTGCCTGCCGGATCAGGTGCTGTTTTGTTCGAGTGAAAGTTTATTGCAGACTTTTGCTGGGAAAAAACAGATCTTGGTCTTTGGTCAGCTACCGTCTGCAAGCAGAGGTCTCTTGGTCGCCCTATGTTTCGGCAGACGAAGAAGAAAACTTTTTCGCCCGCCGAAACATACGGCAACCAAGAAACGTCAACTTGCAAGAAAAACAAATTACTTTTAGCGCTAATTCATAAAAGAAATAGAAAACTTTCTTTGTTTGTTTCCGTAATTACTCACAAGCGTGAAATTTTGAGAGTACTCGAAAACCATTTCTTCAGCTTTTCCCTTTCTCCATCTTCACCCATATATTCGCCAGCAAAATTTTATGAAAAGGGGGAAATCATTTTCCATACCTATTTCATTTCTTATCACTAGTGCATCGCAGAATCCTCATTATTTTTTTGTATTACGTACATTTTCTACAAAAAATGTTTTATTATTTCAATTTTTTTGTAAGGTACGTATATCAGGGAAATTATCCACAGTACCGTCCATGATTTTTGTCACGATGCCAGTCGTCTGACCTTTAAATACATAATACATGACCTTTTTTGGTTTTAACTGCTAATTGCCGCTTCCCCATATTTGAGGTATTTATTACGCAGATTAAACTTTTCGTTTAAATACCAAGAATCTGGTGAAAAAAATGAAAAATACCTGTGGCTTTAAAGGTTGTAAACAACGCATGCACTCGGCCACAAACAAAGGCCAAAATTTCAATTTTAAGGTAAAACCTACCAGCGAATATGGCAGAGACTGTAGGGTAATCACTCTTGTACAAATTCCACTGAAATATACCACACTTAATAGCCAACATATTAAAGCAAAAGAGATTTAAATTTCCTACAGTCAACGCCAATACGAGTGATAAACTGATTTCCTTTCATCGTTCCAACTGACACGCTTCGAGTGTCACTCACAGTATTTTCATGACTTTTGTCTTCGTTCTTCGCCATTTTGTTGGTCTTTCGAACCATTATGAACTGCCTAATAATATGTGGAATGGCCGCGGGCTACCTAGCTAAATATACATAGTCACCGCTTTGAAGTTCAAACAAAGGAAACGGTAAGTCATTTCAAAGATATAGCTTCAGAAATTTCCGTGCGTAAGAAGGGATTTAGTGAGAATTAGTGGCGAACGATCTGCAACTGGCGGAAAGCTAACTTACCCTTGTTTCTGACCTCTGATTACTCCGTTTCCGTTGCCTTTCCTTGGAAATCAGCCACGATTCATACTTTCCAGCAATCTGCTTAACATTTCCCTTACATTGGGAATCCATCGTTATGGTTCACTCTTCTCAGGCCGTCTTTAAACAACAAGACAATTGACCCTTCAGAACGATAACAGCCCGAGGAATGTTAATTTTCTGGAAGTGTCGCGTTCCGTCATAGAATATATCTTTGTGCCAGTTTCTTCTGTCTAAATCACGCTAAATAAATCAGTTCTTCTTGATTACAATGTTCACAGATAATTACTATCACGACCTCAGTGCTTCTTTTCGAGAATTTTGAGGTCAAAGACTGCAGATAGAACAAACCAAAGAATAGTTATATTGGAGCTTACGAAGCCGTATTTTGACGGCAAGTCTCGTTGGTGCCGAATTTGTAACCAATACGAAAATTAGAAATATTGGTCATTATGTTTTGAATGCATGGCATACTCGGTAAAAATAGAAAATTGAAAGTTTCTGAATGTAAACATGATAAACGTCGCCAGCGTTAAAGCGCAATAAGATGAGTACGAACCAACTGAGTCATCTAAGAAAATTCCAAGAATTGTTGAATATTTTCGGTCAGTTATCACAACAAAACGTCTACGTTTTTTGATCTTTTCCTGACTTTGATTCTGTAGCTAGCTAGAAGACTAGACACATTAACAAAGTTGTTCAGTTCAGTTCAGTTCTGTGCACATCTTTTTAGTTCAAACCGAGTTACAGTTTCTCCACCTAAATGACACGCTTCCATAAATGTAAAGAGTGTCGTCCTAAAATCTTTGACTTTTTTGCATGAAAACCACCTCAACAGGTAATTGACAGCCCAATTTTTATTTCTCGATTGAATTTTGAGGCGCATGTGATAAACCTTGCCATCTTCCACGAGCACTATTTTCACTAGCTTCAACATTTCCAAAATTTTTTGGGGAGTTTGATCAAACCACGAACGCCGTAGACTGGTGACTAGCTGCTATGCGCGGTGTGATCATTGTACACAGCGGTCATACCAAGAAGAAAACAAGATGGCGGAAGGTTTGATCACAGATTGTCGTTTGTTGTTGTCACGCTTTGAAAACCACAAAAGTGTTCGTTTTGAGACATTCTGTGAAGTATGGAGAGAAATGAACTTCTCCTTAATACACTGGTATGTATGCATTTTCTCAATGACCATTTTTTGTCATGTTTTATGTGGTCTCAGTATCTCCAGTCCACGCTGTCATGCTCTGACATTTTGGATGTTTATGAAGTCTCTCTTTTGGTTTCTTTGTAGCGGTGCAAGGGACACCAACCGAAGAATTCAGGTTTGAAAATTCTGGAGCTCTTATCTTGGTTTTGCGTCTTGATTCATGTAGAATTCTAGGATCGTGGAAGGAAAAGCTGACTATGGTAATATGTATGAGTTGAGCAAAAGAGTGAGACATTTCGGTTATCGTTACTTTTAGGGGACTCGCGCTACATAGGAAAAAAACCAGTGAAACACTGTTTGAATGCACGCGTAAAAATGACGAGTGACAAATACCCCAACCCCAACTCCAGCTCTGAAAAATACTACAAGTTTAGCATAACAAAAGGTTATTGTTTTTGTTCAAAAGATACCATCAAGGAATCATTAATGGATTCCTACCTTACCGGTAAAATGGGTTGTGTCATATTTCAGCTTGTTGATTAATGTGCTTGTTTTCATTTGTTGCAGCTTGTTGACTATCTGTTTCGCATCATCAGCACATACCTTGACTCCAGTCCTTGTAGTTTTCAGTATCGTATTGGAGCCTTATATGCGCTGTATGCCATCTATCACACCCAGCTAAATCAACCAAAAGTAAAGGTATACAATTCTTAATGAGCATCTGTCAATGTTTAGCTGTGGGATAGCAGTGGGACATTTGACTGTTGGGATGTGTTTTTTTTTTAATGAGAATGCCCACTAAAGGGTCTTAAGCATTGGTCAAATCAGGTCAAATCCTTTCATTTGGATTGATTTGTATTCCTTTCAATTATGCATTGATCATGCATTGTCAGTCAAGTTTCCCAGTATGATGATGTAAAAAGAGTTCTTAGTGGCCTTAGTCTCCTGCCCCTACCCCCTTTACCTTACTCTATGGCTCAGCCCTGATTGGTGCACTATTTTTGATGTTCATAACGACATGTTTTGTAGGCACTGTGACGTAGTCACTCCTAAGGTCGTCTCTTGTTTTTTGTCGGGAGAGGATACTGGGTATAGCTGCAAAAAACTGTCAGCCATCGGACGATGTCCGGCTAAAATCGGCCCATGTCCGACGAAATCTTAAGTTTGGTCGGACATTATGTCCAGACAGTTTTTTTCCAAATAATAAGCAAATAATGATAAGAAATAATTATTTCAAAAAGACTTCCTTTTAAAATAATAATTTAAAAAAAACAAGCAAAAAAACGTCTGACCACATTTCTGTTTTGTCCGACCAAAATGAAGACTTGGTTGGACATATGTCCTTTTAAGAGAGAAAAATTATTTGCAGCCCTACTAGGAATAACATTATAGTACCCTTAGAAGAAGTGTCTGGCATCACCAATCTATAAACTCTTGCATGAGCTTTGGTTTTGTCTTGAGTTTGAATAATGATGCCTTTTCATTAATGCACACTACAGATCAACTCCTAGCTTGAATGAGCCAGGCACAGTGTGAGCCAGGCACAATGCGGAGGACAGTTTCTGGTCTAAGGAAACAACTCAACATAATGCAGAGACCTGGCCTTGAACAGCCAACCATCTGATCTTCCCGATCAAAAGTTTGATAAAAAATCCCAACATGGTAACCACTACACCACCATTTCTCCTTTTCTTACCGTTCCCTGCCTTCTTACGTCTTTTTACTTACCGGTAAAAGCTGTTTCAAAAGACCAAACTGCATCCACATTAAAAGTGTTTTAATAATACCTTCCTGCCCTCCCTTTCAAAATGCTCTCTCCCCTCCCCTTACACAATAGTTAGGTTGGTAGATCCTTCAGGATCGATCTGTGAGGGATTCCTGAGGATCGCCAAGGAATACAGATGAGGATCCTCAACTGTTTCCCAGAAAACCTCAAGGATTTTCCAAAAATTGACACCATGGTTTTTCACTTACACTGTTAAGTAAACTGATTCATGTTTTATTCTTTCTGCAGATCCGTATGACACTTTCAATGATGAAAGATCTGAAAGAGCTACACAACCAGATAATCGAACAAAAAGTAATGTGAAATTCCTGGCTTTAACACTAACTTGTAGTCCTGATGTTCAATGTTGCTTATTCTTAAATTAATCAGTAACATTTTAATTATTTTTCAGCACCATGATGCTGATTATATTCTGAGACTTCTTTACCATGAAAAGGCATTCTTGTTTGTTGCCATGCCAATACCGGTGAGAGACCATTCCTTTACAACCTCATCCTCAGTGCCTTCTCCTCACTCAAAATGTTGGGTCAGAGAGACCTCTGGCCAAGGCTGCTGAAATACTCCAAGAATTGTGGAGTATTTTGTCATGTGACTCATGATGAAAATAAAAACTATGCTTTTTCAGAGGTTGTTTCCAGCGTCTGGCGGCCCTGATTGTTTTCTGCAATCTGAAACCGTTGTTCAAACAAAACGAAGACATTTCATTCTGTTTACGTGACAAAATTCTAACGAATTTATGGAGCCATTTTGGCAGCCTTGGCCAGGGGTATCTCCGGTCTGCCATGTTGAACAAGGAGAAGGCCCTAGGACGAGGTTGATTCCTTCATGTTATCATATCTTTTGAAACTTACTTCAATCAGCTTTAATTTATTCTGACCACTGTATAACTTCTCCTTGCAACATCTCTGCATGTTCAAACATACCGGACATGAGAATAAAGGAGATGATCACCAAAGAAAATGTCTGATTGTTCAAACTAATCTCCCTGGCTACTTGTAACATAAGAAATATATTGAGGCCAGTGAAGAGAATGTGCATGTTGGTCTAGGGGGTTAATTAATGTGAAATGTTGTATTTCTGCTAAACACTTAAATGCAATAGCTACTACACTTCCTGACATTTTTAAATTTTCACTTAGCTTGCTTATGGATCAAAAGAAGCCATCTCAAGCCAGGAAGAGGGACAAAGTTCAGTCTTGACTGATGATGTTAATGATAATATAGAGGAGAGGTTTAGAGCTCTTGAGGTAACAAAATATGTTCTCTGAAGCTTCAATTTTTCCTTATGTCTGCAAACCTTTCATCTTTCATTTCAAAAAATAATTTAAAGTAGACATTGTTCAACTTAGACTATGCAGGTTTATAACTGGACACAATAGTTCTCAAATTGAACAGCACTACAGGATAGTAGTGCTCAATAACCTTCTTAAGATTTCATCCACAGACCTTGAAAAGCACCTTGTGTACAGGTGTTTGCCCTTCAGATGGGCACCATTTCTTAGCAGAAATGCTAGTCTGTGAATTGGAGATTAAATAAAGTTTATGTTATGTTATGTTATGTTATAGCATAATAAACACCTCTATAGGAATACTGCTTAGTAGCTTCCACTTGAATGGTCACACTTTAGGATTTCATCCACAGACTCAAAAGTTAGAACCACCTTGTACAACATAATAAATGGCACCACAGGAAAGTACTGTTCAGGAGCTTTTATTTGAATGGTTACACTTTAGGATTTCGTCCGCAGACTCATAAGTTGGAACCACCTTGTACAATGTTCATAATAAATGGCACCACAGGAAAGTACTGTTCAGGAGCTTTTATTTGAATGGGCACACTTTAGGATTTCATCCACAGACTCAAAAGTTAGAACCACCTTGTACAACATAATAAACGGCACCACAGGAAGGTACCGGTACTGCTCAGCAGCTTTTATTTGAATGGTCACACTTTAGGATTTCATCCACAGACTCAAAAGTTAGAACCACTTGGTACAACATAATAAATGGCACCACAGGAAAGTACTGTTCAGCAGCTTTTATTTGAATGGTCACACTTTAGGATTTCATCCGCAGACTCAAAAGTTAGAACCACCTTGTACAGCACAATACACCATGAATGTACATGTTAACAGCACCACAGGAAAGTACTATTCAATAGCTTCCAACTGAGTGGTCACACTCCAGGATTTTACCTACATAATCAAAAGTTGCAATCACATTTTATGACCCAAGAGTTCATGCTGTAATTGTAAGGAAATTTGTTATATCACTTCATATTTATAATTTAATGCTCTATTGTATACTATGCTAAGATATTGTCAGCAATTTTTAGAACACATCACTCATTGTTGATTATGCACTGATAACAGTTTTATTTTGCACAGTATCTGGATGAGGCTCACAAAAACTACAAAGAAATGAAGCTCAAGTTGCAGCAGAAGGGCACCATTTCTTCTGATCGATCATTCAGTGCCATTTCTGATGGCCTCATCACAGATATTGCTAGGTACCATGCACAGTCCATGTTCACATTCACTCTTTCTTATTTGAGTGTAATTTATAATATTTGACATTAGATTTTCATTGTTCTGTTGGGTTTTTTTTGTCATCCCTGTCTTTTTTTGTTTCTTTGCATTGAAAATGGAAAGTGAGTTGCAAAAATTTGAGGACTGGAAAAGAACTCGATGTCAGAAGGTATGAAGAGATTGTTTTACCAATAAGCCACATGTTTTGTGCAAGTCGTGCGTAACTATATAAGAAGTCCTAATATTATGCATCCTAGCCTTGTCCAAGGTCACATCTCTTCTAAGTAGACACTTGCCATAAGCAACCACACAAATGCAAGTCAGAATGTTTGTCATTCCATCTCCCCAGCCTTTCAATGTGTGGCTCCAGAAAATATCCATACCCTGATCACGGAGGCATTTTTGGTTTGAACCCCTCCCCCCTTAGAAAATTCTGGTTTTGGCCTTTGAGACCCCCCCCCCCCCCCCACTCCACCCCCATGGAATTTCCAAATGACCATCCATGGGGTGAGTATGGATATTTTATGGAACCACACGATGTTGTTTACAGGTTCATGCAAATCTTGTACAACACTTTTTTAGAGCAGAACAACATTGATAAAGAGGTGGGGGGGGGGGAGGCATTGTGTAATTATGACATTTAACTTAGAGGTATACAGAACTTGAATCAATAGTTTTGTCTAGGGCTGCCGTTCCAACCAGACACATCTTCTACAGGTTAAAGCAGTACACACCCCCTTAGTAGGTGCGTCAATTAAATAGTCACCTCCCTAAAGGAGACACCTCCTTTCAGTGTACCAGTACACAGTTCCAAGTGGGTAGTTTCCCAAAGATGACACCTCTGCCTCTAATATCTTTGGTTTGCTGATGTGTTTGTCACTGTTAACGTTATTACTATATTTAATTTAAAGCATGTATTGGAGAGAAAAACCGGGACATCATTATCATTACCAGACACTGCCAGTGCTGCATCAGACAACAGTCAAACTACAACAGATACAGCTGAAATAAACACGGCTACAGCTACTACTGCTGACAAGGTGAGAAATAACTCTGTCAGTTTCAAGATTGAATTTAGTGATTCTGCCCTGGGGGGGGGGGGGGGGGTACTTCCCAAAGATTTGGATAGGGGGTGTGTGGCACGCTTCTGGAAACCCTTACCCTGTTTCAGACCAAAATATGTGATTTTCCCTACCCTATTTCAGACCTGACCCAAAATTTGATACCCTATTTCAGACCAGACCCTAACCATATTTCGTTTGCGTAAACATTTGGAAAGGGCTTCAAATTCCAAATGTTAATCAAACCTCAGTTCTTTGGAGGAGAAAATTAATAAAAAGATAGCTTCTTATAAGAACCATACCAGATCCCATTTCAGAGTGCACAAGCCTCACCCTATTTCAGACCAAACTGGTCAAAATCTATACCCTATTTCAGACCAAAAAGGCTCAAAAACGATACCCTTTGGCGCCGCACATACCTATATAGCTTATATAAGGGAGACCCCCCCCCCGGGGGGGGATTCTGCATACTGATCGAAATGCATTTTGTCAAAATTAGTCTGAGAATTTAATGCCATAACTTTGGGTGCTTTTTTAAAGGGAAATTCATCAAAGAGCTCCAGGATAAAAGACATAAAGAAAAGGTCATTTTCTTCAGTATCTAAGGTTTGTATGATAGCTTAAATTACAATTTACTTTACCACGCCATTGCTCCTCCCAGAACTTAGGCCAGTTGGCGAGGGTCTGTCCTGCGCTAACTTCTCGAACTGCTGTCAGGTGATAATTTACCGAACAAAAAGTTAAGTGATCAGTTTAGTTTGGTTGACTTTCAAGTTAAGTCATATGTTCTCTCTTCCTGATTTCACTCAGAGCAGGCTGAAGATAATTATAATTCATTAATTTTATTTATTTATTTATTTGCAAATTTAAATGCGCTAAATGTCACTTGCAGGTTACGAGGGGCATGAGACATCTTCAGCCAAGTAAAGAATCAACAGACGAGGGAAGCAAAGCAAAGAAAAAACGTCGAAAGAAATAACGTTCCAAAATCCATTGAAATACAACCTTGTTTACAGTTCAAGAAGTGGCAATCTTGCAGTGGATGCCTGAGGGCAGAATGTTGTTGGCTCAAGTCCTGGATACAAACTTCTTGTTATGTCCATGGTTCCACATTGTCCCTTTTGCCCAGGTGTAAAAATGGATACCAGTGACAGATTATTCTGGGGAGTGTAGTGCAATGGACTTATGTTCCATCTAGAGGGGAGTATTAATACCCCTGCATAGACACTAGTGTTAGTGTTTTGATTTCTCTCTCCCCACTCTTCTCGCAGGTTTGGTTGCCTGTACCCCACCTGGCTATGCAGGTTAGACTGGCATAAATATATTGTTGTCTTAAATATTTATGAGAGAAATGGCAAATTTAAATTCTGTACAAAATAATAATAAACAAGTAAGTGCATTTGTAAGTTTTCTTTATTTGTTGCAGTCGTAGATCTATACTCAGTGACAAAAATAGAATTTTCTGGAAAATTGCCTTTGTCTTCTAAACGTTACAAATTTTTTCAAATTACCCATTACCTGCAAATATTTTGCAGGTCTGAATCTGTCAGTATTAACTTTTCACTTCTCTAAGAAAACAATGTCTAATGGAATAACCCTGTTAATTTCTGAAGTGCCTCCAATGCTCTCTTCTGACTGGAAAACCGAACAAAGTAAAGCTTTGAATTCATAGCAAAATGACAAAATAATGACCAGAACCCACTGTAGAGAAACGTTTCCTCCATGTTATACACAGATGTGCTTTAGGTTACAGGGTAGCCATTTTCTGTAAAAACCCTCTTAAACTTGACAAGTAAGTTGCAAAAAAATATCTTGTCCTCTTATGAAAACAATATTCACAAGGTAATGTGATAAAGCTTGTCATGAATGTTGAGATTTCTTGATATTCTGGTCATTGCTACGTGCCACAAACCGTGGGTTATCCCAAACAATGGTCTGCGGTCTGAATTTTACGGTGTCTCCTAAATATCTGAATTCTGATTTGCATTTTGAGACACACCGATAGCTACATTATATTCTTCCCAATCTAAATTCTCAGAACCACTTACTATTAGTGTTGGTGATTGTTGTTTACAAACATTCACTGGCTTTTTTCGGAAATTGCCAACAATAAGACAAAAGAATTCTTGGAGTCAACAGCCAATGGGCCTCTGGTTGGCACATTAATACCAATACATAATCCAAAGCAATGTGTCACCATAGCATTGCAAAATAATCTTAGTCAGCTGTGAGATAGCTGATTAAGTTTAGGGACCAGGTTCAGGAGGGGCACTCGGAATCCTTCTCTCTATGAAGTTATAAGGTGGTGGATGGTATCTTGAGCTCTGATGCTGCTGTGATTCAAACTCTCTTGCTTCAGTATACTGAGGAGGTTCACGTGCAAAAGGCACCTGTGGAGGCTGTTGATGAATGTAATACTCGTCTCCGTAGGTAACCATCGCACCAGGTACTGGAATGTATCCCAATTTGTCGTTTCTTGCCTCCACTGATTCCCTTGAGTGATATCTGTGATAACGCAGCCAGCAGCAAACCAGGATAAGCGAGAAGAGTAATAATCCTGTCATCAGCCTGGAAAGAAAGGAATATTAGGAACATTTAAATATTCCCCTGCCCACTCAATATTTTGTTTCCAACCTCTTACAAGTACATGCACTTTGTGCTTCCCTTGAGAGAAGAAAACTGAGCATCACCATTCAAATGAAGGCTCTTTAAAAGTGCATCAGATGAAATTAATTGAATAGATGTTGTTTTCACCTGCCAGCATCCATTTTTTTCCCTAAGTGACAAAACAAGCCAGTTAAAAGAAAGAAAAAACATGCTGACACAAGCTACACTTTGATGTGGTGTGCTTTCTATTTCATATTTATATTTTTTGATGAATTAACATTTTGCTTTTTTTTCAGTTTTGGGTAGGGCAATGGGTAAATATGCCACATACTATGAGTAGAGTAAAATGGATCAAACATAATTTTACTCACCATATGTACCAGTAACCTGTGAGATAATCGCAACAGATATCGTCACCGCAGCAATACTCATTATAATTGCACCTATAAGGTTAAAATGAAAATCAAAACTTTGGATTTATCAAGTGAGATGATAAGGTAGATTGCCCACCATATCAGGGCAGGATCCAGCATTTTCTGAAAGCAGGGGCTGCATGTACTAGGGGGAAGGCAAATGTCCCTGGGTGTAGGGGGGGTCTGGACTCTGGCTGTAAATTTTCCCGACCTCTTCCAATTTTGGAAGAGGAGATTGTAAATTATGGGAAATTACTAGTCAAAGGGAGGTTGCAACAGCCTCAACCCCACCCCTTGGTCCACCACTGCAAATAGAGATTCCAAAGCTGACATTTTGAGTGATAGCCCTTTGCTCTGATGAAGGGCTAACACTTTAAGTGTCAGCTTTTGAATTTCTATACAATGGTCAATTTATCTAAGTAACAACTCAGTTGATAAACCCAAATTTTTCATGATTCACTTCCTTACCAACACAGCACCACAGTTCTTTAGAAACTACGGTAATCTAGTTAAAATGAAAATCAGGCTATAATACTGTTACCCATCAGCTTTCTTCAGTGCCTGTTGTATTATGTACATGAGGCTCAGAATGAGGTATTTAGGTTCAGGTATTAATGGGCTGGTATGATAAGTGTACAACTGTAATCTAATTGACAGTACAGAATGTGTTAGCTTCCTATTGAGTTTGGCCTCATTGGGTGAACCAAACGTTAACATTTTAGCAAAAGGTCACTTACCAGTCTTTTCGACAGTAATATGATCCTTCAACCTGGAAGAAAGGAAAACAGAACAATTTGTCCTAGTCAAAAATATTGTATTTGCTACAATCTTTTAATTAAGCTTTCCAAACATTTTTTTGCAGTCCTTTTGTTAACTAAACATTAACCAGCTCTCTCCATGACTTGCTGAATTTTTTCAGCGGGTTTGCTGTTTAAATTCCAAAAACTTCTTTTGTAAAACAGAGAGGGCAGAAGAAATTAAATCAGGAGCATTTTTTCGGGGAAGGCAGAAGTCTATAGCAACTAGGTGGCCTAAATGCAACGCAGAGTAGCGCAAGTAAAATATAAAATATTAAATACAAAATATATTAATAGATCTATCTCTTGCCTTTCAATAAATAATCTAAGCTTAATTCTAACGAGTTGTAACATTAAACCTTCACAAATTCTATTTTGCGAACTATGTTAACTTAAGAAACGCTTCAAGCCGGAATTATTCTTTTAGAAATTGCATAGAATATCCTTATAATATTATCAATTGGTTTCTTCCGCCCTCATGGGTGATAATAACTTGAAGATACTTTTTATCACGCGAAGTTTAGACTATGCCCTAAAATAAGCTCAGCTGGTGCGCCATTTGTTTAATCAAACCTAAACAAAAAGTGATCATGGCGTCTAAACTCCAACGCGTCACAACATGTAGATAAAACTATCGATACACAGCATTAGAATAGTAGATTAGGAAACGTTTTGAAAGCCGAAAGCCTTACCCAAAATTTGGACATCGAGAAAACGCCTGCTGTCCAAATGAAAGAAGGAAAAAAGCGGTGTGGACGAAATATCCAAATATCGCCAGCCATTCGTTCTACATCTTCTGTTCGTCCACGGACGCTAAAGGTAACTCGACGAAAATAAATGCGCATATTTTAAGCGTCATGAATTTCAAATATTAGTTGTTTTTCTGGACAGCCACGCGTCGTTGACCTGACACCCTTAGGCACAAAGGCTCTGGAGCGAGAATGAGGACCAACAGCTCGGTTTGTTTTTCCTTTCCTTTGTGATTCTGTTGTACATGTAATGGGACTAACGAAATTCTCGAATTTTTTAACATGTTATCCTACGAAAAGGAAAAATTATTATTTATACATATTTTTATTTTGGGTCTTTGCCTTCTGCGCATTGGCCGAAACCTGTCACGTGTCGCAAATTCACACACACACAAAAAGCGTTTCGCCGAATTGTCCTTTTTTCGAAAGATCGTCTTTTGTTTTCGTCATTTCTCGCTTTTTGGTTTCAGCTAAGACCACTGGCGATTTTATTCATTGCTTTGTGAAATTACGCAATGGTTAAAACGACTTCAAAGAAGCGAAATCATCTATTTTAGAGTCCAAGCAGCAAACAACAAATTTAAAGGAGAAAGTGGGCGATCAAGAATCTGCAATGGACAGCTTAAAAATTAAGAGTGGACAACAATCCGTACTGAAAAGTCATGAAACAATATGTTACTACGAGTACTTTACCCTTTCTCTCCGGATAATCAAGAAGGAAAGCAGAGCACTTAACCAGGAGCGGAAATCTCCTAACCTCGGACGCAATGCGGAAGAAGTATTTTCAGGCATGTTTCGACGGTGTTTCGACTGTTTTACTTCTCAGGCGCGTATAATCTTGTTCTGGGCATAAATGGCGTCATGTTTTGTGAACGAGAGAGATTGGTGTCAAGAGATCTTCAAGCCCTCCCGAATTGACACGATCGAATTGCTGACAGTTGTTACAGTCAATCTATGTAAATGACCAGCATTTCAAAGGCCGTTAGATTCTTGACCACAGCCGCTCCTCGTTCAGAAAACAGAACGTCATTTTTGCGCGAACAAGATGCGCGTGGCAAATTGACTGGGACAAAAATCCGGGAGTTTGCCCCACAAGAGGTAACTTTGCGACAACAAAATTTCACCGTGTGTACGCCTGTGGTTCTCCTTTTAAGCCCTACTTCGGAACTGTGTCGCACAATACTGCGTGAAACAATTTCAGGGGTGTCACATAATGCAATTTCACGTCCACCACACGTGTCGGCTCTTTCCGGACGTCGCTGACAAATTCGGTGCCGCTTTCACAGCAAGGCCCGATCAGGAGCATTCATTTGCTATTTCTCCCGATGTACACTACGAGCAGTCATTCCTTCTGCTCAGGGATATTAGTCAGGCATGCGAACGCGCGCGAAAGGTGGCCGGAAACTGGACGAACGTGCGATGAGCTCACCATACACGCGTTACGCTCCCACGCGGCAGCCGACTTGCGCGCGCGTTCGCACGTTCTTCCCGCCTGGCTACTGTTCTGAACGCAACGGAAGGAAGGACTGCTCACAGCCTACCCAGGGCTAGTCGTTACCGTTCTTTGGGTTTCAATAAGAAATTGCCACTAAGGACTTTTACACCTGACTGGAGAATGACAAAAGGGCCCCTGTCGCACTAGATTGGCAGAAAGATTTTTAGACAACCAATTTTTCACGAAATTTTTACATTTAGCAATTGTTTATTGGTCAATCCAGGTCGCCCTAAGAAGTGGGCATTATGGCATGCATGTGGGAAAAGAGAAAAGAGGTGAAAAGAATAACAGAATTGTTTCTATTTCTTTATTACTCGGCGTACGATTAAACCTTCTCTTGTAGTAAAACAGGCAAATAGGTATAAAAGCCAACGCTATTTATTAGCCCTTAAAAATTGCCCTTGAAGATTTCAATTGCTCAGAGTTTTCTTGCAACATATTTTGAGAGCAATACCCTTGTTAAGCACACAAAGCTATCGCGCAACAATTTTTTTTCACTTGAGAAACAGAAAACATTTCTTTCGGAAACATGGGCCGAAAGCGAAATTTCTCGTAATTGCTTCAAGTTCTCTCAAATTCAGAATGTTTTATATTTCCTTTAGAAATAACCAATAAAAAATTAACGTATCTCATTCTAACAGTTATTCTACGAGGCCACGTTTCATGACCGAATGGTCAACAAGCCTCAGATGAGTGGACCATCGCTCATACAAAACGAGGACGAGCAGTCAATTGATTTAGTTGACACTTAAGCGGAATACAGCGATATTTAGGTGCCTTTTAAGGTTTTTCTAGCGTGCGCGACCAGGGTCCCCGGCCGATCAAGTTGGCCTTCAGCCGACCACTACTCCACGAAAGCACGCGAGAGAAACCTCTGGCACCCAGGTAGTCAACCACTTTCCCAACAGTTGATGTCTACCAACGAGTTATTGAAAAAACAGTTTTTATCAAAATAGAGCGCGGGTTTACTTACGTTGTTATTTTATAAAAGGAATTACTTATTACAGTCTCAGCAAGCAACTGTCAAGGATGAATCAATTTAATATCAGTACAGCTTGCTTTTCTTTTAATCAACCCACATTCAATTAACTTCAGTAACCCAGATTGTATGGATTTTCTTGCAGCTGAAACAACGAAAGATCTTAAGAAAGATTAATCCATATTTGTTTTCCTTCTGGTTGACAATGTGCCGATCTAAGACTATTCTGGTACCCAGATCTTAATCTTGTTTTGTACTTAAGGGACGAGGTTGAAATAAGTTCGCAAAATGGAACACACAATCAGACACCATGCCGGACGATCCGCCTCCGCGGATCATTTTGGTTGCAATCTTATACTTGTTTGCCTCTAAATGGAACAGATAATAGAATTTTGCATCAAAAAATCCGTACATAGATTCGATAAAAAGATACGCGGCCTAAGAAAAGCGGTTTTTAAATGGCTTTAAAAGTGCACGTTTCAGTAAAGTTTGGTGATGGTTTTGGTTCCGCAGAGTTCTATAACTGGTTCAAAAAACAGTCGTTCATGAAACGTGCTTTAACTAATCAGAAAACATGCTGATTTACAGCCAATAAAAAGAAGCGCCAAAATCTGTCGAGACTTCCGGTCAACACGCGTTTTCCCGCTCTTGTACCGTGAGTTACGCGTTTTTTCTTGTTCAAGTTCTGACAAAGTTTTGACCAGCTCTCACCACTGTTCGGTATAAAGAGGATTCCAGCTTAGTTGGAGATGACAACTCTAGGTGATTGTCTTAGAGGAAGATTAAGTAAATCAGTGAAGTTCGCCGGGGACGATAGAAACCGAACTAATGTGTTTATCTTAGCCGGAAATGGTGTCCATCCCACGGGAAGATGAAGTAGAGGAATGAGCTGAAGGACAGAGGAATCAGCGTCACTGAGATGTCCGTCGTAGAGAGATATCCTTCTCAGAGGGGAACGAATTAAAGGACTAAAGTACAGAGGGATCAGCTCCACTGAGATGTCCGTCTTAGAGAGATGTCCTTCTTCAACCTCTTCGAGTCCGAAGTTCAGGATGGACCAGCTCCATGTGTCCCTCTTCGAGGAGTCTTACAGGAAGATATAAGTTCAGGGCGGCAGGGACCAAACTCCAGATGTCTGCCTAAAAGAGGTTGTTTTCTTCGAGATGTGCGCTCTCAAAGAGGGATCTGCTTTAATGGCGGAGGTAAAGCAATGGACTGAAGTACAACCGCTTCGTGCTTGTCTTAAAGAGAGGTGATATTCCCCTACAAGCACTGTTCTTAGATAGGTTTCTACCTAGATAGTTCTTCATTACCAAGAAGTTCTGATTGTACCGAGGACAGATTCCGACGTTGACACTACAAGGGTTAAGTAGTGGTCTTCGCAGGTTCGACAACAGCCTTAATGAACAACGTATCGTCCTTGATAAATTCCCCAGACTCCAGTGCCTCATGTGGCACGAAGCAAGGGTTACCAATTCCAAGATTTTCTTTAACTGTGGGCCGATTGAACACGACTTTAATATTCGGCAACGATCGGTTCGGGCTTAACTGATGCGTTCGATGATTCTTGTGTTCGCCTTGATCGATAAGATAAAACGTGATCTTCTGCTTGAACGGCCAGTCGAGTAACACATCATAATCACCTTTCATTATAATGATGTACAGTGACAAGTGGGTGGACTTGCCGCGGTCACGCCCTTGAAGGTAAGCTTTGAGTCGCATTTTGTATCCGTACTGGGACGTGTAGAAAGGCGGGCTAAAGATCGCGAGGTCCTCCGGCGAGGCCAGTGCCTGCTCGTATTGTTGTTTGTAATTGTTTATTTTCCAGATGAACACGCCATTGATGCAGGTGCTACGACTTTCGTTCTCGCGTATTTTCTGCATAGCTAAGCTGAGATGCGTGTGAACTGCGGTTTTAGAGTGTTCTTCAAGAGTGTCGCGTTTGCCCTGGAATGAAAACAGAAATGAAATTAAAAGAGTTCGATAAAAGAGATTCGTTTCGTTTGCTACTAAAGAATGTCTCGTTACTAGATTACGAGGATGGCCTGTTTTCAACATATACATTTGTAGGGCGAAGTTTGTTTCTGTCAAGTGGGTGATCGCATGATTAATCTGCTCTGGTTTTAGTTTGCTGAGCTCAGTAATTAGTTCAAAGAATCTCGTGCCATGTACCATGTGTTGCCCATGTACCTCGTGCCATGTGTTCTATGTTCTAACCAATCAGAACAAACACAACCAATCAGCGTGCACGCTTTTTCCCGCGCTTAGCACCGTTTGCGAGCATTTGCGCATGCGTGCTGGGCTGTATGTTACCTTTGTTTTCCCGCGCTCAGTACCCATTAATCCTACTGTACATCGGGGTCTGATTGGTTGAGTCCGCTTTTTATGGCTTTGAACTTGCTTTCTTAAATGAGAATGCCGTTATGAAAGGTCGCACGTTTTTGCAAACCGTTGGGCGGTACGTTGTGCATTCGGGGGGAAATACTTCTAAATGAGGACGAGACTGCCGCGTTTGCTTCTTAAAAGCGAATGCAAAAGTAGGAAATGAATTTCGAAAAAAATCGCTCACCTTAAAGGTACAACCAATGTCTTGATAACAACACCGATGGATTGCCAACGGACACTCGGTTAGGTGAAAAGAAAGCTATGAAAGATGATAGAAAGACGAAAGACATAGTAAAAACAACTGAAAGCTTTATTTCGACTGTAAAATGTCTAGAAGTGAGACACTTGTGGGATGTGGCTAAAATGACAGAGTCACAAGTGTCAAGTCACCCGTCCCGCACATGCGTACTCTGTAGCCACTATTTGGCACTACAGCCACGTTGATAGCCGGCATTACCCCTTGATCTACCAAAAAATTAAATCAATCAATCAATCAATCAATCAATCAATCAATTGTGAATCTCGGTGTTAGCAGCCGTGGAAGCTGTTTCAGCCTTATTAGGCCTTATTAGCACAGTATAGCTAATCCCCAGGCTAAGGGTTCCCACAAAAAGTAAATCGAGTTGGTGACAAGTGAGTCACTCGTGGGACACCTTGTGTAAAATGCAGCTGAAATTGTGGATTAATTAACTAAAGGATAAGTACCGCCCTGGAACTTCTCCATCAGTGACTTGAAGTTAAACCCGACACTACGAAACTTTTTTTACTGATGAATTTTTACGGTATAAAAATAAAGTTATCATCATCATTATCATTAGCTAGAACTCTGTTATTTGAATCTCCGTGACCAGACATAACTGTACTTTTATGTGTATTTTTCGCCACTCACCTCTTCACGGGGGATATCTTTGGCACCGCATTTGTTCACACATTCCAAAGGTATTCGCTTGCACACTTTCATATGAAGCTGTTTTGAAAAAAAAAAAGCATCAAAAGCAACAAGATTCAAACTTCACCAAACTATTAATTTGAAAATGCTCTTAATTCCAACTGCAGTCTTTTTGGGTCAATGTGGTAGGTGACAAAACCTCACTCTGATTTCTCAACCTTAGTCTCTAAGAGAATCGAGCAGTCCTGGAAACGAAAATGAAAATTGACAAGAGAAACCTGGGATCGAGAATCACACCTTACCTTACTCCACTGTGGTCAAACGTCTGAAGCAGTTTTTTTCGTTTTAATTTGTAACATTTATTCACGTTGCAGTCGAAACATGACAAGGATATAGAAAATGGTGGGTGAGTGTAAATATATTTTCATTTCTCTCCAATAAACGAGTTTCTTTGCAATTTAAATGTTCTGCACCTGAACAAAATTACGTTTACAAATTGCGCCGACAAGTCCGTCCCCCGTTTTCAAACACTTAGAACATTTTTAGTAAAGTTCGAAACAGTTTAGTAAATCAACAGGATACTGGTACAGTATCAAAGTTTAAACAGTGAAAATGATTCCCTTATCTTTGAAGAACTTTTCTTATTTTTCTCGTTTGACCGCGGTGAATTACCTTACTGTCCTTGTAGGTGTACATCTCGGCGCAAAAGTGACACGACACCACCCTCCAGCGGCACTTTGACACCAAGTGATATTGCAGGGTTCGTCGTGGCATGATTTCATTGCATTCAGGGTTTGTACAATGCACGTCTTCATAAGCACAGTTTTTCATGTGCTCCTGTAGAAAGAATTTTTTCTTAGCACTCCGGGTGTAGCGATTACACTGTCAATTTTGGCAAGTGTGTATAAAAACCGTTTGTTCAGTAATGATCAGTTTGGTTGGAAGTAAGTTTGTCATTTTGTTATTCAGTCAGTCAGTCAGTCAGTCAGTCAGTCAGTCAGTCAGTCAGTCAGTCAGTCAGTCAGACAGTCAGATACCCAGCAAGAAAGTCAGTCAAACTGGCACATATGCACACAGTCAATCAAGCAGGCAGTTAGTCAAGCGGTCACTTAAAAAAAAAAAAATACAATAACCTTTGTTTATACACGGTATGTGTTTCAATTATAAAGCCATAGGCTTGTGGGGCCGTGTATATGAAACGAATAATTAGAGAGAAATAACAAACTGAAAATAACAAGTAAGAATCCCAACTGGCCGGAGGCGGACCAGTTGGCTATCTACAAACACAGCCGAGGAGTTGAACTCGGACTACTGAGAAACAACTCCAGCTAGTGGCCAGAGTAGGATTTGAAACCGGGGCGACCGAATTGAAATCTAGCGCCCTAAGCCACTCGGCCACGCTGCCTCAGTTAGTTAACCACCCACCCAGATGTTTAGCACGTTGAACAATGGGTCTATCAGCGACGATTTCTGTGGATGACTCATGCCAGTACTGTCCAACAAGCGGTTGACTTGTACAGCCAACCAGTCAATAAAAAAACTAGCCTTCAAGGTTAGAAAGTTTCTGTCGAGCAGTCTTGACGAAAGTGAAGACATTATGCCAAGAGGATCATGGTCAGAAAGCGCGCGTTTGCACGCGCGAAAACATGGGCACGACACTTCCCAAGAAAGAACAAGTAGCGCCACTTCTATGCCCTGCACATTTTTCGGTATTGTGCCTTTTTCAGCCCAAAATTTGTGGGCGAGCCGCCTCTTTCAGACCAATTTTTCATCACGGTGCCTTCTTGTTTGGGGACTTCTAGGCATCCAAATAAAATTCAAGTACCGGTACTCTGCCAAACGTCAATGAGGCGCACGGTGCTGAAAGTTTGGCGCGCTGAGCCGTTTTTAGGTCGTGTTAATGGGGTTCTAATATGGAAGATTTCCTATATAAAAACGTAAACAAATATCCGGATGATGTTAAGTTTATTCGTTTGTCTTTGTTTTAGTGTTGTTATCATCGTTTGTCTTATGCTTCATTTTTGATTGTTAGGTAAGAATAACTATTGAAACTATTGACATCAAAATGGTGTAACTGAGAACTTAATTTGTAACATACGGATATAAAATTTTGTGGTCGAGAGCATGAATCTTGAAAAAACGGAATACTGAATGACGTGGTGGAGATTTTTGTACGTAATTGGTCAAAACACGTGTATTTCCTTTTCTCCAAGTTTCAATGTTTTTCTTGTCTACGTTTTAGAATTTATTAGATCAGAATTAAAGACAATACATTCAACATTCAAACACCGGCTCATGTAAAAATTCAGAGGTTGATGGATTAAATGAAAGCTACTGAGCAGTACTTTTGTGTGACGCTATTTCGGTCGCGATTTTCGATATTGCACAAAACGAAAATGAAATTTCTTTTTCTGTTGTTTGAAACATATGAAAAGAATGCATTTTGAACATGACTTACCAATATGAAGTCTAGGTGTAAGCGAAACATTTCAGCGAAAAATCATCGAGTCCCGTCCATAGGCCAATTGTGAATGAATGAACGATACTGTTTTGGAATGATTCCAACCGAGAAAGCGAGCACACACGCTAAAAAACATTATATCTCTTTAAATTACAGCTAAATGACAAACCCATTCTCTCGTAATCATGCACAACAAATCCATTTTATAGTATCGGATCGCATGCTACTAATCAAAGACACATGCCCCTATGTGAAGAGAAGGGATAAAAAAACTCAATTTTAGCAAATTAATGCCTGAAAGAAAGAACACACAAGTAAAATCACTTTGTAGTTTTCCATCGATTTAGTCTTGTTCATTTAATATTAATCACAAAATGACTCGACAGTCACGAATTTCACTTTGAAAACACGAATCGTATGAAATATTTAAAGCCCATTATTACGCGAAACATGAAACAAGAATTTAAAACAACATTCGAAGACATAACTGCACGTGTTCACATAGTGCACAGATGGTTTTATCTCCCAAAGTACTTACCTAGACTAAAAACATGAAGACAGCTACGTAGAGAAATTGCATTTAAAGAATCCGTGAAACTGATGGAGTTTTGTCCGGCTGGGACTTCTATTATGCAAAACACAGCTCCTTTTCGTGTTTTGTTTTTATTCATAAAAATCATTTGTTTGCTTTAAACAGAAAATTGCAGCACTACGCTGACAATTAAATAGAAATGGAATCCTTTCTTATGGGAAGCCATGTCAAAAGAAAAGAAGAATTTGCCAAGAAATGTAAATAAAGTCCTCCCCTCAGTTACTGAATAAGTTTTTTTTTATCTGACAGCGAAAAACGAAAGCAAGGAACTTTTTAACATGTTCGCAGTTTGTTCTTTCAGATTTTTTTCAACTAATCACACCATCTTATTCGGCCCATTAAAAATTCATTTTATATCCCGAGTGAAATTAATCTGATCTGCTGGTTTGGTGTGTAAAGGCCGATTAAATTTATTGCAAGCACCGGAAAAGGTCATCATTAACAAAGTCGTTGTCGTCGCTTTGAAAGAAACATTCAATCACTAAGCTTTTGTCGATTTCTATGAAAGTATAGCGCCACATAATTAAAAATAAGAAGAAAATAAACAAATTAAAAACTTCACAAAAGGAAGTCGTTCAAAATGTAGTCACGTGATTTCGAAATCCGAGCATCTGTTCTGCGTGGCTTTGAATGACTGCAAAGTGACGGGAAATCTCGTCCGACTTGTATTTGAGTGGGATCAGAAAACAAAAGGACTTTATAAACTAGAAATACGTGACTCGCAGAACCTCGCGAAAGTGACGGGAAATCTCGTCCGATTTACATTTTAGTGGGATCAGAAAACAAAAGGACTAAAATCAGTTCATTTTATTCTACAGAAACAAAAAAACTTGTATTTTTGTTGGTTGAATATATAAGAATCATCTCTTACCTCAACATAGCTTAAATCGCCGGTCCAGTCACATTTTCTCTTCCAGTTGACACATTTTACCCCAAGGGATAAAACTGCACGTTTGGCTGCCTTGTCAACGAAAATCTGTAAAAGCGGAGAGAGAGAGAGGAATGAAATAGATGTATCCAGAAAAAAGCCCACTGGATGCAAGTAATCAACACATCATCTTACAAACTAAACCAACAAAACATTAAGCTGGGTTTTTTTAGCTATTTCTCAACGCTAGTGAAGTGGTGTTAATTAAGGGGCCCATCTTTTGCCAGCAATTGGCGTGTTATTCTCAGATAATCGAATCGCAAAGATCTCCACGTTAGAATTATAACAATGAAACCACTCAGTTTTCAGTGTTAGTAAATCGCTTTTTCGATATCAAACCGTTGTAGCACTTTGCTGTAATATTAGTCACAACAGTTTTGTGGGCGCAAAAAATGAAACTGAGACAAACCGTTTTTATCACACTCACGCAGTATGTAATAATACAGAAAACATAATTGACTTGAGAAATTGAGGAGGATCGAACTTTCCTACCAACCCTTGATTTATTAGTTTTATGTTTTTGCTTTATCGCCAGTTGCAAGTTATACGTTGTACGTATTTTCCCTCATGTCTCTTCCACTTTGAAACAAAAAACTGTCGGGAATATGATTTGAAATGCACTTTGTGGTTTTACACGTATATATATGGTTTGCTTATCAGAATATTTAATCCGTTCTCACTAGCAACATACATACGTTTTTGGTCATCTGGTTTTACGAGGGCAAAAATGGCCCTCGCAAAAAATAAAACGAAACAAGAAAATCAGATAACAAAATGCTCATGTCATTCTTAAAAGCGAGGCGGATTTTTTATCGTTTCATATTTAAATTTACTTCAGGGCTTTTTTAGCTTAATATGCAAGACGGGGAAAGGGTACAAAATATAGCTCTATTTTGAAAACATTTTTGTCCGTAAAATGAAACAGCAACAAAATAGAAAATCTATCAAGGAAATTCCCATTTTACCTTCGAAAATGAGATCGGCTTCCTATCCAGCGGACACAGACACGGACTTCCCTGCCTTAATGTATTGAGGATAAAAATATTAATGGAATATTTTAGTATCAAAGAGTTTATTTTACTCAAAACGGTATACACAAGCTTAATCCAATTTTCCCCATTTACATACACTCGAGACTGAAACAAAAATAACAACCGAGGAAAGAGTTTCCCGCATAAAATCATTCATGATTCCATAGCCAAGAGCAATTACGCGCTTTCAAATTCGCACTTTTATTTACTTCAAACATTGGTGACTTTTGAATAATACATACCCACGTTTATTCGACTCATGCAAACATTTACGAGACACATTTTAAAACTGATACCTTCGTTTTAACTCTTGTAGACACGACTGGCAGAATCGGTGACCACAATCTTCGATTTGTACAGGATCGCGAAAAGCTAGCTGGCAAATAGGACATTCGTATTCTTCCGGTAATGGCAAGACAAATTCAGCTTCGAATCCACCGGTTTCTCTATCGACGCGATCGGCCATGTTGGAAATCCCCACTTATAAACGATAAGTCTCTCCCTTTTCCAGAAAACTGTTCTTTCTCTTTTTTTTTTTTGTCCGTGCGCTTGAGGTAATATTAAAATGACGCGAACTTTACTTGGGCTTATTGATAAGCCCTTCAGCGTAGGAAAATATGTATAAATAATAATGAGCTTCAGTCAGACAATTACTGTCAGTTATTATGGGCAACACATCTGCCTTGACACTAGCAGATTTACCCGGGAGCACCGGCGGCATTTCAATGGCTTTTACACGTTAACAAAACATGACATTTCAAGTATATTATCGAGTATATTTGGTTTCAACTTGACAACATATCAAGCTGCTGAAATAAAAATATCGCGTTGCTAAGTAATTAAAACAAAAGAGAAAATCCTGTCGTACAGGGCTTTTAAATTTTCTGCCTGCAACAGGCAGATATATTTTCTTAGTCAAGCAAGTTTTTGCTTTTTAAGTTTACAGTTTTGAAGAAAAACTTTGCCCAATTTCAAGGAAAAAGAAAAGAGTTTTTTACGACGATTCTGTCGCTGTAATAAAAATAAGGCGGCAAGTTCAACGAACGAAATTTATAATTTGCCGGACAATATTGTAATGTTTTGATCTTGTTTCTTAATAGAATATTATTAGCTATTTCAAGAAAAAAAAAATGAAAGAAAACCATACATCATACTATGAAACTAGTCACTCGCCAGCAGAAAAAAAAAAAGTAAAATAACAAACAACGAAAAAAAAAACATTGCGAATGACTTTTACGGTCTAAGCGAACTTGTTTTTTTATGGGGGGGCGGTGGGGGTGTCCGGGGAGGTCAAAGTTTAGTGTTATATCCTTGAGAGAGAGAGAAAGGCGGGGAAATGTGAATTTTGGAAAACAAAACAAAGATTAAGTTTACATTCACATCAGTTTCGAATGTGGTTCACAATCAAGACGTAGAGCTTAACATTTATAAATAAGAACGATATGCTTACAATTCGGCTCCTTACAAAATGTTATAACTGGAGAATCGATAGGGGCTCCTTGTATAAGTTAAAAGCAATAATCAGTGACGAAACTACGATGCTTCGGTATGCTCTTTTCAATGTTATATCTTAAACTGAACGTGGCGGCCTATCAACTGACGAATACCTTAGGAATATAAATACTAACATGTTAACAGACGAGCAGCGTGAGCTTTTGGATAACAAAATTACAACGAGTGAATACTTCGAAGCATTGAAATCCTTTCAGAAAAACAAAACACCAGGTAATGACGGACTGACTGTGGAATTTTATCTCGGCTTCTGGCATCTCGTAGGGAAATGCCTTATCGATGCTTTAAACTGCGCTCACGAAAAGGGACAACTATCCAACTCGCAAAAACAGGCTATGATTACTCTGTTAGAAAAGAAAGATAAAGACAGACGATTTATCAAAAACTGGAGACCAATTTCTTTAATTAATGTTGATGTTAAAATCGCATCAAAGGCAATTGCAAGAAGGTTAGAACTGATTTTACCTAATCTTATTCACAATAATCAAAATGGGTTTATCAAGGGGAGATCAATATTGGATGGAGTTCGAACAATTGAAGATGTACTTGAATTCGCGAAATCTACGGACTGTTCCGGTATTCTCCTGGCAATTGATTTTGAGAAAGCGTTCGATTCTTTAAATCATTCTTTCCTTCTCAAAGTCTTGGAAAAATTCAATTTTGGAACATATTTTTTACAGTGGATCAAGACTTTCTATTCTAATGTGTCCAGTTGTGTTTTAAACAACGGTGTTACTACTGATCTATTCCAAGTCCGATGTGGGGTTAGGCAGGGTGATCCCTTGTCACCTTTATTATTCATCTTAGTCCTCGAAGTAGTCGCTTGCCGAATTCGAGAAGATAATGAAATTAGAGGTATATTAGTTAACGAACAAGAAATCAAATTAACTCTTTTTGCTGATGATATGACCTGTTTTCTCAAAGATATTGCATCATATCACCGCTTAGTGGCGACTCTGCAGCTCTTTTCTAGATTCTCAAACCTCCATGTCAACAACGAAAAAACGGAGATCTTTGCCATTGGTAGACATCGTCTTGATCAAATTAACTTTCCTCACAAAATACGAACATCGATAAAAATTTTGGGAATTGTCTTCGACTATAATACATCATCAAGGATGAAAGCAAACTTCGACTCAATTCTCAAGTCTATCAAAGATATATTGAATATGTGGAAGTGGAGAGGGCTTACATTATTAGGAAAAATACAGATTGTTAAATCCTTTATTATTCCTAAAGTTTTAAGTAAAGCGGCATTGATTACAGTTACAGGAGATTTGATCAAAGAGATAAACAGTCTAATTTACCGTTTATTTGGAAGGGAAACGATAAAATCAAACGTGCCGCTCTTATTAACGATATCGAGGATGGTGGACTTAAGATGTTAGACATTCAATCGATGATCCTCGCACAGAGGGTGATGGTATTAAAGAGGTTTGCGGATAAGGATAATACCAGTGCTTGGAAGATAACATTGAACCACTTTTTCTCTAAAATAGGCGGAGAGTTGATTCTTAACAGCAATTTTGACACCCGAAAGTTACCTGTCTACCTTCCAGTTTTTTATGAAGAGTGCCTTGACGCTTGGTCCGTGTTAAATCAATCTTTGGTACTATCGTACGAGGACGTTGTTCATCAGGTTATTTGGAACAATAAAAATATTACTGTTCAAGGGCTCTCGCTTTTAGAAACACATTTGTTTTCTAAAGGAATTGTTACGATCGGCGATCTTCTTTCCGACACTGGAATCTTCCTAAAGGGTGTTAACGTGTTAAATGCAAATTTGTCTCCAATAGAGCATTTTAAATTAATGAGCATTGTTGACGCAATCGCTTGTGAATGTAGACAGATCATTAGACAAAGCACAATACACCTCCCTTCAAATATTGGTGACTCAATTCAGTTAAAGATAGAAAATTCTGAGGTAGCTCTGACAAATGTTTCGTCCAAATTGCTTTACAGGGCTTTTAAAAGTAAAAAACAGGTTCCCCCAACTGCTCAAAAAAAAGTTTAAGGAGAAATTTCCACAGTTTCGATTGACTGGAAGAAAATATACTCCTTGCCTTTTACAGTCACGAGTGAAACTAAAATTAGGGAATTCCAATATAAAGTATTGAATAATATAGTATTTACAAATGAAAAGATGTTTAGGTTAAAAATGACGGACTCGCCTTTATGTGCCTTTTGTAAACGAGAGGTTGAATCTTTCGAACATTTATTTTTCTTCTGCGATGTGACAAAGACTTTCTGGGAAGCTCTCTGCTCTTGGCTTGGTGAATGTAGGGTTAAGTTTCAACCCTTTACAGTAATGGATATTTTCTTTGGAGTTTTCAATACGGAAGGTGATTTTATTCTTTTGAATCATCTGATACTGACAGCAAAATTTTATATTTACAAGTTTAAGTTGAATATTGTGAATCCCTCCTTACGAGTTTATAAGGCCAAGATTAGAGATGTATACCAAGTGGAGAAAACGATAGCAACAAAGCAGAATAAACTAACAAGACATTTCCAGAAATGGGAGAAGCTTCTGCCACATGTTAGCTTATAGACTATGTTACCCCTCTGTCTCTTATAAGTTTCCTTTTTCGTTTTTCAGGTTTCGTGGATGAGTGTAATTTCCAGTTGTTATCTACTGTAGTGACAATATGGTACTGTCTTTTTGTAGTTGTTATCCTGAGTTGTAATTATGTAAGTGTAGTTGTTTGTAATATTGTAACTGTGCGGTAGGGTTAAGTAATTTGTAACTGTTGTAACTGTTGTGATTTAGTGTTGAAGAACAATAAAAATGATTGAATTACAAAAAACAATGTTATATCTTAAACAGTTTTGGAAACTTTTCGAGACATTTCGAAATACGCTCTGAAGTAAATTCGTGGAAGGCGAGAGATCACCAATTACATATCGGCTTATTTCTTTTGAAACCTTTCAAAATGTTTTGACGCGTTTATATTGTAATGCTGTTCCACGACTTGAAGATTCAGGGGCATCCAACGAGACATTTAAGCAAAACACTTAAAATGTCGTTTTCTGCTTTCTCAGATTGTCGCAGGGCCTTTTTAAGGCATATTTCTGTAAGCTAACACAGGTTGATCTGTTCGGATTCTTTGAGCTGAAAATTTAACATTTAAGCCGCAGAAAATTTCATGGAACTAAATCTTATTACCCAAATGGCTGCTAGTCGGTAAACGACTAGCTGCCGAGCTGCCACTCGCCTTGTCCCTCTCAAAATAATTCTCATGTTACCGGAAAGTTCGAGGCGACATTTTGCAAAAGAAAACTCTAGTTTTTCATCGCAATTAAATCCTATCATATCTCAGTCTATTTACGCCTTGCAAACAGATATTTCACCGAAACGAACCATTGGGTGCCCCTGAAGTTTGTTCACTTTCGCGTAAAGTATGTGTCGATAAAATGATAGGCTCAGCCTGAGCTCATAAAAGTCATAAAATGACAGATTGGCAAGAACACGAAATGAAATGAAAGCTATGATATATAAAGTGAAAATGTGGTTCTTTGGTGTTATTTACACATTTTCTCTAAGACTAAAACAAAAGCCCAACAAAAATAAAACAAAAGGGCACGCACATGAAAGTCGATTAAAGCGCACGAAATTCAGCGCACAAACAATTGAAACAAGAGCGTGATTTTTAACTCTCGGCGACACTCGTATTTGTCTAATCCGGGCATAACACTTCTCGTTCCATTAGTCAATGTTGCCATGGAACAGAGATAAAATATTCAACAGTTGACAGTTTTCAGGGCAGATGACCACCATTTGGCTTCCTTGGAGAATCTCCTGGACTCCCAGGCTTTCCAAATAGTTTCTTGTCCGTGAAGGTTTTTTCCATAAGTCTGACAAAGGCCTTTCGCGTGGATCAAGAGTTTTCCAAGGCGAACAGATGCATGCCATCTGCGTGAAAAACTGAAAAAAAAAAGTTTTTGCAATTTGTAGCGATTTGTTTACACGATTTGAAATGGGTTTGTTGAAACCAAAACTAACTTCAGTAATTATATTTTAGACCATTACTTGTGACCAATCAAAGCAAACGCTAAAAACGCCCAAGCCAATCAGAGTTCGAGACAGAAACGTGCGGCCGGTGCTAAGCACGGGAAAATTTTCTCTAGCAAAGTGACCAATGGCTTCATTTCGTTCCTGATCGGTAAAGAACATCTGTTTGCTCTGTTACCCTCAATAATTAATCAGAGGACATGACACGAGTTTTATTCGCACCTATGACGCCTGTGTCAAAAGGGGAACCACTGAAATTCAATAAGCAAAAACAATAACTTTTGCATTGGATAAGCTTGGCGCAATGAGAGGTTCCACGTCTGAAACACGCCTAAATGGGCAAAAAGAATCGCACACTCTTTAACTAGCTCTAAAAGCACCAAAAGCTAATGAATTGGGACGTAAAGGAAGTGATATTGATAATCCATCTGCCCACGTACCAGTTCTTGGAGAGCAACAACTTCTGTAGCTAGCAGCTGGGACACGCTTTTCCCTTGCTGTTCCGTTATCACTCCTACAAGGACGCAAAGGAAATTACTAAGGTCCAGTTCACAATAATGACGCGTTTTATGTTTGAACACACTGTTGAAAGGGAGATTCTCACGAACACGTTCAAAAGTGGACATTTTTAATTTCAACAATGCGTTGTTTTTAGTAGTGGACGGGGATACAGAAAACGGAGTCTTTCGACTGAAATGCTAACGACGTTTTCGATCGTTTTAACACCAATATTAAGTGGGAAGTGCATCAAAAAGGACGTGTTTTCAAACAAAAACAACATTAGTGTGAAGAAAGGAAAAATTTTGCTGAAAACGCTTACCTAGACGACAGTAAGTAGCTAAAACATTTTCAGTCAAGGGAAAATGGAGACCCTTGAAAACTGAGGTATTAGAGTGGACAGAGATTAAATTAAACTATTAATAGAGAGCTAAAGCAACCAGGACGGCAACGCGAAGGAAAACGTCGCTTTTTCACGAAAATTCATCGTCGTGTGTCCACGTTTCACGCAAAACGTTGTAGTTGTGCACAGAACGGCAAAGGGATTGCACCAAAATGTTTAATGCACTTGCAGAGTGATTGTTTTGCTTCCGATTGAAACTTTTGTTTTGTGACGTTTTCTTTAGCCGTCGCCGTCGTGTTTTCTTAAGCTACCATTATCGGTGTTCTTCTTGTGACGAACAATTTGGCACAAAACTATTCAATGCCTTCCTTTTTAGCTGGAAAAGGGAGCTGGAAATTACCTTTAACAAGAACTGTGAAAAGTGCTTCCAAAATCCGCAGGTTTTCTTGGCAATTTTCTGGTTGAAACACAATTTGTTCTTCGTATAGTTCACCATCATCAGCTACTTGCGCTGCGGTCAAACTGATACCAGCTCCACGGAGAAAAGCCGCCAAGATGGACGGGTTGGATACCAGGCATGGAGGGGGATTAGGAATTACAGAGGAGAAGTCTACCAACTGAATACCACTCGCGTCTTCTGTCTAAAAAAAAAATACAAGATATGAGGTTGTGACGTTGAATATGGTAGTGTTTCTTCAACCGAGAAAAGCGTTACGCTGTTCGCGTGTGGCTTCGGAAATCAAAGTTTGACGTACATAAGTGGTGCGGTGGAAAATAGAACGCCAGTAGACTGGATAGGGGGGAGGCTGTTCTATGTCGCTTTTCACTTGAAGGCAAAGTCTGCAGGTCGTCAAATTTAATCCCATTGCCCTCCTGGACATGGCTATTAAGTTCAGTTGTGAATGAAGAATAATCCTTTTGCAACTTGAACGACTAATAATGTATTGGTGTGAAAAGCGAAAAGAATCAAATATAAGAATCATCAAATAGGCCGCACACGTGAAACGAAATCGGTTACAACAAGAGAAAATGGTGACGTAACTGAATTGGACAAGTACTTCGTGGAGTGAGGTCCTGTGACTGCACGGTGGTGTTAAGATGGTGGCTACGAGGGAAAAGGGTAGTGAAAAAAACCTTCAAATATGATGAAATGGAGAAGTGCAAAAAATAAAAACAAACAAACAAACAAATAAACAAAACAAAACAAAACAAAACAAAAACAACAAAGAAAAAAAGAATTTGAAAAATTCAGTGGAAGTAGGCTGGTAGGGTAATGCTTTTGGCGTTGTAAAAGCAGTGGCTTGAGGAGCAGTGGTGATGGTGATGATGATAATGATGATGATGATGATGTTGATAATGATGATGATGATGATGGTGATGATGATGATGATGATGATGATGATAATGACAATGGTGATGATGATGATGATGTTGACGACGACGACAAAAATGACACTGAAGATGACAACGATAGCGATAATGATGATGATGGCGATGACAATGATGACGATGATGGCATTGATGTTAATGGCGACGATGATTATGAGAATGACTATGACAACTACAACAATGCTATGTATTGTATTTATAAAATAAAACAAAATGTTAACAGTCGTAATGAATGAAATTCATGCAACAGTGAAGTGTTGCTTTGTATTTAACATGTTGCTACCTGAAACCTTTTCATGGTTTCCAGCAAGAATTGGAGCACTTTTCGTCTGTCATCTGGAGCAGGAAAACTGAACAGCTTTCTCAGGACAGGTTGCCAGATACCCTTCTTTCTCACGCCTTGCACTTCTGACGTCAACCAGCTAACATAATCAAAGTCTAGTTCTGAAATGTCAAAAATACACTTCTGTAATATTTTTACAGGAAGTACATTATAAACAAACCAAAGTTCTAGGATACGGTCCGTACCCCTCAAAATGCAGGAGCACCCAACAGTTCATTTCGGAGAATGTCTGTTCAGTGAGGCCTAAAAAGCCTGAGAAATTCGAATTTAATTGCAGCAAAAACTAGAGATTTCTTTGGCGAAATATCACCTCAGACTTTTTCGTTGCAAGGGGACTGAGTAATTCCCATTGTTTTCGGTGGGACAAATATGTCGTTTAGAGTTTAAAATAAGGTCAGCTAGCATTTTCGGAGAGCAATCAGCAGCTCGGAAATTTGGTGGAGAGGATTCTGTTTCCTAAAATTTTCTGTAGCCTAAATTTTCAACTTAAGACTCCGAACAGATCAACCTGTGTTAGCTTATGCAAATATGCCTTTAAAAAGCTCTAAAACAATCTTAAACAACAGAAAATGATATTTAAAGTATTGTTTTAAAATTTTCTCATTGGGTGACCCTGAAAATGCTGGGTGGGAGTGTCCTTTCTGTAGCTAGATAGCCTAATACCATAGTTCACTCAATCACTCTGCTAGGCCATGAGATGATTTTTCTCTTGCTGCTTGCTTACGATTTACCAGTATAGAGTGGAAACTGTCTAAACTGGCTACCAATGGATCACAAAGATTTGGCTTCATTAACTGAAATTGATCAGATTAAAAAAGGGTTGTTTACGTGAAAAGACTGAGTGAATGAGGTTTTGTGTAGGTCAAGGTGTTGAGTGGCCAGCTGCAAATTGAAGTTAAATCAATTTAAAACAGGCAATACATTAACAAGAAAGTTATTCTTTTTTGGTGAAAAAAGGCAAGATTTTCAAAAAAAAATTGAACAACAACAACAACAAAAAAAAAAGGAACAACACTGATTCTTGTGCAGTTTCAGCCTAAAACAGTATATCCTTTTTCACAACAAAACACTCATAAACTCTATCGTTTAGAACAGAACAGCACAGTTCTATTATTTGTCATCATTTTGGTTATCATCATTATCATCATCATCATCACCATCATCATCACCATCATCATCATCATCATCATCATCATCATCATCATCATCATCTTCTTCGTCTTTGTCTTTGTCTCCTCCTCCTCCTCCTTCTTCTTCTTCTTCTTTTTCTTCTTCTTCTTCTTGACTCAACAACACACCACAAGCACACTAAACTTACATTGAACTTTTATCACCCAGCCCTTGGCAACCGTGAATGTATATGCAAGACATGTATTTCATTTACCTTGAGCACAAAATGAGCTTTCAGTGTATGTTTTCCTGAATGGATTGGTTGATACCAGCTTGACATTGTAACAGGGTGTGCCAAACGTCCCATCTGTGCACAGTGGAATGCGGCAAACACTGAATGCTCTGGCATCCCTTCTGTCCAAACTGATGCAGCATCTGTCTAGTGACTGTGTGCAAAACTTGATTTGATTTTCTAAGGATGTTGTGTCATTACCAAACCATGCAGAAGACGTGTATTCTTTGGAGGGATAGTAATGAAGTCTGTCGGAGTACCACACCTGCAGAACAAATAAAAGGGTTATTAACCTGACAACTATCATGAATGCATACAGGTGTGAAACACTGATATGAACTCACAAGTGCTGGCAGTTCCAGACCACTGTATGAGGTGTTGGCCTGAAGCTTAAATAAAGGGAGTGAAAATGTGTCAAAATTTTACAAAAATTTTGGCCCACTGAGACTCACTTCCTTTGACAAAATGGGGGTACCTGGTCTGCCAAGGTCCTCCCCCTCCCCCAGATCCACCACAGCTCATGCCAAATTCTTCCACCTTGTTTCCAGGGCTTCTTCCTGTTCCCTGAATCAAGATGGAACAGGAAGGAGAGAGCCTGGGAACGAGTTTCAAATGTTTATGCCTGACTTACAGATCTGAGCCAATGGACCTAAAATCACCCCTTTGAGCAACAGGTACAATTAACACAATTTGAGCTGTGTTTAGGGTTTACCATGGCAATCAAATTGGTCTTGTTACAAAACAGACCTTGTCCAATTATCCTTAGTAACATTTTAATTACTGGTAGGCAAAACTTTGCTGCAAGCCACAGAAATGCGTGTAAAATTTGCTAACATTACAAAGCTACAGTGGAACCTCTGTATGCGACCTCCTCTCGTAAGCGACCACCTTTCCATAATACCAAAACTTTCTCCATCAAAACCCTATAGTTGGAACCACTCGCAGGTGACCACCTCTCGTAAGTGACCACCTCTTGTATGCAGCCACTTTTTAGGATGACATTTTGATTTTTCTACTGTTTTAACCTCTGGTATTAGCGACCACTTTACATATGATCCCATCTCAACGGGTTCAAACTGAACAGAATAGCACCATACAACCCTAGTCTGTTGATGTAATGTACTTGTGATCCTCGCTCTACGCTCAAGATACTACACTTCATTATGGGATACCTGTATATTTTGCATGGATATAAGAGAATTAACCTCCAATCAAAACCAAAATTTTGACCTCCTGTTGTCTGACCTCTCATATGCAGAGATGCCAACCTCTGGAGATCTAAAATCTGGTGATTTTTTCTTTTTTGCTACCCCTCCCCCCCCAGTTAACTCACCCACCCTTCCCAAAAAATGACCCACCCCCCTCCCCCTCACGAAAAGAATTGGCAGAGCGGAAGTGGCAAATTTTTGCGGCAAACTAGGGCATTTTTGTCATGGTCTTTAATTGGTCGAACATTTATCCAATCAGACTGCCGATTATAAGGCTGCAATGACGACAGCTCTCGGAAATGACTATACTGTATCAGATCGAGTGAAAGATGCACAAAATTCCAAAAATGTAACCATGAACCGTGACATGAAACCAAAGTTGTTTGGATTTTGGGTAAATTTGAGCTATAATCTTACAGTCTATATTGGAAAAAAGATCCGAAAAAAAAGAGACCCAAAGTTGATTTGATCTGGGAAACTGGGCCATCCGTACGGGAGACCGGGAGATTCGTCCCGTATCCGGGAGACTCCCGGATAATCCGGGAGAGTTGGCATAAGTACATATGCAACCACCTCCTGTAAGTGACCAATTAGGCTTGATTGGGTGGTTGCTTACAGGAGGTTCAACTGTATAGCTTCAGTATTTTAACAGAAGTGAATTTCAAACCAGCAGTGTCAATAGATTTTCGTTTATACTAATGGCTTTCGAACTGAATAGATCTGGGCATGGCTTCGGAAATCTTTTCTTTTTCTTTGCTAGTAACTGAGATCCAATTATTTATGCCATTTCAATGGCTTTTCTCTGCAAAAGAAATTAGCATTACCAAACTGCAACGATTAACTTCAATTAAAACCCAACCTGGGCAATCGATAAAATCGATAATTGATAACATTCGATAACAATGGATAAAATTAGTTGATTGTATCGGAAATCGATAAAAATCGATAAACGGATTTGTTGTGAGAAATCGATATTTATCAATTTTTCAGTCTTATCGAAAATTGTTGGTTTTATAGTAACATGCTTTGTGTCGAACTATGTGAGCCTAAATAATAACGGCAACCTCTATAACCAGCTCTAATATCGGGTTAAACAAAAGATTGTCGTCGCTTCCACTCAAAACGTTTTCCTTGGCGGTTGCTTAGATAGGTAAATAGCCGAGATGTCACTTTCGCAGATACTTGGGTCGATACAGCACTGTTATCCTGCCAGGTAATAAACCACAGTTACTGAGATACAAATACAGTTTTATTCGTGAACGAAGCTACCGCAATCATTTTACTGCGATCAAATGTCTTTTAAAAACAAAATCAATGTCAGAAATTAAAGACATGTACGATCGACATCCATCGATAAAATTGATAACATCTAACACACTAGAAGAGTTGGAGTATCGATTTTTATCGATTGATCGATACAATCAATAACATTTACATGACTGATATCGATAGGTATCGATTTATCGAACGGTTTTCCGATATCGATTTTTATCGATTGCCGACGTCGGGATTAAAATTAATTAGGCATCTTAATTAAAATCATCACAGCAAAGTACCTTGTAAACAACGTAAATACAAGTTTTTCCGCAAACACGAAGTGACTGCTTTTCAACTCTTAAATTATTTAACCTTGCAATAAGTTTAATGGGGTCCACATATTCAATCTGACTTGATCCTAAATCAAGCCAGCTGAAATATTTGCCTTCAGGACGGCCAACCAAGTCGTCAACCAAAAATTCGCTCACAGTACGTGTAAATGGTGGCTTTAGAGCGATGAGATAACGATCAACATACTTCTTTGAGCTGCTGTGTAAATGTGGTCTTAAAATGTGTAGCAGATCAGTAGATTCGTCTGACAAAATACCACCATTCCTGCGTAGACTTCCAACGTATTCGAACGTATCTCGATCCCGTTTTACGAACACCGAAAACAGCTCGAAGAATTCGTGGTTTGCTGCGAGTGGAACTGCAAAAAAATCCCCATAACCGGGATATAACTGTGCAACAATGTTCCCCAAAGCGTTTCTTTGATACAATTCCCTTGATTTCTCCTCCATCCGCTCACTCAAATATTGTTCAACTTCTCTGTTCCCTTCGTCTGTATCATCCGCCATGTTTGTTACGTTTGTTCCCAGCCTTTGTCACCTTGGGCGGTTGCGTGACAACCAATTTGGAGGAGGTGAACTGGAGGGAGAGGAGGGGAGGGGAGGGGGTGAGAGACGGATACTCACTCCTTTACCGACCATGAGGAGGCACAAGCGGGCCTATCATATCATCTTGAGATACACCTTCCTAGCCACTGACACTTCTCGATAAAAAATAATTTTACTTTCCTCGACGTTTTAATGGAAACTTTTCCAACACGAACAAAGGCAACTGAACGGCCAACAAAACGTTAACCACAAAAGAAGGTTGGAGAAAAAACAAAACAAAAGAACACAAAAAAGCCCTACCCCAAAAACACAGCAAAATAAAATTAATAACGGTTTGCCCGCTTGCTTTGTGGAAAAACATTGAAATTATACTTGCCTCAGATTAGAAGCATACTTTTGCTTTCTTGGAAATTAATTAATTTGTTATTTAAATTATAACCTTGCTATTACATGAATCAACCAATGAGAAGGGAGCATCGAGATGCGATTGTGTGCAGAGTTTGGCATACTTTCAAGAAGCTCAGAATATTGCTGCATTATGGTGGGAAATGTTGGAAAACATGAAAACTTTTCAGTGTATAAAGTTGCTTACTTACTTTCGATTTATTACTACAGACAGTAAACCGTCACCACTGCCATGCTGGTGTACCATTAACAAGACTTATTAGCTCGTTTTGTTGTGGTACACCAAAATGGCCACGTACCATTGACATTTGAATCTGTAGGTATTGGTAGCATATGTTCCATAGCTTGTCTGATGAACAGAGGGGTGCTCACATGCAGGTGAAATTCACTCATGTGTAAACTCCCTGGTATGTAGACTGCAAGCAGTCTCTCTTTTGCTCAAAAATCCGTGCTGGACGAACGACAAAGCCACGAGCGCGATATTTGAGCGGCGAGCGGCGAATCCGCGAGCCGCGAGTAGCGTGGGCGGGAGAGTGAGCGAAGAGCGCTCTCCCGCCCACGCTACTCGCAGCTCAAATATCACACTCGCTTTCTCGTCGCTCCTCCGACAGGGTTTTTAGAGCAAAAGAGAGACTGCTCGCAGTCTACCTGGTATGTAACTTCAGTGACTGTTGGACAGTTAGAAAGATGTTTGTTCTCACTTGAAAAGCTTTGCTTTTCCCCAAATAGAGCGTAGGTGAGGTATTAACAAAGAAACATTGACAATTCCAGATAACTTTGTTGATCCCCCACCCCAAGAATGGTTCTTGGGTTGACCCCCACCCACCACCCCCAACCCCTCCAAATTTTCCAGTTTAGCTTTATTACACCCCCTACCTCCTTGGCATTTCCAGTGACCATCCATGGGGTGAGTATAGATATTTTCTGGAACCACACATTCATGGGAAATGGAAGGAAGAAAGCACTTCTCCCCCCAAGCAAGGAAGTAAATAAAAGAAAAGAGCTTCTGTAGTATGAGAAAAATAAGACAGCCATGTTTTAGAATAAACCTTTGTCACTTTAATCTTCAATATTTACATAATTCAATTTGAATTTGTGATTATTTGTATTATTTACAAATCCAGCAAGTAAATAATAAATTCATGTGGGAGCAGCTTTCCGCAATGCCAGGTATCCACTGACAATATCCATGGGCAGACTCCGGATTGAACCAAACTCCAGAGAACTATTGTATTGTATCCCAGTTCTTGGGTCTTTGTACTTTGCCTAGGAAAAAAAAAACACCAACAACAATAAGCAAAAAAGAAAAAAAATTAATAATAATATTACAAAACTGTGAAGATAAAACGAGGGAGAGAAGAAATATTGGCCTTAAAACAACTGTAATTTGCCGACCGTCCTCGTGCAATGTTGTGGTGTCAAGGTGGTTGTTACCAGACTACAGATTTACAACTGTTGCAGCATAATGCATTTTGTTTAGGTAATGAGACTAGGAGTATTTACTAACCCTTACTGAATGAGACACTAATCCATGGCAAGGTTATGCATAGACTTGACATTGTTCAAAAATTCTCACCAATCAGAAATAGGCCGGTCTGAATTGTGCAGGCAACACAAATACCAGGACAATTATTAAAGACCGGTCTTGAAAGAGCAGGCTTGGATGAGCCAGGGAATTTGAGTACAGGGTAGCAACTGTGTTTTGTGTTATTGAAAAGTTTAATTTTACTGTAAAAATCAGAGAGATTACAATGGGAAGCATTGAGAAAAAGAAGGAAAATACAAGACAGCATTTTTTTCAGAAAATCTTGCTCATTTCATCAAAAGGCATGAGTAAAAATTACTTGACAAAAGCATTCAGCAGATTGTTAGGCATTTCACAAAATTCCGGCATGAAAAAATTTAGCTTTTCAGAGGCTGACATGCCCACTTACAAATTGTTCTAGCCTTGTTCATCCAATACTTTTAAAATCAAGTGTTTTTTTAACACTTACTGGTAAACCAGAGAGGTCAGCATATTTTTTGGCTGGTTTAAATGAAGGTGGGGCATCTACACTGCTATCTGCAGAACAGAAAAACACTTAGTTTAATTCTAGGACTTAACAGTGAAATCATGGAACTAAATGGAACTAAATGGAACTAAATGGAACTAAAAGGAACTAAAAGGGCAAGAACTAAAAGAACAGATAAGGCACATAAAATACCTCTGCAAGCACATGGAGATAGAAATAACTGGAAGTGATTTAACGGAGAAGGAACCGTTCTCCTATATTGATGCCGGAGTAGTTGAAGTTTAAAAAATTATAAGAGTGGCGATAGAAACAGGCTTTCCTTGTAACATTGTTACTATTTAAAAAAGTAAGGGGGAGAGGTGGGGGGCTCCTTTTTGAGGGGGTACTTATTTGCTATTTTGACCGAGGAGGTGGACGTCTATTTGGGGGAGGGTGCTTACTAGAGTGTGGGCACTTATTTAAGGAAAATGGTAAGCACCATGATCTACAAGAGATGGATGCCTAGAATTACGTAAATATGAATAATCTGCATCCTCTTGACTGAAAACACTACAAAACAAAATTTCTTACATGTTGGATCATCTTGTTTCCATGGTAACCCTCTTTCTAATGCCATAATCTGTTTTAAATTTTTCCAGATCTTTTTCTTGCCAGCATTAACTCCTGAATGCTGTGTATGAAATAGGATGACAATAATAAATATTGCCAGTACTATTGCAACAATAGTAGGTGAAGAGCCATTCATGGAAACAATTCTATTACACCCTTATTATTATTATTATTATTATTATTATTATTATCATTATCATTATCATTATCGTTATCGTTATCATTATCATTATCATCATTATTATTATTATTATCGTTATTATTATTAGCCAGCTGTGGCCAATATGGTGATGACTGGGTCTAGTAATACCCATTTCTTTCTTTCTTTCTTTCTTTTTTCGTGAGCAACTCGCCCCGGACTTCAGGTTTTTACTTGGTCACACAAACTCTTGCCTTTAACTTCCCCTTTACATCACTTGGACTAGCATCTTGGGTGTTGCTAATACTGTATTCCTTTTTTCCCTGGGGATAAGGTGGGTTATGATGGCTAGGTTAAATGGCCCAAGGGATTTTCTTGTTATTATTATGATTAAACAGTCATGTAACTTCAATCAATCCAGATAACTTGTAGAAAAACAAATAAACAAGCAAACAAATGGACTAAAAATGTGAACAGAATTAATTGAAAGATTTCCTGTAACCCCATCTTTAATTATGCATTCCAGCATATTCATTCTATCCATAATTTACAAGGAGCAATCATGAAATTATACAACTAAAGTCCGAAATATGGGGTACATTCAAGTGGTGTTGAGAATCGGTTATGATTTCATAATCGATCATCGAAAATATTGCCCCAACCAATCAAACATTGGTTATAATCGGATAAATCCTCTGTGGAATTCTCGGTCTGCAGCCGCCATGTTGAAATTGGCGTAGGGAATGTTTAAACAAGGCAACACTTAGAGAAGACCCTGGGAATGAGCTTACGATAAGGATCGACTGTGCATGAGGCATAATCGATTGTCGCGTCACCAAGAGCTTTTGCTTAATTATCAATTACTGGTATAATTAATGATCAGTACACCACTAGGCCAGGTACAAGGAAATCTTGCGGAATTATTTCTAAATGTTGTTGTGTTATGAGGAAAAGACAATCAGATGCAATGTGAAAAAACTGCAAACTGCAATGGTCATTTTCCTAGTGACTTGATATCCCAACCAAACAAATCGAACATCATAGACATATTCACCAAATTACAGTCAACGCGCTTCATGCATGAACGTTCAACTTCAAATATTCATCGATTAGTTCCTTCTTCGATTTCATTTTTCGAAAAATTTAGCTATTCTTTGAAACTTGGATTCTACATTCGAAACACTATTTTAGTTATTCGAAATTTTTTTTGTAACATCGTAATAATAATTCAAACTTTCCGAACAGAACTGAAAAGTTCGTTTTTTTAGCTCAGTTTTCCGGTATGTCACGCGTGATATTTTTATTGTTTTCAAGCCCGGCGCAAAAAATGGCGAGAACATAAAGCCGACAAAAATAACCCGTAAAGAGAAAATCGACAACAGCAATCCTTAGAAAGAAAATCCAAAGGAGTCTCTAATTGTAACAAAGGCAACTTGTTCTTTAGCTGGAGGTTTCGTGGCTTAATCGGAAACCCGCAGAAAATATAAACAACAACCACCACAATTTTATTTTCGCCACAGTGTGTTGCGGCCGGTGTATATAGGTTTGCACATGATCAGAACATGAAAGTTTAGGTTTCTTAACTCCAAATGGCAAGAAATTTGCTTGGGGGCTTTTACGATTCTGGTAAACCTTTGCCTTCTAATGCAACGGGAACGAGTACGAACCTTTGTCTTCTAATGCAAGGAACGAAATCATTAACCTTTCAATGCTGGATTGGGGTTGTCAGATATTCCACGGAACCACGAAACATGAGAGTGCCAAAAGGAGCTGTTCGTAAAATCGTCCGACACTATTTGGTCCACACGACGACTCAACCATTTTCTTGTGGAGGTAAAGATCCTTGATAACGGATGACATCCCTGTCAGAAGTAATTGATTAGCACTTCTTCCGAGTGCGCCATGTGGACGATATCTGATGTTACATGTGAACTTTTGAAGAATCAATTTCATTCATCGAAAAAAATCGTCATCTTTCAATCTGTCTACAAGAATACGGTCATCCAATTAAAGAAAGGAATGCGCACGTGAAGAATGCAATCTTCATTCCATGATCGTTCATGCGTGAACCGTGTTGACTGTAAGTTGGTTAAAAATTAAAAAATTCAGGACACTCTGATGATGATCTTGATGGTCAAAACGTTTGGTACATTTAACATTCATTATTAAAATTTTTTTTCCTGAATTTTTAACCAAATCCAACCTTGCAACCCAAACAAATTAAGCTTAAATTAATAAGCTTAATATACCAATACTAATACTAATTTTTTATTTCTAGAGTGCTTTATATTAAGGCTCTAAAGCACTTTACAAGAAATATACCGTAAACTGCTGCTTATAAGCCCTGGGCTTATACAACTTCGTAAGGGGTTTTGGGTGGGCTTATAAACGGAGGAGCTTATATCCGGGGGGCTTCTAAGTGGAATAAAAAAAATAAACAGAACGTTTCAAAATGAGCCACAGCAGTGTTGATCGAAATATGTTTTTAATCAGTGGTGGTTGGACACGGTCCGCAAAGCATGATGGGGCTATCGATCGATTCGAGCTCAGTTGCAATGAACCTTCGTACTGTGCTGATCTCGAAGAGCAAAAAAAAATCAACTACAAGAGCTGGAAATAACAAAGATGGAAGTTTCTCCGATTCTTGTGGTCTAATTATCCTTTGTTTACATCTGAATATTTGATGTAACATTTTAACGGCTAGTTTCATGCATTGATCGATTGAACGCGTACACGTGGAGACTTCAATCCTGGGTTTATCAGGAATAGGCCTCTTTAGTATTTTACATGTGCAAACATCTCACCATGAATAGCCACTTGGGCCATGAAGGACCTATTTCCAATCATGGAAAGTGAAAACACAGATGCCTGGCTTTCTGAGGTCTTGTAATTGCTACAGTTGTGTGAAATCGTAAGTTTTGCCCGATGGATAAGCGTCGAGTACGTGTCATGAAAAACCTTATGGATGTTCATTTTATAGCATTAACAGTCCTTTAGCTTCCAGGGTGTCCAAAAGCTTCCGTTTCTCAAAAATACCGTTGATGCAGGATGTAGTAATCCTGAAGGGCTTGTCTGAAATTATACTTTCACAGCTTAGGTAAACAAGGCTGTATTAAAATATAATTGTTCAAATTGCTAGCTGTCAATATGAATTAATTAATTAATTTGTTTTGCTTTTGAAAGTAACTGATGCTGACAAAGTTAGTCTGTGATTGAACGAGAATTCCACTTTCTTTTGCAGTGGACATGAAGATCTGTCTTTAGAAAAAATTTAACAAGGCTCTGTTCAGCCTGTAGAATGTGTGACAATACTATATACAGTACACCCATATTTTTTCTCTCAGCTACTTCAATGAAAGCATTGACTCATTTACCCACAAGGACCTCAAGCAGAAAATGGTTTTTTTACCCTTAATACAGGGTTGTTGGGGGCTTTGCACTGATTATCACGACAAAATTATCGAGGTCACAGAGAACCTGTTTAGCTTGGATCCTTTTAAAACTAGTATCAGGCACATTAGAGCAATACATCCAATGTCATTTCTACAAATCTGTCGATTCTTTCAATGAGTAAAGTGATATTTTTATAATTATTAGAATGCTGTCCCAACTACAGAGCAAACTCTAACTAAATAATACCTTTGAGCATTTACCCCTTGCAAACAATGGCCCAGTCCTTCGTTTGTTTACTTCAGACCTCTACCTTGTTGAAAAGTCAATGGTGGATCCAGAGAAGGGGCCAAGGGTATCCCCCCTTTTTGTTCAAAAGAAAATAAGGCTGCATAAAACAGTCTAACAGACAGTAATATACATGAAAAGAAAAAACAGTTATGGAGTTATACATTTACTCCAGACTACAATGAAGCAGAGTGCAGATTAGCTTGTGTACAACAGCATACTCCACTCAGAAAGCATCTGATTTTTTTTTTTGTCGATTTACTTATAGTCAGAATATAGTACAGAATAATACCAAGATATAACTCCACAAAAATTTTGTATTTTGTTGTCTCCCCTCACCCACCATTAAACTTGGACCCCACCCTCCGTGAAAGGCTGGACTCACCACTGGGCACCAAGTCTGCCTGTTAAGTCGAGTAACAAAAACTTAAGGGGTGTTTACATAATACAGGTTTGAGTTTCATTCCCTCTTATGGCTCTGTGTAACTTTGTTTAAATGATACCAGCACAAGATTTCATACCATTACGAGTCATACCAGTGCCAGTTTATTCTGGTTGTTGTACCAGATCAAGATTTTCGATCCGGTGCAAAAACTTGTACCATAATCATGTAAACACTGTAAGACCACTAATTTTGGTGTGAAATCTGTCTCCTGGAAGACAATTCAGTAGAAAACAAATAAGGATTGATATCAATGTAAAAATTGATGAAGAAAGCGAAAGTTGCGAGTTCCATTAGAAAAGGGATATTTAATCAATTCCCAGTTCTCAACCCTTTTATGGGTGTCAATAGCTCCAATTGTTATTAATAACAACTCAACTGACCAACTGAAAGGGATGTTCAATCAATAATTCACAATTCTCCCTCAATAGCTCTAGATCTCAATTTTTTGATATCTCAAACAATTTTAGGTTTCTCTTGCATGTTTAAGATAGCACCGTGAATTTCCAATCTGAGTTACTGATCAATACTGAATTTTTGTTAACTTTCTCAATGGTTCACTGCACAGAGGTTGTGTGATGTGACTATATATTAAGACCCTAAAGCCCAAATACTTTTGATCATTTCAGCAAACAAAATGTGATTCTTGAAAGTTTGTTCTATACAGGGTAACAGAGCAGACTGAAGAAACCATTTTGCCTCTTAACCTAAAGGCAACAAAACAAAGAAGGGAAAACACTCGATTGGGATGCCACACCACTCTGCTGATACTTGTCATAATTAAAATAAGACGATCACTCAAGTTAATATTTTGCGGGTAATTTTCACATCTCGCAGCGTGAGAGTAATATTGGAGAGAAAATTTGACAACTTAAACAACGCATAATTCTCAAACTAGAGGGGCGCTATCGGGCGCTATATGATTTTATAAAAGCAAATTTATCCATCTTGATCTTGGTGTAAAATAAACGGTTTTACATTTTTGGGTTAGCCTACAAATTCTCAAAGTGTACGACCTACTCAAATATCATGAAAGCATACGTTGCTCGATCCACCTACAACGAAATTGTGCTCAAACTTGACTTACAAAAGATGATCAGATCCAAAAATCTCAAGACATCTAGATACACACCAATCCTAATTATTCTTGTTAAATGTAAGTGGCACTGGGGACAGATAGCACATTAAAATGACAAGAAGTGAAGCTCGCATTCCCGTCAAAGGCCGCCATGTTGATTTCTCGTCCTGGTTAAGAGACTGCTAGTGATTGGCTAATATAATGATCCACTATGCCTTTCGGACCGTGTCCAACCACCACTGGTTTTCAATCTACCAGTTTTTAATTAACCTTTGATATGTCCAAGGAAAACTAGAGGGGGGCTTATAATAACCGGATGTATTTTTTTAGTTTACAAGTAGATGGGCCTATAACTGGGGGGGGGGGGGGTCTTATAAGCGGCAGTTAACAGTAAACTATAAACTGATTAAAAGCGAGCAAAAACTTTGCTAGAAATCGATAATTTATCTTGTCATGACAATAATAAATACTAAGGTTATGTACTGGGCACAATGTTGTATTGGGTGATGTTGGATGTCAAGCTAAAGATGCAGTTCAAGGAAGATAAACGAGGCTCAACTTACTTCGAAATTACTATCCTTAAAGACGAATTGTCCCTTAGGATTCACGCTCGCCTCACTCACTACACTGTACGAAGAAGGACTGCTTCGACTGCTAGAATTCGACTCGACTTCATCCGCTACACAGGGCTAAAAAGAAACAAACTGCTCAATAAAAGCAAAGCAAAACACTTAAAAAATGAATTAGCTTACGGTTAATGGTCTTTTTCGTTTACTTGGAACAGAGCAAGACGCCGAAGCAGGGCTTTGAGAGCGTTTCGATTTTTTGCTTCTGCTCGTCGCCATCTTGGATGGCACAGAAACGAGGTTTGATGCTTCAAAACGAGGTTAAGGTAGAATTTTAAAATGGCGCCTGGTTGAAGGAGTTGTTGATGTTTTTTCGTCAGTTGCCAACGAGTTGTTACTGAAAAATACAATGATGTAGTTCAGTTTCTTTTGCTTGAATGAGTGGACGGGATCTTAGGAAGTTCGTGAACTTCCACAGAACTGCCATCGGTGCTGCAGGTATGATTTAGTCCAAAAAACACAGCTTACGGCAACAAATCTTCATCTTTAATAATTTAAGATAATTTTTTCTGGTATCTAAGTTCTTGTGTCACCTTATCTGTGAATATTATTGTGCAAAATTCCTAATCCCAGAAAATCTCCTCTTCCCTTGTTGTTTAATATGACACAGTGGTAAGGGCAGTGGTAAAATTGGAAAGGCAAACATATTGTAAGACTTGTAACAGTTACAGTGGTCATTTTTGATGGATGGAACGCATGCAACTTACAAGATCTGTATTGTAATTAATTGGGATGTCTGAAAACTTTCTACATCCCTTTTGAAAGGCAGTTTCTCATAAATTATGGGACAGCTGAACTGCTACAGTTGCCTGCAGAAATACTCGAGACACTGTTACATGTACACACAGGTGCAAAATTTGGCTTCCCGCAGCCAGTTTCTTTACCCCCACCCCTCCCCCTTTCTATGTTGTTTCACTACATGCACCATGTTCCAAACATTGCCCGACAATAAGGGGGAGGGAGGGAGGTGCTTGCGGGAATTGGCAGCTTTCCTGTAGAATGGGACAATTTTGACTACGGTATTTTCTCGATTAAATGCCAGGCCCTGAATAAACGCCGGGTATCAAAGAGGGAATTGTAAATAAGCCCCTCAGACTTTTATTTGTTGTATAATGAACTTACAATTTGAGGTCAACATACACGGCTGCCAAGAAGAATGAATAATAACCCTTTCTTAAAAAACCGCGGGCCCAAATAAACTGCTGATTCAAACAAATACCAGATCCACCATGCCAAGTTTGAAATAAATGCCAGGGGCGTTTAATGGAGAAAATACGGTATGTAAGAATGGGTTGTGGACTAGAGTGTCTCAACAATGCTGCAGGTTATTGTCGAGAGGCTTTCCAGATTCCCACTACCCTGGTTGAAATCCAGTGCAGGATCCTACAGGTTTTTCTGGGATACTGCAGGATCGTGTGAGATCACACAGGATCCAACCCAAGATCTAAAAATGCCAACAATCCCAGTCGTGTTTTATAGAAATCTTCCCAGGATCTTTTAAATCTTTTGGGGTGTGTTCCTTTGGGACGATCCAGATCAGGATCAGTGATCCAAGATCACTCAGATTATGGTGCATCAAAAGAACCGAAGGATCCTTGTGCAGAGTGGATGCATCAGTTTCTTTAATGCACCACGATCCAAGTGATCTTGGATCACTGATCCTGATCTGGATCATCCCAAAGGAAAGCACCTTTAGGATCCAGTACGAGATCTTATACTTATGATGACGCAAATGATCTATTGTGTTCTGGGCAATGGATGTCTAGTTCCTGAGTACTTTCCGGCTGGAGTTTTTCCAAAATGGCATCCTTAATCAGGATGAAAAAACTAGATTTAAGATGTTTGTTTCATGTCTATGGTAAGAATAATCCCAATCTAGCTCTTGATAGTAACTTCAACATACATATATATTTAGTATACACCAAATCAGTGGATAGTGTTTTTCATGTGCTCTGATTGGCTACTCAAACTTGGGATAGTATTTGCTATTCACCTCCCAACATCATTCTGGATTTCGCGTGTACGTTTTCCCTCATTTCTCAGGAAAAAGGAACTATTTGGTGCTGGCTATCCACTGGTTTGGTATATACTAAAACAATTATTTACCTCAGTGTCGGTAAAGAGTGGGAGATATTTGCCTCGCCACTTCACGGCTCGGCAAATATCCACCACTATTCACCTCCACTTTGGCAAATTAAATATTTTTTGGAATTATGTGAAGATCATCGCAGTGAAGATGTTTCAACCTAAGCAGTTGAAAAGAAGAAACCTGAAAAAATTTCATATATTAATGTTCGTTTATTCACTATCTACGGGATAAATACGAACTCTCGATTGACCAGCTCCCAGTTGGCTTGATAGCTCAGTTGGTTAGAGCGCTGCACTGGTATCGCAGAGGTCATGGGTTCGATTCCCATTCAAGCCTGAATTTTTCAGCTTTCTTCTTTTCAACCGCTTAGGTTGAAACATCTTCACTGCGATGATCTTCACATAATTCTATCTTTATCCGCAGTTCAAATATATGAATTTCATATATTAATGTTTAAATATTTTTTGTTTCATCTGCAGATAGTTCATTAGTGAATCGTTTTATTGGAGGACAGGGAAGCAACCGATACAGACCAGCTGATTATGACAAACTACAAGCCATTGCTCAGCTCAGAAAAGCAGCTGGGAATAAAACCTTTCAGAAGGTTGAAAAGATCACTAAGGCAAGTAAGGAGAAAAAGGAACAAAACCTTCTTCAACAGCACAAAGCTTGTTGGTCAAAGGAAAAAATAAGACTGCACAGTTTACAAAGAAAACTACAAAGTGACATTGACGCCTTGAGGCCAGGAAGTCCGTTAGACTATAGCTCCATAAAGGAATTCTTCCAGGATCTGGAAATTTATGAGGAACTTCTCAGTGAAGACACTCAGGAGTTTAAGAAAAACACTATTCAACCTCTTTGGGATTTAAGGGAGGACTTGCAGTTCTGGCTTGGAGAAAACAGAGACAGGATCTTGATGGGTCAGTTGACAGGTTTTACTTTGTAATTAGTTGTTGTGAGCTTGAGAGTACAGGAAAACATTGTGAGTTCTCAATGGCAGTCAAACTCTTTACCTTCTACATGCTCAGGGATTTCAATTACTTTTGGAGTAGATGACAAAGCGAGCCCAAGCAGGATGCAGTCTGAGAATTCTCATATTAAGAATTTAAAAGTCAAAAAGTAGGCCACTACATGTACTTCAGTTAAAATAGATGTCAACCGCACCAGTGGTAGGTAAAGTAAAGCCACAGGATGCCCACATTGGGTGGAGCTTTACCCAGGTTTGTAGCATGAAGCAACTGAGAGTATTGCTACTCCCCCCTCCCCCCAGATGGGATGCTAGTGTAATCCATCGCAGAGTTATCCCCAGCAGTATGTCACCGGTAGCCATTTATACACCTGGGTGGAGAGTCTGAGACAATATGGAGTGGAGTTTCCTACATGTATCTAGGGAAACAGCACAACTGCATGAAATAGGCTTCATTAACCAGCAACCATCAGATCTGAAGTTCAACGTGATAACCACTACACCCCCCCCCCCCCACTACTGGTAGTCACTTATTAATCATGAAACCATTGCACATTTGGACTTGTCATGACTTGTTCAATCTGTCATAAAATTATTGTTACAGGCACAAGACTTTATCTTTACCATCGTGACAAAACATTGGTTAGAAGATAGTCTCTTGTGAAACTATGTGAAAGCATTACTAAGCTCAATTACCAGCCGCTGTTCGAGAAAAGAGCCCGTGCTCCTCCCCCAAGGATCAAAAACCGGACTTGAGAGAGTGGCATAAATTGGGCGTAAAGTATCACCAAATAATGCTTTTTCTAAGTTAAACTTGACTTCCTCTAGGTGTTGCTGAAGAAGAACATGCAGAGGTTTTGAAAGTGGTGGAATCAGTGAAGATGCAGCAGCAAGTTGTCATGGAAACACTGCAGATGGAACAAGAGCAGCTTGAACAGGAACTTGACAGCATGGCATTACATGAAATGATGGGCTCAGGATTGACGTCTGATGTTGTTATGGAGACAGGAATCCCGCAGGAAGCATATGAGCTGGAATGTCCCGATGAACAACTAAAGATTTCTGTGTTGGAAGAGTTTGTTCTGCTGGATAACAAATACGAAGCTCAGCTGGAGTTTCTGAATCTCAAATATCAACATGTCAGACAGTAAGACCGACAACATTCAGATTATAGTATTCCTAGTTAACCTCTGCTGGAAAAAAAAACATTAACTGTACAGTGCAACCCTACCATTCAGTAGCCACCTTCAAAGTTCTTTTCGAAAATCTCTAGCCTTTTGTTCCGTGTTCTGTATTTTTGTTGTCCAATTAAAACGGAAGCTATCTAATGTTTTCAAGACTGAACAGTTTTCAAGGTGCTTGTTTGAGGCCATGCAAGAAATTCACTACTAAAGGTCAACAGTGTCACTCTACTTCTTGTTAGTTAAGCTAGATTCCCATGGGAGAGTCATATGTTTGTGTTTCAATATTAAATTCCTAATACAACAGTAATAATCATTCCACAAGCATGAGTTGGATACAAGGTGATAAAGATCCAAATTCAATAACCAAGACTGAGAAAGTGAACTTTATCTTACAAAATAACCAAACTTATATACTTGAGTGAGTTGCCATAGGTGCTTTTATATGTAGCTGATGTGCGATCCTACCCCTTACAATGTACACTGTAGTTGGTGTAAGGTGCATTTAATCATGTGCAAATCACATTTATTTACCGATACAAAAAGCTTTCGTTTTCCTTATATTAGCTGTTGTTATTTACTTTTTTTGTTTATCAGATCCAGTACAGGGGGATGGTCAAAACATGATCACTTTCACTTTGTGTATTTAATGGAGCAATACCCACCTGAGCTGCCCAACAGGAGAATGCTTTATGTTGATAGAATGTTAAGAGAAATGCCACATAAAACTCGATCTAAACTGGTAAGGAATGTTGCTGGTCCTGGACATGGTGTGATACCTGTCAACCTTAGTGCTTTCAGCCTGTACACCATGAACTCACTGAAAGTCAAAATACATTCCATTTTAACCTTCCCACATTCAGCAGTCAGTAGCCTGCGAATGCAGAATGTATTTCCGCCAAAAATAACAGCGGAGAGAAACGACAGCCGGAAATACGTCTACGTTCACAGGCTACGTAGTCAGTAAATGGTGTGCAGTCTGCAAAATAGGGACTGCATGCTGCAGATTGCATCTTCATTACATGTATTGTAAACTTCAGATTGCAATTTATTACAGATTACAGAATGCAATTGGCTAACTTTGCATGATACTGTAGGTCACTAGGAACATTTATGCTATTATTTTAAGCTCTCTTAAAAATATTACCGTAAACACTGGCGTATAAGCCGCACTCGCAGATAAGCCGCACCCCGAGTTTAGAGGCCCAAGATTTGGAAAAAAGTTTTTTTGTCAAGAATTCGTAGCCTAGTCGTGTCATTTAACGAACATATCGGCTGAAGTGAAGTCCTTTCCACTACGGATCGGTGATTCAATAAGACTCAAACACTCATTTTAATCCTTACAACAAGTATCAAAAAGCTATGAAAACGTACTTGAACACAAGATCGCTTTCCCCGATGAACTTTTCCCCAGCATTTTTCCACTTAAAGCTATTCATGGCATTTGAGGAGAAGAGAGAAAACTGGTGACAAGTGTTGTCGCTTCATTTCTCGCAAAGCAAATTTTAGCGATTTCTTCAGCTGTTCGTGGCTTTCATGTTTACAAGGATATTTGGAAGCCATCCATTGGTGACAAACGCGCCTGTGAAAGGGAGTTCGATGATTGCTTTGACAAATTTGCCATCAGAGTTGTCAACAAAGGAGAAACAGCGGGCCATTTTATAATACCACGCGAGTTCTCGAAGATAGCGTGGTACCGTTTTGACTTTATTTTGGTGTTTTGGGGCTGATTCATGGAAAATTACAGATTTTTTCCAGATGTTCTCGCAGATAAGCCACACCCCCGATTTTGAGCAAAGTTTTAGGGTGAAAAGGTGTGGCTTATACGCCAGTGTTTACGGTATTTAATATGTTTTGTAGTAGAGGGTAGCATAACAGAGTTACAGTTGACTCCTGATAACTCGAACCTTCAAGGGAAATCAAAAAAGGTTTGAGTTATCGTGAGTTCGAGTTGTCAAGGGTAAAATTATAAAGAAAATCACCTGACGGGAAAAAGCATTCACTTCAAGTTAGCAGGAGGTTCGAAGTGCCAGAAGTCAACTGTATGAGGCAGCAAGAGCAAAATAGCAAAGTCAAGACAAAAGTACAGAGTGAAGTAGTAACCAAAAAAAAACATGTACTGATGTAGGCAGTAAAATCTCCAGCTCCTGGCACTGCATCATTATTTATGCATACATATAAGTCCTATGAGGCAGTTCTTCTGACTATGAATTAATACGTAATCTCCATATTGCTAATGATGCCATCCAGATGACCAGATCATGATCAGAAATATGACATTCCTGTAAAGCTTGCAGCTGTACTTATAATGTGATAATATGCACTTATGATTGACTGACTGGGAGGGCCAGACAGGAAAATATTTGGTTTGAGGTTTGTGTGCCATGAAGGAGAGCCAAATATTGTCCCATCTGCCTGACCACCATTTTTATGCTTAATATTATTGTGCAATGTTGAATATATGCTTGTAAATACTTGTACTCAAAGAAATGCTCAAGTGTGTACACACCAATTGCAAATGAACAGATAATGGGTGCTGGGCCAGATGGGTTTTTCCAGACCAGCTTGTGTCAACTTGTCCAGCCCTACACACGTCGACTCGCCAATGCTTTTTCTATAGAATTGCATCAGTGGGGGTGGACAGTGGTGTAATTCTAATTTTTATTTTAGGTTGAACATGAAGAGTGGTATCTTGCTCACAAGTTTTACCAAGAGCAGTTCCACAGCACACTACGTGCATGGGCCCATGACAGGGAAGACTTGCTTGTCAAAGTGAAGGCAACATTTGCAGATGCTTGGACAGCTTATGAGGAGGCAGCAGAAAAAGCTAAAACAAGAAAGAAGCAGGAGAACATATGCCATGAGCTCTACAAGAAGGTTAACGTCAGGTTCCTGGGTATCAGCTTTTTTTGTAGGGCTTTTGTTGAGCACTTAGCTCACTAGCATCACTAGCATTTACAAGAGACACTAACAGAGTGCAAGGAAGTAGCAAGCTGAACCATTTGCGTAAATCCCCACTTAAGTCATGGGTTTTATGTGCACCCAGGTTTAGGGCCCTTCCTACATGTAGAAATTCTCAAGAAACATTCATGTTTAGTATTTAACTCTATGAAATTTCATTTTCAAGGTGCTTGCATTCCGTGAACAGAAGCTTGAGGCATTAAAGCTTCAAGCTGCCATTGCTGCGAAGCAACAGGAAGAAGCAGAACGAGAAATCAGAGCAGCTGAGGAGAAGGAACAGAAACGCAGAGATCACCAGCGCAAACAAGTATGGCTTCACTGGTTATAAATAACAGAACACAGCCATCAAGGCCATTTTCCACATGACTGCTACAATTGCTGCAACTGTAGCAGTCATGTGGAAACCACTCTCAAGCAAAGTCATTGTGTCACAAAAAAGCCAGAATGCAAAGACTTATTGTGTGATTCCAGAAAATATCCCCCCCCCCGTCAAGGAAGGTCATTGGAAAATGCCAAAGGGGTGGGAGGGGGGAGCTTAAATTTCCAGAGCTGTGTAGGGCGGTGTGGGTATGGATATTTTCTGAAACAACTCATTCCAAGACATGAGGATATATGGCACAGTAAGACTAGGCACTTTAATTTTTACATGTGAGTTTCAAAAATGCAACTGTCTGACTTTACAACAAAACTTTTGAAAGATTTTAATAATTAGGACAAGGAGTTTTAAAACTTGGAAAATGAATGGCAAAGGCTTTACATGGATGGTAATGAAAACATTGGAGAAGTTGAAAAATATCAGGCTACTAGTTAAATATATATTACTTACCAAAAAAGAAAGCAGTTCCTTGCCAGGTGGTATAATCTTTAATAACTGCTGCAAATACTCTTGAGGCTAAATTTGTTGAAAGAATATTAATTTTATTTCACAGTTTGTAGAAGTCCACTGTTAACCCAACTGTAGCGACTATATAGAAACCACTGACAATAGCAGTAACCTCAACCTTTTTTGCAGTCTTGAGTCTTGATCATATGGGAAGTGAGTGTTATGGATGTCATGTGGAATGCACAGTCCTTGTAAAAGATCTTTAAATGATCTTTAAAGATTAGGATTATTCAAGACTAGAGCCCCATGGATTTTATGAGGATCTTATTAACCTCATACAATCTCAACCAAGATCCTTTAAAAGATCTAATTGCAATGTACCATAAGGATCTTGTCAATGCCCACAAAAACTTTTGCAGGATCCTACAAGTTTCTATGGGATCTTGCAAGATCCTTGTCAATGAGTAATTTGCATCTTTGAACATCTTAAACGGTGTTATAAAAGTGGAAATCTGAAAATAAAATAAAATATTATTTAATTAGGTACTTTTTAGGATTTCTGAGATTTCTGAAGAACAAGGTGTTTATATGAGCTGATAAGTGACCACATTAATACTTAAGCATATTTTGGATTAATACAAATCAATCCTTTAACTACAAATTTTACAGATCCAGGATTTCAAAGAACAGAAAGAAAGGGAAAGAGAAATTTCAGCCAAGGCAGAAAGAAAAAGACTGGCAGAGCTACAAGAAAAAATGGCAGAGCAAGCTGTGCTGGACCGTGAAAGGTAGTCGGAGAGTGGTTTGTTTGTTTGTTTTTTTTTTCAGTTATAGCTAAAGATCCCATTTGACTGTCTGCATGTAGGCCAGCCCAAAGATGCCGTCTGTATGTAAAGATCTGAGATCTGGAAATCTTGATATTTCCCCACCCACTCGTTCCTGCTATTCTTTCTTTACACACTCCAGGAGAAATGCATCATCGTGTTGGTTTCTTTGAGATACATGTAGAGTTGGCAGGTATATTGTGGTCAAGGCCTCAGACTTTAGATCTGAATGTCAGAGGTTTGAGGCCTCCTTTCTGCATTGCGTTGTGTGGTTTCTTCAGACAAGGAACTTTCCTAGAAATTAGCACTCTCCTCTACCTCCCCTGTAAGATGTATACTTCATTATCTTGCCAGTGTGTTACAAGCCTTGCAAGTTTTTTTTCTTACGTAATGTAGCTTGCATGATCTTTTTTTAGCAGCTTGTGATAGTTTTTCTTTTATTTTGCTATCTGTTGCTGCCTTTTTTGTTAACATTCCATGTTCCTCAATAAAGCATTTCTAATTGCAAAAAAAAAAAAACTGGTGGTGGCATAATGCTTAAACATGGGTAGATGTCACAAAATTGGAGGCTTTATTGCCCCTTAATTTGTGGTAATATAACCTACACATCAATGCAGACAGCCAAGGGAGACTGGGAGGATTGGGAAGCATTTGACATGTGCAGACCTTGCATAAACTTGTGAATTCTCTCAAACTCCCCTTACATTTCATCAGGCTACAAAAGCATGCACACCATTCTCTACTTCTTACTTGTGTTATTACACTGAGGCTTGAAGTAAGATCTGATGGAGATAATTATGTCCATATTAATACACTGCATGTACAAAGTGAAATTCGCTCCATATTTTTCAGGGTTAAATATCGCGAGGAACAGTTACAGTTACGACAAGAGGCCAAGCAGCAAGCCAAAGAACTGGCACTGGAACAAGAACAAGAAAAAGAGAGACGACTTGACAAACTCAGACAGCAGGTACCTAACAGTGTACAATGTTTATCACTTTTGTGTAGTTTATGACTATGTGAGAAAAGCAGATCTTAGTAAGGGCTGTTGGAATCCAAACAGAAGACTGGGTAAACACGTATTTTTCAGAGATAATTGAGCTTAAATTTGAAAAAAAATGCCATACATTGTTATGTATTTTAAACCTTTTTAGAAGTATGCATGCTTACTGGTAATAGTTATCTGTGAAAAATATGTGGTTACCCACAGTTTTCTTTTTGGAATCCAGTAGCCCTTGCTAAGGTCTGCATTTCCCACATTGTCATAAACTGTACAAAAATATCTCTGTATTAGGAGGCACCATCCTTAAGAGCTGAAGTTTTCAGATAAGGCCCCAAGTTTGTGGTTAAAATGAAAGTTTTGACAAATGTTTTTCTGCCTTCTTTTTTTGGCAAAGTTGTGGAGGGAACTGTGCACTCATCCCACATTTTACTGCTTTGAGAATTACTAGATTTAGATTTGAAAATAGGAAAGAACATACTATCATGTGCCTAATTATTATGATTACTGATTATTTACCCATCTTTTTATTTTCAAGGTACAAGTTCATGTAGAAGATGACCCTGGTAGAATTTTTAAAACAACTGAGGTTAGTTTAAATACCCAGTCCTTTGTTACCAAATTAAAACTTCTACCAATTTTAAAATCTCTGTCATAAAGCTTTGTTTACAATACTTAATAGAGATATTAAGCTAACCTCTGTAAATGTTGCACAGGCATCCAAAGCACGTGTGGCAAGCATGTATGACGAAGAACTGGAGCTTCAACATCCCCTCTTTGCTGTTCATGGCTATGATGACAAGAAGGTCAGTATACTTAAGGCAAATTACAATTTAAATACCTAGTCTGAACTCTTGTGACTGCTGTAGTGTCTATCCTTGGACAATACACTTTGCTTTGCCAATTGTCTCTCTTCACCCAGGTGTGCAATCTCGTCCCCAGGGCTTTCTCCTCGTTGAAAATTGCAGATCGCAGAAACCCCTGGCCAAGGCTGCTGAAATACTCCAAGAATCATGGAGTATTTTGTCATGTGTCACATGAAGAAATGGCTTTTGCAGAGGTTGTTAATCCATCGTCTGGCAGCCCTGTTTGTTTTCTTGCAATCTAAAACCGTTGTTCTAAAGAAACAAAGACATTTCATCATGTTTACGTGACAAAATCCTCACGAATGTTTGGAGCCATTTTGGCAGCCTTTGCCAGGGGTTTCTCCGATCTGCCATTTTGAATGAGGAGAAGGCCCTGGGGACGAGGCTGCCAGGTGTATAAACACCTGTGAACCATAACAGAACATGGAGGAAACTGGAGGGGAGTTGTTATCCTCTGAGAAAGTGGGAGGAAAAATGGGGGACTAGGGACCCCAGATCCCCAATTTACTCCCCCTTTCTCGCTCCCCTTTTAATAGACCCCTCGCCATTAGGTCTGATATGCAGGCTTTACCTTACCCAGTGGCAGTTATTGATAAAATGAGTGGTAACTGGGAGAGAAAGAGATGGGAACTGGGATAAAGAGCATCAGTGAAATGAAGGCAAGTGGGAAACAAAGAAAAGATGTAAAGTGATACATAGTCATCTGCAGTAATGAAAAATAGAATGAGGCAAAACCTGCCAAGAAAAGGGCGGGAATTAGACCAAGGTGTACTGGAAGCAAAAATTTAAAATAGACCACTGCCCCTTCCCCTGCTACCTTTTCCACGTAGTTGGAGCAAGAATCTCTTCCTTGTCTACTCTCTCTACCCCCTTGTCTGACAATGAGCCAGTGGGTCTTCAAGGAGGGGCACTTTTAGCAACTGGAGTCCAATAGATGATATGTGTAAGTGCAAGTTAAGTTGGGAAGCAAACCAGTCTGTTGAAAGTTCCTTTAATGATTTACTGACAAAGAGTTTTGCTATTTGCAATGTTCATTTCTGTCACAGATGGCTAGTGACAGAAGACTGAAGGTGGAGAAAGCCCTGAGAGATGCAGGAATGCATAATTCAGATTATGCGCGAAGGATCATGGCTTCTATAAAACCGCCTCAGGAACCCAGAAAGGACCAACATTCAACTTTGTTCAAGTATGATTTAATCAATTACATGCTATTAATTTCTGTAGATGTCAAACCTAACCAAAGTAGGTAAAATTGTCGCAAGCATTTATTAAAGTGAAAATAGGGTAAAGTTGTTGCTTTTTAAGTTCAAACATGTCAAGGAAGAAAGCAGATGGTAACAATGAGAAAAAATAACCTAAAAAACCTTCAGAACATGTTTTATAACCCAAGACAACAGACCACATTTCACGCCTTGTCATTGTGTTTATTTTCTTATCTCCTTTTGTTTCGATTTCAGATATGACTAAAGTGGGTTTGCAACATCAGATGGCATGACAGGGTCCTTTTTGTAGAATCTCAGAGCAGCAACTAATTTCAAAGCACACTGAGTGATTTTCGTGGAGATGCTTTTTATTGAACATAAATATCATTAAATATATCCTGGATTTGTTACAGATCCTTGGGCACTAATTATTACAAAGGGGTGGACAAATAACTTACTGTCATTGACAGTCTTTTGACTATAGGCCAGTATAATATTTATAACCTAAGGGTGATGGCTAATGCACCCTTTGTGCAAAAGTATTAATTTATGTAGATTTGTAACTTATTTAATGTAATTTTGTGCAATACTGTATGTATGTAAATTAAATTAGGCCAAGATGATATGGGAGTACCCTGTCATTTTAACCATCACCCTGGCTATTTTCTTACTTTTGTCTGGCCTCGAAGATCGAAGACAACCGTGTCATTGCCTGTGTCACCAGTTCAATTTTTTATATAAAGGTTTGCCACGTTTGTCATGCATGATGAAGCTAGACACACAGGAAATAGCCTATGTTAGCAGGCATAAACGGGGAAGGGTTAGGGGAGCGAGAACGGAGAAGAAAAAATGGAGGATAGGGACTGGACGACTTAGCCCCCAGTCCCCAATCCCCATTTTTTCTCCCGCGTTCTCGCTCCCCCTTTATTACAAGAAGTAGAGAAATGCACTTATGCAAGACTGGAGTTGTCAAGAGTAGGTTTTGAGGTTTTTGTTTTCTTGCATGCTTTTAAAAGTAGCATTTGATTTTGAAAACAAAATGTGCTTCCGACTAGATTTCAATCTTATGAGCTCCAGTTTTCTCACCCCATTATATTTTTGGATCAGCTGATCGGAAAGCCAACATACGTCTCAGGCCTGATACTTAATTGTTTACTTGACAACCTTTTTAGTATCATTAACCACATAAACAAAAGCAGATAAGAGCTGATCAATTTGAAAATCATTTTTTTTTAATATCTGCATGTAGATACTAGCATATGTAAATAATATATCAAATATATTGTGTGTACATAATAACATTAAAAAAATTTATTGGTTAGTGGCATTTAGTTTACAGAGTTTGTTCCATTTGGGTGAAGATATTTGTGGAAGTACTGAAAGAATTTCTATTTCAATCTAAAATCTTCAATAAAAAGTGGTGTTACCGCTCATGTTTTAAAGAAGCCACTTTTAAAAGAATTTCTGGGAAAACTATTATAAAATAAATAATATATACATGTATATAAATTACGAAGCCCCTGGCCTTGTCTTAATATGTATGATACAAAAGGGGTACCTTAGTGTAAAGTTAGCATACGTTGTACTAACAAATTTTCAATTTGATAGTCACAAGATGGTATTTAGAAAGAGGTTAGCCTTCACTGAAAACACTGAAAATATCTCTGGAGTGTTCATTGTGTTTTGAAGACCTCAAGATTTAACCTTAGAATCTTATCTTACAACAATTGAAATTGCTATTTCTTTCTATCTGTGAGCCACATGCACTACACAAGCAAAAATGGGTTTGAGCGCTTTTGGAAAATAAAATTTTTCGACAAGTTGATGCAAAAAAAGGTGGTTGCAACAATTCAAATAAACTCAATTCAACTCAATTGGCAGTTATTTCACCTTGGTGTAAAAATTGCAATATTCTACCCCAAGCACATAGCACAGCTGCCAACCCAGTTCATTTAGGCCGAAACATCCATGCCTTCAAGCCAGGCTTGCATCATACAACATCTTTTTGCAAATCTTGAAAATGACACATTTTCAAATTTAGCAATGGTACACCAGGCTATTGAAGAAAAACAAACACCCGTTTCGGCAATCTGCGCCCGTTGCTACAATGCAGCCGCAACAAGCCCAAGTCCATCAAACAGTTTTCACTCCCGTAGTGCATGTGGCTCTCAGATAAAAAGAAATTAACAATTTAAACTCCTGTAAGTTAATCTTGAGGTCTTTCAAAACAAATTGAGAACCACATCCGTTCTGTGACTGAGAAACCCATTCATTTTCTGCAGTTACAAAGTCTTGCACATGATTGGTCAAAACACAATGAACATTTCAGAAAAAATTCAGTGTTCATGGTTTTCTTAGTTTGAGAGTTTCCAATAGTCAAATCTTGCTTCTTAAGCTAGTGAGCCATACTTTTCTTGTTTTTGTGTTGGTTGTTTTGGGTGGGCAAAAGGATGTCCACAGATTGATGAGGCTAAAGACTTGCATGTACTTTCAATATTTCTATGTTGTCCAAGTGAAGAGACCATCTTTACAGTTAAGTTCTTTCAAACAGTTTCCTTTGAGCAGTTCAGCCTCCTGGTAGTGTTTCCACTGCCCATCAGAAATACTTTGCTCCAAATGAGATCCACTAGGCATAGAGCTGTCTTCTGTCTCTGTGAGCCTGTTTGGAGCATTGAAGGCCACAGATGGTTGGAGTACAGAGAAGGTGGCTTTGAAGGTTCCTTTCTGGGAAGCCTTTAGTTGCTGACACAGTTCATATACACACCCTGGCAGTAAAGGCCCAGATATCTCCAGCGTATATAACTGAGAAGAAAAAGAAACAAGGGGATTAACTCCACAAAATTTAAAAGGATGGCTTTTATGCTGGTACATTCAGGACTTTGTTGTTCCTTTTCCATTTTGCTGCAATTTTCAGGCCTCTTGCCTAAAGGATGAGCCTAAAGCCATGCCATGAAATGCAACTCCCTAAAACTAGGCACCAATATCAAAATTTGGGTTCCCTGGGCTGCTAAGCCCATTGGGCAACATTCTGACCAGCATTATGGAAGGCGCCTCCTTTTGTTACTGTGCATACATTCTGCTCATCTCGGGTCTGGTCTGAGATATTCAGGTTTCTTAGAGGGAATTTGCCCACTAATACAACAGTATTTTTGTACAGTTTATGACTGTGGAAAAAGCAGATCTTAGCACTGATTATCAGAATCCAAAAAGAAAATTGGGGGTAACCACATATTTTTCAGGGGCAATAATTATCACTGAAATTATCAATTATTAATTATTGAGCTTAAATTTGAAAAGAAAATGCCATACATTATAAGCTTTTTTATAATTATGGTTGCTTAATTACCTCTGAAAATATGTGGTTACCCAAGTTCCAATAACCCTTGCTAAGTTCTGCTTTTCCCCATAGTCATAACCTTTGCAAAAATAACTCTGTTCATGTACAGGATGCATCGTCCTTAATAACAAATGAGACCAGTGAAAACAGGATACTTAGCTCTCAGGTTCATTCTGGATTTGATTTTGGTACAAGCGTACTTTTGGTGTACTTCTACCATGTTACCACAGTCTTATAGGTAGAGTTCCTTGTAACTGCAGGTCCTAAATGATTTGGCTGGTAAGTAGTTCAGAGCATTCACTATCAAAGCCTGCCTAATTCAGCTGGTTACAAAGGGTAAAAAAAACATTCGGACTTGGGACTATCTACCTGAGACATTCCCTTAGCTTGTTGGTGTTTCAGTATCCCCTGATTCACTCTCAAACTCTTCAAGGTAGCACCATCAAATGCAACAGGAGCCAGCAGTGTTGGCGGCACTTGTGCTAGTGGCCCTGTATTGGCAACCAGGCTTTTACAGTTTAGTAGGAAGTTAAACAGAGCATGTGTGTCAGCTCCTTTCACTAGCACAGTGGAAGTTGGTTGTTGATCAATGGTTCTAAGGTTATTAATCTGATGTGGTGTGATTGTCTTTGGGTTTAGCAGTGGAAACTGTTCTTTGTCAAGTCCCATGCTTTCTAACCACTCCCGTTTGTCACTATACTCATCATCAGAGTCCTCCCCAGGTTCTACTTCCTCCTCGTCATCAGAGTTGTCATCCTGAGATTCAGTTCCAGGTTCCTTTCTTTTGCCTTCCAAATGTGGCATAGTAAAGCTGATTCCTGCAATAAAAAATAATAATAATAAAATAACTTCCTACCTGTAACCACATAGAGCATTTCTGTGAATGATTATCCATGAGAAGATAAAGCTGCAGCTCCAGATATTACTTGCAGCCTTGTACAAATTGAAGTAATGATTGCACTATTATATTAAGTAAAATTGTTTTTAAATTTTTACTAGCATTGATTGGTCTTTGGGCAAGCCTGAATAAGTACATACAGGGACTACAGGACAACTTACTTAAATTGTTTACCTTAAGAAAAGGGGGTGTTCTACATTGTTTGCATGCAATGTAGGTTGTAGAATAAACTTCAAAGAACTACTTGATTTTCAGATGGTCCAAGGTTGAATAGCATGCAATATAGCATTCAGATGCTGTTGCATGCTAAAGCTAGAGGTTGAAAAGAAACTGGACAACCCAAAAGAATCCGAGAATCGATCGGATTACCCATCTGAGAATTACGGTTCACGTTTTTTAGGGTCACCCTCTCTCCCTGAAATACCCCCATGTAAACAAGCCTGTAAAGCAGCGTTTTACCTTCATTCCGCAAGGCATCACGAAAGCCTTTGGTGGTAGGGGTGATGATCACTTGCACGGATTTCTCTCTATTCAGACCTGCAGCTTGGAAAAGCATAGTGTTTTGATTTGCTACTAAATAAAAATAAGGACAAAATCCAACTCGCATAAGATTGAAAACAGAACGAAAACTTGAAACCCAGTCACGCTGAAGGCATCCAGCCACTTCCTCCGAGATTTGAAGATCTCTTTTTGAATTAACTCTGCCATCGACAGTTTGTCGTGGAAATAACTCGAGCCAAGGTAATGAAGGATGCATCCATACTTTTGTAAAGGAACAGAAAGACGAAGGATAACCGTTCAAAGATTTTTCAAGCACGCCGTTAGCGTTAGCCGAATTGATTTCCTTTGTTTGGCAACGAACAAAACTCGAGAGCCCTTCGCCTTCGTCCAAGGTTTTCAGTGTCCCACACCAATTAAACGATGTTGGAGATGTAAACCTAATCTTGGATTTTAAACTCCAGTCTAAGGGAAACGTTTCTGAGCCCCTGACCTCGTCTATCGCGGTTCCAACATCTTCGCCTCTTTCAGAATCGAAGGTTTCCTTTTTGCTTTCAATTTGTAGACATCTTTGTACCTCGTTTTCTGTTTGAAGCCTCTTTGCGGAAGCATTTTCGAGATTTTCGTCCAAACCATCCAGAGCACTAAAAAGCCTGCATTCTGACGTTTTGGCCTCTGAAGCAAGGTTGGGCTTTTTTCTTGGAGAACACCGAAAAGGATTCTTTCGTTTCATCGCTTGTCGGCGGTCATCTTGAACTGGGCCGTTGATAGGTTTGAGCGCGTTTGAATTCGGTAAAGAAGGGCTTTGTATGGACTTTTTCTTCTTAATTTTCAATTTTATAACACTGGAAGGTCTTGCGACTTGAACGCGTCCAGTTTGGGGGGCATTTTGTGCCATTTTTCAGCGATTTTAGTGGATACACAAATGAAACCACACAAATTAACCGGTGCTCTAGTCAACAAACGGATAACTTGAATAAATTTAATTTATAAATTCCGCGCCAAACCTGACGTCACTACTCTAGTGCCCAAGCCTACTCCAACGGGGCCTGTTCAACATACACGGTGTGCACAAGGTCTGTTCATTATTTTGCTTCCTTTTTGGACAAACAAACGATTTTTGGAGGGGATGGGAAGGGGGATCAAAAAAAAAAAGAACAAAATTCTCACTTCTCTTTGATAAAAAAGTCAAAAAGTGCTCCGGGGTGTTGGCAGGAGACAGCAGGGCATGGGCTCCTGCAGTTGCCGTAATCAGGAAAGGGCAGCTTCGCGGTGATGAGGATGAGGGGGCGGCCTCAAAAAGGCAATTCATATGAGCGTAGCGAACAAGGGAAAGGGAAAGGGGAGAGGTGAGGAGAAGGAATGTGATCTTCCCCTTTCTCTTTCTCCTCCCCTAGCCCATCCCCCCCCCCCCCTTTCATTGCCAACCTTTCTTCCTGCTGCACTACTTTTCTGGACAGAACCCAGATGGAAGGTCTTGTGACATTGTGTTAGGTAAATTAGTGGAGCACTAAATCTTGCTTCAAGGCCTGATTTTCAGTGCCCTTTGTTATAAAGCAAAACAAATTAGATTCTGATTGCAGGTTAAATAAATACTGTCCAAGGCAGAGTTGGGTATAGGTGTTTGGACCACACCCAACTCCCCACCCCAACTTTACGCTCTCTTCAGCTCAACAAATCTTGGCAAGAAGGCAACAAATCTTGGCACAAATCTAAGAAGGCCATGTTTGATTATTTTAAGGACACCCACAAACATTTAGATCACTTTACCTTTTAGTTAAATTCTTTTTATATCAATTTCGTCATTTTTAGAGTAATGTTTACCTAGTTTTTACATTATAGCATATTTTAAACTAAATTTTGTAATTTTAGATTCATAGATTTTTACCTTTATTTTTAGTTCTTAATTGTATTATATATTAGAGGGCCACTGGTTTTTCAGTTTTTTACTGTTACGTGTTTACCCTCTTTAAATAAAGTTGATTATTATTATTATTATTATCTCCAAAGGCTACGGTTTGATCTGAATTATCTGACAATCTAAACTAACTGCAGAGGAGAGATCTCTGAGTTTAGCATGTCATAAATAACGGCAGAACTCAAAATCAGCTGAACAAAATAATTACTTTATTTTTCATATAAAATACTTTCATCAAATAAATCTGTACATAACTTTGTATTTGATATACAACTATCAGTAGAAGACTTTTAATGTAATTACTGAACACAGTAAATAATACAAAATTACAAAGCAGGTTGTGACATTAGTGACAACGTAGAAATGAGTATATTATGGGCTCCTGGTATTTATTGCACCCAAATATTTTAATTTTTAAATTGTTAACTTCCATGTAAAATTTTATACTTACTATAATCTTGTGTTAAACTTTATTATATGGAATGATTAAACACTTTGCCAAATGGAACAACAATGTCTCACATATTTTTAACAATAAAGAGTAATCTTTTAAGCAGAAACAGGAAAACATTTATTGGGGGAGGGGATTCTCTCCCAACACCAGACCCTCAACGAGGGAAGTGTTGGTGCAATATTGATGTCAGTGTTAATAATTTAACAAGCTTTATACAGTTAATAACTGACATCGTAATTACCCTCTATGGAGATACCACTATAACTGTTTTTTTGGGCTTGACTGGTTTAGGTGTGGCCTTTTTGTCAGCTGCCTTCACCTTTGGACTAGTCTCTTTCTCTTTGTCTTTCTCAGCTAACTTGGCTATTCTTCTTTCTTGAATTTTCTACAAGATTTCAAGGCAAAGAGGACAGTTATTGTTGATATAATAAATTATTACATTTACCTGAGATTTTAAGAACATCCCCTGTTCTCCAGGGGCTCCAAATACTCTTTTCCCCTCAACAAGAAATTCATTTTACCAGCAACTAAAGGAACATTTTTTACTTACATAACTTGCTACACCATACTGGGCCACTACAGATGCATACAGTTGGACGCTTAATTTCAAAATAATATTACTCAATGTATATACTTTACGTTCAGTTAATGTATTTCCTCTATTTAGCCCCCATCTCACTTTATTAAGCCCCTTCCCCTTCCTATATTTATAAGCCAGCCCAATTCAGGAATAAAAATGTAAATAACCCTTCCTCTAATGAGTCATCCCCTCATTTCACCATCAAATAATTAGTAAATTCACAGTTTTGATGTTGACTAACACTTTGACTGCTGATTTTCTCTTATCAGTTTCTTTGACAATAGGCCTTGAACTCCAAAATGCCTTTACCCTACTTTCTAAAGCAAGACCTAGTGCACAGCCTTTCTTATGAAAATAAATTCTACTTCACATGCAAATAAAATTCAATTTCCTATGAAAGGCCCATGCAGTAGGCCTCAGGTTGATAAAGAAAGCTTCAGAGAGTTTGGAAATGGCCTAGCTAGCTATTGATTGTTCAATGGATTTAATGAGGGATTTAAACATGTAGTCATTTGTCAATACATGTATGAATCATTAGAAATAACTCACCGCCCGGTATTTAGAGATGACAATGTCCTTTATTTGAAGTGGATTCAGTGGGCCTTGCACACTACTTTCACGTCGAATAAACACCTTCAATTTAAAAACAGAAAGGACCCTTTTGTTTCAAATATCTAATATAAGTAACCAAAACACTGTTTTCACATTAACATTGACATCTTAATTCCAATGAAACCGTGTTTAATAAAAATTTACAGTTTCCCAACCATATGTTACCTACATATAGCAAAAGCTAATCAAGGTAGTTATTGAAACAAATATGGCACATACAAATGGTTAACGGCTTCTGTAAAATTTGATTGGATCAAAGTAAAAATACCTCAGTGAAAGCTTACTAAAAAACTATCACATGTGAAGAGATTGGCTGAAAAATTGGTTACAAAATCTAATGGCCACATATTCTCAACCAAGCAGAAGTAAAAGGAAAACCAATTGTTATTTGCTTTTGTATTTGCTTTGAGTTTTGATCGGTTCATTGTGTTGTTTGCATCTTTTGCGATTGACCAAATTGATTACTTTGGGTTAAATTCTATGACACTTAATAGAAAACACCTCTATATAATTATTTAATTTAACTGTGTTCATCATAGTTAAGTACTGTGCAAGCTGGCAGTCAGGTGTCACTTATATCCTAATGAGGATACAGCTGTATAAACAAAAAAAGGGGGAAGGGTGGGGGAGTTAAGGATAGTAATCACTGAGAGTGGGAGAGCATGGCAGACCAACAAGAAAGGTCTAAATTTTAAATGCACTGAAAGAAATATGCTTAATACTAGCATCAAAAGGTAATTTAATTAAGCTTGATTCAATTTTCAGCCAATAGTTAATTTCTGTGCACCAGGAAACCAGATAGTAAGAAAAGTAACCTACAGTTATTAACCAAAAAAAGTCAAATTACACAATCATAATCAAGAGAGACTTGCTGACGCACTATAATTATTTAAAGACAAACTTAAAAAACCTCGACGTTTTGTCATTCAAATTGATACTATTGATACTATTTCAAGTCTTGTGCTTCTAGGACTGGGCCCATTTGTTGTGGTTGTTGTTGCTTAAATGTCCCCAGCTGTCTCCCTAACTCACTCATCCCCAGTGGAGACAAGCAGGGAGGAGACTTGCGCAGGGATTGACGGGAAGGAAGAAAGGTGAGAGACTTTATTTGCTTTCTCTTTCGCTTTCCTCCTTCCCATCACTCCCCATGTGTTGACTTGTTCACTGCGGATGAGAAAGTAAGAGAGATGACTGGGGACAAGTCAGTTGTTGTTGTGCTTTTTTTTTGGGGGGGGGGGCATGAATCAACAGGTGCAAAGACAGATTCTGCTGTAGGTTAGCTACGACCTTGATGGCTAATGGAACTTGTCGTGGACAGGTATAGGAACCTTCACCAAAAATCATTCTTTGACAAATACAAATCAACAGCAAGACAGCTTTGTCTTTACCTTGTGTTTGCCGGTTTCATACAATTCCTCCTTATCTCCAGCTTTGACAGCTATCTCTATGACAAAGACATCAGTCACATATGTGTATCGACCTTCTCTTCTTTCAAACGGTGTTTGTTTATAAATCACTGGAATAAAGTTCACCCTGAAGAAAAGAGGTTGAAGATTAAAGATTTGACTTCATTATTAATAATAATTATAATAACTTTAATTACAAGTCAAAGTACATAGTGGCAGTGCTAATTGGAAACGCTGCGAGAGAGAGAAAGTAACATGGCAAATGGAACACAAACATTGGCTTACCAGTTGGCTATTTACAAGCCAACAGGATTTGAACATGGGACTGCCGTGAAACAAATACAAGTGGTCAGAGAAGGAGACTTGAACCCAGGACCTCCGGATTACAAGTCCAGCGCCCTAACCACTCGGTTACACCGCCTCCCTAATAAACATCATTTTGACCTACTATATCTTGCTACTCCTTTCAGACACAAACTTAAAATCCTTACTGGCTGAAAGCAGTTGCCCAATTGAAGGGCTGCAGGAAAGAATATCCCAAGTGCCTTTTTTTCCACATTTTCACCACAAATATTAAATTATTGCCTTTTGGCAATGAAAATATGTTTATTCTTGACATTGCTTGCTTGAGGTTAATTATTAAAACTTCTAATTATCCATTTGGCCACCCAAAAATCAATTAATAATAAAAACTAAAATTATTTTAATTTATTTTTGCCTGGAGAAGTCAGTTTTAAAAGTAGGATCTTTTTGTTTTTGCACTTGAAAATTGTCCAATCATCTCACTGCAACTGAAAAAGACTATTGCAATGGTCAAAACATGTTTTGTACAAAAATCCAATGTGTAATTTTGTCTTAAAATGATCTGTAAGTCCCTTTAATATTGATTAATATTGATTAATATTGATGCAGTTTTTCTCTTTGACAATACTCCTATTTAGGGGGGTAGGGATGGTACAGTGTTGAGAGCACCTGCTCCCACCAGAGTTGACACCATGTGGGTTAGTTTGTTAAACTACTGGTTCCCATCTTTGATCTGATGGCTTGTCTCTAGGTTCTTCAGTTTTCTTCCCTGCTCAAAAAGCAACATTTCCCCTTTGCGTTCAGAGAGGGACCCCAATGTGAGAAGTTGGAAATACATAAAATGCCTTAATTTGCCAAACATTTCTGGGGGAAATGCAGAGCCCGATTCACACCACTTGAAAAGCCCATCTCCCAGCCTCTTTTATGTAAACCTTGTCATCCACCCATGGTGTTAAATCAAAACTGTCTAGATAAGTGCGCACCTGACAATCTGCCATCCATCTATGAATTTTGTCCACTGAACCTACCTATAAATAGTTGCAGGAACTTTTGGCAAAAAATCTGCAAATTCTCTCTCAACAGTGTCAATGATCCTCCTTCTCATTCTATCATTGCACCGAATGCCACGTACCTTTCCTAGTAGAGAGATAATATTCAAGCATTCACAAACAGCCTGGCATAATTAATTGATGAAAATTGATCATCGGAATGGATATTAATCGATGAAATTAGTTAATTAATATTGATTAATATCGGTAATCAATGATCAATCAATAATCACACCAAACTGTTCTCTTAATTAGATCAACTATCATCGATTTCCATTGATTATCATTGATTGTCATTGATTATTATTGATTACCATCAATTTAATTGACTCGCATTGCATTCTGTCAAAGGCAAAATTTCTCCCCGTTAGCCATCATTAATTTGATTTTGTCCTCGCATGGTAGTTGTCATAATAATCAGATAGGAGTGCCTATCTGCTAATTTTTATAAGCATGAACTTCTCAAGTGGGATAAAAAACAAGCTGGCAAATGCTTTTATAAGTGACATAACATAACATTGAACCCTTATAACATTGAGCCCTTTATAACATTGAACAGAGGTCAGGAGCAATCATTACAAGCTAAAACACAGCTTTCATTTATGGTCAATTATTGCTGTTATTGACATTATCAAGATGATGATCATGATGCATGTGCCACAATAAGAAATAAATTTTATGGGCACCACATGTTAGATACGTATCAAGAGTTTCAAAGTTTGTATTTGACTCCTGGGTCCAAACCATTTACAATGGACACTTATCACCACTGAGTTTTAAACTAAGGCAGCTTACCGGTAAGTTAACTTTGCACTATCAAGAAGTGTATTTCAGAAAATGGCATATTTTGTACTTAGTCTAGCACCAGTTGTTGGAACATAGTCCATTTTACTCTTTAAAAAACAACTCACCATTATCCAATATTCCAGCCATCAAAACACCACCATCAGAATTAAGGAATGCACTGCCATATTTTCTTATGTGCTGTAGGAAAGCCATAAACAAAAAACCTTTAGAGCGAAGATCAGAAAGCATGTAAAAATTTCAAGCCTTGACAGAATATATAATTGTTAAGTCAACAGTAAAATAAGAAAAACATGTACCTCAGGCAGGATACTAATGGGATAATTTCCACCACCAGTTTTAAATTCATGATGGCGACTTTCTGTCACTGGTATGACACTGTCATACACATAATAGGAATTTTGCCTGAAAAGATTGAAAAAGAAATGCATTTAAAATGCACTATCGTGATACAGGTAGTAAGCACTGTCTTAGCTTGGGTGTTGCCCAATTAAGTGTAGTGACTCCAAGTGAAGAGCTTATAAGTGCATAATCAACTGAACAATTTAATGCTGTAAAATGCCCACTGATTATAAGCTAATTGGGTGTGTACAAGTTCGTAAGGGGTTTTGGGTAGGCTTATATATCTATATAATATATAGGGGCCTTTAATCAAGATGGCTTACAACTGGCATTTTTTGGTATATTTTTTGTGACTGTTTCTTTGCATGTCTCCATTTCTTGGCTGGTTTGGCCTCTGTTTTTGAGAAATTGACCTTGAATGCACTTTTCACAGGTTAGAAACTGTCAAGCACACTGGTAGTTAGGGTAGCATGAATTTTATAAGAAAACACGCAGAAGCCAAACCAGGTCAAATGTCATGTGCCAGTTTTTATTCAGAAGGGCACATTTCAATTTCTGGCTTAAAGGTTGTCAATTAATAATTGTAATTAATTATAATATTATATGTTTGCTGACATACAAGCCATGTTGCTATTTTTAATTTTCTTGTTTCTTAAATTGTAATTAACTCATTTACATCATTAACCAAATTATAAAGTAATACACAAAGAGAAAAGCAGCATTGCAAGACAAAGTTTACATTCATTGATTGGTATACATTACATGCTTGCCCCATAATATGCACAGCCAATTTAATTTGTTGTTTGATTTGGCAATCCTACATTCAAGTTGATAATTTAATCAGTTCTTGATACACATATGTTAGCATAAAACAACATGGTAACATACAGGTAATCACAAGTCCCTAACTTACCTCCATTCTAATGTAGATTTCTTCACACTGAAAGGTTCCAAGGGTGTCATAATGTACCTCGCTGATCGAAGTGGACCAGCTGGTGTTGTAAATAAAGATGACTTTACTTCCTGAGTGTATGTTCTAGTTGTCAGTGCCTTTACTGCAACTGCTAGTTTTTCTCTTATTCCTTGGCCTACTTTCTTCACAAGAGAAACCACCCTTGACTTTTTACTTGGTTGGACAAGTTGGGAGTCCTCTTCATGCTCTAAACCTTCCTTCCTTTTCCTCTTGAAAAGGTTCATCTTCTGCTGAACATACAAATTAAAAGAACATTGGCACAAGCCACAACCTTGACTTTGTTTATTTATTTGATATCCCAGGTCTTCCCTTGCCAGCTCCTAGATAAATAATGGTGGTACAGAGAGTTTAATTTAAACAGTGAATAAGCATTTATATGAATGAGTCCTCCGGAATCACTTGTCTGACTGTGGTTGCATAGGATGACATGACAGAACTGTTCTTTCCGAGGTTAATTGAATAAGTTCACATCAGTGATGAATGCTTATAATGCAGGCATTCGTCACTGAGTTTCTACTTGTTAAGAGACCTGAGCTTTTAGATTAGCCGAACCATCCTGGTTGAAACCATGTTTCGCATTTGCCGGGGGCACCACCCCAACACCCTCCCCTCCCATCCTCCCCCCATCCCCCTCTCTCCTGAGTCCAATGAAAGATGCACCATGAGTTATTGTAAGTGGAAAAATGGACTGAATAGCAATAACATGTATTATCACTGATATCATGATAGGTAATTTGAACATCACTTCTTCTCAGTAAATTGTCTTTTAAGAGAGCATCCATAATTTAGGTTGGGTTGGGTGCCAGAGCAAACACAGGGGTCCTTTGGTGACACTTTTTCAGGATAATCCTGGATTACAAAAATTAAAGCATATGGGCAATGTTTTCTGTAACAACAGAGGGAAGGATACACCCTCTGGGTCCCTAGCTCCCTGAGAACTCATACTGAAAATTAAAAGGTTTAAACCACGCATCTTTTTTAAACTGAGCTTGCTGCACTGAGTATGTAACAGGCTTCAGGTTAAATTCTTTTCAAACCATGCAAACACGTTTCATTTCTGTGGAGAAAATTTTTTCGCCAAATTTTTCTCCACAGAAATGAAAGACCATTGAATGAAGGGGCCATTCCATTTAATATCCACACCCCCCCCCCCCCCCCCGATGGAAGAGATTTTCTGAGGGGCCCTTGATCGTCATTTCTGAGGGGGTCGCTGCGTCGGCGCCTTTGAGCATGATCTTTTGATTATTTCCGAGGGGTACAGAAAAAAAATTGGCTTTTTTCTGAGGGGAAAAGAGAATTTAGGCAATTTCTGAAGGGGTGCACGTGTCGGCACTTTTGATCTTTGATTTCTTAGGGGGTAAATTTTGACTGACCTCTTCCATAGGGGGGAGGGGGGGCGTGGATATAAAATGGAATGGCCCAAGCCCATTATAATCGATTTGGACGGAACATAGTTGCATCGACCCATCGATGAAAACTCTCTACGCACGCCAATAAGAATTATGTGTTATGAGTTCCAAATTTAATTATATATGTTAAATTAAGTCTTCAAGGAGATATGTCGATTTACTTGGTTCGATTCCTGTTCGGTTCTCGTTGAGCGAATTATAAAGTTAACACAGATATTTCCGAGGCGATCGACTGGCTGATCCTAACATTAACATCTCTTGATTGTCTTGAATAAGTTCATAAAATAAAATTAAAAAAAAAAACACCTTACCTTGATTACGTCGTAGTTGTGAAATTACAAAGTAGATTTTACAAGTAAATGTTCCTTTTACCACTCACTGCTGATTCGATAATTCTGAACCGTCCCTCGGTCCGTGGTCAGAGTTGGTCCGTGGTGAATTCCAAATTCGACCGCGGAATACAGCCTAGTACCCAGGCGTTCTCTTCTCGCTCACGATCTGCGCCTGGCGCGAAATTTACGACATTTCGCACCAAGTCGAGTCGGGTGAGCAGGAGGAGATTGCCTGGGTACTAGGCTGCGCGGAATCGAGGCTGCAACTACAACGCTCCTATTCGCTCCCATGCGACCATTACATGACCCCGCTGAGATGGGGGACACGAAGCCAGTCAACGGAACGAAGTAGGGACGAAGGAGTGAAGTTAAATTGCGTTTTTGGAGCTATAGTGGAATTTGTGGATGTCACTTGATGAAACGAGAGTTTTGTAAGTTTGGAAAGATTCTGAAAGTGGATAGAGAAAGGCGTGAAAAATCTTTTTTTCTGTGCCTCACCAGTTTTGTGAAAGAGAAAGCGGAAGTACAGTGTAAGCACTTATTTCAAGGCTTCAAAAGATCGAAAAAGACTCCTCGTGGCCAAAAAATAAGCAGGAAACGTTGTAAGTATTCGTTATTCCTTTGGATCGTTGGCTTTTCAAAGAACTGATCACAGCCGTGATCAAAGCATTCCATCCTTAGTAGATATACACTTCGATGTCTACCCATTACAATATTTGTTTGCAGGTTTTCTGTCCGTAATTAATACCAGCAGATTTTAACTCAGGATTTGATGGAACGCTAAGTACAACAGCCGTCGCTGAATCAGAAAGTAAGGAGAAAAACAATTATCTGAATGGAGGAGTTAAGTGACCGACAATCGACGACTAGCGAATGTCAACCGGCGGATGATAACATTGATGACACTCAAATAGTCGAGCATCCATCGCCAGTTACACCGCAATCAGTGAATCCGCTTCCAGATCCATCCCTAGACGTATCAGGCGGGCGGTCGTCGCAGGAACTAAAAGATGAGAACGATGACTGTGGGACAAGCAGCAAGAAGAAAAAGAAAAGGAAGAAAAAGAAAAAAGAGCTAGTGTCAGCTGATATCGGTTCGTCTGTGGATGACAATAATGTCGATGGAAGCGTTGTTTACAGTTCTCCACCTATCACCGGTCAAACTGAATCAGAGGGAAAACGAGAAGGTTTACTTCCAGAAAGAATAAGCGGTCTTCAGTCAGGTGAAAGCGAAAATCCCCAAGAATCCAGCACAGTTACCAAGAAGAAAAAGAAGAAAAAGAAAAAGAAGAAGGAAACTGCAGAAAGCGCTGATCCTTTTTCGTCAACGTACGCTGATGAACATGTTTCTGGTGATGGTGAGAATGAAGCGCGCGCAACTCAGATTGCCAATAACGTTCCTTCACAGTTATCTGTGTCGACCACTGCAGTCCAAGAAACACAAGAAATTGGAAATAACAGGACGGAAAATCACAAAGACAGTGATTTGAAATCTGAAGCAGCTATTTTGAGGACAAACGTAGATAACCAGCAGAGGATTGAAAGTGGTCAGAATACACTGGCTTTTCCTGATTCTAACGTCCAAGAGAATTTAAATGTTCAGGGAGATCCGTCTCCAGCGAGAAAGAAGAAGAAGAAGAAAAAGAAAGGAAAGAAAAAGCAGGAAAGTGATGATGATACTCAGCCGCCCAGTGAAATTACCGGTGCTGTCCTAGCCTCTGATAATCATAGTGAAATGGTATCCGAGACACCATCCCCAAAAGACCAACGTGGCCAAAAGAATGGAAAAGAGCAAGTTAGTTCCCAAGTGCCATTTGCAAAAGAGAAAAGCTGTGTATCAGATGTTATGCCTGAAACGATGCAAGGCGAAAAGGATAGTGTGACAACAGCCATAAGTGAGCTATGCAAGAAAGGTCCAGCAACCAGTGGGTACAGAGATGAAACGGAAGTACACCCTAAACCCGCGGCTAATGAGGACAATTCATGTGACTCCCAGTCAGTTCAAGAAATGTATGTACAAATAAATACTAGATAGGCGTAAAGTGGACAGTTTCACGATTTTTGTGTTTTCTTTCCAATGTCATTTTTAGACCTTTTACAGTGGCAAGCTGTAAAAAATTTTGCATTTTCCAATTCAGTCAGATTAATCTAGCTTTATCCAGTATTAATCACCCCGTGTTGCAGGTAATTACTGTAATGACATTTTTACACGATTTTACATGAGGTAGAGTCATGTCAACAGTATTCAATACATATGACTTACCGCATGCAAAGCAAAGTTCCTTTCGCCACAGTGTATAGTTTGTTTGTTGTTCCATAGCTTGTTTCTTAGGGCCAACGGTAAGTCAGCCCCACAATTGTTGCATCACTCGGCCCCTTAAATTATCCTCCCAGGCAACTGATCTGAATCTTGTTCCTGACAATATGTATGCTTTGGTATTAATCAATGGAACTAGTTAATGTCATTGGGAAATGTAGGGATCAAGAGGTATTACAATAGGCCATTTCCGAGTTGTCTTGTACCTCTTTTTCAAAGCGAGTCCTGTTGCATAGCCTTTCATATGAAAATGAGTTTTCATTCACATGCAGATAAAACTCATTTTCATATATGAAAGGTTTTGCACGAGGCCTCGCTTTGAAAAAGAGGCACAAGAAAATTCGGCAATGGCCTATTCTTAAACTGTTCCATGGGAGAAGCGTTCCTAGGGTTTTCTTCTCAAAGTTTCATCTCACGTGATGGTTTGGTGTTTGTTTGCTATTCTTTGTTTTTCTAGAAGGAACATCTTGTGCATTTTCAAGCTCATTTATGGAGTTGGTCTGAGAGCACTTAGAAAGCTGTTCATGGAAATAAATCCAAAATGGTTCAATCAGCCGTCCGATGCCGCTGGGTTTGACAAAGGAGCCATGAAGCTGAGCAAAGGCGAACTAATTGTTTTTAACAATGGGGACGTAAATGAATGGGATTTCTCATTGATGACAACTGCACTTCTTTACTCTAAGAGTTGTGCATTGGAGATAAACAAGAAACCGGGCTATGCACTTGCCCTGCGGGAATTGAAGAATCTTCGAAACAGGCTTTTAGGGCACCCTTGCACAGAGAGAATGTGTGATGTGGATTTCAACGTCTTCTGGCCACGTTTGTCGGACAATTTTGTCACACTTGGGGCAGATCCAGATGAAATTGCAGAGATAACGCTTCACTCAGGTATCTGCACTTATTACGTCCTGATTTCGACTTATTAAGTAGGCAGGCAGGACGGAAAACGTTTGAATCAGTGGGCTTTATGATGGGAATAAGTGTAGTGAGCAGGGTCCCAAAGGGGACTAGGACTCTGAGGTTCGAGCCTAAAAGCTGTAGGACTTCAGGGTGTAAAGACAGAATAGTTGGGGCTTCATAACTTTCTACTCCAGGACTCTATTAGGCAAGAATTAGCATTTTTGTCTGGATACTAAGCAGAGATAAGCTTTGGCCCACAACCCGAATGTTAAATATTCCACGGCACAAGGGCTTCGGGTACCCCATCTTTGCGACCCCGAGTGAGGTCGATGAACAGTAATAAAGTGACTTGAGTTGATTAATTTACAAAGTCAATACGTTGTGTGATACGTTACAAACGTTTAACGCGTGTAACTCACGTTTGTTTTAATCATTGTAAGTTTAGTATTTTAATGTTATTTACTGTCATACGTTTTATACATGAGCCTCTGGATCGGATATACAGGGCAACCTTATCCCACGCATTCACATTAATAAATTGATTGATTGATTGATTGATTGATTGATTGATTGATTTGAAGTTAAATTAGAGATATCATCTTTGTGTGTTCAACAGTTCGAGGTATAAATGAATAATTAGAGGTGCAAAAGGGTACCATAGCTAGTTAATTCCATTTTATTTTGCTTTCGTGTACAATTACTTATATAAGTTATTTTTTCTGATTAGATGAAGTCCTCTACTCAGGCGAGTACTACAAGCAGCTCTTTTTGACAGAACGAGCCAAAGAAGCCTATTGCAAGGAAAAGTTGGACGTCATGGACAGCAAATTGGATACCATAATTGCAAAACAATCAGCTGAGGCTGCTTTCAGTGGTCCTATCAGCCCAAAAGACCTCGGTGGACCTAACTGGGATGAATGGTTGAAATTTTGTGACATGGTTGCCGATTTTGAGTCCCATCAAAATCAGTACATTCTTGTTACAGATGCTCTCTCTTCTGAAGATCTCGAGTGCTTTTCTGTTTTGAGAGGTGTGTCATGGAAGATGGTCTTAGATTTCGACCCAATGTCAGAAGAAAAAGGATTCTATCGTGAAGTTACGTCCAACGAAGGGCAAAGTAACTTGGTCAGCATGATTACACCAGCAGAGTTAAGAAAAAGTACGATGGGAAGTCTGTTACGTCAGATCGATCCCCAGAAGATACAATGGCTCTTTGTAAATGGAAGGTATAGTGACACTGAGGGGAGTTCACAGTCATTTCCGGATTGGGAGGCCACCTCAGTTAAACACATCACTAGGCTGTTCGGTTGCTGTTCTGATCCCGACAAATTTGACAAGCAGAAACCAGTTGTGTGCCTTATCCTTCCATTTCATCAGGCGACTCTGCCTTATTTGGAAGTAACGTTGAGTCGTCTCATCGAGAACTTTGACGAATTCAGGTTAAGGTTTGTCTCCTTTAAACACAAGCATTGTCACCTAATTTCAAGAAAGTTTAAGGTGCGACACTTTGATTTAAGCCCGAAACTTGTCAGTCTGGGTCTGGCAGAGATGCTCAATGCATCAGCATCGCAAGAATATCGGATGCCGTCTTCACAGGCGGGAGTATCTGCAAGGCTAAGTCAGAATGAATTTCTTTATCTCAAAGAACATCTTCAAATCCTCTACGATGGATGTGAAGATCTTCCGGAATTTTCAAATGACCCTGCTGAGGCAAAGAATTTCTTTGAAGAACACAGGAAATCCTTCATCTCAGGGAATCAAATTTCACTTGTGAGCCTCTATGACAACCACGACGCAAGAAGAGAGATCGGGGTGGATATTCGAAACCATGTTCAGCGTCTTCTTGATCAGGGCTTGACACGATCTTTGATTGTTGAAATTCGGCACTCTCCAGGAACAGGTGGTTCAACCATCGCTCGTCGAGTCATGTGGGATCTTCACAGATTTTACCCTTGTGCCATTTTGGAAATATCAAGCTCTCGCCACTACTTTGATGAAGACAACACCCTTTCAAACAAATTTGCAAACCGCATAACAGCATTGGAAGAAATTTGCCAAACGTCACCTGTGATTCTAATAGACGGACAACAATTAGGCATGAGTGAGGGTCTTTCAAACAAGCTTGTTCGGATGCTCTGCAACAAAGGTAAACGAGCTCTTCTGTTACGTTGTCAACATGGATCAAAGGTCGCCAAAAGAACAACACAAGAGTCATCAAATGTTCACTACGTTTTTGATGTGAATGTGAAGCTGGAAGACTCGATTGCTGATCTTAACGAGTTCCAGTCTAAGTACAAGGAATACATAGCACAGTCGTTAGGTGAAAACCAAAGACCTAACCTTTGCCGCGTGTTTCACTTTCCACTACTTGCTATGATGGAAGAGTTTCGTCCTAAACTCCAAAAGATCATCGAAGATACCCTGGACGAAATGGGAGGCATTCAGCAAGAAATTGCTTTGGTAGTCGCTTTCTTACAGAAATACGCAAACCATGCCACACCAGCCCTTCTCCTTTATGAAGCCTTCAAAGGATACATTCGCGGTGTTTCAGGTGAAAAAGCCACTACCTACGAAGATATCAAGCAACTGTTCACCGAGCACTTGCTTAACCTAATGGTACCGACAGAACCACTTCGACCAAAAGGAAGGTCAAGTGCATTAAGGGAGACAGCCCCCGAAAACTACACCCTCCAGCATCCACTGGTCGCCGAATTGGTCCTGAGAAAGATTTGCCGGGCACAGGAATGTGATCTTTTTGGTGTGGTGAGAAAGTTCCTTCAGCTCCCTATTTACCAACATGAATGCTTCCTCCCCCTTTTTGAAGAACTGTTTCTTCACAATAAGTACGGTAGGAAGCTGAAATTTTCAATATTATTCGAAGAGCTCAAAGGCATCGATTCAGAGCAAGCAGCGCACGTCTTCTGTGAGGCAGCAGTGAAGACGAACAACGCCGCCATCTTTGCCAATGCAGCAAGATTCCTTGCGAAGAAAGAACCTCCATCGTTTTCAGAAGCAAAAAGTGTCATTCAGCAAGCCTTTCATGCCAATAATTCAAAGATGAGGTTGCGTAGCTTGTATCACACAAAAGGTGTCGTTCTGTCTATTGAAATGAAGCACGAAATCCACTCTGGTAAAGTTAAAGACTTGCAGAGGCTTGAACACTTAGCCAGTGAAGTGCTCAAGGCATACCACGAGGCGCGCAACTTTCCTCCAACGTATCCCCATCCTTTAATTGGGGAGGTTGAAGTTTGGCTGGCTTGTATCGACTGGATCATGAAAAACAAATGCAGTCGCGATTCGGATAAGACCTTGAAGTTTCTTACCAACCGTTCACCCGCTTTCTTTCGCACCTGTGTCAGTGACTCGTTTTATCTTCTGGACATTGTGGATGGAATCGTGCAAAGTGTACCCAACTTAACAGATCCCGAGGAGACCCAGAGGCTTAGTAACAGTGCTCGGTTGTCGCTGTTGAAGACCTTTAAACAAGGACTTTCAGTGACTGGACGTAGAACGGACGCCGAAGATTTAATCCAGGCTTGCAAGGCACTTTGCAGTGCTCCTAATTTTCCGAGGTCATCGCAGGTGGAGCTAAAAAGGCTCCAGACTCACTTTCTTCTCAGTGCCAGTGATCCAATCGACGTCTTAAACCAAGAACATCTCGCATATTTGTTGAAGCTCTTGGAAGAACTAGTGTTGGTGGAAAACGAATACCGGCTTGCTTACCATCTTATGAAGGTTTGTGTGCTGGTGACCGGACCAAGATGCTACAGCCTCGAGCAAGGCCTTACTGTGAGCGAGAGGTGGCGGGACTTTTCCCCAAACGATTGTTTGCCTTATTTTTATCAGATGGCCATTTACTTCTTGAATATTCTGGAGGGCAACTCGCTTGAATTCGCGGCAAAGTACATCAAAGCATTAAGGATGTGTCGAGAAAAGTCCCAGAATCACGTTCGAAGTACACAGTCAACACTGTTTGTTGGCAAAGGAGGGCAAGGGATGTCCCGTTTGATCACTCGCAATGCTTTGTTCCGTGGGGAAACTGACTACGCCACAGATGATTCTGAAAAGGTGTCAAAATTTTGGCGGATAGACAGTCGAAGGAAATTGCTAGAGTGCAAAGGACGGATAAGAGTGGAGCAGTCTTCAGGCCGTACTAGGAAGATCCATCCGTACATTGAACTAGTACAAGGAAATCTACATCTCTATGTTGGCAAGAATGCAGACATTGGCAAAGTAGAGAGGGACTTCACCCCTGGCGCTTTGGTATACTTTGTCGTAAGTTTTAACCTGCATGGTCCTGTTGCTAATGGGATAACTTTCTCGTCGCAAAAGCCATTACATGCTTAGATTGGTGGCAGTCATTTGCTCAAAAAACGTGCTATTTGAACCCGCAGAAATTTAAGTACTGTTAACTTGAACTCGAACGAACATATCGTCTTCTACGTGCATCCTTTATTGCCAGATTAATGCAGTTGTTTTGCTAGTGTGTATAGCTCGCTAGCTTGATGAAAAGACGTAACTAAGTACATTTTACAGCAGAGACCCGACTGAGAAAGGAACGGGGCTCAGGCGCACTTTTTGTACAAAGAAAATAAGCCCCAAGATTGCAGAAATGTTTTCTAGTCTGAAACATTTTCACACTTCCTTTTTTATCGCTCTGGGAACTCGACGTACAATAAAATCTGGATTCGCCACTATAGCTTTTTAGAAAGATTTTTCAGTATTTTTTGCACGGTTAAGAATTTTCCGTTTTTTTGTAGTTTCGCTAGTGTGTAATAATTTTGGTAATTTTGCTGGTGTGTAGTAGTTTCACTAGCGCGATGAGCTCAGTGAAAAATCGCAATAACTAACTTTTACAATTGTGTTTTCAGGCGACAATCATTTTTGATACTTAGTCATATGCCACGATAACTAATTTATTCACGGCCTCAAACAACAGCATCTTTGATATCACTTTGTAATTATGTGTACAAGGTTTGTTTGAATGTCTCCCACCGGGAGATTATGGGCATATTTTTTACTGCAGCTATTATACGACTGGACAATATTATTGGCTTAAGATTTATTCGCTATTTGACAATGATCATTGTTATGTTTTAGTTTAGTTCGAGTCAGTCTTTCAGCGTACAGAGCTCTTCTCAGGCCGTTGTAAGTGTACACTACACATTCAGTAAAGCAGTTACGGTTATCTTTTTATTGGCGATTTCAAAAAGACACCGTTTCTGGAGTGTCCGTCTCCTTTAAAATTTGAGAAAAACAAGTTGATAGATTTGGGTGCTCACGAGTTAGTTATAACCCTTTCCCTTATCAACCTTTTTTCTTCCTAGCGTCTTCTCACGTCTATAAATACACCATCGATTCCATCGAACTCATCATTGGCTGTAGTCTGCACTATGTCCGAACTTATCGGCTTGTCAAGTAAAAGTGACGGAAAAATGGACATGCAGATCATGTCCCCGTGCGGAATGTAACATTTGCAATTCTCTGCAATAGCCCTTTTCACAGTTAACTTTTCTCATTTGCATTACAATGTGTTTGAACGTGGATGTGAGGCAATTTCGGGCAATTTTGCAGTTTCTGCCCGAAATTGCCTCACATCCACGTTCAAATACATTGTAATGCAAATGAGAAAAGTTAACTGTGAAAAGGGCTATTGCTTGGCCTTCTGTTTTAAAGTTTATCACTTAATTTTATTTACCGGTTGTACATTAACTTTATCAGTAATTATCTCGTGGGTTAGATAGCAGCCAACAGATATTGTGATCGGAATGGTGCATTCCTGTGGTTATTTTCGTGAGCTCTCGTGTAGATTCGGTGTTGTTCGTGTGATGTTCTGTATTCCCAAGAGAGTAACTTCGCTGTGTCTTCGAGCCTTGTCGGAGATATTTTCGTCATTTTTAGGCGGTGATGTGTGAGGATAACTGGAGTTCCTGCTGACTTGTGTCGTTTATCAATGATTTCACGCTCAGTAGTATTCAATATGTTGCAGTAAGAATTAAGAGAAATAGCGTTAGATCACGGCGAACAGCGATGTGTTCTTAGGATAGTTTTGTGTTAACCGTGAAGCATACACAGTCGATGAGAACAATCGATTTCTGGTTTTGATTACATAATGGTTGTATGGTGCAATGTTTGATTTCCTGATGTGACTGAAAATGGAATTCTGTGTTGGAACATACAATTCACCTTTTGCGTCTTCTGTTCATTGGCAGTTGCTATTTAAGATATACATGGAAAGGACTGCTTTAACAAGAGAAAACAGGAAACACGGATGCAATAATGTATTGTACTATTAAGTTCCTGATATTAAGAGGAGATCTGAGAAAAGGTCAAGCCGGAGTCACCTTAGAGTGCTTAACGTAAGCTGTTTTCCTCACCCTGTTAAAAATAATACAGTATAGTTATATTTAACTTTTGATTGCGTGATTTCTTGGATGAACAATAATGAATGGGTTATTAGATCTGCATTTAGCTGGACTTCATGTTCGGTGGTCTCGGCTAACTGATGCGATTTCCCTGAGCAGTTGCAGATTCTTTGAATTTGTCAATTCGTATATACCAGAATCGAATGGAATCTATGCTCCATTGACTCTTGTAGAGCCTGTGGTTTCGCAAGATCCTACTGTTATTTACGTCCGTCATCTACAGTTTAGAGGATCAACTTAAGAGTCAATTATCAGCCCAACAAGAGATACGAGTAATGAAAAAAAAAACGAGATTTATATGTGAAAAATTAGAGAGAAGAGAGACTGACAAGTGAAAGAAAGTTATAGAGTCAGATCAAACTTATCGTTGATTAACGAAGAGTAAAATATTGGTGAAGTAAAATGCAAAACTCTCCTTGCAGAAAAATTTTCAAACATTTTTTCTGTTAAAAAACTAATAAACAAACAAACAAGCAAAAAACATCAACAACCACGAGATTACCGGTCCGTGGGACGGTTATTTTTGGTTCTAATCGGAAAAGATTCTTTTGTGGAAATCTCGGTTTCACTGTTACGCCATAAAATATTAAAATCGAAACCAATGCATAAAAGAAGCCAAGAATTTGTTATGTTATAAAAGATTAACAAATAAACAACTTCACCAAGTCTCAGATCTGTGCGGTGTTCCGCTGTTGAGTTATTTGCCGAAACGTTCGACTGAAATTTATAGAGCTCAGTATGGAAACGCCATGTTGGTGGAGGGGCACAAACATGGCGGCCGGAAATCAGTGAAAACATCTGGAATTCACTTCTGCTCTTCAAGCGATTATTTTTCTCTCGTGAACTACCATACATTCATTCACCTTTATTTCCCTCTTAATACTCTAATTGTCCAAACTGCAAAAAATCACAAGGAGAGTCCTTTCTTCAGAATAGAACACAAACAGCGGTGATAAACATTGTAAATAAACGCATTTGATAAACTCAGACGTTTCGTATGCTAGACCACATACATTTTCAAAAGTAATCGTTACAGTGTTTGAAAACTGTTTTTATAGTTTTCTTGCATAAGAGAAAGCTTTGTTACGGACGCTATCGGTACGTCATGAGGGTGAAAAGCCAGAAGTTCAAGCAACGAGATAAGTTAAGATAAGATAAGATAAGATAATTTATTTAATGTCAAGAACACAGGGAGTGGTTTCCCAATCTCCCGAGCCAGGGGCTTGGGATACAAGTGTTTGACAGGTGTTAGACAGGCTACCGCGCTGGAAACTTGTGAAAAGATATATTTTTAAGTCATCTTCAACCTAGCAGGCTATCTTCAACCTGGTGGGGATATAAAATCAGAAGATCTCACCAATTTGATGACGTCAAGTGAAAACCACGTGGATGAGGTCAGTGGATGATGGGAGATCTGGTCAGCGGCCTTCCGCACTAAGTGGAGAATAAGGACAATACAGGAGGGAGTGATGAACTCGCCGCTCGGCTGGTTCGAGGTGTCTGGCCATCGTGACGTCACGACGTGAAAAGCGCGCGAGTTTGCCGAGTCTTCAAAAATGGCTCTGGCAACTATGTTAGAGTTCGGGCTACAAACGTATTTTTTGTGCTATTAAGCTTTCAGCTGAGCTTGTTTCCTTGGGTAATGGAATTTTAGTCATCCCTTTTTTCGATATAGGTAAGTGGCTCTTTGTCTTAACGTTAAAATCACACTTAAATAATGTTTTAAGAGTCATGTTTACTCTCTGCGATCGAAGAATTATGCGGGAAAATTGTTATTGTCCGCGTCCCAAAAAGTGTGTTTATTTCAGTTATATACCACAGGGAAACTTGAAACTTGGCTACGGACTAGCCTATAGTTTAACAAAAGTACCCAAGTTGAAAAAAGTGGTATAGTATTTGCCAAAAAAATGATCAGTCCGTTTGTTTAGCTGGGTATAATAGAAGGCGAACATAGAAGGGTATGTTTAGCACTTAAAAGTTAACTTTTCTTACAGTATTTGCTTCCATCTTCTGTATAAGGAAAGAATAGTGATATTCAATTGCTAGGGAAAGAGTAATCGAACTTAGTAAATTTTTGTCACCTCATTTAACCCGTGTAAACTACACTTTTGCAGAACAACATAAAAATCTGAATCAGCTCGCAAATTATGCGGGTGCCTGAGGAAACAAGTCTTCGCTGATCTGGTTCTGTACTTTTTTATGAAAACTAATAGATATATTTGAGTACCATTTGGATCAGTGATTCAGTGATTTATTCTCAATACCTCCAGTTTCCTTTAGATTCAGTTGCTGTCCAGGTTGCATAGTGTTTTAGAAAGAGTTTGACCGTCTACTTGATCCACAACTAGCTACAACTGACGATGACCGTTTCGCAAATAAATTGAATTGGTCCTGTCCTTTGATTTTCAAAGATTAATTACTTTTAAAACAGTCAAACTGAGGACCATTCTAGTAAAGAGAGAGCCTTGTTAACCCTTAACATCAGTAACCTGAGAAAGTTGGCGTTTTAGATAAACTGTGGTTTTTTATAATTATTCGATAAGAGATCAGCAGAAATTTGGCCGGAAAGCCGGCGTGTCAGCTGTTTTGCCTCGCCTCCAGCAAATGTTGTCATCTTTGTCGTTTTTTACAAGATAGTTTAGCAAAGTAAGGAATTACTGTGGGCCATTATTAACTTCGAACCAAGCAGATGAATTCACAGTAAACGTTTCTTTGTATTGGAGTATTCTTCTCCACATTTTAATGATGTTTAAAGCCACTGATCATTTTAATGAAATTGTTACGCAATTTTATTTTCCTAAAATTGGAAAGAGTTTATACTAGTCTCCTTCACAGCCGCTCGGGCCGGAGTCACGCAACGCTCCGGGGAGCGTTGCGTGACTCCGGCCCGAGCGGCTGCGAAGGAGACTAAGTTTATTCATATAAAAGTTATGTTTTTGTCTCCAAGCGACACATCTTAGGGTTTGTGAGATACAGCTTCTGAAAGGTGATCTTGATCACGATTTCAATCGATCGACCAAGGCGTCCATGAAATCTTTTGAGTGTTATCGCCAATTGGTTATTTTGCTTTGAGGACCAATTTGCATTAAGAATACTTTTTATGTTATAGCATGCACCCTCCCTTTCGTTCTTTTATTGTTTTGATCTGTTCTTTTTGAGAAACTGGATTGTAAACATTTGCGAGGAAGCCATTTGTTAACTTTCCTTTGAATTTCCGTGGCAGATTTATATGTGACGTCACGATGGTCAGACACCTCGGTTTTTCATTCGCCAATACCGGCGCTTGTGCCCAGGCCCAAGTTCATCACTCCCTCCTGGGACAATATATGTCTCCATACATAAGGTACCTACCAGAAATCCAACATGGCTTCCAGTGGCTGCTGCAAGTGTATGATCGGTCCTTCGATTTTAAACGCTGATCTCTCCTGTCTAGCCGATGAGTGCAATAAATTGATGGAATGTGGCGCGGACTATCTGCATCTGGATGTGATGGACGGGTCAGTAACCCTAATCAATCAGACCATTACTACTTACTCGCAAAAAACGCGTTCTTTAATAATCTTAATAACCCTCTGTTTCCGGCTTTTCAACAGTCATTTTGTACCAAATTTGACCTTTGGGGCTCCGTTAGTTAAATGCTTGAGGAAAAAAGTACCTAGTGCCTTTTTTGGTGAGTATTAACGTAGAAAGTAACATTTTAGCCCTTGCTTATTACTATTAGCCGACTTTGAGTCGTGGACTCGTGGCGAGGGGCCTGGGGTAGCCCTCTTATGTTGTCTTTTGCGAAACAAAAATAAATCCTGAGAGCAGGCTTAGGTCCGGGGAAGAGCTCAAATAGAAAGGTGTAGGGAGGTGCAGTGGAATTTTTTATTTTTTTTGCAAAATATTATTTGAGAGGTTGATGTGTGGTTTTCTCTGTCTCTTAAAGGCAGAGTTTCACCGTTCAGCGCATGTGCGAGCGATGACTTAAGCGCTGTCAAGATAATTGTTTTAGACCAATTAGAAGCGCGTTCACAACTCTGGTGTGGCGGGATACGGAGGTAAATTGTTATAACTTGTTGTCGATGGTATATGAAATGACAGGCCAAGCATAACCTGCGATCAGGCCGAATTTTAGCATCGCTCTCATATTCTCTTATGTTGGTCGCTCGCTAAAATAGGGCCTGATACAATCTCTCACAAGAGTTCGTGTCGGCGGCCAAATTTTGGCCGCGGGAATCTCGCAATCTGATTGGCCCTTTAACAATAGAGCTGTCAACGGAAGTAAATTGTCAACGAGACTCGCTCACAACCGCCAAGTCTGCCAAAGTAAAATTTGTTGCTCTAATAAATTCTCATCGTTCTAGGAGAATTGTCACCATTTCTTTCTCTCCTGAGAATGGCGTTCGGTTTGACGCAAGCTGTCTCTCACCTGGAGCAGAGAAGTACAGCAACAGTGAAGTATGTATTCCGTTTTATCGCATCATGTCGCGGAATTTTCATTTGACGGCTTTCAACTAGTATTGATATTAAAAACATGAACAAAGTAGTGGCTGTTTCCACGTTTTACGAAACAAAACGAACAGCAGACGAGCAAGTGTCTTTCGCCAAGAATGATCAACAAGTCAACCGATAATTCGGTAAACTTAACGGTAAACTGATGTTTGGCGAGAACCACAATCAAGTCGATTTCATTCATGTCGTTTTATTGATCTCTGACATTGACATCAAAGGATCTGACTAGTTTTATAATAAATGTTCTTCGTTTTAAAATTCGCTGCTGCTTGCGCTTAGAGATAAAATTCGCTGCTAATTTCAAATATTTATTACTTCTCGAATTAAATTACAAAATACTCCTTTGTTTATAAACGGTTTTATTTATATCTTTATTCTAAAGAATGAAACTGAAGGTATTTCTCTTAATTGCCCAAGGTTTTTTACGCAGAAAATCGGTGACAAATGGGAAGAGAATATTTACAGATACCACCTGAAATGGGAAATGATTCAAGCATGCAAGCATATTTTGGTACATGACAACCTCGTCGTGTTTTGAATTTTCATTCAGTTTCAGCTCAGACAGAGCAACCATGTACAGTACTGGAACCTTCAAGTTAGCAATCGTGTAAATTTGAGTACTTGTGCCTAGAAGATATATCATAGCCTATGATTTTCTTACTTTACCGACATTTACGTGACTTTCTGCGAATTGCCGTTATGGGAAATGTGCATACCGAGGATCGTGCAAGCAGAAGAAATTTTGATTGGCTGTTTTGTTGAATGTCAATCAATCAAAAAAAGTGGGCGGCAGACGTTCCGTAGAAGAATTGTATCAGGCTCTATTTTTCGTTTCGCCCGTCCCGCCTGAATGTTTCACCGAGCGAAACGAAAATAGAGCCTGATCGCAGGTTAGGCCAAGCATGACTGCCGCTAGTTGTTGAAGTTATTCCAGCTTTCAAAATAGAACTTGCTCACGTACAATCGTAACAGCTTTGTCCCTTTGATCAAGATGATTTGAAGGCGGCACAGCGAAATTGTGCCGATAAATTGCGTGGTTCTGTTTGGAGTGTTTGATGTTCTTAGAGCCGTTTGAAATCTTTGTGCCTCTGTGTGTGCTAGTTCTTTGGCAACTAGTTAGGTTTTTGGGCTCAGTTTAATTGCAAGATTCCTAAAAGCCACTTAAAAGAGTAACGTTTAATTTATGAAAGGATCCACGAGTTTCTTAATATGTAATTTGATGTTTGCTTGCGGTTATCTGCAAGACATGTATCTTTCTTTATCACGGATGTCAGATCCAAATTAATTATTCTGAGACTCAGTTGCCATCTCTTTTGATCATAAAGAAGCTACAGCTTCTGGCGCTGTTGTTTTAACTCCACTTTCGTGGTTGTGGTTAAAATAGAAATAGAACTCTTGCACATTGCACCTCTGTTGTCTTATGGCGGACTACTAGCATCCAACTGATAGATCTCCAGGAGCAATTCGGACAAATTATTGTTTGACCTTCTTGTGATGGTCTGTTTGTAGTTCTTAACGATTTTCCATTTGTTAATTCCGCAACAGTTAAAATGCTGGTTCGTAAGACTCAAGGATTCTTCAATCTCGTGAATGTATTGTGTTCTGCCGTCCCGTCGTCAGTCTACCACGACGTCTCTTCTGACCATCCATTGACTAAAATGCCGATTTCGGCTGCTAAATCACTTTCAACATTATAAAAATCGAACTAATGTTTACAACAGGAAATAAAGACTACAAAAAGTGGAAAGCGAAGAGCGGATGTGCAAAATTAGGGCGCGATTTCAACGGATTTTTCCACCATAAACTTAGTTCGAATTTAGTGTCGACCCGTACAATTTATTTTTGAGCCATTCCGCTCGCGCATGCGCTTCTCCGTGAACAGCGGACTTTAAATTGAAGGAAAACAGCAGCGGTTTGTGGGTGTGGAGGGTGGCCGGAGGGTGACCGATATTTCAATTTAACAAGTGTAAGGTTGATGAGACTAATGAGTTGCAACCACTGGTGGTTAGCCATTTTTCTTTGGCACAAAGTGACTAGGACTCCCCTCAATGTATGCTATTCCATTGCCCTTTGACAGTGTTTGGTTCTGATTGTGAAATGTTTGCAGGTATCCATTTTTACTCTGGTTTATTGCATTATGACACAGACAAAAGCAGAGACCATAAATAAACCACATACCTTCAAATTTTATGTCCAATGCCCTAATTAATCACTTGATTGTCATGTTCATCATCATCATCATCATCATCATCATCATCATCATCAACAATCCTTAACTCACCAATGGTTGCATAGGGTGCAAACAAAAGCTGTCCACTCTGCTCTGCTTTTGGCTCTTTACACTTAGTTCGGGCTTCTTAACCCAAACTCATTACTATCTTTCTGTGCTAATCTTTTCCATGCGTCTCCTTGGTGTGTCTTTCTTTCTTCTTCCTGCTGGTGTCTAACTGAATGCTATCCTGCTGTCATCTGAGAAGTCCTTGTGTAGAACATGTGCACTTGACTATTTTACTCCTGCCCAACAGTGGACTGCGTTTTTAAAAAATAGTATTTTTTAAGTGTAAAACGTGCCACTGTAGTCCTAAAGAAGCAACATCATCGTAGAAGGTGACAGTAAGATGAGATGGTTCATTTTTCTTTGTTTTAGATATGCACATGATGGTTGCAAATCCAGAAAAGGTACATTAACTAGAATATTTAATAAATTATGATGAAAATATTGCATTTTGCTAGAGAAGATTTTTTAACTGTTTAAGTCCTACCATATCATCTGGAAAAAAAATTGAAGGTAATAATTTGGTAGTTAAATAATATTGTTTTCTAGTGGGTTGATGACATGGCTGATGCAGGGGCTGATCAGTACACGTTCCACATAGAAGCAACAGGTAACAACTTATTGGTGATAACCAAGGAAGAAAGGCTGTTGTTGTAGGCTGTCCTATATCTTTCAATTTCAGAATGAATATTTAGATCCCTCATGTTGATGTCTATTTGCTTTTTTTTCAGAAGTTTTTCATTTGTGACAAACTTGTGCCATACACCTATTGCTTCAGTGATCCATGATGCATGATCCTTGTTTCATAGACTGCATCATATTTCAGGGCTCGACAAAAGTCCCGTCCGGTCATCCGGGACAAGTAGAGTTTGAGGTCGGGCAAGTAACTTTTCAGGGTCACTTGCCTGACGGGAAAGTACTTGGGTAACCTTCCATCAAATTGCACTTTGAGTCTGTCAAATAAGTGACAAATAATTAAGCACTAACAGCATACACAACTGTTAAGCAAAGCTACAAAAATTGTTAAGTCTGGTCTAATGATTTTATCAGTTGATTTGTCAGTCACGTTATCGCTTAAAATGACTTTTTCTTAAACATTTTGTAAGATGTTTAGTCTTAAAGTGCATTGAAGCAACTTAGTTTTGTGCTTAAATTGGAAAGCATTTTTCAATTTTTAGGCAAAAATCTACTAGCTGTTAGCAGATTCTTTATGCATCAGTCTTACACAAAGGATTCTTTTCCTTATTACTAGTACAATTTTTTTGGGCTGCATACCACACACCATATGCAGACAGAATTGAAGCAAGAGAGTGGGGTAAACATATAAGCTTGAGCTTGCGTTTTATAAAAAATTTTGAATGTGTTGATATCTGTGGTAACTGTAAGTATATATCAAACAATCGAGGGCCAATTCAGGGTTATAAATACAAGCGTATTTTCGTGCTTTTCATGCTCTGAGGTCTGGAAAGATGTCGATCTGAGAACTACACTGGTTGGTTAGCACGTGATCAAAATCTGCCTGGATCAAATTTCTTTTCACAACGAATGTGCATTTTGAACGTGGTTTGTTACACATTTAGACCAATGCTTTATTTAACCGTCAACGTCTTCCAAATTTCCTGGAGGGTTTTTCTAATTCACTTAATCCTAAATTAATACCTACTATTACTAAACTCTGATCCACGCTAACTTAGTGCATTCAGTCAGTAAACATTTATGTTGCATACTAGAACAGTATCATGAAATCAACAGGAGGATAGTAAATTGGAACAATCTCCCACATTATATTATAGAGCAAACCGTTCAACAGAAGGAGAGCGATCACTCATTTTAATTGAGCATGAAAAAAATTTTTAAACACAGGCAAGTGGGAAATTGGCTTGGGCAAGCAAATTCTGAGACTTGCTTGCCTGAAGGGCAAGCTGGATGTATTGATCACTTTTCTCACTGAAAGCACTCCAGGAGAAAACCAAATCATAAAAAATAGACATTTGCTCTTGCTTTAGGACTAATAGCTAGAGAAAAGCAGCCATAAACTTAACAAGCATGATGTACTGCGGCCTATGAAACATGCATCACTGAAGCAACCTTTTTTGAAATAGGTGTATATCATGATCAATAGCTTGACTGAATGTCAGATAGTTCAACGTTTTTGCTCTATGTAAACAAAGGCATTTTCTCAAACTTAACTCAATTGTGAATGCAGTTTAAATTATATGCCATGCAATAACTTACAATTAACATTACTTTCATTTTGATTCCATAATATTTTCAGACAAGCCACTTGAATTGATCCAGCAGATAAAAAAGGCTGGAATGAAGGTTGGTGTTGGGGTGAAGCCAAACACACCCATGCAGTCTGTACTGCCGCTTGTAGACCTGGTTGATATGGTTCTTATTATGACAGTGGAACCAGGGTTTGGTGGACAGAAATTTATGGCAGATATGATGCCAAAGGTATAACTATGTCGTACTTTAAAGTGCGCATAATCTTGTAATTTGTGTACTTAAATAGGTATTTTGTTAAGAGTTGGGCATCAAGGCTTGGTCTCTTCATGGTGTTAAGGTGGCTTGCCTTGATCTTGTAAGACCACCCCACCCATCATTTGAACAGCTGATACTTTACTGTAAGAGCTTGGTAGGACTAGCAGCATCACACCTTTACTATGCATTGAACCAACTTTCCAAAAAAGCTAGCTTGATTGTAATTGGTGTTACCACAGCAACAATGTGATGACATGCATTTTAAACGTTTTCTACTTTAGTTAACATCTAGGCTTAAACTTTTAAAATGACTTTATGTCCCTTGTAGGCCTCATGTAGGGTGGTATGGTCTTAGTAGTAATGGTAGTAGTAGGTGAGCCAACTTGATGAAATGCTGGTAGGTAACCCTCCAGTGGAATTGCTGTTATTGCTTCATGCTACAGAAACTGGATCTGAGCACAGGCCTTGATGAGCCATCTGACTTGATCAATTCAATAGACTGGCCACAAGATGTCACCTTTACCAGTGAACACAATTTTGACTGGCTACTCTGAGTATCTCAACCAATTTTTTGTTTTCTCACAAACAGGTTTTGTTTTGCCCATCTGTGAAAACAAATTGCCCTTCTGAAACCTTAATGAAACCCCTGCTTCAACATGAATGAATGTTTAGTACTATCCCAAGGCTTTAAAATCAGTTATTTGATAATTGGAGGTTAGGCTTCTGTCCTTCCCTCAAATTTTTGCATCACCTATTATATTTAGTTACTGTCAGTATTTTCTCAATTAAATGCCAGGGGCATTTATTTAAAACTAAACCTCATAGACCTGGCATTTATTGGGGCATTTATTCAAGGCTCAGGGTTTGCTCAAGAAAATATGGTATGTTCACTTGTTACCCCACCGTCAGGACGGGGTCTAGTAATACCCGTTTTTTTTTTGGTGTTTTTCTTTGGTGGTCACTTGCCCCAGACCTCCGCTCGGTCAAAACAATACTTGCCGGTAATCTTTGTTCGTTTAGCGTTATTTCGCCAGAATTTTCATCAAAGTTGGTGTAGAAAATTACCGGCGATTTAATGGCATGAAAATTCCTTCGATGAAAGAAAGAACGAAGGTGCTAGTGAGCTTTGAAGCTGGCATGAATTTGCCAAAGTTGCCCTGGCATGTAAACATTACATCACTGAAACACAAAGGCGATTCAGGGAAGTCCCTTGCTTTCGCCAAGTTGAATAATTCAACAGTGAAATGCAAGCATATTTTTGGCAGTTTTGCTTTGCTTCGCCAAAATCTTTAGGGAAAGTTGTGTAGAAAAGTACAAGAAATTCAATGGAGTTGACTTCTCTTCGATGAGAGCAAGGACGATGGTGCTAGCGAGTTTTGAAGCTGGCATGAATTTGCCTAACTTGTCGTACTCACGTAAACATCACGTGATTGAAAGACAGAAGCCGATTCGGGGAATTTTCCTTGCTTTCACTAAAGCACTTATCGAATCATGGCCTAAAAGTAGACTTTTACGTTTCCTTTTTCAGTAGATAACCGTTCCCTTTCAATTTAAGGATAATTTTTTCTTTATCAATAAATCTATTTAAATTTCCGTGCCCTTGTTTAATATTTAGAATTACGCTGACATGTCATTTCGTTTAAAAAGGAGAACGTGACGTAACTGAGTCACGCCATGGTCAAAACTATTTTGTCACATTCTTCTTCGCGAGTGCTAGAACAGGTGGATGACCGAGGAATGAGGGAAGGGAAAGGTGTTCATACTATAAGGGATTCATGATATCACAAGGAGAAGGGTGCAGAGAAGACGTTGGGGGGGGGGGGATGGCAGCACACACGTCAAACGTTAGAAAAATCACCAACTTCAAAGCTTTATACCACTTGGGCACATATCTTGAGTGACCGTAATGTATTTGCACCCCGAGGGGAGGGGGAAAATGGCGGGGTCCAATGCCCCCGGGGCTTTTCTTGTTAGACAAAGAAATGCCCTGAGCACTTAAAACAAAATTATTGTTATTTGGTCACAAAGAAGTGGATTGTGCAGTATTGTGTTGTACTAAAATCTTCCAAATTAACTACCCCTTCTACATGAAACTTGCAGGGTGTTAACTTATTTGTTTTGGGTAACATTCAGAACTTGTTGATTCAAGAAGGGTTTTGCATGAGAGGAGGTATTTCATGTCTTTAAATGTAGTTGCATAAATGAAGGGCTGAGAGCATAACCGTCTTATGTCGAATTTTAGGCTGTTTTATTTTTTGCTCAAAACTACTTCAATTTTTGCATGGGGCCTTCAGTTCATTCAAAGAACACTGCCCAAAGTTTTTTCCTCTGATTTGCGCATCTTTCACATGGGGTACTCTTGTAACGTGTGACGGATGTGTGACCGTCTGCTGGTCCCTTCACACTCTCTCTGTGATTAAGCTTTCAGCCCTTCAAATGATAACCTCTCTACACCAAGGTTCTTAGGCCGCTAGTTTCTGGTCTTGCCATACCCCTCTGCCCCCCACAACAAGTAGACAAATGCATGTGTTCTCTCCTTCGTGTCTGCATATCTATACATTGTCAATTAGTATATAATAATATGTACAGAACCACTATTTAAATGGGTAAGTCCTTTTAGCACTCAAGCCTTCCTTTACAGTGCACCTTAGAATCAGATTTTCATATTCAGTTTGCTTCTCTTCATTTGCCAAGGTTAAACATCTTAGAACCAAGTACAGAGTTTTGAATATTGAGGTGGATGGAGGAGTTGGACTTGCAAACATAGAAACAGCGGCTCAGGTTACTATTTTATAGTCTGTAATGCACTCATATCAATTATTTATCGTGTGGTACTAAATTTTTGTGGGAGTTTAATTTTGTAGATTGGCGATTTTTTTGTTTTGTGGGAGCTAATTTTTGCGATCGGAAAAGACTGGTCTTTCTTGATAGGAATTAATTTTTGCAATTTTCTGGAAGTCGCGTTCAAGTAGAAATGATCACATTTTCCTTTTTTATTTGAGGACATGCAAAAGAAAGTCGGGGAAAAAAAACAAACAAATGTAAAACAGATTAATCAATCAATGTCACTCTATTACAAATATGGATCAGAAACAACTTAATGAGTACCACTTGATGTATTATCCACCAAGGTATCTATAGCATTTTCTCCTTCAAACCAGTATTTTTGTACATAACTTCTACAGAGGAGTAAATTTTTGCAGAAAAAAAATTGTGGTAATATTTTATTTCACGGGAACTTTTCTTGCAGATCACGAGAAAACCCGCAAAAATCACAAAAATTAGAACCCACAAAAATTTAGTGCCACACGGTATTCTAGTAAATTTGCCTTGTTACACCAGGAAATATCAGCAACGTCAAATTTTCATTATAATTATTATTTGTTGGATTAATTTAACATTGCAAAAATTTGATGTTGTCATAAAAAGAAAATCGCTTTTTATTAGCAGAAACGTTGAACATTTTTTGGTCACAAAATGTAGTCCTCCAAAATTGTGGCACCTCTTTGTCCATAACAAGCAGCCCAATGCTTGGGCCAAAATTTTCACCATCATGACAGTTTGGCAAACATAAGAGAAATGGAAGACTTCTTCAGTTTCCAACATAAGCGAGATGATGTGTAACCTGTGAGCCATAGTGTAGGAGCATTGCAATGCTGCTAAAGGACTCTAATGGGAAAGATGAACTACTGCAAACTATTTAGTAACATAAATCTATGTAAGTTACAAACAGTTTCTTAAAAGCTTTTATCGAAAAGAAGGGCCTGTATTAAAAGGACCTTCTCTAAAAATCTGTTGTCAAAACTACTGAAGGCTCAAACACTTCTTAAAAAGAAAGGAAAAACCTGCTGTGAAGCAAAGTATACTGCTGAGTATCTTCAACTTGTTTTATAACTCAACCCTTAGCTGGAATTGAAATCCTTATCCCAACCTCTCTAAACTTCAACCTCATGGTTAAGTCCACAGTCTGTATTAGTCTTAGACTATGAGCAGACTCTCATAATGCTCTGGGATAGTCAAGGGAGACAAACAAGCGAGCGAGTGCAAAAATCGCCTGCGGCGTTGAAACATGACGCATGTGTTGAGCTGCTAGGCATGTCTTGTTTCAATACGGCAGATGGTTCAACACGGCAGGTGATTTCAGGCGCACTTGTATGTTTTCCTTGACTATCCAGTCAAGCGGAAAGAGAGACTGCTCTTAGTGTACATTTGTCTCACACCCAATGAATTCTGTTAGCTAAATGTTTAAATTCCACTTCTTTACTTGTGTGCATAACAAATCCCCCATTGTAATCTTCTGAGAAAAGAAATCTGTGAATGGGGTCAAGTCAACCTTTGATCATCTACATTATTTTGTGCACCATAAATGTTTCATCTTGCCCGACACCTTCCTGTGCTATTTTCTTTTGTTAGGCTGGAGCCAACATGATTGTATCTGGAAGTGCTGTTGTCAAGAGTGATAAACCAAAGGAGGTGATAGACACTTTGAGAGCAGTGACGGAAAAATGGATAAAGATCAACAGTGAAGCAACTCAATGACAGAATTGCCTTAATTTCATCTAGTTTGTCTACTGCTGGGAAGCAGTGTTGCATGTCAAGGTATTGCAAGATATCAAGCAAGTAATGGCTACAAAGAAGGGAAGCCACGACCATGTTGTGACCACTAGTAAAGAGTGGAAGGAAAGTTTCTAAAAGAATCAGAAATTCACTGCCCAGCAATTTTTCTATTTGACTTGTTTTACGAATGGCTGCTTGTGGCCCACTTGTACAACAATATATTTCAATAATAGCATACTAACTCAAAATCAGTAATCAACCACAAAGTCAGGAAGGGATTCGATTTAACACGCATATTTGTTTTTCTGTAGCTCTGCTACTGACAATAATTTGTACAGGATGATATATATTTTTTTGCAAATAAACATACACTGTACATGGCATTTCTGGTTTAATTTCATATTTAGGTGGACTGAATACCCCAATTATCCCTATTGGGGTCAAGTGGTTGACAATGGATACCTATCTCACTACTGTTTGAAGTGCATCCGATTTTGCGACAGGTATAATCTCACGAGTTTGTAAGTAAATTAGAAGGGTTCATACTAAATACTTGTATTTGGTGCTGTAATAACCTGTGTCGCAGACGTAATCTAACCCTTGCCTTCTTAACTGAGTGCTTAGTTTCATCTACGACGCAGGCTATAGACACGGGGTGTTACTTGTATTTGATGATGAAGAAACACAACACAATGATCAATGTAATTTGCACTGTTTTATTTTACATTTACCCCAACAATTCACATTATATTACTCCCCTTAACAACAGTGCACAAAATGACACAATACAAGTGACAACAAAATTAATTTAGAGATACACAAAAGTCGAGTCTAAAATAGATGTACAACTTTAAAGTTGAGTTATGCAGACACTTTTTAAGCATGGCCTTGCCAATAGAGAAAGAGGATCTAAATTCATTTAACATTATTTTTTTTGCTTTTTATTGGACAGATTGAAGGAATCTGAAACTAGTTAAGGTTAGGTCAAGAAACTTTCCATCCACATGCAACCACTAGTTAGGTGCTATTAAATACATCAAGTGAAAAATACCTACTTATTTACTGCATAAATTAGGCTAATATTAAAAATATTATGCATTGGTCTTTTTATTTATTACTGCTTAAGTGGACTGGTGTTTTACTGTCTTATAAAGAAGTGTAAGAACTCACGTTTTGTCATCTCAGTTGACACTTCAACAAGATACATTTTTTAAAATACTTGAACAGTTGCAACAGCCACCTACATGTATGCGAGTCTCAAATGAAATGAAAACTTGGTGTACAGGAAAAGAAAATCCTTTGAAAACCAGTCAAAGTCAAAAAGTACTGGGAAATTCCATGTATGAGACATGCCTTAGAACTAATATCCTATAAAATTCACAGGACTGCTAATTCAAATGACAGGCTTTCTTCATATATCTCTACCACACAACATTTTTTATTTATTTTTGGAATTATTTAATTTCCCCTCATATTTATGCACTACTTTTAGTAGCTGGCCCTTGCTAATCACTGCCCGGATGTATTTACTGCTTTCTCTTCACTGGTTTGCTTCTTCAATCATCCTCCTTTTTCTCGTCACGCAGCATGTACCTGAAGAATTTAAGCAAAGTTCTCTAATCTTAACATAGTGATAATAGTAATGAACAATTGGGAGCAGGTTACTTGCTGTAAAAACTTAGATATGTACACCAGACTATGGTCAACTTTTTTTGAAAGATAAGCCATTGTCTTGTCTGAAAACACTACTAATTATCGTAAAAGTATTGTGGTATTCTTAATAATGATAATGATAACAATGATAGAAGTTATAATTTTAACCAGTAGACTTTCTTAATAAAAGCAATTTTTGTTGTCACTGTAACTGTTAGTTGTTTCCAAATTTTATGTGAAAGCTATTAACAACCAAAAAAATCCCCTTACCAATCAGTGATGGACTGAGACAAATCCAGTTTGCTGAGGTCAAGAAGAACCTGAAGCAAAAACAGCAAAACACTCTTAGTATGCAAAAAACGAAACTTTTTCCTAGGTGACATGCTTTTGGAGCCCAAGGGAGTGCACTTGCTGGAGACAGGTTACTTGTTAGGAGCAGAACAACAGGAACTAACAATAAGAAGATGGTGAAGATTCAGAAAAGGTGCACTTATTCTTGGAAAGCAGAAGCACTTGTTGGAACAAAGCATAAGATTAAATCTTTATGGAGGAAATACAAAATAATGCTAATTACTACATGCCACCTCATAGCCTGAGAAATAGCCAATGTTTCAACCAATCAGAAACACTACCAAGATCTGGGTAGTGAACGTCATCAGTATGGAATTTCTACGCCCATCACTCAGACGTCGTTTTGGGAGGGCTTAAGTTGCGACCTCGCGAAACGTCCGCTGTTTTCTAAGGCTACATTTGACCTCAGAGGTAGAAGTTTTGCACAGTTTGCTACTGAAGCATTACCTGACCCATGGACGTCTTGCTTTTTGAGAAAAATGAGACATCATTCTTAACAGTAATGTCTAGTGTGCGTTCCTTTAGTTGATCCTCTGGAACAAACCAGTCAAAGCTGAAACAAAGAAACATCAACAAGTCACACAGAAGCAACAAGCTGGACATGTCGCATTTAAGAAGAAATTGTTACAAGATTAATTAAAAATACTTTCTAATTAGTTATTTCAGGGGAAAAATTTGGTCTGTATGCAGCGAACCAACTGTAGTTTACCAGTAAAATCACAATTGCCAAATGATCAAAAATTGTCATACTTACGTTTCATCAAAAACTGGTTCCAGTGTGTTTTTCTTGACATCACTTCGTCTACGGCCACTGCGAGACTTGTCAGGTAGAAGATATGCTCTCACATATGGGTCAGAAAGACCATCTGAGTCACAAGCCAGCAAGTTCCTGTATGTTAGAAAAAGTGTAACATTGAAACCACCAAGTTTATAAATACGAGTCAACTGATGGGAAGTTAAATGAACTTCACTGGTTTATTTCAATTCTAGAACTAAATGCTGCTAAGTGTGGACCTAAAACAATATTTCAAGATCTTCTATGTCAAATTCGGATGTACTGTAAGAGACATTGTTCTTTAAGAATGAAAAAGCTGCAATCTAAGGTTTAACTGAACTTTGTCACTAACGTACCATATTTTTCTTCAGGTGGGGTGTAAGGGGTATGAGGTATTTACCCTTTCAATCCCAGACACACAATAAATTGTACTGTGGCTTGAGCAATTGAGCCTGTAATTTAAGCTATAATTTTCCTATGGTAACATTTTCAATATTTCTTCCAAAATTTAAGAACGTTTGTGAAATTTATTCACCAACCTTGCTTGGTGTACCATCACCTCTAGCTTGCTGCCTTGTTTGTTGTAACGAGTGGTGAGGCGGATGTCACCAGATACAGTTCTGTTTATGCAACAAATAAAAATAACACTGTTCTGATAGACTAGTACACATAACAAACATACACGTCAATTCACAAATCATGGTTATTTGAGAACACACTGGCCACAAAATATGCCAATTTTGATATTAAAATGCAGCTTGATTGCAAGGCTTAAGGGACGAAAACAAAGCAAAATGAGTAAACATGTTTATTAATAAGTAACAAGATTAATTCACTTCTCTTCTGTTTTTGTCCCTTGAGACTTGTCACCGAGCTGAATTCTAATAATATCAAAATTGAATGATTATCAAAGACATACAAGAATCTTCCAGTATCACTGAAGCATGTTTCAGTATAGCAATGATAACCAACTCTTATACGACAGACACAATATTACATATTTAGGGCCATCTGCCCTAAAAATATTACATGTTAATGCTGTAGTTCCAAGAACGCCTTCAGAGCTGTCAATATGGTCAAGGGGCTAGGGATTTTCTTCTGCCTATCACATTTATCAGCTCGGGCTACTTTATGGCAAACAAGACATATCTACTACAACAGTCAGAGTACTGTTTTTCCTTGCTTTGTTTTCCGTTTTCCCAACAACTACTTGAAAAATTAGGGACATTCCTGGCCTTTCAAAAGCTAGCTCAAAACCATCTGTAAGCAAGTGCCTTAGTGACAAACATTTCAACAGAAACTTTGTCTGAAAAAGAAACCTTGAAACAGGTTGATTAATGAACTACTCATCCATAGACCATACCTTTGAATCTTCTGAGCAGGTTTTCTTCGCCTTACTGTGCTCTCCTGGCTAGGAGCCAAACAAAAGCAGAAAAAAATGCAGCGTTTTAGGCGACCGTTATCTGACGCGAGACTGCAAGGGTTGCGGCATACAGACAGAAAGGAAGGAGTTAAAGGATAGGTTAGTAAGAGCTGTCAGCATGTTGATGGTTATTCTCTATTAGAAGAAAATAAGTTTAGTTAGTACATGCATTAGGCTTTTATTTTATGACAAGGATTAATTATTTTTGCATTAATTATCGAGTTAAAAATAGAAAATTAGTCTTATGTGCTTAACCTGTACAGTGTGATAGCAACTTTTAAATGTTATCAATGTTTACATTTAATTCATTTGATATTACGCTGTTAGCAAACTGTTGGGTGCTCTTTATTTGGAGAAAGTTTAGATTTAAAAATTGTAAGGTTTTATTTACCATTTGTGACTATTAACTACACAAAAATATTTAATAAGTTACTGTGCTTAATGTGCAAGACTGGCTTTTTAATTTTAAACAAATCTTAGCATTAAAATTAATAATTATACATTTAGTTAAATTTTTTCTCTAAAAATTCATTCGTTGACTATGACATTAATGATAACTACGTGAAGTGTAAATTTTTAATTACACATTCTTGTCAATAATTTCTATAGTTTTAACAGTTTGATGAAAAAGCTGGCCAGAGAGAAATGATACATACTAAACTAGAATATTACTTACAGAATTACTGATTAGCGGTTAAAAGCATTTTAAATGTTTAAAAAAAACACTTAGTGTATTCAGTCAGTTCAAAACAGAAATCGAGGTCTGGATTTCATTAGTTCAAAAGATAACTTTGCTATGAGTAGGCATGCCTTTTAACTCAATTTTAGAGCAATGGTGCAGCTTGGCATTATCTCAGGTACTTAAACTTTGTTATGAAATCGTTGGAAAAAATCTTAAGATAATTTCTTAAGAGGACATCATTGATAACTTATCACATGAAGAGCACATACAGAATGCATTCTTGACTGGTTAATCAGAAAATTAAAGTGGCCAGACAGGTAATGCCTGCAGGCATAAGAACAATGGGCAGAGGGTTGGGGCAAGTGAAAATATGAGACCAGGGAAGATGTGGCCAGGATAAAAGATAAAGGAGGGGGGTGGGGAGGGGAGAGAAACATACTCCCTGTTCCCGTCAAATCTCTCTCAGTTATCCCAACCCTAAATTGCCGATCCAACATGGCAGCCAAACCCATGAGAACTTAATTCACTGCAGTTTTCACTCAAGAAAAAATGGTGGCAATTATAGATTAAGATAAGTATCACGTTTTTCTTCATTGCATGGTAAATATTTTTTTAAATGCAACTGATGATTCACCTCTGTTTGCTGCTTGGCACTTCACTCACACCGCCAGACTGCAGCTCATCTGCAGCAATCATATCAGGTTTCTCACTGTCATCTTCTTCCTCCTCGTCTGAGGTGTCGTCATCCCTTGTGAACAAAGCCTTAACACAAAAATCATTACAAGCATAGGAAAAAAATCCCTGATGGGTATCAAAATTGTTACCTTCTACCTTCCTACAACCAGATGAGATGCTCTAACACTACACTATAAACAAACTAATGGCAAGCTGCTGTACATGTGGTTCAGTGGTTAGTACATCCATGCAGTGCAAGGCAAGTCACAGGTACCACTTCCACTTTTTACTTATTATGTGACTGAGCTAGGACAAACAATCTATACTCCAAATTTTATCTTGTTACACAAAAAACACAGTCTGCAGGTAACATGTCGAGCTAATCAAGGCAGGATTATATATCTTTTAATCACAACATTTGACCTTTGTGCATGAAACTTCATTAAAATTAACTAGACATTCAGATGAAAACATTTTACATTAATCCAACATTGGCTAAAAAAGTGATGTGACACAGGTATGAAATCACCTGAAAGTTTTATGACAACCCAGTACAGGTCAGCATGTGTTGCATAAGTGAACAATCACAATCTTGATGAAATATTTAAATTCAAAATTAAAACCTCCCCTAGAAACCACCTCAATTTAATGCTGCAGCAGGTACATTTTGTTTACCTTCAGCATAAATCTGCAGGTCAAGGAACTGTTATGGCCAGAGTCCTTGAGAGGGAAGGGCTGTTCAACTGTCATGTTCTCACTCTTGAGCAGTTGCATCAGTGAGAATTCCAGTTTACCAATGGCCTTCTCCTTCTGACTGTCAACAATCTGTTGTGAGAAAGAAACAAGGCTAATATTACAATCAGGATTTCTTATCACCAGGTAGCACATGCATTCCCTGACCTTTTGTTGACAACAACAATTTTCCACCATTGCAAGCAATGGTTTGCAACATCAGGAGATAGCAGACTACGGTCTAACATACACCTGGGACTACAATAGGTCTAGGTTAAGCTTTTACACTGCCAAATTAGAGCTTACTTCAATATCCAACTCCTGGTATTTTGGATCATGGATCAGGAAGCGGAATGGTTCCTCCCACACAGGGCTGATGGAATCTTGAATGGTCTGAAGTACAAAATTTCAACAATTATTTTTCATGAATTTGTCTCCACATTGTGTCACAGTTAGTACATGAACATCAGTCAAGCAGCTCACTTGTGGCTTACCCATCAATTACACCAACAGGTGGAGTTTTTGGAAAATATCTCTCCCTAGACCAAAATTTATGTCACACTTTTGCTGAATGGAAAGATTTATTTGATATCCGTTCTGTTATGCAGCTTTTTTCTCGGACAAGATTTGTCCACAATGTTGCTTTTCTGTGATGGTGGCTGAAGATAGAGAATTCTTCTTTGCAAACTTTGATGTCAGTTTCAGTTAATAAACAAACACAGCTTCACTTGTTTATTAGACAGGATTTCCTGTTTAATTAAGCAAACTTGCCTGTCTAATTAACTAAAAATACCACCTTTTTCATTATTAAATGGAAATTACCATCTTTTTACCTTACTATACAGAAAAACAGGTATTTGGTATAAAAGACATGTAATTTGGTGTCTGGAAACAATCTGACACCTGTTAGTAGTTTTGATGTTAAGCGCATCTGATAATGAGCGATCAGATTTACTGTTTGCGGGCTTAAAGAAAACAGACTTTGCTAAATACATTGCTCCTAAGAAGTCACCCACAGCCCAGTTAGCTGAAAGACAATCAATGTTAAAGAGGGATTCAAAGTTAACTGGGGATTTCATATGAATTTCACTGAATGAGAAGGATTTTTAAAATGTTATTTGCACTAGGTGGAGACAAGTTTATGTCACAACAACCACAAAAAAAAGCTTCAAATACTGTCAGTAATTTAAACTACTCGCTTGGATTCTACGCTGCCACTATAATCTTTTCGTTTGGACAACAGGGTCCTTTGGAATAAATTGACTGATGAGAAAACTGAATGAAATGCAAAGAGAAAATGAGCTAGAGGGCTGCAACACATATAAAAGTACAGCTAGCTAGTCAAAATGATAGCAGCAAGACAGAAACAAAAAAATACCTTGCTCTGGAAGGTAACATTCCCAACAGTAAGTTTACAGAATGCACTTGTTGTCCCACGTGCAGGATTTGTGACCTGGTAATCAAAACAGCAAAACATAAGAATCAACAGTGACCTCATACCACTTAAGATATTGCAGTTTGAATCCTACAGTTGTACAGTTCAATCAAACTTTTTGACGAGTACATGCAACGCAAAACAGTGCAGGTGGTACAAAGAAGACGTTCATGTCCAAAGTTGGCACAGTCAGGTTAGCATTCACCAGTGAGCTATCATAATCCACTGTCTCGTGTTAGTTCACTTTTTAGTTCTTATCTCTTGCATAAAGGGGACTTTCAGTTTTTCTCTTTCAACAAAACCACAATTAATAATTAATAATATTTATTTCTCAATGGTACTGATTATTGATTCGGAATAGAAGGGCCCTAGGTTTGTAGGTTGTGAGAATAGATCATCAAGTTTTACTCTCATTCAACGTTAAAGGTTGTTTATTGTATTCTTTGCATTACTTACTGGGAGATTCTTGGCAGAGTCGAGCTTCACAAACAAAGCAGCTGTGGCTAACATCTCCTCGCCTAGGACAGCTTGTTCAGCCTACGAAATAAACAAAAAATATTCTCTTAAATGTACACTGGGCAACGGCCAACCAAGAAAACAATACACTGAACCTCTTTTTGTCAAGTGGGGAGAAATACCACCAGCAAGGGGATTGACTCTGCCTTGATTTGCAAATAAATTCTCAGAAGTAAAATTTAACAGTAACGTATGGACAAAGGCAAGGAGAAGTTTGGAGCTTGGGAAAAAAAAGGTTAATACTGTTGTGTAACAGGTATCCATACCTGCCAACCTTATAAAATCAGAAATAGGACCACCCCCTACCCCCTCACCCCAGTCCTGGGGTAAAAAAATTGCCTGTACTGGACTGTTTTAACATTAGAATTCTCAGGTGTTGTTTAATGGTCTCAAGCACTTCATCTATTGCACAAAACAATAGGATTTAGAAGAGTCAAGACCAGTCCTTAACAACCCAGTTCCAAATTTTTACAAAAAAAATGTCTTTTTTCCCTCTTGAAAATCAGAATGTACCGATTTTTTTAAGGTTTTGAAACTCCGATTAAATCAGGATGGTTGGCAGGTATGGGTATCACCTGTAAAATAAAGATAGCATACTGCATATTGCAGACGGAGGACAATGTAAATTGCACCAGCCATAAGGTCAGCATTGTGCAGTTTACATGGACAGCAACTGTGTACTTACTGGTGATAGATCCTCAGGTTTAGGTGTCAAAGAGAACCAAGTGCACCGCAAGTTGATCTGCCCACTTTCAACATTCTCAAGTGGAAGCCACTGTATTGCAACAAAGAAAAATAACATTCAGCTGGTTTTCCACACAATAAACATTCACAAGTAAATCTTTACTAGCAGTAACCAATGGTTAGGAAGTGCGGGTGGAGATGTGGGTTGGGAGATGCGATTAATGTTGAGTTCTGAACTAATACAATGCACAACAATTAACAGCAACAACAATGGTTTGTTGACACTACAGTGTAACCACGATACAATGAAGTGCCAGGGAACTGGCAAAATGTGTTTGCTGTGACGGGGGTTCATTATATCAGGGTTCTTTTCCATAGATTACTGTAACTGGGCTGTACAAGATTGATTGTTATACTGGGGTCTTCATTTAAAGGGGCTTGTAGTGTTGGAGTTCAACTGTACTTTGCACCAGAAGTGAATTACAGACTGAGTGTTTACATGAGCAAAAAGAAGGTAAAAATTACAAACAGGGACAGGATTACAAGAGTTCTACATTTGAGAATCATTACATACACGGTCAAGGTTGTTACAGAATATCTCAAAACCAACTTACCAGATCAACATTGCCTTGCTGGACAATGGTAGCAATGTCAGCTTCAACTCTGAAAAGTAAATAAAATAATAAATAAATAAATAAATAAATAAACAAACATAAATAACCATTTAATTAACTAACAAACATGTGGCCTTACAGTGTGCAGTCACATGGTATATAATAACAGCACTTGCTCCCCTCCGTTAATTATCAGCAGCGTATTACTTACGTTCCAAGGCTCTCATCATCAGATGCTTTGTCCTCATCAAATACAGCAATCTTTATTTTCTGGCCATGTGAGTTGTCAACAAATGCCTGTAAAACAGAATAGAGATGGAAGTTAACCAATAAGAGTCACGATGAACATCTTCGAAATGAAAGCCTCTCCACGATGAACACCTGCATAAAAGGGACACCTCTTCTGAACAGACTCTAACACAGCCCCCAATGGAGGGGGGGGGGGGGGGAGGGGTACTCAGGTAATAAGTGACAGGACGGTTAGAATGAGGCCAAATATGTGGACCCAAAATTGTCCCATTAGGCCAAAACTGGGCCCACAAAAAAATCCAATGGTGTAGAACACGACTTAGAAAGGGCCTTTTCATCTGCATAAAAAATCCAATCCAAGAGAGTCCAAGACAGTTTATGCTTTCAACTTTACTTATCACGCTCTGACAGGCATGGAGAACAGAATTCTCACTTAAGTCCTTGGTTCATTTACAGAGAATTCTCTCTGTTAATGAAACTGAACAGAAACATTAAATTGAGAACTTTGAGTTTATTAGTGCTTCGCACTATTTTGTGCTACCCTCATTAAATAAAGTTTTTATTATTATTATTATTGAGGTTGCACTCTTTCTATCAACCCTAAAAAAAGTCCTGCCAAAATCTTCCAACCCAAAAAAGCCCCAAGAAGACAGACACCCCTCAGAAGACACCTTTCTAAGATGGGCACCTTGCTGGGACAGACAACTTTCTAAAGTAAAGACTTCTCTAAAATGGACACACACAAAAAAACAGACAGCTTTTACAAAGGGACATTTGCCGAGACGACACACAGAGTTGGCTCCTGTTGTACTGGTGTCTAGATTGCTTTACCTTCCTTTATAATGAACACCTCTCTGACAGATGGATGTATCTGCCCCTGAGCATCTCTGTTTTAAAGGAAGTTACTGTATAGGTCACACAATATAACAAAACTCATGAATAAATCCTACTATACCTCAAAAACTTCATTCCAAACAGGGTTCAAAGTGCTGTCCTTTGTCTTTGTTTTGAAAGTTTTAGCTCCAACTAGCAATGGCACAATAATCACCATTAGACAGAATTTTCATAGAATCATTATCAAATGCAAAAGATCACAGATTACTACTAAAGAAAGAATTTACCATAGTATCTTATTTTCCCCTATCCTCTAACTTAATTACAGATTATCCAATACACAAACCTCGGAGTATAACATATGGGTCTGAAGACCCTTTCTTGAACACTCCAATGTCCTTTTTGACTAAATCTTTGCCTTCCAGAACTTCAATTCGAAGAACACCCTGAAATAGCACATTGAAAATTCATTAAAAATTTCCCATAAATTTTTACATTTCCACTTCTGTAGGGAGACAGGGACATACTGGAATAAAATGAAATTCTTGAAATGGCTAGAAACAGGAGAACTATTACACAACATTTGCAATAGTTCATAATATTTTGAAACAGCAAAAGCACACAGAAGTAGGACCTGCCAAGAAAGTGGTGGGGTCTGGGAGGAAGTAAGGGGTGTAGAAGGAGAAAGTCTCCAATGGATGTTGTCTTTTAGTCATCTTCAAACACTGTTGCCTATCATCTTCACTACAGTTGATAATCACATGCCAGTTACTGGCTACAAAATTAATGACAGCCGAGAAACACGGTTACACCTTAACCCTTCAAACCCTAACACTGATGGAATTGAAATTTCTCTTTACATTATCACTACCTGTTCAAACATTCAAGTGATGAGAATAAAGGAAGTGATCACCAAGGATACGATGTCTTGATATTTAGACAAAATCTCCTTTCTAGCTCCATAAGTATGTATGGAAAACAGTAAAGAGATTGTCCATTTTTATATCAGGGGTTAAAGGGTTAACGTCACTTACATCAGGTAGTGGGTATTTCAACTCATAAGGATCAACATTGGTCAAAGGAACTGTAATCCTGTTAGGAAGAACCACAAATCCGGCTACAACATCGTCAATCACTCCACGAATGATGTCACTGAAAAACAGATGCACGTTTTTTGTTAGTTTTTCAACTGCAAGTTCCTTAAGAAACATAAGGCCTAAGAAGTTTCAGCGATTAAATTAACCCATTAACGTCCGTGGCAGCCCGAGCCGGCCTTGATTTTGTGCGTGTTCGCTTTTGGCCCCAGCCTCCCCTAGAAAGGCTTTTTTGGTCCCCTTTTGTCCTAGTTGTCTTTGGGAATGCTCAACCAATCAGAATCCACCTACTGCGCATATATTTGAAGGCTTGAGGGGGTCCTAGAAGGGAAGACTTCTTGTCACTCTCCAAGAAGATCACATTTCACTCAAAATGGCTGTCGTGCTCTTCACGCGTGAATTTTCAAGGTGGCAATATCTCACTCTCGGAAGGAAGGATTACCTTTTGAAACTTAAAAACCGAAAGAAGAAGCTCTAAGGAACACTCGACAAGTTAAGCGATGGAATTTAGAGCTTTTAGAGCGAAGAAAACATCTTTCGAGGACGAACAGCCGTTTTATCAAAGCGAAGGACAATCTTCCATCGCAAGAGATTTTTCGAGCTGCGGACTTTCTGGGAAATGCTGAAGCACTTCTACGAGTCTACGGTAGAGTAAATTACACATTTGATTGTAAATTTTTACCGAAATAACTTCTTAATTGAAGGATTCTTTGTATTTCTCAAAGTTTTCATAAAAGTTTTGAAAAACGTGCACAGTTCGCATCAGTAAATGCTCTTCAAAATAACTTGCACATCGAGCAAAATCGCTTGCGCGTAAGCTTCCCTCGAAGAAAGAATTGAACGTGTAACGAATAAAGGCGTGTATTAATAAATGTATTATTTAGAAAAGCTTACTGTCTCCTCTCCTGTGAATCTTCGTTCGTGAAATTTCGAAAAATAGTAATCTGACCTAAACAGACACAAATCCTCTGTTGTGGTTTGATTTCACGTGCGAGACAACATGTGAGATCTCTTGCGCAAATTTTCAAAATTTTGACTTTAGATTGTATTTTTGCCTAATGCACCTATCAATTTAAAGCCGGCGGGGGGGGGAGGCAGGGCATGGGGTGGGGATTTGACATTTTTCAAAAATTTGCCCTCAAATTCCCTGCCCACGGGCAAACCATTCCAGTCAAATCCACAAAAATTTCCCCACCCCGGGTGGCATATTGCTGTCGATCATTCCCAGGCTGGATGCAAGAAAGACGCAAGGAAAACAGGAAAACTGTATAATTTTCACTTCTCAACGTTACTACGTCTCCAAAGGTACTATTTAATAAAAATTCAATCTGCGTTTAATACACTGTGTATATCGAATTACAAAATCAACAGAGTCTTTAAGAAGCAGTTCGTGTTTTCTGCAAAGGCTGCAGAAAGCATAGCATTTGAAAAGAGCAGTCATTGCAGCGACTGGCCCGTACACTGATCATTTGCATTGCCAAAAAATCGACTTGGTTTCTCTTTATCCCTGTTTACTTCGACACTGCAATGTCTAAAAACGTTCAAATCAACAAAAACAAACTCTAAATTAATCGAAAATATGGAGATAAAACGGTCAAATTCTTTGATTATCTGATTCTCGATCTCGTGGACATCAATTATGATTTCAAGGACGTAGAGCGCATGCGTGACGTGGGGAAAGTAATTTCGGTCCCAGTTTCTTTCGTTCAAGTTGACGTTCAAACAGATCCACGTTGGGCGAAGACAAATTCAAATATCCCCTCCCCTGGGATGGCAAGATCAGTCAAAAGCCCCACCCCTGGGCCAACAATAACAATCAAATCCCCACCCCATGCCCTGCCTCCCCCCCCCCCCCCCTGCCGGCTTTAAATTGATAGGTGCATAATTCTTAATTGACAACTGATGTATTTTATTCGAAAGTTAGAAATTTTAACTATTCTAGATCAAGTGAGTGTTGTTTTTTCGAGCCTATAAATTGTCGTTTCGTACTGCACATGGGGTTGTTTATTACAAACTGCTAATTTAGCGAAGCGATCCAAAAACACGCAGCCGGTAATGGGTTAATTTCTGGAAAATACTGTCAAGGGAACAGCCTGGGGGGGGGGGGTACTCCCATATATAAGCTATATGGGTACATGCCACTATAAAAGGTAAGGTTTCCAAGCAGTTTAGCCTGGGATAGGGTAACTATATAAATCACAGGGATTTGGTCTAGAATAGGGTATCAGTTATGGGGAAACTTAGCAGTGTATGAAGAATTTAGTCTAGAATAGGGAGTGAAACTCGGGAAAGGGGAGGCCAGAGCCAACATGACGAAGTGCTGACTAAAGCAGTTTACTGAATCTTGTTTGATGCCATCAGGGCTGACAATATATTGGACTTACATGTATTTTAAAACATGCATGGTGGAAGCCTTTTAACATGACCACTGGTGTAACAGATGTTAGTCATATAAGCAAGGTGTTCGGATTAAAGAGGTTTTCAGGTAAGAGAATGACTGTATAAGCTTTTGTTCAGGCCAAAATAAAGTGGTTTAACCCTTTAAGCCCCAGTATCAACATGTACATTCTCCTCACTGTTGTCCACATATTTCTCATGATACTACTTGGGAGAATTTACTTTAATGTCAAAAGATTTTGCCTTAGGTGATCATTTACTTTATTCTTATGACTTGTGCGTTTTGATCAAGTAGTGTTATTATAGGGAGAAATTAGGTACCGATCACTATTGGGGACAGATTGCCACCCTGTATGCCAGAAATTATAACAGTGGCAATGCACTGTTATCAAAGAGATTACGAGGACCATCTTGAGGACTGTTGAATCCCCTTTAACAGTTAGAATACTTTTCTTGGCATTTACTGTCGCAGTTTCAATTATCACCCAACAAGAAGGATCATTTGCTTATACACTTTACAGAATTCACGCTAGTCAGAAATTTTAAACCAAACTGCAAAGGATGGCACAAGGACGACATACCTTAGACCAGGAATATCAAGAATATTTGCCAAATTTGTTAAATCAAAGTCTATGTCCTGGTGGAAAAAATAAATAAAAAAGGATGAAATCAAATCACAATGGTTTTGAAGATTCCCACCTCCATCACATCCCAACTGACTAAAATTCCTGTTACAAAGTGCTGTCAACGTTAACTTACAGGTCTGTTCAGGAAGAAGACAGAGACTCCACCCACAAGGGGAGCAGCTGGGATAAGAGGCCGCAAGATCACACGCAAGCTTCCACGTATCTGCAAACAGCAAAAAGAGCACAGTGAGTCTTCTGCATTTCTCTAATCAAATCTGCAAAACCCAACAGAAAAGCTACATTGCATACATAACAATAACTTACCTGTAGATCCTCAATGCCAACAGTAACACCCTTAACTGACAGCTCAAAGTCTGAGTCACCTGCATAACTACAGCAAGCAAAACACAATTTTTAAATGCTGAGTTTTCCACCAAGCGAAATTCAAACAGTGATCATTACTGCCCAATAGCTTTCATATGAATGGTAACACTTAATGGTTTCATCCACTGACCCAAAAGTTAGAACCATCTTCTACAAAATAAAAGACAGCACCATGGGGGAAGTAAGGTTCTGTCAGTAAATTTCATTTGAATGGCCACAATTTAGGATTTTGTTCCCAAATTTACAAAGCAGTTTCAAGGTTTAATTCCTGCTGGGGAAAGGGCAAAACATTAGCGATTCTTTATTGTCTAGTTTAATTGCACTTCTAAAGGAAAATTTTCAGGAATCGAAACACTTATTGTAATTGGCTATATTCACCTAAAGGATATTACACTACAAACCTAGAGACAAAACACAAAAGTCCAAACAAACGTACTTACATCAGGTCAACATCCATGATAATCTCATTGCGGTCAACATTATGAGTGTATGTCTTGATGCCACCAATACGGGGAGGCTATGGCGAAAACATGTTAACATTTAACTGATAAATAAATAATAATTTTTTAGTCCTTTTAAACCCAGTTCAAAAGCCCGATAAACACTGCACTAGCATTTCAAGTAATGAAAGTTGTTTCTGATGTTATAAAACAAAACAATACAGGAAAACCCCTCATAACTGGACACCCTTAGGACCATGTTTGAGTGTCCAGTTTTTGACAGGTACATTTGCATTCATGTCCATTAAAAAATTGCATTTATTTTATCTGTGTGCAGCATGGACCACAAGTGAGAATCTCTAAGGACAATATGCATGTTAACAGGAGGTTAAAAATGCAGTGTCCATGCGTTGTGTAACCACAAGTGAGCGTCTCTAAGGACAATATGCATGTTAACAGGAGGTTAAAAATGCAGTGTCCATGTGTTGTGCAACCACAAGTGAGCGTCTCTAAGGACAATATGCATGTTAACAGGAGGTTAAAAATGCAGTGTCCATGTGTTGTGCAACCACAAGTGAACATCTCTAAGGAGAGATTTTTGATTATGGGAGATTTAAAAAAATGCAGTGTCCATGTGTAGCTGTGATCACATGTACAAATGAGCATCCCTCAGGACAGCTGTAGACTAATTAAGGGTAACTGTAGTGTCCGTGTATGGCTGAGACAACAACTGCATGTCCACATAGCAGAGAGAACACTGTTTCTGTTCAACCAAAACCAAGACTCATTGTCAGCCCACTGGAGGTGTTTTCCAACAGTAGGAGACTGTTAGCTGAGGTTTGATGGTACACATACAGTACCGGTCAAATGTAAGTTGACAGTCTCGACTCGATCCTCGAAACTCGATTCTCGCGTCTCGAATGTCGAGACGTTCGAGTTTCGAGACGCGAGAATCGAGGATCGAGAATCGAGTTTCGAGAATCGAGAAACACGGAGTTTTCGAATATGCAAACTCGAAGAGAACTTCGAGAAAATGATTTATTTCTCGAAGGATGAATAATAGCCGTTCGCACACCTAGCTTAACAGTTTAAAACATCGACTCTCAGTGCGTACAATGTCAACTTGCGTATACGCATAAAACAACACGAACGAACGATAGCAATATATCCGGACATCTAGAAATCTTAAAATTCACTAAATTGAGTCTGCTTGGTATTTGTGAATATGCCTCGAGTTCCTTTTACATATATACTGGCAGAAAACCATTTTTAAATGACGGTGAACGTTTAAAAGCGAATAAAGAACCTCACTGTACTGTTGTTATCACACAAACAACAGCGTGTGCATGGCCTGGATACACGTTCGCCTATCAAAGCCCATCGCAGTTCAATGTTGAGTTTTCGCAAAAAGCTATAGATCTATACGTTAAAATTGCGTTTATATTTGCGGGTGGAAATCTATCTTTAGAAGTTAGTGACCAAACCGGTGAAACTTTGGAAGTGAAGGCGAGTTTTGCAAATCGGTTAAGCCGCGAGGCCCTTTCGATGCTGTGCAGTCGTGAAGCCGCGTTTGTTTATTTGCCGACCTACACGAACTAAAACACAGAACCCGTTATAAAAAGAAAAAGTCGTGAATGAAACTGATATAAAATATCACAGTTTCTAAGTTTGATACACATTGTCATGTCTTCAGCGAAAAATAAGAAGTGATTTATTTTCTACCCTAGGCACGTAAATTTGCATACGGAAATTTGAAACCTCACACAATGCGTAACGCAACGATGCTTTTGATGCAACTCAGAATCGAGCTCTCGCTCTCGACAGACGTTTTGCCTTTCTGTTTCCCCTGTTAATGTGTAAATTCAAACATATTCGAAACTTTAGCATCGCTTATACAAAGCTTGTCACTACGCTGAGCCCGTGAAATGCCTGTTTTACGCAACAACTGGGAAAAGCTTGAGTTGTAGTTTTCGAGTGACTTTTAGTAAATTTATACGTTCAAGCGTTTCGTCAAATAGCCGTTTTGAGAATTATCGCAACAATTTCCACAACATATAAAAGTTTAAGTGGATAATTCACCCTATGAGGAAAGGAGCAGCGAATTCTAAACGCATGTGTATCATTTGTCATTATTTGATCGCATAAAACGGCGACGCTTGCACCTCATTTTTCGAAACACTTGTTGTCGATCGCTCGCGATCGAGTTCGGTTCGTTTGTCCGATTTATTTCTCGAGAGATCACTCAAGCGACAAGCTCATTAGTTTCTCGACTCGAAACTCGATTCTCGATCCTCGAAATTCTCGAAACTCGACTCGAGACTCGAGTCTCGAGACACGAGGATCGAGACGCGAGGGACTGTCAACTTACATTTGACCGGTACTGTAGCTTATTATAGTACAACGCTAAATTTTGGCGTGCTCCCATTGGTCGAAATCGGTCACATGATGCGATGGTGTCTTTCCTCAGCGTGTGCCTATCAGTGCATTGTGCCTGTTTTTGGCAATTTTTGCTCAAAACTTAGCATTGTACAATAAAAACAATATCTTAGGCCCTATGTGTGATAGGTTCCCTCAGAAATTTGATGTTCAAACTTCATATGAGCCCTAGAACTACATTCTTGGCCTACTATTTGTTGTGAACATCAAATTTCCTCGGGTAACCTATCACCCAATAGTACCTTTGACAGAAGAACTCTGTTGATTAAATAAAGAACAGCATATCAGCTTCCATGTTTTTGCTACTATACTTCTTCAGCAATGGCCTTAAACATGTTTTCTTAACAATAGTCTTAAATACATTAACAAACAGATCTGTCTCACATTTATTTCGAGCTTTTGCCAAAATAGCAGAGCCCAGGAGAATTAAGTAGTAAATGCTGATATCTAATAGTCTTCTTACATACGTTTCATGAATGAATGGAAGTTTAGGATAATATGAACTTGTTACTCTACATGCAGAGACAAAACAATGAAACATGGTGTCACTTACCACTTGACCAAGAGAGATTTCCTCAAAGTGAATGGAACTAAGGAAACTTGGCATATTCTTCTGAATCTCTGGTTCCACATTTTCCTTCAAAATCTTGATGACCATATCATTGATGTATGGCCACAGTTGGACCAGCATCTGAGTTGCAATGACAAAAGGTAAAGGATTGTAGAGAAAAACTCTAAATAAAATACCTTAAACACTAGCACATAAGACAAGCTCAGAGAATAGTAAGCCTCATGGATGGTTTCACAACTCAGTGCATGAGCAAGCTACTTGTATGACATTGGCTAATTCAACTCCACTGTTTCTTGCAGGAAATTTTCCTTTGACAATTTCAAAATCAGTCGCAAAAACGTGGCAGTAGAGGTGACATTTTTCATTTGAATTCCGTTTGTATGTTCTGGCTCCGTGCATTAAAATACCTTGCTCACTTTCTTATCTGCAACTTTTTCAGTAATCAGCGAAGTCCTATAATTTTGTTCTGGCAGAATGACAAATGACCCCTTTTCATGCAAGCAAGATCTCAATGGATGTAAACCAAAACTTTGGAAATTAGAATTTACCATTGAATTTATCATGTGACTTGAAGGATTGATTTTGGACAAATGCATGAGTTGTCTACTTGCCTCTGATTTGTTTATAAACAATGGAATTGAATTCACTTACATTATAGCTTATTCATGCCCCAAACCAAAATAGGGTAAGATCAATTTTACAGGGTAAGGCAACAATTTTTTTTTACAAGGCAAGGCAAATTGATACATATTGCCAGCAGTTTTTTTGAGATGATTGAAAATAAATGAAAAAAATAATATTACCTTGTTCAGCCACTCTGCTCTTTCAACATCAGGAAAGAAAACCTGAAAGAGAATATTAATTTCATCAACAACAAACTGAAACCCTTAAGTCTGTTCTCATTGACAGAAAGGGAAGATAGCTCAGAGTCTAAATCTGCAGCATACCATTTACCTGGAATAATTATTCTTTCCACTGAGCAAAAGCCTTCAATTTTTGGCTAGTACCTTATGCGTGGTAATTTTGGACAAGTATTTGATAAGACCAGCTTACGAGGCAATACAGTGTACCTGCCCCCAGATCTGCTTCTACCAAAAAGACTTTATTAAATGATGAAAAAACTGGCTTGTGTACAAAAGGCATAAAATGTTATGTTACCACCCCACTGTTCCCTAAGCTGCAAAATGAAAAAGACTAAGTGAAAAGACAGCTCATCTACAGCCAAACTATATGAACATTTCTAACACAAACATGTACCTATACACTTTCAGATGGTTGTTTATTTGCCCAGTCCTTTTTTTTGGCATAATTTTCCTTTACCAAAGCATCGTCAAGAATAAGATTAATGTACTGGAACAGCTACACAAGAAAGGATTTAGCTATGGGCTACAGAGTGGGTGCCTGGATTATCAAAGAACGATACCAGCTGTCTGATGTGCCTTTGGAAGCTGACATACAAATTTGTTGCCATGAATACTTGCAACAAATCAAGCGATGTAAAATGATACAGGTGCTCCATTAGAAAGCTTGCTTGCAGGCTATATTAGCAACTTAGTTTAAGTTTCTCCTGTCAAATGCTTAAATTACTATGTCAATATATATATATATATATTGACATGTCACATCAAGCTTTTTGGCTAATGGCAGAACAAGAGTTGGTGTGGCAGCCAAGTTTTGGAGAAATTCATGGGAAATTAATGTGCAGCTTTTCAAATTGCACCTGAAAGGTTGCATCAAATACAAACTAAAATTTTACAAATATATGTCAGTTGTCATTTTGCATAGCTTTCAGAGAAAATAAAATGTATTTTATCTGCAAGCAGCTGCAAATGAAAAACATTTTTACATTACAAATATGAACAGATGATACTTATCATTCCAAATAAATAATAATAATGTAAAAGAAGAAGAGCTCTTCATGTCATAAATATCAGTAGTTGATGACATTGAAAACACCAGTGGACATTTCTGAGCCAGGTCCATTAGACAGGTACAAGTTTCTTTCCATGAAACAATAGCTAACAGAGCCCAGACTAGCACTAGTGAACATTAAAAAGTTCCAAAGTACGTTTATTCTAATTACTAAAATTTTTTTTCATTTGAATTTGTGAACCTGTCTCCCGGTGACCACAAGATAATAATTTTTGAATTTAAATTTTTAAAGAGAACAACCTTACCATGGATAAATTCACATATGATACATTTCCTCACTAACAAACTTCCAATAATTATTTTTAAAGTTGTCGGTGAAATTTCGGCACAGGCCCATTTGTCAATTACGTATTCAGCTACTTTCTTTCATACTATCCCTCTTATTAGCATATGGGGCTGGCAGAAATTTTACAAAGCCATTTGATGATATCATTCGTTCTGACTTTAATATTACTTAACTTTTTTTCCTGTCAAATACAGACAAAAAATATTGAAGCTTGAATATTATACAATCTGTCAAAAACACCTTTACAGACATTGGCACCTAAAGTGAATTTGAAGTCTACACCACAGACAGTACTAAGCTTAAATATTTTATTATCTTAGCTTGTTGTTAAAACTTGTCCAAACTATACAAACAGGCAATAACAAATTCCCAGAAAGTAAAAGTTTATAAAATTTGTGAAAATTTGCAGTAAGAGCTTACTTTAACCTAGTATTTCCAAGCGGAAATTTGAGTTTATCAACCCCAAACACTTTGAAAGCTACGAGATGTTTCCCTGGAAGCTTGCCCTAAATAGCTAAAATGTTGACGTGTTTAGACCCCCATTAAGTGACTGTGACATACAAGTGCTTAGAGCTTATTATCTTCAGTCAATGATAATGTTTTTGACCAAGTCTCCCGCGTCAACTGTAGTTCATTAACTCTTCCGAAGCGATCCCTTAATACTTTTGCAGAATTCCAGTTTAAGAACACATAATTCTGAACGAATGTTCGAGCACTAGTGTAAGCCACGCCTTACGACGAGGGCGAACAAATTTTGTAAACTTATACAAAATGAAGGACAAATTAAGAGTCTAGTTTAGAAAGCACCATCAGTTGTTTTTTTAACTTCGGCGAAAATAGTTAACCAAAAAATTTGTTCAAGTTCGTTTGTAAAACACAGGGGTTAAATTGAAAAGAATACGCAAATAACAAATTTACGACAAAAGAAACGAGAGCAAACGTGTCCGACAAGGCTCACTAGAGACGATCAATAGCGAAGAAATTTCATCTGGTATCCTCATGGCCACGGAAAGATAATAGATTTCTTTCGTTGAATTTTTTTGTTTTGAGTTAAGTTAAGCTCACGTGTAATGATAAGTGCAAATCTGCAAACAAAAATTTCAAAACACTCGAGTCAACACTTCAGACAAGCTTACCCAAGATGGAAGGTCTTCCATGCGTGCTTCGACGACTTGTTGTTCTTTTTCCGTAGCTTCCCGGAAAGCATCTCTTCTACTCTTGCGTTCATCTTGATTCATTCGCCATAAAACGTACACGAAAAATCCACAGACAACCCAGACATAACTCAGCCCTAGCCAACCCATGAACCAAATCAACAACGCACCGCCAACCAACTTCAGATATTTCAACACAAAGTTCAAGATTGCGAGCTCGGTTTTCTTCGCCGGTTTCTTCTGTTCATCTTGCGGAGCGACTGTCGCTTCTTCCTCAGGGTTTGCTTGAGTTTCGCTGGGATTGTCTGGTTTTTGCTCTGTTGTTTGGGTCGCCATGAGCGAAGCAAGCCGATCAGACAGCTCTGTTCTCTTTGCTCGCGTTCGCTCCCTGCACAGAACCCAGTTCAATGAATCGGTAATAAAACCTTTGAAATGCTAATCAGTTGGAGCGATGAGTGTCAGTAGAACAATAGAATGAGTCGAGCGTGACTTCCTTTCGGGTAAAGATGGATCGGGAAAGTAGTTGTGCTAGGAACGCTTGGAGGAAAACTACACCTGTAACAATTTTTAAGTCCCTATTTCAATACATCTGTTTACAGATCTAACCCTAGAAGGAAATTTATAAACAAAAGCAATGACAACACGCACGCTTTTTTTTTGTTAATTTTTTTTTTCACCCAATGGCAGCTTTGTTTCCTAATGTTGTTTATGTGTTTTAGTTCAAATTTAGCCATCATAACGCTTTAATTTTTCAGTACATCAAGAGAAAAAAAATTCAACTAAAAAAACAGGAAAGAATGATGGGGCGGACAAGAAAAAAATTTTGATGTTATCTTCCAACTAAGGTTTAGTCCTTCAGATCAACAAACGTGAAAAACAATCTACAGTATTCCAAACTTAGACACATTTTGGATGTTCCATTTTGTGAAAGAAATTCAATATTTCTACACCTGCTCTCTCCTTTGATGTAAGTGTCAAATGTTCTAATATGGCTAAATAATGCCAAAACAAGATTCTAAGACTAAGGATTAAAACGTAACAATAGGTTGGTTTAGTTGGCTGGCTTCATTTTCCACCATCTTTTAATATTTTTTTACAGGAACAAGTTTACTGCTGTGTCAGCTGTGAGACTTGAAAACGTTGCATGTACTGACTGAATATTGTCCCAACAGCTATCTATTGCTGATCAGAACTCCCTGCTATTAAATTGGCTGCATTTGAGCAGCTGTTTGTTAAAACACACAACCCTCATAAATGAGACTAGACAATACAGAAAACAACAAACCGCCAAAAAAAAAAAAAAAAACGGGAGATACACGTCCCTTATATTAAAGAATGGGTTTATGTGTGTATGTTCCAAAATAAGGAAAAAATGACTGGTCGCCAGTTTAGATCAAGTGATGTTTTTTGCCCATTTCTGAGTCGCCAGACGAAGTGATGACATGACAATTATATGAAGAAAGTGTTCATTAATTAATGCCCAGTCATACGTATATTTCATGTATTTCTTGGAAACAAAAATGTGTCTGATGCCATTTTCAATTCATGTGCAATGCGTGTTGCCAAGTACAAAGGATAGCAAAATGTTATAAAACAGCAATATACAAACGAACAAGAAGAAAGAAAAGTTGTCTGTTTAATCCTAACTGTACGTATATTTCTGAATAAATTTGTTTGGCCTTTGGTAGTTAAAGAGTAAATTAAATGTCGGCGCGAGGTACGGGTGCACCAAGGGAGGAGTTGACCGCACGTGGAAGTTCCGTTGTTGATCGCTCGAACTTAAAGGCTTGAGCTACCTATCGCTATAAGAATTTGCAGTAAACATGGAAGTCACAGATTAAAGAGTGTAGTCAAAATGGTAGTTAGAGGCTTATGTAAAAGCCTTGCAGAACTACTACAGGTACACACGGCTAGTAGGGAACAAAATTAAAAACCGTCCAAGAAGAAAACCGTCTTCGTTAAAGACTGTTCTTGCAGTGCAATATTCAGGCAATTCGGAATGCGACAAAAATTGAGTAGGTCCAACCAGAAACGTGTCGCTTCGCCAAAATACGACAATACCTCTTCCCTTCCTGATGAACAACTAGAGCCATTTACAGAAACGGTCACCCCTTGTAGCTTCCTTTCTTTCATTAGTTATTTCATTAGTTATTTCGTTCTTTCATTCTTTCTTTAGTTAAGTTTTACGTTTTTGCAATACTGTATGCACATATAGTCATGCAAATAAAGCTTGTTGTTGTTGTTGTTGTTGTTTCATAGTCAATCCAGGTTTCCACCTAGTCAATCCAGATTGTGGATTTTGTGCTAGCTCACAGATGAGCAATCCTTTATTGCTCTGGATTCTGGATAAACAGGTGCTATATAAACCAAGAGAAGATACACCTTAATCTTCTCTCGATAGGACTAGATCAGTAATCGAGGCTCTCTAAGTAGATCGAACAAACTTCCCACCTGAAACCAGTTAGATTCTCGGCTAATCTGAATTACGATCCACCTAGTGGGAGCATTGTTCGGATTGCAGTCAGAAGGATTGCAATCTAAGCTTGATTCCGGCCTCTGTACTTGGATAGCGAAGACAAATCTACTATTGTAAAATCCAGCTTTAGATGAAAGGAACGCTATCTGAGTTCTCGCTGATTTTGATGGGGTTCAGTCTGACCTCAGTACGCCCTCCTCACCCCCCACCCCCTCCCCCATTAACGACACCAGGAAGTAATAGTCAATATATAGTAATATCTTTTCATGATAAATTAGTAATTCTGTCATTTTACTTGTGTTATATGCTCACTTGGCTATCACAACAAAAAAATTGCTTGACCTTGTAATTGGGAGTTTCAGCAAAAAAACCCAGAAATATCCACTTTGTACCAATTTTATACAAGCTGTTACTAACTCTTTTCTTTCTGTTGAGCATAACTACTACAAAATTGGCTTCCTCCTTTGCTGTTAGTAGAAAATAAGAAGGCGATTACACCCTTATCACATACCTCAGTATAAGAAATGTTTCTGTTAATCGTTGATATCCTTTTTCTCGGAGGGCTTCAAAAACCAATAAACCGGCACGAATACAGTTTGTCCATGTTGTACATTGTGTCAGCCGTGTAAACTTATTACATCGTAACCGCTTTTTAATTGAGGTATAATGGAATGGTGAATTGAAATTATAAAAAAACGTTGCTTGAAGAACACTTATTATAAAGTTGCGAAAATATATTGGAGTTGAAAGCAGTAGCCATGTTCAGTTTTGCATATCGCTCGCTTCTGTTTGAGAAATTGATCTAAAATTATTTACCTAAACAGTGTGTCGTAACTAACCTGGTTCTTGGGTTTGAGGGGTGAAACTTCAGAGATAAAGGATGAAATTATGACCAAGGATAGTAGAGTAAAATGGCGAGGCTCTGTTCCGATCATGTTGAATTCGAAGCTTGTTAAATGATGAAAAGAGAGGGTAGAACAAAACATTTAAAGGGGTTGAACTACTGTGCTAACAACATGTGTCTAAATTGTTTTGTTCAATACTGTACCTGTCATAGATTGACGTGGTAATTTGACATTTTCAGTATTTAAAATAGAAGAAAAGCTTATTAGCTGGATGAAAATAAAAAAAAAGGTACAATAAAACAGGTTGTCGGGGAAAGATACCAGACAAACTAAAGATAAACTGTAGAAAAATTGGAAAACCTAACGATGTACAACTAATGTATGCGTTATTACAAAATTAAAACATCGCAATAACGCAAAAATTGGTTGCTATGAAACAAAACAGAGCACACATTCCTTTGTGTTTGACAGAATTTTAGAAAAGCAACAATACAATATTAAGTAAATAGTGTTATTAGATTAAAGAAAGGGATAAAATAAATGCCCAGTATTTATTTTGCTATAAAATCCAGTCAGTAAAATGCTTTGTTAAAAGAGGATGCTGTGTAAATGTTACTCAATGTCAGTTGTGAAATTGTATAAAAAGTAACAAAGGGTAGCAAACATAAATTGGTACACAACATTTAATTGTGAAAGGAGTTTACGTTTCTGATAGGTTAAATTGCAAGGAAATATCCTAATTTGATTTTGCACGTATTCCTTAGGGAAGGTACGTTTTTTCTTGGGGGGGGAGGGCTGGGGAATTTTGGCATTTTTTTCCCAGAAAAGTGTTGGCCCTCCCTTGCGTTTTAATAAAAAAACTTCTGACCCCCCCCACCTTTAGGTGACTCACAAAAGTGTGACCCTCCCCTCACTACTACATGGTATGTTCCATGCTGGAGAAACCTCAGAACGTTTTGCTTGTGAACGCAATGTGTTTGAATATGGATATAGTTATCTCGATATTGAATGTGTGCGCGTTGAAACAAGGAAAATGCGAACAATCAATGTGGGATATTCACGTTTTATAGCTGAAGTTTGAATATGGAAGTATTTGAGTGTTATAAAAGTTTTGAACATAAAATATCTAAGGGAAAATACACACGCTTCTGTCTCCGACTAGCCGGCATTACTGTTGGTTATTTTAACAGAAAGGTTTATTTGTTTAGCATGCGAAATCTGCCTCTCAAAAACAAATATTTCCTACATTTCCGACAGGGGGAGCGCATTGTTGGATCTACTAGTAACTCTTCAGAACTAAACGACTCAGGAGATCAGGCAGCGGATAGCCAACAGCAAGAAGCTGAAGAAACGATACCTGAGTCAAGTACTTCTTGATATGGAAAGAAAAGGACACGAGTCCTCCGAGATAAATTATGTGCCATGGTATAATATACATGTAGAATATTTACCTATAATGTACCTATAATAGAACGACAAATTAAATCAAAGTAGGTGAAAAGAAAAACTTAATCTGTAAGAAAAATGGAAAGCAACATCACAAAAATTCTCATTAAAAAATTCTGGAAAAGATGTGTGACCCTCCCTTGAATAGCTCACATGAGGTATGGCCCTCCCCTTTTGGTGCTCATTTTCACTGATGACCCTCCCCTCTGAGGCCCCAGCCCTCCCCCCCCCCCCAAGAAAAAACGTACCTTCCCTTATAGCATACTTGTACAGTTCTTTCTATTCCTACTCGTCAAACTACGTAAGTACGTTTTACTCTTGTCAATTTAACCTTCGTGCTTTTCATTTGGTCCCTGCACGCTGCATTTTAAAAATGACTGACATCAACCCTACTCATTAATACATTATAATCTCCATAAGCACGGGCCTTAATTCTTTAACAGTCACCAATACGTGTACTCACACGTAGGGCGACGTTCACGCGCGTATCTCGCTCTTCCCTCAGGCTCGGTCTTCCTATTTACACTTGAGACTTTTTGTTCTAAGACCACGCGCAGTTATGACACATACAGAAATGTATGCTCCGTACATAAAAGCTAAGCATCCAGGACTAACTAATTTAAGAAGTCAAGAAACGAAAGGGGGGCTGGAGTAGGGCTTTCGACTTACTGTACAGATTCCATAGCTTTTTTCAATTTCTTGTAAAAAACAAAATAATCGAAATTGTATAAATAGCTTCTTAGTCCCTCGTAGAACAGACTGGAAGGGGTCTGAGCTGATGGCTAGTTCCGAAGTGCCTCTTTCCCACATTTGGCAGCGGAGTTCCCCGAAATCGAAATTGGAATCCGTCGGCAAAACCCGTAAAATTGTAGCCCCGGCGGCATGTGCTGACTTGCACCAGACAAGAGAGGTCAAGAGATGTTCTCCTGGGGCCTGTGTTTAAGCCTTTCTACTTATATTGGACGATGGCACAGCATTATAGATCAGGTGAAATATCATGGTATGGGGCTTCGAATGGAGGTGGCACGCGGGATACCAAGAATCAGCCAAGGGTCTGATACGGGTTGGCCTTACCATATCGCGATCGGGAGCGGGGATGAATGTTGTATTTCCTGACGGGATGCGGAAAAGAATTAAAATCTTTAACGGGAAGCAGGATAAGAAACCGTGGCGATCAGTCCCAGTTAAGCGCCAACTCGACAGCACTTGAATGAAAGATTCTGATTCTGACCTGCTCGGGATTGCGGGACTAAGTTACAAATTAATGACGAGAGAGTGGGATTAAAAGACCTTATTTTGACACTCTCGGTGAGAGGTGGGTCAGGCGATCCCGGAAACGAGACCGAGGCATGCAATTCTCACGTTCCGCACTCGATCCAAGGGCGCGTTTGTGGAAAGCCTGGCCGGAAACGTTTTACGTTGATTTTGGGCACGATAATTCACACAGCGTCTTATTAATTGTAAACGAAGATGTTATCTAAGCAAAAACTGTGCTTTAAGGTAAAATGCCATTTTGCGTCATCTTGGAGCGGTTGTCTGAAAAATCTCGTTACCATTTCAAGCAATCCCAAAACGGCTCAATTATATCGATGTTGTATGACGTTTTGTGAGCATTTTGGTGATATTTGGGATGCTTTAGGGGGAAAAATTAGAAAAATAAAAACTTTAGAAGATTTAATGAAGTTTTAAAATTAGAGTACGAAGTTAATAATTAGTGGATGGACACCCAAATACTTAGTCTGCTATCAACCCGAGGTACTCTTGCGTGGTTATCGACTGTCTGGTGATGTTTGAAAACTAGTTTTCCATCTTCTCTATCCTCTTTAAAACTCTTGCATTTTCATTCAATATCAACTGTAATAGTCCCTTAACTTAAACAATTCGTATCTTAATTGGCATGTTAAAATAGCAGCTGTGTAGAATGAGTGATTCTTGTTTTTACAGTGAATGGCTTTTCGAATCCAAAAGTGTGGCTAACTTTCGGGGCCCTTACACCAGGATCTGGTGCTGTTTTCAGATGTTGACATCTTCGCTCTCTGCAAACTAACTCTGAGATGCTTTCTTCATTTCCCGTATATGGTCTGTTTGACATGTCACGTGACCACCAGCTGCAGAGGGTCTCTTGAACCCGGATTATCTATTGATCTTTTTGTATTTGCCGCAATTGCCCTAATACATATAAATGGACTTTCGTACAGAAAGCAATATATAAATGAAAATTACCATTTACTGAATAGTAAGGATACACCCTATTTGGGGACAGACAAGTTCTTCGAGATAAACTAGCCTGAGACTGTCTATTGCTCTATTCTGAGTGCTGAGATTTTGAGAAAGAGAAAAGTGAAAAAGTGCGAAAATCTAAGACTGGTCCAGCAAGCAATTTGATACAAGCCAAGCAATCTTTTCGGTTTGACGGAAATCGAACAAAATCATTGCGCGGCTTCAGAAGCAAAACAAAATCATTTCGCGGCTTCAGCAGCTATAAAAATAGGGGCAAGCTTTTTACCTTAACAGTTCAATGTAATGCACAATAATCTTAAATTTATATCAGTGAAGGCAAAACAAACGCTGTAATTTCCGGCAAGTTAAGGTTGGTTCGCAAAACCGAGTTCTTCATCAAAGAGATGTGGACCTTCAGAGTAGTACTAATATCCCTTTTTGCACTTTTCCTTTTTTGCTGAGTAACTGAACAAACATGCAGGGTAACTTAAAGTAGACGCTGACGAACCCGTGGCGTCTGGGAAAAACTCCCGTGCGATATAATATTCACACAATTACATACAAAAATGCGGTGAAATAATTTACCAGTGGGTCTTTCACGCGTTCTATCTTCCACTGAAAAGCCATTTTCTTGATGGTTTGAGGGAACGACTAATTGTTCTGGAAAGGTTCAGTTGAAGATGTGTTGGGAGTCAGCTTTCTGCACGGCTGAATCTTCCAAAGTGAACTGCGCGATTGTTTTGATTCCGGATATGCAAAATGAGCCCAATTGCATTTTGTGTGGTGCTCATATGCAAAACATCTTTCAAAAGTAAATTCATCTCGAGCCAATGAAAACGCTTATTCAACAATTGCTTGTTTGAAAATTGAGTAACAGGTGAACGCCGTCTGCCAGAATTCTCACATCTTCCATGAACCGTCATACATTTTGAAAAAAAAACTTACTACACCAATGCTTTATATATAAAATCATTTTTCAAAAGTGGAATTAGTTTTTCATTTTATTCGATAGGCAGGCTTCATCTTCGTGAACAGAAACACAATTAGGCAGTTTCCAGACGAGGCAAGGAAATTAAAAATAATAGTTACACGTATTGATGGTGAGAACATTAGCACCACCGAAAAAAGGCAAATTTTCAGAATCAAAAGCGTCTAGACTTTTTTGTCTCGTTTTGCCTCAACAAGGCTGTCTACATTTAGGTTCAAGAGCGTATTGTGCAAAACTATAGGGACGGACTTCTCAAATTTGGAAGTGCTACAAATGCAAATGAAAGAAAAAGAAAATGATATTGCGGTGAAACCTTTAAATGAGGTATTGCCTGCATACGGTGGCAAACGAAGGAACGAAGAGACGGACGGAAAAGGAAACTTTCTCTGCCCCGCCCCCGTTTTCCCCTCTCTATCCTTTGTGCACTTATTTTCCCTGTTCTAGCAAAATTATTGGATGGGCGCTAAAAGTCCAATTGACAAGCGATGAGCTAACAATCGCAATCTATGCGAAAAGTTCGAAAAGTCAATATCGCTTTCAAAGGCGGAATTGGGTGGTGTTATCGTACCCTTAGGGCTAGCACCTCGTATTTTCAAGATCTTTTGCAGCTGCTCAAATATACAAAATCGGTCAATTCTCCCAAATTGCTTACAAACAAAACAAATTATGCACCTCTTATTATTATATCCTGGGGATTGCAAACCTCTTTCAAAGTTCTAAGGATATTTTCAATCCATTTAGTTCTACTGGGTCAGTCGATTTCCTCCAATCTGAAAGTGCTCAGCGGGTTTTCGATGCTTGCACGTCACGGGTACGCGAATTGAGCACGAACTTTACCATGAAGTATGAACGCAGACAAAGTTTACCCTTACAGCTTTATTTTCGCGGGGTTTAGAATTAGCTCAAATCGTGGAAAGTGGTTCCTTTTTCACCTGATACGTTCGTTTTTGACGAACAGCCCAGAGGACTGGCACGATTACTTCATTCGCTGATGCCGGTCACAAAGTAAGCAAACGCTTAAAAACCTCATTGCTGATGCGAGGAATTTTTTAACAGCGGCAGGCAATTTTCGTGCAACTTGTGTCGCAACAAATTTGCGAGATAAGTGGCAACAAAAATTGCCTAGTGTAACATAAGATTGAAAGTAACCTTCACTCAGTTTTTTTCCAACGTTTGCTTGGGAAATACCCTCGAACCAGCTCAAACGACTTCCCAGTTTCAAGTTTAAAACGGAGACGCAATTTTCGAGACACTTTAGTGTTTATTTAGCAATTATTTTATTCCTTTTCCAAAACGAAAAACTGAAGTGCTGAAATACAGGATTTCAGTATTGCCGAGAACGAACAAGAGACAATAAAAAAATATGACTCTCTTCAGGCGATGTTTACAGTCTGTTTATCCAAGCCACTGGCATTTCAAGAATATCTCTTTTTACCTACGTTGCGTTTGACTAAAACCACTCCCTTTGTCCCTCTTGAATCCTCGCACGAGAAGCGAGACGCGCAAGGACACACGAGAGGAAACTCGCGTGCAGTGTGTGCTTTTGACAGCCGTTCGGCGCGGACTCATGAGCGAAAACAGAGGTAGCTACAAGGTCCAACGTTTGTTGGTTTCAAGATGTAAAATATTAAAACCGTTAACTATTACTAATAATTTTAAAGTTCCTCCTTGGCCTTTTTCAGCGAGACCGTCGCTTTTTCTTTTAGAAACTTAACAAAATCGTCAAGTTCTCTCTCTCCCTCGTATTTAATGGGATTCTTCTTATTATTAGCAGGTGCAAAGTAGATGGTCGGGAATCCCTCGGCGGTGTACCCTGATGGAGTGTCGTTGGCTGTCGCATCCATTTTAGCGATGACCAAGTTGGGATCGTCTTTAAATCGTTTTCCTAGTTTCTTGTAGGTGGGTTCAAGCTCCTTGCAGTGGCCACACCATGGAGCATACAGCTCAATAAGGACATCCTTTTTGGAGTCCATTACGATGTCTTCGAATGTGTTTCCCACTACCACTGTGACGGGACCCGTGTTTTTCTTTGGTACCGGCTGGGATTTTACCTGTGGTTTGATGTTACCTGTGAAGGCAAACGTCAAAGGTTTGTCAGTAATCTGCCAAGAGAAGTGAATGGTGAAAAGTTCAACGGCTTTTGTCAAAAAAGAACGAGAGAAGACTACAATTCTTGCTCTCACTCGGCGACTCAAGGGGTTAGAATCTGCTCAAAGTTTCCCAGGAGTTGACCTCTCGATCTGGTTTGGCCTATCACTCTCGTTTGCTCTAATTGAGTCTTATTTTGCTCAAAGTTTCATGAATGTTCACACTCCCGCTTAAATTTCACAAACTTTCGCGCGGTCTTGCATTTGTGCCCTTTCAAAGAGTTTGAGCCTGCTCAAATTTTCATGAAACTTCCATCTCTCGCTTTTATTTCAAATGCAACTCTCACGCGCTTTCAGAAACATTCCTGAGCTATCAAAGAATTAGAATGTGCTCAAATTTTCACTAAACTTTACGCTCCCGTGTTCGTTTCACAGGCAACTCCCACGCAGCCCAACAGACTTTCGAGCGTTCCAACCGAGTTGAATCTTCTCAAATTTTGGTAAAATCCGGTTTTAACTCTCACCCTATTTTCAAGGGCAACTCTCGTGCGCCACCGAATAGTTAATCTGCTCAAATTTTGACGAAAGTTCAAACTCTGCTTTTCGTTTCACCAGTGAATAAAAGGGTTAGTTTCTAAACTGTGGTGCTGCGTCGGCGGAGAAGTGAAACACAAAAATTTGGATTTGTCAACTGAGTTGACAAGGTAAATTGGCCACCGTAAAAATTGAAAGCTGACGTTTAGAGCGTTAGCCCTTCGTCAGAGCGAATCACAACCCACAATTCCTGCTGTCAGCTTGACTAAGGGCTCATGCTCAGCTTTCAAATTCTTTACGGTGGCCAATTTTATCTACTCAGTTGACAAATCCAGTTTATTGTCTTTCGTTTTACAAGCAGCTTTCCGCTCAAAGAGTATCAATCTAATAAATTTTCATGAAAGTTTAAGACCCTTGCTCTTGTTGAACCGCTTACTCTCAAGCACTCTTGGAGACTGCCAAGTCCCTTCGTCAAGTTCGAGCGACACGTTTTACCAACAAACATGCGTATGTATTTCTTCCAGCTTGATAGTCCACGAAAGAAAAAAGAGACGGTTTTCAAGTTAGATCTTACCTTCCTTGAAGTTCTCCACAAACTCCCGCAAGCTGTCTTCACTGAACTCCTCATCCGGCTCCATTCTGTATTTCCTGTTCTTATCGTCAAAGCATCCAACATTTATCTCCTCTCCTGAGTCGTCTAGTCCCAGATCCTTGAGCTGATCCTCAAAGTCCTGCTCATTAGCAATAGCAAACGTGATGTCACGGTGGTCTTTGGCTACCTCCAACACTTTTTGACGCCAAAATTGGGTAGCTGAAGAAAAGGAAGGTCATAATTAATACTTTTTGGACGTACATTTGCGCTTGCGTTACAGCTGAAAACCGCTAAAGCGTCATTTTGACCTGGCGCGCATATTACCTTTTAAGCTCTAACAGTGACAAAATTGAACATTCTCTTTACATCATCACTACTTGTTCAAACGTTTAAGTAACGAGAATAAAGAAAGTGTTCACCAAGGATCAGATGTCTTGATATTTAGACAAATTCTCCTTACTAGTTCCATAAGAAATGTATGGAGAACAGTAAGGAGAATATGCATTTTCATATCAAGGCATAAAGGGTTAAGGTGGTGTTGCACGAGGCTGTACCAAACATTGCTTCGTGTAAGGCTTCATCAAAAGGATTCAACATCATTCATCATTCAACATTGCTGAATACAACTTTGTTGCACGATGGTGCACAAGGTGGCAAAACAATTTCAACAATTTTGTTCACATCTGGGAGCAAATGACAAGCTGTATCAACACCATCAAACACTGTTGAACGGTGTTGCATGAAAATGCTGAATCCGTTTGTCTGACGTCAAGCACCATCTTGAAATGAAATGAAATCAATGGCGCCTACTAATTACGCCTAATTAGCCCGCGTAGCAGTTGTTTCCTTTCCAAGAACCACAGAGGTGCGTGCAGGGATGGGGCACACCAAAAGAAGATCCAGTTGTTGTGTGGCCAAAAGCAAAAAATGCTTTGATTGCACAGAAAACCGGCAGAAACGCTTGCTACGCAGGGTACTGCTTGCTTTAGTCAGCTTTACAACCAAACTTCCTGTTTTCTTCTTGGGAGAGGATTAAACAGTCACATGTCAAGTTCCAGAGGAGCAGATACCAAAACTTAACTAGATACCCTAGAGAAAGGATTGAACAACAAGCCAACCTGTGCGATATTCAAAGCTGAAGTCCACGGAATAGTAGACCACACACAGAGGTCGCTTGGTGTATTTCTTCTGCTGGTCATAAGAGTTCACCTGACCCACAAGTGGAATGCGATTGTCTTCATAAAACTTCTGAATGTCTGCTGGCTTGGGATCCTTCCCCTGGTGTTAAATGAAGCAATCAGTGCCAAGTTAATGCACAGAGCAAACTGCACTCAAATGCACTCAGCAATTCAACTGGGAGCTAAGACCTTGTGCAACATAGGTGTTTATAGCAGTCGCTACCAGTTCATTGATGAACTCGCCTCACCCGGCCTACGAATTGCAAATGTTAACAGGCCTGTCCACAACCTGCCAACTCCTATTGCGCAAAAAAAACCTGATGGCCTACCAACACCTCAGGGAAGTACTCTCAGAATAAGAATTTGCTTGATTATTTTTCAGAAGCTTAAAAAAACCAACAACAGAAACAAACAAAAACTTATTCTGACCAGAAATCAGGGACTCAAGAAAAGCTTGAATAAATGAAAGAGATCCAGCTTTTGTGCATTGGTTTATTTTGTAGAATGCATCTAGACTGACAAAAGACAAAACCCTTCAGAAAGCAGGGATTCTTTTGATCTCAAATCCAACTCAGCACCCATCAGGCAAGCACTCCACTCACATCCTACTTCAACCTATTTCCTTACAAGTCCCTTACCTTAAAAATGATATGCTGATCTTCAAACTTTGACCTGAACTTTTCTGGATGGAACAACACAATGGAGCTCTGAGTAATACTAAAGTGCTTCTTGGCTGCGGCATCAAAGGTGTGTGCAAAGGCATAATCATCCCTTATGTCATTATTGGCCTCCAGATACTGCTCCAACAGCTTGTCGGTTTCATCTTTAAAGAAACCAACGATAACAAGGTCGTCTCTTTCTTTCATGAAGTCAGTGACTGCTTTGAGTGAAGACATGATCTTGGAGCTTGGCCCAACCTGGCCACGCATGTAGCTTGCAATACCTGTAAACAGCATGAGAATTACTCATTTGTCAGTTCAACTTAAAGGTCGGTGAGAACCATCTTGGAAGATGTGAATGTTGTTTTGAGAGAGATGTGCATCTCTTACAAGGCTTCAAAACAGCAATCACAAAGGCTTGATTATGTCTCAAAATTTTTAGTGTCCACAGTGATGAAAAGAAAGAAAGAAAGAAAGAAAGAAAAACTGTCTGATTCAACAAATCAATTTCTAGGTGGTTTTGCATACTGTGGTTGTCAAGTCCTAACCTGCAAATATTTGCAAGACTAAATAATGGGCAAGGTTTGATTTTCAGTACAGGACAAATTACATGTACCATCAACAAGCAAGAATCTGAAGATATTGTGAAAATTATAAAAATGACGCTTTACATGTTTCAAAATTATTAAACTAAAGCAAGTCTCGTGATTATTGTTCTGGGAGGTCCTCCAGGGTGAGAAATCTATGGTCACTACACACAATAGGAAAATAAGGAACTGATGTGGACCAAGCTTCCCACCATCACATGATGTGGAAAGCTCTTGTCACAAAACATGCAAAAGACTAAAAGAGAAGTTGCCAAGAGTTGAAGGAAGTTCATACTCCTGACAACTCTCACAGACTCTTGATTGACCTGGATGTGAAAACAAGCTTAGCACATACCCCATTGATTTCTTTCTCCTTTGTACTCTGTGGCTTTGCCCTTGCGGAACACTTTCAGTGTAGGGTATCCTTGCACATCGTACTTCTGTGCTAGTTCACTTTCAATAGTAGCATCGACCTTAGCCAGCTTGATGGGTGGGTCATTTTCTTTCAGTTCTTTGGCTGCTTTCTCATATTCTGGGGCAAGCTGCTTGCAATGTCCACACCTGTTATAGAAATTTAACTTGTTACTTAATAGTCAGCATGGCTATAGGAACACGACAGTTACTGTGCTTTGCAAAAAATAAATACGTGTAGTACATTCCCTTGATAAAGTGCCCTCTCCATAGTTGCCAAAGAGATCAGTTTTCAAAATTCTCTGAGTTTTCCCACACTATTCTCGAAAAGTTTCTTTCCAATATATATGGTTTTCAAACCAAAGTTAACATTAAATATGAAACAAAAATTTATTTGCACTAAAAACAACAAATGACATCAATTTCACAGGAAATGGACAACAATCACTTCATAGCTCAATATGTAACGGAAAATATGTTGTGTATATTTTCCTATCAGATATGTAATTGGTCAACTTCTTTGCACCCTTTTTTCTGTTTCAAAATTGTAAAATTATTGATATATTGTTAAATGATTTGTAAATCGTGTCCACACTTTGTTTGGTGTAAAATTTATTGTAACATTGTAAAAGCTTGTAGCTTTGTTAATCCATTAAAAAAACCTCCTCCTTCCCCTGACCTTAAATAATGTTTGTTTGCCCTAGCCATTTTCTGATCTGTGGTGGCCCTGCCTCCCTTGATAAAGCTCCTCCCCTAATGCACAAGAATTCCACAAGTGTTATGAAATCTAATGAAAACAATTTCCTCCTTTAAAAAGTAGCCACTGAGGGAAAATGCATGAAATAAGAATACTGGTAAGAAGAAAGTACATCAAAATGTCTGCTGTGCATTCCTATAAAAAGTGTATTAAGGGAAGTAAAAGGAAATTTGTTCAACATACCAAGGAGCATAGAATTCAACAAGCATAAGAGATTCACTGTTGATAGTATCTGTAAAGTTGTCCTTAGTAAGAGTAATAACGGCCTCTGGGGGTGGTTTCCAGTTGGGATCTGACTGCTCTTTCATGTATTTTACAATACCTACAAAAGAAGGAAATGATAACATTGAGTTGTAACATTTTTTTCCTTTACTTGCTATAAAACAAAAGAAAACAGGCAAAACATTATCAGAATTGGTACATGCATGCTGGGAAACATTTAGTTTCAACTTTTTTTGCCGACACATAAGTGTATACCAACAAATTGCTCAAAATTCAATAAATCATTTAATTGGACTTGGCTGCATGTAATTCTTGTTAGAAATGTTCAGAGCATTTGCCTTAAAGCAACTACTTTTAGAAACAAATTTGGTGAATTTGTCAGTTTCATAAAAAATGGTTAATGTAAAACGTCTTTGCTTTTGAAATTTACACTAGAAAGTGAAAAAAAATCATTCAAAATATTTGCTGTCACAAGAGAACTTCCACAAAGTTACGTAGAGATTCTGTTTAGAAACTTCAGTTCACTTTTTAAAAAAAGTGCTTAATGTAGTATCCTTAAGGTAAAACAGCCAGTGAAATTGGAAATTTGAATTTAAAAAAGAACTGAAAAATTCCTGATGTGACAAATGGTAATCACATCTTGCAAGGTGTACAAACCAAAAGCCATTTCACATAGTGTATCTAAGATACAAAAACAGTCATGAATTAAGAAGTGTTGTGTTAGCCAAATACATTTCAAATTTCTTGTCAAGAATAAGGGAGGTGAAAAGAGGCCAACGAATACACCTTGCAAAAATGCAAATAGGAAAATAAACACATCATTCATACGCTGCCACAAGTAGTACAATAATTGTACTACTTGTGGCAGTGTATGAATGATGTGTTTAAAGTTAAGTTTATGACTTTTACATTATTAAGAATGAGGAAGTCCTTCTTTGTGTTGCTGGTGTCCCTCTGTGAGTATTCCAGAGCCTTAAAGAAACCCTGTGTTGCAGGGTGGAGCTCAAGATAAACACTAAGACAGTCCTAAATTACTGTCAGCTGCATCCAGGGAAAATGAGTTTCTGTTTGAGATACTAATAAAAACTACCAATTGAAAAGACTTTTTTCCAGCATTTGAGGGGTACAGAATAAATGTATCAAAAATTATATCCGTCAGCCTATTTTAAGCAAGTCTGGAATTTTCCACATTTAAAACAAGACGCACAGAATACAGGACCTGGAGTCTCAAGCTCATGTTAATTGTCTTGGGTTCAGATTTTGAAACAAGGGTCTTGGTTTCGGTTCTGTCAGCTCTAAGATATTAGTACTGTTCTTACTAGAACAATGCACCAACAATTCAAAACTTAACCCTTTAAGCTGCAATAGTGATCATCATCACATTTCTCTTCATCATATCAGTGCATTAAAACACATCCAGGCCATGAGAGTTAGGGAAACAATCACCAAAGATGAATATTGTCTTGATGTTTCAACAAGTTCTCCTAACTACTACCCAACAAAGTGTACAATGAGCAGTAAGGAGAATTTTAATAATGATGCTTGGGCTTAAAGGGTTAAAATAAGGAAAAAAAAACCCTACCTTCCTCATCACGGGGACCGTCATACTCATATGGAGCTCCTCTGCGGAAGATTTTCAAAGTAGGATAGCCACTGACTTCATGCTTTTGTGCAAGATCAGATTCTACAGTGGCATCCACTTTAGCAAATGCTACAGGGGGTTTATTCTCCTTCATTCTCTTGGCAGCTTTTGCATATTCTGGGGCAAGCTGCTTGCAATGTCCACACCTGTTATAGAAAAAAAAGGAAGTTAAATTGGTAATGAATAGTCAGCCTAAGTATTGATGCATACATGTAACTCTGTTTAATGTATTCCTTTGATTAAGCTCCTCCCCTTGAACAAGAATCCCACAAGTGCTATGAAACATAATGAAAACAACTCCCTTCCTAAAATGCTGTCAAGGAGAATGCCTCGCACTGTGCGAGCATTACTCTGTCTTAGCAATAATCAGTTGTCATCCAAACATCACAGCATGATAACGAAAGTAACATGTTACTTTTCTCTGAAACTGAACAAAGGACATGTTGAGTCCCACTTAGAGGGAGGGGCCCAATTACTTGGGTCTTAAAGTACAGTAGAACCCCGGCAACTCGAACTCTGAAGGGAAACGAAAAACAGTTCGAGTTAGCGGAGGTTCGAGTTATTGGTGTCGATAGAATTTTCAATTTGCCATGTTAATAATTGATAGTTTACTGATTTTTCAGCACTTCAGTATACAGTACAGTACAAATTAAACTTATCTCGTCAGAAACTGTAACACAATTGTGCATTCTTATGATAATACAGTACTGTGAATGTAACTCAGTTGCACTCAAGATCATAAGATTGGGAAATGACTGTTAAATACGTGATCTGTTTGTTGCACTAATAATATTCAAATTGCTTTAGTGCTAGTTTTAGTGTTTAAATCCAATTGCACGACAAGAAGAGCTAATAGGATATTTCAGTGGGCATCCGTGGTGAGTTGCCAGAACCAGAATTCAAGTTATTGGGGTAAATTTTGATCAAGGGAAAGGAAATTTAGTTCAAGTTAGCGGGGAATTTGAGTTTTCGAGTTCGAGTTAACCGAGTAAAAATGACTGAAAAGGGGGGTGAAACCCAAGGGAAATGGGACTTGGTTCGAGTTAGCAGGGGAGTTCGAGTTATCCGAGTTCAAGTTAACCGAGTAAAAATGACTGAAAAATGGGGTCATATCCAAGGGATATGGGACAAAGTTTGAGTCAGCAGGGGAGTTCGAGTTACCGGGGTTCTACCGTACATGCAATTGGGAGGTGTGAAAGATTTGTTTGGTTTTGAGATTTTGGGATGGGTGCTACTGAGGTCCTGGCAAGTATTTTTGGGGTCCAAAATAAAGACCAACACAGGGTTTTCATAGATATAAAGAGGGCAAGGCACTTTTTGGGTTATGCATTGAATCCCATATTGACTTACTGGTAATTTGGGGGTTAGTTTTGGCACAAAGACACTTTTCGAATTTGCACCTCCCTTACAACGTTAAATCTGAGGACTCCTCTTGTCGCTTTAGTCAGAGACACGCTCTCAATAGTTCTTAACAAAGGGACCTGTTCTGAACCCTTCCATTCCCACAAGTGGCCAAGGTGGAAACAAGACAAAACAGAACTTAATTTAGCAACACATGTCTTCAGTTAAACAGCTTGATATAAAAGTATTGCTTTTTCTTTTACCTGAATAGTCATACTCTAAAGCTAAGTAAATAAATGAAGTTACATTTGGTAACATTTGGGTGTTTGAAAAACATGGAAAAAGGGACGTTTTGAAATCAGCTTGAACACTTGCCATAATTTTGAAATTTAGTGCACGAGAGTAAGAAACCAACCTTATTCACTTTTTGACGACAAAACACATAATTTCAAATTAAAATGTATCTAACATCAATTCAATCCTTGATTGGGCCTCAAAATCTGCTGTTTATAAGGGAAAATTATAACAATGAATGTTTGCTAAGATTTTACCCTCACTGTTGATTCAAATCCACATTGCCAGCATGTGTTGTTGAAATTCAACCAAATTCAACACTGTCAATTCACAATACGAATTCAGCGGAGAATCGAATTAAAAATATTAGCTTTACCGAAAGAAAAGCGAAATTAAATATGATCAACTGAAGATTGACTTTAAGATTGCATGACGGCATCATAATTTTTTTGAACGTCCCAAACAATAAACCAAAATTTATCATTGTGTACAAAATATTAAACATCAAAAAGTACAACAAACCATGGAGCGTAGAACTCAACGAGAATGACATCTTTTTCTTTCACCACAGAGTCAAAAGTCTTGCTCGTTAGAACCAATACATCGTCTTCTTCTTTGACTTCTTCATCAGCACTCGAATCCTCAGAAGATTCTTCGTCTTTAGCTTCGCTGTCTTCCGTTTCCATTCCTTCGGCTTCTGCAACAGTTTCTGTTCTTTCACTGGCCTCTTCACTCTCATCTGCGAGTGTAAAGGCTGCAGAAAATGTGACTAAAAGCACTAGAAGAAACGAAAACTTTTTCATCTCCATCATCACTGTGACCAAAAGGAAATTTGCACGGTGTTGTGGAGATTCCCAGTATATTTCAAAGAGCGCGAACAGCCAATCAGAGGAGGACAGGTTAGAAGCGCTTTGGCCAATCAAATGGCGCTACGCGTCTTCCCGGGACAATCTATTTTTATCCAGTGGTTCTCTAACATTGCGTGACATGCATTTCACATGGTAAAATTTCGGAAATTTAAAAGACGTTTTATTCTGAGCCGTCGACTTTAGGTGTTTTCTTGGGGAAATATTTTTTTTCGATATAGGAGAACATTACAACAAACCCGATTTTAAGAGGTGCAAACTTGTAATAGACCGGATTTTATTTTGAATTCAATGGCATACAGGTCATTTTGAATTGGTTTATCCAAACTTTATTCAAGAATATTTGGCCAAATTCTTGAATTAGTGAGATTTACACGGTAATATCTACAGTTTTTGGGTAAAGGTTTGAGAAAAAATAAAAAATAAAAAAGGGAAGAAATATTTTTGTGGCAAAAAGCTTTGTGGGAGCAGATCTATTTTTGCTGACTGAAAAAAAATAAGAAACCAACGTCCGAAAAAACTTCATGCCATACAGTAAGTGATTTTTTGCACTATTGGAAAAGTGAGGTTTAAACCGGATTTGCTATATCGTCTGTGTCGTTATTTGTCACGCAACTGACGCCCTGAGAACCGCCCTGAGAAAGACTCAGTGAGGGCAAAACGTCACAGAGTCTGACAAAAGTCAAGTTTCAGTCAAATTGTAAGAGAAACTATTCGCTTATTAAAGTTCATAACACTGATACAAGGAAAGAGTAAAAAAGAACAAAACAAACAAATAAACAACATGTACAACAACAAACAAAACAAAAACAAACAAACAAACAAAAAGCACAAAACGAAACAAAAAGATCTTCATAAGTAACTTAGCTTCCAGCTTTGTATCGGCCTTGGCATCATGAGGTTTTAGTCAATTACATGATTTCCCGTTACTGAAATTACTTATTTATTTTTGGCTTTGAACCCCAGAGCTCAACTGGCAGGATTTTTGTCGAAGATTTTTCTGCCTTCCACTGACCTTTCAAGTAACTTCTGACTGTACACCAATATTAGTTCAAGGTGAGGGTTGCAGAACCATAATATAGCTTTGCGTACAAAATATTTATCCGGTATGTCTTTCAACATGAGCCACAAATAGTTCACTTTTTCTGGTATACCTCTGTTAAATTTTGTTTCATCACACCACCAGCGCCATTCTTTAAGTCAAGAGGGAATAAAACAAATCAAAATGTCTCAGTTACAATCAATGGACAGTCTATTGAGCAAGTAAAGAATACTAAATTTCTGGGCCTATATATAGATGATGAGCTTACATGGAAATATCATATAGACCAAGTCGTAAATAAAATATCAAAAATGACTGGAATAATGGCTAAGGCAAGACATTACATATCTTTAGAAACCTTACAGACAATTTATAACTCTATGGTGTACCCTAACTTAACGTATTGCAATATCATTTGGTCAAGCACTTATCCTACTAGGCTTAAGTCGATATTTATGATCCAAAAAAAGATCGTTAGAATTATGACATTTTCAAAATACAGTGAGGAATCCAGGCCACTTTTCGTCTTATTTAAAGATTCATAATATATATGAGTTAAATATATACCAAATGGCGCTCTTCATGTACACATATTTTAATGATAATCTACCGAGTTATTTTACCAATTACTTCAAAATAATTAACAACATACATTGTCATAATACGCGATCTGCCTCTAACATATATATTGACTATAAAAGGACAAATTATGGGAAATTTTCATTAAAATTTAGGGGGGCACAGATATGGAATAAGTTACCAAAGGACCTGAAAATATTAAAATCATACAGTCTGTTTAAAAAAGCAACCAAAGTCTATGTGCAAAATCAGACGTATTTTTAGTTTATAATATTATTATAATTATTAGTTCTTGGATACAGTAAAACCTGTCAGCATTACTCTTTAATATTACATCCATCTGCCACTAAAGTTAGTTTTTTAGCATAAGGGGATCTTAGAAAAGCTCAGCAGAGCTTGCTAAGATCTCCTGCCATTATATTTGAACCTATTGTTAAGTAGCAGAGATATATCAATTTATGTAAATAAAAATATAATGGGCAAATAAAAAAAAAAAAATGCAAGAAATATTTTGCGGGACGAGGAGAGGTTACCAAGCCATTTGTTCTTTCCCGCGTAAAATATGGCTGCCGAAGATTGCATCAAGGTAGGTTCATGAAATCACTGCATAATCTTCTGTTCTCGGCCTTAAAGCCTTTAAAAATGCAAAGAGGGTAAAATAGGATTACTAGAACTAACCGACGCCGAATTTTGTTGACACTCGTCCCGAAAACTGCCATGCGTCACATCTGGTCACATGCGTGTTCACCTCCCCGTGCAACGAATTAGTGCAACGCAGAGCGATATATTTCCTGCGGCTTAAATTGTCATCTCATTGAAACAAATATTGGTCTATTTTGTCTTTTATGGAAAAAATGCTTGTTGAGTTTGTCGGCCAAAGGGTCGTTTTTAATATGAATACTTTCGTTCGTGCGCATGATTATGCAAATTCGTGTGTCATGTGAAAGGTTGGTTGAATATAAACAGTTTATTGTTTGTGAACTGTGGTCGAATCGCATGGTTATATTTGTTCTATCCAAGTTTACCTTACTTGAGAGAACTTTTATTGTCAGGTGGAATTGTATTTACAAGCTGTACTGATATGCTGTGTCGACTTGTTCAAAATATTTGAGTGGCAGATGTATAGCACCCCTCCCCCCTTAAAGCCTTATGTCATAGAAAATAAAGGACCAACATTCTTAGAATTGTGACACATGACTGGGCGCCACCTTTTATAAAGGTTTGGATCATCCTCTGCAGCTATAGAGTATGCCCTGTCAAGCTATATATTTATATAGTTTTATAGTAAGGTAATTATAGGATTAAGGTTTAATAGCATGTTTTCTGAATAAAGTCCAGTGCTTTTATGAATTTCCTGATCTCTTTAGTTTTTATCATGCTAATTAAGGCTACTGTCAGTAAAAGCCCCTGGGATTAAACAGATAAATCGAGAAAAGAAAAACAAAATGAATTCTGACAGCTAGTTGTAGTGAAATGAATATATCACCAGACAAAATTATGTCCCTTCTGCAGACAGTCAATCTGAGTAAGAAATTATCTTACTTTCCATTTATCTTACACAGATTCCGGATAACTATGAGGGTTATTCTCTGGATATGTTTTGTTTGCCTAAACACTATGAGGGTGATGTAGAGTCGATTTTGATACCAAAAGGACTTATCATTGACAGGTAAGTACTACAAAGACAATTACTGAAAAATACTGACATACTGAAATGCTCTTACTAAACTAAGTGCATTCTGCCAACTATTTTCATTGTTGCCTTCTCCAAGTCTATATTTATATGATTAGCTAGCCTGTTAGTTTAACTAGAAGGTTGTTTATATATTCGAGAATTTCATCTGTCAACCAAGAAGAAGATTAGACAAACAAGTATTCAGATGTCTAAATTTTCGTGGAGTAGTTAACTTTTTTATCTTGCAGCTGTGTCAAAGATTATGTTTATACATATTAGTGTAGTTGGTAGGATAACAAAAGTGAGCAGGAAAATGTCTAGAAGTGCTTATAAGTTATTAGTTGGGATAAGTGAACTCCAATCTGAAGGAGGTGGCAAATAATTGAATGTAGGTGACAAAATTGTTGGCTCTCTGTACATGTTGACAGGACTGACCCCAAGGGGAGAGATTATTAATAAGGAAAGAGAAATTTATTTTGAAATAACAGTGGTTGAGGTTGGTTTATTTATTACTTATCGCACTAATGTGAATTATAGTAATTGAAAAAGCGAAGAAGATAAAAGAATACAACAATAAATTGTTACTAGATTTACACAAAGGCGAAAGGTCTAGTCCTGTGTTGTTTGAACACAACACTTTGACAAGGGAAAAAGTAGTAAGCCTTTCTTGTGTCGTTGTAAACAGGTTCTAAGCTTGAACGTCTTCATAGTTTTACTGATATAAAGCTGCACTCTTTAATCTTTTAGGATTGAAAGATTGGCAAGAAATATTTGCCGTGAGGTTGGAAAGGGGCCACTTGTTGGGCTGTGTGTGCTGAAGGGTGGATATCAGTTTTTTGGTGATCTGATGGACTGTATCAGGTCAATCAGTTCAAGTTCAGGTAAACAAACAAGCAAATGGTAAACAGTAAATAAAGCAACAGTAAATACAGGTTATGTGACTAAGCCTAAGTCTGTACTATCGGGATCCTTATCACCATACTTGAAGATTTTGACTTAGAAATTTGTATATTACCATAGCAGAAGATTTTGATATTAATTATAATTTTGTATGTCTCAGGGCCTTAGCATGTTTCTTTTCCTGATTCAACAGAGCAGTCATTCCAGATGTCTGTTGACTTCATCAGATTAAAAAGCTATGAGGTGATCTTAATAAATTCACAGTAACCCATTTGGTTGTATGATGTTTAGTGCTATCAAGCGATTTTGTATTGTACCTACATGTATGAACTAGGCAGTGTGCATTTTTGTTTTATTCTTATTTTTAAATCTGTTTTTATGATAGGATGACCATTCATCTGGTGAGGTTAGAGTGATAGGAAGTGACGATTTGTCCTCATTGAAAGGAAAGGTAACTAGAGATTCATCTTGGCTTCCATCTGTTGGTAGAAGTAGGGCGAGATTTAAAACCTCAAAAATTAAAATGACTCCAGATCTGATGTTCGGAAAGTTACTGGGAGATAGGAAGAATTTTGGGGGCTGTGCAATATTATTGACAGTTCAGGTAATTGTGGGACATTTTATTCACACCTCTTCTCAATTTTTTCCCTGACTATCACCATGTGATCTGCCACAAACTTGACAGGAAGAAAAAGAGAAAGGACTGAAAACCAGGATTGAAAGGGCCAGACACAGACACAGATACTTTAAAATGTGGTAGTTATATACAGTAGCTGTTACATCTACAATCATGTAAGTTGTTTTTTTTTTCTTTTGTTACAGCATGTCTTAGTGGTTGAGGTAAGTCTGTTTTGACTGATTCTTGAGAGAGTAACTTATCTTTTCTAGGGTATAGGGGCCCAATGGCATGTAACTTTCTGTCAGGTAAAGGTAAGGTCACACCTGGACCACAAAGCTAGTCATGAGTTTAACCTGTTGTTAGTACTAGTATCATGAAGCAACTTTGCATTTTACTGATCCTCACCAGGTAAGATGCTAGACCATCACAGGGTTACTCTGGAATTTTACTAGTTTTCACTAATATTTTTCTTACATTCATTTACATGTAATGTAAATCTAGGTAGAGAGATACAAATATGTAATGTGGTGACTGGGCATGAATCACTGACCTTCAAATTAAAAGTCCCATGTATGTCATGCTCTCTACCGTGACTTTGTGATATCTTAAACTAACCTGCCAAAGTATTGACTTTCATTTAATATCTAATGTCAGTGTCATATTTGTAAATGTCAACAAATCTTCAACTAAATTGGAGAAAGGATTTTACAGACCAATCCAAAATAGCCAGTTTGGGGATAAAGTGCAAAGTTACAACTTACAAGGATGGAAGTAATTTTAAATAATAGTAAAATAATTAATACCCTTTCAGCCCTTATAGTGAACAGCATCAAATTTTGTCCTTGTTTTAGTTGTGCATACAGGTCATTAGGATTAAACACATGATCACCAAAGATGAATTGTCTTGATGTTAAAACAAGTTCTCCCAATTAGTGCTTAATGAAATGTATGAAGGGGAGTGAAGAGAGTTTGTATAATGACACTAGGGCTTAAAGAGTTAAGGGAATTTAAGATACCAGCCTGGACAATATTTCTTCAATTATTCAACTAGTTTGCCTTTATTAGGATATTGTTGACACAGGAGCTACTATGCAGAAACTGTTAAATACTCTCACAAAGTTCAGCCCAGCTTCTGTTAAAGTAGCAAGGTATGGTACTCTCCAAAGTATTGTATTTATTTTTTGGGGGGAGGGGGGGGGGAGGGGGAGGGTGGTGGACTCCCAGTTCAAAGTAACAGGGGTGCATGTCATACATGTTATGGTTGAATTGTGATTTGTAATAATAATAGTAATAATAATAATAATAATAATAATAATAATAATTTAGAACTTATATAGCGCATTTTCTATGTGAATAATTATAATCAAATGCGCTTTACAAGCAGGTGGAATTGGAATTTGGAAATGTTGCTTTTTAGGGAGGGAGGAAAACCAGAGAACCCGGAGAAAAACCCTCAGAGCAAGGACAAGAACCAACAAGAAACTCAACCCACATATGACATCGGGACCGGGAATCGTACCCAGGCCACATTGGTGGGAGGCGAGTGCTCTCACCACTGTGCCATCCCTGCACCCCTTAAGGTTTTAAAGTCTAAAAAGACTTTGTTGGTTTGTGTCCTGTTGTTGCTGTTTTGACTTTGATGTTGTTTTCATCGCAGAATGCAATTTTAAAAAAGAAGCAATTTCAGTTTAATGTGAGATGTTAAGAGTCAAACTACAGGCATCCTAGTAGATGAAATTTTTGTTTTCTTGCATAAATAGGCTCCTTTTCCAAATTTGTTTATTTTTTGTGAGGTTCTTACTTGAAAAATTATAAAGGACAGTTTTAGAAATGAAACACTATTCTTTTTTGGGGGGCAGGGGGGGGGCAAAACAGTTTGCCAGAAAGCCTATCAACTGCTTGTCAGAAAATAGGTAGTTCTTAAACCAGGTGTAAAGAAAACAAGGTCTGACGCATTTCTGGGGTCATTTCAAAATTTCTGACAATCTTTTTACCTTTTGTCACTGTTATTATGAGAGTTCCCCTAGACTGTCAGTAGTCTCTACTTTTGATGATGGTGATTGTGGGGTGGGCAAGATTTGGAGGAGATGCGATGCAAGGGGATTGCCAAAATCTAATTTTTGGTGCTCCCCCTCGCATCTTGTCCCCTTAAAATTTCGCGCACGTGTGTATTTTGCCCGCCCCACAGTTGCCATCGCCAAAACTAGAGACAACTTGGAGTCTAGAGTCCCCCTTACCCAGCAGGTTGAACAGTGGTAAAGAAAATTGTAAAGCTAACATGTTTAATATGCTTATTTACTTATCTTAAGTTTGCTGGTAAAAAGAACACCCAGGAGTACAGGCTACCATCCAGACTGTGAGTCTCTATTCTGAAATTCATTTATCTATTTGGATTTTGCAAACAGTTCCTCAGATTCAAGATTCGGTTATAACTGGTGACATATTTTGTTATTTCTTCCAGACATTGGTTTTGAGATACCTGATAAATTTGTTGTTGGCTATGCCTTGGTAAGCTCATTTTCAACATTGATTTGTTTGTGACTAAAACATGAAAAAAGTTTGCTTAATCGAGTAAACAAATTACAGAGCATGTTTTTGTTGGGGACATTTTGTTCTTTATAAAGTTGATATTAATTGTTTAATACTTATTTTGCAGGATTATAATGAATATTTCCGGGACCTTAATGTAAGTATTCAACCTTGGCGCACCAAAAAATTATCTAGCTGTCATGGTGGAACACCAGCTGTTATATTTGTGGGACACTAACATAATAGACAACAATGATTTGTAAATTTTTTAATATCAATATTTTATTGGAGGCTCCAGAGGTAATTTAAAAGATATTTTGGGCAAAATGTATTTCTGTTTTGCTCTATAATGTCTGTTTGTTTTTATTTAAGCTAGCTGATTTTGAGTAAATAGATTTTAATAACAAACTGTTTTCTTTCTCAACAGCATATATGTGTCATCAGTGAAAAAGGAAAAAAGAAGTATGCTGTGTAGAACAATAAAACAAGAACTGACATGATCACTGTTGACTATGCAATGTAATTCTTGGACGTTCCCTTGAATGACAGTGGCACGTAGATGCGGAGAATACCATCTTGTCATTTGATTTGTGTGTAGTACAAGAGTAGAAGCATAAGATTGGGAGTAGGGTGGAGTGGGTCCCAAGCTTCCAGCTTCTTAAGGCGGGAGGGGTACTTCCATATAGCTTATAATTATATAGGAATAACCAGCAGCCCCCAAGAAGCTGGAAGCTTTATGGGTACTTGCCACTGTGAAGAGTATGATTTTCCAGCAGTTTAGTCTGGGATAGGGTATAGAAATCAGAGAATCAAGTTTCTGTAATCGGATGTCATTTACCTGCAAACTGATCAGAGGTGGAAAGAATTTAGTGTTAAGGAATTGAAACTAAGTCTGGGGTAGGGTAGAGAGTTAATGTTTGGTGTCTAGTCTAGAACGAGGTTGCCAAATGCAGCTGAACATGGTCTGGTATAGGTAACACATGGGCTTCAGAGTCTCTGTAGTACACCCCACCCAAAAATTCATAGAGTACCCCCACCCCTTCTCGTTCTTTCTTGATGGCATCTGCTCTTTTGCTATTGTAAAATATTGATATGCATTATCATGATCCAGTGGTCTCTTGTGATTGCGTTTGAGACGACGTTATTTTGCGATAATGTCATCTCAAAATGCTGGTTGCTGCATGTGATTGGTTCAAAACTGTCATGACAATGCGGCCAAGGTCAAACTTCAAAACTTTTCTTCACAAAACCGCTGGCAAAATTTTAGTTTTTGCTCAGTAATATAGTTGGAAAAACCTTTATTACAATGTGATTCATCCCTGCAAGGACCCTACCTTGACAGATTGCCCAAAATGTGAGTGCTAAAACTTTAAAACTGTGTATTTTTCTTTAAGGTGGCTCCCTATAGTTTTATGACCGCAAACTGATGATGCGAGCTGTAGTAATCTCCACACGCTCACATAAAATCGTAGGTTTTTCCAGATATTTTATGACATCAGCATAGCCAAAAAAGCAAAGTTAACAGTTAATTTTCTTGTGTTTCCTTCGGTGAATTTTTTTAAAATTTTGCACATTTTGAGATACTAACGCTACCTTTCACATATTGTTTTTTGGAAAAATTCTGTTGGAGAAATTCAGTTTAATGGTTAAAAATAAGAAATCACGTGATATCGGTGAATTTGTCTGAAAGACCCCTTATTTTTCCTCTGCAAAGTGTTAGTCAAAATCATTTGCACAAAATAGGAAAGTTTAAAAAATTTTCACCGTGGGAAAATCAAAATATTTAAGAAAAAAGACGAATTAATGGCAAATATCTATCATTCCTTAAATGCTTTGTTGCCATGACAATGGCCTATACCTAAGAAGCAAAACCTGAAAAATAAGGGTAATTATGTTGGTAACCTTACTGGTAAAATTCAGGATCAAAGATATCAAGACAACAGAACTAGGGCTTCTTTTGCAAGTCTTGCCAGTTCGCATAATTACTTTTGTAGAAACTCTAGGAGCCACCTCAAAACAGTTTGTTTTTCGGTTTTTATTTCGCGATGCGTGCTGTGTTATCATTTGTGTTCCACTTTTAGCCTGGAAAAGAAGTCGATTTTCACGTTATTCTATTATTTTGTCGATCCCTGTCGTTTGAAAAAAATTATGTTGATGCACTGAAAGAGTTTATTTTGTTTCATTAGGTAATTTTTGGTTGAAAAGGCGGCGAATTCAAACATTTTGCTGCAAAAGCAAAAATGTTCTCGTGAGCAAGTATCGCGCGTGCAAATCTTCACGGCGAGTAAGAATTTCTATTTTGATCAAGAAAAATTATTGTTCGGGCTTACTGTTTTTTCGGGAAAAAGAGACATGGATTGTGATAAAAAACTAAATTCGATTTTGAGACGACATTACGGCTTTATAATGACGGCGTTGGGAGAAAATATATTCCGTATTGGGCTTCGCCGCTTTGCAACTCCGCCCAATACGCAATATATTTTCTCCCAACTAGCCGTCATTATAAAGCCGTAATGTCGTCTCAAAATCGAATTTAGTTTGTAATATTTTTTAGGTTTCTTCCAATTTCTTGTACTTCCACCTTCTCTGCAGTCAGTGGCTGTGCCATTTGTGCTCTTATCGATGTGTTTTAAGCAAGAGTAAGACATTTTGTAATCTAACACCACACACTTTCAGGGGGCAGCATCTTGTTTATTGATGGACAAAAAATATTAGGTTACAGACTACAAGTGACAAGTTACAAAAACAGCTACAGCATCAGTTATAGGAGAAAGAGCAATAATAACAATACAGTTCAAAATGCTATGACAATTATGCTAAGCATCAAGAGCAAAATATAGCACAAGAGATGCCTTTGGATGGTCTCTGCAAAATTTATACCCCCTTAAATAGCTCAAGACATCCCCCAAGGAATTATTATCGTATTCTGCATGCATTCCTTACATACAGTATATAGTGCTAAAATACTTGCAAAAATACACCCTGACATTATTACTACGAAAATCTCCTTTGACTTTGGTACACTTCCCTGTACAATCACTAAATTAGTCTGCAATAAAACTACATGAGTTAGTTGCTTGAATGAAAATTTTGATATTTGAATCTCCTTTTACCGTCTTTGGGAATAACAGTATTGTTCTAAATTCATGGCTGAGGCTCGATATGTTCAAACTTCTCTCCAAACTTGCCCTTGTGTTCCTTCATGTGCCGCTTAAATGCCTGCAAGACGGCGACAAAGTGCTGCAGAATGGGCTTGGCACAGGTTTTGGTCTCATTTTGAAAGCACTTGAGGTACGCTTCATATCCAGCGTTATTTTTGTTATAATCCGTGAAGTGATTCTCAAACATTATCTCGTCTTTTTTGAAGCATTTGCGCACAGCATCTCCAGCGCAGGGCTCATAGGGGTCTTCCTCTGTGTGTAGACAAACAAAAATCACAGGAACAATAAAACGTAAAACTACAAAAATGTTCACTTTTTATTTTCATACCCCTTAGTCTTGAAGAAGAAAAAAAGCCTATGTATGGCAATGTGAGCTTCCAACAAGAAAAATATTTTGAAGGCTCCGAAGTAAGCTGAGTAGGTGTGTGTGGCCACAAAGCATGAGAGTTCTGAGCCGTTTTGGTCTGAAAAGATTCCAGTATAATGAAAGCTAGTCCCACACAAAAATGGTCAGTAATCTGGTCGCTTAAACGTTGTTCTTTCAACATTTCTTGGGTTTCTGTTGACATTCGAGGGTGTAGCGCTGAAGTCCGCAAAATGAAACTTTCTCAAGTCAGCGGAAGTCCTTTATCATGGTTATTAAAGGAGAAGGTCATCCAGAAGCGGTGTGTTTTTTGAAATCGCCAATAAAAAGATAACACTAAGTTGAGTTACTGACCGTGGTTTTAGCTTCTAAAGTGCATCCGATCCCACTGAAAGTGCGATTCAAAATGGCGGCGCGCAGTGTTGAATTTTGGCCCTCTTTGGAGAGGAATTTCAGTGAGATCGGATGCACTTTAGAAGCTAAAACCACGGTCAGTAACTCAACTTAGTGTCATCTTTTTATTGGCGATTTAAAAAAATACACCGTTTCTGGAGTGACCTCCTTTAATACGACCTCTCTAAGAACAGTATTTGTTGTTGTAGTAGCCTCCCCATAGTCTTTCATGGGTCAGGCTAGTCAGGAGAACAAAGGATTTTTTTTCTCGAAGAAAGTTCCGTTTTAACCTCTCATCTGAAACGGTTGAAAGTATCAGTCAAAGACGTCAGTAACCGGCAATTATTAATGCTTGTACCTAAACAATACCTAGCATAACGTTGAAAAGCGTGGTTTAAATTGATGCCCTTTTTGGCGTGAAAAAGGGGAAATGTGCGTGAATTAGGCGGCTGGTACAAAATGCTGTTCACGTCAGTGTCACAAGTACAAGTTACTGTGCTATAAAACTGATATATAAACAAGAGAAACCGTGTTTTCTGACCCTAAACAAATCCCAATCTTCCTATTTTCCTAAATTATAGTGTTAAGAGACACGGTCTATCTTGGTGACATATTGTAGCACAGTGTACTGTGACCTGCGTGAGACCCTGAGAAGACGGTTGATCCAAAACAGAGATACATTTTAGGAAAGGTGTTTGACCGGATATCACCAAGCGAAATTCCGATGAGTACCTTCTCCTCTTTGAAAGTTTGAGCCAAGTCCAAAGAAGAAAACGCGCTGAAAAGAGTAGACAGTTGAATAAGAGTGTAATTGCTGGAGATCATTGATTTGCACGTAGCAGCCAATCAGAGCAATTCAGCACAAGAAAAGCAGCAGGAGCAGCCCAGGCTTGGCACCGCACAAGTTTCCTTAGTTCACAATTGCCTGTTTTTCGTTGAATTCTGATTGGTTCACGACGATTGGCGTTTAGTTTTATGACAGCTACAAAAATGCTAGAAAGTGGTCCTCATTGACGTACCTATGTTGGCCAAGTTTTCTTTCTTCAAAATGCCTAAAAAAAATAGTATTAACAACAACCGTTAAAAAAGTCAAAGAAGAAGCTAGAGCTAGAGTGAAGTAAGAAACAAAACTGCTAATAATTTGGCTTGTGAAATACCTTTTATAATTAAACACATCTTTCACTTAAATAGGATAAAAAATAATTCCAAATACGTGTTCTGGGTGAATAAAGCGAACGAGGCATTGTACGTGCCCTGCATCTCTACATGTTTAGATGACGCAGAAAAAGATGTCGGATAAAAGAACATCAATGAATCGAAGTTAAGAGTGGTTACTGTTATAGTCACGGTGCCTCATTCAAGTTGCAGGTAGACAGTGTTCACCCTTGGAGGGAAACCTTGAGCTCGTCGATTAATATGTTTCCGATTTGATCCTTCCTCGTAACCATTCTAGCTGTTGTGCAGCTATTTCCTGGGACGTTGCTTGTTACACTGTGCATTCTGTCTGTAGTTGTTTTGAGAGTCTGAGAACGTAATGTTTTAGTGTGACCATCCAAACAGAAGCCACTGAGCAGTACTCAGTGTTAATTATGCTGTACAAGGCGGTTCTGACTTTTGAGTCCGAGGATCAATTCCTACAGTGTGACTATTCCGGCAAAGGAAAGCTATTGAGCAGCACTTCCTTGTGGTCCTGTGTATTATGCTGTACAAGGTGGTTCTAACTTCTGAGTCTGTGGATCAAATCCTACAGTGTGAGCATTCAAATGAAAGCTACTGAGCGGTACTTTCCTGTGGTCCTGTGTATTATGCTGTACAAGGTGGTTCTAACTTCTGAGTCTGTGGATCAAATCCTAAAGTGTGACCATTCAAATGAAAGCTACTGAGCGGTACTTTCCTGTGGTGCTGTGTATTATGCTGTACAAGGTGGTTCTAACTTCTGAGTCTGTGGATCAAATCCTACAGTGTGACCATTCAAATGAAAGGTAATAAGTAGTATATTCCGTGGTAATGTTTATTGCGCTGTGCAAGGCGTTCTTTAAATTAGTGTGTCCATTCAAATGAAAGCTAGCGAGCAGCCCTGACCTGTGGCACTGTTCCTAGTACCGTACGATATTTTACAATTGAAAATGTTTTTGAGAATTTTTCACGGTTTCGAGGTCGAGCTTTTTCGGGAGTGAAAGCGGTTAACTATTATCTACCTGAATCCAGGGCTATTCTTCTGAACTCGTCATACGGCATGTTGTCACACACACCCGACTTCGTTGCAAGGTAATTGTGGTACCATTCAAAGACGGCCAGGAAGTTGAGGATGTCCTCGTTTGTTGAAGGCGAGGAGCCAGCAAAACGAAGAATACACGGCGCCATTCCCTGCAAGGAAATTGGCGGAATGACATCAACATAAATGGGTCAAGGCTATCAGGCTGCTATTAGTCCTTTGCATATTAACTTTGCATATTTTCCTCAATTCTATTTTCAGGCTATCCACGCAAATTGATGGATAGAAAGACGGTTTCTTTTTTGAAATTATATATTTATTTCTTATTGAAGCCATGTAGAATCGTAGAGATTTTTTTCCTCTAAATGATATACAAATCATGCAGATGATGTTAATGCATTGTGCGAAGCCGCCATGAAGCATGAATGAGCCGCAGCTGGAAGGATCAAGTTTGCGCTTCAAGAGATTGCGCTAGATTTCAGTATCGCAGCAGCTACTTTTAAGCTTCGTGCTTCGTTTCAGTCTTTCTTGATGAGAGGCACTGCTTAATTGCATGAACAGGTGTTTTGCTCCCAACAGCAACTAAATTCGCAACTGGAAATAAGAAAACACGCTGAAAGGCCTCTCACGACGCACCCAAATATAATCCCCCTGGATGGGATGCAACTCCAGAGACCAACTTCGAGGCGATCAAAACTCTGATAGGAAATCTCTCTAAAACAACAACATCTCCGCACCCATACGCTTTAACTATATCCTTACCTTAAAAAACTTGCAAGTTACATGTACTTTCTCGCCGGTCTTGTCAACATGTCCTCCCTCCGATTGAATATCAGAGCCTTCCACGTCATATCCTTCTTGTAGACACTTGATAACTTCGGCATATGTGGATCTACGTTCTCTGGTATTCCCACGCACAACTGAGTTCAAGCTCATAGTAAAAAAGATGAATGCGACGAGGAAGAGCATGACGAACTTGAGAGAAAACGAGCAACAAAATGTGTTAGAGACTGGGCAACCACTTTCTTACCTTTTTTATTTTGGGTGGTCGCTTTTGAGATGTTTCGGCTCAATTGGTGTCCGTCTCATTTTGGCAACAAACTCAATTTTGTTTCCAGGGGAACATGCTCCGGACCCCTACATAAATAACTTTGAGAGTTGTGTGTTCGAACCCCGATTCGCCGAATCCGGGCAATTAATACGTAATCAACTCAATAATCAATAAGTAATCGATGGCAAATCGAAGACAAAAAATTTTGTGGCCTGTTCTGCCTGTTGATTCCCCAGTACGGCCCCGAGCAAGTGAAGTTAGTTTATTATATGGCATCATTTTTCGTACGAAATAACACTTCCGGTAGTTCATTCAAGTCAATTTCCGGCGCGATGCCAGCGATCTTTAACTGGCTTTCGAATCAGTTTCAGTTGATTAGTAATCGTTGCTGTCGAGTGTCGATCCGCACAAGCTTGCGTGGCTCTTGAATGAAAACTGCTCTGCTTCTATTATATGTGGCAGTTTTTCGTCGTCCTCTACGACACAAGATAGTTTTATTTGAAAATACTTCTTCGTTATGGGCGGAGACAATTCGGGAAAAAGAAGAATAAGGAAAAGGCTGCGATAAAATCTCACAAACGTGCTTCTCGAGCTAGAAACTGTGACAGCGTGTTAGTCTGTAATGGGAACAAAGGAACACTCGAACTTAAAAAAAAAGACACTGGAAATTATCCGCCGATCAATTCGAAAGTTCAACATCCCCCCCCGGGCAACCCCCCGGGCATTTGAACTTTTGAAGATTGCCTTGTTCAAATTCCCTCCCCTCGGGGCAAGAAAGCCGTTCAAATGCCCCACCAATTAGTACTAAACTACCTCTCCTCAAAGGAAAATTTCGTTTTCAATCAACACTGTTCACACTTTTCAAAGAGAGATATGCCGTAATGACACCTTCAAACTTCTTTTAAAGACCCTTTTGAAAGAGTTATTCAGTAACAAAGGCGAAATTCTATCTTGTAAATCCGTCAAACCATGCAAAAACCGAAAAAACTGACGGGCGTATTACGTCAGAACAAGAGATAAATCTGGTTCAAATTCCCCACCCTTCCAACGTAACGTTCAAATTCCCCCCTCCCTGGGCACGATGTACAGTCAAATGCCCGGGGTATGCCCGGGGGGGGGGATGTTGAAGTTTCGAATTGATCGGCGCATTATCTCTCCATCAAATACTGCAATTTGTTTGCTTCAATGGCTTTATGGAGGACTTTGTGGATGCTGAGAGCAAATTTTCGTCACACCTAACAAAGTTGTTTTTAGCGCGAGCTACAGCAAGAGCGGACTTGTGAACAGGCTAAAATTATTTTCAAGGATGTCCACTACAAGGGCAAAAGTCTCGCTGAGGAATCAAGGTACACTGTTAGTTTAATACATGTACGTGTAGCTTTAATTTGTTCTTGTGGAAAGCGCTGACTGAAGCGATGGCCAATCTTTTTAAACTAGACAAGAACGTGATCGTTTCCTTTCGGTTTACAGTTGCCGGTGAAAGCTGTTTGCTAGTTGTTTTGCAGTTTTAATTTTTTTTTTCGCCGAGAAGTTTTCTTGTGAGAAACGTCCTCTTTTGTTGATGCTGAATTTTCATAATTATTATTTAAGTCTTGGCCGATTTACTCGGCTCTTTACAGCTTACAGTCTATAGCCGTACAAAAAAAACAATAAACACACAGTCACTGAAGAGCGTTAACCATGCTTTTTGATTCACCGCTGGCGAGTCTTTTGCTTATACCAAAAAGTCGGTAAAGTTCAGATTGAAGAGTGCTTTTTCTAAACAGACGTGTTTACCTCGTTCATTTGTTTTGTACCATCTCCAAACCTTTCCTTTTCTTATCTTCTTGTGTTTTCGCAGTTTGAATTTTGCGAGAGCGGGAGCGCGAAAAAAAAATATCCAAAAAAGGACCGTTTCCATGGTAATGGTCCTTACTGTAAAATCACGACCCAAAACTAACCAATCAGAACACTCGATTTAGCCTGGAGAATTGCTTGCCATATAAAAATCATTGATTACTTATTAATAACTCATTGGTCTTTTTACATGTATCCAGCAAAACTTATTAACGACGAATTTCCCGCCCTCTTGTACTAATAGTTCTGAGAAAGAACGTTCCGTTTAGTAAAATTATGATGTTTCTTTGTTATAAATGACGTACTTGTTCTTATAAATCCTGAAGTTGTTCTGAAATTGAATACTGGAAGGCTTGTGATGAAATTATAGGCAAAGTCTACTTCCTGCAATAATGATAGGTGATAGGTACTAACATAGACATAAACTTTTGTTTGACCGGATGCGGGCTCAGTTGGATGGTTGCTGTGGCAAAATATTTTTATCTTTTTAGATAAGGGGCTGTTCACATGATACCAGAATGAGTTTCATTCCGGAATGAGTTTCGTTCCAGAATGAAGTTCGTACTGCATTCACATGACAATATCGACCGGCTCAGCCATCTTGAAAACGACCGTTTTGTCCTCCATTTTGAAAACGATACGCATGCGCCACTCGCCCCAGACTACACGGTTTGCGTTTTCATCTCGGAACGGAGTTCGTTTTCAGTTTACATGATACCAGAATGAAATATCATACCAGAACGAGAATTTCATTCGGATTGAAAACCCGAATGAACTCATTCCGGAATGACTTGTGCGGGGACGAAATTTCGTCTCGGTATCATGTAAACAGGTACAGAGAAATATATGGGGATGGAATGAACTCGTTCTGGAACGAAAGTCATTCCGGTATCATGTAAACGGCCCCTAAGTTTAACAAGAAACCTTTTAAAGCTGTGCCTGCCTCATGAATGTTTATTCCACTTTTAGACCGCTGTTAAAAATGCGGCTCTTTGAGAGTTTAAATTAAAATTTCAAACAAATAGCAGTTACTGCTCGATCTTTAGAACTACCAATGATTCAATTTGTACCTAGTAGCTTAATTGGAAAAGTACTTGTGACCAAAGCAGGGATCCAAGGGATTAAGTTATACGGATTTTTGGTTTAATGCTTTTTAATTTTTATAATCTAATCCGGTTTTGCTTTTTTGGTTTTAATGAAGAAGGAAAAATTGGTAGCCTTCGCACAGTGTCCACAGTAACACAAATAAAAATAAGTACATCGGAGACATCGTTGACGTCATGCAGTGATATTCACACACTCGAGTTTCGTTGTAGCTGAAGTGTTGGTCGTTTTTTCATACGAAATTAAGAGATAGACCAGACCATAACATACAGAATGACATACCTTGGAGTTCAGAGAGGTCTATTTTTCCCGTCTACCGCCGTATGTATACAACTAATATTTCACTCGAGAGGTGGCTCGTTTCTATTTCGAAAGGGATTTCTTGACGAATTTGAAAACAAAATCAGTTCCTAATAATGAAGTTCAGTTAGCTCATTACTGAAAATCTCAACATGATTATCGCAAGGCCCTACCAATACCTGCGCGATGCATTTCCAAACGTTTCGTGAGTCCATGGTTTAGCTTTCCTTCCAACGCTCCTATATTATCTGCTAACCGTCGGTTTGCCAAATGGGTATCAAAACAGATGACAAACTGGCGATCGTACATTTTTGCTGGAGAAGCAAAAGGAAATTACAATAAAGAAATGTCAAAGCTTTGCAAGGAGGCGTTCATAAACAAACAAATTTGCGCTCCATAACTTGTGAAAAAGTCAGTCAGAAAGAGTCCGTCAGATGGCTACGGTTGGGCACGTCACGCTTTAAACGAACGCCATGTTAGAACTGAAAACGTTGTTGAACAATCAAAGGCTGCTAAAGGTTTTCATAAATGAAGGTGACAAGGCCAAAAGATCTCTGCGTTGGAGGCTAATCTTAGCCAGTTTCACTCTGGTCATGAATTGTAATAATATTTACTTATGTTTATTTTAAAAAAGCATTAACACAAACGTAAAATCGCTAAATCAATTTCTGGAATTAAAAGGCAAACGCTAAAAAAATGGTAGAAAACATTTTGAAGGGAACTTCATGGTACCCAAGAACATTGAGTCTTCAAAACTGAGATTCCGTGAAGGCAAAGCTTTCTCATGTCTAAATTTATCCAATTTCCTTTCTGGTCATCGCTGGTTGTATATTCTCAGCTCGTATCCTTTAAGGACCTGTTTACAAGGAGGGAGGGTTACCCTAGCAAGCGGGTTACCCTAACACTCTCACATTTCCTCTTTTTTTCTATGTCGTGTTTACAAGACAGCTAGGGCTACCCAGGTAGGCGGGTTACCCTATCTGCGTGCTAGGGTTACCCTGGCAGGCGGGTTAACTTTTTCCCTTGTAAACACTCCAGGTAGGGTTAACCCGCCTACCTGGGTTAAACTTTCTACTTGTTTCCAGACCCTAGGTAACCGCGTGCGCATTAAGTTGTCCCGGGTGGTTGGGCTACCCTACTTGTGAAATTTTGCTTGTAAATCCGGACTATCTTTGACCCTCCTGCTAGGGTTAACCCGCTTGGTAGGGTAACCCTCCCTCCTTGTAAACAGGCCCTAAGCTGCTGCTTGAGTGGGTCGTGTGAATGTTTTAAATAGCATTTGCTGACGAGCAAACTTTCATAGAACTGCGGCTTCTGAACTTTTCGTGGGTAAATAAAATATTTCTATGTCTATGTCTATCTGGACTTACCTCTTAAGCAATCAATGATTCGATATCTGTGGGACGTTTGGTTGTAGTTCTTCAGCCGTTCAGGAGTGAGCACCCAAGTGATGTATTGTGCATGAGCTGTAGCACATACGTGTAGACGGTTTCAAAAGCAACATGCCTTTTGGGGTGGATGCAGTTCACACAGTAACGGGCAGGATGAACGATTACTTTTACTTGGTGCAAACTGAAGGTAGGTAGACCGACAAGACAAACCTTCGCCACTGGCTGTCATCAAAAATTACTTTTCACCCTACCACACCATTTTTAGCTGATTTCGTGAGAAATTTTTACTCTAGTAATGATGAAAGCGCTAAAGCGGAATCAAACTTTCAATTTAATACATGTTCAAAAATTGTAATGAGGAGTTTTCCCTTCAGGCAATTCAAAACACATACAATACTGACAATAGGCTCCTGATATATGAATTCTGAAAGCAGACACCTTTAAAAAGCCGAAGATGCTAACAGCACATGGAGACTTTCGTTTACAGTCAGCTGGTTCCGTAACTGTGAGTTAAAATTTCAATAACGGACTTAAAAAAAATTTACAAATGTAAAAACCGTTCGTAACTTGTCAGTGAAAAAGTCAGTCAGATGGCTACGATTAAAAACGAAACTAAGCCACGTTAGCACTGAAAACGTAGTTAAACAATAGACGGATTTTTAATCTGTCACTAAAGTTTCCATACTGATGGAGGTTACTCGTTGACGAACCTAAAACATCTCTGTGTTGGAGGCTGATCTTAGCCATTTGCACTCTGGTCGCTAGTTGTCAATTGTTATAATAATTGTTTACAAATTTAAGAACATACAGGAACTTTGCATGCAAATTCATGTAGCGCAGTCTTAAATACGAGCTAGGTGCGAAGCAAATAAGTAAATCGTACTTGTGGAGTAACATAGCTACATAAAACAAAAAAATATCAGACTTGTATTTGTGTGATCTTGAAATACATTGGCGCGCCTGAACAGTAGGTTAACTTTTGTTTATTCTAAAAAAGCACTATCATCATGTATTTGTTTAAACTTAAATTTATTAACTCAATTTCTGCAAATCAATTGAAAGTTATCAAACGCTGATTTAATTGTAGAAAACATTCTGATGGGAACTTCATGGTACCTTTCAGGAGTGAGCACCCAAGTGATGTATTGTGCATGAGTTGTAGGACATAAGTATGGACAGTTTCAAAAGCAACATGCCTTTTGGGGTGGATACGGTTCACACAGTAACAGGCGGTATGGACAATTATTTTTACTTGGTGCAAAGAAAACCACTGAAAGTGGGCAGACCTACACCACTTGCTGTAATCAAAATTTACTTTTCATCCTACCTCAACATTTGGAGCTGATTTCGCGACAAGTTTTTATTTCCGTAATTCTTGCCTGAGGATGAAAGCGCGAGATCAAGCTCACAATTTTATGCATGTGTGAAAATTCTAATGAGGAGTTTTCCCTTTCAATTCGGCAACTCAAACCAGATACAATTTAAGAAGACACCTTTAAGAAGCCGAAAGGTGCTAACAGCACATAACGAGACTTTTGTTTACAATCGATGAACTAGTTCCGTGACTCTAGCGTGGGTTAAAATTTTCAATCCTGCTTTTTCTCGTGTCCGAAAGTGAGAAGGCTTATTATAAGATGCTGAAGCAGAAGCTCGCCAGAAAAAGAATTCATTGCGCATGAGCGCAATATTGAAATGTAAACATGGTTTTAAATATATGTTAACCGGATAATCGGCACCGTTACAGGTGTAAAATGAAACACTCTTTTTTTATCCTTGGTATTATTCTCTCGAACAATTGGTGTCGACCTTTGGTAATCACATAACTACCGTATGGACTGAAAATGATTTCACTTTAAAATCTCTTAAAAATTAACACTTAGCCGAAACGTCTTAAAAATGAATGTCAATAAATGATTAGATTCTGGGACTGAAGTTTTTCCTTTTTTGCGTAGCATTTGAAATAAAAACACGTATAAGTTATGGAACGCCACTAGGTAGACGGCTAAATACAAGTACTCGGGAATTATCGCTGAAGTATGGAAGTCTGCGGAGAACGAACCAATTTTGTCATTATTTCCTGTTTAGATGAATTTTAAATCCTATGCTCTGGAAAAAGACTCAGTTAAATACTTTCCTCTTGCAAGCAGTTTTTGAGTTTCCACTCCAAAGGGAAAAATTTTGAGAATTTCTGAAATCTTCTTTAGGCTCAATTTCCTTTCTGATCATCGCTGGCTGTATATTCTCAGCTCGTATCCCAAAGGCTGCTGCTTGAGTGGGTAAGGTGAATGTTTTAAATTATAGCTTTTTCTGACACTAGACTTACCTCTTCAGCAATCAACGATTCGATATCTTTGCTACCGGTTTGCTTGGAGTTCTTCTGCCGTTCAGGAGTGAGCACCGTACCCAACTGATGTATTGTGTATGAGTTGTAGGACATTATGTACACGATTTCAAAACCAACATGCCTTTTGGGGTGGATGCGGTTCACACAGAAACGGGCGGGAAGAAAAATTATTCAATGTACTAGGTTCAGTGAAAACGACTGAAGGTGGATAGACCGACAAGAAAAACTTAAGCCACTAGCTGTGATCAAAAATCAATTTTCATCCTACCACCGGCACCACTTTTAGCTGATTTCGTAACACATTTTTACTCCAGTATTTCTTGCCTGGGGATGAAAGCGCTAAAGCGGGTTCAAGCTTTCAATTTTATACATGCGTGAAAATTTTAAGGAGGAGTTTTCTCTTTAGGCAATTCAGAACACATACAATATGCTTGGTACAATTTAAAACAGACACCTTTGAAAAGCCGAAAGATGCTAACAACACATGGAGACTTTCGTTCAGTCTTTAATAGGAAGTGCTAACCAAATAAGTATATCGTACTTGTGGAGTAACACAATAAGATAAGACTTGTATTTGTGTGATCTTGAAATATGTTCACGCGTCTTAACGGTAGGTAAACTTTTGTCTATTCTAAAATAAAGCATTATCATCGTGTATTTGCTGAAGGGAGCAATAACTCTTCAAAACTGAGATCTGTGAGATTCCGTGAAGGCAAAGCTTTCTCATATCTAAATTTATCCAATTTCCTTTCTGATCATCGCTGGTTGTATATTCAGTGTATATTCGCAGCTCATATTCTTTAAGCTGCTGCTTGAGTGGATCGTGTAAAATTTTTAAAATAGCATTTGCGGACTCTAGACCTACTTCTTCGTCCTCTTCGGCAATCAATGATTTGATATCTCTGGAACTTTTGGTTGAAGTTCTTCGGCCGTTCAGTAGTGAGCGCCCAAGTGATGTATTGTACATGAGTTCTAGGACATAAGTATGGACAGTTTTAAAACCAACATGCCTTTTGAGGTGGATGCAGTTCACACAGTAACGGGTGTAATGAACAATCAGCTTTACTTGGTGTAATGTAAACGACTGGAAGTGGGTAGGCCTATAAGAAAAACCTATTCCACTGGCTGTGATAAAAACTACTTTTCATCCTACCACACCACTGTTAGCTGATTTCGTGCAAAATTCCTGGGGATGACAGCGGTAAAGCGGGTTCAAGCTTTCAATTTTATACATGTGTGAAAATTCTAATTGGAGGACTTAATTCCCTTTAGACAATTCCAAACAGATACAAATTAAACCAGACACCTTTAAAAATCCGAAAGATGCTAACAGCACATATGGAGACTTTCGTTTACAATCAACTGCCGGGTTCCGTAACTGACGTGGGTTAAACTTTCCAATACTGCTTTTTCTCGTGTCCGGAAGCGAGAGGGCCTATTAAGCGAAAGCTAGGCAGAAAAAGAATTCATTGCGCATAAGCGCAGGGTGGAAATGTAAACATGGTTTTAAATATAATACATGGTAGTCGTTCCACAGCAAAAAATAATAATAATAATAATAATAATAATAATACTAATAATTAAAGCGGAAGATAGTCAAGATGGCGTAGCCTGTGAACAGGCTCCGCAGCGGGGAAAAAGCGCGAAAATAAACGAGCAAGCGAAGCGAGCCGAGCGTAGACTGGGGACACCCCCTCCCCGTCTCTTCGCTCGTTCCCGGGGCTCGTTCTCGCCCTTTGTTTTCTTCGCTCTTTCTCCGACCAGAGAGCCTGTTCACAGGCTAAGATAGCTTTGATGGCTCGGCCAAATGTTTGACCCGACAGTTTGAGACTGCTTACTTGGTATACCGCTTGCTTGAGGTACGTATGTCCAAAGGGTCTGGGAACTAATCTAAATTTCAAGATGGCGCAGGTTGGCATACCCAACAGGGTGTTTGGTCGATTTGTTCGCCCATTACAGCGGCTAGTTTTTAACTACTGTAAGCATGGGGGAAGCAGTAGAGGAATCAGGTAATGCATTAGTTATTGAAGTGATTATTTCGTTTAAAAGATCCGATTTTGACTGTAATCTGTACGCGCTTTTTTGTCATGAGGGAGTACATCGACAAGGAAATCGTGGAGTTTGCAAAACACAACCCTGAGGTGACTATTTATGTCAGAGAACGAAACGGGAAACATCCGAGGATCGTGGCGAATTTTTGTAAGTTGATTTGGGAAGACTTTCGTATGTTATATTTATGTTTTATACGATTTTATTAGTTTACTTTATGTCTGAGGGAGAGTACCCAAGCGTGGGTACCGTATTTTCTCGAGTAAACGCCGGGGGCGTTTATTTAAAACTCGGCCTCGCAGACCCGGCGTTTATTCGAACCCGGCGTTTATTCGGGGCCCGGCGTTTATTTATTAAATGCATTTTTCAGTATAGGAGGTTTATTGAATCAAGAACCAAATTTCAGCAAAAACGTTCACAAAATGTGAAACAATGTCATCAACTTTGTCTCATCTAAGTGAATCTGGTAAGTTATTTATCAAAAAAAAGCATCACTGACAGAAACAGGGAACTCTTCTCAACACCACGTTTCTCCATGCATGAAACACGGAGGAAGTGTATCGGTTCAACTGCTCGACAGCAAACATACTGTGCAAGCAATTTAGAACAAGGTGGTGGTGAGGTTTCTTCTCCATCAGTTCTGAGAAAGGCAATTTTATGGAATGATTCAATTGCAAGGAACCTGCTGGAGAAATGCTACAGAGACCCTTGAGATGTTCCTCGCTAACTAGTATGCAGTCACGACACATAATCCTGATTTAATATACCCATCTCGAATAAACGCCGGGACCCCGAATAAACGCCAGTGGCATTTATTTTAAACTCCGCCCTGTAGACCTGGCATTGATTTGAACCCGGCGTTTATTCGGGGTCTGGCGTTTAATCGAGAAAATATGGTATGTACTTCATGGAATTGATAATTGATCACCGTTAAATTTGATTTTCTAAAATGCCTATTTGAAATATTTTGTTGTTGTTGTTGTTGTTGTTGTTGTTGCCGTCGTCTTAAATTGACGAATGCTGTTCTAAATTAAGACTTGTAATCTTAATCCAAAGAGTTGGATTCAAGAGTGTTTGAATGTCTTAAGACTCTGTAGATCAAGGTTACCCTGGGTACCAGTGGATTTTCTCTCATGCCCCTTTGATTTCATGGAGCAGTCATTGGCCAAAAGTCAACAAGGCCAACAAAGTTTGTGCTTATTCAAGCTTGCGAGAAAAGCCTCTGGCACCCAGGGTAAATTAATGTTAAAAAATACAAATGATTCACAGCGATTATTCAGCATATTCTTGATGCAGATTGTGGTTGATTCAATGCACCTTTATTACCAAACCTTTCCTCTAACTGAAATCTAGCCCTTGATTCTTTTTTTTTTTGCTGTGTGACACTTTAAATGAGTTGAAAAATTTATCCCACTTTCGTACTCTGCTGAAATGAGGTGATAATAAACCCTTATCATTTGTTTGGCATAGTATTATAGAGTGCAAAATCACACCAAAATGAGTGCAAAATAATATAAGACCTTGTTATACTCATAAGTGCTGAATTAGACATGACTTTTGCCTATATATGACTGTCTTATGTGAATTTTGTAGTGTGTGTTGCTCACCTCATGAAAAATTGTAAACAACTCTCTTCATTTAACATTCTTGTTGCCTACAACAACAAAATTCAAAATTGTATGGTATTTTTCATGTTGTAAACAACAGTCACAAGCAAGAGGGTATCAATGGGGTATAATTAATAAACAACTAAAAAAGCCTTTTAGCCAGTAAACGACAGAAGAGAAGATTATTCAGTTAATTTGTATGATTTCACAACTATTTTAGAGCTGGGACTTTATCCTTTTGCAAATTCAGCCACGTCATCGAGCTAAAAATAGTCATTGAATTCTTGAAAATGAAATATGTTCACTGTAGGATACAATTAGTACTCCTATAAGTCATGGTCAAGATATTTATGACCTAAAACCATTACACTTGGAATCATTTCTGTCAAGTTTGTCATGTTTATTATCCTGGGATCCTCCAAAACAAAACAATTTCAGCTTAAATTGGTACTACAATCAAAAAATCACTTTTATTTTTTCTTCAGATTTCGAAACTATGTTTACTAAACACTCCCCAAGCGAAATTTTAAGGCTTAATTTATTTAAACTGCATTTTCCATTTTAATGGTCTGCCATTATTACACCAGAAAGGATACAATGACGTCATTCACTCAAGAGCTGTAGAATGCAGTGTGTGAACACGGCTTACAAATTATGCAAAACACGAGTTTGAGAGTCTGAAAGCTCAAATCTCCCTCGCTGCATACTAAATAAGGCATTTTCACACGCCCTGCATTCTAAAGTTCTTGAGTGAATGACGTCAATATATCCTTTCTGGTGTAACAATGGCGGACTTTTAAATCGGAAAATTGCAGTATAAATAAACAGTCTTCTTCTCAAAATTAAGGCTTAAAATTTCGCTTTGGGAGTGTTTAGTAAACAAAGTTTCAAAATCTGAAGAAAAAATTAAAGTGATTGTTTGATCGTAGTACCACTTTAAAGCAATTTATTAATTTGAAAGTTATCAATGTGAGAAATTCTTGAATGCCCTACTTATAGCTGCCGTGTTTGCAAGGTCTTGCAAAAGGGAAAAGGAGCCTGTAAAGGGTTTCAAGAGGGCCTCAAGAAGAAAAACATGGGTTCAGAATAAATTGAAATTTTCTTCAAATAAAGACACACTGTTTTAAGTTTGAAAAGCATGTTTCAGATGATCTACATCCATCTTCAGTTTCGAATGCAAATTAGATGGATGAAGATCATCCAAAACATGTTTTTAAAACTTAAAACAGTGTGTCTTTATTTGAAAATTATTTCTTGCCTGCTGTTATTTCGTAAATTGAAATTTACGTTTGTATCTCAAAAATATGATCAAATATTGTTAACTCGTCCAAGAAAATCTCCAACCTTTCACCATTAAGTAGCAAATATGCTGAGAAGTTGCCATCCTTTTATGAGTTAGCCAGTGAATATTTAATTTTTTATTTACCAGTATGTGGCCACGATAGCAAAAACATTGTTATATGCTAAACAGTTGACCTGGTGATACCCTCAAGCAAGTTATGTGTTTGGTTTACACGAAATGATGGCGTTGTAGGTTAATCAGAAGAATGTCGCCTGCAACAGAGTTGTCCTGTCCTACTGTAATTGTCTGTAATAGTCCCACGACAGCAGACTACCACAAGTACTGAAGCCTAGAATACATCAATATCATATATAAATTTATATATTTATTTATTTTTCTCCACTTGTAAACATCCAGCTGTCCCATTGAATTACCTCTTGATATTATATATTTTTACCTCTCTCTATTTGTTTTTTGGGTTTTAGTAAATGGCAACAGCAAAATAGTTGAAGTTAAGAACAAGAGTCCAGAGGAGATTGAAGAGTGGGTTGAAAGACTGAGGCATGAATCAGGAGTAAAAGTTCAGAAAATAAGACAATTTTGGCACACAGAGAATCCTTCCATACAAGGAACATGGACTCCATTCCTGAACAAACCTCCTTCACTGAGGCGATCAACTGTTAATGGTTTTCCAGCGCAAAAGCAATCAAGTAGTTGAGTCTGAGTGTAGCATGCTTTGCAGGCTCTTTGTTAGCAAACACTGAATGTGAACTTGTCCAGCAAGGAGAATTTGGCACATTTCTGTCTACCCTCAGTCCTCCATGCTAACACTACCATGTATCATGTTACTACACCTCTCCACACACAGCAGGCAACCCATCCAATTCCAACACCTTTACCTCATTTTGTCACTGATTCTTTTTGCATGCATCATTTTGTTGATATGGTTTTTTGTCATACAAAAGCACATTTCTACAACGTACATGCAAGGAGGCTATAGTCATTCTCATTTCTCTGTGATCAAATGCCTGATGCCACATACTTACAGATGCAAGGTTCTCAGAGTGCTTCCAATAATAACAAAATAGCTTATTGATGGAGTGGTCGTAATGGAGGTTCTCACTGTATTGTGTGTTGTCTGAATGCTGTCAAAATGTTACTGTGTTATTCTCATTTCAATAACATACAATCTCTGCTTTTCAAAACTCAAGTAATGTTTGTATACTATACTGCTATCTTCGGTAATTGCTATGACAAACAAAAGGATGAAACTCCACCAATCACCATGAGTGCGACCTTTGAACCCATTGCAAGGCTATTGACTGCTTTCAAAATGGGGAGGGGACTGGGAATGAATTTTTAAAATTAGTAGATTGACTGAAATTAAGTTTGACATCCAATGAAGCATCCAAGTTTGAAACAACGTGTAATTGTTCTAATAAAAAATGAATAACTGGTCATGTTGGTTTTTTTAGAACTGGACAATTTACAGGGTTTCTATAGATGAAGTTAGGGAGGTAGAGAAGGTTACATGGGATTTTCACTACGTTTGAAAACTTAAGTGAATTTTAATCCACCTTCTTCAAACTTGTGATGGTTTTTAATTGTTCTGATCTACTCTTTCGTGTGGCTCTGAAGTTGTTTAATTTCTGCAATATTTTTGAATGGTTCCCAGGTCCTTAGTTGCTTCTAAAGTGGCATGTTGCCCAACAAGGTAGTCACTGGAAGGGATATATCAGAGGACCCTTGACTGAGAAAGACTGAGATCTAATCTGTCATATGGGGGCCTAAGGGTTAGTTTTTACGTAATGCATGTATAATCTACCAGGTGAAATGTGTAAAATAACTCAGCACCTGGTGGCTGTCCTTGGTAGTGTACAGGTTTAGGATTAGGGTCCCAGTTATTGTATCCAGCAGTTCTGGGTTTTAATCCCAGACTCTGTGAAATAATCTGTTCTTTTGTAAAATGGAAATCTCACTGGAGACATCCTTGTGTTACTGCGAGTGTGCTCTGCGCATCTCGGGTCTGGTCTGAGATATTCGGGTTTCTAGGAATTTGCCTACTAATACAAAGGTATTTTTGCGTGGTTTATGACTAGGTGGAAAAAGGAGATCTAAGCGAGGGCTATCAGAATCCAAAACGAAAACTGGGGGTAACCACCTATTTTGCAGAGATAATTGAGCTTAAATTTGGAAAGAAAATGCCATACATTCTTTGTATTTGAAAGCTTTTTTAGAATTACGGTTGCTTAATTATCTCTGAAAAATGCGTGGTTACCCACATTTTTCTTTTTAGATTCCAATAGGTCTTGTTGAGATCTACCTTTTCCCCATAGTCATAACTTTTGCAGAAATACCTCTGGATAAAAGACTTTGCAATTAAGATTTTTTCTCAAGTTATTTTGAACAATAGCTTTGAAGAACAATAGCAATAGCAATAGCAATTCGATTCAACTAACGAATCTGCGTAAGGTGATATAATTTTTTGGAGGTGTGAGATTTTTTTTTCGCAGTATTCGTTCGCCACGGTGAAAAGTGTAAAAGGTTCCAAGATGAGTCAGTAAATTCAACGTGTTCAACCGTAAGTTTTGAGAACAAGAAACGGATAGCGGAGAACGGGTTAACGCCGAAGCATGCGGGGTCTCGCTGGAGGAATTTGAAAAAGCAAAAGCGAATCAACAAGATGCAACTGACAAAGCTGTACTCACGACTGGTGAGACTAATGTCTGAAGAATCAGTAAATATAGAGGCCATACTAATTACTCATAAGACACAGAAGAGAAGATGTTGGATGTAATACAACTGTTAGAAGACTTAATGGTTACATACGTCTTTTATCAAGGACCTAAATTTTATAACACCTTAAACACCGACATCTTCAACTCTTCCTCCCCTTTCTCCTTTAAAAAAGCAGTTAGGCATTTATTTGTAATAATTATTAGTATATTCTTTACAAAAATCTGGGAAAAAAACTGTTTAATGTTCAGCATTTGTAAACTTCCTTATTACTGATTGTTACTTAAATTTCCTTTTGATAATAATTTGTATCCGTCGCCGTAATTTTTATGCCATCCTTGAAAAATTGTAATTGAGGAGGCCTAATTAACATAAACTTTATAGTTTCCTTTAGGCCTCCTCGCCATTACTTTCTATATTTTTGTATCTTTTTGTAATTGTAATCGTGCAATTTATAATGTGTGGTAAATAAATAAATAAATAAAAAAAGAATGGCGACAAGCAAAATTTGGCGCGCACCTAGGAGGAGATAGATGAAGTCGCTAAAGACACAGACAAAGACATCTCGAGAGTCAGACTTTCTGGCCTTGCATACAAAGAAAGCTCCGTTGATCGGCCTGCTTCGTCCGAAATCGATTTTGAAGATGAAAAACCCCCAGAACCAAAGAAAATGCACGAGTTACCGGTTAGTCACGTGGACAGAAATTTGGAGAGGATCAGACTCCCAAAATTTAACGGCGATAAAACTAAATTTGAGGATTTTTGGGCAACCTTCCAAAGCATCGTAGATGAGACAGATGAACCAGCTAAATTTAAAATGATACGATTGAAGAGCTGTCTCGAAGGAAAACCAGAAGAAGGAATTTCGAAGCTCGGGTTCTGCGAAGAAGCCTACAAAGAGGTAAAAAACACATTGAAACGTCGATTTGGAGGAGAAAGAAGACAACTTCAGAATTATCTCGAAGATGTGAAGAAAATTACCCCACTCCAGGAGGGAAGCACTCGTGAACTCGAGAAATTCGCTGACATTCTCGTTAGCATTATCGTACCCTTCCTGAACATAATCGATCGAGTGAATTGGAACCTGTTAGTCTCCTCCTCTCTCTTGTTGTGGAAAAAATTCCGAAGACCCTGTTGTCAAGATATTTTCGCTGGGTTTCAGAGAACCATCGTCTAGAATCACTAGAAACACTTCGAGATTGGATTACCGAAGAATCGGAATACCAAGTTAAAGCTATGGAAAGTATTGAGGGGCTCGGAGCTAAAGCAAAGCGCAAAGAAGACCGTAGAAAGAGTCGTACCTTTACCACATTTAGAGGAAGACGAAAAGAAGCCTTTGCATTTCAGCGAAAATGCTATCTTTGTCAAGGTAATCATGGGATATGGTCGTGTCAGCAGTTTAAAGATGCGAATGTCGATGAGAGGTGGAGAATCGCCAAAGACAAGAGACTATGCTTTCGTTGTTATGTAACAGTCACCAAGGGAAGGACTGCGTCAGAGCGGGAGCATGTGGAGAAAACGGCTGCAGAAAGAGTCATCACAAATTACTTTATCCTTCTGAAGAATGTGGAAACCGGGAAGTTTCTTCTAATGCTGAAAGTGTATCAAATCTTTCCTCACCATCTCCAAGAACCTTAACAACCGTTACAAGTGACGTCATTGAAGGGAACACTGAACAAGCAACCGATGAACATCAGCACATTACTACCTCAGCCTCTGCACAGTACCAGGAATTCGTATCTCTTCGTACTGTACCAGTGTGGTTGTCAGCCAAAGGAAAGAAGATTAAGTCAACGCTGTGCTAGAAGATAGAAGTACCGTTTCTTATGTGAACGAGGAGGTAGACGGAGCTCTCAGTCTGTCTGCGACATACGAGAAAGCTACAGTAAACGTCCTCAACGAAGATGTTGAGACGTTCGACTCAGTGCCTGTCAGTTTAACCCTGGAGAGCTGTGATGGAAACGTCAAGGGACCGTTCATTTTTTATGGGGTAGGGGGGGGGGGGGGCTGGTGGGATTTGACGGGCAGTACCTGTAAAATATAATGACCCCGCCTCTACATTAGAAATTTTTACCTGCCCCCCCCCCCCTTGTAGTCCTAAATATTTTGAAATGACCCCTCCCTGCCATAAAAAAAAAGAAAAAAACAAACAGTGATAAAGTAAATCTAAAACTTATCAAGCTTAAATTAAACAGTCAATTCTAACACAGGAGTAAATAGATACCCCTAGAAGATACCCCTAGAACCCACCATGAAAATTACCTTTAGTGCTTGTCTTTATTGACAAGCACTAAAGGTAATTTTCTGGTAGGGGTTCTAGGGGTATCTTCCCCTGGAAAATTTTAAAAATCTAGAGATGCTCTAATGCAATTTGCTGCATTCTGAAGTACATAAACAGACAATTAATTCCGGTTTAAAGCATTTTTTTTGGACACTGTTATCAGTTGTTCAGTTGTTTAAGAATCAGACCAGCAGGAGGCCAAAAAAGAGTTGACATTCCCCTGGCTGTATTTTGTAGTGAAACGGTTGGGGGGGGGGGTAGAGTTGCCGTTGGGTGTATAATAAAGTAGGGGGGTCCGGGGGCATTCTCCCCCGGGAAAATTTGAATTTTCAGAACCTTAGAAACGCTATTTCTGGCCTTCTGGCACTGATGTTTGCAGTATTACAGATGCTGTCACTACTAAGCTTAAAGGCATTTTTTTTTGGTGACCCCTCCCTTTACACACCATATTTTTTTCGGCTGCCCCCCCCCCTTTGAAGCCATATTTTTTGGCATGCCCCCCCTCAAATCCCACCAGCCTCCCCCCCCCCCACCTCATAAAAATGAACGGTCCTCAAGGTACCTTTTAAAGCCTTGACTTGTCCTTGTCGAGTGACTGGAAGCTACAAGAACGTCGATTGGCAAAAGTACCAAGTTTTCAGAACCAGCCGCTGACCCGATAGTTGATGTACTGATCGAACAAGACCAAATCTCAAAATGTAACGTGAGAGGAAACCCAGGAGAAGCGATAGCAAGATTAGGACCTTTAGGATGGTCTTGTGTTGGCTACCCCGAAAGAAGAACGACTGCTACAAACCTGCGAACGAGTTTAGCTTGTACCTTTTTCTGCAGACCGCAGGTGTTTGACGAAATCAAACAGAAACTCTGGGCATCCAGCAGTCCAAGCCGGAAATGACTAGAGAAGAGAAGGTTGCGTTTGACAAGGTATGCCACTCTCTCGTCCATGATGGGGGGCGTTATCAAGTCGCCGTTCCTCGGAAGTCGGATAGTCCAGTCCTGCCGAATAATTACGAAATGGCCTGCAGTCGCCTTGGAAACGCAGAGAAGCGCCTGTTACGACAGTCTTCGGTGGAAGATGAATACAAGAAAGTCATCGCCTCATACGTTGAAAAGGGTTAAATTCGGAAGGTTAACGAGTCTGAGGGACAGTTGCATGATGTCTGGTCAGGAGCCCATTACCCTGATATCTCCCCCATTTTCCAGTCTGTTGTTCTGAAAGACTGACAACAAAGACAAGAATCGCATTCGATGCCAGTGCCAAGATTTACAGAACGTCCCTGAATGACGAAATTTATCCAGGACCTAAACTTCAAAACAGTTTGTTTGACGTGTTCCTTCGATTCCGCCGTTTTCCTGTTGCTGTTGCTTGTGACGTAAGTAAGATGTACTTACAGATCCGCATCCCATCAGGAGATCGTCCAAAGTTCAGATTTCTTTGGAGGAATTTGGAAGTTGATCGAAAGCCTGATGTCTACGAATTTGAACGTGTGGTGTTCGGAGACGCGTCAACCCCGTTTCGCGCACAATACGTCTCGCAGGAGAACGCCAGAATTCATCAAGAATTCCCTTTAGCAGCTGATACAATGAGCAAGTCTACTTACACGGATGATTCGTTGGATTCTGTAAGAGACAACGAGGCAGCAATACAGCTGGTCCAAGAGCTCCAACAACTGTGGGCGAAAGCTGGAATGAAAGCTAGAAAGTGGCTTTGCAATTCTTCCGAAGTACTTGCAGCAATTCTAAAGGAGCCTCGAGCCTACGAGATCGATCTTAACGATAGCTTACCAGCAACAAAGACCCTTGGTGTCTTCTGGCGAGCGCAGCAGGACGTCTTAACCTTTCAAGTCAAGAAACCAACAGAAGAAGATAAACTAATCAAGCGAATTATTTTTGTCTTGGCACGGGGGAAGCGCACCACACTTGCTAATCGGGAGGCACTGCCAGATGTCGGGATCTTTTCAGTTTTGTAACTTTATAACACTCAATCACAATATCAATCACTCTCTCAATCACTCTGTGTTTTACAATGTTTTTCCCTGTCTTATGGACGTCAGTCGAGTCTGGGTTTTTGTCGAGGGTCGAGGGTACCATGTCGAGGGTATTTAAAAAATAAAATAAGATAAAAATAAAAGAAAAGAAAAAATAATTAAAAAATAATTTCATAAAATATGATTTCTAAAAAATAAAATTAAAAAAAACCAATTGAACACAACTAAAATTACGATAACTTTATGGTGATATCATTGACGTCAATTATCGAAACATCTTCGGAAAACCATTCGGGAAAACAACTTTGGCGCGCAGCCTGTTTTGCAGTGAAACCAAAGGTTTATTTATATCTTATATCGACAACCATGCCAATGGGGTCTCAGATTAACCAAAAAGCCTTTAACAGATTGGGGTAGATTTGTTACTTTTGATTTACCGACGGAATATGTCGACAAGTCACGCTGCTCAGTAGCTACAGAAAGTTCCATTTATTTCAATAGAACGTAAGCCAGTAGTGCTTTGACATACATATGCCGTAACACAACATGTGATTGGCGAGGCAAATTGCGAAACAAATCTAGGGGAGTGGCGAGTTTTTAAAATAGAATACCTGGTCGCGATTTCCGGTGTGAGTCTGGGTTTTTGTTTAGGCCGACTGAAAGGATATCATCCTTTGTGGACCATTTATTACAGCCAATTGCTCAGAAACAAACTTCGTATCTTAAAGATACGACTGATTTCATAAACTTTATAGAGAAAACTCAAGTGTCACATGAAACCATCTTAGTATCAATGGATGTAACAAGCTTGTATACAAACATTCCACAAGAAGAGGGTATCACAATAGTATGCCAAGCATACGAAAAATACACCCTCCCATTCCGTCACACTATCTTAAACAAATGCTCGGACTTATACTGAAAGAAAATTCGTTCCAGTTCAACGGAGAAAACTATCTCCAATGTCACGGAACGGCCATGGGAACGAAAATGGCGGTTGCTTTCGCCAATCTCTTCATGGCAGAAATCGAAACAAAAATGCTTAATCAAAGCAACATCAATTGATCAAACCGAGAGTGTGGAAACGCTACATAGACGACGTTTTCTCCCTGTGGGACGCCAGTAAACAAGACATTGATCTATTCATAGAACAAGCTAACACATTTCATCCAACTATAAAGTTTACAGCTGAAATCTCAGAGAAAGAAATTACATTCTTAGACAAACCAAAATCTATCGTCGACGTCAAAACTCACTACAAGCCAACCGAGACTTTTCAATATACACACTATTCCTCTTGTCACCCACCAGGTGTTAAGAGAGGCTTTATTAAAGGGGACGGCTATCAGACTTCTAAGAACAAACTCCTCGGAAAAAATTTCCAGGAGGCCATGTGTAACTTCAAAACACGACTTGAAGCACGTGGTTATCCAAAAAGCCTAATTGAAAAAACCTTATCTGAGGTCTCCTTTGCCGAAAGGCAAACGGCACTTAAAATACAAACAAAAAAAACTAAATGCAAAATAATGCCTTTTGTGACAACATACCATCCAGGGGTTAAAAATTTTTACAAATACTGATGCAACATTGGAGTCTCATCCAAAATCAGCCACTGCTGAAAACAATTTCAATTTACAAAACGCCTCCGATTATATCATACAAAAGAGGTAAATCGCTCAAAGACATACTCGTCAGAGCAAAACTTTAAAGGCTCGTGCGTCGCTAACGTAAAACCATATAGGGGAGTCTGTGTAGGCCTGTCAATGCCTTTTTCATTTTCCGAAATTTTTCGAAGATTCCCGAAGATTTCCGACGTGTCCCGAAGACTTCCGAGGATGATCCGAAGATGTTTCGATCAAACATAGTATCAAACATAATTGACGTCAATAATATCACCATAAAGTTATCGTAATTTAGTTGTGTTCAATTGGTTTTTTTAATTTTACTTTTTAGAAATCATATTTTATGAAATTATTTTTTAATTATTTTTCTTTTCTTTTATTTTTATCTTATTTCATTTTTTAAATACCCTCGACATGGTACCCTCGACCCTCGACCCTCGACAAAAACCCAGACTCACGTCAGTCCGGAAATTACTTGATCCGATTACATATTGTTTATATCAGCATTAATTTACAACTCTTGGTGAGAATTATGGTGCACAGAACCAATGGAAAACACAGTATGTGACCCAGCAAAACTTAAAGACGTTCGCGCCAATTGTTTCTGCGCATCCTTACTGCGCACGCAATTCACTTCGTGATGTCATGCCACGTCATGCATTGAGCGCGCGCGCTGTTGAAGAAATGTGGAGATGTATAGCGCTAGTGGGCACTTTAATACCTATGCACGGGTTTAACTCTCTTAAATGTTCGGTGACCCCATATTTTCTTTTGATAGATCACTTTCTTTGCCGATTATCTACGTTTTGTGAAACATTAAAGAAAATCTGTATTGCAGAAGTTTGATTTTTTTCAACTTTTCTGCCCTCGCATCATCGAATTCTACTATTATTGAAGCTGCACGGTGTTCGTTAAAGTCGATCTTAGAGGTTGAATTTAACTAAAAGGATGACACCAGTTCAAATTATTTACTTAACAGACCCACTTAAGTAAAATTTGACTAAGAAAGTGGCTCTACAGCGAATCATTTTTAATATTTTTCAACTAACAAGCACTGAGGCCATGTCGAGTTACGAGGGCCGATTTGTCAAAATTGGGGTAGTTTTTGACGCGCTTTATTTCGAAAACGAAGTCGGTGACCCCCAATTTTTTTCCAATTCTGACATAGGTAACTCATTATCTGACTGTAGCCAAAGTATGAAAAAAATCTGTATTGTAGAAGTTTTTCGCGCGAACGTCCTTAAGTAATAATTTAGCAAGCGTTAGTTAGCATTATTGGTTAACGAAGTAGCATAGTTAATTAGACGGCAGTAGAGGCAGATTTGGGGCCGTGAAAAACTCAATGAAGGGTAAAATTATAACGCGAATTAGCACTGATCTAATAACGTTGTTAGTTAAAAGATAAGGGGAAAGAGAAGGCGACTAAAATAACAGGTAAAAGCAGGTGGGAAAGTTTCCCGCGCAAATTGAACTTCAGGTGCTTTCCATTGATTCTGTTTTTAAAAGAGAAAAAACCTATAATTGTTCCATCACATTTTGCGCAAAGTGGCTGGAGTGTTCAATCCACTGGCCAGGGTCTCGCGAGTCCGTTTACTATATGCGCAAAGATCCTCTTGCAAGGCATGTGGACAAAGGGTCCAAATTGGGACGAGCCCATTGATCGTGAACTTTCAATTCGAGCAAGATATTGGTACCGTTCTCTGAGTTAATGAACTTACAGGAGATCAATGTCCCTAGATGCCTTCAAGAATCTACGCTAGAAAAGTCGGTTTCGGTTCAAACATTTGTTGACGCCTCGAATGAAGCATATGGAGGAGTGAATTATCTTAGAAGTGAGTACGCTTCAGGTTGCTATGGCGCTCGTATCATCGCTTCCAAAACAAGAGTTGGTCCTCTAACCCCGATGAGCACTCCTAGGTTAGAACTTATGGCGGCCATTTTAGGTCTCCATTTAACGCTATCGATCCTTACTGCCCTCAATATTCCGATTGCTCAAGCTCGATTCTGGTCCGACAGTATGAATGTCGTGTATTGGATCCGTGGCAAAGGCAAGCGGTACCGCCCATTCGTTGCAAACAGGATCGGAGAGATTCAAAGGCAATCTAATCCAGAGCAATGGCATTATGTTGAATCTAAAGAGAATCCCGCTGATTTATGTTCTCGTGGTCTCGGAGCTACCCGTCTGAGTGAAAGCACACTTTGGTGGAGAGGCCCTGATTTTCACGAGTCCGAGTGGCCGAAGCTCAAAATTGCAGAAGGGTCGAAAGTGAAAACCGAGTCTAAGACGAAATTCGTCTCAGGGCCATCGGTGAACCTCGTAGTACGACTCGTGTCTTTGTAGATTGCAAGTGGAGACTCTTCGAATTGGACCTTTCGAATTGGTCCAGTTGGTTGAAACTTACAAGAGTTGTAGCGTGGGTCCTAAGGTTCGTTGACAACTGCAGATCTCATCGTCAAGAAAACCGTAAAGGACCTCTTTCTCCCGAGGGGCTGCAAAATGCTGAAACTCGAATTATCTGAGATGCTCAGCAAGAAGAATTCTCCGAAGAGTACCGCGCGCTCCACTGAGAAAACAAGCCTGTTCCAAAGAAGAGCTGTTTGATAAAGCCAACGCCAAAGATTGATGAAGATGGCCTGATCCGCTGCGACGGACCCTGCAGTTTGCGGAGTTTTGTCCTTACGATATGCGATCATTATGCAAGATCGTGGAAAACGGGGAGAAAAACGCTGGCTGTGCCTGTTCACCTGTTTAGCATGCAGAGCGGTGCATTTGGAGATACTGATAGTTTTCTCAAGTGTTTCGCCAGAATGACAAGTCGTCGTGGTTATCTTCAAGAAATTGTTAGTGACCGAGGAACAAATTTCGTTGGAGCGGACCGAGGACTTCGGGAACTAGTGAGTGGAATGGATACAAACACGATCCAAGACCAGACCGCAAGCAAAGGAGTGAAATGGTGTTTTCATCCATCTTTGGCGCCCCACTTTGGAGGTGTTCATGAAGCCATGATAAAAGCCGCCAAGAAAGCCATTCGTGCGATCCTTAGTAACGCGGACATCAATGATGAAGAATTAATGACGACGTTTATAGGAGTCGAAGCTCTACTAAATTCTCGCCCTCTTACGAATCAGTCCGCTGACTCTAAAGATGCCACCACTCCATTGACACCTAACCATTTCCTCCACGGACAAGCAGGAGGCTTATCTGCACCAGAATCCGTTGATGAAATTGTTTTCAACCCGAAGAAAAGGTGGAGAAGAGTTCAAGAACTGATTTTCATTGTTGGAAGAGATGGTTAAAGGAGTGGCTTCCATTGTTGAACGCCCGTCAGAAATGGAACGAAACCCGGCCGGATCTCAAAATTGGAGACGTTGTCCTCGCCATCTCACCCGAAAGTCCCAGAGCTCATTGGTCCCTTTGCAAGAGTACTGGAAGTATTCCCAGGCCAGGCTGGACATGTTCGAGTGGTGAAGCTTCAAGCAGGCAAGGAGACCATCGTAAGACCGATGTCGAAATGCGTTCCACCGGTCTCCGTTTAAGGATGAAAGTTTATTTAATATATTCACCAGAACAGTGACCGTGTTGAAAGTTTGTTTAATAAGTTCACCGGAACATTGACAGTGTTACACCCTGTCAAGAAGGGGGACGATGAATAAATGACTTTGCAATTAATATTTTTTCACAAAGTTTTTTGAACAATAGCTTTCAAGAACAATAGCAATAGCAGTTCTATTCAACTATCAAATCTGCATAAGGTGATACAATTTTTTGGAGGTGTAAAGTGAAAAGTGTAAATGGTTCGAAGATGAGTCAGTAAATTCAAAGTGTTCAACCGTTAGTTTTGAGTATTTTTTTTTGGCATTTCGTCCGGCCAACCTCTGTATTAGGAGGCAACGTTCTTAAGGGCCTTTCACCGATATTATCTGCCAATTAAGAAGGGTCTTCTGATCTGTCCCATCAAGTGCCAACCGTCCAACAAGAGCTGATCATGATAACCCAGGGTGCCTTTGAAACTGAAAAGGTGCCTAATGTTTCACATCCTAGTCTTTCAACTTTCCGATTTTGTTTGTTTCTGCTAAAGCAAATGACATAAGCATAAAATTAAAGCGTTGGATAAGTTTTAAATTTCACGCTCTTGTTATTGAAATGTGCACTTTAAGTGAAAATTGAATGACTGAGACAAAAGTCAGCATATACCCATAGAGAAAGATAGAGGAAAGAAACACTTAATATTGCAAAGAGACAGAGAGAGGTAGTTAGCAAGACCTTGCCAAACTCGGCTATTCTACTAACTTTCTCATGATTGTTCTATCTCTAGTATTCTTTGAGTGCTAGTCGATAATATATAAAATTGAATGCAAATTTGGTAATTTTTCCCAGCTACAAGAAAGCCTATTGAAAATTAATGGTTGATTCTTTTGCGTTATAATTAGGTACAGCCAACAAGATGCAAAACGTGGCGTGACTATAAAACTAATTTGGTTGTTAAGGAGTACGTACGGAGAACTTCTATACTGCAGAGCAGTGTGGGTGTAAGACAATCCTGATAAGAAGTTTTATTTCTCATCGCCCTCTCTCGCGTTACTGAGTCACTTGAAAGTGGATCGGTCGATTGGGTAAAAAAAAAACCAAAAAAAAAACAAAAACAAAAACAAAAAAAAAACAATAAAGCACGTAAATAATTCCAAGTACCTGAATGACATTTCATTCTTCATTCCGCAGTTCAAATATATGAATTTCATATATTCATAACTTCACTATAGATTGTGTTTGTCATGTTAATCTCCGAAAGCAACACAATACAACACTAAATGGGGTAGAGAAGTCTTCGAGGAATGGCAGCAGCGACGGCAAAATACATGTGCAATGTTAGAATTTGTTGGAGTGGCCGATCTGAAATGTGAAGGTGTTCAAGATCTGACCGTTTCACTAGAGCACATGTCGGCAAATAAGCTAAACTCTTGGTTGAGCAAGTTCGTATGTGAAGTGGCCAAGCAAAATGGTGAGCGTTATCCGCCCAATTCGCTTTATTTGTTAATTTGTGTTATTAACCGTCATTTGATACCGTGATTGATATGTCAAACTAGTGATTGATTAATAAACTTTGTACAAATTTACATGACTCGTCTTTATTAAAATTAAGCATACTAATTAGGGGAGCTAGAGATCTTTATAAAAATGAATCCTATTGATAATTCTACTAATTCATAATTCATCAACCCCTGCCTTTCCCTGCTACCTTTTCAAACCCTCCCCGTGCTTTCAGACAGTTGATTTATATTGGGGTTTTTCAGAGGTAAACATGTGACTCAAATACTGCCTATTGATTGGTCATAATTCTTATGAATTATTAATGAATTTTACAAGGGATTTATATACACATTAAAAATGTCTATGTAAACTGAAAGCATGTTAAAACTTGGAAATATCCAGAGCAAGCAATGAACAGGGAATCTCTATTTATATTGTTTATTATTATTCTTTTTTTTTGTTTTACTTTTTCAAAAATGGGTCGTTTTGGCAAATAATAGATTAGCCAGGACGCTAATTCTCTACTGAGCTGAAGCTGTGTAAAGTAGACTGGAAACACTGTGGAAACGGCGGTTGGAGGGCTACATATCCAGGAGCACCTAACGGCCCCTTTCGGGGAATATCTGTTCGGGGGGCCTTTAATTAAACCTGAGATTTTCGGATTTAATTGCAGTGAAAACTAGAGACTTCTTCTACGAAACGTCACGTCGGACTTTCGTAACAAGAGGACTTATTAGTTCCTATTGTTTTCTGAGGGACAAATATGTCATTTAGAGTAGCAAAAAGGGTCAGCTAGCATTTTCGGAGAGCCATCAGCAGCTCGGAAACTCGGCAGATAGGGTTCTGTTTCCTAAAATTTTGTGCGACCTAAATTTTCAGCTAAAAAATTCGAACAGATCAATCTGTATTAGCTTACACAAATATGCCTTTAAAACAATCTAAGAAAGCAGAAAATGATATTTCAAGTATTTTGCGAAAATTTTCTCGTTGGGTGCCCCTGACATACCCTCTTTGTATATAAATTATTTGTGTCTTCGAATATTGGTCGGTGTATCACATGAAGCAATGGCGTGGGAAAATGCTGCACAGGCAGGGAATGGAAGAGCCTGCGTGCAGACGTCTCCTATTTCCTTCGTCTCCTCTTTCCTTTGCTTCGTGTGAAGCAAAGGAAAGAGGAGACGTCTGCTAGGAATGGAACTGAATCGGTGGGCTGACAGAGTTTTCGCATACCCACTAAGGGATAGTCAACAGAAATGGGACGAATTTTAACGACCTACATAAACCACAGGGGCCTTCATGAACTACGCAAACTGTCACGGACCGTTTGTAGTATCAAAATTATAAGGGAATGTATGGGAAAACCGAAACTTTTCTAACAACGTGAAATATTGCAAGGAATATTTACATTTAAGGTAATTCCATCGAAAAAGAAGTTGTAATGAGAATCTGTTGAAACTTTGCACAGTTATTGATTACACCTAGTACATTGAAAAAACTAAAATAAAAAGAGGGGGTCACCGTGTCTGATTTCACGCTACAGGGATTTAGAATATAGGTACCTTGCTAGCTATCGACAACAATATCAAAAACCTATCCTTGTACCAGAGAAACCCACTACTTTAACAAAGTTATTACTAGCAATGAAGTATAAGCAATATTCTTGTGATAGCAAAACATTGTTACAGTAAAACGCCTTAAAGTTACCGTAAAGATGAAAGTAATGAATTAATAGGCAAATTGAGCGTCTGTACGCTTCCAGTGGAACATCTTAAATCAGACTGTAATAGTGAATTAATCGGAATATTTTAAAATTGAATAATAAAAAATTCTTCAAATTTGGATATATCATGCAGAGTCGTATTTTCGGCAAATAAATGGAATAAAAAAGTGGGGTCACCGAGTTCGTTTTGGAGAAAACGGTAATTCATTTCTCTGTACAGCTGAGTTTTCATAGAAATCTACCAGGTTCCGAACGTGCGCGCGCTCGTGCGCACGCTAATCACGCAAAAAATGATGCGCAGAAAGAATGCGCAATGCAATTGAATGGAATCACCTTAAGTTCAAAATAAATGTAGTCTTGCTGCAATCGTTGTGTTTTGTTGTCATTGTCCCTCTTAACGGTGAATATTAGCAACTCCAGGGTTTTGCGATGCGGTCGACTGTACGACAGAAAACCTTGTTTTCCTCTTATGGTTTCTTATTACGTACAGTCGACTACATTGCATAAACCTCCTTAAGGGGACTCTGCTAAGCACATGGAGTAATATTAAACTACAAAAACATTTTAAACTCATAAACCCAATGCAGACGACATGAAGTTGCCATTACCACTTTTATTTTTTTATCTGACTCAGTGTTCACATCAACTAACAACGGAAGTTCGTTGATCATGTACAAAAGTGAGCAGATGCTGCATTCTTGCTATTACATTATACCTTAAATTAATTAATCGGTAAACCAATCAGTTATAGTTTAACATAGCCACTTTACCTTTAACTTACTATAGTCCTATATAAGCAAGCCCGCTTAGTTCACAACATTACGGTTAGGAATAAACTGGCCACCTCAAATGGTCTTCTGGCAAAGAAGTCCGCGGGGTCCTCCATGCCCGCATAGCAAATCATTCCACGCTCCTGCCTTTCCCGCTCCTGCTTGTTTTCCATACATGTGGCCACAATCCTCGCGTGCTCCCCGATAGTTGTTTGGTTCCCCGATGTACCAGTTCTGATAGTGCCCTTCTAGCGGAGTGCCGTCAACCCAGTAGAACTTCGAGTCAGCCTTTCGCTGGAGACCAATCCACACACCCCACACTGTGAGTTTGTCCTGCTTTTTTACCAGGTCGAAAATGAAGCTCTGTTGCTGGGCTGATGTGATTACGGCAAGATCTGCTCCCATTTTCTGACACTCTCGCCGAGCAGCGCTCCATACCAGGCGGCGAGAATCGTCGATATAATAACATGAATCTCCATGAGCAACCCAGCCAGCTGGACAACCTGCAGAACGTGAAAAAGTTAAATATAAAAAAGAATCATGACGTAAGGAATAAACCTGTTTTAGTCTTGAGGCTTTCAACCACCTTTCTTTCTCACAGAGTCAAGCCGAGAAAGATGGGATGCTCATGAAGTGAATTTCAAACTTTGTACGAGGTTTGTGACTGTGATGGTAAGCAAATCTTGACCTATTCGAGAAAAAGTGACCACCATATAAACGTCTGTGTGAAAAAGGAAGAAAGATTCACTTGGTTATTTTCATTTCAGCTCTATGCGGCATTAACAATTACAAGTTGAGCTCGTTAATTCAAGCCGAACTGCAAAATTTATGAAAGCTACGCAAGTGGATTGTTATACTCGTGATATAAATTAAGACATCGGCGGTCTTGCATATCCTGCATACAGGCTATTTTCCTATATTTCCCTTTCTTCTATTTCAAGCAAGAGAAATAGGAAGCCGGTCTGCACCCAGGCTAGTCTCTCGTGAGCTGAGTTTTAAATTCTTTGAATTTCTTTCTCCACATACCTTTGCAACGTCGAGCTTTCGCGGACAGTTCATCAAGTTGTCTCAGAACTACATGAACCGTTCCTTTAATCTTTGTTATGTCTTCCTTCAACTCTTCCCCCAGACTCTTTCCATTGCTTGCGTCATTCTCTTTGGCAAAGGAGCCTGCAGACATGTTTTGAAGTGATTCTGAGAAAAACAACACGATTATCATCACTTTTAATTCACCAATATATAATTCAAGACTTATGACCACTTTTGCACGACTGGGTTTTGAAGTATTTCCCATTAGGACCCTTATTCCCCACTGTTCCTCGTAATTTTTGCTTGCCTCGCCAGTTTTTTCCACTCCCAACTAGAGAGCCGGATCACAGGCAACTTTTATACCTAACTTTGACTAAGGCACTTAGTGACAGTTACAAGGATTCTCCACCCAGGCTTTGGGAGCGGTGGGTAACCACTTGAAAATTACTTATGGGGACACTTCGTGATGCTTACACTCGTGGGCTTGTATTCGAGCATGATGGGTCTGGGGAGAGCATCCTTTCGAATATCGCTAATGGGGAGAATTCGTCACGCTCACATGAAGTATGTTGCGACGTTTGACCGATCGAAGTCGAGTCTCATAGTTATAAAAAAAAGAACCTGTCCCACAGACTACCCACTAAAATTCCTGTTCACAGGTTACCGCAAATGTTCAGGAGAAATAGATGAGTTCTTCAAAAAGCCCAGAAAACTCAGTTATCAACCTAGAAATTAGCCTATATGTGGCGAATTGTTACGTAGGTTTGGCAGATTCTCGAGAAATCAAGGGCAAAACAACAAAAATTCCTTTTCATTCAGTGAAACCCAGTGCCTTTTCACTGTAAAACTGTAAAGTAAACCCTATTTTTACTTCTTTTACGCTTCTTACCAATTTCCCTCGAGTGCTTTACGGGCTCCTTAGCCATCATCGCTACTGGTAACATCAAAACAAGAAGGAGGAAAACTGTTTCCTTGATGGCCATTTCCAGTTCTGGTTAGAAAAACAACAAAGATCACGACTCGTTAGTTCTCAATTTATCACTGATGATTAAGGGAAGTTTGTTTCGAGTGAACGATTACCGATTAGTGAACTCGTTTACTGAACGAATACATGGTCGCCTACTGAGCAGACCGGTTTAGTTGGGATCGCAAATCAGTCAATGATCCTTGAATGACTGATGTCTAATTCTTATAGACCACCTTCAAATAGAGTAACATTGAATTAGCCTGTATTTACCTGGAAATCGTAGTTCTCATGTACGTCAGAATGACACCACTGTTGATTTTTTCGGTATGAAAGCAGACCAAAACCTGCGAAAGGTGAATATGCAGACAGTTAGAATAAAGCTTAGGTCCAATTCACAATTTACTCCACAACTTACCTGGACTAACGCTGATGCTCCACTGCTGCCTGAACAACGAAAACTCTGATTTATGAAGTAACAGGTGTGGTTAATACTGACATGTTACTCTGCTATTGATTGCCGAAGACGTCATTTGTTGTACAGCGGCAACGTTCATGAAATATGACAGGATGTTCAAGGTTCAAACGACACTAGCGATGAAAAATTACAGGATGTTCAAGGTTAAAACGACACTGGCGATGAAAAATTACAGGATGTTCAAGGTTTAGAAGAAAACAAAATAACCATGGATTCGCATCGATCTGTCCACCTGTGAAAGTGAACAAATTGTGCACGCGCACGCGCTTTAGGGTGAAATATTCCCTGATCAGTATCGTGTTAGTACAGGGAAATATAATCACGTTCCACTTTTTTGCAGGTTTATGGACCAATATTCTCCAAATAAGGAATTTTTCTCTAATTTGCCAGGAAATGGGATATAAAGTACAAATAACATAAAACATTTTTTACGAACTTTTTCAAGAACAAATATAACACAATGCAGTCAATTCGTGTACGGTCTATCTTCTAGCGGTCCATATAGAAAAAATCCAACCGCTCAAGAAAGCAATCAGAAAACTTTATTCATCATTGACCGGTTCACCTGTATAATGACATTTTTTTTTACCTCAGATCGATGCTGTTATTTTCCCCTTACGTACTTGCATATTTTTATCACTTTTACAGGAAGACTGACCGATCCGTTTCGATAGATACTTTGTTTTCCTCCTAACCTTGAAGAACCTGTAACATTTCATCGCCATTGCCGTTTAACCCTGAACATCCTGCAATAAGTCATCGCCATTTGTCATTCTGTAATCCTGAATACTAAACTGAAACCAACCACCACACGTTAATGACTCTTACTAGAATATCTCTGCATGTCGAAAACTATGAAGCCCCACACAGACCCCACCCCCCCCCCCCCCACCCACCTCAAACCTCCCAACAGTCAAGGTTGTGTTTATAACAAGGGTGCCAGATTATTACAAAGTTCACTAATACAACCTGGGCATTGTTTACATTGCACTTTCTACCGTAAGCTGTTTGAGTCACCTTTCGTTGGTAGTACAATTGGTATTTCATCTCAGTGTTTTCTTTGTTACCCACTAAGACATTGGCAGTATTCACTGATATCTATGAGGCTTGTAGCATTTGCCATATCCTTGAGCACAAGAAGCAACACCAGGGGATTAAGTCAGCACTCTCCAGTGGTTGAACACAAAAAAGTCTTTGCTGGCTTTCAAAAAGAAAATGATCACGACGATATCACTGCGGCTAGCGTGGCAAGAGACAAGTTTTTCAGAGTACAGCCGACAGAAAATGGTTGTTTACAGTGTATGAGTCGTCAGGAGATTCGAAGAATTTGACGGCATCACCCACCTCGAAACGGGACTTCAAACACAACTTTTGATTTAGAATTGTTAACCTGATAATTTTTGAGTTTAAAAATGTTATTAAAGAACTGGGTATCCGAATACGACCATGATTGATCTGCTACGACCCTGGTGAACTAAATGAAAGAGATGAGATTATGCAAGCACAAACAGCGTGAAATAACAGAATGTTCCATACAAAGAAGAACATTAAATCCCCATAAAAATGGATTGAGCTCTCTTCTTGGATGAAGTTCAATTATGCAAGCAAGAACCAGTGTGAACAGGATAAAAATAATCTCAAGTAGCCAAAGTACATAAAAAAGAGAGCACTATTCCTCAATACGAACTGAACAAGCTGATTCTAATAGCCTATGAGTACATGAGTGCAAAACGAGCTCGAAGCTCGCTTTTCTGATGCGCACTTACTGCGGGCTTGCTTGGGAACTTATTTCATTCAGGCGGTAATTTATATAAAAGCAATGAAGTCACTTCGTGAGCAGTTCATTACATCTTAGCTTAGTTTGAAGCGCTCAATCATTGGCAATCAGAAAACGTTTTCATCATTGACCGGTTTAGCCTCATAATAACATATTTTGCCTAAAGCCGATGTCGTAACTTTACTGTGCTTGCATAATTTTTATCACTTTTACAGGAAGACTGATCGATCGGTTTATATGAATATTTCGTGTTCTTCTCACACTTGAACATCCTGTAATATTTCATTGCCGGTGTCGTTTTAGCCTTGAACATCCTGTAATATTTCATCGCCAGTGTCGTTTTAACCTTTAATATCCTGTAATATTTCATCACCGTTGTCGTTTTAACCTTGAACATCCTAGGCTGTAATATTTCCTCGTCGTTGTCGTTTAAACTATGAACATCCTACAATATTTCCTCGCCATTTGTCATTGTTACGAAATACCCGAGAGATCTAGTAGTGATCGTTATTCGAATTTCTCTTTAAGAAAAACTAAGTCTGTCCCCGTTTAGGACAAATGAAAAAAACACTTTCTTTTGTTTTACGCAATTTTTTTTAGAGACCGACAAACGTCTCCGAACTGCTGAATGAGCCATCATAAATTAAGGTGGCTCGATTAGGTTTTTGAGTGACGATCGGCCTTTCAACTTTGAGCAACTAGTGTAACACAGTGAACAATCCAATAAAAAAATCGATCGTTACTGCTGTCCTAGAGAAAGATGAAAGATTTAAATGAGGTAAGTTTCATCGAAATCGGAATTACCACAGGAACGTAATGACGTCATCCCCTATTTTACATGAGAGCCAATTACTTGTCATCAAGGGATAATTCTGGGAAACGCTCGACTGGATCTTCGACCTGAGATATTTGTATTCATGTTTGCAAATTTCAAGAATTTCTATGAGAGGGATTTCGAGAAATTCTCGGGTGAAGTCTTATTAAGGTGTTAAAAAGCAACAGAATCAAAACAATTTTGAACTGTTATTGAAAAGTATGTCCACAACGGCTTGATTAAGGAACATTATGGTTTTAAATGAATATGATATGATCTAATTACTTTGTGTGAAAATTTCGGGGAAATTGTCTCATTTGATTTTTTAGAAGCGTTGGCTTGAATATGAACTGGTTTAGCGTGTTTCGGCTTTCTTAAATCAAACATTGACCCTACAATTAATATTCAAAACAATCCCCGAGTTTCAAATTCATTGAAAAGTTATAAGGTTCCCAATTTTAAGCCTAAACTCAGGAGAATATTGACTGAATTTTACGCCAGTGGCTTGTTTCTCGTATTATGCATCTCCATTTTTTCGAATCTGCCTGCAGTTGTACATTTCAGTACATCATGAATTCATATAACGCTTGATTGCCATTCGAAGATGTTCCGAAAACGTGCTAATCGACCAGGTCAGTTTGGACACTGAGATTAGTAGTGAGCGCAAACCCCAAGGTTAGCAGGAAGCGCAAATCTTGGCAAATGCCGAAGGTAAACAGTGAGTGCAACGGAAAGCTGCTGCATGTACTGTGGTCAGTCAGTGTTCAGACAGATCTTTATGGCAAGGAGTCAACGAAGATTTTAATGGGGTCAGTAGATGTGGGTCTCTCTGAATTTTATCCCAATCTTAGCACTTTTTCGGAGCATCTTCGAAAAACAATCAAGCGTTTATATATCAATTCATGGTGTACTGACTTTAGTTTACAAACGCACGCCGATTAGAACCAATGGAGATGCATAATGAGAACAACAGGCCACTTGCGTGAAAATCAGTCCAATATTTTCCTGGGGTTGTATTCAATATTGATAATTCTCCTTGAGAGCTAAGTTCTCATCTACTACTTTTTAATCATAAACATTTTAGTACGTGTAGAGTCAATTTTCGATTAAAAAAGCCGAGTAACACGCTAAACCAGATCATATTCACGCCAACTTTTCCCGAAAACGGTCTATGTCATCTTGTCAAATGCAGCTAAAAGTTGTTACCTGTAGTGATTGAAAGATTTTATAGTCGCCGACGACTGTGGAGGAGTGAATTCACACAAGCGCACTGTAACGAACGTGGGTATGAGGCAATTTCAGCAGAAACAACAAATTTGACCGAAATTGCCTTGATTCCTCGCAAATGACTAAAAATATCCGTTGTAAGACTAATTCTGTAAATGGTTTGAACCCAGAGTCATCCGGGTGAGTTTAATCCTGAGAAGTACTGTTTGCGGTGGCATTGACTGACGTTTCGACAACCTGAGTTAAGTGAATTGTCAGAGTAAAGTGAATTGTGAATCGTCAGTACACTGTCCTGATTGGTCGACGATTTCGCGATGTTATTGGCTCTCGGTCAGTTAAGCCGTGACTGGCACTCTGCTAAATGCGTTACCTACAGTACGGACCACTATCAACGAATCACTCTGGAAAGCTGGTTTATAGTAACCTAGAACAAACACTACTGAACCGTTGCATTAACTACCTGCACCTTACGAACAACTTATTGACGACTGAGCCTGACAAGCCAGTCAAACAATAGACAAACCGACTAATTTTACTAACAATGGACCAACGGACATTTGACTAAGAAAAGACGGATCAAAACGAACCAATCACGTTTTAAAGTCTACACAGCCAAAAACGTAACAGCTTAACTGAAAGACGACCAATAACATCACGATTTCGAGGTAGTAGTGCTCTTTACTCTCCATTGGAAAGTAACTGTCGTAATTTGACAGTTCTCGGAATTCTTCATCATCCAATATTTCCCAAATTGGAGAGCATGTAGTCCCACTATACACATACTAATTAATTAACAAGTTTATACTATATTTTCGTCAGCATTCGTATAATGATAATGTACGGTGTCGTAGTCGTTCGCACTCGGTAACACGAGCATTTCTGAGATTAACTGGGAAGAAGCTGAAAAGATTCAAAATGGCTGGTTCCAAAGAAAATAAAAATAAAAATGAAAAGCACAGCTAAAGTGGTTCCGTTTACGAATAAAGGCTTGATTTTGATTTCCCGCAAGTTCCAATTCCTTTTAGTTTAGTTATAATTCTGTAGGTTTGGCTTCTTTACAACTTTTTTTTGATTGAATGACAGTCAAGATTTTGTCAGTGAACAAAGGGGCACCGAACAAATCCCTCTCGGTGAATTCGAGAAAAACGACCCTGTAGTTAGTTACAATGTATATATTTATTACATTTCAGCATCTTTCCTTTATTCTAACTTCGATTTTCCAGGGAATTTTAGTGAAATACAGCGGGGAAAACTAACAACTGAATATGACTAAAATTAAAATTTAAAGTTAAAATAGACTTGTGCTCATGTGGTTCTTTACGAATCAAGACTTTGCATCGACTTCAAAGTTCACAATCTTTAGGACTCCTGTTAGCAGTTTGAAAGTTGGCTGGCCCAGGTGCGTGTTTCTCGAAAGCCCTGAAAAGGTTTCAGCCCCGAAAAGCCATTCGTAAAAAGATATGAAGCACTCATTCTACAAAGCTGTTATTTTAGATGTTCTTTAAGATAGATGAGAAATGCTTAATTAATAGCAAAGTTTTATGGCTAGAAACTTCTCTGTTTACAAGATACAGTGTGAATTATCGTGCCCGAAATTGAGCGAAAAGTTTCGGGACTTTTGAGAAACGTGCGCCAGCCCTCATTGTGACGTCATCTTCTCGGCTTTTATTCTGTGCGACTCCGGACGCGTCGAACCGCACGTGCCGTAATTTATGTTGCAATATATGGTTGCTGAACTCTGCTGTTTCTGTGGCTTCTTCAGTTTCTTGGGTTCGTTGCAGACTCCATAACCCCTGAAAGCTTCACGAATGTTTTTTGGCAGGTTCTCTCTTAGTCCGATAAGCTCATCAGTTTGACCAATAAGGGGACAGCTTTTTCTTGCTATAAACATCCGTCTTGCTAAGGGAGGGGGTCTGGTAGAGAGCGCGTTTTCCAGGTGGATCACTTCCTCAAAAGTCATCTCGCTCTGAAAAGACAAGCGTTTTTCGGCCTGCAGGTCTCCTATTCCGGAATCAGAAGATTCAAGCATTCGCGGCTGAACCTGATCATTGATGGACCGGCTGCGAATATAGGAATCCATGTCATGCGTTCTTCTGAAGGTTCCTGTTGACGAGCGCTCTCTGGGACCAAGAAACTGTGTGGAGTTTTTGCGTACTGTCTGTTTTGTTTGTTTGCTGTTCAAGGAGGTGATCACGTGTTTGGTCACGTGTTTCGGCGAGGCAACTGGAGAAACGAAGTTTGCTGAGTTGGAGGAGTGGTGGCCACAGCATGGTTTGGAGTGAAGGACAGACTCGGAATCCTTCCTCTAAACAAAACAAGAACAGTATTTCGTCACTTAGATGAGTCTCCACGAAATTTACCGTTTATGGCTCCCGAATGACAAACTCAGCCATCTTTATCGCATCACATTCGTACCTGACACGAAGGTATTTCCTGGCGTCTGATCTCTTTCATCTCAATCATCCCTGGCTGCATCCGTGGTAAGGAACCCTGTGATGGTTCCTGGTTCAATGCAGTGTTTGGAGCAACTATAAAACGGAGGTACGATCGAATGATTTTTTCTCTTGACTTTAACCTTATCCAGATCGATTTTTTTTTAAAACGGGAGGGGGGGGAGGGGGGAGGGCTTGGTGGGGTAGAAAGGAAACCCTAACCTTCTTCTGTAACTCCGAGAGTATTTAAGCTAAGACCGTAATCTTATAGAGTCTATATAGCACATCCAAAAATACTTCTTTTGAGAATCGAGACACGAGCTAATGACTTCACATAACGTGGGAATTACGTCACTTATTCCAAACGGTCGCCATTTTGAAAACTACGAAAATTGATCAGAAGTGATCAAATCTAATAAAAGAACACCACAGTTATCTTAAAACTTATACTGGTTAAAATATCACCTAATAAACATGCCCTTTTGTTGTAGTGCCAGTGTTGAAGTCGGTTTGGTGTATGAACGTACCTGTGCTCAGAGAGGAACTAATAGTCTGGGAAGTAACATCTTCGTCATCACGTGTCCTGCTCAAAAAATCCTGGGAGGACATGGGCAATTCCCCGGACATGTCCCTATTTCCCCGCTGAAAAAACGAGTAGCATAACAGATTTCAGCTTTTAATGGATAAGAATATGTAGTACACTAAATTCAGTTTCTTACAATCGCGCGGCATAGACTATATAAAAAATCAGCTGAGGCCCAGACATGAATCAAACCCAAGACCTTCCGTTCACCGTGGGGCGCTCTAACCCCTGAGCTACTAGAGAATTATGTCAAGCTGGAGTGCTTGCTATGTTCCTGTACGACGATCTGGAGACAACAAAAACAAAACAAACAAACAAACAAACAAATAAACAAAGACGACTGAATAGAACCATGATCCTCTGCGCACCGGACATATGCTCCAACCTCTGAGCTACGATTTCCCAACTAGCTTACAATGACATCAAGGTTTAATTAACATTATTCATTACACCAGAGCAACGATCCAAGATATCGTGGTGAGTGCCTAGCATACTTAACAGTCTGAAATCGAAGCATGAACAATCTCTTATTTCTTATATTATATACAGCGGTTAAATTCTCCAAACTCAAAAACAGTCGTAAATGTACGATGGACACAGCCTTTGCTTTCACTTGGCAGATAATGCTGTTTACGTCTCGGAGCCGTCTCAATAAATACCTTTTCACTACTGGACAATTCCTTCTCAGTATGGTTGTTATATTGCCACTGGTACCAGCGCAGTAGAACCGCTTCACGAACTTCTGAATTAAAGGCGACAAACACCAGAGCTGCAAGGGCTCCCTGGTGAAAAGAGAGCAGAAATGATGTTATTATCAACAACAACATTGCCGCACACCACTTATTAACTATGTAATCCGCATAATTTGACTGGGACTCTCCCCACTGTATTATCTACAGTAACTGAGAACATTTACCTAGGAATTTCTCTGGAAAGCTGGTTAACCAAATTAGAACAGACAACACTTTGAACCGATAACAACAGCTGAGTCACACATACCTGGACCTCTCAAACGATATATTGACGACATTTTTTAAGGCTACAACTGAGGCTACTTCCATGGGTGACACTGGCAGCCAGAAAAACGAACAAACGAGTGACTGAACACAAACAAGCCAATACAGAAAAAAGGGTGTCAAAATAACAACACTAAACACTTTTTGCAAACCAGTCACATAATTGACTGGAACTTTAAGGTGTTTTCACGAAGTAGCCAGTGAATTCTCTTTGAGGATGGCTTATAGTAGGTAGCGCTTAAGAGAGTTGCTTGACCCAGTTTGCCCGTGATTTAAAATATTACTGACCTGAAGTGGGAAGATCACTCGAACGAAGTAATTAAATTCCACATTTCCTCGAGGGACATAAAATATCAGCAAGTATATGACTCCCATCTGTGGAATCAAAATCAGGGTGCCTTTGGTCGTCTTCCTGTGGACGTTAGAGGTATAAAGGACCCAAGTAAAGCTAAAGGGAGTATAGATTTCATGAAGGCAAAAACATAGTAATCCTCCATGCATTTGGCTAATCCTTTAAGAGTGTAACCAAACACCAGCAACAAGTGAAATGGTGCAATACCTGAAGATCTGGCCTTCTGGTGTGTTTGTTACCTTCATTTTCCTCACCAACGTGTACAACGCATACACCATGATGCCCAAATTGATCTAGAGGATAGAAAAAGAAGAAACAACCACTATTGAAGATAGATAAGTTTCATGTAAATCTGGCTTATCTACGAAACAGGTTATTCAAGGATTCATGAACAAGACTGTTGATTTTTTTTGTTAGGCTGAGATACACTGTATCGTCGGAACGTTATTTTTGCCGTTTTCCGAGTTTTGGGTTACGCCCTTTCAGAACCCGGCTTAAAAAATACCCAGTATAACCCAAAATTGGTACAAGCTTCGTAACGTCGGTTTCTTCCCAAAATGTGAAGATCTGTTGTGGTTTAAAATGTGAGGTCAATTGGATGAAAACTGAGAAAGCTGTTCCTGGCCTTTGCCCATGAAAAAAAGAGAGTGTCCTTACCATCAACATAAGCGTCATCGGTCCATACAGAATCATCATGATTACTTCTTGGCCATGAACACTCCAGCAGCTGACAATAAATAAATAGATAAATAAAAAATTGAATAAATAAATAAATATTAAGATAAATATGAATAATTAATTAATAATTAGGCTACACTGCCAAATTTTCTTTGAGCTGACTATCGCCCATATAAAACGTTGCTTTGTTGTAGGAGGCTAAAAGCTGATTGCAATAGGAAACGGCGATATCAAGGTCGATTTTATGAAAAGACAGGAAGAAAGACAAGAAAAGAAAACAAAAGAAAAGAAAAGAAAACGAAAGAAATTTTGCTTTACAGGACTTAGCACCCGCGACCATTTATCACAGCGTAATCTCGTAACCAGATCTCTCTTGTGCGCATTGACTGTGGAAGATCTGGGTATGAGATTACCATCAGTGAATAAAGTGTTGATTGAGCCGACCAGATTTGCATATTCGAGCAGTAAAACACAGCGAATGTCTATGTGATTAGCTGAATGTCTATTTCATTAGCAGAAAAGAACCGGAGCCTGCTAATCAATACTTACCTTGGATCGTTAAGCCCATATACCACAACGCTCGTCGGAACGTAAATTATGAATGTCAAGAGAGCTGGAAGACCTGCACATGATACATGGTTTGAAGTTAGTTGGTTTGTTTGACGCCCGTAGGCTTGGGTTACCTAAGTATCTTTTTCCTTCGATTGGTGGCGGTTTCATGCTCTCCCATGTTTGGCTACTGTTGCATGTTTTCCCTCGCTTAGCACAGGTTGTGAAAACCCGGCCTCTTATCTTTTTACATATTTGTTGCGTTACTTTCGTTTTCTGTCAACTAATTAGGATTCTATGAGTTTTACCACAAAAAACTGACACTTGAGACTACATGACTATCAATCATTTTAAACAAATCTTGACAATGAAGTAGTTGCTCCTTTTACTAACCCCATCCAAAGCAAAAGTATCTCCAGAAATACGAATTGTAGTCAAATGCTCTGATGAGAAGACGTAGAAAGAAAATTGCTTCATTCATCATCCATGTGACCTCAGCAACGGCAAAATAACGGTTCATTATCCAGACTCCATTGCAAACCTTCTGCAATGAAATAAGCTGTCAATCAAATCAAGCAAGTTGCACGATCAATTCAAGCATACTGAATGTATTTAACTGCAATGGTTATAAGGCGTGTCTCGTTGTAGCGTTTTTTCCTTCGCCGTGTACGAACCACTTTCGGTTTAAGGTGGCTCGATCGGGTTTTTGAGTGACGATAGCTCTCAACTTTGAGCAACTAGCGTACCACAGCGAACAACCCAATAGAAACTCGATCGTTACTGCTGACCTAGAGAAAGATGAAAGTTTTAAATGAGGTAAGTTTCATCAAAATCGGAGTTACCATAGCAACGTAATGACGTCATCCCCCATTTTACATGAGAGCCGATTACTTGTCACCAAGAGATAATTCTGGAAAGCGCTCGACTGGATCTTCGACCTGACATATTTGTATTCACGTCTGCAAAATTTGAAGAATTTCTATGAGAGCGTTTTCGAGAAATTTTCGGGTGAAGTTTTAGGGTGTTAAAAAACAACAAAACAAAATAATTTTGATCTGTTATTGAAAAGTATGCCCACAAAGGCTTGATGAAATAACATTTTGGTTTTAAATGAATGTTATATCATCTAATTACTTTGTGTGAAAATTTCGGGGAAATCGTTCCATTTGATTTTTAGAAACGTTGACTTGAATATGAACGTGTTTAGTGTGTTACTGGGCTTTTTTATCAAAACTTGATACTACACTTATTAAAATGGTTATGAATTAAAAAGCGGTAGATGAATTTTTTTATATCTTTGTCCTCAAGGAGAATAATCAATATTCAATACAATCCCAGCGTTTCAAATTCATTGAAATGTTATAAAGCTGTCAATTTTGAGCCAAAACTCAGGAAAGTATTGGACTGATTTTCACCCCAGTGGCTTGTTGCTCTCATTATGCATCTCCATTGTTTTGAATCGGCGTGCAATTGTAAATTTCACTACATCATGAATTCATATAACGCTTGATTGCTTTCCGAAGATGTTTCGAAAACGTGCTGAGACTGGGATAAGATTGGGGGAGACCCACGTCTACTGACCTGTTTAAATTTTTCGTTGACTCCTTGCCATAAAAATGTGGAACACTGACTGAGCACAGCAGCTTTCCGTTTGCGCTCTCTGTTAACCGAAGTTTGCGCTTACTGCTAACCTTGAGGTTTGCACTCACTGCTGTGAGCGTGTCCATTGTTATTGTAATGCTGACCTGGTACATTAGCACGTTTTTCGGAACATCTTCGGAAAGCAATCAAGCGTTATATGAATTCATGATGTACTGAAATCTACAATTGCACGCCTATTGGAAACAATGGAGATGCATAATAAGAACAACAAGCCACTGGCGTAAAATTCAGTCCAATAATTTCCTAAGTTTAGGCTTTAAATTGATAGCCTTACAACGTTTCAATGAGTTTGAGACTCGGGGATTGTATTGAATATCGATTATTCTCCTTGAAAGCAAAGTTTTAAAAAAATTCATCTACCGCTTTTTAATTCATAATCATTTTAATAAGTGTAGGGTCGATTTTTGATAAAAAAAGCCGCGTAACACACTAAACCAGTTCATATTCAAGCCAACGTTTCTAAAAATCAAATGAAACGATTTCCTCAAAATTTTCACACAAAGTAATTAGATGACATAACATTCATTTAAAGCCGAAATGTTGTTTCATCAAGTCGCTGTGGACATAATTTTCAATAACAGCTCAAAATTATTTTGTTTTTGTTGTTTTTTAACACCTTAAAACTTCACCCGAACATTTCTCGAAAACTCTCTCATAGAAATTCTTCAAATTTTGTAGACGTGAAGACAAATATGTGAAGTCGAAGATCCAGTCGAGCGCTTCCCAGAATTATCTCTTGATGACAAGTAATCAGCTCTCATGTAAAATGGGGGATGACGTCATTACGTTGCTATGGTAACTCCGATTTTGATGAAACGTAGTTCTTGTAAAACTTTCATCTTTTTCTAGGTCAGCAGTAACGATCGATTCTCTATTGGGTTGTTCATTGTGGTGCACTAGTTGCTTAAAGTTGAGAGGTGTCGTCACTCAAAAACTCGATCGAGCCACCTTAAACACAAAAAGGGGAACGGTTGCAAAGCTTCGACCAATAATTGCGGCACCTGGGTGCACCTCTGTTATGGCCCTTAAAGCTTGTAAGGTTTCATAATCTGCCCCTGAACTAACTAGAGTTTATGCGGCGCTTCCGGGATGGCAAAGTACAAAGTGAAAATCCTATTTACCAGCAAGTTATCCTGAAAAGACAGATTTCCATAATACTCAGCAATATACGTGAACGTACTCATCAGGAAAGCCACTAGTAAATTCTTGTGCAGAGAGAATCGATCACTTTCACTGGTATCCTTCCTGAAATACGAGTTTGAATCATTTGTTTCAATTTGTATGTAAATTCTCATTACAGGATCGGTAAAAAGGAGGCTTTCAACGTTGTAAGCGTTTTGAATCAGTGATAACCCTCTTTAAAAGGCAGACAACCAACAGTGATGTTCAGACTTAAACTTGTGTTTTGTAATCTGGTCTCAACTTTCGAGTCTGTGAAGTAAACCTTAATTTGCGACCGTTTAACCCTCGGACGTACAAGCAAACTCATACCCACCCAAGGTACAAGGATGGGGCAACTATGGGTGGGGTGGATGGAACCTCTGCCTTCGATTTTTCCTGCGTTACAACACATTGCTTGTTGTCACCGTTTATGTTTTTCACGGAAAAATGACCTTTCCTCGTGTTACTCATGGCCTCATACCTTTCTCGTAACCCTAGCAATCTGTTAGTGTAACCATTTTATTGAAAACTATTAAGCGGTACTCTTACTGTGGTACTGTTTGTTAGGCTGTGCATGGTAAACTGAAGTTTGGGTGTGTGTGTGAATCCTGTATTACATGTAAAAGCATGATCCAAAGCATGATCCAAAGCTGTTGAGCGGTATTTTAGCTTTTCAGTGTTTGTTCTGCTGTGCAAGGTGGGTCTAACGTTTGAGTCTGTAAATGAAATCCTATCGCAGGGTCACAATTCAAATGAAAGTTACCGAGGAGGACATTGCTGCGGTACGATAGTGTTTGTTTAGTGATCTCTCAAAAGTGAAACTGAAGAAAAGAAATGGGAAAATGGAGATTCCAAGAGGTTAAGATAATGATGGAGCCAAAAATGAAACAATGGAATCTACTTACATGCAAATTAGAAGGAGTAGCGATGGCAACATGATTGACACAGACACCCAGCTGAATGCCATGAATAACTTGTCCTCATTAATGTAACGCTGTATTAATTCATCAGTGGAGTCACTCTTGGATGGCAAACACTGAATACAAGTAAGGGAAAAATGTCTTCAAATAGCCAACTTAAGTTTTCAATTTCGCGCTTGCAAATATAATTTGCTAAAATGTTAGCAAATAGAGTAAACATTTTGGTAAACTGCTTTTGTGACGTTTACACCATCCTGACGACAACATGGCTTCGCAAACAGTTGTTTGCCGGGTAGAGACGCTGTAAATGACTTGTGAAAAACCGTTTCTCAGCCCCGATTTTAGCTTCCTTGCCCTTAGACTGTGCATGTGTAGTGTAGATCTTTGCATACACTAAATGGCACTAAGTCGACAATAGTAAATCAAAAGTTTGATTGAATTCTCTCTTCTCTTTTGCCTTTGCAATTTTAATGCGCTCTTGTACACATCAAAAAAGTTTCAATCTTCTCGAATTTTATGGAAATAAATGAGCTCTTGGTTTAGCCTAAAAGGGCATGAACTCCTTCTCGTTTGACCCAGGTTCAAGGATCGACTCAACATAGGAATAGACCACGGAAACATTCCAGGCACTATTCACCTCACGGCGAGTTCACACCTAAAAGAAGGACAAACTCTTAGGCCTTTGTCCTGATGAAAACACCTGTACAGTTGTCTTTTATTTTACTTACCTCTTTTTTAGCAAGTTCACATAACATCTTCTTTCTTATTTCCAAGGCTTGTGTTTTGTTCAACTTCTGACACTGAGTTATGTTCATTTTCTCCCACTGACCACTCGCATTACAGTGACGATGAATAAAACCTGCAAACAGGAAAAATGATAACTTTCTTCAGTTCTCCAATGAACCAACTGGCTTATACGGATTGGTGCTTAGCAGAGGTTTCTTCAAGGCGACAAGATGCTTCACCCTGGGTAGAGGATGCTTGTCCGTTACAAGGTTAACCCCTCCCCCCACGGCATTAATGTTTGGTACCGGTACTCTTAATGGAACGAGACCAAGGCTGTTAGACAACTGATAGTTGAATGTTTCCTCTGTTTTCTTGTCTTTGCTCCTCACTAAAACCTATAACCTTCTTAAATGTCCAATGGCTTGCCACTGTGGATTCGATGGCAACAAAAATGCGTTCAAACTGAGACATTCAACTTCCTGTTGCCTTCCGTAGCTCACAAACACGTGTGCTTGAGTTCTTAGTGAACAAGACGGCAAAGACCAGACTCTAACCACTGTTTTTCAGATCGAAATAGGTTCTCCTTACAGAACCAACACTTTCACAAGCAAAAAGGTAATAAGAATAAAAAGAATCATCAAATGGTACATTGTACTCATGTGCAACCAAATTCTTAGAAGTCAAATCGAAAGAAACGTGTCGCTGTCAGTAAGAAGAATTGATGCTGCGAACTGACGACTTACCACCAGGCAAGAAGAACAGGATTGGACAGGGCTGGATAAATGTTGAACCTGCAAGGGTCTCTGGCCAGCAAGCAGCCGCAAAGGAGATGTTGCATTTCATAAAACCTAAACAGAATATAGTAGAATGATCAGATTTTCGCTTTTGTTGAAAAATAATGGATAAAAGGGTACGAAATTTCTTCAGGCAAGTACTTGTTCCATTTTGAAGGTAGTTGCTCGGATTATTCTTGCATTCGTTTCGTTGTATGCTGTAAATCTCATCAAAATCATTGACGTCGGTAGCATTTAGGCAACTGAGCTGCAAACAAACAAACAATAATATTACTATAAGTTAATGTTTTCATTGACTACTGAATATTACCACCCCCCCCCCCCCCCAAAAAAAAAACAGATAAAAAACTAGACTCGTTTACATTTCAGAGACGTTTCTCTTACGCTCAAGCATACGCGAATTTATTGCTCGGCCGTCGCTGTTCGTTCTAGTTTCATCTATATATACGGTGTACGTGCAGGTGTATAGTTAAAAGCTTTTACTTAGCTGTCATACGGTTTGCGCAGTTTCCTTGATAATTTTACAAACAAAATACGTTCAACTGTTGAAACGATCACTTGAAGCACAAAAATTAAGCTTTATACATTAAGTATCCGTTCAGAATGTAGAAACTCTCAATCAACACCACGAAATTCCGTCCATGCCTAAAATACATTCTTACCAACATTACAGAAAACAAAATGGCTCGATATCTCATCCAATGAGCGTTCAGAAAGCTCATCTTGGCGGACGTTCGCCACGAAGCAATCCGCACCTGATATCTGCAAAACAAATTAAAGAGAGAATAAATCATCCAAAAATAAAATAATATTTGTCATTATCTTTGTTTGTAGCGCCACTATGTGGTATAAAATTTAAAAATAACGTTATGCGGACGGAACACCAAAGTGGAAGAAAAGAGGATACTGCGTCACGAAAAATACTACGAGCAAAAATTGCTTCATGATTATATTACCAAGCCTAATAAATAGTCGACAAACAAAACGTCCTTTTTTGCAGCTGCGTTGTACATTTCAGAACACGACATGGAATTTTCTGTTCTCTTTCAAATTTGAACACAGTTCCTCCGAATTCAGCTCCTTAATGTTTCGGCTATATTATAGGAATTGGAATAATCGTAACGTAGTTCATATAAGATAACGTGAATTAAGGTATCTATTTTTGAAATGGCATTTTCGTTGGTGTGGCGGTCGTAGCAATCAATTCTAAAGAAAACGAAGAGGGCTGCTGCAGCAAGATTACGTCCATATCAAGAAATAACATCGAGAAAATTTTACCGAAAACAAAAATCTGCAAGACTCAGAACAACTCGCCTTAAACGTTCTTAGTGACTCCGCTGGAAGCTCAAATGGAAATTTCTTCTCTTGAAACAACGTTGCGTTAGAATTTTGGATATCAGATTTTTGTTAACGAATGGATCAAGCTTAGGTGGACTTTGATTGGTTTCCGGCGGCGTTTCCCTATTGGGTGACATGAGCACCATGTGACAACTGATTGGTCCGCTAATTGGTTGCTAATTCCTTTAGCGTTACTAATTATTTTGTTGCTAGGCGGGGTTTGATAAGTTTTCCTCGAAATGTACCTATTTTCAGCTCTGCGCTTTAGTCAAAGGGACTGAATGAGTAAAAATGGGTAGGCTCTGAAAATAGATCACTTTCACGTTAAAAATGATCGGTTGTCATCTGAAAATATGCCGACTAATTTTTCGAACACAGGAGCATCTATCACATAGATAGATCATCCACGAACAAACATTTTACTTCGAAGTATTTGCTTAAAACTAAAAGAATTTTTATAGTTTTCTGTTTTTGATAAGAGAAATTGTACATTTGCTAACAAATCAAATGATCCTCGATGAATTTTGATGGTGAGTTTTTCTTTGAGAGATAGAGGTTTTGAATGAAACGATTTTTCATCATATGTTCAGATTAGTTCGACAGTGCAAGCTAGCGAAGTCCGCTTTATTTACCTCTGAGAAAATCACGAATAAGTAACCAGGAATCTAAAAATAATGACTCTATTTTTACATCCCACATCACGTGCCATCAAGTAACTCTCCAACATTAATAGGAACTTCGTTCCCAGTGTCTTCGCAGTTTTCAAAATGGCGCCTAAGAGGACCCTGGCAAATAGCAGATCTTGTGAGCCGATCTTGTGACCTTACCATAGCCCAATAGGAAACCTATCGCCAAGTTGAACTGATTAAAATCTCCAATATATTATTTGGAGACACGTGACCTGCTATTTACTACGGTCTTCTTTTCACCGCCATTTTGAATACCGTGAAGAACCTGGGGACGAGATTTTCACTAAAAGCTGAGGGAGATTTTGACCAATTACCAGGCGAACTTAACCTGTCGACCTTTTTATCCTCTAACCTGTTTGTTTTCGAAGCCCAAGCATTAGGCTGATCATGTAATTAGGTTTATTTGAGGCTCCAAACCACGTGCAATGTATTTATCTCGGAACCAATCAATAGACAGCAAAGATTTTAGCCAATCACAGGACGGTTAGGTTATGGTTATGTAATTAGTTTACTTTGACGTAAATCGCCAATTATCTTAAAGACGGCTGCCGAAATACCCATTTACATGTGCCTTTTTTCCGCACAAAGGTTTGTGTGACTTTTTTTCGCGTTAATATGCCGTCTAAATGGGCAAAATTTTAGTGTAATCTTCTTCAATTTGTACTTGGCCAGGAGTTAAGTGAAATTTTCTATGGCGTGATATTGTTTCTTAGTTTATTGTACTTCTCAGCTCCTTTGGTTTTATCGCTGACGCCCAGCTGAGTTTTAATTTGTGACAAACCTCTCACTGACCTCTGAAATGTTACTTTGGGAAGAGAGATTTTACAGAGTGCTGATGCATTTCATTACTTAAAATAAACAAATTTTGTGTCTCAGTGCGGAATAGAATAACATTTTTTCAGAATTGACCTAACTCTTATCAGTCTCTTATCAGATCTGAAATTTATATACGGGATCTTGTGAAAATGTTTAGGCAGAAATAACTAGAAGGCGTCCGAGATTCTACTGTTAGTAAAGCTCTTGTTTTAAACTCCTTTCGTCAACGAACTTGTATTTGGTTAAAACGTGGAGAAGGCAAATAACAAAAACAGCTTTATAGAAATTAGGTTTGCTTCATCGTCAATCAAGCGAGGAACAATCTTGCGTCCTTGTTGCTCGCAGTTCCCGCTTCCCCATTCCTGATTTCAGTTTTGCGGCGCGCTCTCTACTATCGTCCAAGAAAACTAGCGACTGTTCACAGTCTACAGGTGCACCGAACGAGAAAATCTTAGGAAATATTTGAAATGCCTTAATTCCGTTTTCCTATAAAGTATTTATGTCATATTAAGCGATACTCAACTGAGACATATTCACCGGCATAAAAATATTTAAAAATGTTGGTAAAAAAGAGTGTTAAAAGCCTAAAAATGCTGAACGCTTTCGATCATTAAGATCGTCATCAGAATTAAGCGATATTTGTTTAAATTGAGTTTTTTAGCTGGATCTACGCCGCAGAAACTTTTAGGGAAACATTTCTTATTCTCCTAATTTCCGAGATTCTGCAGGCCATGGCTTTTGGATGTAACTGTACTTCGAAAAATTCTCCTTTTATCGACCCATCGGGAAATGTTACAGTTTTCTTGGCCAAGCTTTACTTTTTATAGCATGTAAAAAGGAGAAGAAGAACAATAGTTAATTGTAGCTCCGTATACAATTGAATTTCTGTTATGGTCAGATGTTGCTTGGAAAATTAACCGTTAAGTCAAGCTAGTTTATGTTAACTATTGAAATACACTTATTACTACAAATTACTTACCTGAAAATGTTAAGTTTAACAAAGCTTGTCAATTATGGTGTATCTTATGCTTGGAAAATGATGTTGAAATCGACACCCAAAAATGATGTGCATTCAAAGGCGGTGGAATTTTATTTTTCAAAGGTTGTTTTTCATCGATTCTTTTTAACGTTGCAAATTGGTTCGATTGGAGCTTACAATTTCTATTTTGATTCGTTGCTTGGAGATCTTTCAGCGAAATTTGCATCGCTTGAGTGTCGGCACTTTTGTCAAAGGAATTCAGAAATAGGTTCCCACTGGGGATAAACTGACAGGATACATTTTACGGGGAATATCGGCTTAAATGCTCGAAACGTAACCGAAGTCGTTTCCCTGTCAGGCCGGACGAAGCGGTGTGTAGCCTACGAGCAGTCTCTTTTTCCGCTCAAGGATAATCGAGCGCGAAAAACACAAGAGCGAACGCGAACATCGTCTGCTGAGTTGAAGAGTGACACACGCGTGATGAGCCGCTAGTGTAGTACACACGCGTCACGTTTCCACGCAGCAGAGGATTCTCGCGCTCGCTCGCGTGTTTCTTTTTTGGCTGAGTGGAAAGAGAGACTGCTCGTAGTCTAAGGAGTATGGTGGGGGGGGGGGGGAGGGAGGTGTGGAGGGAGAGGGGGATTAGGGGGCATACAATGTTATAACTTATGCAAGGGAGTACACCCCCCCGTCCCTGCTTTCGGTAGCAATTAAAAATACTTTCCAGAACTTCTCTTGTATGAGGTTTGAGAATCATGAGTGGACATGGAAACAGACTAAACCAGTTTTTACGCTTGCACTACCCACACAGTGTGAGCTGAAGCAACATCGGACCCAGCCTCCTCTGAAGTCGAGATGCCGGTTGTGGGACATCTGAATGCGAGATTAGAAAAAACTGAAATATAAAAAAAGAGGACGAATGGTACGGTCGGGAAGATCATTTTATTCCACTTATTTAAACAACACCGTTAAATACATTATTCATTAAATTATGTTGATGGACTAATAGATTTATTGGGGTAAACTGTTATGTACCATCCTTGTCAAATTAGCTTGAATATATTTTATTTGTTACGTTGATTTATTTAAAGACTTCTTTACAGTTTGCATATTTTTCACTCCATATGCAATCAGTCTTCTTAATCCTATGAATGTTCAGTAAACATTGCCAATCCGCCGCAATTAAATAATGAATGGATAGAGATGATGTGAATAAACCTGATTCACGCTGAAACAATATACAGTTTTTCGGGGGCCTCAAAAGCAAGCAAAACAATCACAAACAAACCAACCAACAAACAAAGAGACCTTAACAACGAACAAGCAACTAACGAAATGAAGATGGTGGCAGTCACGTATGAGAGGTTTCTCCTGCAGAAATTTGAAAGAAATTTACTTCGTTCCTTGAATAAATAAAGTTTTTCATTAACACATCTTTCACTCCATTTGTGGACACACGTTTGTCTTGCTTTTTCTGTTGAGCTGGTGGTGACCACAGATTCCAGCAGAACTGGAAGTCGAGTAATAGGGGATGCCATGAACTCCAAATGAATTTTTGTTGGCTTTGCAGACTTCGTGCAGAATATAACTCTGCCATGTTTCGCGGCTTGTAAAACCATGCAACATAGAAGGGTCAACCAAAGGCAACGTCCCCGTAAACTTGTGCCGACAGACTATATGAATTGGGTCTTTGAGATGACTGCGAATTTCTAGAGACAAATAACAAGGCGTTGTACCGGGATGTCTGGAAATTGGATTACTTGTTCTTTAATCGCTAGGAGGACTTGGGTAAAAATGTCTCAGGCATCACTCTCATTCTCTGTAAAAGCAAAGTAAAGGTAACCATTATTTCGGAAAATGTAAAACGACTGTAGTAATAGCACTGATAAAGCACGCAGCGTCCTCCGTAGAAACATTAATAAAATCGAAATGTTGTAGATTTTAACTTTAAAGAAAAGGGATTAACCAACAGCCCAGCGGAGAAGTACATGTCAGTGGTCGAAATGAGGTCATGATCACCTTGTACAGCACTTCAGGACGGTTGTCATTCAGAATGGTCACACCCTTTTTGCTTCATCCACTGACTCAAAAGTTAGAGCCATCTTGTACCCCTTTATCCTCTCTTAGTACAGCATAATAAAAAGTGCTACAGGAAAGTACTGCTCAGTAGCTTTCATTTGAATGGTCACACTTTAGGATTTCACCCACAGACTCAAAAGTTAGAATCACCTTGTACAGAATAATAAACAGGACCACAGGAAAGTACTGCTCAGTAGCTTTCATTTGAATGGTCACACTTTAGGATTTCACCCACAGACTCAAAAGTTAGAATCACCTTGTACAGAATAATAAACAGGACCACAGAAAAGTACTGCTCAGTAGCTTTCATTTGAATGGTCACACTTTAGGATTTCACCCACAGACTCAAAAGTTAGAATCACCTTGTACAGAATAATAAACAGGACCACAGAAAAGGACTGCTCAGTAGCTTTCATTTGAATGGTCATACTTTAAGAAGTCATCCGCAGACTCAAACGTTAGATCCATCTTGTACAGCACAATAAACAGTTCCACAGGACAGTATAGCCTGCATACAGGGATAGTACTGCTAAGTAGCTTTCATTGGAGTGGTTGCAATTTACGATCGCATCCAGGGAGTAAAAAGTGAGATCTCAACCTTTTACATCATGAAAACGACACCCGTACATAGAACAGTACTGCTCAGTAACTTTATCTGAACGCACAAATGTTACGAATTTTGCTGGCCGTGGCTGATTGAGCAGTTGGGCTACATTACATGAGGAAGAAGGCCTAAAACGTACCATGTGATTTATGCCCCTATCCTAGGGAGCCATTGACATGGCGAATTTCAGCTCGGCTTCCTGAACAAATCTTCTCTGAAAAGACTTTTGCGATTACATGGAGGGAGTTTCAGCCAGGGTGTCACAACCCGAACTGGAAATTTCAGCCCGGTCAAACGGGCTGAAAAACTGACCCATGTAATCACAAACGAGTTTTCAGCCCGGCCTGAAATATGAAATTGGGCACGTGCGCCGATTGTGTTTTCAGTGTAGAATGCGCTCTTGCAAATTTTCCTGCCGATATTTACGTATTTTGCCCGGGCTGAAATTCGCCATGTAACCGCAACCAAATTCCAGCCTGGTCGGAGAGGTGAAATTTCAGCCTGAAATTTCGGTCCACCTACCCAGCTGAAATTTTCTTGCTATTCTCTCTAGGGGCTCCGCACAAAAAAGGCCTTAGAACGCTGATTGCGTAACCCTAGCATGCTGCGTTCAGTCCGTGGCAATCCATCACGTGTCTCATTAGTATGGGGCTCTTATATAAGGCCACTCCCTTGTCGCGATAGCTCATTCAGTCTTTTCGGTGTTTCGAATGCTTCTTTTCGCGCTTTTTGTTTTCGCTTCATCGCTGCGCCACACTTTAATTCTTATGGCTGACTAAGTTCCTGTTGTTCCGGCTGATGTTCAACAATTACAAGACGCTTTAGCAGTTCCGCCAGCACAAGCCGGAGCTGCTCAGGACGCTCAAAATATTGATGGCGGCGATCCACCAGCTGCAGTAGCGCAAGTTGCGGTCCCTGCAGCTCAACCTGCTCATCAACCTCATGCTGAGGTGGTAAGTCGTTCTTGCCTTTCGTTCGCCTGCTTTGCTTTCTTTCTGCTATTGGTGGCTAGCGTTTACGTTTTGCGGATCGTCGCAGCTTCAGTTTCCCGTTTGGTTAGCTTTATACGCTAGTTTGTTTTGATTATAGCGTTGTTGTTATAGGTTTCAAGTGAGTTTGTTCAGTTCGCCCCTCCTGCCTATCGTATTTGTTCCGCTCTTTGTTGTGGTCACTAGTTTCATTCGAAGTCTCGTACTCGGTTCGTATTCATGTCACCCGAACTGCCCTAGCGAGTTAGTCTCGCTTGGGTTGGTGTATAGCTAGTTTTTTACTGCAGTGTTGCGGTGAGTTTGTTTTATTTCGCTTAGAAGCGTTTGGCTCCGAAGTGTTTTTGTGAGTTTGTCTCTCCAAAGTGTCAGTGAGTTTGTCTCACCGAAGTGTTAGTGAGTTTGTCTCACCGAAGTGTTAGTGAGTTTGTCTCACCGAAGTGTTAGTGAGTTTGTCTCACCGAAGTGTTAGTGAGTTTGTCTCACCGAAGTGTTTTTTGTGAGTTTGTCTCACCAAAGTGTTAGTGAGTTTGTCTCACCGAAGTGTTAGTGCGTTTGTCTCACCGAAGTGTTAGTGAGTTTGCCTCACCGAAGTGTTTTTGTGAAGTTTGTCTCACCGAAGTATTTTAGTGAGTTTGTCTCACCGAAGTGTTTTTAGTGAGTTTGTCTCAACAAAATGTTGAAGTGAGTTTGTCTCGTCGTAGTTCTATTATGAGTTTCCCTCACTGAAGTGTTAAAGTGAGTTTGTCTCATTGACGTGTTGTAGTGAGTTTGTCTCACCGAGATATTCTAGTGAGTTTGTCTCACCTAGATGTTCTAGTGCGTTTGTCTCGCTGTAGTTCTATTGTGAGTTTACCTCTCTAAGTGTTATAGTGAGTCTACCTCGTTGATGTGTCGTAGTGAGTTTGTCTCGCCGAGATGTTCTAGTGAGTTTGTCTCTCTGAAGCGTTTTATCAGTTTGTCTCACCCAAATGTCATTGTGGGTTTGTCTTTCTAGGATATTTATATTGTGCGTTTGTCTCGTTGCCGGAGCTTCTCGCTCCGCTTGCGGCGATGTTAAGAGTTTATCTCGTTGAAGAACTGTTATTGTGTCTTGTCTCGCTTTAGAGTACTAGAGTGAATTTGTCTCACTTCATGTGTTTTAGCGATTTTGTCCGGCCGTGTGCTAATTTTTTACTTTCTTTGGTTTAAGAATGTTAATGCATTGAAAGACAAGGTAGAGCGGTTAGAATCAACCCTGACTCGTACTAGCGTTACGTCGGCCCTCGATACTGTGCGTCAGCTGGCCAGCCGCCCTACTCCCCTGGTTGACCGGTACGCCCTTATTGCTGCTCTTCAACAGTTGGCGGATGTTTCAAGGGAGACTGTCCACCCCGATCGCAAGAGATTCGATGCGATCTTTAAACAGTGCAGACCACTTGTCGATGAACCCCGCCTTGCCGCCATTATCATCAATTTGTTGGGTGACAAGGAAGAGAAACTGGTAGCGGGCCAGATTCATAAGCTTTTGAAATCAAGCAATCCGTCTCCGTCGCCACGTGGTCCTGTCCTTCAATTTGGCCAAGGTTCTCAGCCGGGTCCCAGTTCTTGGGGCCCTATGTTCTCCACCGGCTTCAGAGGCCGTAGAGGCGGGCGCTCAGGTCCCTTACGGGGCAAATACTTCAATTGTAAGAGTGTAGGGCACTTTATTGCCAATTGCCCTTTGATTAAGAGGAAATAATAAAGATGTACTGTTTGTGTGTCAGTTCCTTCTGAATTTCGTTTTTTCTCTTGTGTGTCTAGTTGTATTCTCGTTTCCCCGCTCGAGCTAGGCTTCCCCGAAGGGGTTATCTTATACCCTTCATTGCTCTGTCCCTGGACGGGGTATTTCGGGGTTGCTTCGCTTTGGGGTTTTCCCCCCTCATAGTTCGCTTCATTTCCTTTCAGGGGAATTGTAAACGATTTAAGACATTTCATTTCAACCCAGAAGAAGCTGCGCTCCAGCGTGTTTCCGTTACCTGGTGTGATTGGAAGGGTAAACCCCAAGGCGTCGTAACCCCGGTACCCTCGGTTCAGATGGTTTTCTCGCTCATGGCCAAAGCTTCACCTAGTCTTCTTTCATTCCGAAACCCGGACGCTTTTGTAGCTGGGGAGTTGCACAGGCATGTTGACAAGTGGGAGGAAATCCTCGCCCAGCATCCAAAACAAGATGAGATTTTATCATACATCAAATATGAGGTTAACGTTAAGGACTTTTTCACCCGCTTTCGAGGGGATTTTCAAGGAACATTTTACGATTCTCCTTGCCCGCCAAGAGCAGAGTTCAGCAATAACAAATCGTGTCTTGGCTTTGAGGATTTTATTTCTTCTACAATTTTGGAACGTGTTAAAAACGGATCTCTCTCAGTCTGGGGAAGGGTTGGTGAAGACGATCCCCCTCATCTTGTTATGCCATTGACTATAGAACCCTCTAAGCCAAGGTTATGCCACGATGAACACTTTCTCAATTTGTGGATAAGAGATTTGCCCCTCAAGGTGGATTACATATCTGATTTACCTCGTTATGTAGGAAAATACCATTTCCAAACAACTATGGACGATAAAAGTGGTTATGACCACGTTGAAATTTCCGAAGAGAGTAGAAAATATTTTGGCCTACAATGGCAAGGCTGGTATTTTGTTTATAATACTATCCCTTTTGGCTGGAAGGGCAGTGCATACGTCTACCACTCTATTGGTATGGCTGCTACCAGCTACATTAGATCCCTGGGAGTGCCATGTAGCCAGTATATTGATGACAGAGACATGTTGGACAGCTTTCTCCTCCCCCTGAATCACGTGCGTCTGCGGAGGATTGGTCGGATTTAGAGTTTGCCAATGCTGCCATTTTCATAGCTGCTTTTGTTCTTATTTCTTTGGGATATTTTATTGGCTTATCCAAGTCGTCGCTTATCCCTGCTCGAGTAGTCAAATTCCTTGGATTCTTGGTTGACTCTCAACTTTGCGCCTTCCTTTTACCGGAGGATAAGAAGATTAAGTTTGCAACTTTACGTGAGCACATCTTAGCCAACCGGGAGGTCTCAGTTAAGACCCTCCAGCGTCTGGCGGGTAAAATATCTTCTTTTTGTATCGCGGTCCCTGCGGCCTTGCTCTATGCTAGGGACATTTTCCGGTCCACTGCTGGCTTCTCTAGGTCTTCACGTTTAGTTCGGGTGACGGGAGCCCTCAGGAAGGAAATAGAACATTGGCGCTTCCTTGACTCTTGGGAGGGTTGTCTGCCGTGGCTTAATGAAAGACACGTTGTGGTCAAGATTTCCTCTGATGCTTCGAATCCTGGTTGGGGAGGTTCTATCATGTCACCGGGCTTGCCGCCTTTCGAAGTTCGCGATTACTGGACCAGCGATACTAGATCTCACCCGATTGTCGTTAAAGAAGCCCTCGCCTTTGTTAATACCTTGCAAGCTGGTAAATCCCTCGTTACCAATGCGCGTGTGGATGCTCACACCGACAGTTTGGCCTTTTTACAGTCTTGGGAGAAACAAGGCGGTAGGAATGTGCAGCTCAATGACGCTCTCAAAAAGTTGCACGAAACAGCCTTCGCGCTCAACGCAGTAATTTCGCTCAAGTATGTCCCATCTTCTGCCAATCCAGCCGATCCGCCGTCCCGTGTCTTGTCGGATCTGGATTGCACGCTTTCTAGGAAAGCTTGGCGAGAACTAGAACAGAAGTTTGGTCCTCATACAATTGACCTCATGTCTCTGGATTCGAACGCCCAGATTGATAGCAAGGGCAAAACGTTAAGGCACTTCACCCCCTTTTTTACGCCGCACTCTTTAGGGGTGAACGTTTTTGCTCAAACTATTTCGCCAGCCGAGAATGCTTACGTGTTTCCTCCATTTGTGCTCGTTGGTCCACTTTTGAGGTTTCTGCTGGAATCCGAGCTGTGCTTCTCTATCGTCGTTCCCAAGCTCTACCCACCCCCGTTTTGGTGGCCTATCCTGGTTTCTCGCAGCCACGCCCGTTTACAATTGGGAAGTAAAGAGGATTTGGGGATTCTTCTTTTTCCTTCACGTAATGCAAGTTTTGAATCTTGCCCACTTCCATGGGACCTTTTTGCCTTCAGAGTAGCGAGTGGAAAGTAGACATTTTTCTCTTTTTCTCTCTCAGTCCAGACGACCCAGAATTTGGAGACCGGCTGTCCCATGTCCGCAATGTGCCTATCTCAACGATGATTCGTTTAACTTTTGTCAGAGGTGTGGATTTAGAAGAGATCTAGTTGTTGTGGATAACGCCCGAGACCTGGTAAAAATCGACCTTAAAGATATTTGAAGACCGTATTTCAGAACTCAAGGAGATCAGGTCCAACAAACCTTATGAGAAACAAAAGTCCTCTACTCACCGGGAGCTGGTTAGATTTCTGGCATCTTTACCCACTCCCAAGTCTCTCTCCTCTGCCTCCCCTCAGGGGGACATCCAGAAATTCCTCGTTTGGAAGGACAAGTCAGGCCGAACAAAAGTCCATCAGATGTCATGTCCACAAGCGGGCCAAACTCGACCTTCCTCTTGTAGTTGCCCTACGAGGTTAGCTGCCGGTACGGTCGACAGCCTGTTGGGAAAGCTCAGGGCCATCTTTGCTGAAGCTGGACTCGGGGGAGAATGAGATGACAGGTTGGGAATTGGAAATCCTGTTTCCCATCCATCTATTAAGAACTATTTGAAATTAATTAAGGAAGAACAGGCTAAAGCCAGAGTTTGCCCAAAGAAGGCTGTACCTTTGTTTCTTAAAAAACTTCAAATTGTAGCTCAGTTTATTCTCGGATCTCCCCTATTTCCCTGTATATTTTTAGTCGAGATCTTTGTTTTTTCACTACCGACTTTTTCTCGGGAGACCGCTCTTCCGATTTGGGTAGGGTCCTGTCCAGAGAGGTTTTATATTTTCCCGATTCCTCTGGGATATTATTTAACCATACGTTTGGGAAAACTTTGAGAGGGGATTCGGTTAACACGTTTGCAGTGCGTCGCTGCGACAATCTAGTTGTGTGCCCAGTCAAGAATTTTGAGCGTTATATTGCAGTCGCTAAGTTAATTAAAATCAACCTAGGTCAGGGTTTTTTATTTCGTGTGACTAAAGGTAATAATGTTACCCGGGAACCTTTTATTGGTTCTGCAGTTCATGGTCGTCTAAAGTTCTATCTAGACCAAATTCAAGCCAATGATGGAGAAACTCCTCACAGCTCTCGTAGTGGCTGCTCCATAACGCTTTCTCTGCTCGGAGCCTCCAAGGAAGCAGTTGCTAACCATGTCGGTTGGGCTAGTACGAAGATGGTTGACCACTATAATGACCTCCGGAACATATTACGCCCTAATGCTCCAGCTGCGTTACTCTCTGCGGAAGCTTCTGGCTCTTCGTGCAATGTTGCTATGGTTTACGAGTCCTTTGCGGATATTTCTTCTTTTAAGCCAGTTTTTCCATAGAGCTTTTTTTTTTTTTAGATTTTAGACTTGTTAGCTTCTGTAAGTTTCTGGCCTATTTTTTAGTATCGTTTGAGTTTTGGGAGGAATGTACGTTCAGAGTTTATGGGATCATAGATTTTATATTCATATGGAGTTTCCAGGAGACTCTCCGCCGTAGGGCTGAGTCTCCCATATCTTATCTAGTCTAAGGCATTGTTTGCGGACAGCCCCGGAGAGAATATATTACTATTCTCTCTAGGGGCTCCGCACAAAAAAGGCCTTAGAACGCTGATTACGTAACCCTAGCATGCTGCGTTCAGTCCGTGGCAATCCATCACGTGTCTCATTAGTATGGGGCTCTTATATAAGGCCACTCCCTTTTCGGTGTTTCGAATGCTTCTTTTCGCGTCCCGCCCACCTCCCCGCAGCGATGAACCGGCACTCCACCAGGAGCTCCCCGCTCCTGACCGCCTTAGGCTGAGTCTCCCATATCTTATCTAGTCTAAGGCATTGTTTGCGGACAGCCCCGGAGAGAATATATTACGATTACATGGCGAATTTCAGCCCGGGCGAAATGTATAAAATTGGGCGGGAAACGTTTGCACGAAAACGTTTTACATTCACAACTCGAGCGGTGCGCATGCCCAAGTTCATATTCATATTTCAGCCCGGGCTGAAATTTGAATGCGATTACATGAGGTTTTTCAACCCGGTCAAACGGGCTGAAAGTTCCAGCCCAGTTTGTGGGTTGAAACTGTATTCATGTAATCGCAAACGTCTTTTTAAGAACATTTGTCCAGGATGCGGAGCTGAACTCTTAGCCTGGCTAACTGGGCCGAAATTTGTCATGTAATCGGCCCCTTAGCGACCCAAGCCAGGCTGTACTTATCAGATAACCTTTGAGATTGTGCCTAAAACAATAAAGTGTGACCATTCGAATGAAAGATCTTCAGTTGTGTTTTTGTGCTGTTTTTTTTCAACGTTTTTTCGCTGTAAAACGTCCGAAAATGGTACAATTGTCCATTTCAAACTTGCGTACTCCGAGGAGTGAGAAACACAGGCAGCTCAATGAGGGATTGTGTATAAAGATTTTGGTCACCTAGGAGACGGATGGGCCTGTCTTTGTTTTACAGATTAACATACCATGTGAATTATTTCCCCTGAGAATCTTAGCGATCCAGGCCAGTCTGTACTCATCAGCGTCCTTTTGTTTGTCGGCATACTTTTGATGCAAATGTAGTGAATCTGTGTGAAGATTTGGATTGTATAATCAGTGAATTATGTTTTAATCTCGTGGAATTACATTTTCCTTGTACCGAAGCACATTGTGCTTGGGGACTATTTGTGAACTCACGGCAATCTTCCTGGTGATACGTTGCAAGTTTTTGTCCTTTTGAAATTCTTTTAAAACTTGCACTGTTGGGTTGACTCACATATCACTCGCTGCCTTGATTTTCCCTCCGATTTGGGTTTGTAACCTCGAAAGCGAAGCTTTATAGACAAATAGTCACATTAAAAATTGAGAATCCTGATTCTGTCATAACACGTTTACAGCAGAGTTGCAGATTTACTTGATTCGGATTGTTTGGCTAGGTTTTTTGTGCTACCTGGAACAAAAATCGGAAACATGTTTGACCTCACCCCTATTGAACGCGTCCTATGTATCGTCCTATAATTTATACATGAAGGAAGATCTGAGGAGAGTGAGGGAGGGGTATAGGGAGTCTAGGCCACTTTTCACGAAAAATAAAGGGTTGGTTTACATAAATTCCATTTCAACATCTCTCTCGACATTTTGCTTGGTGGCTACAAATTTACATTTCACGCAGCTTCATGCTCGCATCACGGATAATGATAATAATGGGAAATCATGGCGCTCTCGGTTTCACCCCCCCCCCCCCAAAAAAAAATATAGCACATTACTGCCCTCAAAAAAGACCTCAGTACATTTTTCTCGCCTAACTTTGCTAAACGGAAGACGAGAGGCATTGAAATGTTGTGGCAAAAATCGTCCATGTAACATCCCCTTTGTCGCAACGGTTGTGCATGTTTTGCGTTAAAAATCCTCGCTGTTTTTCACCATCTTTACCCACTTATACCTATTATACAACAGTTGATCACTACGCATGGTTGTACATCAGCAAAAGTATACTTTATTATAAATGAAACATGAACAGATTTCCTGTCTTACCGCCCTCTGTTGACACCACCCTGTTCTGCTCGAGTCGTGATCTCCTTCTCTCAGAAGCTAGTTTTTGCGCCTTGTTCCAGAATTGTTTTCCACGAGAAAAAACATTTGAATTTTCAGTACTCGTCGACGGCTGAGCATCTTGGGATATGCTTGGGCCAGCTGTGGTTGTCAGTATTTGACCTCCAGATGCCGTTAGTTCAGTGTCAGCGGTTGAAGGCCACGTGTCATGCTCAAACGACTGACTCGAGAATGAAAATTCTTTGTTAGAATTTGACGTTAAACTCTCCCTTATTTCCTCTGGTGTAGAGTTACTTGGATCACCAAAGTCGTTTGTCTCTAGTTCTACTTGAGACAAAGTTTTGTGTTCAAGAGACGTTTGACTACTAAAACTCTCTCTTGCTTCTTCTGGTGTGGTATTACTTGGATCTTCAGATTCATTTGTGTCTAGCTCCGCTTGAGACGAAGTTTTGTGTTGAAGAGAATTCTGACTACCAAGATGGGATATGTCGCCCTCACTTTTTGCAGAGAAACCTTTATTGTCGAGACCCTGATTGAGGTTCGGTTCATGTCGATTCTGTGAAAAGAGAAAGAAAAAAAAGGAAAGAAAGAAAGAAAGAAAGAAAGAAAGGAAAAAGGAAGAAGAAAAGAAGAAAGACAAAAAGAAAAAAGGAAACTAGAGTTACATACATTTTAACTTTGCTACAATAATTTCAAAGGATAATTGTATTTTTGCTTCTATTGTATGCTGTTCCCTTCTACGGACTTTCGACTCTATTTACCAAAAAAGAACGCCTGACTTCATGACTTCAGGTTAATCTTGCCAATAAACATTTTTTTCACTTTCTCAAAGGAAAGGGTCATCCTGTCCAGTCTGATCGCAATTTGCATTAAGCTGGAATGGCAACTTGCGTTTCATTTGATCGAGCACGCATGCAGCCGTTTGAATTTTTCCACCCAACAAGAATTGATGAAAATGGGTCTCAGAATTATTTACGTGGGCATTGCTGGGCACACAGCAACTTGCAACTCCTTGCAAGTCCGTTTGGCGACCTGAAGCAAGTCTGTTATCCAGCTGACGGCTACAAACTTTCTTTCTCTGACTTCCGCCTTCGTTTTGTGAGGGCGTCTTATTGAACAAAACGGACGGAACAGTTATGCCAAAATGGTTCCTAAGCGAAGTATCCTCAGTTATTTGTTATAAGCTAGCTACTATGTAGGTAAAAGCGAGATAAAGTCATGCTTGAGCCACAGTAGTCCACAAGAACGGGCCTTAATCATTTTTTTTCACAATGAAGTAGTTTGGAATGTACTCTCTCCTGGAGGGGACGGTAGGAGAAAGCAAGCATGGAACAGACACCGCCTTTACAAGTTAACTCCTAGTCCAATTATTTACCTCGGATAACTCGATCTCTTGCCAGGCCGTGACAGCAGGAAGAGTGGGTGGGCACCAGACCTCTGGACCCGCTGACTGTACTCGCACAGGTTTTAGGGGCTCAGGTTCAACCTTTTTGAGGCGATATTTTGTCAGATCGCTTGAGCGGGAAAGAAGGGACCTCTGGGAATTGTTTTTTGTTAGCTCTGCGGGAAATTGCTTGGAAATAGTCTGAGCACTTGGAGGTCTGAAAATAGATCAACTATCAGTTAACTTTTAAAGGAAATAGAATCTAGGTGAGGTTCGGATCTGGTTACTGGCTATCTAGAGTCGTTTGACACGAAAGGGGAAATACTTTCATCGGTGATTACTGCAGAGATTGCTCAAACAAGTCTCATGTTTTATCTACTCCATTACACTAACTCGTGTTTATTTTTCATTACCCCACCCTCAGGTGGCCTTTCGTATTGCATATCTCGTTAAGGGGAAATCTACTGAAAATTGTTGTGGTACTTTTCTCCTCTCCAGGACGGATAATTTCATGCATGTCGCTCTAAGCATGGTTTTATCAAGTGAGGGTATAGCTTCAACCGAGTCACAGGTATCACAGTCCGCTAGGACCGTCTGAGAATCATCAGGTTAAGCCACAGGTGTCTCACGTCACCGGTGATTACCAGTAACTCCGGTTTTATGGTATGAAGCGACTAGTCCTACTTGTTCACCTTCCTCTGAATGGGATGGTAGTCCATTACAATTAAGGTTACTTAAGAATTTTGTTAGGTTTCCTAACGGTCCACCATTACCCATTTATACACCTGCATAGGAGGGGACGATATGGAGCTAGAAATGGCTCTTGGATAAGGAAGCAGTACAATGGTAGAAACAGCTTAGTACCTTGAAGCATCTCTAAGGGACGCGATGGAGCGTGCTCTGGGTTGTAACTCCTCTGAGGACTCTGCTACCAACACGCTCGCTGAGGTGCCCCGCTCTCCAGAGGGCCCTGGCTCGATGTCATGCGTAGCGGAGTATGGATTCTAGGAATCAGGGAAAAACTTGTTAGGACAACTTGAAGAACATTAAGATATATTCGCTAACAATAGAGCGTTCAATCCTATATTCACGTTGGTTTTTAGCATGTACTTGGGGAGTGGGGGAGGGGTTATACTACGATTATTTGGCAAGGATGTGCTGACCATCACTCGAAACCATGGTCCTATGGCATACTAAGATATATAAGTTTTTTTTTTCCAATCTCACAACTTACCCCTGCTTCCCTATCCGTTGTCAGGTTCTCAGGCCAAAACGGCAATATGGTAAGAAACTACGTCCTTTTGTTTTAGACCAAGACAAACGAAAAAGCAGACGATTTAAAACTAATTATGCCCATAAGGATATTCCACCACATCTCGTGTAGTATCTGTTTTTAAAAGAGTCGAACCCACTCCAGTAATTCAAACACCAACGACAGAACCGTGTCTTCAATATAAAGGTGTCTTTATAACAGACGTAAACTATTAACCGGCCGTCGCCATGATGGCGACCGCCGGTTTATAAAATGGACACAGTTTTTCGTGAAAGCAAGTTGGCTTAACATACGAAGAAAGTGCTGTAAAGCTTGTGGTACGGGTACTCAAGAGCGGTACTGTCTTATAAAAAGACGCATGCGCATGTTAGTCTTCTGAATGTTACCTTCCTATGTTTTTGTCTTTTAATTTACAGTATTTAAGATATGAACGGCGAAGGGTTGTTTAAGTTTGGGGTTTTTTGTACAGTACAGCCCAAAAATAATGCACGCGCAAGAACTTCTTTTTGCGTCCGCAAGCCGAGAACTTCTTGCGGCTACTTGCAGGATGCCTGCACTTGAATACTGCAAGCTGCAAGAAGGTCTTTGCGTTTAGAAGTTAAAACCGCAAGAACTTCTTTGTGGTAAGATATCCGGACCGCACGTAAGCGCAAGAACGTCTTTGCGCTAACATCTTAAAAACCCGGAACCCGGAGAAGGTAAAAAAGAGACCACTAGCGCAAGGCACGTTCGAAATTGGCTGCCTTTGTAACTTGCAATCAGTTGTTTATTTGGTCCCTTGTAAGTTTTTTTCTTCGGTTTTGAATTTTTTATCCGATAAAGAGTTCACTAGGTTCTGAATTTGACACTGGTCGCCTTCTATGTTATCTTTTAACGGCTAGGGAGAAACGAGACTCAAACGAAGCACGCGTATGTTATTGTTTATGTGTCCCGGAGTCCCAGACATGCGGTACGCTTAGCGGCGCGAAAGATTTCGCTCGATTTATTTCACTTAAATGAGGAACAATGGCAAAGCACAGTCCATCAGTCACATTATTAAAGAACCGATATTCACCTGTTCAGTGTTGCTGTACTTCCACCAACATATTAAACTCGGACAAATACTTTTAAGTTGCGCTCACACGTGTGAGAAATGAACATGGTCACTCAGATGAGAAGAAATAATACCCGAAGTCTTAATTGGAAAAACACATTATGTTTGTAAAAATAGTTCCACTCATTACGCTGAAGTCGATATCACATTTTAAATCTTCGAAGTAAACCAAAAAAGTCTGAAGGAAACTAAAACTCCGCGATCTGAAAGAAATTCGGCACGTCAATTCTAACCTGAGTAAACACAAATCTGCCGTATGCAAATTTGGTATGATTTGCTTGAATGACATTTTGTAACGCAATGCATGAGCAGTTCTCTAAGCCGTCAAGACAGCAAGCCCCGGGCAGCACGCTGTGTCGAAAGGCGAATGTGTAGTTGAAATCATATGTCTATGCTATTTCTTCGAGTATCCCTTTTTTGCTGGGAAATTAAACTGGTAAAGATGCAGGGATTCTTGATGACTTCACCCACGCGATGGCATGACCTCCTGCATGTGTAAGTCTTGTCTTGCCTTGCCTGTCAAAGAAGAGTTCGCGCAGTTTGCCACAATTATAGCTTTTGGACCTTTTTGTTTCTATTTCTTGGATGGAATAAAAAACTGAATTGAGTCAGTTCTGAGTTGAACCCGTATCACTGTATCTGAGACACGCTTAAAAAAATTGTACATGTTTTGTCATGTGCCGGAGATCATGTTTACCGGGTGTTTATCTTGCAGTCGGAAAGCTGGCGGATATTCCATTTCGTGATGTGAATTTTCTTCGATACTTCGGTTGTTCGAACATTTGCTTCCTTGATTTTTTTATTAGCCTTGTGAACTTTCGCTTGACTTGGCGAATTGTCGCGCCAACACGCCAACACGCCAACACGGCGAAAAATCGCTCGAAAACTCGGTGATATTTCAAAGAGAATAGAGCGCGAGATTCGCTCTCATTACTTTTGCAATACCTCACACTAACACGAGCACTACAAGTTTCTTCGGCTGGACCCTCAGTACTTCTTGCGCCTTCTTGCGGCTTGCGGTAACATTAGTAACTTCTTGCGGATAGATTTTCAACTTCTTGCGTTTCGAATGTTCTTGCGGGTAAACTGCAAAAACCTAGCACTTTCACTTCTTAAGCTTCTTGCGCGGTCTTGCGTGTTCTTACGGCGCAAGAACTTCTTGCGCCACTTTTTGCGCGTGCATTATTTTTGATAGGATTGAATGCGAAAATAGGATTGAATGCGAAATTGACTGTGTTGTCTGATCTAGTTAGTGGTTATGGTGAAAATTTTTTTAGCGCAGGAGTGTTTTTTTATTGGGATTGACATTTTGAGGGGTGTAAAAATGTGGGAGTCAGAACGATTTGTGAATGTCAGGAGCATATCACGCTTCTGTGAATGAGATTTGCTTTGAAAGTTGCGTTTTGCGTGAGAGGCAGTTTCCCTTGGCGTTTTATGGGGGGGGGGGGGGGGGGGTTGCGAAGTGGATTGTAAGGTTTCTGATTGGCTAACTTGTATTTCGCAGCGGACAAAAAGCACAGTTGCGTTTTGCCGGCGTGGGCTAGGAAGAGAAAGGATTGGTACTAGTATGATGATGCAATATTAGTTGATTGCACATCAGTACATGATAGTTCTTGTGAACGGAGAGACATGAGTGTTTATTTGAGGCGAGAAGTTGATACGAAGGAATCGTCATTAATAAGGAGATTAATTAATAAGGCAGGTGTTACGAGTCTTCTTGCATTGAAAGAACGAAAATATCTGAATATTATCGACGGATTTGTGTGGTTTGCGTGTGGTGTTCGCTAAAGGCTACGAGCAGTCTCACTTTCCGTTCAGAGATAGATAATGAAGGAAAAGAAAAACAGGCGAGTGAGCGCGAAATCGATTGCGGCTCGACAGGCGCGTTAGCTTTCAAAGACGTGGGCGACTTTCGTCCCCGCTCGCTTGTTTACCGGGTTAGCAAACTGGATTTAAACATCACGTCATGAGATATCTTGACGTACCCCATACTCTGACGATCTGCTCGAGCTCGTGTTTATCAAGCGTTATATTTTGATTCTACTGCTATGTTCACTGTTTGTATTTAAGGTCTAGGCACAACAGTAAATACTTCGTCGTCCCTGTGTGAGCATTCTCAGTTGTGGACGAATTCATATCGACATTCAACGTTTGAGTGATTTTGCGTTTTTCAGCACAAATAAAGCGATAAGAAAGATAAGCTGAGTCATCAGAGTTTAAACATTACGTCATCCAGTACCGTTATAGTCAAAATATTGTGTCACACAATCACACTTTTCGTCACGCCGGTTCGTAAAAAAGAAGGATCGCGCTAACATTTATGAAACCTAGGGGTGGGGAGGGTCAGAATGGCCGGTTAAAATGCCCACTGAGCTTTCTTGTTTGAGTTTTGATCCGTTTGTGACCAAGTAAACTGGCCGTAGAGAGGAGGGTTCATATTATAGAAAGGTCCCTAAGACGAGGCTCCACTTTATTATTTGCACCATAACTATACCGTAAATCCTCTCTGATTAAGACCCCGGTCTCTAATAAGCCTCCCTCTCTAATGAAATTCCCTGTTGGAGCAAGAAAGCTATGAAGCCCCCTCTGTGTTAAGTTCCCTCCTCCTTGCTCGTTCATCACAACCGAATTCACTGCGCTTCTTGTCAATCCGGGCACCAGTTTACATAGAAGACAAGCCAGCTTTGTTGCTTGGTGAGTGCCAAGTTACTATCCACTTACGGGAACCTTTTTACGAATAAACTATAAAATGAGTAGTACAGTGATAATCAAATGGCATTCTGTTAAATTACATAACCCTGCCTCCGACTGCTTGGAAAAGATACGGTGGACTGCCGTAGTAGGTTTGCAGGGCGGGTGTATTAAAAACATGCTCGTTTTTTGCTCACCGTGTCTATTAATATTCCATATCTCCATTTCATCCAGTATCTTCTGAAAGATTCACGGAACTCCATACTGAGATATACACAGAATATGCAAACCATTATTCCCTGAAAGAAAATATTAAAAACAACAAGAAATTAACGATATGGTTTCAAAGTCTGCATACAGTGCGCAGGCTAAGTTTATTGTTGAACCACTCAGTACTGCATGCTGTTGACCACACGGGTTTTGATTGCTACAGTTAGTACTTTGAATGATTAATTCTGACAGGTCTTATCAGGTCATATCGAGAATTACTGATCAAGTGGAATTAGCTACATCGCCTAAATTTTAAGACAACCAGGAACTGAAAATGTATAAGACGAAAAAAAGAAATGGCGCCAAGGGGGTTGTGGTGGGTAAAGGAGAGAAAATGGCTGACAACACTTGAAACTTGTGTTTTATGGGAAACAAGAACTTGTAAATTAAACTGTTGTCTTAATATTATGCAAAATACCAAAACATTTTCCTGTTTGCAATATCAACGTTTTTCATTCGTTACCTGGAGAGGGTAAACAACAGCGACAAAGTAGTTGTATCCGGGGCTGTTTTCTGGTTGGTAAAAAGTAAGGAGGTAGATCAATCCCAGGAGCGAGATCAGAATAACTACAGCCTTGGCGCCCTTTCTGTTGGACAAAAATGAAGAATCAAATTAAGTAGCAAGAAATGTTTTGTTTTGTTCTCAATCACGAAATCAATTAACAGTCAGCGAGCTAAGCAAATAATATTAAGTCTAAGGGACTTCTCAACTGGGAAGGCTGCGCATGCGTTGAACTTAGAACACATTTGTTCTACGAAGAAAGATCCCATAAGCTGCATGTCATCTGAAACAGATGACTACGGCGTAACCTGCAATAAACACGGGATAAATTATGTTTTGCTCAGATACGAGTGAAAAATGAAAGTTGGGTTTTAGTGCTGTGTTGGTCCAGCAAAAACCGGATGTTCAGGGTGAGTTGTTGGACAAAAAATCAAACAAAGAGAGATAAAACAAGACTTGGCTCTCCCCTGGCGGCCCGTTTAGAAAACCCTAAGCAAAAACTAATTATTTTTGATAGTCATTGGGGAAATCGCTTTACCCTGAGGAGAAAACTACAGAGTACTCACTTGATTGTATTCATATGTGAGGACTGGGAATTCTTAAGTTTCTTAGCGAGCATTCGAACCACATAGGCTGCGATGCCAAAGTTGATCTGCAAGAGGTAAAACAGAACAGAACAAAGCGAAGACAAGATTGATTTAGAATCTATGGATTGTTTCATTATAAGTGTATACAATTTTCTTACCACTAACATGATCGTCAAAGGAACATACAACACCAACATATGATGCGTGTGACTGTGATTCACCCAGCAACTGAAAACAGAAAGATGGAGGTACTCTTGATTAGAAATCGTACAGGTACGCCGAAAACTGACGTTGTTTTTCTCATACTAGAATGTAAGTTAAGCTGCAGTTTGCCTTTAGGAAGCATGTGCTCTGTCTTACCCATATGTTGAAACACACCCTTTTCAATCTCAAATAATGCGCTTAAGATCCCTGGCCAAGATGGAAACAACCGCCTCCCGCCCGTCAAAAAATATCAAAATTTAATTTTGAAAACTACCATAAAACAAATAGCATTAATGGAAGAAATACTGGAAAGGTTTATCTAGTGAATCAGAAGTTAGAACAACCGCGCTCAGTATAGTATACTGTACGGCAGCAAAGTACTGTACAGTAGCTTTCAGTTGAATAGTCACACTTTATGAGTTCATCCACAGACCCAAAAGTGAGAACCATCGTGTTCAGCATAATAAACAGCATCAAAGGAAAGTACTGCTCAGTAGCTTTCATTTGAATGGGCACACTTTAGGATTTCATCCTGAGATTCAAACTGGAACCTCCGTTAATAGCAGATATAAACACCAACAAAAGAAGTCACTGCTTAGCAGCTTTTAGTTTTAGGACACACTCTGAGATTCGTTGAGCGACTCACATTAACCATATCATGAGACCGGAGGAGTTAATGGGTCAAAGTAGCTAATTTGCTGACCTTTCGCTGACTCTTGCAATCTTAAACTGTACATAAGGAAGATACACACAAAATGTAAGAACTCCAGAGAAACCTGAAAAATAGGAAAGTAACGCAGAGTTGACATTTTTCGTTTCATATCCAGAAAGAATTTTTTCTGTTTGAATAATTTGGACGAATGAAAAAGGCTGTGAAAACGTGAAGGACAGCCTTATTACAGCTGTGAAGGAGAGTGGGTTCATCGTGGCGTCATTTTTGGTCAGTTATCACACTCATTACAGACTGAATACAGTTTGGTTATATTACAATAACTTTCTCTTTTTCCCACAAAGTAATAGTTAACGGTTTTCAACCATTCATTTCGTTTGTACTGTCTTGTTTATTTCAGAATTAAAGATCACAGCAGACTTACCCCAGCCGAACAGAAAGTAATACCAGAGATACGATTCGTTATCGAAGGGATACACAAGCGTGCGCATTAGAAAAATCCCTTCATTTAGCATCCACGTGATCTCTGAGGCTGCAAAGTAGCGGTTCAACAACCAGAATACATTGCAAACTGTCTGTAAAAAGTAATAATGCAATAATTATAATCATTGCTTTATGATTGGTTTAAACGGCCACCTAATGTTATCAAGTGTTTTTGTTTGTTTCAGTCTGGTTAGTTCTGCAATTTGCACAAACTTTTCACGCACTGTACTCTAACCACTCATAGCAAACATTTCGCTTTTCTACCAGTCAGAATTGAAACCAAAACCACTCCTCATTTTACTGACGCGCCTTTTTTGCTCTTGGTTCGGTATGGGCTCGGTAAAGCTATCACTGTTCAAGATACTGTCAGTGTATCGTGCTGTTCAGTGCACGGTCAAAATAATGAATTTTTGGTGCTTGCTTTAAAACATCAATCTAATAAATTCGCACAGAGTTCAGTTCTGTAACGTAGTTAAAAACGTCAACAGGTATCAACACAACTTGAAAAAAATCTTTCAGATAGTGACATACTTTTAAAATAACTTACCTTGTTGGATTCCTTTTCTCCCATCTTTCCATAATAATAAATGAATAAGGTGAGGATGCGCAGAATAAATGCCAAAATTAAATTTTTGTGCAAGGTGAACCGATCATTATGTCTTCTATCAAAAAGAAAATAAAAAAGAGAAAAACAAAAGAACAAACCAAAACCGAATGTTATACAGAGCAGTCAAACAGTTTATGACCTGTTTATGGTGTAATAATAATAATAACGTGATGTAATAATAATAATAATAATAATAATAATAATAATGATGATGATGATGATGATGATGATGATGATGATGATGATGAAGATAACAAATTTGTAGAGCGCTTTTCCTCAATGATCCAAAAGCGCTATTACATAATTTGAAACGACTAAAAAACTATAGGATCATAAGAAATACCAATAGACTATTTAAAAAAAGAATTCATGCATCGTTCTCTTAGACCTGGATCAAGGCCACAGTAGGGCCTTAAGACTCCACAAACGCGTCTAATCCAAAACGGCTCATCAAAAGAACCGCAAACTTTGAAGACCACGTCTTAACGTTGTTTAACAACTATGGTCCATATCCTTTATACTTAGAACTGGTTTAGCTCGACCAGAACTTTTTAAAACTCCGTTTAAATAACAGGCTTTTAGTTTCTAACTGCCATCAGTTTGTCGTCTACTAAAAGGTCTAACAGAATCAATTTGTTTTTCAAGAGCTTAGTGTCAGTCACCTCAGCTACACCTTCATGACGACTCTTCTACAGAATACTCGGATTTCTCGGCCAAATTTCAAAATTTATTATCGTCTGTATAGAAATAAGTGTTGATGGAATCGAGCAGCATCACAAGGACATAAGAAAGCAGCTTACATGACGATGCATATTACGATGAAGGTAGGCAACAGGATGACAAACGCGACCCAACTGCAGATGACATTAACTCTCTTAACTCGCTCCGAATGAGTCAGGGAATCATCCTGAAAAACAAGATCAACCAGTAAAATTGATTACGCACTATACCTCTACAGGAAAACGGTGGTTCTTTGCTTTGCAATACATTTGAAAGTAGAAGCGGAGCAATTTTCAATTTTGCAAGGATAGAAGAACATGAGAGAGCACATACGGCTTGCTCGTACCCAAACCTCCGGAATTTTCCGAGCGTGCCAACGAAACTGGGCACCTTCCTATTTGGAACGAGGTTACGTTTATAGATCGAGACCCTCACAGGTACACTCGTAGGGTCGAAGAGACCATCCACATAAGATTTCATCCTAATATCATCAATAGATACAGTGGAATCGAAATTCCTGATGCATGGATGCCTACAATCAAGAAGCGCAACAGCGGACCATTTACAAAGCGGACCTCTAGGGGAACAATATCTTCTAGTTGGAATAATAATGAGGATCGAATTGCAACAATAACAGGGAACAAACGTGCTACATATAGCGACACGTAAACAATCGAGCTCATCGCCTAATGAAGACTAGCAGTAAAGCAGTCGGAACGTCCCGATCAACAACTCAAATTAGCTTCATCGTGAGACAAACGAATAACCTATCATATCCTCCACGATGAACAATAACTGCCGTTTTACTTCGCTTCTACGTTCAATTGTTTCGGTTTATACGATGCAACTCTGATTGCGCTCAGTTACACACCGGTTTTAGCGTCAAAAGTAATTTGCGTTTTAAGTTTCGCTTTAATAGGTTCTGTGACTAGTTGTAACACTCATGCCACTTTCTTAAGATTCCATTCCAGATCCTGTGCAATTATTTCCCAGCAAGCTCCTGCTCTTGTTCACATTATATGATTAGCTCGTAACAGGGCTACGTGCGCTCCAATTTGAAAACTAATAGGACTGAAAAGACTCCCTTGGCTGCCAAATAGAACTCGGTCTACGGCCTCATCGAATTTGACAGTCGTCAACATTTTTATCATTCATTTATTCCCCAAATTGGACAGTCCATAGTCCTATTACATATCACAATTGAAACCCAATAGTAACTCGCCTACATGCATTTCCCTGTATCTGATTCCACTCGGAAACCGTACGTACCTTGAGATCTGCTTTTTCATTCGTATGTTTTGCATTTCCTGTGATTGGCGAGAGTCGTGGTTACGAGTTTGGGTGTGGTTTCACCACAGTTTACTGCACGCGTTGCTAAACCGCGCCATGTCAGTCCACTAATGAAACTGCTGAGAACAATACTGCGCAGGATCAATTTATACTTCGGAGATGGACACCTCATGCACTGCGATGTTGCAACGTGTGTCTGAGAGGCGAGGACTATTTTTCAAAAAAAATGGGAGACCGTGTTTTTATAGGCTTGCTTACCGTTGCATTAGTTACAGTAATGTTGGAAATCTGCTTTCCTTTCTCCACAGCTACTTTTGGCGTGAGTCTGCGACAATTTGTTATGTTCATTTTCTGCCATTCCCCTTGCTCGTCACATCGCCGGGAAATGTTGTCTGTAAAGGAACAAATTGATACTTTTGTTAGAGCTACAAGAAAAATGGGTGTGACACCCATCCTTAGTTGACAAAGAGTTCTGCAGGAGATCAAAGTTGAAGCTTTGCTGTGCCTTTGAAGGCTATTAAAGGTACGTTTACGTGAACGATTGATTGTGTCAAAGGCACTGTGATGCACGAAAATGTCAAATGCACGACAGGTCAAAAATATCCTTTTCTTTGAAGCTGTGTCAAAGCAGTCACAGAGCAACCAAGGAATTTGCCTAGAAATACAACGGTATCTTTGCGCGGCTTATGACTATGTGGAAAAAGCAGTTCTTAGGAATCAGAATCCAAACAGAAAATTGGATATAACTAGGCATTTTTCAGAGACAATTGAGCTTACATTTGGAAAGAAAATGCCATACATTATTTGTATTTTAAGGCTCTTTTAGAATTATGGTTGCTTAATTATCCTTGAAAGATGAAAATTTTATAACTAATATCCAATTGAAATCACTTCACAGCTTACAGTGTTATGCAATGTACACAGGTAAAGAGCAAATAGGAAAACATCAACAAAGGAGATTAGGCAACGATTGTACCCGTCTTGGTGGGTCAAAATTGGTCTGGGGATATACACGAGGAGAGAGTATATATAAGGTTCACAGTGGTCAAACGCGGTCAGAGCCTTGAAGTTTGAATCAGTTCAGACTTTTACGAGCACAAAGTTCGTATGAAAGCGATACATAAACTGTCCCGATAAACCAAATTTCGCGCCGATAAAACTTGTGGATGCCAGTTACTTCATTCTCAACACATACTCATAGTAAAAAGCTTAAGTTTTCAGAAATGGCGTTAAGTTTTGCGGTTAAAGTAAAACTTTCGAAATTTGTCTGTATTTTCCTTTTGTAAAATTATGGCGGGAACTACGCACGTTTGACCACTGTGAATATATATGGAACTTACAGAGTTTTCCCACCTTTTGTTGAGAATAACAGGAAAGGACAAGGTTGAACGACTGTTTGCCCAGCTGGAGTATCTTTCCAGCAGGCGACATCATAAGTTATCTTGCATTTAACCACGTCTGTGAATAAAAGAAGAAGCATACATCTGTGATAAGTACATGAAGCAAAGTGAGACAGACTCTGTATTTAGCACAGCGGATTTCGATTTGCGTCAAAGCAATCACATACGTGTTTTGAGATCTGTATCATGTATTTAACGCGCTTTTTCCGCGTTGTGAACTTTGTTGTTTGCTTTACTTCAGCTTCTTTGTCCCCACACTGGTATTTAGAAGACGGACGACTGAATGAAACTTGAGGAGTCTATTTGTGCACTTACTCGGATCTTTGATGTAATTGTCTGGGTTGCTTAAACACATCTTTTTCAGGTGGCTGTTAATGGCTCCTAGATCCAACTTTTTCTGGCTTGCTGCACTGAAGACTAACATCTAAAGGGAAGACGAGTGTGGCAAAAATTAAAGATAAAAGAAACGAAGGAAGTCTATAAAATTGATGACAAAGGCACAATGTTACCAATGCAGGGACAAACAACATAATTTAAGTAAGGCAACTTACAAAAAGTATCAAGGTGATTGTGAAAATAGAAGACTTCATGATATTAGCAAGCGCGTTAACTGCTTCTCTGTTTATTGTGGACTGCAAACGGAAAAAAAAGCAACAGTGAGCCTTCTTCTAGTCATACAACCAAACAACAACCTTTTCTAGACCTGTTTTGAATTCCTAGACCTTAAAAACGTTGTTAAGAAAAACGTCTTTACCTTGTTTGCGATTTCCTGCGCCTCAGTAACAACATTTGGGGGATTTATATTCTGCGGAGAACCCTTTGATAACATTCATTTGTTATTCGAAAAGATTATTTCTTCAGGGCCGGAAATCGAAAGCACAGCAAAAGTGTTTATGTCGTTTTAATATGCCTTAAGGCAGTATTAGACGTATAACACCAGTGAAGGGAAGAAGTTGTTTGGTTCAACTGATTTAAACTTTACCAGATTCTATGCGGTTGGTGTTTAATAGTATTGACTGTTGCTCTAGTGATTCTAAAACCCCTCAAAATATCTCTAGTATTAAACTTGTTTTCAAATGGCCCAAGCAAATATTGCGAGACAAAATGCACGGAACTGGGTGACGTAGCAGAGCATTGCGGCAGTTGATTACAAAGGAGAGTCAGTGAAGCGATCAGGGGACACGATTCACCCGCATTACGGAATGACGTCAACTGTTAAAAACAGTCATTCTCGCAAGGCAAGGAAGAGAAGCTAAATGGACTCCCACGGGTTGTGAGAAGAGATCAGAGAAGAGAGAATCAAATAGGACTTACTCCGAACTTTCGGTTAAATGTCTAAAAAATGAGAGCATGCGCATCTGAATTTTAGCGGTTTTACAGTAAAGCGATGTTGGGGCATTACTTAAGTCAACGATTTGCATTGCAGTGTTTCGTTGCACTAATAGGGTCAGTACAATGGAAGTCATGGTTGAAAGAAGCACGCTGCAACTTATCATAAACGTTTAACGGAAGACTCCAACAGCAGAAGGAAAAACGCAACCAATGTTGAAAAGAAAATGGTCTCAATTACAAAGCTATTTGGCATGAAACAGCAAAAATAATTCGGTTAACCTAACCAAGATGGATCGTTTCAGCCGATTTCACGGCTGTGCATATTATGAATGTTTATATTTCAGGAAGTTAATGGATACTTTAGAACTATGATTGCACAGATTTTCTATCCCCTTTGTGACCACTGGATGTGAATCATAACGGCCGCACACGCCATCATCATGCCATCACAATCGGTGAATAACTCGTTTAAATTGAACTCCTAGCTATGCACAATGCAGTGAAATCAGTTGTGAGGCTTCGTATAGTTGAACGAAAGGTTCATTGCGAAAATTGCCATGTTCACGTAGTATTCAACGTAAACTACCAGTGACCTTGGGTGTTAATAAATTACAAGACATGAAGACGTTAGCATACAGTGGCTGAGTGATCAGCGGCTGATATTGGCTGCGAGACATTGTATTCAGTAGTGATATGTAACAAGATTACGGAATTATTGAAGTCTCTAAGTCACTAAACAATGTTTTTCTGTTAACTAAAATTCTTATGAAATTTCTGTCCTTGTAATCTTTTTGGTATGGTCAACTTTTAGTTTATGTAGAATCGATTAGAAAATAGGACAGGTTGATGAAACACATCTGCTTGTCGAGGCTTGCGCAATGCAAATACTGAAAACGTGTAAGAGCACTCTTTACTTATTGTCAACCACAGGCATTTGTCAATAAAAATAGCAAAGGAAAAACATGGCACTTGTAACTTTAAGACAAATGTTAATATTCCCTAAACACAGGCTGCTAGTATTTGTACGTTAGTGCCACAACATGGTGAAATTTATGACAGGTGTTTTAACCTTGATCCGTATGGCCCAAGAAGGCAAGTAATCTGTGACGTTCGTAAGAGATTACTGTTCTTGGCCTAAGTTCTGTAGTCAAACGAGACAGTCTAAACACAATGGAGTAGAAGCTTGTTTACGCTTGACATGCCTTGTAGCATGTAGCTAATGTATATCAGTGACAGAAATACGCACAGTTATTAAAAAGTGACGCCGGCCATATTGCAGGCAACCTTTGTCCTACTATCTTTATTACTTTTAAAACATGATGTGTAGAACCGTTTGCCAATTGTAGGATGGATGGATATCCACGCCGATTTTCATTCCACTTGAGCCCTTTTAATCCACTATACTAACGGACAGTTCCGTGGCATGGTTCCTCTAGTGAAATCAGATGTATGGATGACGGCTTACCGGTCAGTCCCGGATACTGACAACGCACTTAAACTCTACCATAGACATTATTTGGACACCTAGTTGTTACACTGAAACAATTTACGTGGTCTTGGGAAGGCCAAAATTCATACCTGATGTCTAAAATGTGGACATTTCTTAACATGGACACCGACCCGGGTTTTTTTCTTTGATGTTCGAGTACACCGAGTGAATTCACACTAAATACTTCTTGATTCAGACACATTCGTATTTTATGTCGCGTCTTGTGTACGGCAACTGATTAATTTCCTTTTAGTGGCTGGTCAAAGCGAGTTTACTGTAAGCCAATGCAAGCCCGGATAGACAGAGGCTGTGTGACTACCTCCTTGGACCAGGCTCAAAGATCTTGCCGAAAACAAGCGAAAGGGAGAAAGGAAATAAAAGTCTCGAATGCAAGAGAGGTAGTCCTCTCTCTTTGTTTTCTTTCCAGTTTTGCACATAAATTACTTTTTTTAACACGCTCCACCTCTCCTTCGTTGATCACAGTATGAAAGACTGGGACAGCTTCATGTGTGACATGAGCTAGTATAAAACAGCTTTTCCTTGCTTTTTTCGTGAGACTAGTTGACGGTCCTTCACTTCTGAGTAAGCGGCTCTCCAAGAAGGCCGCCTACAAAGGATAATGTTTCGATGAAAGAGGTAAAGCAATATAAACCTACCTTCGCTTGGTGACCGCGAGTTGTGAAACCACTTAATTCTGGGAAGTAACATGCTCGTATCGTACTCTGTGTGCAGGAAAATTTCTCCACAGATATCTCTGTTGGCGAACTCTAACCTTCTTTAGCCAAATTTCAAGAAAATCTGTTGAATTCACTAAGCGTACTTTTCAATCAATGATAAGCCGTGTTCGGTTGAGTTGATCTGTTTATCGCGCTGACTGAAATGCTCTAGAACACTTATGATACGAAATGAATAGTGACTCCCGCTTCCGGCTTCCGGTTTGCCAGTCATGCATAACTTCCGTTTTGAGTTTGCACTATTGTTCGGTCACGGAAAAAGTAGACACCCCACGCCATTTTCAGCTGTCTATCAGCTGGCTGCAAACTTGCCTTCGTTCTCAGGCCCTATCGGCCAAGAGGGACAGGCGGTTGGCGTATGTTTCTGGAAACTTTCCAGTACTTTTTGGCCGGGCCAAAGTAAAGGTTCTCGAAGCACACCGTCGCGTTAACTTTCCAATGTTTTTAGGACTGAGTTTTATACGGAAGTATGCGATTGTCTGTAAGTTACCAGGATGGCTATCGAAAAATCCAGGAGTGAACGATTTAACGTGCCCAGTAAATTATCGGAAAAGCCGACCACTTGGCCTTTGCCGCTAAAGTTGTTAAAAGAATTGCCAAAAACTGTAGGATTTAAGCAACAACGTAAAATTTTGAAGATAATATTTGTTCTGACGGAGGCCTTTGCAACGTTTTGGAACTTATGCCAACATGGGTTACAAACTTTAACATTGGTTTGCCGTGTGCAGTCGCGTGTAAGAGTTCGTGCACAAGGAGAAACGTGTACTGTCTTTCTGTAAAAAAAACGTATTAAGTCATGTTGGAGTTTCATTTTTGTTAAAAGAATGTAAGTTTGCTCGAACAAAAGGTAATTATTTAAGTTACAATTTTCCGTCCTGTTCAGTGACATTTGTTTTACGTGCTACATGTGTGGGAGGCAATTTCGATTCTTTTTGCTGTTCTACGGCGGAGAGTCTAACAGGAAGATCATCGTACGCCAAAACTAGTTTCGATGAAAACAAGAAGGCAATTATTTGCTGGAAATGCAATTTAAATGCATGGAAAAATGTTCTGGAGGAAGAAAGTAATTACTTGTAAAGTGCGCAGGTGTTTCAAATTGCATCATTTTGTTTATGGTTAGGCCTCTGGTGATGGAAAACGTTTTGCGACTTTACATACGCATCTAAATGACTTTGTCTAAGCGAGCAATTTACAAATTCAGTATGAATGTTCTGTGTTAGAAAGAAGGGATTTAGGGATTTAGAAGGAATATGGACAGCATTAGTAAACGTACGAGTTGTTAAAAAACGGGAAACTGACAAAAACTTAATTGATCGTAATTTCTCTCCGAGTTCGCTTTGGCCTAATGAGATTTTTTTTCACAGAAATATCTTGAGTTTCCAAGCCACAAGTGACCTAATAAGGTTGACGCTTGCAAAGAACAGTATTACAGCATAAACCGAACAGGCAAGGTATTGCTAACCTCCACATCTTAAGATAACATCCTAAAGTGTGATCACGCGATGTAAGCTGCGAAGTAATACTTTCGTTCCTGCTGTGCTGTTAGCTTATTATACTCTTGCAAAAGGAAAATTAAACTTAAGTTTGTTTTTCATGAATTTGTGCTCTTCTCGGAATGTCTCATGAAAAAGTAAAGCTTACCTGAGTGTATGACTGTTCAACAGAATTCAGTTCAGATGCAGTCTAAACAAACATGGTCAATTTAAGGCTTTCCGACCTGTTCCAATATGTTAGCATATAAATGAGACCTGTAACCCATACCGGCTATTACAACCCACGCTACCGATTTATACGAACCAGTTAAGTTGTGCACATTTCAAAGGAAGCTTCCCTATTGGCTAATAGCAAAAGTAATTAATATCACGACGTGAAACAATTAAGAGATGTATTACTTGCTACATCAATGCATGAGAAGTGAAATGTCTGAAAACTTAAAGTAAAAAAAAAAAAACCGAAGAGTTCCATCATTTTGAGAGGAAGATCTTGCACCAACGGTAGTAATTTTAGCAGATGTCTCAATGTAGGGAGTTCAAGTCTCGTTCTGACCCGAAATTGAGCATGGACCCGTGACGTGAATACCTTTCGAAAAATGTTATTCATTTTAGTAGCTGCTTTCATTCACGAAATGAGCACTTGATGGTTTATGGCAATCCACGCTAAAACGCGACGATAAACAGGGTAAGGGTAAACCCGGGTTTTGTGAAAGGGTGACTAAAGGTTGATTTCCACTGTCGCGTAAATTTTACGCGTGTACGGACGTACATTTAACTGGCTTTACGTGCGTAAATAAGATTAGAGACGATGTATGAACGGCTTTCGTAAACGTAAAAAGTGAAAACCTTTCAACTTTTTACGTTAACGTAAGCTGTTCCTACGTGGCTTTACGTACGTAAATAAAATTAGAGACGATGTATGAACGGCTTTCGTAAACGTAAAAAGTGAAAAACTTTCAACTTTTTACGTTAACGTAAGCTGTTCCTACATCGTCTCTAATTTTATTTACGCACGTAAAGCCAGTTAAATTCACGTCCGTACGCGCGTAAAATTTACGCAACAGTGGAAATCAACCTTAAAGCTTATATCTAAACGTCGTTTAAATGTGTCTGTATAAGACTACCCTATTGGTACTTAATTTCGTGGGCGATTTTGGCGAGACAGTATTTCGCGGGGTTTTATTTTCGCGATTTCAATAGGCAAACATGAAAAAAGGGCAAAGAAAGTAGTTAAAAAGGACGAGGGTTTTTATTCGCGGGTCTTTAATGTCGCGATTTTTTGTTACAATCGCGAAAAACGCTAAATTAAAGACCCGCGAAATTAAGTACCAATAAGGTATATAGAGCCTCGCCCACGCTAATAAAAAGTTCAAACTCTTAACTCTCTTTTTACCTGGGGTTTAAGAGTAATTCAATGTGCATCGCTTTGAAGCAAAAAAGGCTGAAAGGAGGCGCGATTAAAACCGATTTAACACCACGATATGTAAAAAATCACAGGAAGCACAACAAATGGAATAAATATTCCTAAAGCTTTATTACGTGCCCAATATAAAAATATGCGATGTAAAAATCACTTTCATTATTTTTAAGTTCTTCACACAACATTTTTAACACTTAAAAACTTGTTATAAAATCCATCACATGTATCTGTACAGTTGTAACGTTTAAAACACCACACGGTAAGATCCCGGTTACAAGCTAAGCCCTACCCCGTCCCCCCTGATTATAAGATCACGTAGTAAAGAGCCCCCCCACTTTGATGACAAAACATTCCGGTTTTACTCCTGCTAGATATAAGCATACCAGTTACTGAAAGGCAACTTTCAAAGCAAAGTTGTAATAAATCAACTGAAATAAAGCGGTTTTCAATTGAGCGTCCAAAGAAATTTGTGCTTGCTTTGGTTTTGCTCAACGTCGCTCTGTCATTGGTTTAAAAACTCGCGCCTCTTTCTCAACAAATTAGAAGTAAACCAAAACCAATTGCGTCTTTTTTGCAGGCATTTTCCTGCGTTTTACGCCGGTTACCCGTATTTACTTCGAGTAAATTAGTAAAATTGCCAAGTTTGAGAGTGACAGGATGAAAACTAACAAAGATATGGCTCCACAAAGTCGCAAAATTTTATAGAAGTTTGTATGTGTGTGTGTGTGTGTGTGGGGGGGGGGGGGGGAGCTTGTGCCCCCCACCAGACAAACGTCTGTAAAATTTCGTGACTTTGCGGAGCCATATCTTCGCTCGTTTCTAACACATCACTCTCAAAATCGGCAAGTTTACCAATTTTAAGGCCTTCTTTCTAGCAGTGTCTACAAATTTTCGCTAACTGTCCTTGTCAAAAGTTGGAAAAACCGTGGGTCTATTGCTTTGGCAGTAGTTTTACGTCACTCAAGTGAAAACCCTCTAACGGTTCCCTACCACAGTACTTTGTGCTTGCTAATCGTAAAACTCTTACCAGGCTCTGTAAATTCAAAGCCGGGTTTTTAAGGTATGCTAACGTTTAGACTCAAAGTCAATTACAATTCGACTCAATACCAAGCTTTAGTTAATAACCAGATATTTCTTAGTTGTTAAAACTGTAGAACTTTGCCCAACGGCTTAAAACGTTTCACTAATAATGAAAACTTTCTATATACAATGTGCACTTTTTTAAAATTTGCACCAAGATATCACAATTTCGTATTTAAAAAGTTAGTGTCAATATTAAATGGCAATGTAAAATATGAAAATTTTGAAGTCGACGTAAATTTTACCACCACATCTCATCAAAAGAACATGAACTGAAGAGTCGTCCTTTGCTTATTCCTACCCTTTAATTAAGAACGTCAACAGATAATTTCTCCTTTCTTGTCTCTACACATCGTCGTCATAATAGTTGCGAAAATCTGCTTAATTGTCACCCGCACGACCTCTCTTTGGTGCAATTTCCTAAACTCTCTCGTTTGGTATGCTAGATTCTCAATGAAAATATGAGGAGAAATCAGCTATTGAACACTCCTTGATGCTTAGAGCTCGTGTCAACTGAATTGTGGATTTAAGACACTTTCTCTTTTCTACTCATCGAACACGTAAGCGTCCGTTTGTCTGGAGTTACGCGATTCCATTTCGCTGCTTCTTCGCGGCCTCAATGAATGTTTCGAAGGATTTGCGGACACAGGAGTTGAGCACGCGACACGTTTTCTGCCAACACTTCGCACTTCTGAAGGCGGCGACGCAAACTCGCTAACGTCATAAATCCATGTGGGTCTACGAGGTTTCCCAGAAGGCGTAGCAAGCGGTGACTGACTTGAGCTTGGTGAGCTGTTCGCTCTATGTAGTCTCAAAGATGTTCGAATCGGCGAAATGTGTTTTAGGAGCTTTAAAGGCAATTTGCCCCTTCCTGACGACGCTGAAATCCGCGAATCGTGTTTTAACGGCTTTAACGGCAAAACGGCCTTTCGTGACGATCCTGGAAACGACGAAACATGTTCCAACGGCTTTAGCGGCAATGCCTTTTTTGACGAAGCTGGAACTGGAGAAACGTGTTTTAACGGCTTTAGTGGTAACACGACCTTTCGTGGTACTTCTTGTTTCGTTGCTGCTGAGGCTGTAGGCTTTACGTGCGATTTCTGTGTGTTGTTGTCCTGGTTTTGAGTGGACGGAGATGAATTTTCACGCGCCTTTCGTGACAAGTTCCTCAGCCGACGAAGCTTGACGCGTTCTTCGAGCGTTTGATACACTGGTTCGTCGCTATCGTAGAATTCACAGGAACCTTCAACGGACGAAAATGATTGAACTCGGTTTCTCATCTGTTCATTCAGTATTTCATCAAGTTTCGAGGTAAAACTTGTTGAATCCTCTTTGTTTTCCTTAAGTGTCTGGATTTCTGGGTCTGTTCCAGATTTTAAGGAAGTTTCAGATGTGGAACTTTGGGAGGAGGTAAACGTCTGCTCACTCCACTGCTCCACTGACCTCAGTCGTTTCGCAGGCCTGCCAACTTCCCCAAGGTCTTCAGACTTCCGTTTCTGGCTCCAGGAAATGATACTGAATGGTGACCCCTCTTCCTCTTCCTCTCCATCAGTACTGCCAGACACAGTACTAAACACATCATCATCTTCATCGACGTCATAATTTCCATCTTCAATATCTCTATCATCAATTACCGAAAAAAAATTCTTGTAAGAGTCATTTAAGTTCCCTCCTTCGTTTTGAGAATCCGACTTGGCTCTTTTGAACTCGGCAGCAGCACTCTCAATCGGATTTTCAGATTTTCTTTTTCTTGTGGCTTCTGCTTTCTCAGTTTCGTCGCAAGTCTTTGATATTTCCTTATTCGTCTCGGTATCTGTTTTACCCTTTTCATGAACGTTTTCTCTGATTACATCAGTGTGATCTTCCTGAAGGGTGATATTTTCGACATCATCTATCGTATCTTGACTAGTGTCTCCATGGTTCATGCTTTCTACTATGGAGTTTATTTTAAAACTGAGGTCGCCCTCAGATGAAAAAGAACCATCAAACTGAGGTACATTGAAGCCGTAGAAATCTTCGCCCTCGTTATCAGAGTCAAACAAAGGATCAACTCCATCATTTGTCTCACGACCTTTCGATAGAAAACCAGCCGACTGAAATTTCTGTTCTTCCGAGAGATCAGTCCCTGATAAAGATGTTATTCCTCTTTTCCGGAAATCGCTGGTGACAATGCAATCCGCGGGATTCAAGTGACGCGGTGTTCCGCAAATTGCAGTATTGGAGACATCCCCCAAGGAAACAGTCGTGTCTGATAATGCTGAAGCTTCTTTGGCATCCTCTACGTCCTCAAAAGGCGTTGAAACGTTATCTAGATCTGCTTCTTTCAAGCTGCGAACGGCTGAACGCGTCGACGCGCGCGTACTCCTCGTTTCACGAACGGGCCCACTGCGAGGGCTTCCAGATAAGGTGTTTGAATCGGACTCAGACGCGGGATCCTTTAGTTTAGGGACTTTTCCACAAGGTGTAGTTTTCAATGGACTTTCCATTTCTTTGCTGTTTCTTTTCCTTTCGGGTGTGTTGTTCTTAAAGCTTTTAACAGGTTGACATCGTTGCTTTGGACTCCTAGACTTCACGTTAGTAAAGGGTGATGTAACAGTTTTTCTCCGACTGCCCTTTTTTGTGTTCTCGTCCGGAATTTTGTAGTTTGATCTTGTTCTTCTGATGATGTTTGGTTCTTCCTCTTGTTGTTGTTCCGCACGTCTTCTCAAGCTGTACCCGGCCCTTTCTTCAGAGTATCCTGATTTCTCCGAGCTAGGAGAAGAAGGACAGTGATTCAATGTCGGTGTACTGGACACCTCTTCAACCTCTTCTTCTGACATCTTGTTGGAGGGCAGTTCCTTCGATGGAGAAAAGTTCTTGTCACTCGACAACTGAATGCTCTCAGTGTCGGACTCGTCAGGTTCTCTCTCTAGTATCGGCCTCTTGCGGTCCACGCACATTCGCCGACAATCAGATAACTGGATTTTCACATCAGCGACGGCATCACCACGAGTAAAGCTTTTTGAACTTTGGCTGGTTATTTGACTTTCATCCGTCACCTCTCTTGAGTTTTCTTGCGAGGAAAGTGTTTCCTTCGCACGCTCAACTGCCTGGAGGCGTGAACTCGGGCGCCTTTTTTCCGCGTGAAAAGGTTGCACTTCCTCGCCCGTAGATTCCTGAGCAACAGGCAATGAAACATCGCTTACTACCCTGCCGTCAACCTTTGGATCACAACTTGGCATGAAGGCTGGAGCTGACTGCGCGCGCGAGCGTGTCATTGGTGCCGAGTGTTCCGCTGAGTCGGATTCCGCGGTAACTCGTTCATGACTCAAGGAACTTTCACTGGTTTTCTTTTCACTCACACCAGCGCTGTCATTCGAGGATTGTTCCGTTGTTGGTGAAGATTGCATTCTCGAATGTGTATTTCTTTCAAGGCTTCCTTGCGTTGCACTCGTAGCTTCCTCCCTTTTTGGCGACTCAGGTTTCTTTAACTCTCGAGCAGGGCTTTCCTTTGTAGCAGACCTAAGGCTCGTTCTTTTGGGGCTTCCCCTGTCCACAGCGAATTCTTCTTGCCCTTCGGTCTGAGATCCAACGCGATCCTCAGTTTCGGTTCCACGAGCTGGTTTTCCACCACGCGCGGTTCCAGATCGAAGCTTTGGTTGTTCCTTGCGGTCTTCCGAACCCGTTGCCTCACCTTCTCGAGAATCAATTACCGTCTCAGGATCGTAATTTTCTTTGCTGCTGCACTTGTCAGAAGAATCTTGCTGACTCCTTCGTGTTCTTACGCCCTCACTTGACACATTCACATCTTCTTTCTTTTCAGAAATGGGCGAATGTTTCTTTCCCTCTACGGACCTGGTTCTATTAGGGGATTCTTGAGGGCGAGGCGCATCCTTGCCGCAGATAGAACACGCTGCGACGGGGCTGGAAGTCGTCGAGCGTGTTTTAGCATGGGTCGTCTGTTTCTGGGATATCCCATCACTCAGTTTCTTTGAATTCAACTCTATCTTTTGTCGTTTACAAGTGCCGGTTTTCTTCGCCGAGCTATTCCTTTCTTTCAAAGCATTTGGTGTTCTTGGACTGCTACGTAACTCTCGGGTATCAACCCCTGTGACGTCATTTTTTCCGTCTCTAGATCTCAACACTCTGGTTGGTGTATCGTCATCAGCTGAGTTTTTCTGTGGAGTACAGTGGGTCGTGGGTGTATGACAGGCATCTTTTGGTTCCGGGGAGGGGATGGTGGGGGCATGACACTCTGCATTATTGCTTGGGGTGTGGTCGATAGGTGACTGGCAGTTTGCTGAGGTTTCATCCCTGGTCTGTTTTGGTGGCGTTTGCTGTTCGGCTCGAGTCACTGAGGATTTTTCAGGACTTGACGATTGAATCCTAAAAACAAGGAGTTTGAACAACCTACTTAGTGTGCTTGACGATTGTTAAACATGACGGAAGGCAACACTTTATAAAACCAAGACACCATACTTAAGTTGCTGCAGCTTCTGCCGCCTTAGTTGCTCAAATATTTGACAATCCCACGAAATTACAGTGGAATTCCGATTTTTCGAACCTCCAAGGGAAATGGAAATTGGTTCGAAAAATCGGGAGTTCGAAAAATCGAAGGTGGCATCAAATCATACCTGTTTTACCGTGGTATTGTTTTATAAGATCCAAGAAGGCAGACAACAACGGTATATCACTCTTGTTAATGTGTGAACCATCTTTATTTACCAACAAAACGTGCATTTAAAACTAAACGAAAGTTTAAGGATTTAAGCCAATTTCGGCAGAACAAAAACCAGTACGGTACTGATACAGGTGTCTGTAATTTTGCGCGGACTCTTGACTGCATTTCCTTCCCCTTACTGTATCAGAAAAAAGTACCCTGTACTCCACGGTTTAAAAGAACAGCAAAATTTATTAATGTGCTACGGCAAGAGCTTGAAAAATGCAACTCAACGTAGGAACTTTGATTATGTACAGTAATTCGAGCCCCTCGATTGTGTAACAACGTTGTAGTTTCTTATGACTTCAATGACAGGTTTGTCACTTACTTTGTAATAAAAAATGCATGAAAACACCATCTCCGGAACTTGTTAACTGCATTCAGGTGTATATGTGGCTAAAACCGGTCTTTGTTGGTTCCTGAGTTTTCAAAGTTCGAGAAATCGAATGTAAATTTTTGAAAGGAAGAAAGAATTAGTTCGAAATATCGGGAGTTTCGAAAAATCGAGCATTCGAAAAATCGGGGGTAAAAATACAGTGTTTGACTGAAGCAAATCCAAGGGAAACGACTTTTGGTTCGAAGAATCGGGAGTTTCGAATAATCGAGTATTCGAAAAATCGGAATTCCACTGTATTTCACATATTCAAGCCGAATATGAGCTCATTGACAACGACGCGAGCAACGAAGACTTGGCTATGAGTTCTTTTACAACGAAATCTACTGGAATAATTGTTTTATTATTACGGAGGACCCATGGATCATAAGTCAGGGTATGAGTTGATAGCGTGTTGGTAAGGAGCCAATCAGACAGCAGGGGCTGCGAATATAACAACATGCCTCATACACATCATGTCAGATATTAAAAATTCACACCCACGTCCTGTCTACAGGCAATTCTCTGAAAACTATTGAACACCTAACACTTATTTTGAATGGGAGTTCTTTCTATCTCTGCTGCTTTAGGAATTAATTGATGAGAAACTCCACAGATTTACATTTTAAAAGCGAGCTTTGTGGTAACATTTATAACTAGTCTAAGCAAGAATAAGAACCATCCCACATACATACTGTAGGATTTGCTGGTAGGTTGTTTTCACAATTTATTTTTGTATCCCAAGCCCCATAAGGTTGGGGTGCAAGTGCTGAGAGGTCAGCATTGATAAGTGAGAGGCTGTACGTTTCCATGTTCGATATTACAGCTTCACTCTAAAATTCCTGTCGAAGCGACAAGTTTTATTCTTATAGAGTGGTAAAGTGATGTCACCAGAAATTATTTCAGAAATTTGACTTAGTCAAAATATACGCCTGTTGAAAAAACGTCAGCCATCAACTGTTGAGATACAGGTGGTCAAAGTTAAGAACACTCTCACAGAAACATCTGTTACTTTTGATTGGTTCATTAATTGATAAAATGGAGGGTCCCACATAGATTTGGCGGGATGCGGGATGAGGCTTAAAATTGAGGCGGGATGTGGGATACAAGAAATTTTAAAGGTGGGATGTGAGATGAAAATGGGACAGCAAGATCTGGATACGCTCCATTTCGTGGGCAGGATAAGGGATAAGACGGGTATGTGTGGGATCATAAGTTAGCTCAAGTTACGAGTCACACTCTTTAACTCTGTAACTGGAGTTTTTTTTGTCTCACTTATAAACTCGCTGAGGAACCGGTTTTGTAATCTAAACATGCAGTAAGTCTCTGCCTTTCTCTGTAACGAGAGCATATTATCTATACTGTAAAAGCTATAAATTGTCCATCAGTTGAAATATGGTGGTGAGCTAGAGCAATATGGGTTTAACCAGGCAGGATTGGGATGAAAATGCTAATGAACCACTTCTAAAAATTCAAGACTCTGTAAAGGACATTTTGGAACATTAAAATCAATATCTCCATGTTAAACAAAGGCATTGACACATTATTTAGAACCGAAACCAAAACACTAAAACATGAAATTATGAAAATGATGCTTTCACCACTTACCACTGTATTGCAAGTGCAGTATCAGAAATCAAAATTTAGTACTCCACACTTACCTATTTTTCTCTTGATTTTCTTTTTCCTTCTGCTCATGTTTCAGCAACATTTTAGCTAAGAAGTCTTGCAAGCTTGGCCCTTTGTTGATCAGCTCATCCAGACTGTGATAGTTCGATGAGTCCCTGGCAAAGGACTGGTGACGATCACTGTTAAGGTGCTTCAAAGAGACAACAGATAACAAAAGAAATGTGTGCAATGTATACACTTTAAAAGTCACAAGCAACACTCCAAGTACAAACTTTAAAGTCAACGTTGTTTTTTTGACTGAGAAACATACGTAAACCAGTTTACTGGTCATCAGTGACAAAAAAGTCGTATCAGTAAAAAAAAAGGGAGAAAGATGTTTTATTCAGTTAATGACACTGGCGTCTTAGAAAAAAAGTCCGAATTCTCCTGACAGGAGTCAAACCTATGACCTTCTAGTTACCAGTCCAGATGCTCTACCACTGAGCTACGGGAGACTCGTGGGAGCTAAGGCCATTAAACTAGGTTCATGTGACAAACGTCCTGCATACTGCTAGGACTGAAATGTCAACAGATGACATATTTACAATGATATATATGACTGTGATGGTGACTTTTAAGCCTGGTGAATAAATGAGAAAGATGTTTCACTCAGTTAATAACACAGGTGTCTCGGAGAAAAAAAAAACTCTGAGTTCTCCTACGACCTTCTGGTTACTAGTCCAGATGCTCTACCACTGAGAGACTCGTGGGAGCTAAGGCCATTAAACTAGGTTCAGTCCTGCATACTGCTAGGACTGAAATGACTGTCATTGTACCAATAACTGTACAAGTAAAAAATGATTTACTGACCAGTGTTATATAATAGAATATAACATATTATGCTGTGGTACTTTAATTTTCTTCGTTTCAGAGATTTTCTGATTACCAGGAACGGACCAGGAAATCTAAATCAAACCACAAACTCAGTTCAAACTAAACTCTGAGCCAACTCAAAGTTGAACTCATGGATTTCTTTATGCTGAGTTGGGACAATAGAAGTTTTACTGTTTGCCAAAGTAAAACATTTTTCAATATTTTTCTTAATTTTCTTACCAAGTCTAGGTCATCATAGTGAACACAACAGCACTCACAAAATCCTTTTTTCTTGTTCTTCTCCTCTTGGACTGGTTTTCTGAAAACAGAAAAAAGAAGATTGAGTTACTTAACAGTTGCAAACTATCATGGAGCATAGGCTTCCAAATTATTGTTTCAGTTGCTGGCAAATTTCACCAGCAATTCTGAAGTATTATTTACCACTTTTTACCACAGCCGAGAACTCAAGTTTATTTACCAGCTGTTTTAATTTCTTTTTCATTTGAAAAGCATTATGCAATATTTAAGCTAACAGGTTTTTTCAAATAAATAGTTAATTTATTGACATAGGTCTTAGCCGGACTGCAGTTTGCACTTTCTATGTTTGTTTGTTTGTTTGTCATCGGTACTAGGCAGCAGCTTAAGAAAGTCACCTTCAATACCCTCCGTGTCGGTAATATTCAAGTGACCTCATTGAGCCAAGCCAAGCCTTGTTCAACATCAGGCGTATTAGGAAATTTCTCAATCATGAAACTGTCCAGATATTAGTTAATGCTTTCGTAACGAGCCGTCTAGATTACTGCAACAGCCTCCTACATGTATATGGTCTACCAGCCACCCAACTGAATAAACTTCAGCGAGTCCAAAACGCAGCTGCCAGACTCATATGTAATATCTCTCGCTTTGACCACATTTCTCCTAACCTTTTTGAGTTGCACTGGCTTCCGATTAAATATAGGATTAACTTCGAGATCCTGCTAATCACGTATAAAGCTCTGCATGGCCTAGCACCTAATTACATCACAGAACTCATTACTGTCAAACCTTTGTCTCGCTACAACTTAAGATCTGACGGCGAACTTTTCCTACAGCGACCAACGATTAAGCGCTCAGCGATGTTGGGGGACTGCTCATTCGCACTGGCAGCACCCACATTATGGAATGAGCTTCCCACGGAGATACGCCATGCCAACTCAATTTTAACCTTTAAGAAACTCCTTAAGACCTTTTTATTTAAAAAAGCATTTTATCAGTTTAATTAATTTATTAGCATTAAGTAATAGTCATTGTAAATTTATGAGATTATCATTTTAAACTATTGTAAATTTATCTGTAATTTTTATTTGTATCACTGCTATGCGTGGGTGAGCATTTCCGTATGGAACCCCGTGCAATACAAATATTAAATTTATTATTATTATTTATTATTTGTATGTTTGTATGTATGTATTTATGATCCGGGGGGAGTCCCATGTGAGACTGGGTGGGGATGCTCTTCATTCGACCTCTAAAAGATGTCATTCTAAAACAGACGGAGAACGCGAGACGACCAGCATCCATGCACCATTCACATGGGAGTGCATCCCCCCAGGGAATTCATGTGGCACTATGTGGCACCAATCAGATTGAGGCTACTATGCTAAGAGTACATTCTACCAATGAAAAAGCTAGTTAGGATCCACCTACAGAAGCTGAAGGTCAGACAAGGTTAAGCTTACTGGCCATGTTGAATGTACATGGGGATGGAAATGATCAGTGCAAATGTGCTTTTCTACTTTTTCCTGTAGAAATTATATTTTGAGTAAAGGCTTGGTGTGGTGGAATTGACGGTAATTTCCAAAAACTATTGTAGGGGCAGGTAAAATTGAACTTTGTCATGGCCAATGGTGGAACGTGACAAAAACAACCCCGTTCTAAAAATAGACTTGTTGACAAGACACTGTAATTTAATTTGTTCTTTTATGATTTGAGTTATGAAACAGCTGTTTTGGTTATGGATCTTTGAGCAAGATGTTGGTTGAAAAGATTGTATCTGTGCTCGATGTGGATAATTTTAATTGTACTTTTCAAGGTTTTTGAAACAGCTTTGTTCGGTAATTTAAAATTTATAGCGACATGTTAAAGATAATTTAATTAATTGTGAAGAAGTTGACCTTTGGTCAGAGAGGAGGGTGAATTTGCTAAAAGTAAAATATGGAGGCCCAGTGAGGACTGTACTGTGCTTGTGGATATGAACTTCCATGGGTAACAGTATGTTTAGAAACATTGTGGCTAATTTTGGCTAATTTTGAGGCATGTGTGATTTGTAGTCCACGTGATAGGTGCGTGAAACAAGTCAGTATAATCTTTGAAGCATTTAGTCTCCAATTTGCATAAATTGGTTTGTTCATTCAAGCGTGTCTGTAGGTTTTTAAACCCATGACAAGGTTAAGTTTTAGTTTCTGATGTTGTGTCCATGATTTGTATCAGTCATATCCAAAGATTTTCCAGCCGACATAGAAATGATTTCTTTCCTGGTTTTATCATATACAGGAACATATGGCATGAAAATTTGTTTGAAAAATGACCTTTGCCCTCTTTCGGTGTCCCCTGGCATACTAGGCAATGTTTTAGACTGATATAGGGTTAGGGGACACTGTTTAGCTTGTTTATTTATCGGTAACACAGTGACCTGTACAAGTGATCTGTGGAAAAATACACCTCTTTTATTGTCACTGCTGGAAATGCCTACACTTGTGGGTTGCAAAACTTGATATCATTTCAGTCAAGCATTTGTAATGTTGACTCACCCTCAATCTTTCACTTTCATAGCCAAAATCTGTATTGCATAATGTGGTTCTAACTTTTGAGTCTGAGAATGAAATCCTTAAGTATAACCATTCAAATGAAACCTCTTCAGCAGCACTTTTGTGTGGTACTTTTCTGCTTTTCAGTATATTTTTGCAAAATTAAATTTTGGATTTTTCTGGAACTTTGACATTGGGTAATCTTGAACTGAAAGTTGTAGTTATTGGCATATAGCTACTGGCATATGTACATTTCTTTCAATGTACATGTACTTCAAGACAACATCCTCTAGTGGACGATACTCCTGTTACTTAATATTTACCACATGCAATTGTAAATGTTGATCATGTTGATCAAGATGAAATTACCTTTTAGTTCTGTCCCGTTGGTCATGATCCTTTACTGTGTCTTTATTTGGTGAGTCAAATGGACAGCTGCCCAGTGGACCATCAAAATAAATCTTGGGCCACTCCTTTAGCTCATGAACTAAAGGCTTGTAACCGCGACTGTGATCCTCGACTTTGATGAATGGAGCATAAAGCTTTCGTACCTTGGGCTTAACACTTTGTTTTGCTACCCTCCCAGAAACTAATGGCTTGGACACTGGCTTCTTTTCAATGCTTCCATACTGTTCTAACTTCTCTAGCATCTTTTCCAGCTGCACAATTTGGAGACCCCAGTTTCTTGCATTGGCAATGATATTACTGGTTCCATACTTGTAAGTAACAGCTGCTTGTGCCGCAAGTGCTTTTCCACGTATATTGTGCTTAGTGGCAGCTGGTCCAGTTTGTTCAGCACCTCCAGAGTCTGCACTCAGTGGAGATGGCACAGCAGAACCTTTTGCCGATGAACTAAAATCAAAAGAAAGAGAAAAAATTGTTTTCAGATTTTAAGGCCCTTATCCTCCTGGTGAATCAAGCCGCTACCTTTTAAGTCGGTATGATTAATCAAATAAAACTTACTGAGCAGCACTTTCCTGTGGTACTGTTTGTCATGCTGTACAAGGTGGTGCTAGCTTTTGAGTTAACCTTGTAACTCTCCACTTTACTACCATTTGCGAGCTACTGTGAATGGGTAACTTTTTTCCACGTTTGTTCAAGCGTAAAACATGCCAGTTTGACATCACGTTTGTCATATGAACCAATTAACAGTGACAAATGTGACGGTTTGTCTAGACAAACTGGCATGTTTTACGCTTGAACAAATGCAGAAAAAAGTTAGCCGTTCACGGTAGCTTGCGAATGGTAGTAATTAGGTCGTGGAAATTAATGCTCCAAGACATCAACATGACTTAAACGAACACAAATGTCTGAAATTTGCATTAACTCTATGAAGTATTTCCTATGATAAGGTACTGGTAGAGATCATCAAGAAAATAACTTTTATGTGCTGCTGCTATTTGCATGAAAATAACTTCTTATTACACAACAATCTCCTGCAGAAGCAGATTTTTGTATCTCCCAGCTACCTATATAAAAGCACAGATAACCACATTTCACCTTTTCGTGTTGTTTCCAGGAAAAGGGCTTGGTATTGATAGGATGGGGCTGGGCGTGGAATTGCTTCTTGGTGAACAGCGTGTGTCTGCATCTTTTCTGTTTGTCACAACACAGCTGATGTCCTTACTAAGGAATTCCTCCACTTTCTGTCAAAGAAAAATGGGGCATGCAGTCAGAAGTCAAAGTCAAAAGTAACTTGCAGCAAATAGGGTGCCTGTGGCCAGCTCAGAGTGTCTTAACTTTCCTTTGTTGTGTAATTAAAGACAGGGCACTCAGCAAAGACGTATATCAAACAACTTGAAAGAAACACTAAACTGACTACACTAGAACTTCTGACAACTATGGAAAAGAAGGCAGAAGGAGGCATAATCATCCAGAATGCTCAACATGCTTGAATAGACAGACAGTTAGATAATTTAGATGACTGAAAGTAGTGACTTCCTTGAGTTTCATTTCAAATTTTTCACGTGTAGAATGGATTTACTAAAATGAACAAAGAAATCAATATAGCTATAAATCAACCTCACTAGTTATTCTTCAAGGTAATGCTTCTCCCGTTTTGACTATAACAACATCTTACCCCTCCTAATTCTTTAATTCGTACTTCCAAGCTGCTGGTTTTTCTGTAGCCTTGAAGATCAAGGTAGTATGTCCGGCCTTTTAGTGGTTTTACATGCTGGAACTCTAGTCTTCGCTTCCCTTTAGGACTCAGTTCTTAATTGGGAAAGGAAAAATATCATAACCAGAGTTTGTACTGGACTAGGCTATGTGCACATGTCTCCTACTTCCTTAAAACAGGAGACGTCTGCATGCAGGCTATACTGGACTAAATATCTCTGTTCTCATATCCTGAGGGTTTACAACTAATTCAGTAAGTTGCCAATAAAGAAACATAATAAGGGCCATTCCATTTGATATCCATACCCCCCAACAGACGAGATTTTCTGAGGGGCCCAACGTCATTTCTGAGGGGGTCCCTGCATCGGTGTCTTTGATCTTTTGAATATTTCCAAGGGGGTTTCCAAAAAAATCGGCTTTTTTTCTGAGGGGAAAAGAAAAATTGGGCAATTTCTGAACAGGGGAATGTGTCAGCACTTTTGATCTTTGATTTCTTAAGGGGGGAATTTTGATCGACCTCATCCACAGGGGGGGGGGGGGGTGGATATGAAATGGAATGGCCCTAATAAAGCATAATATTCTGGTTGATCATTGACAATATTATAGGGACAAGGTACCAAATATAATTACGAAATAATGTAAGACTGAAGCGAAAAATACTTGAGCTACATTGTTATTTTTATTTTTGTGGAATAAAATTTAAATATAAGAGTTATTAAACAACATGTGCATACGTTAGATTTAATATAAGGCTCAATGAAAATTAGACAATAAAAGTGCAAGCAAACTTATGCAAACAACACACGCTGCCAGCTACGCTAGTTTGATCTGATCTACGTACTTAGGCTTTGTGTACGTTTAATGGAGCTCCAAACACAACAAACTCAGCCATAACGTCATTTCAATGCTTGTTAACCAAATTAAGAGAAAAAATTGTCCCCATGTGATAACAATTCTATTCCAAGTGACGCTACACAGTAAACGCGTTGACGACATAACAATAGAAATTCACAACAAAGCGTCGAGCTGGTTTCAGAATACAAACGTAAATTCGCGTCTGCTACAAAGATCGACTAAAAAAATCACCACATCGATTAAAACTTAGGCTAACTGGAGCTACGTAAGTACTACTACTTGTTACTTACTGCATTTCTTCGACAGTTCATTCACAGATGGAGTTTTCGTTCTTCGTCGAGGGCTTCGACGAAGCGCATTCACAGGAAACGAAGCTCGCCTGTTTGAGGACATATTTCTTGTTCGTTGGTGGGGCGATCGCGGTAAACTCTCTCCTTGTGAAAATTCTTCTTATAAACAAATCATTGATGTCGACGAAAGGGACTTATTCAGCGAGGAAACAGGAAAACAAGCCGAGATCTTGCTCATAAATTTCAGCTGTTTTGCATGGCGATTTCCCGGGCTTCGAAATGAATGCCTTTTTCATGCAAGCGCGGGAAATCCCATCATGCGTTGCAGCATTGATGATTTTGTTGATTTGCCGCTGGGCAGATTCCCCTACGCAGTCAGCTAAGCGGAATACTCGGCAGAGTTTTTGTCACAAACTTGTCACGTTTTGGGCAAGTTACAGCATTAAAGTTGACTTGAAAGGTAATTATTTAATTATCAGTGATTCTTATATGTGTACATTCACTTTTAGGGGAAAAAGTAGGCTTACATTGACTATAGATGTTGTAAATGGCGTGGTAACGTTGGGGGTGGGGGTGGGGTGTTGAAAGTGTTTAACTGGGCAAGAAACATGAACGCCATTTCCGTGAGTTTGAAAGTTATTGACCTCGTGTGCTGGTGACAAGCTAGTAACCGATGTAGCAGGGGTAAGAATACCGGAGACATGAAGTTTACAAGAGTAAAGTTTGAGTTAGAAACCTGGTCTTGAGTGGATTGGATCCTGCAACTATAAGGGCCAATAGTAGCTTACCTTTGAGTTTGAGAACTTGCTCACTAGCAGTTTTGCAAGAATCTTGCAGAGCCGCTTTTTCACTGCTTTGAATTGTACAAAGCTAGTTATGTGTCCAGTGCCATCAATGGTACAAGCAAGAGGAAATGGTAGGGGACTGAAGTGTGTGTGTGTGTGTGTGTGTGTGTGGGGGGGGGGGAGTACATCTTAGAATTTTGCTTTCTGTGTGCAATCCACAGCTGGAGACCTTAATCCTCTTTCAGAACACAACATATGATTAACCCATAGAATCTTTCTCTTTGCAGACCCCCACAACAAGAATCTGACTTACTTCAGAGCAGGATACAAAACTTACCAGGTTTTTTTGGACCAGAGCAGTTTAAAAGCCTGGCTACCCTTTGGGGTCACCAATATCTATATATTTTATATAAGGGAGTTAAACCCACTTGGGATCCAAGATAGGGGATGTTTGACAACCTTCCTCAAGGGGGTTCAAGGTTTAATTTGGGAAAAAAAGTTCAATGTCAAATCTTACATGTATTACATGGTTTGCACTGCTCCTGGAAACCTCCTAGAAAAGTGTCCGTTCTTTACACCCTGGGAAAACGCCTGGATTTTTCTTGACATGTTAGGTGGGAGGAAGAATAATTACAAAGTAATACTATAGTGAGACAGTAATAAACCTAGCTCATTCATTCACGCCATGAATAAGTTAGGTTTAGGGTCCTGTCTGGGTGCTCTCTACCCTAGAAAACCCTGGAATTCTTTAAGCTCTTATAAGCATGTTCTTTAGCTCTGCTTTTTAAGTTAAGAGCAGTAAAAAACAGTAACTGTAACAAGGTAGAAAATCAAACAACAGTTTACTTCAGCAAATATAACTTTATTTCTCTGAATAAACTTAGTAATTTGCACCAAAAAATATAAAATTCATGTATGACAGTAATCCCAGAAAGCTAAAAAATTAACATTGTGCAAAACCTAGGAATGTAACGTTTTTTATTAGTCAAGATAACAGAATATCAACCAGAATGCAACAGAAGCAGAAATTCTTTCAACATGAACTGTCATACTTCCTTTTTGTCAAGAACAATTATTATAATTATAGCTATTTTATGTACAATAAACAGACCTTAAAATAATAAACAGGATTTACTACAAACTGTACAATAGTCATAAATATTCACAATAATATACTCCATTTTTAAACCAAAAAGCAAACCAGAATTTTATAAAAAAATAAAATGCACACACTCTTGTTCTCTTCACTGCTTTAAGAATGAACATTTACATGTACCAACCAAAGAAATTGGTTCAACTACCTAAGCATTAATGTTCCTTCACACGGCAATCTAAACTGCAAACCTGTGCTGGCAAATAATACAAGTGCACAAAAAGTTTGCCAATATGTTTTGCCATATTCACGTGGCAACTTGAATTTTCTGACATAAATCGGTTTAACAGGTGGAGGCAAATGTTAAGTGGCAAGTGAGCCAAGTTGTAAGGAATACTGTACAGTGTGCATACTGCACCACCAACTAAAGAATCAGTATATGATTTACTGGGTAGCAGTGGACCTTAAAAAATCTCTTTTCTTAGTTTTATTTCTTTATTTGCCACAACCGTTGTTATACAATTTTCAGTGTCCATTCCATGGATGCAACATTCAGGGTTGACAATTTACATTGTACACTACAATCCCCCCTTGTTTATTGCTCACATCGTATCTAATCTCTTAACCCAGGTCTTTTCTAATCCCAGATCTTAACTTATCTCTTATCAAATCACATCTGGTGGGGGGGGGGGGGGGTGCATTATAAAAGTGACAGGGTTTAAAATTTCTTTAATGACCACTGACAGCAACCTACATGTTTTTGCCCCCCTCCCCCCAATTCCCCCTTTAAAAGAGTTAAAACTAGCTTAAAATTGAGTACGTTTTGTAGAATGTCCCAGGGGCTGTTTCTTGAAACTTCTGATAACATGTCAGGCCCAAAAACTATTTTATGTGCACAGTATTCTTCAACAGGGACGCTATGGATTTCGAGAGCTAAATTTTAAAAGTCTTTGTAATTTTGTGGAACACATTAACTGGCAAGTGTGCACAAACAATGATCATTAACTGATGAAAAAAAAGGAAGAAGAAGGGAAAAAATGGCTTTGAAAAATACTTATCGGGCCTGGGGCCAGTTTCTCGAAACTCCCGATAACTTTCCGGGCCCGGTAAGCATTTTTTTGAGCTCATTTATTTGTCAGCTAAATTTATGGTAATTATTGGTGCAAACTTAGCGATATGCTTCACGGAATTATAAAGATTAAAATTTAGCTTTCAAAATCAATCAAATTGTATAGCTATTCGAGATTATTGTACACCTAAAATAGTTTTCAGGCCCCTGGTAAGTTATCAGCATTTTTGAGTAATAAGCTCCCAAGGATTTGTTGTTCCGTGGGATGGCCACTGAGAAGTGCATTGCTTCTGCTGCTAACATTAAAACACCTACCAGGCTAGAAAAATGCAGGACATGTGTGCTCAATAACACAGTTTTTACAGTGCTCACGTATGAACATGAATGTTTCATAGCTGAGGTTGCATTCCTGTACATTCAAGTATTGGACACTGCAACATTGTGCAGCAATAGTCTTGACTCCTGTGTCAGTCACACGGTCACACCCTCGCACACTGAGTTTCTTCAACTGGGGACAGTGAATGCCAATAATATGAAGACCACTGTCAGTGATGTCACACTTCCCTGCATCAAGGGATCTCAGTTTCAGACAGTTTTGAACTATGTGAGTTATGCCAACATCTGACACAGCTTCACATCCTCTGATGTTCAGGTACTTTAACTTGACACAGTGCTTTCCAATGTACTTCATTCCAGTATCAGTTACTGGACACTTTGCTACACTGAGGTACTTCAAGCTTGGAGAATTCTTGGCGATCTCCTTCAAGCTGAAATCCCTCACTTTGTAACAGTCACTAAGACTAAGCTCTTTCAGGTGAGAACAATGTTGTGCAATATGTTTAATGCCGACATCTGTGATGCGATTGCATCTGCGAACATACAGGCTCTCAAGCAAACCACAACTGAGACCCACAACTCTGAGCCCCAAGTCATCAAAGGCCACACAATCACTCAAGTCCAAGTGCCGCAACTGGAGAAATGAGCCGTGATGTCCCAAGCCAAATCCATTTGCTATTGGTGCCGATATGCTGTTGACACAAGTGCAACCACTGGTATCAAGATGCGTAAGGTTGTGACAATTCAATAATATATCATGAAGACCCTTACTGGTGATACAACAACAGCCAGACACCTCAAGATCTTCAAGGTCTATACAGAATCGCGCAATGAAACCCAGCCCCTTGTCAGAGAGTAGTTCACAGCCACTTAATTTGATTGAATGAACAGTGATACAGTAACCTTGAGTGTCCATTGCTAACTTTGCCAAGATGTTCCGCACAACTTTATTAACATCACTATCTTGATAATTTGCAATGTTAATGTTTGTCCAAAGCACTGGATCCCAACAGAGGGTCTGCCACTTTTGACAGACGCCCGATGCTCTGCAAAGATCTTTTGTGGACAGATATGAAAGAATATAAATCAAAATATCCTCTGGTAAACCATTTAAAGAATTCAGTCCAGCAGCAGACTTTCTCCTTGAATAATTGGGTAGGACTTCCTCAAATGCACTATGATCACTGACAGTCGTGGAATCACTATCATACCTTGCCCTCGGAAATGGTTGTCTTGTTTTCTCTAACTTTGTAATTCTGTTGCGCAGATGAGCTTGGAGTGAGTCTTTTCTTTTAACTTTACGGGCTTCTTCTTCTGGTGAACTTTCATTGTAACCAATACTAGCATTAAGTTTACCACTTCTCTGAGTGGAAAGAGATGAATCCACATCATCTTCGACATGACCATTAGAGGCATCTTGTAAGTGTAACTTCCCAACAGAAGAAAGAATTCCATTAGGAGTAATTCCTCTTAAGGCTAGGTCACCATGATCCCTTACAGAAACACTAAATTTATCTTTCTCGGAGGACATGGTGGAAATAGGTTCAGTCAATGACTGTGAAGAAGTGCTTTGCACACTATCAGTGTCCGTCGGCCAGTTGTTTGACTTGCGTCGTCCACCAGGTTCCAGCTGGGTCCTAACAGATGATCCCAATCTCTCAAGTAAGTCCACACTTCCACTATTTTTCCCTTTACTTTTACCTTTATTTGCAGTTCCTTTCTTGTATTTTCTCTTCAGAGAAAATTCATCATAAGTATCTATCTCCTCTCCTGTATCTGCAAATGCAATCCTGTGCACTCTGGAATCACTGTCAGTATCAGAACTTGTTTTGGAGGATAACCTTGGGTTATTTCTTCCAGACTGAGGTAGTTGCTCTGTGAAATCAGTAGCAGCTCTATTTAGTTTCTTTTGAAAGTCAGCAGACTGGTTGCTCTGCTGTTGCTTTTGTATTCCTCTTATTTCCTGATCCTGTTTCCGATCCCTTAAGTATTCATGATGTCTTTGTTCACCGTTCATTTTGCTGTAATCTCTTACACCATTACTCTCTAGTCTCACTGTTTTATCCTCCAATGGCTTGGATGACCTATGTCTCTCCCCTCTATCTGCTCTTCCTCTATTTTCAACTCTAGCATTTTCCTGAGCACCCCTGGACTTATGATTTGCAGTTGTGGAGTTTTCACCATGCTGCAACCTTTCATTTCCTTGTCTCTCCACACTGCTTCTGAGAAACTCTGGAATTGCTAGCTCCTCTCTCGGAATCATCAATCCTGCACTCTCTCTTGAAGAAAAATCCGGATCCTTAAGATTTCTCTTCACCACAGGAGAGGCATTTTCTTGATGCCTCTGTTGCTGAGTATCTTTCAAGAAATCAGGAACCTCATATTCTTTCAAAGGCAAATGAATTGAGCTTTCCCTGTGGTTGCTGCTGTTCACAACTGGGCCATTGTGACGTGCAATCCCACTCCGTCCTGGTGTCGGAGAGAACTGCTTATTGTTATCATTTCTTGGAGATTTCCCCTTTCTTCTTTTGCCTTGTTCTGTAAAAATAAAAATAAAAAACCAGGTACCTCTATGAGCACAGTGTATAGTGACTACTTGCAAAATGTTAGCAAACCTGAGAAAAGGTCGTGGAAGAGATAAACTAATAAGCTGTGTGGCCCACTAGGGTTGTGCAGTTGTTTTGACTATTGCAGAAAATTTTATTGTTGTCAGCAGACCAATATTATTGACTCCAGTGATGGAAACCAAAGGCTAGGGTGACATACATGTATATGAAATGCTTGAATAATCTGGACTCGATAATCCGAATTTCAGCGAAATAATTATAATTTCATAAAGACTCAAGACATTTAAGAAATCAAGAATAATTACTTGGACTTCAAGTTTTCATTTGCTGTGTTAAATATTAAATCTTCATTTAAATTATATTACAGTTTGTTATTTTATCATGATTCAGCCTTCTTTCAATCCAGGGTTTGAAGTTTAAAAAAATTGTTTAGCCTCTGCAGGTGATAATTAGATTAGAGCAAAGCATAACCCCCACATAGAATTAATTGTTCTTAAATTTTTGAGTCATGAAACATTGATTGAGTCTAAAAGGGGCTATCAATTTTGAAGCTAGGGTAATGAAAAAATAAACTACTGAATGACAGTCATTGTCAAACATTTCATTCAATGACAGGGTAGGTAAGGAAACCTCTAACTGCAGTGCATTATTAAAGGGGCTAGATAATAAGTATTTGCACATTTTTGTGTGAAAGCTGCACTGAAAATAAGGCTAACCAATATTTTTTGTATGCTAAATGCTTCTCTACCAAACATCAACAGGAAGATATTGAGTAATTCTGTTGAAGTGAGAACAAACCGTAACCTGTTTTAGTGATTTTTCAAAGACAACTTTTTCAAGTTGCAATCCATTTCTATTCTACCCACGTGTATCCAGGACCCTTGCAGTTTTAGAAAACGAGTAGAATACCAACCAAACAAACTGAACCAATATTTTCTTTCATTCCAATATGTCTTTTACCTTTTTCAAGTAATACTTAAACAATAGGTGACATAACCCATGTATAAATGTAATGTATGCTCTGGTAGCAGCGACTTACTTGTTGGTGGGATTGTGGTGTAACATTATATTGTGCATGTGAAAGTTACGTTTTATAAATGAATATATTCCACAGTCATCGTGTGCAAATTTCAACAATTTCAACGGATGACAAGAGAATGCGCGATTTTAAAACTTCTCCAGATCGCAAACTTTTCTGTTGTTAATTATATTTTTGAAAATGTTCTTACAAGTAAAACGATCTAGTCAAAAATGTTTACTATGCGATCAAAAACCATCACCACTTCAAACAGTAATGTATCCAATTTCGCACTCGCAAAACCTTGTGAAATTTACATTTTCATAAAAAGCGAGTTGAATTTCCTGACATTTAACCACAGGAAATCATCATTAATAGTACTACCAATGGAAATGATATCCATTTTTTCGTTTGGAACTTAACTACAGTACGGACTGTTAAGATTTTCACAGTGTCCAAACTTAGAAATTAATTCGCATCTGATCCTGTTTGATCTCAGACATGTAAGGAACTAAATATGACCACCCTAGCTGTGAACAAGCTCACTTTAAAGTGCAAATGGCCGTGCAGATAAACATTCAATTAAAAATATCCGAGAATTGAGATCACAGTGACTGTCTGTCGGTGCCCTAGATTTTATTTTGTGGATGGAACACATAATACTTGTGACATTGGAAAGGTCTCTATCTCGCGTATTATGGTCTTCAGTACAAGTCAGATAGCATGTTAAAATTGCTTTGTCCCAATATGAACTGTTGCGGTAGAAAATTAGAGAGAAATGAAACTAGAGTTGCATGGGAAATTTCACTAATTCAATGTTTAGATAAATAAACCGAACGAATACTTTAATGAATGCAAAATATTGACGATATTAATTATATAAGTGCCTTCGAATTCTCATCGAAGGTCATGAAAGGAGAGATCTTTCATAACGACAAAGTATAATGCGATGTGGTGTGCGACAAATGTCGGAAATTTTCATCTCGGAAGCAAATAATTACCGTTTCTAAACCTTTTTCGGACTAGTATAAATAGATGCGAGACCAAAGTGAAAGTAAAGAATGTAATGAATTTGCTGAATTTCTCTCAACATTTAGATATAGAAACAGTAAAGCCTCTATGCTGTTCAAACAAATTCAACGCGAATAGGTTTACTCTTACAAGAAAAGCTAACATATTGTGTACACATGGTTTTATCTCGTAAGAACTTGAGTAATACGTCCTTTTTGACTTCTGACAACTCCACTATATTGCTAACATAGATAAAACTTAGCGATACAGACTAAAATCAAATGTGACGCCGCAAGATTCATTTTACAACAAAAGGCGGCCACAGAGTTATTCGACTGGGGTTCAAACGAAGGGCTAAAAAACTCCTTAACATAGCGGTAATACGTTTAATGGATGCTTTATTGTCGAAATAATCCGAAGAAATTTCGCTTACGGCCTCAAAACGGAGAAAATTTTGCCTGAGGTGTTTAGCATTTCGCAGTGCTGCAGCAATCATATTGTCATGCAAAATGCCCTTCACAACTCACATTGTCACACTTGAATTTCAAGTATTTTAACCCTTTTCTCGACCTAAACTAGAGATCTAGCAGCTTGCTTACCTTCTGGGCTTCTCCCTTGTGTATTCCCCATTATTTCAAGGGTAAAACTTCCTCCATAAAAAGTATCTGCTCAGACAGTTGAGACATTTCCCCGTCGACTTCGCTCAAGACCTCCCGTCACTTGTACTGAGTCCCCAATCTGTCAAACGCTACTCGTTTTGTTTATGCGCAAACAATCAGATCTCAATATAAATAATTTATTGTATGACGGATTTCTGAAAAAGGTATGTAAATACGGTAACTGCAACCCTTAAACTCTCCAGTAAATATTTGGTCCGTGCACGTTTGACACGCGAAAATTTTATGCTTGTCCGTAAACTAACATTATGTTTCCTGCCATGGCTATCAAGAGATGTTTTAATTTATATTGCACGCGTACAAGATCGTCAAGAGCGTGCTTTAGTGTTTACCGCAAATATTTCACGCAAACTTGCACCGGGGCAATAAAGTCGTTAGAATTCTTTTGTTAACTTTCGGTGTTGTCACAGGAGGGCTGTTACGGCAAATTAAAAGTCTATTTTTACCCCTGCGAAATAATTGCGTGTTTCGCGTTAATGTGGACGCTGCGAAACTGATAAGTGGATTATTTTGAACGGCAGGACAGACGTGTGAAATATCAGTAAGTATCATGCAAGGAAACATGTTCAAACGAAAAATGTTGGTATTCAAGTGCACTTGCCAAATTATAATTGCTAATGAATGGTAAAGCGCAATGGATAAGAGAAAGTTTTCATAAGCAAGTGCACTGAACGGCAAAAAAAGGCGATTTTAAAGAGATATCATGTAATGCCATGGCCGCTGGTTTCTTCAAAAACTAGACATTGTCAGCTCGGAAAAGTTGCTAAACTTGTTCGAGTGTACAGCTCAAGACTTGGGGAAGGAAACCTGTGTATGACAAGTTGTTTTAACAAACGTTTATTAACATGACCACATAAAACTTGCCAAAGAATTCCACTCCCTCCCCCCCCCCCAACCCCCTGACATCTGCATTGCTGGAGCGCGTAAAAATTTTCAGCTGCAAATGTAGAGAGTTGTTGGTTTCTGTTTATGTATTTTTAGCAAATCTGCACGTCTTCGGCTGTAGAACGCAAAAAATGTGTTTTGCGGCTTGCTTGACATCACTAACCTTGCCAACAAAATTCTTAAGATCAATATACTGGTTATTCCCCGGAATTTCAGGCAGTATTCCCAGCTGAAGATTTTGGATATTCTATTCACCTGTTGAAAATTAGTCCTAGAATCGACTTTGACGTTCATACCATGGTCGAAACCAAACTCGACATTGTTTTATTTTATCAGTGAACGGTACTCGGCATATGTTAGGAACTCAAGCCATATAGGCAAGTGTAGATAACTGGCCAATTTTTTATATATAGTAACCAATTTATGGGGATTACACTAATACTTTGAGCTATGAGTCATTAGGGATTCTAACTTTTGAGTCTAATAATTGAAAACGTGACCGCTCAAATGAAAGGAACTGAACAACACTTTTCTGTAGTGGGGTTTATTATACTGTAATAGATGGTGCTAAGTTTTTGCGTCCGCAAATAAAGTGGGATGATTGAAGTCATAGCAAATGTGCAGTGTTTATCGGTTTTAGCCAGGGTAGGTTTTTCAATTGTTTTCAAGTGGAAGATGTAGAAACTTTGTCAGCGCCCAAATGTCCACTTCAGTGGCTTTCTAACAAGGTAAATCAGATATAGTAAGAACAATGGTGATTGGTATCAGTCGTAAATAAAGTTTGCATGACTTGTTCGGCTCTGTTGACCTCAGCATTCCTGCTGTTTGTTGTTCTTTATGGCTTTACATACACGGTTTGAATCCAAGAGGAGATTAGGATCGTGTCCGGTTTGGATTTTGGACCAATCAGTATTAATTGTAATTTTGCCTATAAAACCAAAAGCAAATAACGCAACAAACCAATTAGGACCATTAGGGGTCGGGACTCAAGGCAAAAACATGTATCCAACCGGTGCTAACGGCGGGAATACATACAGCCTGTGGCAAGAGCGGGAAAACATGCCGCGTGGTGACAAGCGCGGGAAGCTATCAGACAGGCTGCTTTCGGACTAAAGGTTGATTTCCACTGTTGCGTAAATTTTACGTGCGTACGGGAGTGAATTTAACTGGCTTTACGTGCGTAAATAAAATTAGAGACGATGTATGAACGGCTTACGTAAACGTAAAAAGTTTTCGCGTTTACGTAAGCCCTTCATACATGGCGTGCGTCGCAGACGTAATTCGTCTCTAATTTTATTTACGCACGTAACGCCAGTTGAATTCACGCCTGTACGCATGTAAAATTTACGCAGCAGTGGAAATCAACCTTAACACTGAATCCGTCCGGGATGGGTTTGGCTGTCCTCCTCAGATTGGTTGTAAAAGCAATGTGTTTGGTCCACGTTAAACCACGTGGAACGAAAAGTTTGAGCCAGCCACAGAGCTCCGCTCAAACGTAGAACTAAAGCAAACACATCCAGAAGCGCTTTTCGGTCTGAATTTCGAAAATATTTCCTTGTTTACTTGATTTTCTCGGGTTAACTGTACCCGAGGAAAGAAAATTATCTGTTCCATTTGACTTCGCTTTCTTCGGAATTTTCGTTCTTATGGAAAGTATCCATAATTACGATACTACTAATTTCATTATAAATTCGTGATGATTAGATAGGATGATCCACTGTTTTCTCTTGTTGATGGGCATGGTCACGACCACGTCGAAATACGAGACTCGTTATTAATAAGTGATAACAAGGCGCTGATTTAAGAGAAAACCGTTTGTCAACAGGAAGATGTGCCATATAAAACGACTTATTACGGCCCGTCCTCATTTTCATTATATTTTTTGTTGGTGTTATTTCAAGCAGTGATGACTATACCAAACGACGAAACTCGTAGTTAATGAGCAATAATGAGATGACAGGTTTACAAGAAAATTGAGCCAAGAAACGCAGTATAACTAGAGCTAAGGCGATAGCCCACTGCAACATCTCACAACATTTTCAATCATGCATGTGGTGAAAGCCTGAATACAGTGTATTCAGTTTTCAAACCCAGCTGGCCTACAAGTGTTGCAAATTTCAAATCCCGGGTGGGGGGGGGGGGGGGGGGCTACTCAATAAAGTTTTATACGGGGAGGCTCCGCCTGGAGATTCAAACCCTTGCCTTTTAATATACTAATTTTTACCAAAATGGCACCCCTTCCTTATACCTAGAGCAAAATTGCACCCCTTTCTTATACCTCAAGGATAAGCCAAAACAATAGAATTCCCTATAATCGCCACGTTTTGCCCGGGTTTCAGTCGTTCTGATTCAGTTGCGTAGTCATTTCCGCCAAAATGTGGCACCCTTTGATATACTTCGCTTTAACCGCCATTTCTTCCACTTCGCATCTGATTTTGTCACCCTTTCTTACATTAAAATGGCAATTTTCCCTACCCCTTAATATACTGCGAGCTTAAAAAAGGCACCCCTTTCGGGCGGAGCCTCCCCATATAGTCCACTATGGGGAGTACCCCCCTTGGGTTTCAAATCTGCCACATGTGTGGGTCCAGTTTGAAAAAATTCCTTGTATGACAGTAAGAATATTTTGATTACTATTGAGTTTCGTGCTTTACTTGACAGAGTGAACACAGTCGTTTTAAAAAGCGTGTGCTACTGCGCATGCTATGAAGTATTGTTTTCTCTTCCCTCTCCGAAGTTCTATATGCGCTTTTTGGAAATGGAAATGTTTCATGATAGAAGCCGAAGATATTTTTCTTTATTTGGTTCGGAGTGCTTGAAGAAGGAAGGAAGGAAAGAAGCAAGCATCGGAGCTGTTGTACCGCTAGCTGCTGATAGACAAATAAAACCTGCCTTGTTTAGGTAACCACCCTTGATAGAGAACGTTGTCTTGACAACGGTTGCATGTTTTACACTCTGAGGTACTTGCGGCGATAGATTTACAGATTTTGACTGACTTTTTTGTTCCATGTATAGGCGAATCACAATGCATTTTTATTTTGTTGTTTGGTATTTCCTTCGATATGAGCCACTACAAAAACAAAGTGAGTAATCCTATGATTTATTAAGGTAATTCAAGCAAACATTTAATCAGATTTCCTTAAATGGTGCCCTAAAGTAAGAAAGTCCTTCCGGTTGTAACTATAATTGACTGAGACTAAAATTTTAAACTTAATACTGTACGAGTAAGTAATTTAAAACATTAGAACAATTGAGGATTACATAAAATATGTCTGCCTAGAGCCATATGTGTTTTTTTGCAGGGAGGTAAATCGGTAAGCACCTAGGCTTACCAACCTCTGTTTGTGTGGTGGTTGCGCTTTCAAATTGCCTCCGATCGTTTATCAAATCAGCCTATCTAAAGGCGATGTTCAGATCTTTTAAAACTTGTTAAATACATTGTAAATGTTATAAATGCCAGCGAGATGTTGCCCTTTTTTTTGATTAAGGCTTCAGTGTAGGAGCAAATGTTACCGCAAAACCACGACTACAAACAAGAGAGGATGCAACAAATCAGTGAGAGTTGCCGGATCTGTGACAAAGATCTGGATCAGTAGAAAAAACTCCCGACTGAACAAAAGTAAGAACAACACAGCAAACTGATCCTCTCGGCGGAGAAAAAAACAGAGTCAAGAAGAACAAAATAAACTAAAAAAAAAACATTTTTTGTTTACGATATTTCGGTTTGAAACAAACCTTTTGGTACGTGTCAGAAAAAAAACGATAAGGTGAATTTACGTCGCTGAAGGGACAGGTGGGAGGGCAACATAATTTACAGGCAGGCACAACTTGCTGGAAAAGTTTCACTTGGAGTGTTGATTGTGAAGGCGCAGTAGCGTAGTGATCATCACGTAGGACATGGAAAACCTAGTATAGGACATTTCATCGCGAGATCGAAGGGTCGGTAGTTCGAGGCTTGGTCTCTGCATTGTATTGTGTTGTTTCCTAACACAAGAAACTCGCTTTACTTCACATTGTCTCTCTACCCAGTGTATAAGGTCGGGGTCCTAGCAACAACAACAACAATAGCTTTATTTGCATGACTATAAGTTATTACAGTATTGCAAAAGCGTACAACTCAAGATAAAGAACTTATAATGTAATTAGGAGATAAGAATTAAGTTACATCAGTCTGAATTGATAATAAATTATTGCGTAAATTTAAACATGATAGAATGAATCTCAGCAATTGAGTGTTCACAAAATAATTATCAGAATTCATTAATTCTTTTGTAGCTTCTAATGTAGACAATCGTTTTATATATGGTAGGTGATCCCCTGGGGGTGATACTCTAGTTTCCTGTAAAACCTGTCTCTAAAAATTGAGTATTTAGGACAGCGAAAAAGTAAGTGAATTTCATCCTCAATTTGATTGGATCCGCAAGTAGGGCAAAGTCTATTAACTCTCGGGATTTGACTGTATCTACCAGTTTCAATCATTAGTTTGTGATTACCTATTCTGAATTTCACTACTTCTTTCCTTTCATTTAACTTGCTTGTAAGTTCTAGATAACAAGAAGGTGTGTATTCGGTTTTAAAAGCGTTATAAAATTCTAGTTTCTTTGAGTGTTGGATAGTATGTTGCCAGTGTAGGATATAATTGTGTTGCATCAGGCTTATATAGTGTTTGATCTTAGATTTGGTTAAGACATTGGGGTACTGGGGTTGACCCTGTGACTAGCATTCCATCCAGGGGGAGTAGTGATGCTCTTGGTCACTTTATACTGGGTATCCTGTGATGGACTAGCATCCCATCCAGGGTGGAGTAGTGATGCTGTTGGTTGCTTTATGCTGGGGACCCTGTGATGGACTATCATGCCATCAAGGGGTAGTAATACCCCTAGTCACTTTATGCTGGGTATCCTGTGATGTACTAGCATCCCATCCAGGGGGGAGTAGTGATGCTCCTAGTCGCTTCATGCTACGAAAGCCGGAGTTAAAATACGAGCCTTATGCACCGCCCTATGGCTCGTTCAATCCAGTCAAGTTGTCACAAGGCTTAACCTTACCTCCAGGGACTTGAGGTCATTAGGCTTTTCCGGCAGGGTGTGAGGGGCATGTTAATGTTATTTTTGTCTTCTTGGAATATTTTACAGTGCAATGCCTTAAAGCTGGAACCACTTTTTACTAATTCAAAAAGTCGTGTTCGACTATCTAATCAGAATTCCAGGATAGTACCTACACGTTCAAGCATCTGCTTGCGTTTGCTACTGCAATGCTCTTTCAGGCTTTCTTTAAATCTTTAAACCGCAGTTCAAATATATTATTAAAACAATAGAGTTCTTCTGTCGAAGGCACTACCGTGTGATAGGGATCGTTCATTTTTTATGAGGTAGGGGGGGCTGGTGTGATTTGATGGGTAGTACCTGTAGAATATAATGACCCCCCTCTACGTTAGAAATTTTTTACCTGGCCCCCCCTTGTAGTCCTAAATATTTGAGATGACCCCCCCCCAAAAAGTGAAAACAAGAAAAAGTGATAAAGTAAATCTAAAACTTATGAAGCTTAAATTAAACAGTCAATCAGTTAACACTCAAGTCCTGCAGAAGTAAATGCTTATTCTGAAGTACATAAACAGACAATTCATGCCGGTTGAAAGCATTATTTTGGACACTGTTATTAGCTGTTTAAGAATCAGATCAGCAGAGGCCAAAAAAGAGTTGACATTCCCTTGGCTGTATTTTGTAATGAAACAGTTGGTGGAGTAGAGTTGCCGTTGGGTGTATAATAAAGTAGGGGGGTCCGGGGGCATTCTCCCCCGGGAAAATTTGAATTTTCAGAACCTTAGAAACGCTATTTTTGGCCTTCTGGCACTGATGTTTGCATTATTAGAGATGCTGTCACTAATAAACTTAAAGGCATTTTTTTGGTGACCCCCCCTTTACACACCATATTTTTTCGGCTGGCCCCCCCTTTGAAGCCAAATTTTTTCACATGGCCCCCCCTCAAATCCCACCAGCCCCCCCTACCTCATAAAAAATGAACGGTCCCATAGGTTACCCGAGGAAATTTGATGTTCACAACGAAGTGAGGTTTGAACATCAAATTTCCGAGGGAATGTATCACACACAGGGCCTGAGATAGCAGAACTCTATTAATATTATTGTACAACGCTAAATTTTGAGCGAAAATTGCCAAGAACGGGCATTATGCGCTGATAGGCACCCGCTGAAGAGAGACACTATCGCGTCATGTGATCGATTCCAACCAATGGAAAGAACGCCAAAATTTAGCGTTGTACATGTACTTTAAATTCATATATTTCACTTCACCCTCCACGGGTATATATATTGCAGCTCAATTTTATCCTTGGTTCAATTTTTATTTTCTTTTGTTTCATATTCATTATCTTGTATTAACACAAAAAAGAACAAAGGAAAATTGAACCAAGGATAAAACTGAACTACAACATAAATTACGAACTCACATGCTGAGTTGGTTTGATCGGCCTCAGCTGGTCAGAGCGCTTCAAAGCCGATCGCAGGGCAGGAGCCAATTGACCCTGCGCAGGGTCACACGTATGGTCTGCGTTCGAAACCCGGCAGGTATAAAGTTTTTCAGGTTTTTTCACAGCCTGCTTAAGTTGCGTTCACATCCTTCCTTGCTCTTTCTTTAGCTTCCGGGACGGCCATCTCCAATTTGTGATTGGATATTCAGTAATACGAAAATATGAGCGAATTTAAAATAAGAAGTGGTCACATGATCAGAATTGCTCTTCCCGCAGTAATTGAAGAATAGAAAATATCGAAAAACGAACATTACCGCTGGAAAGTGGCACTCTAGCTTCTATTTGCATGGCCATGCATTTGTGAGGGGGACAGGGGGGCGGTAGACCGGGAGAAAAGGGGGCGGGAGGAGTACGGGAGGCGGGAGAAGAGGGGGTGGGAAGCGCGAAATATCGAAAAAATGCAAAGAGGCGGGAACAGTAAACTTTGCATGGACCACCGTAACAAAATAAAAGTACCAGATCCTGTAGTAAAGGATCTAACCAGCAAAAAATTAAGAACCAAGTACGATAAAAAGCAATGCTGATTCAACGGTAGGAAAACTGTATATTTACCAATATTTCAAAAGGCACAGCCTTTCTTCTTCAGGGTCTTACAGAGAAAGAAAGAAAGAAAGAAAGGCTGTGCCTTTTGAAATATTAGTACTGATATACAGTTTCCCTACCGTTGAATCAGCATTGCTTTTTTATCGAAAGAGGCGGGAGCCAACAAATATAAGGCGGGAACCGGGTTTTAGCAACAGACATAAACTGTTGCTGACCCACTGAGTGATTTGGCTGAATGTCATGGAGTGAGGTACCGAGTGCATTATCTAAGGTCTGAATGGGGTAAACTGTTACAAAAGTAGGTAACAAATAAGTTGTTCTGCAATGGACGGCTTTTTATTTACAAAACGTAAATTAAATGACATCCCAAAAAGTTTAATCACGCAGTCTCTCATAGTCATCCTATTTTCGCGGGTTTGATCTCTGTAATAGCTGAACACTTCCACCTTGCTGTCAACACAGTGAGTTGCTCATCTTCTTCCGTATCACCCTCCTGGATCCTCTCTTCCAACACGTACTCTCCATGCTGTTCACAGCCGATATCATATCGATATTTACCCGGTCCTTGAAGGTTATCATCCACAAAGTTGCCAACGTATCTGTGATTAGAGTGAACCAGCTCTCCCGCTCCGTCACGCTTGCCATGTACCCATGATCCCGTGTACTTGGTCCCAGTCGCCGAGTAGGTGTACACCCCCTGGCCGTGCCGCTGGTGCTCGTACCAGTCCCCTTCATAAGTGTCCCCGTTTACATAGTAGTAAATTCCGTGGCCATTTCTGCGGTCTTCAACCCAGCCACCCTCGTACCGCGAGCCGTCTGGGTACCAAAACGTGCCCTGACCATGTTTCTTGCCCTTGACGTACTCGCCGACGTATTTGGAGCCGTTTTTGAAGCGATAAGTGCCGTTACCGTGTCGCTTGCCGTGTTCGTACTGCCCCTCGTAGGTGTCCCCGTTTGGGAGCGTTGCTTTGCCGTATCCGTGGCGCTCTTCATTTTCGTTTCGTTCACCTTCGTACTCCTGCAGAAACGAAAAAACAAAATGGAATGATCAGTCTTTCCATCCAGGCCTAACGAGCCGAGGAGTTGACAAGGCTTCTAACCTCTCAGCTAGCAGTCCCTTTCTGGATAGTCGAGAGGGCGAGCGAAATAGCTGAGAGCGCGAGCCTTTACAGCGCTGGGACACGTTCGCTCCAGGTTTCGGCTTTTTCGCGCGGCCCTACTTGCGCCCTCTCGACTACCCAGAAAGGGACTGCTAGCAGTCTATCTAACCTTCGTCTTGGTTGCTAGGAGATTTAACGCTCATGAGCCAGTTCTCGCTGACTATCGTGTGCAGTCTAGTTTAAATCTGCTAGAATTTTCGTTAGAATCAACGATAGTTCAAATGTTTACTCTCTCTCACGCGCTGTCAGTGACTCATGCTCGCTCTGAAAAAATTAATTACTCTTTCGTCAACTCTCGTTAACATCGTTCACAGATCAGTTCAGGAGCGGCGCAAACATTATATGCGCATTGAAGCCAGCAATCGGGGAACTATGTGAAAGAGAAATGAACGGAAGAATCGCTATCAAAAGCGTATCAAAAGGGAAAAAAGGGGGAATGAGAAAAATTTTATGCCGGTATGTTGCACTTTTGGCTTTCTTTTTATGGCCGGGACGGTAGAAATTCTTACAAAGGTCTAAAAACGTAACCTTTTGCGGATTGCTCCTTGTGTTGGAAAATCTTAGAAATGAATTTATTTAATGCAAATTCATGATTTTGACGAAGGCCGGATCAGGAAACGGAGTATAAACATAAGTGGAATCGACTTTTATAACTTCTTTCGGTGGATCCAGTTGTGTTTTAAGATCTCTGAGCACTGGTGATAGAGGATGACGGTCTCACACTGCAAATATTTCTGTATTTGCCTCCGTTGAATTTGCAGTGAAAATTATAGGAGAAATTTAATTATTTTAAACGGTCGGGTTGTTTCGTCGAATCTTTAGTTGACTCGCTTGCCTAGTGAATGGCGTAGGCTTATCATATACATCCATCGACCTCGAGTTTTTTTGAAATGAAAATTAAAAATCCCCATTACTAGAACTGAATTGTGTGACACAAACGATGTATATAACTAAGAAGTGATTTTATGGGTCACCAAACAATCAATTTGTCAAGCACTCACTATTTCGAGCTGGCGTTTACACCGGTGTCCTAGCCGATTTTGTCCCCCCTGGATTTTGTCCCCCCGGACCAAATCCGCTAGCGGATATTGTCCCCCGGACAATATCCGCTAGCCGATATTGACCCCCGGGAGACAATATTCGCTAGCGGATTTTGTCCCCCCTTCGCGAATTTTGTCCCCCCGTCAAAAGTGATCATACTTCGCTATCGTACTCCTGGAGTCGTAAACGAATAAAAGAAAAGACGATTAAATGTGAATACGAATATTTCATGAACATTGAAAAGACGAAATAGACAAGGTAAGTCTCGGTGTTTACCAAACACCGCATTGGAAAAGCTATGTTTTTCTCAACACGGCCCGAAGCAACGTTTTCCAATCGAAAATCAAGTGTCATTTTTGTTGATCCTAGGCTAAAGTGCAGAACCAAATTTACAATTGCTTTTTTTTGTTAGTTTGTTGTATACGTCTGAAATTAAATAAATCAACTTTGTTTTACGAGGGTTGCACATAACTTTCGACTAATAAACAATGTTCGGCTAACAAGTCCCAGTGTCAAGTTTGTTTATTAGAATAAATGTTCGGTTGAGTGAATTTACAAAAACCTGAAAAGATACAGGACAATAAGATTACTGGACTCTAATTAATTTTTCGCTTGCGTTGCTTAAGACTGAGAGAGTAATTTTTGAAAAAATCATTTTAGAGCGATTATTAAAGCCGCAACTCAAACAAGCTTAAGATTAACGTTTTCGATTCATTGCTAACAGGAACCGTAGTTAGACGCTGTGTTTAGTCAGGTCTTTTGTTTACGACAAGCTTTGCAATGAATTATAGTAAATTTCTGAAATAACTTAGAGACCAGCATAGAACGCAAAATTGCATCGCTATTATAAGAAGTGACTATATTTACTATAATAAATATGGCAGAATTATAACACGTTTTGTGTTGTCATTCGAGGGAACGTTGCAAAAAAGTTTGCAAATGGAAAGTTTACTGAGTAAGAGGGAAACAAAGCTTAAATAACAATTGTTGAGGGGGGGACAAATTCGGCGAAGGGGGGACAATATCGGCTAGCGGATATTGTCCGGGGGGACAATATCCGCTAGCGGATTTGGTCCGGGGGGACAAAATCGGCGGGGGGACAAAATCCGCTGTGACACCGGCGGTGTTGAGGTGGAAACTTTGAACAAGGTTTTGCAGTTTCGGTTCAGTTTTTTCAGTGGTAAAGCCTGCATGTAGGCCGTTTCGCGAAGAGAAACACTCCACAAAAAAGAGATTTAAGTTTTCATATCACGATTGAAATAGAAACTGGCACATTCACGCCTATACTATAATATTTGTTAAATTGCTTCGCAATCTTTGGAGCACAGAAACTGGATAAAAAGCTGTTTTAGCTTACCCCAAGGTTAATTCCTTCGTCTTCTTCAAAGTCTTCAGATCCTATATCCGACATTTCGAAGTTGTGAAGTCTGCAGTGTTAAAGCAAAAAGCAATAACCTTGCACGATAAAAGCTCGGCAAATATTATCTCAATTTGTGTTTGCAGCGGCTCTTTAGTTTGCGTTGCCTAAGCAACTGATCCGCGTAGTTGAATTTGAAAGTAAAATGAAATGTTTTATTATTTAAATGAGGTGGCCAAGTTCTTTTTGCGTGATTGTAATTTGCTGAAAATCTTAAGGGCACAATATCCCCGCTGATTAATCGTGTTTTCTTAAAAATGACCGGCTAGGAACTTGTTGTAAGCTTGCACAGTATTATGTTACTTGAAATAGAAAGAAAAAATCACCAAGAGATGAAACCAAGAAAATACGAATTTGAAAGACAAAATAACCGGCTTTAAAATGACATTGGCAATGATCTTTGGACCAGTCCTGTCATGCAATCAAATCAGTAGCGAATTCATCCACTACAATCCTGCACTTTATCCTGAAGTACTTGTTCCGGGTTTGTTCTGCGGCATCTTTTGTCCAATATTTGATGGCATATACAGTAGATAAGCAAAATTTCGATATTTTGGCGGGGACGAGGTTTCCTGTTAACAACTGTGAAACCCAGCCAGTACCCACCGTCAGTGACATAAAAATTTGATCGTATTCACGGCGTGGTCAGAATATCAGGGGTTTCAGGAAATGACCGCAAGGACGTTTGTTCAAAAAGAAAGAGTGGTTGTAATAAAAAGGTGATCGGATCAGTATTAACTTGGTAGGAAAGACCACGTTCAACTATATAGTAATTTGGAAAGTCAGTCTCACTAAAAGGATTCCCTGCATAAGAGATTTCAGTTTTTTAGACCCAGGGTAAAGCGTGTGACGCTGAGACGCTTGTACTGACGCCACGCGTGAAACCACCTGTTAAAACACATACGCTCCTCGCGTGGATCATTGAACGAGATACGCGCGTTGGTGGGAATACTAGAAGGGCCTTTCCTTCTTAGCATACATTGTGCGAACTAAACGTAAGAAATTAATCTAGTGAACGGGGCCTCACACTACAAAACTTATTGAGCTATCTTGGACAAATTGAAACCTCGACTGATTAAAGCTAATGGTAAAATATGTTATAACGAGACGGGAACCCGCGGAGAGAGGAACCAAATCACGTGACTCCGGATTTCGCGCTCGTTCCGGACTAACCAGGGATATGGGAGCTCCTCAGAAGGGGACGCGGGGAGGAGGGTAATACGACCCCCCTAAAAACGACTGCGTGGGAGGCTATGAGCCCTTTGGAAATACTGATAGCTTTCCATTTGTCAAAAAACTGATTGTTCCGGTGGGAATAAATTAAATGAAAAGGTCATTTTCACTGGAATTTTTTGGAAAAAGAACAATCCCTCTTTTCTCGTTTTTACCTGAAAATTGTCATCGGCTCAAATGGAAAGTGCTCACTCCTTGCATCTGATGCGGTCTGTGCAAGCCTTGTTCAACTACCGCACCGTTGTGGAACTCCTTATTTCTATAGACCGGAAACACGTTCTTTTTCTATGGGGGGCGGGGGGGGGGGGGGATAATGTTCTCTGCTAATTGAGTTGAAATTTGGAGACATCCGAAATTGAAAAATTCTTGCCTGCTTTATTTGAGAGAAAGCCTTTCCATTTCGTTGAGAGCAACAACGTTTGGGGCTCCATCCTTTTTAAGCCCAGGCAATGTAAAAAATTGTTGAATTTTGTTTACGAGACCATATTCCATTTCTTGGGGTATAATTTTGTCGTATGCGCCCCAGACATCTGAGCTGTACAGCAGCATAAGAAGAAAAAGAGCATCAAAAAGTTTATTTCACATAAATAGATCGCGAGTTCATACATGAAGTCTAGACAACTCTTATCTGCAAATATTGAGCAGTTGAGCTTCTAGTTTTTTTTCTGTATGCTTCACTTTTTGGAATATATTTTTGGAAATTGAGAAATTGCCAAGTGAATTCTGCTGCATTGATATGCACATCAGTGGGTAAAAAAACGTTTTCCCGTGTATGTTGATTTATGGTTCTTTTTTCGGAAAATCAAGGTTTTAGTTCACTCAGATAAGTAATTAGGTACCATTTCTCGAAATTAAATCTATCTGTAAAGACCAGCCACACTCGTAGACATTAACACCAAAGATCAAAGCAAGCAATTAGGAGATGATCGGCTCAGTGAACAGACCTTTGTACTCCTTTTTCAGAAAATGATCGTCAAGTCTCGTTGTTTGATCTAAAGGATTTTTGTGCTTTTGACTTGGCATAAGTATCATTCCAGAACTGTGATATGACTTCCTGATCTTTTTTTCTTCTTCACATTGGCCAGTTGCCGGAGCCACTGGTTTATAAGGAATTCTTTGCCGCTAAATCTAGGGCTTTCATCAATCAACCACTGCCACATTAACATCGTTTAGCAATTCAAGATTGAGACTTTCAAAATAAAAAATATATATTTTTGTTTTGTGTCGGGGGAATTGCAGGACCGTTAAGAATTTTATATATTTAGACTCTGGAGACCATTTAAAGAGTCTCGGAAGATTGAAACGGCTTTTGTCTATTGCATTATCCAAACGTGGAGGAATTAAAGGTTGTTAATTTTAATCCGACTTACTACATGACCTACGAAAGGAGAAGGTTAATTCGCCGTTGACGAACCACTAGATTTTGGATCTTTTCAATAACTCTTGGCTAACAATGGCATAATCCTCTGTACGAATTCCCTGCGTGGTTGCTATGAAAGGCTATTCCACAAGAGTCACCTTTTATAAAAAACGATTTGCATTGGTCCAACAGAAGTTTTCTTTATTCATTTAATGGTTGGTCAAAATTGTTCGGCTCTTCTTAAGGTGTATGAACAGAAAGAAGTGACATGGATGAAAAGTGAAGAGATCGCTTTTCATACCAGTACGGGCATTGATCAAAGTCTTCTACCAAGATGACAGAATCGTGTTTCTGATACTGTATCAATCTCATGTTCGACTGTTTGACAAGGTTTCAGGGTCATCATTAAGGGAGCAACAGAAACATAATAAAATGTCTTTTTCTGTCTAATAGAGGGTTTTGTCGAGTTCGCCGGCACTAAAAATAATGTCATTTGAAGTTTAGAGGAGTTGTCAACTAGAATTGCTCCAAAAGATGTGCCAAATTTGGCAGTGACAACTTGACACCTTACCACTTTTTGGGCTGATACAGGGAGGTTTGAAATTTTCTATTGTGTTTAACCTCCATACACACCCACTTGACACTTGATTTTATCTCACTAACTCAAACTGAATAATGTGATGCCCCGGAAAGGTACTAGTGGCCCACAGCAGAAGCTTAGTTAACACAAGATTTGTGTTTCACTAGATAATTCGAAAAGCAAACTGTTTTCTGTTAAGCAATCAATATGGAAATTCTTTGGCTGCGTAATGTTCGGATATATTGAAACCTTTCTGTGACTTCAAAATTATATCACATTACATGTAACTTTGGGTAGAATATGAACTTGTGCATGGACAGGACTACCAAATCACAAAAGGATAACAGCTCAAAATTGAGTAGTTCCCGGACGTGCCATTAGCTCTCACAAGCCACCACCTCCCGTAAACGACCACTTGGGCTTGACAGTTTGGGTGGTCGCTTGCGGGAGGTTCAACTTAACCCTTTCCCAGTCGGCTTAAAAAAACGCATTTTTTACCGTTAAAGCGGTTTTTTGAGTGCTTTGTCGCCAAATACCACTAAACTTTGCTACAAAAGAGTTTCTTACAATTAAGCTAGAACCAGTGTCTGTTGTAAATTGTACAATATTTTGCTTTAACGCATGCGCAAAGGCCAAAATTTGGACGTTTTTTCGCTGATTCATTTCCATTTTTTTCTTGCTTCTTTTGCTTTCCTTTTTCTCTCCCTTTCTGTTCTCTTTATCCTCTCTTGTCTACCCTTAAACCCCTTTCTATCCTGCTTATCAAAACAATCTAGTGTTGTCAGAAAATGATGACGTCACAAGTGGTTTAATGTCTACTACTCCAATCAGTCGAAAAAATACGACTCTGGCTGCGAAAGAGTTGATTTGGAAAATCATCGACGTATACAGAATTCATTTCCAAACATGGTTCTTCCAAAACCTTGGGCAATAATACTTCGGTAGATCTCGGAAAACACATCAAAAGCATAAAGTTTCAATTAACCTCAATTATTGAATTACGGCATGAACTGTAACGGGAAAATAAAGGAAAAATTGGTAACAAGTGTAAGCTTTAGTGTACTGACTGACTTAGAACTGCAGGAGGTGTTCTTAACGTTAAGGGGATGAGGTCGATTGTTTCAAAGGTAGTAGCCTGGCAGACTTGAGTTTGCACTAGTTCAACGGTTTTGCTAGAACGATTTATGCCATATCATCTGACGTGTATTTTTTTTTTTTGCCGTCCGGATATGCTGTTAAGTGAGGGCATTGGGTACTCTTTTTAATTAAGTATAGAGAGTAGATAACGATCTTTGTGACAGTATACTATGAGTTTTCAAAGCAGGAAGTTTGAATTTAATGGGCAGGAAGTTTGTCCCAGTTTTATGTTAACTGTAATTTGTTGGAGTCAATAAATATGGGAGAGTAATCTCGAGTTTGGATTTGTTCCCTTCCTTCGTGGGGTCTTCAGACGTACTCTTCATTTATTTGGAGAATATTTGGCTTTCAAGAGCAAGGACTATTATCTTGGAGTTGACGATTTGTCTTCACTGTCGTGTTCGAATACTAAATAGAAAGAAGAGTTACTACTTTTTCAAGGGTGGCTTTTATCCGTGACCTCATCAAACCAATTGACAGATTGCGGAACTGCACTGACGGCAATCAATGGCTTTTGTAAATATTGCTTCCCATATTCGCGTTGGTTTTAGTACCACATCTGTCATGACCGGAAGTTGCTTCACGGGGATTTAATTCCTATGCAAAATCTTGAAAGCTTATAATTTGTACTCCGCTCTTGCGGTTTTTTTTTCGACTTAGACAAGTGAATTGAGCAGAGAATTCATTGCACGAGGTGAAGATTGGCATAGTGTTTCTATAATTGTTCTTGTCCAAAACCGTGCTTCGTATAGTTAAGAGTGTCTCTCCTTCTTCTCCTTCTTAAACGTTAGCGTGGGGAATTCATGTATGTAGGCGGCGGTGGGGGGGGGGGGGGGGAGGGGTAGGGGAATTTGAACCATGCGTACTGAAGCCCCTAATTTCAGTTTGTCATGGAGCCCGAAGCTCGAAGCCTTTCCGAACTTGGAGCCCAGGCAATTTGCCTATATTGGCTAAACAGAGGTTAGAGTTAAGCGATGGAGCTCTTTTTATGACAATAAAATTTCCATCCCCACGGCACTACTAGAACGAGCGCGAAGTATTATCCTAAAGGAAAAATCCTTCCAATTTAATGGAAAAAACTATCTACAGACACACGGAACCGCCATGGGTACTAAAATGACAGTTACCTTTGCCAACATTTTCATGCCGAAAGTTGAAACGGACATCCTTAGCCAAAGCGCAATAAAACTGCTCGTTTGGAGACGTTTCATAGATGAAATTTTTTTCACTCTGGAACGTTAGCAGAGATGAAATAAATAAGTCCATTGAGCAAGGAAATTAACACCACCCTACATACAAATTTACGGATGAAAAACGACGTTCTTGGATACTAATGCATACAAAGGCGAGAGCAAAAAAGCCGCAGTACTTGATGTACGCACGCATTTCAAACCCACTGAAACATTTCAGTATACACATTTTTCCTCATGCCACCCACCCTGTGTCAAAAGAGGTTTCATTGAAGGGGAAGCTTTGAGACTATTGAAAACAAACTCTTCTAAGACATTGTTTGAAGAAATGATCAAAAACTTCAAAAAACAACTCCAAGAGAGTGGTTACCGAGAAAGCTTTATACAAAATACACTTTCAGAAGTAAACTAGACTTCTAGCAGTCCCTTTTTGGATAGTCGAGAAGGCGCGCGAAATAGCCGAGCGAAAAAACTGGAGCGAACGAGCAGAGGGGGGCTTCTCGTTTTTTTCTCCTCGCTTCAGTTTTTTCGCTCGGCTATTTCGCGCACCCTCTCGACTATCCAGAAAGGGACTGCTGGCAGTCTAGAAGTAAACTTTGAAGACAGAAAGCTAGCCCTCCAACAAAAACGCAGGGGAAATAAACGAATCTTGCCTTTAGTAACGCTATATCAACCATCAGTGCCCAATTTGAAACAGATCATCATGAACAAATGGCATTTGATTAATAAACGGCCCACGCATTGCGGGCATGCGGACGTCTAAAACTGATAAATAAATGTTTTGAATCGGTGTTTAGCCGACTGTTACCGCAATGTGCACATGAGTGGGATGTTACCAAAAGGAGGAACGGGGAAGGGGGAATGGGGAATGGGGAATGGGGAATGGGAAATAGTGGTCAGCGGTAATACCTAAAAAAGTAAGTTTGAGTCTGCGCAGTACGGCAAAGAGACGAGGACTGCACGTGGTGAGCGAAAGATTGAAGGTAAGAGTGCTTGTCTGTCAGTTTTTCCTGAGTTTTTGGAATTACTGAGTTTCTGTTCATGAAAACTAACCAAAAATATTGATTTGCAGGTAATGAGAGTGACAATAATGTTAAGGATCACGAGGGTATCGTTATCGACGGGTTGGTGTAAAAAGATTCGTATCACTTTGAGTAACAGTCTCTTCGAGTGTAACTTAAATGTTCTTTGTATTTTGATGTTTTAGGGACGAACCAGTGACAGAGGATGATTCTATCTTTGCAACTGGCGAAAATGAATCTTTGTTTAAGGTACGATAACGTAGAATACGGCTTGAAAATTTAAACCGAACGCTGCTTAACTGTTAGCACTTGCCATCGAATTTTGAATTGACTTGAATGGCGTTCATATTTGAGTTACAATCTAGATTCATTTATGGTTTAAAGAACGAACTGAGTGAAGTACGTTCTTAACTAACTTTAGGATTACTGAAGTCCCTCGCGAAGTGTACGAATCATCACCACATAATGGCATTATGCCAATCTTGACATTCATGTTCGCGTTAAGTTCAATTTCCTCATTTTCCGATATGAAAAAGTAATAAGTTTATTGCTCTTTCCAAAAATCAAACTACTTTTGTTTCATCTTGGTTGGTTATTTATTTGGTGCTTTCGGAAATTAAGCCCCTTTCCAATAAATGATGAACATGAAACGTGCCATACAAAGTTTTTGAAACAATAATACGCACCGATCAGTCACATCAACAAAAGCGAAACGTGACATAATCAGAACTTAAGACGATACCCTCGCACGCAATCTTACGCTCACAGAGCCAAGTGACCAGCAGTTTTATAATCAAACAACAAAAAATACGTCGGAAATCAAACCAGAAAATTGAGCAAACAAAAATAAAATAAGAAAACCATTATTTCATTTATTTATTATTAACATTTATAGTAAACATGAAGCAGAAACAGGCGAACGCAATATCGTACTCACACTGCGTAAGATCCTTAGCTTGTGCCAGCAGTTTCAGGAATCAAGAGAAACAGAACCCTCCAGCTTTTCAAGAATTCGTTGACCAGCAGTTTCGTTACCGATGGCACTAAGCCGCTGACCAAAAAGCCCGAGGTTTCTGAAAACCACACTCTTCCTTACACCTCCCCCCTGAATAAGCCTCCCCAACCCCAAGGAAACCGCTGCCCCGAGTTACTCTTGACTCAGGAACCCGTACCAAACTCAAAAAAACAGAGTCTGAAAGACGATGACAATATGCGGACGCATAGGTCCGTACTGCGACCGCACAAAAAACAACCATTACTCAACGAAATCTTTAAGGAACCGCCATTAATATCATATAAGAAAGGACGGTCCTTAAAAGATATACTTGTGAGAGCAAAGTTACGAGATCGGCTGAAACACGAGTTTGGGAGTCGTGTAGGCCTGTCACCCCCCTTTCACACATTTGTTTAAATACCACTTTCACCCCCCCCCCCCAAGTAACGCTCTCCTTATCTGAAAATGACCCCCCCAAAACAATCAAGATTTTGGAAATGACCCCCCAGCAAAATGGCCCACCCTCCCTCACAGGTAATTAATGACCAGCCCCTTACTACATGTATACACCCCTTACACTCTCGTAATAATTTTTTTCAGTTCTCAAGCAGGACAAGAACTATGTCTTTTGCTTGATTTCGTTGTTGAGTCAATCCGTAGAATTGACAACAACAACGAAATCATCAACGATCAACGGGATTATCCCTGTACCTTTTGACAGCTTTTGAGGGTCGTCGCGGCTTAAATGGAAATCTTGGCTCTCAAACGTCAATGTCAGTTACCCCACTGACCGCTAACATTTGTTTCCGCGAAATACGAAAAATCGCCAATCCGCAAAATAAACTCCTGCAAAAGTATCGTGCTACACGGTATCCCGCTCTTCGTAGCGAACAAGACATTGCATGACATTAGTGATCGCATGCTCCGATCGCGTGATCAGTGAACCTGGTACACACGCTCTTAGCCCGTGATCTATGACTCCGAGCACATGCTCTTTTTACATAGTTATGTAATCGATCTGTGGGCGCAAGGCGCGAAAAAATACTATTTTAGGTGGAAAAATGTACTGCTACACAGTGGCCACAACAAGTCAAAGATCAAACGGGGTTGAAAACTTAAATGTGAGTTTTCCCTCTCGGTGCGAATCGTTCTACGTTTCCCGCTAATGTTTTCATTTTTAAGGACCATAATTTCATCAGTCTTAATTTGCAAGTGCGACTGAATTTAATCTAAGATTACAATATTAGATTATCTACCTTTCCGACCACACTGATAGCCCTTATACATGCAGATTACACGTGCACTGTTTTTGTACCGGGCCTTAAGTTATTACAAAAGAGGTGAGCATACTGAGTACAACAAGCACTAAAAATCGCAACGCAAGCTGCTCCTGGTTTTCAGATTAAATAGTGACCCGAGCCAAGTGCACACAAAAAAGCGCATAACCCAAACCTTTACCCTTTTTCTAGTCAACGCGAAGATGTCTCCTATTTCCTTTGGAGGAAATACCGCTATAGGAGACGTCTGCACCCCGGTTTAATATCCTTGTCATCTTTGTCAGCTTTTGGTGCCCCGCCTCCATCTCTGAAACATGTCCACTTATTTGATGTTTCTGGACTGGAATTTAAGATTACCTTAGTTAGATTTACAAGAATTCAGCCTTTAATACCTTAGCAAAACAGAATTGCATTTTCACGCCTATTTGCCACTGATTTGCGGTCTTAAGGATGCTCATGCATTAATATTCTTTTGTGTCACTTGATAATCCTGAAGCTGAAGGGTCGAGCAACTAAGCAAATATCGTGTTTCATTTCTTCGTTACGTCATATCAGTTGATTGCAGCTTCCATTCGGTTAGCACGCCATCTGCGAGCCGGGCAAAGTACAAAATGTATCGACTAGTTTTACATCTTTTTCTTCTTCTTTGTTTTCCTGTCGAAATCACCTGGTCGACCACGGGTAAGTACTTTAATTAATAACGTTGTTTTGTGGAACATTTGTCACCTTTTGTCACTGTTCCGGACAGCATCGCGCCTCTCAAATGGGTTGGCTGTGAACTTCGGTTTCGTCTCGTGCTTGAAAACAAATGGACGATTTCTTATACTAAGTAATCGTTTTCTATGGGAAATAAGTATAAAAAAATGTAAATTCATGCTAACCGACGATCACTTTCGGTAAAACAACATGTGTTAGTTGATGATTGAGGCTATGGAGGTGTTCCACGATAGCGATGGCCCGAGATCAAGATCTATAATCCCACATAAAGTGGAGCCGATTTTCCTCAGGATTTTCTAGTCCTGACAAAATGTATCCTTTCTGCCTGTTCATGATCACGGCAAATCTTCGTTTCAGTCCCTGAGATCGACGTTAAATCGATGGCGATCGTCACGGCTTCGATTTCCGCGGAACTGACCGTGCTACAGTTAATGATATTATTTCCTGCCCACTTCAACATGTGATGGCTGTGCACGTTATAATTGAAAGTATAATATTTTGGTCATTGTAAGGAAATGAGTTCATGTTAGTAACTCGGCCCCCGATTGTATTTAGCATGAAGTTGTATCTTCGTTGTACCGTGGAGTCCCCCGCTTTCTCGCACCCCGGTGATCTCGAATCCCCCGCTACCTCGTGAAAACCGTTTCCCGTGGATGATATTGCGCAGCAATCTACGGACTGGTTAACTCGGACTCCCGCTTTGTCGAACATTTCTTGGTTTCCCTTCCATGTTCGAGATAGCGCATCATAGCGGATGCTCATTTTCATAACAAATATTCACAACCTTTGACACTGTCGCGATGCCATGTGCGCACCCTGCAAATTTTCACGAACGTATTTATCTTGCTAAGATTATTTTCAATACACCAGTTTTCGTCGTTCCTAATCACAACCGTAAAGTATTTACTGCTTCAAAAGCCATTTTTTCTCTAGGGTTAAGATTTTAACTGTGTGAAATAACATTTTTCCATAGCTACAGCCAAGAAATACCGCACTTTCTGTGCTAGGCTTGACCCAGACTGCGGAAATGCTTCTTTGTCTTCTTTTTGGCTGCGTATTATTATTATACCGTTCGGTGTAATAATCCTGTTTTGAAAGTAAATTTAAAGTGCGGTATCGATCGTAGTTCTGACACTGGTTATATCTGCAATTTTATAGTCGCTTTAATACATTCGCCAGCAGGCAAAACATGTTGTTTTCCTATTCGATCGCGCGGCGCGGATTTTTTTCACGGGTTGCGCGCGGGACATGACGTTTCAGACGTTTAAGGGTTGCACGAATGGATATTTCTCACGCAACAGTTATTTCCTTGCTATGAACTTATTTTACTGGAAACGGTTTTATCCATTACGCATTATTATGAACTCATAAATGTAAAGATGATCCTCGCAGTTATTAACGCAACTTATGCAGTTGCGAAAAGAAAGCCTGAAAAAATCAGGCTTGCCTGATTTTTTCAGGCTTTCTTTTCGCAACTGCATAAGTTGCGTTAATAACTGCGAGGATCATCTTTACATTTATTTCTTCATTCCGCAGTTCAAATATATGAATATCATATATTCATAATTTCATTATGAACTCAGTTACGCAAGCAGTTGCAAAGGTCATACATGACACCAAAAACTATTTGCCTCAAGGAGACTGCTGTCATTTCAAATTACATACTAAGAAGATCATTAAATCGAGACATAAATGGACTGGCGGTTCAGTTACATAGCAACCGGTTATACTTCTGTCGTTCCATCGTCATTTTATTCCATTTCTACTTAATTCTAAGCCCTGGATTCTAAACGTTTACTAGATCGCCAGAAAACAAAACGACAGCAAATACTAGGGAGCATGGAAGAGATTAAACTGACTAGAAACTAAGCTGTATTAAAATAGACTTCCTGTTATCTCGTAAGATCGCCAAGCGAGCTGACACGAATACCACGAGCATGGGAAATTAGCGAATGCGAGTTTATTTTGTCGCTATTCGTGCCTGAGCCCCCTCTTTCGCTTTCGATTTCTACAGGAGCCCGTGACCTGTTTTATTTTACCAGGCGGCAGCAACAATAACCTTTGAAGCAATAACAAATCATTAATTAATTAATTAATTGACTAAATTGCTGTTGATTGTTATGATTTTGTAGATGCATTAATGAGGATCTGTGTAAGGTTCACTGACTACTTCCAAGTGCTAAGTTTAACTAATTGGCATTTGTATCAGATTTAACTGACAACCAACATCACGCTCAGAAGACCTTGATATTCTTAGCTTTCGTGTGAATTATCGATTAAAATTTAAGGCTTTGTTTTTGTTTGTTTGATAGTCTTCGATAACAATATAAAGCAGTTGTTACATGAATCTCTAATTACGGAAGCTGTGTATGCCGTCAAAAGGAATAATTTCTTATCTGTATAAAAAGAGCAATAAACAGTTGTAAGATTTTATCGACTCGTTCAGATGTAGCCAACAAATCTTCACACCTTATGGGCTAAACGTAGCGGTTGATTGTTCTTTTAAATGTTTTCTGGGACGTCGCTGTAACGTACCCTGTCTAAGACATTTAACCCAACATCATACTCTCTTTACGGCTAGATTGGACCAGTCAGAGGCTGTTTCTTGTTTCAATATGCTGTACATTGGCAAACTGGTAAAAATTCTCCTTTTGGCGAGGTTTCCGTAAATTAACGAATACACAAGGTCGTGTATTGATATCCTGTTTAAGAGAGAAATGGTGAAATCGATACCCTGTTCAAGACAAAACCATCGCAAAACCATTACCCTATCGGGCCGCACCTTCCCGTTAAGGTCATACAAGGGAGTACTCCCCGGGGATACCAGGGGTTGCATAAAACCTAACGCAGGGCATAACTAATAACGTCAGGCGTTAAAATAGAGCCCTGACTGGAGTGAACGTCTGACGTTAGAAGTTACACCGGACGTTAACCTTTATGCAACTCGCCCCAGAACTTCTTTAGAAGTATTTTTTTGAATAGTATTCAATGATGTTTGAAAAACGTCCAAAAATGAAGGACAATTTCGTAATGTTCTTTCAATTTCCATCTTCCCTTGTCCATTTACTTCAATCAGCCCTTAAAGCACTTAGATCCGGCGGTTTTAACTGCAAACTCCTATTGCTTCCTTCCTTCCTCTTACTTCCTATTGCGAGAGGGGTGGGGGGGGGGGGGCTGGGGCCGGGGAACTCTGCGATGGTTTAGCATTCCATGCATAGGGAGTTGTGGCTCAGCTGGTTGCTTCATGCTGCAGAAAGTGGAGAATTCAGAGGGTATCAGTTTAGTAGTTTAGCCTTGTGGACAGCCAGGGAACAATGACAGACGGGTGAGGGTGAATGTCTCCCTCTGTCGGTCCTGCTAAAACTATATTGACACAATTTTGCTTTTGCTTTTCGCCAACAGTGACCGTTACACCGAGCATAACTGCTTTCTCAACTTCCGTGTCAAAAGCAACATCACAAACCCTAGCCTTACAGACATCGGCGGCATCTTCTGTCTCACCCTCAGCGTCTCCTTCCGCTGTTGCGGCCAGTACAGCTGATGGATCTTCCCAATCGTCTTCTATATCAGCTGAAGAAACTTCATCCTCTTTGACCGTCCAATCAACGTCTATCAAGCCAACTGTCGCCCAATCACCTTCTGCCTCAGGTTTGTAAATTTATGAAACTTTGCTTTTACTAGAAGATCTTTCATTTCCAATTATGGAGTTAGCCTAAATCAGTACCGCATATTAGTGTGCGATAGTTAATAGCACCAAAAGAAATTACTACTCATTAGCTTCATTTAAATGGCTACATGTTCGACACAGTTGAAGGACTTCTTTGCTTAAAATTTTATTTGTTATTGTAAACAACAAATCGACCGCATTTTTCCATGGTCTACAGTCTTATGGACCATGAAAATGACACCACAGAATGCGCAAAACCTTAGTAAGTCAGCGAGCCGAAGGTATTTGCCAAGTATTTGACATTTTATGACGTTATTTTAATGGCCTGTAAAAGTGAAGACCACGGTAAAATGTGTTCGATTTGTTGTTTACAATGACAAAAAAACTGCAAGCAAACAAGTCCTTCAACAGCGTGGATAGAGAAAAGGTCCTGTAAGAAAACTCGCGCAGAAAGGAAAACACATCTTAATTGGCATAAATGTATAAATTTACCAACAACCTACTGCAATGATCTTTGTGAAAGTCATTTCAATGCTTTGACGTGTTTTGGAATACATCTTGAAACAGAACCAAGACGAACCACACAGCCAAGCTTTAATCCAGTAAGCTTAAATTTTGACAGTCGACAAGAGCTTCTATGAGGCCCTCCAAGGGGTACAAGCGACAAGCGACACAGCCCTGAAAACTGGCGACATGGGACTTTTTAAACACCGACAAGCGACTCAACTGAACCGGCAAAATACGACAACAACCCAATAAGCACTACAGATAGACAGCGACGTCAGGAAGATGTGTATTTTACCAATAACAGATAATAATCAGAGTCTATATTTGATTGGCACTTCAGTGCAGCCAGTCAAAATTAGGACTCATCTGGTAACCCACCTTAACCGCTTGCATGACTTCGAGGGTCCCGTAAATCGCTGACCTTCTAATGGGGATGCGTTGTATCCAGACTGAGAGCAGACGATCAGATATGTTTCGGTTTATTTGTTAAACTTGTGAAGCTTCATTTACGGTCTGTCAATTACCTAAGTCACTCACAGCAGTAAATTGACCGATTTTCGGGATCTCCGCCAGTATCTACGTTATTAGTATAGTTGTTCTTTTTGACGCAAAAAATTGACTTGAATTTAGAGCAATTAAACCACTTTGACTTGCCCCTCAGAATGATGAAAATCTCATTTTCGAAATACAAACTTGGAAATTTTCCTGGGGGAGCATGCCCCCGGACCCCCTAGATACTCTCGCCTCCGGCGGGCGTTTATCTCTTGGCGAATTCTTCCTTTCAAACTCACTGTCTCTTCACTCTGCAGGGGCTCGTGTTTTAGAGTTTCTAAGTGTTAGAAGAACATTTGTCGTCCCAAAGTCGGAAATCGAATTTGTAAATTGATTTTCTTTTGAGTCATAAAAGCCAAAGATCTTGAGTCTTTCTTACTCCAGAGGGTTAAGATATGGAGGCGCGTTCGTTTTTATTATAAAATAATAATCTTATTTTGGGGTGCCAACGTCACCGTAAAGTGATTTACAGAATGATTTCAGAATGATTTACATAATGATTTCACTTCAAGTTCAAGTTTTTTTCTCGCCAAGCACTCTTCCAGATCGCATCGCCTGTTGAAGAAGACATTTAAGAATATTAATTGGCGGTCTACATGCCAGGTGACTTCAGGCCTCACGGTGAGGCAAACTTTTTACTGACCTTTACTTAACTAGTACCTGTAATCTTGATTTGTGTCATTTAGGGGTAAACAGAAGGAACTGGTGGCCAGTAATTTAACAGTTCCTCTTCACGATCACGTGATATTGAAGACACTAAATGCATGTTTCAATGCTCTTCTTGACGATCTGCCAAGATGTGCCAAAAATCCAAAGCAAAACTCATTAAAATGGCAAAGGAGGGCAGTGACTATGACATAACCATCAATTCTGTTATTTTAGAGAATTTATAAAGCGACAGCGACATTTGCACGTGCTATAAAAGCGACAGCAACATTTACAACCGTTAGTTCAGCGACATCGTCCCTGAGAAAGACGCGACAAAGCGACAAGGCTACCCCACTTGGAAGGTCTCTTCTATTGAAAGATGCGCCCAACCCGCGAAATTTCTTCTCTTAATTCGTGGAAGTTCAGTTTCCCTTGCGGCGACTTCTGGGTTGGCCGCTGGTTCAATACATTAAAAAAAACAAACAAACAAACAATACATTCAAAGAATTTCGCTGTCAGATACAACAAATACTGGCTCTGTTTTTCTTCGCTGTTGCTATCAGGCAAGTTCAATCGATTAAGTTTTGAAGTAGACCTGTCACTGAATTTCAACTGAAAACCAGCAATGCGAAACAGTTTGGCAAATTTTATCGTCAGTCCAAGACGGGTTTGTGTGACTTTTGAAGTCTACATTCTCATTAACGATAACCAAGTGCAAATCAGCGTGCAAGTATTCACTCAATTGTTAATAATAATAATAATAATAATAAACTTTATTAACGTGTCTTAAAATATCTAGCTTACACTAAAGTAAGCTAATTGGGGACACCTATCTATACCTATCTAAAGTAGTAAAAATATATAAAATATTACAATATATACAATATAAAATATAAAATATAATATCACATCATATACGGTGCGGTTCCACGCAGAGATCCAGGTCGCCCAAGCGGGCGGAAAACCGGGCAGTCCCAAGCAGATCCCCCCACCCCTGTCGGGGTGGGGGGATCTGAGATCCAGAGCCCCACGCGAGAAACGCACCGATACTTATCTTACAATATATATAACCTATAATGATAAAACCCCCAAAAGTTCAGAAAATCAAAAGTCACTAATTACTACATAGAGGACAGTTGTGACATCCTTCCTCCAGTAACGCTTCGAGATTCTTTTTTCTAATAGTGTTCTCTTTTCTAAGAGAACTTTTTTCTAATAGTGTTTCTCTTTTCTGTTCTCTAGTGTTCTCTTTTCTAATAGTGTTTTCTAATATGTGGTTGTAAAAACTTAAAATGAAGCACAGAAAGTAATGTTCAGTAGCTCTCGGCAAAGAATATAGTGCATGGCTCTCGGTTTATCTATGAAAGGGAAATGGTGTATTTGTCTTACTGGTGACATTACTGTAGGACGCTTACAACCAATGTGCACGCGACAAAACAACAGAAAGAACAGGAAAGCGGTTCGAAAATAAAGCAAGAAACAAAAAGAAAGCAAAAGCCAACTTAAGCAAAAACGAAATTATGTAGACACTTAACAAAGACGGTAAGAGAGTGATTACTCTCGTTTGAAAGTTTGTTAGAGCTCTTTTTGCTATGACTTGAATTAACTCTGGTGACAATATCTGGTTTTACAAAAATGCCAAACTGAGCCAAGTCCAAGCAGGAGGTTTAGAGTCTACGTTCTGCCTAAAAATGTGGAATTTATAATTCAACAGAAAACACTTAACTTCTCCACAAGGACATCATTACAAGTGGAGCTAATTCCACACAAGGTAGCTTTACAACAGACGCATATGTGGTGATTAACCAATAAGGATTCGCGTTAAACCTACCATCTGCAAGGCATGTTGCAGGCACCTCTTTAAGACGGACACTTCTCTAAGGAGGACACTTTTCTAAGACAGACACCTCTCTTGGATCAGCGATTATTTTTATGGCAGACGCCTCTCTGAGAGTATTTGTAAGGCAGACACCTGTCTGAGTCAGACACTTCCTTAACGCAGAAACCTCAGGAACCTTTCTAAAGCGGAAGCACCTCTAAAGGTGGAAACATCTCCAAGGCTGAAATTTCACCTTTCTTAGAAAGGCATCCCTCTAAGACATACACTTCTCTGCAACAAGGACCTCTCAAAAATGGCCCCCACTCTAAGACAGTCATCTGACAGACAACTCTCAAAGACAGACACTTTTCAAAAGCAAACACCTCTCCAAGACAGACACATATTGGAACAGACACCTATCCAATGCAAACGCCTCGTTAAGATCCGTAAGACAGAGACCTTTCTAAGAAAACCGCCTCTCTAAGACAGACATTATTCTAAGACTGGCACTTCTGAAAGACGGAAGCCTTGGCTGTCTAGAGAAGACAGAAAGGCCTCTCTCTAAAGCAGAACCTTTGTGAAAGTCATCTATTTAGTATTTTCTTTTAGACAGACACATCTTTAAGACAGTCACTTTTCCAAGACAGGGAGTACCCCTCAGTGACAGGTACCTTCTTTCTACCGACACGTTTACACGATGGACTCCTCCCTAAGGCAAAAACCTGTCTAGGACTGACGGTCGGGATCACGTGGGTGCCCAAAGATTTCACTGCCTTCTGCTAAGTGTGTTTGTTAAACGTTCGCTTGCTGTTTCTCTACAGCATCCGTTGGCCCCACTAGCGGTGGAACTCAAGCGACAGGCCCAGACACCACTTCTTCTCCAAGCGGAAGCGGAAAAGGCAAAACGATAGGGGGACTAGAGACAGTGGGATTTTGCCTCGTCGCTGTCCTTGTGGTCTTGGTTACAGCGTTTGCTATTTACTATTTCTTCTTCCGAAAGCGCTTGTATCCAGAGTACTGGAACGAGCTGGAACCGGAGGCGCCGCCGCCTGGGCCAGAGGTAGCATCAAAAGAAGTGTCAGTGGCAGTAGTGGCGGCGGCAGGCACGAAGAAGGCGGCACCCGAAGTCGGCATTACTCACCAGGGATTTGTCGGAGAAGAAGAAGTGCCTCCAGTATACATTAGCGGGCCGGCCAGTAACACGCAAGAGAAAGGTAAAGAGACCAACAAAAATGGCGGAATTGTCGAGAACACCGAGAATAAGCAAGGAGGGGAAGGTACAGAGAACGTCGGATTTACTGAAGACAGCGCCTTGTAACACGAGTTCTCAATGTTTCTGTTCTTGTTCCTAAGTAATTCGTCTACTGGGAAATTATTTTTGTTTAGCGTTTTTCCTGGGAAGTTGTTACTCCATCTGGTTCATTCTTGGAGATGGGTAATTAACGATTTTGGGCTTGGTGGGTAAATCTTGGCTGCCTGTCAACCTCTTCCCTCCGCCCTTACGTACATGCAAAATTCTCAAATTCTCAAACTCGGTTGTTGAATTTGGAACTTTCTGATTGGCTCACCGCACACAGGTTATCAGCGAATAACCCTGCGTTTTACCTTATAACGAGATTGGATGCCATGTCAAATACGTGGCGTTGAATAGGTTTCGGCCGCGATGCAAAATTTTGTCCAAAAATTCAGCAACGATTACTGAAGTTGAGAATTTGATCATTTATTCCACTCGTGCTTCATGGATATGTGGTGATTTATAACCAACTTGGTATGTTATCCCTTCATATCCAACGCGCGCTCGTTAAGTAACTGTTAAGTAAATAGCTGTTTGGCGACCTGTTATGTTCGCTTGATAGTCTGGGTGTTAATTGGTCTTTTCTCATTGCTTGGAAACTTGAGAACTTATTTTTGCATATTTCTGCTGGCTGGGATGATAGAGTAGGGTTCTCATTACGTTTCTAAGAAGACTGCTTGGTTTGTCGGCTGAGCTAGCAAACAGTGCAACACAACTGAAACCTTCTGCTTTTTCGTTGAAAAGTAGACGGCTCAAAAAGTGAAGTAGCCGTTTTTCAGTCGCCTGTTGGCTGTCAGATGATAACCATATAGAGTTATCTTATACAACAAAATAAATAAATAAATAGACAATGAATAGAGGTTAGAGGGCGTTAAATAAATGTTGGGAGTTTATAAGAGTGTGAAATGTAGAAAGTAAAAGCGCTGATTGGATACTGCTTAACCAGACAATCTTCTCCCCCTCACCCCCCCCCCCCCTTCATCATACAGTGATAATGTAAGGAGAAGTTAGCTGCTGGTCACTGTTGGGGCTCAAAGGGTTAATCGGACCAACGATCGGTACGAAAGCCTGACAGGGCCACCTTTTTTTATTGAATGCATTCATCACAGTTGCAGATACAAATACAATGGGCAGAAATTACACTAGAACGTACTCGAAATTTACAATGTTATACATATAAAATGGACATTACTTAGCTGTACTTTTTACCGTACAGAACGATATTAAAAAAGTTAATAGCAATAAATAAACAGTACTCTTGAGTTGCAATACTTTTTTATTTTTTTTAGACATTATGCACTTACGTTTAAGTTACAGCCAACTGAAATTGAACTGAAATACACTGAAATGGTGGGTAAGCTTGCGATACATCCCATCCAGGAAGAGTAGTATAGTTGCTTCGTGTGGACCTTTAACCCACAGAAATCAGAGTCCAGTTCTGCCCGTTTGGATCACTTGCAGCCTGTTAGACTGCTAGCAGTTCCTTTCTGGATAGTCGTGCTCGAGACGGCGGGCGAAATAGCTGAGGGCGCGAGCTATTAACAGCGCGGCGAGATTGGAGCGAGGAGAAAACTGAACTGGCCGGCCCACCTCCACACGTTCGTTCCAGGTTTTGGCTTTTTCGCACGGCTTTTTCGCGCGCCCTCTCGACTATCCAGAAAGGACTGCTAGCAGTCCAGCAGCCCGTGGGCGAATTTGAAACTGTACTTCCGGGATGCGTCGTACCGAATAAGGCGATTGTTGTGCGACAGTGTTATAGCGTCTGAATCAGGTCACTTTCAGCTCGGTAGGGGTGAACATGTTGGATGTGGCAAAACTTGTCGCGTTGTGCGACCAAATTTATTTTGATATTTGTAGTAACCAATAGTTATGAAGTGTGGGCTCCTTTGTGTGTAGATTTCAGCACTGCGTCATAACGAATTTGTATCTAAGCCTTGGAACGTGTGCATTGTAGTCAGTGTCTGTACTCTGTGTCTGCTGATTTCGAGTTTGTCTATTTTATCATCTTTCTGAAATGTCGGTAAAATTGAACTCGCCAATTGAACATGCAGAATATGAACAGAAGCCTAACTGAACGCCAGAACATGGGTGTTGCTGTTTTTTAAAGGGGTTTGTGAAATAAACTTTGGAGACATGTCTACTTTCTAGGTTCTCTGATTCTTTAAAACACGCGTTAACGTTTGACTGATCGCAAATTCCTCGGTATTATGAAAGTCCATACACCTGGACTGTTTGGTTAAGGACGTCACTTTCTCACTGAACTGCTTACGAGAGGTTAATTTAGCTCCAACGGACCTTGTCCGCGTTTGATTGCGAGAGGTGTCCGCTTACGCGAAGTTAAAAATGTGTAGTTGTGGTAGAGGAATTGCGGGGACCGTAGCTTGGTGTCCGTTTACGGCGAGTGTACCCCCTTAACTTACGAGAAGTGTCCGCAAGAGGAGGTTGGACTGTATGTGAAACCACAAAACAGACAGTGAAAACACCCTACTTTAGGGGCCTTATCTGTCATCAGCATCCCTTGGGATCTTGAAAAGATTCCCGGCTTCATTACATAGCCTCAGGGAATGATTTCAATATACCGGTCCTCTGAAGTTACCAGCTGTAAATTTATTTTTCTCGTTTTTAGATCTCGTCTAATCGTTAAAAAGTTCTACTTTAACAGTTAAAGGTCAATTATTTATAATTGTGCAATCAGAACACAACGCGATAGGCTATTAATTTTCGAGACCCGTGACAACAAAACTTTAATTACAGTTTTACCTAATCCTTCTTGCAACTTGTTAATCTGCAAAAATTGATATTTTTATTCAGTTGACAAAATACAATTATAACATATAATATCAGCTAGAGAGATCAATTAAGATTTTTTATCTGGTTAAACTGTAACTTTTAATGACTTTTTCTGCGTTATGAAATCAGTCAAAAATATATCCGTCACGACTTAAATAATTTTTTTTAATTGAACTAAATTCTACCAAAGCCAAAGGGATATTACAGAAAAGGTTTTTTTAATTTTAGCAATAGCAAGAGATGATTGCATGCAAGAGAAAAAGTGTTTCCCGGGAGATCTCTTGCAATATGATTGACCTTTTTCTTATATATTTGCGTATCTCTTCGTGTCCTCTCGGTTTGATCAAAGTTCTCAGCGGGATATTATGTTTTAGATAGAACCAAATCAGCTTCTCACTGTTTTTAATTTCTTAGGGTAACAAAATAATAATAACTAGTAACAGGTGAAGAAAAACGTGCTTTTGCACACATTCTCGTAATATATATACGTCTATATTTTTCATTTCTGGCGGCGAAGCCGCATAATACTTGGATTTTAGACTGTCGGTCATTAAATAGTAATATTAAAATCAGTTCTAAAGTGATTTAAAAAAATCTAATTTGGATTAACAAATCTGTTTACATTGCTTAATAAAAACACGATAAGATAGCGCTTTCATAGGGAAACTACGGCTTTGTTTGAGTTGGTACAGGGTCTTTTCCTGTTTGATTGAAGATAGGTACAGTCTCATGCAACTTGCAAATTTCAGAAATCCATCTTTTTCTTTGGAAAGCACGCAGGTGAACTTATTTTCAAAACTTTCATTGTTTGGTTGTTTAATGTTCATATAGTGCACATAATTAAAAAAGAGTTGCGATTTGTAAGCAATCTCCAGTTCGCTTTGTTTAACGAAACAAATATCATCTTAACCATGGTATCCAATAAATCTTTGGGTTGTGAAATCACGAACTAGGCGGGCTCGTGCTGTTGTCTGATTCAATTGGAACTACCCGGAAACAAAGTCGAGGCCAAAGGTTGTTCAAAAGCTAATATATTACAGGAGGTCGCTGCAGATTTTTTGATCACTCGCACAAGGAGGAAGTTGAAGTCGAATCAGGCAAGGGAGCTGCAGGGATCCAAAAGGTATTTTTTCAATTTCAGTCGGACTTCCAGATCTCTTGTTTTCAAATCACTAAATGATAACGTCTTACTAGCAGATAAGGTACGATTTTTTAAAACTAAAGGTCTCTCTATACCCGGCATAGCAAATCGAACGTTCGAAAATCGAACTCAATCGAACTCAATCGAACTCAATCCATGGATTGAGTTCGATTGAGTTCGGCAATCGAACGAAATCGAACACCGGACTTTCAGTGAGTTCGATTTCCGAACAAATCGAACTCAATCGAATTAGTTCGGTAACCGAACTAATTCGAACACAATTAAATGGATTGCGTTCGATTGGCTCTGGTAAACCTATACATACAAAGCAAACCTTTCGAAAGCAGGGTTTTCTTGCGTTTTTTAACAGTTTATTCAATAACAGTAACCCCTGTCCGCATTTAAGAGAACAGAACAGAACAGAACAAAAATATCGTAATTCCCGCGTGCGAATTCAAGAGTGCACCATTTCCTTTTTAAGCCAACTTACAATTGCAAAATGACAACTCCAAGTGTTGCTTTTATGCAAAAATACAAACAAATTACTTACTGCGACACAGGCAACGGCATACAGCAGCTGGATGATTATGAAAAATATCTTTCCAACAATATACATGATTCTCTCAAATTCATCTTGGACAATTAACAGTGACCATGAGAGTAAGAGGTGAACGAGCGTCAGTATATTGGACGTTTGAGAACATCTTACTGTCATGATAGAAAGGATAAATAGTAAATGCAACAGTAAAATTATTTTTTTCCTCAGGTCAAAATCAAAGTAAATGATCAGATGTTCGTGTAGACTGATTTCTTGGGTGTCAAGGGTTATATTGTCCCGCGCTCTTATGATTGTACTGCTTGAGGATGACAAAGCATTGTTTTTATGACAAAAAAGAGAGCGGATTGAATTCCCTGGTACCTCGCATAGTTCCTCTGTATGTAAACTCGCTGAGTCTGTAGAAGTAACGGTGACAAGCAAACGTTCGTCACAAGTGTCATTTTGCACCTGTCTGGCCTGTGTTACCTTTTCAATTAGTTTTGCTTTGCTCTCACTTGATTTGAAAGACACACCCATCTCCATAAGTACTTCGCGTAGTAGTATAACAGTCATATCTTTAGGATCTCCAGCCTTAAGTTTTGCAATTTTCTCGTGCTTTTCTTTCTCCTCCTGCTTAGCACGTTTTGACTCTGCAGCTTTAAGTGCAGGTAACCTTTCTGAAATGAACCTGTGATCTTGTTCGGTCATAACGAATCGACTATTGTCTGCCTCTCCGTTCAGGACAAGAATACATTCTCTCCTATTACACCAAGTAACTCGATCTTCTAAGATCTGGTTATAGATTTTCAATGCCGGTTTTACAAAAATCAAGAGTTCGAAAATCGAACGTTCGATTGAGTTCGATTGAATATCGAACTCATCCATGAATTGAGTTCGATTGAGTTCGATTGAGTTCGATTGAAATTTAGTTCGATTGGGTTCGATTTGCTATGCCGGGTCTATAAGACACCAAGGCAGAGGGTTAATTCACGGTATTGCCACTGAATTGACGGCTTTGCCTTTTTAGAACTAGGATCTAACCAGCTAACCATTCTGAGAAAATCGGCCTCGTTTATTAATTTGTAGACAATTTTTGTACGAATAATTCCGAATTATTCGACTGAGTACAGTTGCAGTGTGTCTACTGTTTCGAGTTATCAATTACAAAACTAAAAATTATCTTGCAAACGCGTATTTAAATACACGTAATCAGCTCTTTGAATTGGCCTTTGTCATGTTTATTCTACCTATGCTATGCAGCTAGTTTGCTTAAAGCGTTTTTGCAGTTTTATTCCGTCGAAGGTTTGATTTTGGGTAACATGCTAAAAACTGCGAAACTGATTTAAAACGGACGTCCTGCGTTTCAGCTGGAGGACATTGCGGGAGATGATGCATTTGGACCAGGAGCGCGAGAGAAAATATATTATGCATTACATGTTATGCGAAATAACAGATTTTACATAGGCCGTGCTGTATGAGTTTATCGGCGCATTATCCTCCATGATCGCACAGAATTAACGGCAAGCGATAGGTTTAAGAGCCTCTTGGTGACGTAATTAAGAGGAACCTCGGAGGAAGAAATTAGAACAAGGCGGAATTATCTTTTACCAATTATTGCCTCTTGCGGAAGTCCTAACTTCATAAGACCCGAGGCTTCCATGTAAACTTCCTGGCCACTTTTATAGTCTAATAGTATAATAATGTAAACATTCATCAGTAGTATTATTTGCCATGCATGTGTCAGTATTAATATTAGTACTATTTGTGAGGAAAATAAATAAACAAAAAAGCAAACAAACAAAATTTCTAGAGAAGGAAACGATGACATGAAAGGTCCTCGCAAACGAGGAAAGAGTGAGTGTGCAGAAACGTTTCTGAATTTCATTCTTTCTCTCAGCTTTTTACTATTTGCCACACACAGTAAAAACATAATAATAATGATAATAACAGCCAGACAATGTTACGCGTGAATCAGTTCCTACGGACCTAATTTCACAAAAATCACTAAATGTTTTTCGCACACCGGACATAATTAGACCGCTAACAGTCCCTCTCTGGATGGTCGAGCGGCAAGCGATATGCGACACAGTGATCGGGCGAGCGAAGTGAAGTTAAAGCCACGGCTACTCGAGCGATTTTTTTGCTTGCGATGGGGATGCGCGCGGCAAAAATCGCATGTGTAGCCACCCTCGCATAGGTGATGCGATCGCTGAAAAAATCGCAGAAAAAACCGAGAGAATTTCAATCAGTTGAATTTCTCGCGACAAAATCACGGGCTTTGTCGCTAAGTGTAGCCACCACTGCGCGCTGGCGACGCGACAATTTTTTTAAAAAATCGCATCACCATCGCACGCAAGAAATCGCTCGTGTAGCCGCGGCTTAATGCGTCGCAGTGATCCGGTGAGCGAAGCGAAGTTAATGCGAGCCGAGGGAAACTGGGGAGTTCTCCCTCGGCTCGTTCTCTCATTCTCTCGTTTTTCGCCCGCCGGCTCGACTGACTAAAAAGGAACGTCTAGCAGTTTACCACATAATCCGCCAGTGTGCCAACCAATATGCATTGATGAGTATTCAATTGGACAGAACCACGCTTATGCGTTATTTTGCGTAAATATAGCGATCACGTTAAACGTGGGCGACCAACTAACTGAAATCATTCGAATATCATTGATGTCCAACCCACGGAAGACCCCGACCTTTTCTCCCGCCATTTTCGTCCCCACGTTCTAGTCCTCGACTACTAAAAAACTGTTCTCTAGCGGTCGATCAGCGGGTTCTGTTGGTTTGCATCTCTTGAGGAAGTATCAATGACTATTGTAGTAACTGTTTTTATAGTTACACTATACTCAGCTTACTAAAAGGTTCTGTTAATAATAATAATAGTAATAATAATAATAATAATAATAATAATAGTAATAATAATAATAATAATAATAATAACAATTGTTTGTTATAGGTAGAACGGTCTTTTACAACATACGAATAACAAGTAAACTACAAAGTTATCGTGTAATAAATGTTTAATTATGAAACCAATTTTCATGCTAGTTGTCCTCTGCCAGAAGAGACCTGCAAGCGACAAAATTCTCAGTAGCTTGTAACTGCCATAGGTTATTCTTTCTTCTTGAACAAAACCGAATTGACCCAGTTTCGTTTGAGAAAACGCAGTACAAAGAACACCTGAAGTAACAGATAAATTCGAAGAAAAGGGGGTAGTTTCTGACGTAGTTAACATTGCTCTCAGTGAGCAAGTTCACATTCGCATCTGAGCCCTATCAAACGCTCGTGGTAGGGTTTGCCGACAAAGTTTGAGCCGAGAAGGTGCGACGGAAATGGGGAAGAGGCCAGAAATTCCTTTCCTCGCGGTGCTTACGCTTTTCGCGGCACTAACGCCCATTTTAACCATTCCAAAAAAAAAAGAAGCTTTTGCACAAGAAAATCGCAAGCTACACGGGCTAGTAAAAATAAAAGAAGCTGTCAACCGATAATTTTCCTACGCTATTCTTATCTTCCCTCACAACAGTTGCTACGAAAACGAAAACGAAAACGTCATTTAAATTACTAAACATTGCACCTTTTGAAAAACCTTGATTTGGATAATTGTTTAAACGTAATTTCAGGCAAAATGCGACATTTTGGCATAGAGTAAAACGACCTTTCTCTGTTGTTTTCATTAATTTTTTTGTGGGTGAAACTAATATGACGGCTTGGTTTTACTTTGTTTCTTATTTTTTTTACAAGACTTGGCTGAAATTTCTTATAAAGAGAATATCTGAATATCTACATTCAGACGTTCACATGTCGTGGGTTTGCAGTTAAAACTTGAATTACCAGAAAAGAGGCGCGATTGGAGTTGATCCTTGATTGTTTTCCTCTTTCATCTATAATGTAACACGCCAGAAAACAAATTGTTAACAAAAATTTTACCAAGGAAATTATGAACGATTTTAACCTTTAATCCTCGTGAATTAAGTCTCCATGGTTATTTCTTGCTTCAGCAAGAATTTTCTGTTATTAAAAGAGTGTTTCTTCTGCAACATGTTCATTTGATCGTTGCGCTTTCTACACACAAGCACTACATGACGAAAGGTAAGAGCTGTGCCACACACGGGAGGTCTTCCACATCTTTCACGTTGTAACTGATGTAATAGTTATTCTCAGTGGTGTATGTACTAGCCATAAAGACAGGAATGGTTTTAAATCTAAATGTAACTTGTGCTTTTAACTATCACATGCAGCTTGCTCGATCACGCCAAGCGGAGTAAAACGCCTATTAGTTTATTTCCTTTCGATCCCTTGCCTGAAACTTTCCTCTGCACTCTCCATTGTCCGCTTAAACTTATTACATTCGCTACAATCGTAGCCGTGAAAAATTTCAAATAATCAGAATAACACACAAGTTTTGTTGCGAGCTACAACGGCTTAAGACAAGCTCTTATGACATTTGTAAGCAAATGTGGTAATTTATAAATCTGCCCAAACAAAATAAGTTACTTGAGGTGGCAAAATTGTGTTAATTGTTTCCCATTATATTCTGTTTCACGATCGGTTTTCCTACAAACGACTAAATAAGCATATTGCTTATTTTATAGCGATATTTTATGTTGACAAACAGAGCCGTGCGTTGTAATGCAAAGAGTCTGTAATCCTTCTATCCCAAAAACCGAAAATGGTCCGACATGCTCATTTATTAGACCTGGCATGCACTGAGTACAAGTTTCCAGTTAATGAATTTCGCTCTTAGAGAGAGAACATTCCCTTTGTAAAGTAGCACCGTAGTATTTTCTTCATAGCATACATATCACCTCTTTAATCTACAAATTATACAATAGTTTACATTCAGCTGTGATTCCGGTTAGAACCCAAATGCTCCTCCTATCGAAATTAAAAAAAACGACGTACTATCAAATTTTATCAAGATAAACGTCGTATAAACAGGTCATTCAAAATATAGCCCGCAATAATCGGAGGGATCATGATTTTTCGTGCTCAAATTTTTACACCTACTTCTGTCGCTCTTCTTTTACGTATACATTATACATTTCTTCAGTATATATTATATATTTTTTTCATTATTAGTTTTTTATTGTACCCCCGGAAAGAAACGAAATTCAAGGTACTTGGCCACAAAGTCACTTCAATTTACTGCCATCTGACGAAGATTTCGTATTTAGCGTTAAAAAACCTAAATATAATAAACATAAAAACAATATCAAAAATTTTAAAATGCAAATAAAAGTGAGCAGTCCTCGTAGCTAGAAGTGCAGCCGCATGCAATATATATGTGGGCTCCAGTATATGGTTACCAAGATGATAATAGGCCAGAAGCAATTTATTAAACCGCTGAGGAAAATTCAAGGGGAAAGGGAAGCGTTTTTTCTTCAACACGTGGGAAGAGTTTTTCTACCTTCGGTCGCACGAAAGTAATGGTGCGAGAGCAGAGCAAACGAAGAATAAAATTCCATGGAAACGCTTGCTACTTTTGTAATGGAAAAGGAGTGAATTAACTCACCTTCCGGTTTAGCGTCAAATTAACGTATCGATTTAAGTAAAAACATCAACAAAACCGCTCAAGTTAAGTAATATCTCGATTAGTTAGCGAAATCTTGTAAATATAGGTTCGGAGGAAATGTGTTGCTTCAGTTGACAGCGCGACGGGCGTTAACGTTTGCTCGGGGCTGTGGGTTGTGCCCAGGCTCTTCTGTCGTGTTGTTCCTCAGCCAAGACACAACGCTTCAGGCGGCCTTCACACGTCAAACTAATGTTGGCCAACTCAAATTGGTGTGTGTACGACACAACAACATGTTGGCTAACTTTTGGTAACAAATAGAACTTGTCTCCATTCTTGCCAACAGTTTGCCAACATGTTGTTGTGTCGTTCACTCACACAAATTTGAGTTTGCCAGCACGAGTTGGCCAACATTAGTTTGGCGTGTGAAGGCTTCTTTACATCGCCTCTCTCTATCCAAGTATATGCACGTAATTAGCCAGCGAAACATTAGCAAACTCCTGACAAAGATCTAGGTGTAACTATGCTATGGACTGTCGCCCCATTTGAGGGGAGCACTGTATTAACCTACTTTGGTCATATTGCAGAAAACGCGATAAGTGGCAGCCTTGACTTGTGGGACGCTTGTAACCAGACTCAGACCTTTCAGTCCTTCACCTTTACGATAGAAAAACGTCGAAGAGAGGTTTTAAACCTAAAATGAAAAGCGATAAATTAGACAAAAGATTGCACGAGAAGAATCACAAACGATGATTGTTTTTCCAGTTTAAAATGAGCAAACTGGGCATTTTCAATGAGCAATTAAGACATGTTGATGACTTTTCTATTAAATCTACAAAACGTATTCTTCCTGTTTCAGGCGTTAAACGTCAGTACAAATCCAATCTCCTTTTGGACATTGACCTGTTATAGCGACAATGACAGTAAGTCCTAAAATGAGGGTCCTTGGCTGACATTAGTTAGAGTAGGGCTATGAGTTGAATTATCCTTAACAAAGTCTTTCTATCGTATTTATTTCTTTGCAAACAAAAAATGCCATGAGACAAGCTACACAATGACGGGCACTCAGTGAACATGAAAATTACTTTAAGGTGGTTCGAAAGGGTTTCTAAATGCTATAAACCTTTTGAAACGAGGAAAGATTACAAGGAAGTATTTCTGAGCATGTGAGCAAACTATGAATATCTTGACAACTCTTTTGTCGGGCAATACTTTAAGGCTGTTTGTGACGTCATAGCCATTACCATGACAACCCTAAAAGTCCACAAAAAGAAGCCCCAAATTTCAGTTTTCGTCAATTATTCTAAAAACTGAGTCGGTGACCTAACCTTTTTATTGCATTTTAAGAAAGCTCCCTAAATTCTTTAACTTCTCTGACGGTATGGCAAAAAGTTATTCAGTAGAAGTTAAGTTATATCGAAAAAGCCATTTTATGAATTACAAAAAATTCCGCTGAATAACTTTCTTCCAAAAGCTTCTATTTGAATTGCCACACCTAGCGTAACATGCATGCAAAAAATCAGGATAGGTCACCGAGCAAAGTTTCGAGATAAAAACAAATGTTTCGTGCAAGTTTTATTTCCGGTTTGCACGATTTTACGCGGCATTTAACTTCCGGTGTTTAGCGCGCGCGACTTATTAATAGAAATTTGGATTCACTCAGCTAACGCGTGCATTCTTGCTGGGTCGTGTGTAGGCTACGCGGGCACGCGGCTAAAAACCCTTTCGAGCCTCCTTAAGGCATTATCCATTTCTTTTTTCCAGCGTGACGATCGCAGTCAGCAGAATTAAGTTCTCATGTTTCCCAGCCAGAAATTAAATCCCATAACACCCAAGCTGACCGGCAAACAAAGGCCGGTCTTAATCTAATTTATACACACTATTTCGTACGGTATCAAACCTTTACCCAGCATGTACCAAATTTTCCCAAATGGGAAAACCCTACGCAGTGAACTTTATCCAGGAGAGAAGCTACAAAGCAATTATTCATTATTAACCTGAGCACGAACGTTATCCCTCCGAGAAGCACAGATATCCAGCAAAGACCTTTTGAGTGGTAATAATATCCAGTGGTAATAATATCCAGCAAAGACCTTTTTTTGGTAATAAAAGCTTGTTGTTGTTGAGTGTGCCGGAATATTTGAATGACATTTTATTTCTTACTACAGGTGATTTTTGTGGCCAGTGTCATCTTATTAGCAACATGCGCAGTACCTAGTAATCCAATCAGCCCACTGAAGGTTTGAAAATTTGAATTTTATTTTTTGTTCACTGCTGTGTTATGCTCCTGTTTTGGTGCACTTTTCCAAATCTTAAGAGCCATTCCACGAGAGGTTCAAAGATTTTTGGAAATGGTAAAAAACAACCCTATCTCAAACTTTGCCTGCTGAAAGCTAGTCACGAGCAAGTAATCAAATCGACATTATTTTGTCTTCTAGTAATAATGTGGTCACGTGACAGGCAATTCAAATTTGACCCCCCTGGGAGCAATTTTGGCTCAAAACATTTCCTCAAATTTACCAACTTTACGTGTCAAAACAAACGTTTAGCCAATCATGAATCAAATGATGTTTCTTTACTAATCTGACCTTCACCTTTATAAAAATACTAATATTTCTTTCAGGCTCTTCTTTTCAGCTGAGCAATAATTTTAACAGAGAGGGTGGTTTGGCAGATTTGAAAAAGTGCCAATTTTACTAAATTTCAAAGGATTTGTTTTCTATGTAGTAGACAAACTCTATCGTTGATCTGCATTTCCTTAAAGAGTCAAAGGGTTGTACTTAAACATTATCGAAATATCTTTGCGGGCAATTCACTTTTAAGGTTCACTATAGGTTATGCAAAATTGACATTTTCCTAAAATAGACATATCTGCTGAGGGACAAGTGAGTCATGTTAAATCAGCTTTTAACACTTAACAAATACATGAAAACGGCAAAAAGGTAAAATGCAAGCGAAAAAAGTACACGGTTATCGTTCGAATCATTTCACTGCAGCAGATTTTGCCACGTAAACGTTTTGGGGCAATTGAAGTCGTTCCTTCCCCACCCCTCTCCAGACAATTTCAGGTGAGTCAGTTATGTATTACTTAATAATTCCAGTACAAGGTCATTTCAAGCTATTCGAATGGATTCATTTAGCTTTCAGTGTTGGTTTTAATCATTTAGAGTCTAAAATAAAGTTATAGTCCATAAAAACAGACTGAAATGACAGAATTGAAGTCGACAGGTTGCGTTACTGTGCGTGACTCAGAGAAGCGACTTTCGTGCAAGGATAACAACTTCTCGACGGCTAATTTACTATTTTACTTGGGGAAAATGGCAACCAAATAAGTTCACAACTATAACAAATGAGGAACACGAATTTGCTATAACAGCTTACACCTTACACATGATGGAGGCTTAACGTTTTACGGTTAAACAACTGTTATCCCAACTTGGCGGCGATTTGTCTCTGTCAGTACTAGTGTCTGAACCGATTTCATTTATTGTAGTTGGTAGGTAACCAGTTGTAGCTTACATTCTATAAAACCTCAAGAATTGAAGCAGAACCATTGTTTCAGCCGTGATTTGTGTCCAGAATACATTGTTTAGGGAGAAAAGGGGTTTTGCTGAATGCCGTATGGGATACCAGTAATCAGACATAATAATAATGGTCAGGGGCACCCAACGAGAAACTTTAAGCAAAATACTTGAGATATCATTTTCAGCTTTCTTAGATTGTTTCAGAGCTTTTTAAAGGCATATTTGTGTAAGCTAATACAGATTGGTCTATTCGGGGTTCTTAGCTGAACATTTAGGCCACAGAAAATTTTAGGAAACAGAATCCTATCCGCCGAATTTCCGAGCTGCTGATGGCTCTCCGAAAATGCTAGCTGACCTTTTTTGCACTCTAAACGGCATATTTGTCCCTATGAAAACAACAGGAACTAATGAGTCCTCTTGTTACGAAAGTCCGAGGTGATGTTTCGCCAAACAAAATTCTCTAGCTTTCATCGCAACTGTATCCGAATATCTCAGGCGTTTTTAGGCCTTCCGAACAGTTATTTCCCGAAACGAACCGTTGGGTGCCCCTGAATGGTACTCTTGTTTCACATAATCAATAAATAGCCTGTTGGAACTGATATCGTCAGTTAATCGGTCTCAAATTAGTAGACCTACAGAAGTGGATTTAAAAGCAAACAATCTACTTAGTGTGGATCAAAGGTGAGTACCAATTTCTCCGGGCTCCTCTTCCCCTATTACAAAGTAAAGAACTTATTCATCCATGAAAACACAAGCAAAGTACACACATACCTCCGCAGTAGGAGAAGCACCGTCAACTGCAATCTACGTACTTGCTTGGAGAAATCTGTTAGCCAGACAGTGCAGCTTTTTTATCAAGAATTTCAAGGTGAATGTTAAATGTTACACGCACAATACATATTCGCTTGTGAGATTTTGATTTCATCTCGCGTAGACACTACGTCATGTAGACTTTGTTCAATTGTACTAGGAAAATTACTAAGTCAGGTTTGTTTATTTTCTTTTCAATTGCAAGAGCAATTTGCTGATTCATAAAAACATAGTTTTTCCCCCGAAACAAATGGTATTGAAGAGAAGGCGAACGTCAAGGCGTGGGCTGTATACCAATGAACAATATGGAAGGCCTTTACATTTAAAAACACATACGTCCTTTCATTTAGAACCACAATAAGTACACTGAAAGGATGATTTGCGTTACCAATACACAGGGAATACTTGAAGTGCATAGAAGTCCATGATCAGTTTTTCTAAAACTTGATTTCTCCCATAAATTTTCTGTAACTTTTGTACTGTCGAATTACAGAAAATCTGTGGGAGAAATCAAGTTTTAGAAAAACTGATCATGGACTTCTATGTACTCCAGATTTAGTGCATTGTTTCTTTAAATTCATAAGTTACACTTTTCAAAGAGAATTTAGTGTCAAATATATTAATTCAGGAAGAATTAGTTGGCTTTGAAATCGAATACAAACCTTTGAATTTCCCGCCATCTTGCCCTGATTACCCATGATGCAACTAAGAGTGTGAACCGGTCTATTTTCATGCAAAAATAGCTAAAAGAAACCTTACCCTTTTCGGCGGCACATAGCTGTTTTCGCGTACAACCTAAACAACGGACTCCCATGAAAACATCTTTGTTAACCGCGTGTCAGTTCCTCCCAAGGCCTTTAATGTTTGATCGTTTCTCCCTACAATAAGGGCAAACTCCTTTACGTAATATATCAAACACGAGAAAGAGTGTTTCATCAGGATATCCAAACACCGAGAAGTGGGTTGAATAAACGAGGCGCAACCGAGCTTTTTTAACCGACTTCGAGGTGTTTGGATACCTGATGAAACACTCTTTCGAGTTTTTGATATGGCTTCTCAAACCATTCATAATTCTTGGAGAAATTCAAAGCAGAAGTTCGCAAAACGTTATGCTAATTAAGATCCAGTATCTAAACCACCGTCACGGTAGTGATTTCCTTTGTTTTCTCTTTATGAATTATTAATGAGATTGAGAAATATAGTATCGCTAAATTTAACATCGCAGTTGCAAGGAATCTACAGTTTGCTTTCGTCAGTAGTTACTTCAGGTACCCTGTACAGTTCACGCAGATCATCTTTTTCTATGTTTCTAAATCTAATGGTCCACCTTCTTTGTCATCTCATTTGTTGTTGGGGGAAATGAAACAATATTTCGATTTTTGAAACAGCAAAATAGTTCCAGCAATTGAAAGAAAAAAGCTCAACTGAATTGAAAATGTTCCTGTTACATTTGGACTGAAATTTACACGACGTAGTGTCTATGTGAAACGAAATCAAACTCTCTCAGAGATAATGTAATGAAAGCTCTTAAACATTTATCTGCAGTTGAGTGTTGGTTGAGTTTGGTAGCAAACAGGCTGCTTCAAACAGGTTCGTAGATTGCAGGTGACGGTATTTCTCCTAACGCTGAGGTATGTACTTACATTTGTAGTATTTTCATGTGCGATTCGTCAAGAAGTTTCTGATGGGCAGAAGAATCAGGAGCAATAAATACTCGCTTTTGGGCCCATTTAGGATTATCCAAATTAGTTCGTTTGCTTTTCTTAATTAGTTCACTTTTTAAATTCTAATCTATTCTAATTTCAACATGCGACCTTAAAATTTGAGATCAATTAAACTGACGAAATCAGTTCCAACAGGTTATTTATTGATTACGTGAAACAACTATCATTATAATATTATGTCTGATTACTGGTATCCTCGGATGGCATTCAGCAGAACCACTTTACTCCCTACTCAATGTATTCTGGAGACAAAACACAGCTGAAACAATGGTTCTGCTTCAATTCTTGAGGTTTTATAGAATGTAAGCTACATTCGGTTGCCTACCAACTATAACAAATGAAATCGGTTCAGACACTGACAGAGACAAATGGCTGCAAAGTCGGGATAACAGTTGTTTAACTGTAAAACGTTAAGCCTCCATCACGTGTAAGGAGTAAGCTGTTATAGCAAATTCGTGTTCCTCATTTGTTAAGTCGTGAACTTATTTGGATGCCATTTTCCCCAAGTAAAATAGTAAATCTGCCGTTGAGAAGTTGTTATCCTTGCACGAAATCTCTTCTCTGTGTCACGCACAGTAACGCAACCTGTCGACTTCAATTCTCTCATTTCAGTCTGTTTTTATGGCCTATAACTTTATTTTAGATTCTAAATGATTAAAACCAACACCGAAAGCTAAATGAATCCATTCGAATAGCTTGAAATGACCTGGTACTGGAATTATTAAGTAATATATAACTTAATCACCTGAAATTGTCTGGAGAGGGGTGGGGAAGGAACGACTTCAATTGCCCCAAAACGTTTATGTGGCAAAATCTCATTGAAATCTGCGGCAGTGAAATAATTCGAACGATAACCGTGTACTTTTTTCGCTTGTATTTTACCTCTTTGCCGTTTTCATGTATTTGTTAAGTGTTAAAAGCTGATTTAACATGACTCACTTGTCCCTCAGCAGATATATCTATTTCGGCGATTTAGCGATTCTCGAAGTACCCTGGGTACCAGAAGTTTTTTTCTCGCTAACGTCGGGAGAACAGAACACAAGCTGCAACCGGAAACCGCGCAAGAAAAGCCTCTGGCACCCTGGGTATTCTCGAAGTTTCCACTGCTAAGAGAAGCGCTTCTCTTAGGCTAATAGCAGTGGAAACTTCGAGAATCGCTAAATCGCCGAAATGGCTTCAAATGGGCCTGAGAAGCTGGCAAATGACCAAGAATATAACAAGGCAACGGGATTAGTTAAATTTATTGTCAAACAACAACAATTTCTACTATTTAAAACAAATCCGATGTCTTCCCATACAAATCTTTATAATTCAAACCGTTGTAACACAACACCACCTTACACGCCGATACGCTAGAGTCACGTTCACGGCGTTTGTCTCTTATCTTTAGCTTGGGCCGCCTGTGGATGGTAGAACTTTGTATTCCAAAAAAATCGTATGTTTTTTGTTTTTCGATTTTAACGGTTTTGGCGGGAAAATGTCGTCACAAGATTGACGTGATAGAAACAAATGTGAAAAATTTTTTGGAAAAGCTCAATTGCGTTAGGAGATATAGCATCTTGAAATGCATACTTATGCTTCTAAAAATAGTAACAAAATGGCGGGAAATTCAAAAATCAAAGCTTAATAACGCTTTAACCAATTGAGCTTTTCCAAAAATGTTTTCACGTTTGTTTCTACCACGTCACGCTCTTTCAAAATTAATTATTTGTTTTGCCATAACTTGAAATTTAAATTTTGCTGTCAATCTTAAAATAATGTCGATTTGATTACTTGCTCATGACTAGCTTTCAGCAGGCAAAGTTTGAGATAGGGTTGTTTCTGACCATTTCCAAAAATCTTTGAACCTCTCGTGGACTGGCTCTTAAGAACCATCTTAGCCTCTAGCATAGCCTCCTCTGGGCTTTAAGATGATAGGAACGGCTCCGTGACTCAGTCTTCTCAGGCTTTATTTTCGGGTTTGCTCTCGCACTATCTGAGACCCTGGAACGAGTGACACTTAGCGTAGTTTCATGGACCGAGTTTTCTGTCTCCTTTCCCTGAAGGTTTTACTTTTTCTTTCCCAGCACCTGTGTTGGTCTTATTTCTAGTTGAAAGGACTAAGAGAGGCTAACACAGGCTCTGGAAACGAGATTGAAGGTTTCGTGTTTTGGTTATCCAGCTCTTTCTCTTGGCCTTTGGGGGAGGGAAGGGGGTTGGAGGAAGGCGGAAAAGGGGAAGTGTAAAAGGGATGGGAGTCGTGGACTAATTGATCACGTCATCGGTTCCATATTTCCTTACCTCAACTCTTAAGTCTTTTGCATTCTCAAACGTTCTAGGATGGAAATTACTTAGATGGCAGTTTGCTACTTCAGGACAGGGAAGGTTAGTAGTCCCATAATATCATTGTCAACCCTCATCTTAGAGAGACTTTATAGAAAATGCACGAGTATTTTCACCAGCATTGTCAACGATATAACATCCTAGAGAAACTCTCAAAACAATGGAAGGCTGAAACTACGTAATCATCATCATCATTATCATCATCATCATCATCATCATCACCATCATCATCATCATCATCATCATCATCATCATCATCATCATCGTCATCGTCATCATTACTAACAGCAACAACCAACTATCACAAAGACACATCAGTGTTATGATAGATAAAACAATCTTAGCTTGTATAAAATAAACGTTTTTATTATTGTTTCTCTAATTTTTTAGTGTCAGCAGATTACGAGCCCCTTGGCTGCTACAACTTGAAGAAGTTAAAGCAGCAAAATGTCGTTACTCAAATTTTCAAGAAATTCGCGGCCAAACCAGGCTCACCTCTGAAGGACTGCGCACAAAAGGCCGGAGAGATAAACACTCCTCTCTTTGGGATTCAAAAGAAAAAAGGCAAAATCCTGTGCCGAGCAGGAAACGAGGCCAAATGGGATCCAAATGCCAAAATTTCGAACAAGTGTAAAAACAGCATCGGAATAGGAAATTCAGTCTTCATCTATCGCAAAAGCAGAATAACAGGTAATAAGATTCCATATTTGTCACATAGCGTAGATAGCGTAAAGCTCCAAAAGTCTCTAAGGCCGTTACGTTCAGTTATAGTCGGATGTGTTGTTTAGTTGAAGTAGCTTGGGCCAGAATGTTTATGATAGATCCGTCTTCCTAGAGCCATATTCGTCTGCGGGGGGGGGGCAAAAACCAAAGCCAAAGAACCAGTCAACCTCGCTCCTTTATGAGAAAAAGGAAGCAAATGAAATAGAATCACTTTGACCAATCGCTGCAGAAACAATTGAGAAACAAGACCCTGAACCAATCAGAAAGAGAGACAATTACATTTCACGGTGATTGGCATGCATCAAGAACTAAGATATATGCTAAGCAAGTCACATCGTCAACCAGTATTTTGCTGTAATGGATCATCAAGGCTCGGCAAGCACTGCAGGTTAGGAAGCAGACTGTAATCCGACGGAGAACATATAGATGCAATCCCATCAGCAGATTAACTGTTTGGGATTAGGCGCAAACAGGTAAAAGCCTTCCAAAAATCCTCATGTGTGGAGTTGTGTTTATTTTTAATTACTTACCAGGGATCGACCAAAACTGTACATTTGGAAATAAATCATACTCCGAAGGAGAAAAAGAAAAGTTTCCTCAACCAGCCGTCGATATGAAGAACGCCAAGTGCAAAGAATGTGAATGTTCGAAAGGAGAGTTCAATTGCAATCTGTATCATTGTGATGCTGGACTCAGTGGCTGCGAAAAACTTCATCACCCACCTGGACAATGCTGTCCTTCTTGCAAAACCTCTGGGGGACCACCAAGTAAGCATAATAGCTATTTTTAACATTTCGTACGTGGCATTCTAGTCATAAACGCTTGTGTTAGAGGATGTCTAGCGCGTCAAGCTTTCACTAGGTTGTTTCTAACATCAAACACCAAAACTGTAAAAATTAGACATTTACTCAACGAAGCTGGTCTTTTGGTAGCTACATAGCTCCCTTATGTAAAGAATGAAAAACTACACACAAGTTTCACGTGTCCAGATTAGTATTTGGTTTGAAGAGATGGTGAATGATGATGAATGATGATGAATGATGTTCTAGAGGAATGGTACAAAACTTAATCTAACACAAATATTTAAATAAAAGTCAACTATTTAAGAAAAGTTTGCCTCACCTTTAGATATTAACGAAGTCTTAATTGTATCCTCCTGTTGACTTACTCTACAACCGTTATTAGTTCGAATCAATTTTGTTAAAAAATACGTCATTGGAAACGACCTTTGGGTCGGTGGTTCAAGTCTGTAGTTTTCAAGTGAAGAACTCTTCAATAACAAGATCCGTATTAAAGTAATCGAAAAACGTTTGTTAATTGATAAAGCTAGTTGTGTTAGAAATGGCCGGCTTTAGAACCCTCGGACGTACAAGCAAACTCCAAACCCACTGTGGTACGAGCCCGTTCGATTTTTGTTTTGTTACATGTAAAGATTTTACCTTTAGGAGATACCTATGGTGTGTTGAACAAGTCGAAGTAAATGGTATGTTCTGGGTTGTGCCTGTGACGTCATCCAAACTGTTGGTCAAGATGGCCGCCATCTTGGTTTTTGCTAACACGAGAAATTATTAATAAAGGGCAAAAACGGAAAATTTTTCACGCTAGACATGACAAAGCGTGACATAGTCAAGCACTTTTGCTGTTTTTTTGTCGACATTTTGTACTTCTTCGCTGAAAAGTAATTAAAAACCTGCATTTTCTTCAAAGATGACTTGATTATATCGTATGACCCCATATCTCAAGACCATAGGAAGAGATTCACTCCAAACTTTGCCCCAACATGTCTAATAGAGTCTAAGGAATCTGCAGTCAACTAAGGAAAGCGGCAATTGCTGATCAAAAAAAATCCTCTTGAAAAACTTGACGAAACACCTTATGAGAAGGGGGTAGCATCCACCCTTTCCCCTTGTACACCCGAGGTTTTTAAAGAAAGGAACGTTAAAATTCATGCCCTTATGTCTCCATATATATTCAGCTCACAGAGAGCTTTTTCACTACAACCCATGACTACTTGAGGGTGTTGTCGCTAAGCTTTAGAACGCTTAAGCACAACAACCCTCTCAAACTACCTGTGTTATGGGTTGCCGACCAACCGTTAGTCGACACATTACACAGTAGGAAAACCCAACGACCTAGCGTTTGGGAGGGGAGTGGTGTACGTGTTGGAATATTCTTCTAGCAGGGTGCCATGGGCTCCTGACTTCTAAACACTTCATTCTTTGATTACCAGACATAAGTTCCTTCTTGATAAAGTATGACGCTGGAATATAATTCTACCACATTTGTTTATTTTAGGGTGCAATGGCCGGAAGAATATGGAAACTTGGTTAAAAAGCGTGGACAGTGTTTGCTTCTTCTGTGAGTGTTTAAGTGAAAAGGAGGATTTGGCGTCATGTAATGAGGTTCAAGTCTCAAAATGTCCAGAAACGAAATGCAAAGATCCTGTCATCCCGGAGGGTAAATGCTGTCCAGAATGCGGTATGTATTGATACACCATAGTTAGGTCCCCTCTACTAACTTTGGATATACGTAGTACCGTAATGGTCACTGACGAAAAGAAGTCCTCTGATTAGTTGCTGGAAAGGTACATTCTGATTGGTTGACTGAAAGGATCATTTTGGTCAGTGACAAGGAATAGTCTGATTGGTTCACAGAGAGTTCTGAATTAATGTTCCAACTTGAGGGCTATTTCGTATGAAAAACCATTCTAAAACTTATTAATAATCATCAAGTCCGAAACAAAGAAAATCATAAGCGTGACGGACATTTGGATAACCGGTCTTAATAAATTAGCACAGATTGTTGGATTTTCTGACTTCGTATTCCACGCAGTAACTAAGCGATTTGTTTGAAACATTTGAGAGAGTGTTTCCTCAAGATTTGCAAAACCTCGAATTTCGTCCAAAAATACTCCGTTGCGCGACGTTTTTTTTCAAGGCTCTTGTTAGTGCTGAAAATTCTGATGGAACACAATCTCTGATGTTTGATGTATCATTTAACACTAATCCAGGGTGTAATTGTTCACAAAACTTTTCATAATTTTCCTTATTTAAAAGCGTGCTGCTAAATAAAGTTACATTTCGAAGGGTGTTAAAAGAAAAATATTGGACGAAAAGAATACACAACAATCTCAGTATATTTAGAAGCGTAAGACTGAATTTAAAGTTGACTTGAACAACCGGGCGTGCGTTTCTCGAAAGCGCTGAAACCTTTCGAACATTTGCGGGCACGATAATTCACACCTGTATCTTGTAAACTAAGAAGATTTTAAGTTGCCAAGAAGTTGCTGCATTTTTGTACGTAGAAAAGGTCTTTCGGAGCCAAAATGTTTTCTGGGATTTCGAGAAACGCGCACCACACCGGCGGACCGCTAGAATCGACCGTGTAAAGGAAAACTGCTTTGCTTCAAATACGATCCTTTTCCTGAATAATACATTACTATCTGAAAATTCGTCTCAAATAGCCTTATTGAACTATCTTTTCCTGAGGCGAGAAAAAAGCAAGGCTGATTTCGCCGCAGGGAAAATGATATATTTAAAGAATCAAGATTTAGAAAGGCACGGCCTTTGTTCTCCAGGGTGTTCAGGCCTATATTGGAGAGTATTGATCTGGATATTGGTTTTTTTCTTTTTTTTTTTTTACCAAAACAGTTTACACCAAAGAACTCGAGAAATACTTTCCCTGATAGACAGCAGCAAAATTTCCGCGTGTTTTCCTTGACCATGATAGTACTACTTCGTCATTCTACTTCAAAATTATTGTGCACAACAATTCCTGGGGTGGAAACACAGTAATGTTTAGAGCCGCTTGCGGTTGTGCGCGCGACTATGATGCACCATCTGTCCCGGCCTTTCCTCCTCCTACCTGTCTTGGTCGTTGTACCAGTCTCCTGTAATTCACCCTCCAACTTACCATCGTGTTCCTGTAACTTTGCCAACAATGATCTTTTACTCGTTTTATCAAAACCAGAAGAACAAGCAACCACTCAGCCCTTTTTCAAAATTGGGATCACGACAGCTGCTCCAACTAAGAAGATCATATTCCCTTGGGAGAGCTAGCGGGATGCCAAGGAATTATACAGGTAAGCAGGGGGAGAACACGTCATAACAATTTAATACACCACAAGGTCGAAAACTGAGCAGTACCTTTGTATTAGTCGGCAAATTCCTTAGGAAATCCGAATATCTCGAGATGGACAGAACGCATGCGCACCGTCCTTAATGATATCCTATGGGGGGTGAGGACGGAAGGGAGCTTATGTTTTGACCGTGGTTTTTTTTTTGGGGGGGGGGCGGGGGTGACAGGGGTAGGTTGTTGTATAGGGGAGCCTTTGCCAATTGGTTGCCCGACCGATCGAGCGATTGTTGTACGCAACAATTTTCAAGAGAGTTTTGGACATTATAACGTACGGATCAAAATACGCAATTTAAAAGGTGAAAACAAACGGGGAAGCTCTGGAAGTCTCGATTCAAATGAACGGGACACTGAAGGGCTCAAAGCTGCTCAAAGAAACGAGTTAATTCTTCCAGGACAAAATAGAGCACATTTCCTCAAAGAGAAGACTTATCCAAATCTCGGCAACTAATGATTGAGGTCTACATTTTGGGCCTTCCTGAGGCTTTTTGTAGCCTTTTCTGGATAAAACTGGAAAGTGAATTACACGGTACGAAACGCTCTGACGAAGGGCTAACGCTCGAAACGTGGCCAATTTACCTTATCAACTCAGTCGATAAAGCCAAAATTTTGTGTAACTATGAGTTTATTTGTTATGACCGTGTTATTGAAACATCTGTCACTGTCCTCACACAGAATATGCCAATTCAGGCATTTGAAATCTGGCTCACATAAAGATGGAAAAAAAAACTCTAGAATCTACACTAGGTTAATTTTGTCGAATCAAAACATTTAGCGGTGAAAACAAACTTGGTCTTGAATAAAATGTCTAAGACTTGATTTACAAGAGAAACCTTAAAACCACCACCAAAGACAGGTTTTGTTACTATTTGTTAATTTGCTTTGTGGATTGTGGTCCACTTGGCCAGGTCAAATAATGTAACCAGTAACCCCCGGATGATGAATACCATAAGATCTCGCTCGTATGATCCCCAATTCCACCTCCTCAGTCCTACTCAGAAGCTGAAAGGTATAAGTGGAATTTTACGGTGTGCAGTGTCCACAAACTACATTTCCACATCATTAAAGTGATTAATGTTATTACGGTAAAAAACAAATCGTAGAAAAATTAATATTTTTCTAATTTACTTTATTTTTTTTAACAGTGCTTATTGGTTGGACGGATATGAAAGCCGTTGTTATATCATGTCAACAGTATTACCATCTATGTATAAATCTCTCTATTCATTTTCAGTGTAGCCCATCAAACAGAGAAATAAAAAGAAAAACTACATATCATGATAGTGTGATTAATTTAGTCAGTCTGAAGGCAATTAGAGCATTTTTCACCCAATAAACACTCAACTGTTCATGCGAACTCCATCATGGGAAGCTTATTATACCTTGGGAAAAAAAGAGGCCCAGAGTTCAGATGACCATTCAAATAGTATTATTTTACAATTCCAAGCGACTGAGGGGCCGATTACATGGAAAATTTGAGCCCGGTTAGCAGGGCTGAGATTTCAGCTCGGCTTCCTGAACAAAACTTCTTGAAGAGACGTTTGCGATTACATGAAGAGAGTTTCAGCCCGAGCTGAAATTCCCAGCCCGGTTTCACAAACCGGGCTGGAAATTTCAGCCCACTCAAACGGGCTGCAAAACCTCATGTACACTTTTTTTTATATAAGAACGTCTAATTTTGCGGCTGAGACTAAACCGAAACTGAATGTTCTTATTTTTTTTCACGTTTTGAGCCTGAAACGTTCTTAGCATGCTCTTAAGTTACGTGGTATAAAATTTCAGAAAACTGATATAAACGTGACCAGGAAACCTTAAAACGCCCATTTGTGCGCTGTCATGTCAAATGTCTTTGACATACATGCTGTTGTTGTTTTTTTCTTCTCAGCAAAATTCACTTTGTTACTCTTCCGCAGTTGAGAATGACAAGAAAACATAGCCTGAGCTCTGCAATAAAAAAAACGGTGACTCGATAGAAATCATGTTGTTACTGGGTGTTTTTAGCTCGATGCAAAAACTGATGCAGAACCGGAATATAATTACTGCTTTGTCTCTTAGTCTCAGCTTGGGTACGATCTTAGTATGTTCTTAAAATCTGGGTCAATTTCAGCCTCAACGTTCTCAACGTTCTCAACGTTCTTTTATAAAAAAGCCAGGGCTGAAATATGAACGTGGGCATGCGCATCGTTTGAGTTTTGAATGTAAAACGCTTTCCTGCAAATTTTTTTCGGCCCACACCGAAATTTCAGGGGAGGCAGGGTTGCCGAGTGGTTCGGGTGTTGGACTTCGAGTCCGTGGGTCCCGGCTTCGAATCCCACTCTGAGCACTTCATGATTTGTTTCACGGCAGTCCCGAGTTATAAATCCTTCGGCTGCGCTTGTAAATAGCCCACTGGTTTGCCTCCCGCCAGCTGGGATTCTTAAAACATGTTATGTTTCATTTACAATATTTGTTTCATTTGTTTGAGTGGCACGCCTGTGAAATAGCTGGTCTGTCGTAAGGCAGTACCAAGGATAGCTAAGCGCGTTGACCACTATAATCATCAATTTACATTTTTTTTTTACGACTGGCGTTCGAAATGTCAGTTAGAAATTGCATCACGCCCGATTGTCTAAATTTCAAACTTCCCCGGAGAGTATGCCATCGGAGGTCCCCGGAGAGCCCTGAACAGAGCAATCCGAGCGGCGAAGGGCAAAGTCGCCAACGCTCCTCGCTGCTCGCGGCTCGCGGCTCGCGGCTCGCGGCTATGCCACTCAGCGCCCGGAACAGTCCATTCCCAATCTCGTACCTCTCGTAGGACTCTGGTACAAGATTGCTCCATTCAATTTTTTGTCTGAAGTTTCTAAAGAAGCTAACATACCAAACTAACTTTCATCGTCTCCAATCCACTCTTTTACTGATCCCGACGATATCGACAATATTTTGTTCAGTCGGAAGAGATGATACCCGGTTGTCATCGCTTTGATGAAAGGGTTCTTTTATTTTAGTGTCAGAGGCTCACGAAACAGTACGGAGTAGGGACGTAGGATGTGGAAAAAGGAAAATGAAGTTAATTAGGTCTTACGTTTGCCCTAAACAATCGAATCACGTCATTCATTATGAATCTCCCACGTTTCACGGCCATTCTAACGTGTTTTTAATTGATTAAACGACCACTTACGCAGTAGCGTGGTTTTATAACTTATTCAGGTGAAATAAGATTTTGGAGAATGGGTATATGTCTCTTGATTGCTAACAGTTTCTTTGTTTTCCACCAACAACCCACAACATTTTCTGGCTCAATTTTTTTTCCATAAATGACAAAAATCAGCGAAAAACTACAACGACCCTGACGACGTTTCGAAGTCATCCTGCCTTCATTGTAAAGTTTACATGAACGGTTGTTGTGATTTAATTTATACTTAATGTGTCAGAATAAATCCCTGTTTAAACTTACAATCACGCCAGCCTTGAAATGGCCTTCTCTAGTCAAAACACAATTGCAATTGGCCTTCTCATTGATACCAACCACAGCAGGTGTAAAGAGCAAAGTGCCTGAGGGTATGTAGTAAGAGTAGGGAGGGTTTGGGGTTGGGGGCAAGAGAGGATTTATCCTCTCTTGGTTGGGGGACATGGACCAAACCCCTCATAGTTAATAGATTTTGTGTTTATTAACAGTAGAGATATATTTTTATTTCGTTTTACAAATTGTGAAAAGCAATGATGTATTATAGAATGCGACTGCTATTTTGATAAGAAAAAGAATAAACGCCAACGGAAGAAATTTAATGTCGTAGAAATTCTGTCTAATAAGTCTAATAACGTAGCTACATTAAGTTTACTTAAATTTCTAGTGATGTAAAATCACAAGTAGGAAAGACAATGTTAAATATCAAATGAATATTTTAACCTTTAAAATGAAAAGGTAATATTACTTTGGCTCCCCTAATAACCTGAATATTGAATTTGTTTCATTCAAAAATGTCTTAATGTCTAGACGAAACAAACCAACAGTCCTTGTCAATCAACACGTTATATAGACATGTACATTCAATTGATAACTGCCCAGTTCTTTGGAAATATATATTTTTCAATTATTTATTTTAATACAATTTGATATAAAACAAGGCTTTGAGGTGCAATATGGAGCGGTCTTTCCAATTATTAATTTTTTGTGTGGGAGAAAAAGTATGACGCCACAATATAATTTCGTTGTTATTATTTGACTTGCCGTGACATTCATGACAGATAAAATTCTTCTAGTCAACAAAGAAACATTTGACAATTAGCCATGAATTTCGACAAGTAAAAGCGAAGTTATAAGGAAAGGGATATAGATCCTTTAAAAAAAAAAACAAGAGGTTTTTGTAATCCAGGGCGGAATCTAATACATTGCTAATTAGCAACTAAATTGTAAAAGATTTGCGTCTTAAATCCTAATGATTTAAGTGTCCATGGCTTTTTTCTTGCCTTAGCAAGAATTCTAGGTTATTGAATTGTCTCAGTTCTGCTGCGACGTGTTCATTCGAAGAACGGTTCCCTTTCTGCGCTCAAAGAAATAAGAAAATAAGGTAAGAGCTAACCACGGGAGGCCTGCTTGTTTTTTTTGTCTCTTTTTTTCTACGTTATAATTGATACAATTCAGTTTCTGGTGTAGTTTCAGAAATCGGCGGCCCAGAAATCGCAATATCATAAATTCTTTAAGGGAAAATTTATGACTTGGCTACACATCAGGTTTACAGCACAAATTGTCAGTAAACTTCAACTTGCTCGGCGACCTACGACACAAAAAATTAATAAAATAAGCAGAATTGCTGATGATTTTTGACCCAAGTTACCAAGCGCACACAACAGTTGAAAGTAGATGTAGTAGCGTTTTAATCTGCGCAAACAAATTAATAACAGGTGATAGCAGTTACACGTCTTGACATAGTCATTTCAGATGTATGTACCAAGCCTATCCTCATTGCACTGTTTTATAATCGACTTCGTACAGCCAATGAGTATTTGATTTTTATTCGCTGGTTGTCATAACCGAACATACAACAAATACGTCTCAAAAAGCCTTCATTAGTGCTTTGGATTGAGAGATAGATTATTGTATATACCTATTTCAAAAAAGGTTGCTTCAGTGATGCATGTTTCATAGACCGCAGTTCATCATGATCGTTAAATTTGTGACTGCTTTTCTCTAGCTATCAGCCCTAAAGCAAGAACAAATGTATATTTTTACGATTTGGTTTTGTCCTAGAGTGCCTTCAGCGAGAAAAGCGATCATTACATTTATTTATAGCGAACATGATGCTTTGCGATCTATGATCATGGATCATAGATCACTGAAGAAACCTTAACTGAAATAGGTGTATGAGGTTCCGGTTAACACATGGGGTTTTTACCACCCCACGATACCTGCCATCGTAAGAAAGAAAAGCAAGTTGTTTTTTACACTTCACATTTATTTGCTGTTTATTTGCTTTGTGAGTTTAAGTGCAATTCAGAATCAGAATCCACGGGCGCATGGTCTGGAGTGAGTGATCATTTCATCTCACAGTAATCAGCCCAGTTTGGTTACACAGCTAGCGTATCCTGATTAAGAAATGTCGTCTTGTGTTATCATTGCAATATTTATGCAAAAATACTTGAGGCAACGAGTAATATCAGTCAAGAGCCCATTCAATTTATTGTTATTTCGGTCTCAATGGGAATAGTCTGATGCGTTATAAATTTTTTTCAGCACAATCATATCACATCTCATCGTTTAAAATTTCTAAAACCTACAACTACAACAACTTTAAACTCAAAATTACCCAAATTAAAATAAAATGCTACATGAAGACGTCATATGTATCGAATGCAAAATGATTACTGGCATTAAAATTGAAATGATAGAATGATCGGATGTTTTGCTCGTTAATTATAGCGCGATTTTTTTGGATTTCCCATTATTATTTACCTATTCTCGATCTCGTTCCACGCTTTTTTGTTCGGCCCCCAGAAGTTCACAAGACGAATTCGTCATATCTACTTGTGTTACATCTTAACATCCTTTTCTTTACGCACCTTTGTTTATTAATGAACTATAGTGGGGAACAAAGTTCGAGCTTCTTATACACATTACCTAACCTTGCAATTGTGTTTATGCTGTTGTTCCTCGTTGGTTAAAAGCCTACGTAATCTTATATAGCGGAAAGTTGTATAATACGGTTTCTTATTTTCATGAGTATGAAATCTGACGAGTGAAAATTCCCATCCGCGGATGTTATGAAACTTTCTCTGTTGAATATTTTTTTTATTCAGCTGAAAATGACATTCTTAATTCTCCGCGCTTTCAGGGGGCCTAAGTTGAGTTCAAATACGGTCTTAAATTCAAAGTCAGTAAAAATAGCCAGAGGTTCCTTTTGAGTACCATGCACGTACGCAAGACACGATTACCGTGGTATCGCTCAACCTCGATCCAAAGCCTCTCAATTTCAGAGATAGTAGAAACAGCTAGCAGCCCTTTTTTAAACGATTGGAAGAATTTTGATCATCTCAATCCCAGTTGCAAGCCTTAAGGTTTACTTGGCAGCTCGCGTAAAACCTTATACCTCACCACGGGGATAACCCTCATCCGTCTACCCCAGTAAAGAGGTTCCCCATGGGTGAGTAACTTGGACGATCAACGGTTAGAGATATAGCTTTTTGGCATTTGACTGTTAAATTTCAGGTATTTTGAGGGTTGACAGTTATTAAAGGAAACTTCCTGGGACGATTTAGACTAAATTTTGTTTTACTCTGGGGTTTTGGGGGTTGCATCGTTTTCGCGGACTATGCTGCTTTTTAAAGTAAATCAAGTTTTGCTTACACTCTAAAAAAGCGTTGAAATTATGCGATACATGTAGTCATCAACCTCAACTATACCTATTGTGATTTTACATAAAGGTACTCGCTGATTAACTATTTTAAAATATTATTTTAGAGCCAGAGGAGCTATTGAAGGACTTGCAATCTGTAGCAGATTTGAGAGACCGTTTCACGTCTAGTATGATTCGGCTAAACAAGCAAACTTGATCTTTTTATTTTCAGAGCTCAACTTCAGTGAAAATCAAAACTACTCCTGGAAATTGACCTCTTGTTGTAACAATGAAGGTAAGTATTAAATAAGAGCCGAACACCGTTGAACAGTCTTCATAATATATCCGAAGCTTACAAATCGTTGACTGATATTTTGTATCTTAACCAAAAAATTGAAATGGTTAGTTAGAACGATTTCTTGTGACTTTTATGTTTCTCCACAGCTGAAGGAACAATCATTAGAAAGGGAGAATAGCAAAATCTTAAGAAAACTGTATTTATATTGAATAAATGTTGAATGACAGGCAATAATCTGTTCCAATACAGGTGATTTCAGTGGTCAGCGTTGTTTTGTTAGCAGCATGTGCAGTATCCAGTGATCCACTTGGCCTGCTCGAGGTTTGAACAGTTTCAAAATTCATTGTTTGTTTATTTCTTTCTAGAAAACCATTTAAGCTGACAAGATAGTACGCGCACTTTGATTGGTTGAAAATAATTTACCATAATTCTCTGAAAAACTTGATGGAAACAATTATTAGATGGTCACTTGTATTTATTTCACAAAAGAAATCAAAAACTTATTTCTTTCTTTTCAAAACGTTATGGTACTAACACTAATGAACTCGACACAGCTGTGATTCCTACCGAACTTTTCAACTAACCAAAAAATAACTCGTGAACTTGTAACAGCATGCATTTAAGGTGTCTGAATACTTATTTCTTATCGTTCCAGGATTCAAGGAATTTACATGACACTTTGCTTCTTCAAAATAGAAAAGGTTGGTAGTCATGATTCATCATCATCATCATCATCATCATCATCATCATCATCATCATCACCATCACCATCACCATCACCATCACCATCACCATCACCATCACCATCATCATCATCATCATCATCATCATCATCACCATCATCATCATCATCATCATCACCATCATCACTACAATTGCCACAATCATTACCATTACCAGCGACCAGGCCATCGATCGCCATTGCCATCATAAACATCACCTTCACCATGGCTTTCAAAATCATCAACACCATCACCATTGTCATCACTATCATCACCGTCGCCGTATCCGTCACCACCATGCTCTAATTCATACATTTTTTACAAAAAATCAGGAGTTATTATGACACTAAATCTTTTCTCCACTGTTTTAGCGGAAGCAGATTATGAAAGCCTTGGCTGTTACAGCCTGAGGAAGTTAAGGAAGCAAAAAGTGATTCTTAAACGTTTCAAGAGGGTGACAATTAAGTCGTCATCGCCTCTGGAAAAGTGCATTCAAAGCGCCAAAGATTTTGACTATCCTTTGTTTGGAATTAAAAAGTCAACGAGGGGCACATTTCGGTGCCTAGCAGTGAAGGAGAGTGGATGGGATTTTAACAAGAACAAGGCAAAAACGTGTAAGGGAAAAATCGGATCTAGAAGGTCAATCTTTATTTGGAAACGCCGAAATGTTTCAGGTAATAGGATAACATTAACCGGATGTAAATAAGGAACTCTAACGGTCCGAGAGTACTTGTCAGCCTTAGCTTGGTTTTGTAACCTTCAAGATATAAAACTGCCCACCCCGGTCTTCAAACTCACCCCTACCCATTAATTTACGCTGAAGTAATTGAAAGAAAGGTTACAGTACTTCCACACAGTGCATTAATGATTAAAGATTAATGTTAAAGTAAACATATCTCGAAAAGAACTACCAAGTACAAAAACGGGCTTTTATAAGTAATTTTTAAGTAATATATCAAACACGAGAAAGAATGTTTCATCAGGATATCCAAACCCCGAGAAGTGGGTTAAAAAAACGAGGCGCAGCCGAGTTGTTTTGACCGACTTCGAGGTGTTTGGATACCTGATGAAACACTCTTTCGAGTTTTTGATATGGCGTCTCAAACCATTCATAATTCTTGGAGAAATTCAAAGTATAAGTTCGCAAAATTTTATGCTAATTAAGATCCGGTATCCAAACCACCGTCACGGTAGTGATTTCCTTTGTTTTCTCTTTATGAATTATTAATGAGTTTGAGAAAGCATTGTAAAGCACTATTTTCAAATTCCTGTTCCCACGGAAATATGTCCTCTGCAAACCTTTTACAAAGTTGTATGGTAATTGTTCATTTAACAGAGATCGACCAGAAGTGTATCCTTGGAAACAAATCATACTCCGAAGGAGAACAAGCAGAGATGCCTCAGCCCACCGACAATTTGGGGGACGCCAAATGCAAAGTCTGTACATGTTTGAAGGGAGAGTTTAGCATTTGCCTTGAGTTTTATTGCGATGCCGGTCTCAGTGGCTGCGAGGAACTTCATCATCCACCAGGACAATGCTGTCCTTCCTGCAAACCATCATGTAAGGGTAACTTTTATCATAATTATACGTGGCATTTCTGCCCGGGCGGTGGAGGGGGTACTCAATAAAGTTTTATACGGGGAGGCTCCGCCCCGAGGTTCAAACCCTTACCCTTTAATATACTAATTTTTACCAAAATGGTACCCCTTTCATATACCTAGAGCAAAATTGCATCCCTTTGTTATACCTCAAACCCTTACCCTTTAACATACTAATTGTTACCAAAATGGTACCCCTTTCATATACCTAGAGCAAAATTGCATCCCTTTGTTATACCTCATGGAAAAACAGTAGAATCTCCTATAATCGCCATGTTTTTCCCGGGTATTCAGTCGTTCTGATTCAGTGCGTAGTTATTTCTACCAAAATGTGGCACCCTTTGGCACCTTTTCGCTTCAGCCACCACTTCGTCCACTTTGAAGCTGATTGTGTAAACCTTTTGTTACTAAAATGGCATTTTTTCCTACCCTTAAACATACTGCGAGCGTAAAAAAGGCACCCCTTCGGGCGAAGCCTCCCCGTATAGCTCACTATAGGGAGTGCCCCCACGGGCATTTCTGTCGCAGAGAAGCCATAGTCTAAACTAGCCATCCGACCGTTGATTTAATAGTAGGTATGTGAGGTGTTCATCACTGTCATCGTGTTGTTTCCTAGAGGCAATGCAAAACAAATTTCTTGTCCCATACACCAAAGAGTATAAGTGGGTACCTGCTTAATATAACCGAGGTATAACACACGTGGAGGGTGATCCTGTCACTGCACTCAAACAATAGTAATACTCTAGCTAATCCCTTCATGCTAAAAAGAGGAGTTAGTCAGTGACGCCCGATGAACTAATATAGGACGTGCTGGAGACCATTTCAGTTGGTTCAAATTGCCTACGAACAAAAAAAGATGAGGGAAATCGATTTAAAATACACAATCACCGTGCAAATTGTAAGGATCGCAGCGAATGCTCTCTAGATTAAGCAGTCGACGGACCTGTACGCGTTAAATAGGGTTTAAATACGGGCAAAAACACATGAAACGAGGTCCGGACCAGCTAACCATGTCCACCTTAGAGACGTGTTCACCTTACAGCGGTGTCCGCTTTGAGGGACCTGACCGCAACTTTCGTGTACATTTTGTCATATTTATCAGCCGGTCCCAACCTCGGAAGGATACTGGGATATCGATTGGAGATGAACCGCCTTGATCAACAAACCCTACATGTAGTAAACCCATCCCGATTATTCCAAACACAGGGATGGGTCCGGTTGTTTATTGGCTGTTTTGTCCTTAACATTCATTGGCCAATATCTTCGTAAATAAAACACATATATAAATTGTTGTTAGTGCAAATTGCTATGGTGTTCTGTACATTTTCCACGTTTGTTATTTCAGCCTGCAAGGCTTCCGGACGAAAACTTGGGGACAAGTGGAGGAAGAGAGTGGAGAACGAGTGCTTTAATTGTGAATGTCACAGTGAAGATCAAGCGATTTGTACAAAGGTTTCCTTTCATTGTCCTCCAGTGAACTGTAAAGAACCTATCGTCCCGGAGGGTAAATGCTGTCCAGAGCCATGTGGTAAGGCGCATTACAATATAACTGGTATATATTCTCCCATGTAAGCGACGTGTACCGTATTTTAATTCGCTGAGGACGACGGAGCAAAGTTTTTCACTAGAATCCACTCTGAGCCAATGAAATAGCTACGGGTAGAGAAATACAAGCACTCGCTGTAACTTTTCCTAGTAAAAGGTAGACTGTTCCAGCCTTTCGGATGGCGGGGAATTCACGTGACCTGCTTTTTCTTCTCACGGCCCTCTATATATGTGAAATCTGAACGTCTGTGGAACTGGTCAGCCAAAGTAATGTTTCTGGTTCAACTCCGTAGTAAACGTAAAACGTTCAACTTATAACAAATTAAATTTTAACACGTTCCGTACTAGATTTCTAGTTTTCTCGTTCAAATCAGAAAATGAGATAACATATCATATCGTGATTTAGATGGGCATATATTCCATGACTTGTAGACTTTGTTGCCGCTACCGAATTAAATGAGTCAGATGAATAAATAAATAAATAAATAAATAAATAAATAAATAGTTATCGGCAGAAGAGTGCTGGGAGTATACGTATGATGGACTGTCTAGCAAATCCATACAGGGAAGACAGCCATGTGTGTCTATTGCGGCCGCTGTGCGAACTAACTTTAAGTTTACCTAAGGCCCAAGATTGGCCGGATTCCTAGGTGGTATAAAATGTCATGAAGTGTTTTACTACACCAGCTGAGTGTGTTCTAACATTCGTCTATTTTCTGATCTGATCTTAGAAACCGTTCCGCCTTTTTTCACTGTTCGGCTAACGACAGCCACTCCAACTAAGAGGATCACGTTTCCTTGGGAACGCTAATGAGGTACGAGGCAGTACGAGAAAGGCGAAGAACGTTTTATGGCAGTTACACGAGGGAGATACAGTTTTTCCTCATTCACATTTTTTTGCTTGGTTATTGCCCTAGTGGGGTTGTAGGTGGCCCGTTTGGACGTATCACTGATGTAACCAGGCGTTTTCGATGTTGTACAACTCTACAACTCTTGTGTTAGCCCACCCGCTTAAAACTCCCTCCCTTCCCCTAGCCAACCAACAAATCAGATAAAATGCACAGACTTCCCTATATGAAGGCCTGCCATGGAAAGGCAAAAAGGTCTTAAAATGCACTAACAAATGCTACGGGAAAAGAGTGAAAAAGACGCTTTCATTCTAGTTACAACTGAAGACACACCTCAGATGATAAGCTTGCGCTCCCCCCCCCCCCTTACATTTCTAATATGATTTGAAATTAAAATGCTATTCTGCCTAAAACATTTTTTTTCGTTCTAGTTATGGATGTGCACATTAGAGGAACTGGAAAACCGCTATATACTGGACATACAGACATACAATAGCCGATCAGGCAGAGAACTAGCGTAATAAAAAAGTTCAACATATTCTGTCAAATAGTGTGGTGAATTTGATTGATTAACAGCAGTCTAGTACGAAGTCGTATGGTTGGAAGCCCCTCTCCTGAATTATCCCGCTCCTCCCTCCGCCCACCAGTTTGTTAACAAAAACATCTTTCCAGTGTCGCAGCGGATTTGGAACACCCGGTCCATATTCGCTAGCGGATTTGGACCCCCTCGGTCAAAATCCGCTAGTGGATATGGCCCCTTCAGCGGATTTGAATTCCCTTATTAAGACAATAATTTCCTTTTGCAGTGGCAAGTTTTTGGAACGAGGCCATTAGTCTCACGATACATTTTTACAACGAGGAATATACATTTTATTTTTGCTTTCAAACACGGCAGCTTTTTATGAACTAGTTTCTGCGTATGGCACGGTAATCAAGCCGTCTACCATATTTTTAAAAAAAGCATTAGAAACTTCAAAACACGCCTTATCTCGAGAGGCTGCCCGGAGAAAATGGTAGAAAAGATCCTCTCAGAAGTTAACTATGAACTTTAACACAGAAAAAGCGAACGCACAGAAAACTTCTACCCTTTCTCACGCAATTTCAACCGTCATTACCATGTTTGAAAAACATACTAATGGCATTTAACACAAAACCGGCCATTACTCAGAGAGATATTCAAGGAACCTCCCTTCATCTCTCATAGGAAAGGAAAGTCGCTTAAAGCCATGCCTGTTAAAGCCAAACTGAAACATAGGCCCGCAATGCGTGCAGAACCGACGAAGTGTTGGTTTGTCTCGAAAAGAAAGCAAGCGAGGCGTGTGTGATTGCAGGTTCAATAACATTCAAACATCTGTAGCAGCACGTTGCAGTAAAAGTGTGTAACTATAACTAACGCTGAAATTTGACCAACTGAAAAGGCGATCAATACCCTGGAAAGGACGTCAACTGAATTATTCACCCTCTCCTCACCAAACATAGCTCCACAGACTGTGCCCATGACCTCATCCATTCTTCACTCAAGACCATTTTTCGCTGTCTTTTGGTCGGTCTTCCTCAAAACCCTGAACAAAAAGGCCATCACAATTCTCAAAACAGACGCATTTCAAAAAATAGGCGATAATTTTCCCAATATAAAAGTAACCACATCTTTAAGATTGATCAGTATGGGCACCGTAACAGCCCAAAAGAATTGAACTTTTCCCCACACCTGGGAACCACGCTTTGTGCACAGTTTCCTTTAGTCATGTCAAGGGCTCTTTAAACCAAATTGTGAATGCAAATACGAAATAATCATTGCTATGCTCTATCGTACAGGTTACAAGAAAGCGCATTATAGGCATTTACCAGTCGTTTTGACCCACTCCACCCTCGATTAATGTTTTTACTTGGCTCACCGTCCCATGCTAACTGGCGTAACGAAAATTGTGACAGTATTTTGCCCTTTGCGTTACCGAATGACGTTATGTTTAAAATCTGATGACTCAGCTCATCTGTCTTATCGCTTTGAATATTTAATTTTGTTGAATTAAACTAAAAAATTAATTGTTGATATACATTTGTCCACAACTGAACATGTTTTTGCCGAGAGTTGTAGGCAATGTATTTATATACTGTTGTAAATAGGGCACTATAAAAACATGATTATCGATAAAGACAAACACATCGTCAGAATCTCAACGTACTAACTGGCGTGACGAAAATTGTGACAGCATTTTGTCTTTTGCGTTACCGAATGACGTAATGTTTAAAATCGGATGACTCAGCGCATCTGTCTTATCGCTTTGAATATTTTGTTAAATTGAAATAAAAATTTAAAGATATATTTGGCCACAACTGAACATTCCGTTATCGAAAGTTTTGAGCGAAGCATTTATATACTGTTGTGAATATGGCACTATAAAACCATGATTTTCGATCTGGAGAAATTGGTAAAAAGCGAAGTCGTCGCTTTATCTCAACACGTTAAAGCATGTCTTATGACGTAATCGTTAAATCCAGTTTGCTCTTCCGGAGTCAGCAAGTCAGTGTCTCGAACTCTAAAATCGAGCAAATCGGTTCAAAATCAAAAGTAAAGCAGAAAAATTAAAAAGAGTAACTAGTATATAATTCCGGGCCGCTTATACTATCCAAGAAGATCCAGCCTCGTGTAGTAATTCATTTCCCACCTGCGAATAACCTTTCTTAACGTTGGCAGCTGGATACTTTCCAAGTATTAAACAGGTAAACATAACCACAACAACATACACCAGAATTTTCCTCTCATAACATTTACTGAGAACGATTCTATGCTTACGATGTCTCAGCAACACTTTGGCCCCACCAGCATCAACAGCGCCACTGGACATCACCTCCTGTTATTATCAGTCCTCCTTGTTTTCTTTCACTAGTATTGCACAGATATTTCAGTCCGGCCAAAGCCAACACTGCTCGGCGGACGGGTGCTTCTACACCTACGATACTTTTTATGTGGCCCTTGTCCTATCGTGGGTGCGTGTGTGTACTAATCGATGTCTGTGTACAACTCAGTTCTCTATATGTTCAGAGGTCAGCACAAAATTATATCACAACACAGTCGAAGCAAATCTTCCACCAAGCCTCCGTCACCTTTCTTGACCTGTTCTTACGTCATCCCATCCCGTGGGCCATAGCGAAATACACACCTTGTGAACCTTACACGACGTATTTTGACCGACCAAACCAGTCGACCCTCTTGTCACGACTACTCTAACTCGACTTCGTCGGTTAAAAAGGCTTTGAACAACACAATGGCCACACAGCAGGAGTCGTGTAGGTCTGTCAACCCCATTTTAATCACGCTTTGTTAGCAAGACTGAAAAGCAAAAAAACCTATTTTGTGGTTTACATGCAAATAGCTGTATTCTCTTTTGAAGTTGCTTGGTGTCGTTAAGTTTTACAGGGGGTCCAAATCGGAGAAAGAGGGTGCATTTCCGCTAGCGGATTTGGACGGGGGAGGGGAGGGGCCGTTTTCACTAGCGGAATTGGACCAGGGGTGGGGGGGAGGGGGGTTCAAATCTGGGGGCTCGAAATCCGCTAGGACACCAGCGAGCGAATCAGCGGCATCCCTCTGCCGGGTTGTGACAGGCGGCTTCGCCACTCGCATAGATCGGACACTCGTGCGAAACCCAACTGACAAAGGAAATTCGCTCATTTAAGTTTACTTGTCCAGTTTTGTTTAAGGTCTGACAGAAACATTCTTTCGATGCTTTAGAAGTGTAAGTATACAAAATATCATATGTCTAGCGTGATTTGTACCTTCCGAGCTCCAAAACAGTTTAGATCATTAAGAGCAGGATAAGGTCAAGAACAAAAAATTCCCTGAACTATGGCGCACAAAAGTAAAATTACTTAGAAGCTGTTATAAAAGATGTAAACGTTTTAGAGTGGATAGGCCTGAAAGGCATGCTTCTCTAGCTCAGAGCCATGAGACTAATTTTGTCCCCTTCAACATGCAGGATATCGGACAATGGGATTAGTTGACCGTATAGCGCAAATTGTTGTCTGGGGAGTATTGTGTAGTAAAGAAATCGTTATCAGCAAAAACATGGACCGCTCCATGAAACAATTTTCGTGTATGATTATGTGAAAGTAAACTATGGCAGATTTACGTTGTCGTTCGTCTTCTGGAATCTACGTTTAACCCTGTTCCGTTTCAGTTTCTGACGTAAAGGAAATTCCGTTAATTTTTTAAAATTAACGGAAAAAAAGGAAATTAAAATTTCCTTTTTTTCACTTTTGCTTCCTCACTCTGGAATTGTGCAACGCAACCCAGCCTTGCCTATATACCGTCTATACATAAGTGGTTTTACTAGGAGCGATTGTGGTTAGTAGTGACGGGAGCACCCAGCAAGGAAATTTTAGCAAAATAAATGAGACGCCATTTTCTGCTTTCTTATATTGTTTCAGCGTTTTTTAAAGGCATATTTGTGTAAGCTAATATTGGTTGATTTGCTCGGCGTTTTTTAGCTGAAACTTTAGGCTGCAGAAAACTTTACCAAACGGAATCCTATCCGCCGAATTTCCAAGCTGCTAATGCATGTCCGAAAATGCGAGCTGACCTTATTTTACACTCTAAACGACATATTTATCCCTCCGAAAACAACAGGGGTTAATCAGTTCCCTTGTTACGAAAGTCTGAGGTGATGTTTTGCCGAAGAAATCGCAAGCTTGCAATTAAATCCGAGTATGTCAGGCGATTTAGGCCTGCCGAACAGATATTCCGCCGAAACGAACCTTTGGGTGCCTCTGTGGTGTTTACGTGCAGATATCAAAATTCGCTTGAACAATCTTTCAGCTGCATCTATTCAGGCCGATATCAATAAACAAAAAAAAGAATTAAATCAAATTATAATTATAAAGCCCTTTGTCCAGTCGCTAGGGACAGTATTGCTGAATGTTACAATCAATTTCCCCTTGCCGTGAATATCACTGCATTGTCAGTAAAAACAGGTACCGTGCTAGAACGTATGAAAAGTATCTGTTAATGGCTATCAATTTTCAATCAAATAATGCAAATCAACGGTTGAAAAAAGATCTCAACCAACGCTTGTTTCACCTTTCCCTTCTAAACTCAAAGCTTGTATCTTAAAATCACGGCCGGGATCAGACAGTCTCTAGCTAGTCTGTGTGACTTAAGTGTGTCGGTTTCACCGCTCAGAGGCCTGACACTCGCGCAAAACCTAAATAAGGTACTAGCTTGCTCTCAGGCTAATGACGAATCCCGTTTACCCGACCCAGAGTTTTCTGTAGCACAAAAGCAACTAGCCTTTAAACTACAAGAGTGTGGCCATGTGACACCGCTGTGACACACCATGCCATATCTTGGCCAAGATGTACCGTTTGGGACCAACGTGTGTTGAAAAGACGTGCATTATATCGTTAAATTAAAACCCCCCACTATACGTGATATGATCGACCACCCGTTCAGTCCCAATACATTTGTCATATAACATAAATCTCTCTAGAATATTGTTTGTTCAGTTACAGATCACCGCAAAATTATAGAGTCTCAGTTGCTTCAATTCAAAATAGCACGGATGAGCGGCATTGTAATTAACATGAAAAAAGGAATTGTCACACTTAAGATGAGCACTGTCATATATAATGATTTGCAATAAGTCGTCCAAAAGATAACGATCTACCGCCTTAATAATGTCTTTTTCGTAATTCATTCAACCTTTTTTTTTTAATTTGATGTTGTGCTTTCAATCACACTTAGTGGTAGTGGTGAAACTTCCTCTTTCAAATTTTTGTTTTGCAATGGCTATCGAAAGTTTTCGATGTCGTTTTGTCACGTTAACTCAGCAATTCTCAGCCATTTTAGCCGGATGCACATATTTATGACACTGTGGATGACTCGTTGACTTCCTGGGATTTTACAGAGGTTATAAATGCACCCTGTTTTCTCCCAACTTCCACGCGGAACATTTCTTAACTATTCAAAACGCGACAGCGGGGGAATCATCTAGATGGAACATTGACGTAGATACCGTGAGTCGTTTGCCATTTCCGAATTGCTTGGTGGAAATCCTTTGATATGCAAAGTCACTTTTAAGTGGCTATTTTCGTTCAAGGGGCTTGTTTAAAAATTAAAATAAGTTTCATTTGCAAGCGAATGAAATATAACATTCAAACTAATTCGGCAGCTGTTCTCATTATAAAAAGGGTTGAGGACTTCTCGTGAAAGGCTTATTGTTTTTGCCCCATCAAATCGTTCAATAAGTGACAACGTTATGCAGGGTATTACTGAAAGTTATGACTGCAAAAATAAAATCAATAACCGGAATAAACACAAAGAAATTATCTATTTGTATTGATAAGAAGGAATTACCTATTTGACTCGATCATTCAAGCATAAAGGAAATTTGTCTCAAGACATTGCCTGAGGCTATAAAAGCTTTGCGTGGCTCAGCTCTGAAGCAGATCGTTTGCGGGATAGCGAGGGAAGAGCGAGCAACTTTGGTAACAAAGTTTTTCCAAGGTAAGAGGGTTTCATTTAGGTAAAAAGTCAGCATTCTGCCATTCCTCTAAATTTCCTACAAACAGACTGAGTTTTTCAATCCCTCAGGCACAGGACCGATTAGAACTTCTAAGAGATATATACTGCATCTTACACTGTACATGAGAACTTGCCCATTTATATTGATTCAGATATCGTGCACTAGCCTTGTCGGAACCATATCGGCGGTAACAGTTAAACCATGAAAAAAGCTTGATAATTCGTGCTCCTGTTGAATTTAAAAAGATCGAAAGTTAAGCAGTATATCAAAGTTTGCGTCCGTCAGCGATTGTTTTAATTAGATAAGCGCCTTTCCAGTGAAAGCTTTGATCATTAGTTTCCCACGGTGCCGTTTAAATTTATACAGAAAAATTGAATTTAGGTTTCTCAGACACGCCTCGAGCTTGATACTGTAGTTGAAGGTTTAAGTTCTGACACAAACGTTCGCACGATGTTTAAGATCGGATACGTGCAAACTTTTAATCAGTGTACGGCTTGTACCCTCTTTCCTAGAAACAGTTTAGAAGACTTTACTTTAAAGAGAAGAACAGAAAGGTTCTTTTAACTAGCGTACAAAAGTGATAAATTTGATGTACTTTAGACTGAAGCGGTTATGAAAGTTCAGTGTTTTAGCGTGGATAGGATAGCCGCACGCCATTCAATTCCGTTAGCTCAGAGACGCGAAACTAATTTTGTCTCTTTAAACTTTCGGAATGTTTAACAATAGAATAAGTGGATAATATTAACTAGACTGGTCTCTGTAGAATAAATTAAAAAATTGTTACCGACATAAACGTGGACTATTTATCAAATGACTTTTTGTTCGGAATTATGTTAGTGCACTGTGGGCTTTTAAATCTTTGAAAACTGTCTCACGCAGCTTCTTCTCCGTTTCTTTTTCTGATCAGAAGGAAAATCCAACTATTATCTTCCTTTTGTTTTATCACTGGCCTTCAGTTCAATTTTGACGACTAACTTAACTCTATCACTCGAATCTAAAAGATTCGCTTGAACAGTTTCTCAGCTGTATTAATGTAAAAAAGATACAGGAATAGTTCAAAAATAATTGAACTGAATTAGAAATTTAAGAGCTCTTTTTCCAGGGATAGCACTGCGGAGTATTACAGCTATAACCAGTTTAAAAACTCCAATGACTGATAATGATGTTAACAGTGTGACAAAGATAACAGCAATTCTTGAAATTACCGCTGTTCATTTCATGTTACCTGCGTGAACAGTCAGGAAGTAACAAGTTGCTTCCTACGACATTACTCAAAATGCCGGATCCAGTCGATTGCTTTACATGTGATCGTAAGTGGTCTTGTAAGCGTTTTTACGTCACAAGATCTAATTTCCATATGTTTAGGGGAAGGCCAGTCGTGCCCAGAATCATGCTTCGCCCCGTATTTGTGAGAGTGGGACTTTGATTCCGGATTCCACAGTTGCGAGCCCTGGGTTCCGATGACTGGGTTCCGCGTTCAGTCTCAGTAATCTGGATTCCGGATTCCAGGGGCTGGATTTTAGAATCCAAAGCCTGGGAAACCAGATTCCGGAACAGGCGAATCACTCTACACAGGAAAACATGCTACTAAATATATTTAAAAAAGAAAATCTTTCATCAGACGAACTTACAAAATAACTTAGATCATAAACTCAAAACTTATTAAACTTAAAATTGTTGTTACTTTAAGCGAATACATAATCTATACTATGCTTGGCTTTATTTTGCGTGCGAGGGTATTTTTGAATTAAATTTTTTATTCAGTGAGCCGTTATAAAACTCAATCCTCAGAAAACAGTGAAATTAAAGGTCAAGTTTTGATCATGAAAATTTAGAATTTCAACACAAATTTTTCAAGGCACTTCAACCTTTGCAAGCATATGTCAAATGTCGCACGTGATCTCAGGTCTCTTCAAGACAGACGACGAAACGCTTCCAGGATTCGTTAGACTTGTCATTTTAACATAAGACCACACTAAAGCAGCATTCTCAGTATTTATTCTCGCCCCACTCCTTTCGAACGGTTTGCAAGCCGAACTACATGTAATCCAGGCAAAGTCACGGACCGTTTTCCAGTCCCGCGAACGGCTTCGCCACTTCTATCCCAACATAGACTTGGAACTACTCGGACGATCGGTCAACCGCCAACCGGCCTAAGTGGGATTTAACTGTGCAAGAATTTTAAGATAAGAATTTTGCGTCACCTTCAATATGTTTTTTTTTTGTACCGTCAAGTGTCAAAGCTATTCCTTTTATCTTCATCAGTTTCTTCTTATTTTGCAGATGCTTCTTGCGGTCATTTTCGTAGTATTTGGAGCATGCGTCGTGTCGAGTAATCCAGTGAAAAGCAGTAATAGTAACCTTATTCAGGTAACAAATAATATTTAAACTCTCTCAGAAACGATCGATAGTTTCATAAGTGCAATAATAGTGGTGCCCCTCCCTTATTTTGTTTCAAGATTACCGAAAAGCCAGAACAGCCGAAGTTGTTTCATTCTCAGGGAATCATTTTTATCATTCCCCTTTAGAAAAGAGGGGGAAATATAATCAGCCCAGGCCCAGACTCACATAGCTGAATTGATTTTGAAGGTCATATTTTGTCTCTATATGCTAGTCGTGGTAACAAATAAAATACTTTATTTCAGGAGTCAAAAGCTGATGTTGAATGGCAGGAATACTTTCTCACAAGGGAAGAACGTAAGTTGCATTGCGAGAGTTCAAGGCAAGCTATGGAGGTAGAAAAGGTCCATTCATTGAGCAGTAGGCCATATTTCTTGCGTGAAATTGTTTTATTCTCGGGAAACGTCATCAGCTTAACAGGCGAATAAGAATTGAGTTCCCAATTTGTCAAACAAATTTCCTAAACGATGGTAAAGTGGACTATTCTGTTTTCCTTGATAATTTGAATTACCACCCTGAACTAACACTAAAACAAAGCCTCGCTACCATGGATTCAACATCATCCAACAGTGCTGAATATAACTTTATTGCATCAGTGTTTGATGGCGAACAAACTTAACTCAGCTCAGCAATTAAAAGAATCATTCAACATCCTGATGGTGCCCAAATACGATTATAACTTGGCGAAATCAAACAAGTTAAACAGAGTTGAATGGAAATGTTGAATCTGCCTGGCCCATGCAGGCCTTAGATCTCAAGTAAGCGAGGAAGAAGTAGGCAGCGTTAACTTACTCAGAAAAATAGTGTTAGTCTGAGACGAGATTTTAAAGTCAAATCGGAAGTCAAAGATTAAGGAGCGACTTAAGTACCAGGAGTCCTTAGTGTCCCCCAAATAAGGCCTATCCGCACCGGGCAAATTTTAACATGTTTAGATTAAATTGTATATTTTGACACCAAAAAGTGTGGTTTACATTTGCGGACGCACTTTTTAATTCTTGCCAAATTTTTTCAAAGGTTAATGAATTTTCAAAAGCTTATCCTGAATGAGGTCTTTTTTGGTCTTTACTTAGGGCGTGAAAAGAAATGTAGATACAAGGGTAAAAGATACCCGCAAGGTGCAACCATTGATAGACCTGTAAAACCGAATTACGCCCATTGTGAGCGATGCACGTGCGTTGGAAGAAAGTTTAAAAACTGCAAGAAGATTTACCACTGTGAACTCGGTTATCTGCCGTGTGGCAAAGAGGATTATGAATTTCTGCCTGGAGAGTGCTGCCCTGTTTGTAAACAAAAAGGTCAGTAAGCAGAATAGGTCCATTCATCCAAAATTAACTTCCCTTTCTTTATTTTGTATTTGCCATTAAAAATTCTCTAATTCTCCATTTTACTAAAATAATATTAGGGATTTTTTTTACACTTTTTTCTCCCTTCCGTCCTGCCCAATCGCTGTTACAAATGCCTCATTCTTTATAGCCTGCGAGCAGGCTCTCTATTCGGGGGGGCAACGTGAATTATTTTCTTTGAGAGCGCCGAAGGCGCGAGTTTCGGCGAACGAAGTGAAGGCGAGCGAAGCGAGCCCGCAACTCGCACCTTCGGCGCTCTCGAAGAAAATAATTCACGTAAGAAAATAATTCACGTTGCGTTGCCCCCCGAATAGAGAGCCTGCTCGCAGGCTACATTCTTTACGCTGGCCATCCTCTTTTAATATTACCCATCGACACTCGACATTTTGTATTCCCTAAATTCCTCATTCTTCATGTTTTCATTTTCCATTTAAGCATCCACATTCCGAACTGCCATCCTAAATTATCCCTTTTCGACGTTTCGCATACCAGTTTTCCGTTTTCCAATTTTACATTACTATACAATGCAATACAATGCAAAACAATACAATACAATGTAGTATAAAGCTTAGTAGCATGAAGGGTCGTCTACAACATCCATATTTCTCACCTTTTCCTAAAAGCTAATAATCAGCATTGATTTTATATTGAATTCATTGCTCTACAGCTTGCCGTGAGGACAGAAAAATCGGTGACCAATGGCAGAGGATTAAAGAAGTTACAGGCGAGAGTCCAGTGAAAGGCATTTGTTCATTATGTAGATGCACAGAAGACCGCAAGGAAGATTGTGTCAACCATAATTTTGAATGCCACAAAATTCCCGGGTGCTTAGAAACTGAAGTAAAGCCGGACTCCTGCTGTCCACAGTGCAGTATGTATCTAATTAGCAAGTTGGTAGTAGTGTTGGAGGGGGTATTGGATTTTTGTGTGGAGGAGTGCAGCTTAGAACTCGAGATAAAGGTTTCTGTGGCGTGTCTAATGACTAGGAAAATTGCTTTTCTCTCCCCCCCGTCCCATCCCTGAATGGGACGCTAGTCCATCCCAAGGTCACCCTACCATTACTTTAGGATTCGCTGAATTCCGTTTATACAAATTGCTGGAGGAAGACAATGTGGAGAATAGTTCTCTTGCATAAAAGAAAAACACGCTTGAGCTATCGACCCTCTACGACACGTTAACCACCAGACAACCACATCTTGTCGATGATCTAACGTCCATCATATCTATCAAATTCCCCAACTAAGCCCCAACAATAGAAAACACGATTCGCTTTTGGCACAGGGGAAGTTCATTAAGAATACACACTATATACGAGAAAACAACACCGACCAATCTCTAATAACTTCTCTGCCACCCGCTTGAAATACATCCCCAGACTTTCCAGGGTGAGTGGGTGGGGAGAAACATACGCAGCAGTAAACTAAACCATGATAACCTGATACGATACCAAAGGGGGCTTAAGTTGCGCAGTTAATCCCATTGAGCACGTGCTTGCCCAAAGGGCGTATCATTTTAATATTCTGAAGATTCCCTATTTCAGACCAAAGCTCTTGAAAGGAGAAGGACTATTCGAATTGACGTCAAGATCACGTTCCAGAAATATAACCAATTGGGCAATCAGTCAACATAGCAATCACTCGATAGATCGATCGTTCGGAGTCAAGTCCCAATTCGTTCAAACTTTGGCAAGCAAGAAAAACAATTAAGGCTATGACAGCAATTTTTAAAACGAGGTCAGCAAATGGTCTAAAAAGTCCACTAACTTTTCAAAGTCATCATTAATTATTACTAACTTTTTTTCCAACGAGTAACTGCTGCCATTTCTGTGTCTCTTTGCAAGTTGGCAGCCCCAGGTATTGCGGTGCGATCAAGTTAAAGCTGCGAAGGAGATGTTGATGATGATGAGGATGATCAATCATGACGATGACGATGGTGATTATTATTATTATTGTTATTAATTTTTCAAATGTCTTTTTTAGAAACATGGGCTAAGCCAACAACTGAAATTTGGTTCACAGTACCACAAACAACAGAAGGTACGGAACCGCCTTTCACATTTCCCTTCCGTGATGCCCCTGAAGAAGGCCAACCAGAAGGTAAGACAGGCATAAAGTGGTGGGAAATAAACTGCATTTTTGTTTTTTTAACCTTATTACTCGCTAGCAATTTTTATTCCTTGGCAAATTTCTATCCGGAAAACTTTTGTTTGACGCGCGTTTGCTCGTGTGAAGTCTCTTTTTATTTTATAAGAACCATTTTTATAAGAACGTTGAGGCTGAGACCTGCCCCAAAATTTAAGAAAATGTATGGGCCAAAATAAAAACATCCTCAGGCTCAGCCAAATTATACGCGTTCTTACATAAAAAATGTGTACTAATAGAATATAAGCTGCTCGTACTAACCTCTACATTGCTTTGGTAACCAATCACAGCGCCCAATTGATCTTATCTGAAGAAATCAATGTCCCTGGAAAAAAACCTGTCCTGTAGAAAATATTAACTCAGAATTTATTTACCCCCTTACAGGTGAAAATGTTGTGGACTGAATATCGCTGCAAGTGCCGTGATGCATTTTAAATTAAAACACGTGACTATCACGTGACTAGTTTCAATCCGTAAATAGTTCCAATTCGGTATTTTTTATCTCCATTGCCTTGTTTTATGGCATCCTGTATTTAGTTCTTGCACGTACGAAGAAGCTGGTTATCACACTGTGTGTCACGCTAGCACATGTTATCTTAGATGATTCTGTCACGCTAGGTCACGCTGTATATTTTAGCTGATTACGTCAGGTGGTTGCAGACATCCTTTCACGTTTCAAGTGACGGGTGTTAAATAGAAATGAACATGGAAACATATAAAATGAATTTACAACTGGTCGTCTTTTCCTGTACTTTCAGCCATTGCGTGTGTTCATGCATGCATCAGGATTGTGGGATAGACTCTTAAGAACTAGCTTTCCGTATTCTTCCCTGGACATTCCTTCCCACTCTCTGCACCTTTACCACCACCTCCAAGCCTAGTTGCCACTGATAGCCTCTCCTCTGTCCCTGGGAAGTCCTGACTCGTGTAGTCTAGTTTTCTGAACTCCTAGGTTCTGCCTTTCCCCCAACCCTCCACTTCAATATTAATTAAACCACCGTCATCACCATCGGCTGGCTACAAGGCAGGCAACTCTGAGTCTCGGGGTGCGAGACCTGGGGGGGGGGAGGGGTAGGGTACTCGATAGGTTTTGGGTGGGTGGGTGCCGCCCAGGCCTCCAAAATTAGACCCCATATTAGAAGGGTTTGCATTCAAAGTGATACCCCGTTCTAGAAATGGGTAATTTTTAACATGATGACCTGTTGTAGATATTTACTAAATTTCAAAGCCCTGTTTTAGAAAAGTTATTTCTTTGTCCGAAATAAAACTTCCAGCCTACGGAAACAGAGGTTCCCCTTTAAATTATTTAAAATCGCTGCTGATATCTTGAAGCTTTCGTGCGTTTGCAATATTACCCCCTCTTCTTGAATATGGATACCCCGTTTTAGACCAGGGATCCCCCAAACCCGACGACGTTGGCCGGCTCATACCCGCATAGGTATTATGAGGGAGTGCCCCCTCCCCCGGGGGGTTCCGAGAAAGCTTGCGTTGGTTCACACCTGAGAGCGTAGTGTTGGATCTATGATTCTTTTCGTCATCAGCAGTGGTAAGGGACACCACTTTTTGAAGTGGTTGTCCGCGACGGATTGCTTCTATCTGGACGCCATTTTACCTCAGTTCAGCATTAAGTTCGTGTCCAGGACTTTCGCTTAGCCATGATGACGCGCTGTTTTGTTGCTTGGCAGCTAAGGTCCATCCCTCGAAAAACATTTACACAGGGCGAGTTAGGGAGGCCATCAATTTATAATCCTCATAAGGGGAGGGAAGGCTTTCGCTTTGCGAGACAGGAATGAGTTAGTGACCACGCTAACAACTTCAGAAGTTGAAAAGAATGCTTGACAGCGTCAACCTTTTCCTCGATTGAAAAAATCAATTAGCTACCCCGGACACCAGAATTTATTTGACGTCAGATATGAAAAACACACAGCGCGACAAACAATAGAGGTGTTAATAGTAGTTAATGCAACCATATTAACAAAAAGGTATTTTTTCTTAAGTTGGGCGGTAATAACCAATATCTTCAAACAATGTCACCTCATCCAAAGACTTTAGCTACGCATGCAATCAAAATCATTTCAGTTTTCTCAAGGAAAGCGTAATTGTTTCTTCTCACTGTCTGTGGTCAAAGGTAGGAAATTAAGTCTGTTGACGAGTTCGTCTGTCATTCGAGTTGCTCAGCTTCGCAAGACTTTTCACTGCCCTTGGTCAAAAGTAAGAAATGAATTATATTTGCCTTTTTGTCTGTTGATCGTTTAAAATGCTAATTTACACTCACGGTGTTATTGTTAGACAATGCAACCATAGTGATAAGTAGGCATTTAATTTCTTAAGTTGGCATGGAATAACCAATATCTTCAAACACTGTCACCTCATCCAAAGACGATAGCTACACATGCAAACGAAATTATTTCAGTTTTCTCACGGAAAGCGTGCTTGTTTTTCTGAAGACTTCTCACTGCCTGTAGTCAAAGGTAGGAAATGAATTCTGTTGACGCGTTCGTTTGCTGATCGTTTTAAAAGAAAACGCAATTTTACTTACTATAGCTTGACAATTTTTGTCAACTTTTTTCTTTAACAGAGATAATTTCAAGCAAGATAAACTGCAATGAAATTAGAAGGCAAAAATAATTAGACAGGTAAAGCGCATTTACTTTAAATAACTACTTTTGGCTCTAGCTAGCGTGTTATCAAAGCTTTCTTCAACAATTGTCTTGCATCTTTGTATTATTTATAATAGTACGAATTGTGTAAACACGTCTCTCATTGCGAAAAGATAAAGAATCAAAGCCACTGGTAGAAAGGAAAAAATACGGTTTTCATCTGGATGCTACCCAAAACGTTAGAGCCACGCTACGTGTCACATTTGAGTGAAGTGGAAGGGTCGATAATAGCAGTTACATACTATAAGAGTCATTGACGATGTTAATAAGCTGCCTCTATATCTTCAGGGGTACAGTGGTACTAATACTATTTGAGCATGCAATATGGTGCATGAGCGGCCCCAAAGCCGAGTACGGTTTACTAAGTGGTCTAGAATACAGTTTTGTCGGGGGTTGGGTGGGATGGGGAAGGGGCTTAGCTCCTTAGGGAGAAGCCTCCTCAGGGAGGGGCCCCCACTAAAATTTCCGAGAGGTACCCATGTTTTTATACCTTGACAATACAGTGGGTGGCAATAGTGATTACAAACTCTAGATTGCACCCAGTTGAAAAGCTGAAGGGTACACAAAATCAGTAAAATACGTTCATCATTTGATTAGACTGGTAACACATGTTACAATTTGCTCGTTCTTTGGCTATCCAGTGTGGAGACATCGGGGTGTAGTGGTTGGCTGGATTGTCGGAAGGTCGGTGATGATCTGAAGGCTTGGTCTTTGCACCGTGTGGTGTTGTTTCCTTAGACAAGAGACTTAACTCAAATCTTTACTCAAATGTTTAAAGTGGGCACCAGCTAGATACTTTTAGGGGTAAACCTGCGATGGACTAGCATCCCTTCCAGGCAGGGAGAAGTAATTTTCGTAGTTGCTCAGTGCTAAAGAAGCAAGAGCTGAGCGTCGGTAGTGTGGGCCCCTTGCAACGTGTTTGCAACTTTACGAAGTAATTCTCTTTAAGAAATTTATCTTGCTTCATGTACAAAAGGACCGCTTGCGGTGCTTTTACCGGACATTACGACATTTTCACGGTAGTTGCTTCGATTCATGCTACAGAAGAAGGAGTAAAGCGCCAGTGGTGTGGGCTTCTTGCGATCCGTTTGCGACTACACCGCGGTCCTTTTGCGACTAGGCTAACAACATCTTTGACCCGAGTAATAATAACGTTAAGCGCTGATAAAGCCAACGTAATAACTTTGTGGCAGTTATCGAATTTTGAAAGTTCAAAGCAACAAAACAATTAATCTATATGCTTTAGCACAAATATTTATTTTAACTTTAAAAGTTGCAGTCGTTAGGATGAAATCATTTCTTATCCCTCTAAACTAGATAATCGGTGATATTCTGTTTACTCTGGCAGATGTGTTTCCGAGGAGAAAAGGAAATGATCCACTGGCCATGATATACTGAACCAGGCAATTTTGTACTAATCATTCCAGTACCTGATCAGCGAATAAAAAAGGAAAACAACAACAACAACAACAAAAAAAGAAAACGTTTGTCGAAATTTGGGCGTCTTCAGCCTTTAGTAAAGGTTGTAGAGGTACCAGAAGTCAAGGTGACTGAACACAGTTTGCATGCGCTCTACGATTTGTACTGCCGACGTGACTAAGCGCGCGCACAAGGCTTTAAGAAAAACAAATCGAAGGAAACATGGCGCCTGTACAGCGATCATTTCATTTTGTTCGATGAAGATTGTGCAAGTGTTTTTTCCGTCTTAGCAATCAAACAGTTTGTTATGTGTCAAAAATGTTTGTTTTTCAATGTACTAAAGGTAATACTTTAGAAAATACCCTGCCTTTCTGGGATTGTTTGTATGAATCGAGAAATATCGAGAATCCTGTTAAATGCAGCGCATGCGCCGTAAACCAGAAAATTGTGACTGCATGATTTAGTGGAAATGCACTGATTTCTATGGAACCGCTCGTTAGAATTTCGTGAAATTTGGTAGAATAATAGTTCAGAACACGCTTAACTCGCCTGCAAACAAAAATTGAAATCTGACAGAGGACATGACTTGTTCAGAAAACGTTAAAATGCAAAACACAGAATAACAGAAGATCTCTCTGTCAAAATTTCACAAGAACAATGTCAATAGGCCAGTATCTTTCTGAGTTTTCTAGAGACAAATGATGGAAAAAATCTAACGACTGGATTTTCTGAAAATAAATCAAACCCATTATTAAATGCTGGTTTACTACGAGCTGTGTTGCCATGGCAACAGTACCTAGTTCAATAAAACATATCAAAATATAATCTTTTTTAGTTGAACTTTCATCTTGCCAATTTTGGCTGGCCAACTGCCAGTGGTTTAAAAATAACGATGAATAACGCATAGTTACCAGAAATCTGTGTTCGGCCACCTTAAGGCCCCTTAATTTTCTCCGAAAGTGTATTACTAATGGCTGCCTTGCACAGACGGTCATAAGCCTGCTGCAAAATCAAAAGGGATAAGGACGACGTCTCGTCTGTGGCTGCCACACAGCCACAAAGTAATTAATATAAGCCTATTTTCAGCTGTTCGCAACAGAGTTTGTGGCCCGCCTTAATTTTCCCATGCTTTGATGAAAATGGCACATGCAGCACGTTCCTGTCTGCCTGACGCTTTCCTTTCGAAGTATGGGGGAAGAGGTAGGTGAAGGCGAAAGGTCTGATAAAGGGGTGAAGGTGGCAGGGCCTAGCGAGGTTCATAAAAAGAGGAGAAACGCCAGATTTTGAGCTATTTTAGTGCTCTAACAGTGGGCCATTTGGTACTACACAAACGCTTAAATTAAGGGGGAGGGGGTTGCTACTGGTCCTGCGATACGTTAAGTTTCTAGTATTTCCAAATTTCCAACACACTAAGCTATGCATAATTTGACAAGAGCCAGCCAAAGTTCTTTTCTTGTTAGCTGACATGGGTTAATAAGTTCATAATCATTCTTCTGTGTGCGTGTGAAAAAGAGCAATTCGTTTCCGTATAAGGTAGACTCTTTTAATAACACAATCATACACGCAAGACAATAACTGTACACTTTACTTGCGCGGCGTCTGTAGCTTTTAGTTCTACCAGTTTAGTTTTGTTGCATCTCAAATTCGACATGTAATTAACGATCCTTTAACAGTAAACATCCGCACTGTTTGTGTTTACGAATTCTGTTTTTCATCTATAACCCATACAACTGTATCACCTTTTGAAATCTCACAAATTTGTTTGGCGAACAAAGAAGGCAATTCCGTGATTTCCTCTAGCAATACTTAGCAGTCGTTAAGGAAGCTGTTAAGAAATCGTTAGCCTATGCGCGCCGGCAATCTGTTATGTCGTAAGGAAACCGTAATTGAATTGCGAAAAGATTTACTGCTCGACAGTGGCGCCGCCGTGTTTTTAATAGCTTTTCAATTAGCTTTTCCATAAAATTTACGCTCTATAAATTAGGTTTCAGTCAAAGAATATTGTTTTAATTTCTCACTCAAGATCAGAGAGATTTCAGCTGAACTTGGTAAAAGCAGGTAGATTTAGTTCCAGGTGAGATTTTTTTAGTTATGGTTAACAAAACTTTAAGTGGTCTTTTCTTTTTGTTGAGTTCAACCCGTTACTTAGCCTTTTTTTAAATTAAATGTAATGCGCCATTGGTCCGTTTAAACTCATACAAGCTGTGCTAGTGGGAGATTCGTGTAAAAGTCTGCCTACTTCTGATATTTCTTTATGTATTAGAGATTTCCTGCAGTGTTGTTTGTCGTACAAGGCGCTTCTTACTTTTGAGTTTGTGGCTGAAATAGTGAAAAAGTGTGACCACTAGGTAAATGAGAGCCACCGCCAAGTTATATCGCATAAACAGGTTCAAACTTTAAAATCCCGGAGTGTGATTATTCAAATGAAAGTTTTAAGCAGTGCCTTTCTTTGTTGTCATTTTATTAATTTTTTTTACGCATTTCTCACTCACAACAGGTTTTAGGAATTTTGTCTATAGTTTCGTATAACAACTCCCTGAATATTGGGGGCAAGAGGTTAAAGTTCGTGTTCCTTTTTCTAAGACCTACGAGAGGGAAAATTTTACAACGAAGAGATGAGTGACCACTTGGGAAGATATTTTAGTAGCCTTCATGACCTTCCTCAGTTTCTATAAATGACATTTTTCAGTATGGGCAAACACGTCTTCGAAACAGTTCTGAGCTCCACAGTAATCACCTGTGTGCTCACTTTTAGTTTACTGTTTGCTGTTTCTCGAAAAGACATTTCAGTCTGACCTCAGAACTAATACTTGAGCTGTGTAATAGATGATTGGCTCTTTTGCATTATTTTTCAACGCCATTGAAGTCAAACCTGAAGAAAGTCGGCGGAAGGAGCGGGGAAAATAAATGACGGGAAATAATAGGACGGGGCCTCAGCATTACACTGAAGTACAATTAAAGGGAAGCTGTTGTATTGTCGTTTTATGCCTTTTACTTTTGTACGATTGTACTGAAAAAGGACACAATTCTACAGCTTAAAACCTTTTAAGATACCTCCCTCTAAAGAAAAGGCAAGAACGTAGCCTGTTCCATTTTTCTTGTTTTCAATTATCATTTTAGAGATTTTTAAGCAATGTTTGTTAAAACAAAACATCTGCACGTTCTAAGATTCTTTAAAATAACAGGAAGCACACCAAGAAGCGCAGAAAAAAAGTAAAGAAAGTGTCCACAGGCGGTCCGGTCGCACTGTCAGACCATCTGTACGGTCTCACATCAATTTCTTATCTGGTCTCCCCTATCTGTTTTCGAAAAAGTAAAGCTAGCTGCGCGCAATGTGGACTATGCGTCTGTAGCATACAGTTGGCCAGGTGGGTTTAATATTTCAAGGGTGGTGTCTGCTTCCTACTGTAAGGTTCTACTAAACTGCGACATGTGGAACTGTACAAAATAATCATGGAACTAAATCTTATTTGTTCTTTTTAGATATTTCAGGCTCAAAGCTCCCAATCTAGGTATGCGTGGTATAGTCATCATTTTCTTCGCGGTTCTCTCTTTCGTTTCAGAGGGCCGTTCTGTTTCCAAGGTAAATAATCACATACATTATGCAAATGATGAAAAGCGTATACTACACACGTTTAATTGCACTTAACAGATATTGGCTACAATAAGATCGGACTTCAGCATGGGCCTCTGGCAGCGGCTATCGGTCCGCTGATGAACTCATCTCACCCAAGCAAGCCACCAACCTATGATCGAATTTATGGCTGTGGGCCTGGTTGGTCGAAAGCCGGTTAACGCTAACCCGGGACTACAATTTAACCAAGGTTTCTATATTTCTTGTTAAACAGAGCCTTCACAGCTAATTTTAGGCGACTTTAGTCAGAGCGTGGGGCAAAAAAGATTTAAAGGAATCTTCATCACTTACCTGTAAGCTGCAATTAAAAATTGCGAGCCCTGGGTTAGCTTAATCCGGTTTTGATCAACCGGGCCCTGAAATAGATCAAAGCAAGGGTACTTTTGTGTACCTACTCAGTGTAGATGGGACGTCTTTATCATCTGCTAATAAATCCCTCTCACATGTGTAATTTTACTTGAGTGGAAAAGCTCCCACGTTTAAAATTGAAAAATGTCCAAATAAAATTTTGAAAAATGTACTGCTGGATAGCTTTCATGTAAAAGGTCCGGTAATTACATGCTGTCAGAGCTTTCATTTATACTCAGTCCCACTTATTAAGGACTTTTTTTTTTTAACCAGCAAACTCAAAAGCCTAGGCAATTTCAAGTCAATTTTTTAAAGCGTCTCTATCATGAAACTAGATCAGTAACTAAAAATCACATTTTTTGTTATATTTTTATAAAATACCGATGTCTGAAAAGAGGACACTGGAAAGGAGATCCGGTAAGTTTGATCACGTACAAAGAAGATATATTGAGTGTATTGGTTGTTTTAGCTTTTGAAGTTTTGTCTTTTCGAATCATTGAACAAGAAGCACAAATTTTAAGCTAATATACAAATAACACATCTTCTATGTACCCCCTGACTTAGTTCTTTTAAACGTTCTTGACTTTTTAAGGCTCCCTTTGTACTCTCAAAGCCTCCCGCAGAAAAACAAACTAGTAGCAGTCAAAAAATTAATATTGCTGAATACTCTGCATATCTTACTTTTTGTCAATTACAGCCACTTGTAGTGCAAATGGCAGGACATACAACAGTGGTGCCACAATTGTTTATCATAACATCACTACGCCTGTTGAGAACGCTATGTGCACGTCGTGTGATTGCTCTGCTGGGAGTATTGGCAACTGCATTTCCTATCACTGTGATGTTGGACGGGGCATGATCATAGAAGCCTGTGAACGATGGGTCAAAGGGGTGGAGGGAATATGCTGCCCTTACTGTGGTAAGAGATAGATGCACTATGACAGGGAATAGAGGGGGGATGGGGGGACAGGGGAGTCCAAACTTCCTCCTTCTCGTACCCTTTTATCCCAGTCCCCGTCGCTTTTTTGTTAATGCCCCCCTATTTGTGCCTTTTCGATTGCAAACTTTCACGCAATGTTTTGTAAATTTTTCCTATCTCTTCCACTTCCTGCCACCTTGGGAGTTCCCCTCCCTGCCCCCCTCTTTTCTGCTTCCCGTACACCTCCCCCCCCCCCCCCCGCCCCCCTCCACCATTACATTAAGAAACTGACTTGCACGGTTAATATTAGTCTTGCAAATGGACACTTAAAACGGTTGTTCTCGCAAGTTATAGAGTTATCATTTACACTAGGCAGCAGTCTACGTTGTTTATGGCTATTGCTGCCTAAAAAATCCTAAAATATTGCTAGTTGCAGTTTTCTCAAGTAACCTCGAGCTTAAGTGACAAGACCGAAAGGTAGTATGGGTAGCTGTAAATCTTTTGTGATTCGGCTGTAATTTCACGGTTGTTACTGCCATAGGATAAGTGACAATACCTTAAACACTTGACTGTGATTTGTTTTATGCCGGGGTGAACCATAGCCAAGCTTGGTAAATGTATTTGTAAATTATCCATATCACCTAGCGGTCTTATCGCGTAGACTTTCCGACAACATTTTAAGTTGAAATAGCTGCATGTTTGAAAGGTCACACACTGGTCACGCACTGGTCTCCTGTTAAGAGATTTATCAAAATAAGCAGTGCAATAGAAAACACTGCTAAATAGCTTCCATTTGCCACATATTCAGACAACACAATGTATTTTGAACATGTAACAGCACAATCAAAAAGGAGTATTCAATAGCTTCAATAAACCGAATGGTAACGCGTTATGTTTTGATCTACAGACGCAAAGCCAAGCTGAAGCCATCTTGTGTGGAAATGAGACCTTGCTACTTTGTAGCTTCTCTAAAATTTTATTTTAGTGACCACAATTGAACATTTATTTCGTAGGCGAAAAGTTGAGAGCTATGACCACTGTCAACTAGTTTAACTCTATTAAAGACACCGCTTTACAAACCGCCATGAATCCACATCAAAATCTTTTTGCGGAGCAAAGTTGTACAAGCCCAGAGCTTTAAGTTAAAATTTTGCAGGCTCGCGTTGCTGCCATTCAAACGGGATGGCGCAAGTTCGCAATTGAACTTTCTGGATAAACTAATCAGATAAGCAATAAAAATTTTATTTAACTTGATGTTTTCTTAGAATGCTTCAGCAATGGAAACCAAAAGAATGATGGTGACTCCTGGATACGGCGTTTGAGCTCTGGCAAGTGTTACGAGTGCTCTTGCAAAGGTTCCCATGTTGACTGCTCTCTGTCTTGGTGTCCGCCCTGTGATGGAGTCGCAGTTCCAGTTGAAGGAAAATGCTGCCCTGAGTGTCAGGCAGGTAAGCCGTATTTATATGTTCCAAGAAAAAGATCAGGTGTGATCACGACGACTACCCGACGACAGTAGTATAGAATAACACAAGATTTCGCTCCTACGCAACATTGTTCCCTCCTCTTCCACAATTTTATTTTGCCTCGTCTACCAACGCCACGACCACCGCCACAATTCTATTGTTCCACCACCACCCCCACCACCTGCTTCTCTTCCTCTAATCACACATATTTTTAAAGTTCGTCCTCTACTCTTCCTGTGCCCCCTTTATACCCCTCCTGTACCCTCTCTGTACCCCTTGGGAAAGGTGGTGGTGGTGGTGGTAGTGGTGGTGGTGGTGGTTGAAACAGTAGAATTGTGGTGATGATGATGGTGGCGGTGTTGAAAACCTCATAACTGGTGGTGGTGAAACAATACAATTGTGGTGGTGGTGGTTGTGGCGATTGTACCATGATAAGTCCATGATGAAAGGACAATTAAAAGATAACACCACCGTTACGTTCACGAAAATTTAATGCCATTAGTGCAATCACAACACGATTGTTTTACGACAAAAATGGTGTCAGGAAGATAGTCCCTCGATTACGCGATGATGCATGAAGATGTCTTTATTGCAACGATTACACGACGAATCCATGCAACTACACGAAGACAAGTGTTCTAACATGAGAAGAAAAAAAAAGAAAGTGAATTAAGAATTAACGTACTAGGGAACTTAAACCAAAGGTTACTTTGAACTAGCCAATCAGATTATTATCCATAGTCTATTTAAGGACGGTGCCTCCTCATACAGAGGTATTTTTACACCGGTTATGGCCATGGGGAAAAGGCAGATCTTAGCAAGGGTTAATTAGTGGAATCCAAAAAGATGATTGGAAGTAACCACGCATTTTTCAGAGATAACAAGCAACCATAATTCTAAAAAAGCTCTAAAATACGGACCAATTTCTGGCATTTTCTTTCCAAATTTGAGATCAATTGTCTCTGAAAAATGCCTGGTTAATCCCAATTTTCTCAGTTTTGGATTTCAACAGCCCTTCCTGAGATGTACTTTTCCCGCATAGACATAAGCCACGCAAAGGTTCCTTTGTGTTAGCAGGTACCGTCCTTTAAGGAACCCAAGTTTCTCAGACCATCCTGAGATGCGCAGAACGTATGCGCCGTAACAAAAGAAGGAACCTTTCTTAACTTGGAGTTTTATACATTATTCTATAACTAGTCCAGGATTCTGCTACCTCATTGTTTCCTATGCAATTTCAATGGTACATCAGAACTTTTATCATCCAACTATATACAACATGTAGTTATTTCAGTCCACATTAAGCGGTTGTCTGTAAGACGTAAGGTCATAAATACTATTTAATTAACTACAGGTTGTAGCTTGGGGCCCGATTTGCGATATACCCGCAGTTGAGTGTGTCTTAATTAGGCCATGCTAAGACCAGTCCTCTATATTTTTATATTCAAATGATAAGTTGATTCTCTAAACTATCTTCCTTAACTCTTCATATAGCAACCACACAAGGTCCAGTCTTCACGGTCGAGCTTACTACTACCAGGTCTCCCCCAGTCTTCCCTCCTGGTTTTCCCTGGCGCGATGAAGAATTTGATGAAGACGACGAGTAGCGATGTAGTGATCACAGCCACTGAAAGGAACAGATAGGTATGAAAAACAATTCCCAAATACAATTACAACAGTCATTTAGAAAAGATCCTTCGAGAAACATGTACCATTATTAAAGAAACCGATACATTTTTTCATGAGTTATTTTTAACAAGAAGTAGAAGTAATTTACACCATGATTCTGCAGAATAAAGAAAACACATCTAGAGATTTGAGAAGAACGAGGGAGCTGCTCTTTCGTTCGGTATCAGTTCCCCGTTCTTTTAAGCCTTTACTTGGGTGCTGCCTTAAATTTTAAACACACTGATGAAATATGAAAAATATTTGTTGGTTTTCAACGACTGGCGTGCCATCTAGGCCGGTTAATGTGATTTTACCTTACGTTACCATTGTTTTTACTCTCAACGGACGTCTGCCTAATAACTGATAATTTAACTTGCATGGAGCTTTTTGGAGTCAAAAACAAAGGACGATGATGAGCTCTGTTAGCTTTTGTTATTTCCCAGGTTGGCTTTTAATTTTCCTGTGAACACTGAAAAGGCCTCCCTGAAGACTGGGGACCAAATTAACTTGTAGAAAGCACTTATGTTCTTGTAATTTTAATTGGGCAAATGTTCCCCACACAAAAAGGCTAACTAAGGCTTTGACCAGTTAAATTATCTCAAGTCATTTATCTCAAAAAATTATCATCTGGGTTCAATAGTACTTTCCCCTTAAGTTTGACCTTTTTCTACTACTCTTTTATTTTGCAGGTTGTTTCATGGTGGATTGATGCAAAGATCCTCACACTAAAAAACCAGTGAACCAATAGAAAAAGAACAGAACATGTTACTTGATTTAAATTAGCTTTTAATAACTTACAATTTATTGAATAAAAATATCAACAAGCAAAAGGTATCTAAGCGCATTCAATTTAATTTATAAAGTACAGAAGACACAACGCCCACAATAATTTCTTGAAAGCCATTAACCATCAAGGAAAATGTTTTAAAATTGAGAGTTTACTTGATAAAAGCCTAGGAAATGTCTTTTTGTAGTTTCTATTCGCCACCGAAAAAAACGAGTTGGGGTCTCTGACCGAGAAAAAGTCTCACGCGAAACAATCAGTTACAATAAAACGATCCACCACATGAAAAAAGCGTATCAGAATTAGTAGATTAGCATGTTTGAGAAACATTTGGATGAAAACATGTTTCCAGTAAAGTAAATTGTTTGATTTTTAGGAGTGACGTATTCAGCTTTTATTCAAACGATTATGATCGATCGATCGATCAATTTTAACAATCCGTCAACAGCCTCCACTCCTTTGTACATCTGTCAATGAGGATACGATCTGACCCGAAAAAAAATGCAGTCATGAAGAACAAGAAGAGTTAAGTAAACGCTCGTCTTCAATTTGTATTCCCAAAGCATTTCTCCTTTCATACTTTAACTCTTGCTACCATAAATTAATTTATGGAAACATGCAAAGCGCCTACTTTTTTTTAACACTCGCATGTACAATGGGGCTGGACGTCACCCGGCCTCCGTACGATTTCTCTTTGATTTTCTTTCAGAAGAGTCGTTGCCCAGTAGCTGTACGTTCGATCCCTCATTAGTGTTGTGAAATATAACGTCAAAAGTACCAAGCCATTTTTTAATTAAAGAAGGGCATTTTTCACCTTTTTTGGGTTAAAGTGTAAAGTAATAACAAAAAAAAGCACACCTTTTAGTTATATCACATGTTACCCGACAAGCCGTAAAATTTTCAATTTCAACCGTTTTTGATAAACTCGAATTTTGAGTAAAATCTAAGGAGGCGGCCATCTTGGCAGCCAATTTGGATGACGTCACAGACCTATGGCCAAAAACCAAGATCATTTTTATCTCATCTTGAAAGCATCTGTCTACTTAAGACTCAATAATTTGAAAATATTGTAACATAACGAAATTCCAAGCGGGAGGGGGTTCAATCAACGTTCCTCCCTACGACGGTGTGGTATGATTTTTTTTTTTGACATCCAATGTTGTAGCTTGTATCCAGACAATTTGTATGGCAACATTGCACTTGCATCACAAACACTCTTTTCCACGCCGGAGTTGGTTGGATTCTCCAATGTTCTATCAATCGGGATATCAATTTGTCATTTCAAAAAGTTGTAATTTGTTAAATTAAGGGAGCGGTCATTATTTAGAGCAGGGGAGTGGATGGATGATGTTAGGGAGGGGTTATGGGTTTTTGGGAAGTGCTGGAGGAGGGGTTATGGGATATCCACAGAGAAAAAAGGAGGGGTTACTAGAAATCAATGAACACTTCATTCATTCTAAGGAATATGGCTTTATTGTTCTAGTTTCGCACTACCAATCGGCTTTGCCACTTGGTGGCCAGTCTTTTAGACCTTAAAATAACCTGATCGAATAGTTCTGTTTGATCTTCATTTTCTTCTATCTCACTGTCCCCTGACTCTGCCGATTCATGCAAATTATTCAGGACCAAGCTAGGTCCTCTTCTGAATCCGACCTCTTATCGTCATCGTCATCGTCGTCGTCGTCGACGTCATCATTCTTGTCTGATTCGTCCACGCATTCTCTTTGTTTGTAACTGGCACAAGCGACAGCGTTTGTGTCAGTTGCTGAATAATCGTTTCTAAGAACATGACTTATTATGCATTTTACTTTATCGTCCTTTAATCATGCTTTCTTTCCGGTAAGAAGATTGTGTTTGTCCAGATATTTGTCTAGTTCGAATACTTTCATTTTGCTGATTTCTCCTCTCAGAACTAATTGTCGCCAGTCATATATTCCTCGAATGTCTTCTGGCTAAGCTGCTGACTTTTCCTTCCTCTCTGAGCAGCTCTCATCTGTGATCTTTGTTTAAGATCATTTAGGTGCTGCACATACTCCTCTACTAATTTCGGATCAACTGCAAATTTGGTGCAAAGCGGTCAATGTGAGACTCTGTCTGCAGATTTCCATGACTAAACTCTTTTTTAATATTAGGTCTGGGCTGCCAGTCATCCGAAATCTTCTACTCTTTGGGGTTTCAAAAGGCTTCCTATTGTCACCAGGGTTATTGGGGTCTGGAACTGGCTGAGGTATTCTTTCCTGGCTTGGTGCCACCCAGTCATGTGTCTGGCAGAAATCGCACAGTTTTCCATCCTTATTAATGCAGTCCGGCTTTCTTCAGGTATTCCATAAACAGCTCACCTGTGTTATAATGAGCATTGTAGAAATTCCATATCTTCTTGAAATAAGCATGCCCTGGAAGGTCTATACGTTTTGCCTCCGAAGCTTCCATATACCTTGCCAGATAGTCCCGATTAAGAAAAAAGCCATCATTACTTCTCTCGGTCAGGAAAGCCATAATGTACTCCCCAAGTATTGGCGCATCGTCAAGTCGTCTTTGAAGCTCTTCAGCCACAGCCCGTGCATTATTTCCTATTTGATTGCTTTCGTAAACTTCAAACTCCTTCATGTCCATTTTCTTTATGTCCTCATTTGACATTCACTCAAACTTTTTGTACTTCTTCCATTCCAAGGTACTTCCATCAACAAGAGCATCCCCACATCCAGAATTAGTTCTCTCTGCCTCATTCTGCCCCGCGAGTCTCCACGCGATCTATGGACCCTAACTCGATAGTCAGAGTTGAAGATCCTTGCAAATTCTGCAGCTCTGAATTTTACTTCATTGTTGCTGACACCAGCACCGGGGCCTGCATCTGATGAAGTCAGCCCATTTCGGCTTGACACTTGGCAATTTGTACTCGTTTAATAGCTCCAAAATTTATAAACAAAAGCGCTTAACATCTTCAAAAAGTGCTAATGGTGTCTGCCATTTCTTTATATTTCCATGGCTCTTCAGTCCAGTCTTCAAACAGTCAATTCGAGCACTAATGGCCTATTAAAAGTGTTTTCGTTGAAAGGAGGGGTTATGAATTTTTTTCAACCACTTCAAGGAGGGGTCACAGAAAGTTACTATCTGCTAAAGGATGGGTTATAGACTTACGCTGTTTGGGGTTAAGAATCATCCATCCCCCTCCCCTGCTCTAAATAATGACCGTTCCCTAAGGTACGTGATATTTACCGAAAACTTTGAGTGGAAAATTCTTTTGGGACATATATATTTGAAATATTTGGCCTTAAAACGTGACCACGGTTTGGTAGAAATGACAGCAATGGAAGATATTGAGAATATGACTTGAAAATACGAAACTTGCAACTAAGCTGCTTTAAGACAATATGGGCCGATTATTTAAACGAAGTCCAACTTAGACCGTGGTTTAAGGCAACAAATAAACCTCTACATCTGTTTAAACGTGGGTTATTTATAAGAAATAAATGTTGTAGTTGTCTGTACTATATGCCTGCTTGACGTTTATTATGGTAAAGAAGGCTTACATATATGGGTATGCTACATTGAAATCGATTTAGACCGTGGTGTTGTTAAAACTCGTCTAAACTTTGTTTAAATAACTGGCCCTATATGTTTTGGTTTTAAAATAGCGCCCCTTGCACACACGTCGACGGTAAAGTTCATACGAAACTACATCCGGACTTGAGTGGCGTATTTTCCATATCCTTACTAGTGATGATATCGATAACGTCATTTCCCGCTTTCACACTGTCGTTTGTGCAAAAATACTCTTGGGGTGATATAATAAAAAGAAAATTACACGGCGGCTTGAAGATATGAATTTTATTTTCTCGTGGTAAAAAACAACATTTTACTCACTCGCTGCGCTCATTCGCAAAATATTGTTTTTACCACTCGAAAATAAAATTCATATCTTTGCGCCGCTGTGTAATATCCCCTATTTGTTATACTAGACAAGCGTGTTTTAGTGCAATCTTTCGGCTTGAGCAGTTGTCGGAAATTTGAAGGTTGGGAAGGCATTGTTTCTAAACTAATTGGTTTTCGCCTTATATGACCAAAACCGATCAAATAAAACAATACCATTGTTTGCAAAGTTGATCCGCTTTTCTTGATACGTAAATAGACCACTCGTAAAGTTCATACGAAACTACATCCGGGACTCGCGTGGCGTATTTTCTATATCCTCACTAGTGAGGATATCGATGACGTCATTTACCGCTCTTACACTTTGATTGTGCAAAACTACTCTTGCCTATATAAGAAAAAGAAAATTACACGGCGGCTTGAAGATATGAATTTTATTTGCGAGTGGTAAAAAACAATATCTTACTCACTCGCTGCGCTCGTTCGTAAAATATTGTCTTTACCACTCGCAAATAAAATCCATAGTCTTCGCGCCGCCTTGTAATAACCTCTATAACTTCATGCGTCAACGAAAATTTAAATTTTAAAAACTCTTTGAAATGCATGATCCAGTTTCAAAACTATATTAAACAGACTTTGGGTAAAAAAAAGTGAACGGATTAAAGAAAGAATATAACGAAAATTTGGAAAGTTTTGATATATAAATATGCATTAACTTCACGAAGTTAGCTTAGGTCCTACACCGTGGATCAAAATACATGTTGGGGCTGAGATAATGGTCTACTCGACTGAGATTTATTCAATTGATAACGAGGTGATACACTTTCAAAACAGCAAGTTTCCCAGTGACAATTTATATCCCTGACACAGTACACTATCCGTTGTTGCTGCTCAGTTGCCCTTCGAATTCAGGCTCAAATGCGTATTAAATGAAATGAAGATAAAATTTTCCATGTAATAAATGTATTCATTTTTCTAGTCCCAGATATATGGGACATTTTAATTGTAGATTTTGCCCTGGACGAGACTTTTTTTCGACACCCCGTGTTTAATGGAACTACGCAACTAAACAAAAAACAAACATTTGCCCCGAAAAAAAAAAGACATCAAATATTAGATTCCTGGTGTGAACGAAGCATAAGTTGGGCTCGACTGGAGTAACATGTTTGACAATCAGTTTGAGACTGAGCTGCCTTGATTGACATTTCGGTAATTTCCTTCAGTATTCCATATTTATTTAGCCCACTTTTCCTGAATTGAACATTTAGGTTAAACATTGGGTCTGGCAGCTAATAGATAGCCTTCCTTCTATGAATTGGCAGTAAAGATCACTCTGCCCTCTAAACAATAGTTAAAACACCAAAGACAACAGAAATTGCAAAACTTTTCTGCACTAGAAAAGCTGACCGTCGGGGTGAGTTTAATCTCACCGTCACAAAGTTGAACGTTGCATCACGCAAAAGTACGACAAAAATGATGAATCATTTTCCTCCAATTTTATTTTTCAATTTTCGTTAACTCGTGAAAGAAATAAAAATGATATTAATATTATCATTACAGGATTTTGGTCATACGTCTGCCATAGTAACTTTAAGGGTTCGGTACGTCAATTTGAAATTAGAACGTTAGACGTCGCCAAGAAAAAAAATCCCCGCTGAAGGGGCAGAAGCAGACTATTTTTCATCGTACAGTTTATTTTTGCTTTTCAGCCGGTTGACGTACTCGGAAACTGTCTCTGGTATTGTAAGTTTCAGTTAAAAAAAGGTAAGCGATCGATTTGTATGAACTAATTAAGCGACGATAAACAATAGCATGTATGTGTTTCAGGTCTAAAAGTTACGGCAAGTTCTTTTTCTCCACTAAAGAGAAAATTTGAGACACACTGAAGGTGAAATTTGTGCAAAGTATGGTCATTGATACTTTTATTTCCTGTGAAGCTGCTCGTTTAATTTATACATTTTTCTTAACTGAAATTTTGAAATTTTTTCAGTGATCCAATACACTTAAGCTAACAAGAGTCAAGATAACAATGATGAATACATGTTTTGCACTATTATTATTTTCAAGTCTCGGGCGCTTAAAAGAATATACGAATAACTCCTCGAAAATTTGCAAGAAAAGTTATCTTCTACAATGGGGCAAACTCAACTGGTTTAAATTTTAAGTGGACAAATCTTCCTTTTGTCAACAGGTCAAGTTTTCCGTTACATTTTAACAAATCACCCTTCCGTTCGAACAGTGTATGATATATCGAAGACCAAACCAATTTCCGAGATTGTTTTCCTTTTATTTACTTCCGATACCCATTTATTCTTTTATGTCTTGATTTAACTTGTTACAAACTCGATCACTGAAATATTATACCGAATAAAAACAAAAAAATTTTGAGCCAAATCAAGGGTGAAATTTTTCTTTTAATTTAACAAGCAGAGTAATGAAATATCTTTTTGATTACTTATATTCATTTCAATCCATTCTTTTTAATTTGTTTGCCTTTTTCCGTATCTTGTAAGGTAAACATCTATGAAACGCTTCGAAATTTGTGAATAGACGCTTCGGAGCATTTTTTTATGTACACCAATGCTACAAATTATTCGTGATTGTATCCTTTTAGTTAAAACGTTAAATAGAAGATTTCAACCAGATAGAAAGCCAAATCTTGGTTTTAATCAGCTTATACATGAAAAAGCTTCCATGTTAATTGATAATTATTATTTGCACAGTTTCCCGTGTAGGCTGCGTCGAATTAAGCGTGTTATGATAAGATATTTGTTTTGTTCAGCCGATGTTTTAATATTTGCACAGAAGGGGAAGGCGCTTGTTCGCTGTGACAGAAAAAAGGATGTGATATTCAAGTTTAAATTTGCAGAGATTTCGAGGTTTGATCGCGCTTGACAGAGAAATTAAGGCACGTTAAGGCTCATGCTCTAAATTAATTTGACACTCAGTTCGGTATTTTCTAAGCTACTGGGCTTCTGAGAAGATCATTCTCCGCGAAAATGGTTCCAGTCAAGAAATCGGTAAGTGCTGAATAACTTAGGATCCTTAATTTGTTAAAAAATGATATCAGCAGAATTGAACATGCTCACTTATCCATGATGCAAATCTAATAAGCGGGAGAGATCAAAGCCGCTGGCAAAACTTCCTCGAGGAACCGTTTCTAAGCTTTTCTAGAAACTCGATTGCCTACAAAGAGGCTTGGTTATTTATCTGAATGAATCCTTTATTTTCTTGCTAATATTAAAAGGAAAACGTGCAATTAACAGGAAAATGTTAGTAAACGTTTCGGTCCATGAGAGCTAATTCCCGCTAAGCAAAATTGTTTGCCGACCAGCTGAAAAGAGAAACTGTTAAAAGTTAACACAAAAATTGCAAAAAAGCTTTAAATGACCAATGAGTTTGCTTGTTAATTAGCAATCACTTTTCTTTTTTTGGATTTTGTGGCAATTTTCTACCAAGCTCGCTCTTCTTTCCCTTTCTTAAAGTTTCGCGGTTTCATTTTTTTTTTTGGTTCTGCGAATAAACAAAACCCAATTTCATGTTCATAAAAAGAGATATTTCTTTAACCGATGACATAAAAATTAAAGTAAAAGAACAAAAAAATTGCTAACAGCCGGTACAAGAACAATTACAATCGGGTCACTAAAGAGCCACACATCATATTTGGCCGACCGTATGATCGGGAGGGCCGTATTATGAAGCTGGCCAATAATAGAAAAGAAAATGATAATGGTGGCGTGTAAAGAATGGCGAGGAAGAATGAGTTTTGAGCAGTTTTAGTGCTGCCCAAGGAGCGCAATATTTGGCCTGAAGGCTATATCCTGCATGGCACAGAAAGGGACAAACTGATTAAAACCCGAGTGGACGAGAGTCGACACCATGTGTTATCCAATGCTCGAGACATGTTCAGAACCAATTTTAGCGGCGTCTAGAATTTGTCCGCATTTTACAAACTGACAAAGAAATAAATATCTAAATAAACTGAATAACAGTAAAGAAATAGGGAAACACCTTTCCCATACAGGACAGTGTGCAATTACCTGTCCTCCTTAGTAGATTCACACTGAAATAAAAGCCTAGTTTAAGCAAACACCTGTTTTTCTGCCAAATAATCGTCGCATAACTAGTGCCATCTTATCTCAGCTAACCCGAACCCATTCACTCTGTGAAAACGTGGCTCGTGCGAGCGGTCTTTAGTCACATGAGGACCAAATGAATGTATACCTGAGGTATTACGCTAGAAAATGTTGAAAGGTAATCACGCTGGTTAATGTTGTCTCAAGGCAACTAAAACAATTCTCTCCAAACTTAGGGCGGTAAACGTTTGTTACGCCAAATCTTCTCGAATCTATAAACATGTGCTACCAAAATCATGTGCTTTTATACAGTCAGAGGAAAACAATTAGCATTACGTTTATGCTACATTCGCACGGGCGAAATTAATTCATACATCCAAGTGCTTACATTCGGGGAAGGGGCGAAATTAAATTCATAACAACTGTTATTCATGTGTGATAATCACTTGTTTGGTTCACTTTTTGGTAAGGGAATGGAGTCAAGAGCATTACTTCAAGCTTTCATGGTGATTTGCAGTTTGCTTTTAGCAGCTGAAGGAGCGACACATGTCACTAAGGTAAAAATATAAAGGGTAATAACACGGTGGCGAGACGATATGAATTTCAAGTTCGAGTGGTAAGAACATTACTCACAAAAACAAGTGAACGTAGTGAAAAAGTGACATACTGGTTTAACAATAGTGGCTTGTGAAAATACTTTTGCCGCGAGAAAGTAAAATTCATATTGTTAAGCCAATGTATAATGTTATTTTCATTTTATAGACAGGGTACTTTTCCTTTGCCGCTTTCAATATTGCAGTCGACGAAGCGGTTTTCCTCTAAACTGTCTTTATTCACAAATCTCCTCAAAAAAGACTCCTTTTAGTGTTTTTCTCATTAACTAAGTGTTCATTCATCGGTTTCTTTCCAGGATAAAACAGTTTTTTTTAACCCAAGCAACGTTAATAGAGACCCTGCAATGCCTTTACCTGACCCGAGCGTCTGCACTGTACTGATCTTGCTAGTTTCCCTTTGCCAATACCGTTTTTTTTTTTTTCATGTTTGCCGTTTTCTTGTTTCGAATAACTAGCAGCTCGTGACAGTGAATCCCCAATGAATCCACAATTATTAGTTAGTTGACGGTCGATTCTTTCTGACATAAGGACTGATGGATAAGAGCTAGAACTCTTCCGCGCGCAGCGCGAATGACGTTTGGGTTTATCTGTTCCACTAGCTTTTTCCTCTCTCTTTCTCGTCCTAGTTTGCAATAATTTTACGGACGATCTATTCCTAAGTCATAGAGCTTTATTTTGGTGTTGTGGTCCCAGCAGCCATTAGGGGGAGAAAAGTTGCGCGACGACTCATATAACGGCAACGTATATAGCAGACCAACTGTGCACTAGCAAACGATTAAAGGAGCTTTTCATTGACCATGCAATCATATTGAGCGGCGATGTGACACAATTGTACATTTATTCCATTAGTTTTCATGAATTCTTTCGTTAGCACTTCTACATATCTCATTTTGCATCGATATTTTAAGGAATATAAATTCATACCTCTTATTCCTAACAGTCATACTACTTATCCCCTTAGGAGGCTGAGGAGTCCAAGACCATTGCTGTAAGGGACGTGGACGGTACGAAAACAAGTATACTATAACTATTTGACTGTTGTGTTTGTCAAGAACTGTTGTTGATGACATTGACTTCATTGCCTGCCTTGATAGCAGTGACTGTTTTTGGTGATATTCTTTAGTGACAGTGCCGAGTGTTGATGCTGACGTTGACTGCCTGACTGAAGTTACGATACTGACCTGCTCGATGATTAAACAAATAATAGACAACTGACCTAGATTATGTTCATTCAGATTTAGTTAAGAGATATGTATCCATCCAATTTCTTTGAAAACGCCACTCTGAGAATTCAGTTGTCCCGCGGGTTTAATCGCAAACGTTGCGTGACTTTACGTCTGTGTCACAATAACCTTCAGGAAATATATTCACTGATTAGTTTGATCGTGAAAAAAGAGGCCTGTGAGCTGGCTTCTAGCACGGGGTTAGAGTTTGGTTTTCTCTGGTCGCTGGTTGTCTTTTTGTCCTACTTTCCTCTCACGATTCCGTGCAAAGACAATAACACAGACAGCAGAGAGATTGACCGACCGACCGACCGACCGACAGAAGACAGACAGAAATGACTGCTATACTGACAGTTGCACTCGCAAAGACTGGCAGACGTGCAGATTTGGGATGATGAGCAGATTTAAGGGGGGAGACACTACAGATCTGGCGTTGTTGCTATGGGATTCAGATGGTCATCCTCATACGTTTTACCAATCTAGCGGCACAAGACACTGCAAAACGTATGAGGATGACCATCTGAATTTTAAAAATCAACATTGCGCGTGCGTAGCTAGTGCCAGTCCCCAACCGCGCACAAGAAAGATTTTTTCACGAATAAGAGATAAATCAGCCTTCTTTATAATCTGACGTAAGCAATTACTGTTAACATAAATAAGAGAAAAACTACAACAGAAAATTTATAAATTTATGTACTTATGACGTCTTTACTTCCTCAATTATGCAAATTTCAAGAAACCGATACGTCAGGCTTTGCATCTTGATGATCGTTAAATGTTGGCACCATTATCAATGACTAAAACTTTACGCCGCCTATGTTTTAGGCTTTTTCTGTTCAGGTCACGTGACCTATTAAATGTGGTTGTGACTCGAGAACCTTGGAACCCTTTCCTAGTAAGCAAATGTGGCCAAGCAACTTATCTGGGGAAGCTAGGGTTTTCAAGATATGATGGTTAGGAACTTTCCATAGCAACAATATGGTAGTTAAGAGTCTCTCCCCTTAACTACCAGAGTTGTCTAAAGACAGACAAATAGACTGGATTAATGAGTATGAAGCAGCTGGACAGGAGCCCATGACCCTCAGGGTCGGTCAATAATCTTGGGACACCTTGCCGACTTCTCCCCCTTCCCCCCTTTGCAATGTTGAAAAGACTAGAAAATGTGCTATTTTCTGTCTGAAAAGCCAGCAGTTTGTACAACATTGAACGGGGAAAGGGGTACTGTCCTCAGAGGTGTCAAATGTCCCGAGAATTATTGTCCGAGACTGCTGTTTTGGACTAACACGTTTTCCACACACTAGACTTAAAATTTTTAAATGTGAAAAAATGACTTGTACAGCCCAGTGGTACTCTTTTTTGCAGTTCAAATTGATTACGAGCCAGTTGGTTGTTTTAAGGACAGACGCAAAGACAGAGCATTAGAACATCTCGTAAAGAACTTCAGAAAGGCTTGGGGAGCGGATTTATGGAAAGGTTTTCCCAACCGCGTCATTCAAGCCTGCGCCGAGGAAGCCTTTAAGCAAGGATTCACCTCATTGTTTGGAATCCAGTTTTATGGAGAGTGTTACTCAAGCAAAACCGCAGAAAGTAAATATAACAAGTACAGAAGATCCAAAAACTGCGAAAATGGCGTTGGAAAAGGAAACGCTAATTTTGTGTATCGCATCAAAGGTAGGGTTTCGAACTTGCATCCTCAGTTTAGTAAAACTTAATAACTCAAGAATCATGTCAATTCAAAAAGAAAGAAAGAAAAAAGTTAAAGTTTGTTTATCGTGATATATATCTGTGGGTTGGACTTTCATCGCAATAAATACATTGATCACGTATTCCATTTAACTGGGCATTCTGGCTTAATTTTTGCGAGATAGAATTTTTAGGAAACAGATACGCAAATACGATATTAGTCTGCTCATAGATGATGGCTGCAAGGGCTGTTCCCTCTGCTCCTCGTAATTATTTTATACAGTTTTAAGTATTTTTAATTCTCTTTTTACATATTTTTAATATCTGCTCATCATCATTATTTTATATAGCTTTAAGTATTTTAAATTCTCTTTATAAATATTTTTAATATCTGACTATCATAAATATTTTATATAGCTCTAAGTATTATAAATTTTCTTTCTACGTATTTTTAATATCTATTAATTGTGTCCCCAAATTAGTATGGGATTTTCCCAGGCTATGTGGCCTTGACACATTAATAAAGTTTATCATCATCATCATCAGATAGAATGTGAGTTTAGAAAGAAACAAAAATGTTTTTTTTTTCTTCACATTACTTAGTCTGTATAAGTTCTTAAAATTTTAATTAGCTGAGACAAGGCAAACCAGTTAGAGGAATAGAAAAGTCACCGGGTGCAAAAGTCAAGAAAACATTTTTCCATTAAATAGTAAACGCTTTTAGCAAATGTTTACGAATTTCAAGCCCGTTTAGTTATATGGAGGCGTTTCAAATTAGAGATCGAGCACCATATACTCGTGTGGAACACTTATATCCTTCCTCTAAGTGAGTTTCTAGAAATGTAACGTGGCTCAACTTTCCCCTCTAATTAATTGACCCTTTTCTTCAGTGAACCCAGTCCCTATCAAGGCCCCAAATTCAGTTTGCAATGTTGATGGCCAAACCTTTAAGGATGGTGACAGTATGGAAGTGTACAAAGGAGACCTGGCCAGCGGTGAATGCCATCAGTGCACATGCAGGGACGGAATGCTGATAGATTGCCACCACATTTTTCACTGTGTTCTGAACGATTCCAGCTGCAATAGTTACTCAAAGAAGCCAGGCCAGTGCTGCCCCACCTGCGAGCGAGGTACTGTAGAATAATCATCGAATTCGACATTCTACATCTAACCAATCACAGTAAGCGAAAGAATGTAAAGTAAGATAACTATTAAGGAAACTAATTTAAACGGAATCATAGAGATGTTTTAGCTATGTAACTAGAACTACATCTGAAACTTTACTAAAAACTGAAACTATAACGAAAACGTATAACAAACTTAAAACTAAAACTTCTAGGAAGTTGTACTTAATTCTGCACAATTCAACAGCGTGAACAGTGTCAGAGAGGTCCGACCATTTTTCGAGCCTGGTAAGGGTGTCAAACCTACCTTCGATCATGATATGACTGAACAAACTATTTTCATATGTTTTTTAAGATGTTCCCGATGGCGCACCTGTCTGCAGAGTCAAGGACCAAGTTTATAAAGAAGGCGAGAGCATGGAAGTCTTGAAGGACCTGGGACGGCAGGTGACGTCAGAGTGTCATCAGTGCACATGTATGGCGGGAAAACTACAGGACTGTCACAGGATCTACTACTGCGAGATGAACAGACCCGGATGTACAAACTTCATCAAGGATCCGAGACAGTGCTGTCCAGTCTGTGCCCGCGGTACGTCAGATATCTTAAGAGGAATAGTATTTTTTTAAAAATTAGGAAAGATCACGATCTTCAGTTTCTTTTGATTGCTTTTGAGACGTCAATACAACTACGTATTGCTGCCTCAAGTGAAACGATTCAGAGAAGATTTCGCAAAGCTTATTATTTTTTTCATTTTCAGATATGTTCGAAACAAAACTTTAAAATCTTATTTTTCAAAGACCGAAAAAATATTAGTTACTATGTCTCAGTTAACAGATAAAAGAAAGCGATTTCCAACTTCACAATCCATGTTATAAATGTAAAGAAGATCCTGGCAGTTATTAACGCAACTTACGCAGTTGCGAAAAGAAAGCCTGAAAAAATCAGGCTTGCCGGGATTCGAGCCCTGACCTCTGCGATACTGGTGCAGAGACCACGACGTAATATAACTGCAGAGGGCTGGAACGCGAACGACGCTTTCGGGAGAAAGCGAAAGTTATGCTTCGTGACTCCGCCAAATACGGAATATAATTTCTTTCACTGCCGTCAATCTTGCTGTCTCAGAACCGTAATTAGTTTCTATTAGATTATTTGAATCTTTAGCAGTCAAAAGGTCAAGTAAGCAGCAGCGAACTGTCGTTCACTTTAGGGAGAGTAGATAATTCCTATATCGGAAAATTAAACTTACTCTTGTTTTTTTTAGTGTTACCTAAGCCAGCCCCTCCGTTCTGCAAAGTCAATGGAAGGCATTACAAAGATGGAGAAAGCATGGAAGTGTTAAAAATGTCCAATGACAAACAGAATGGGGCGTGTCACCAGTGTATGTGCAATGGCGGCAAGGTAGAGGATTGTCATCATATCTTTCACTGCTCTCTGAACAGCCCAGACTGTGCAAGCTATAAGCAGATTCCAGGCCAGTGCTGCCCTGAATGTGGTACGTTACTCAGACATCCTGCGATTGTCAAGAAATTAACCCATTCAGACCGGGCTTTTTTTGGTCTTGTGGGACCGGGGGAGGGGTGGATTCCGCTGGTTGATTGCCATGGTAACGCCAACTTAATAGACTAGGACCTCGATATCAAATTGTTCCTAGATGAATTTTAGGAAAAGTCACCAAGTTTGGTGGCTTTAGCTTGCTTATTAAAAAAGTTAAAAAGTTATTAACGTCCAAAGTCCGTGCAGGCAGAATCTGCCCCCCCCCCCCCCGGTCTGAATAGGGTTAAGTTATGTCAAAAAATAAAAGGACCCCTTTGTTTTCACAGTGGTGTACCAAAGACCTTTGAGATGTCTTGAGCTTCTTTTTATCCTAACGAACGCCGATTCACTGAAATAACCATGCAAGCGCAAATCTCCTGGAACGACCTCGGACACTGATCGGTAAAAACTGAGCGCTCACAAAGAGAGAAACTGTGAAGATGTTTGGAATAACTTTCCAATTTTACAGTACAAACATTCTCGCTACCTAGATAACAAACAATAAGGCATATGGATAAAACTGTTACATTTTAAAATATATTGCAATTACAATGAAAGAATCGCTTAACGAATTGTTATCACAGCAACGAACTCTTCGACATATAGTACATATTCTGTTCCAAGGGATACCTTTAGTCCCCCTTTGCTCTTTATTCTTAGTTCCAGTCCAGCCCGATGAGAATGCCCCGAGCTGTAAAATAAATGGCCAGTTATACAAAGATGGAGAGAGTGCTGAAGTGTTGAAGGAATCGCCGGACAAGAGCAGCATCTATTGCCAACAGTGTAAATGCCAAGCGGGAAAGCACGCGTGTCAAAAGATTTTCGACTGTGATATTCAGAAGTGGGCCTGCGAAAAATCTCTTAAGATTCCAGGACGGTGTTGCCCTGAGTGTGGTAAGAAGAGACTTGGCTTTAACTGTTTGATCTTATGATAGATACATGACGCCAGTGTAGGTAACAAATACCTTCTGGGATTCGTAAAACAACCATTATATACCTAATTCAATAAAGGTTGCTTTGGCAATTGGTCATCGGCAATCGGACATTAGGCATTTGGGCATACGGAACACAATGCAATACTTTGCTTGAGTGACCGCCAAACAATAGCTTCCCAATGCGCATTGCCCAATGCCCAAAGCAACCTTTATTGAATTAGGTATATACACGGAGGTTTTGTAAACCCGTCCCTTGCATACCAGAAAATTTCACGGGCGCCTTTTCTTTTTATTTTTGGAGCACTCGGCTGAAAGCACATTAAGGGCTGGTTCACATTTCTGGCATAAGCATAAGCAAGCTAGTGTCAACCAGGGTGACATAAGACGATAAGAAAAAAGAAAGTTAACGCTTTTTTTCCCTTTTACGTATGCTTATTTCGCGAGTTTTATCCGGACGACCAAGCATAAGCATAATGAAATAGCAGTATTTGATGTTAATGGAATTCCAAGTAGAAATAGTCCCCAACTCTGCTCTAACTGCAGTTTTAAAAAGGAAACCGGGAAAAATGTGGTTGAAGTGATTGGCATCGAGAGTACTGAGGCCCGGTTCAAACGTCGAACTTTACATTCCCCTGTGTCAGGACCACAGTCAAACCATGGTCTACCATGATCTGTCTATGGTAGAACCATGGTTTGACCATGGTTAACCATGAACGTTAAATGGCACAAATTCAACCACGGTTGACCATGGTCAAGATAAGTTGCAAATAGACATGAAAGAGACATGGTCAACCATGTATAATCATGGTTCTATAACATGTTTAGCCATGGTCGACCATGGTAAATTACTCAAAACTGAAACCATGAAAAAACATAGTCAACCACGTTTCAGGTTTAAAAGAATCATGGTATAACATGGTCAACCGTGTTCTGTTTTCATAATATAAACCATGGTATGACATGGTCAACCAGGTACCGAGGGATACACCAAACATGACATATCATGGTCAACTATGATTTTTTGCTGGGGGAGGGGGGGGGGGGCAAACCATGACAGAACATGATCAACCATGTTTTCTGGTTAAAAAAAAACCATGAAATAACCCAGTCAGATCTTAACAAACCATTTTCATTTAACATGGTCAAGCATGTACTTAGATGGAAAACAAAGCACTGCATACGAGCAGATGACAAATCCATCCCATAAAACTTTCTTACATTGTCAATACCTGGGACATGCTGTGAAAACTGTTACAAAAATGCAGGGAGGAGAAGAGCGAACAAAAATTGTAGCACATTCAATGATTGATAAAGTCTTGGGGAAGTCAATAATTATTGCTACATGCTGAGCTCTGATTTTTTTAATGCCTTAATTAATTAATATCCATACATGACATCTAACAAGACAGAACACCTACAGTAATTCAATGTATGTGGACATGAGAAATATGTTTTACACAGATCAATCAACCAAAACAGTTTGCAACACTTTCAGCCCCTTAATTAAAACTGCACTGGTCAACATCCTCACTTTATAACCACCAGCAGTGCCCATGTTTCCTCCACAGGGCTGTGATTGGATTGTATCATTTGCAAATGGTAGCCCAATTAAAGTGGGATGATTCACAACACCTGGTGTTACAGTTAGAAAATTAAAAAAATTTCCCCTGGGGTTGTTCAACTCTGTAGTACCAAAATAAATTTAGGGTTCCTGTAAAAGTTCCAAAAATGCCACATCTCAGTATTATTCCGGTAATAATTTTGTTACATGCAAGTCTGCACTTTTGAGTTTGCAAATCACGTGAAAATACTATTTTCACTTAATGAAGTCTGAATCTTTTTTAAAGATTCATGAAACATAACAATTAATGACTAACAACAACAACAATAACAATAACAATAAAATTAGTAGTAAAAGTAATAATAATAGCCTATAAAGGTAAGGCATGTCTCTACTGATCCAGTCATAAATTCACTCTCTTTTCAAGATAGCTTGTTACTGAAAACAAAGCCAAGATTCTTTGAAGATGGATTTCCATCCCTGGGGTAGATTCTGGAATAACATAACTCTTGAATGTCCCATCCATGGGATTTATAATTTATATGAGCAAAATCCCCACTCATGCCTGGGGGGCTGCCTGGGCACTGCTGGGTTTGATTGAAAATGCTACGAAGCAAGCCTCTACAGTCTACAGATGACATTAAAACTCTTATTAACATACTCCTGGATGTCAGAGGCTAAGTGGAGCTGTCTATCAGCCACCAAAACATGTAAGAAAAGCCTCTGCTACCCAGTGTACAATTAATTTTGTAACCTTGTTCCAAAAGAACATGTTCTTACAACTGACAATTACAATTTTATAATTCTGTTTTCACTGTTCCACACTTAGCTCATTAACTGCCAGTAAATTTTGTTTGGTAATACTGCACTTCCACCAAAAAAAAATGCATCCACATCAATCAGAGGCCATTAAACTACAATAAAACAAAAACAAATGTGTTGTTAAAACCACTTAAAACCAGCATCATTTTTTCAACGGTTAGCATTTGTTTAATACCTCCTCTCTAGTCACACCAGTGATATTCATTTTACAGTAGCTTAAAATGTTTTCATATTATTATAGTTGTATTTGTGCCAGTTAAAATTATCCATAAGCTGGTAAGCTCAAACGTTAACCATGGCCTGCATGACACAAATCCCCACACATAACGTCTGATAACACATCCAGCTTTTTTTCATTCATCAAGAATAAAATCATATCACTGTGCACTCTTATAACTTGAAAATATTTAAAGAGAGGTCTAAAATACAAACACTTCATCACACAAAGTGGGTTAGAATATAAACTAAGAAAATTAAGACTTTAGCTTACGCGCTTCACAGCGTTAGTGTATTTAAGTTGATCTTGCCTATCAAAAGTCATCATTTTCAAAAGTTATCATCTGTTATTAAAACTTACCTCGTTTTTAAAATGTAAGTGATCCATATTCACCGTTTTATGAGTCATTTTAAATGATTTTCTCAAAGAAAACGTGAAGAAACTGACCGTTGATCTGCAATGGCGAAATCGAACGATCCCTCTTGTGAAAGGCCGCTGACCACTCGCTGACCACGCAGGCTTATCTAGTCACCAGCTCCTTCGCATCCTTTTACTGAAAATGGCGCCTGACCGTAACAGTTACATGTTGATTACTGCTGATTACATATCAGTCTTTTCTTCCCTGTTTAAAGGGTTTATGCTTTACTAGAAAACAAAGAGGAACCATTTAAAGAGATCTATAGATGACAAGAAAAAATTACATCTATATTCTTGTAAAGCAAGGAAAATATGGAATCCCATTGTGAGAACGAACTTCACTGCGCTGCCATATTGCCACCTCTTTCGACTGAAGTCTGACTCTATTAAAATAGGATGAAGCTCGAGCATACTAGACAGGTAAAGCCAGATTTACAAACAATTAATATTGAATTGGATAAAAAATGTATAGCGTATTCCACTGACAAAACCGAATCAATTTCAGTGGAATATGTGAATGAAAATGTGAAAGATGGTCCAACATAGTTAACCATGGTCACATGAATCAGAATTGTTCAGGATTTGAGAATGATGGCTTTTGTGATCTATCGAGATTTGCCAGTGTCAAACTAGCCGGTTTTCAAAGTTATTGTATGTTTACTCACAAACCAGTGTTGACTTTTTTCTTTTGTTTTGTTTTGATTCAATTCAACCTTACACAAGGTCTTTTGTTAGTTTTAAGAAAACTGTGAATTGACATGATTTTTAAATCACTTTAATACGGTTACTACGTTCTTCTCATCACCAAAGCATTTCACGTGTACACCCTTAGTCTTAGATACTTGTCAAATAAATATTAAAGATGGTTTACTGTCCAGTTGTGTTGGTATAATTTTGTGAAATAATTTGGTTAATATTGAATTAGCAAAACATGGTTGAACATGATTTATCATGGTTTCCTGGCGAAAACAAATATCAGTATTTTCACTGCTACAGCTGTAAAAAAGCAATTTTTATAGTTTTCAAGCACCATTTGTACATTTTCCTTAATCATACCACAGTGTCAATAAGTTTTCAGAAATTAAGTAGTTCAAAAACTAAACCATGGTTGAACATGGTTTACCATAAACTGCTGGGGGAAAATGTCTGGTCTGATGTCATGTTCAGGCTAAAGCATGATCTTTTGATTTTTTATTACCTTTGCTTAGTGCCAAATAGAATAAGATGATATCTTAGTTTGAGGTTTGCTCCAAATAAAAAAAAATTATGATAAGTGCTCATTTGACCATGGTTGACAATGTACCATGGTCAACTCTCATTCAGAGACCATGGTCAGACACCATTGCCACAACACTGTCAACCATGGTCAAACATGGTTGGCAATGAAAAACAATGGTACCATGGTCATCCTGTCGCCGGGGTGTGCCGAACCTAATTATTAGGTTCGGCACATGTGAAGTTCGACGTATGAATCGATTAAGTTCGACAAATTTGTATTTGGGTCGACCCTGCCGTTCTATTCGACTGGGCAAGTCGAATAGAACGGCAAAAGTTCGACTTTGATTCAGACGTCGAACTTCGCATGTGCCGAACCTAATGCATGAATTAGGTTAATGTATTTCTGAATAGAACGGCGCTAGTGATTGGCTTAAAACCGATAAGCATGACTAGTCACTTATTAAACCATGATCAGTCATGCATTCAACGTTCTTGCATCTGATTAAAAAGAGAACTGGGCCGCGCAAACTGTAAACGCGCTATCGACAAGAATCATTACTTATAACGGACTGCATGAAAGTCGAATTGTTTTCGCTTGTTATTTTTTTGTGGATAGCTATTCTGAAATAACAATATAACAAAAACGATAAAAACTGTATTTATCCCAAATTTGGCGAACGAATTCTTAAACCGTAATATCTAACTATTACAACTATAATAAAAGTAAGCTTTTTTTCCTGTTAATTGTATTCCTATGCTTTATGAGACCTGATATTGCACAACTGATGATTGTTTACCGCTGTTTTGGAGAATTAAGTTCGACTGATTAAGGTCGACGTCTGAATCAACTGTCGAACTTAATTATTTAGGTCGACCCAAATAGCAATTAGGTTCGGCACATGTAAAGTTCGACGTTTGAACCGGGCCTAAGTTGACGTGATTTTAATAATTAAGTATGAATTCAAAGACAAGCAAAACCAACAATAAAAACTGACGTTTCGGAGTCATCATGACGCCATTGTCAAGGTAGCTCACAATATGCAAACTATCTACAAGTATAAGAAGCAGGTCCGATATGATAATAGAGTCCAAAATATAAATCATACAAATACTTTGCACTAATGGAGTCAGATTGCACGTTTAGACTGGGTCTTAGTGGCCTATAAATAACATCTCGTGCACCAAACAGTCAAACTTATTTCTGCATTTCTTAAGGACGCATGCAAAAGTGCCTCAGTAGGTCCTCAGGGACCTTGTAAGTTACCTTGACAATGGCACCATGATAAGTCCAAAACGACGGTTTTTATCGTTAGTTTTTACTTGCCTTTGCTTTAGTAAACTGCTATTGAGTACTAATTCGGTTTTAAAAACATCCAAGATCGTTTCAGATTTTAAAACTGCACCTCAGTTATCGCACCTGCGAAAAGGAAAAAATTGGCAACTAATATATAGATTTAGCCAAGCCTAAAAGCGGAGCCTCCAAGGAATAAACTGGTGTTCGTTTCTCAAAAATAGTCCTGAAACTTTTCGGTCTGAAATATATTTCGGGGCTTTTTTTGGCTCGTTCGCTTTCGAAAAGTGTTTCTCAAAAAGCCTGGAAGTGTTCCGAATTGTCCACCAATATTTGGGGATCTGTTCTGTAAGACCAAGCTCGAAAGGTCATTCTAGAGGCTGAGCACAGCTTGATTAATTTTTTTTTCGGGCATCAAACTGAACACATATTTTACTCACGAGCCGTCTTGCTTGGTGTTTGCAATGTTTCCATATTCTGTCATTAACTGTCAAGGCTTGTCAACTCTCCTTGGAATATTGGCTGTTCGCTTGAGTGAACTTGAAACGGCGCTCATTTACAACAACAAAATTTAAATGGGTTATCTTCATTGCGTTCGGATGTTAACAAATAACATGAACTGCCACTATTAGTTTGGTCAAAAATTTATACTGGCATTTCACCGGCATTTTACTGGGATTATCCGAAAGAAAGCATTTGGGGAGCCCGGCGCGAAGCACTTGTAATAAACTTACCGAAGAAATGTCGCGTAGGCTTTTATAGCAGCCGAGAAAAAAATACGAGCGCTTTGAGGAACACTCATTACTTACCGGTAGCTTTAAACTCAAAACTGCTTCGCTTATAGGGGCCGATTACATGAGCCGGGCTGGCTCGGTAGAGGGACTGGCTCTGTTTGCCGAGATGGCTGTTTAGCCCGGTATTACATGAGGCGGGCCAGCCCGCCAGCGGCTAAATTTAGAAGCTGTCGTGTGAAAAGATGGCTACATCGAAGAGCATGAATCAAGTGTTTTTATTTTCGCTAATCCATTATTTTGGCGTATCATTTTCAGGTTTACGTAGCTTTATGGTCTGATAAACCTTTATGTGTTATATAGAAAGAGAAATATCGATCTTCTGGTCCGCCATTTTGCTCTGAAGCGAAATTTAGTGACAAGAAAGTGTTGGCCCGGCAATCGCGATTACATGGTAAATTTTCATCCCGGCTAGCCGGGATCCCAGCTAACCAGGCTGAAATTTTTCCATGTAATCGCGAAGTTGATTTTTAGTGTGTTTCACAGACGTGCCGAGATCCCGGCAAACCGAGCCAGCCCGCCTCATGTAATCGGCCCTATAGTTACTTAAGTAACCCTTATATTTCGTTCTCTAACTTGAGACCACCGAGATTGAAAACAAGCAAACACCAAACATGCTTAACTCTATGGCATAAGTTTTGCGGCTGCAAATTGTTTGAAATTTGAGCGCTTTTAGAAATGCACAAAATTGGTTTTGGAAGCTTTTCGGATATTTAAGGTTTAAACCGACAACTGCTTCGCTTATAGTTTTCAAATAACTGTTATATTTCGTTCTCTAACTAGAGACCATCAAGATCCAAAACAAACAAACACCAAACACGCTTTAAATTATGCCGGCATAAGTTTTGCGGATGCGAAGTAAGCCTATATAAAGTTACTTGCTTTGAGGAACGCACAAAACTGTTTCCGGAAGCTTTTGGGATAAAATAGCTTTAAACCGACAACTGCTTCGCTTAAAAGATTACTACTATTGAAAACTTCTAGGACAAGAAAATCGACAATTGCGCAAAGAGATGTACCCGACAGTCAAAATTGAAAGCAATTATTCGTCGTAATCTCACTGAAATAATGCTTCAAAAAACGAAGAGAAACTTTCCAGTGGCTTAGAAAGAAAAACTATTCTATTTACAGCTGCAAGAGGTCCATTGTACAGAGAAGTCCTTTGAGACTTGGGCCGCTGAATGGGGCTATACAGCCCTTTTCAGAGGCTTAAAAACTAATAAAGCAGGTGTCGCTATTCTTTTCAATAACAACTTCACTTTCAAAGTTTTGAAACAACTATGTGATAAGGAAGGAAGGTACATCATTATCGATTTGGTAGTCGGTGAGCTGACCTTAACGATTTGTAATATCTATACCCCTAACAAAGACGATCCCGCTTTCTTCCAAAATGTGAGTGAGCAAATGACATCTTTTAAATGTGAGGAAATTACTTTTTTGGGGGGAAGGGGGGATTTTAACCTTGTTTTGGATGTCTTGAAAGACAAAAAGGGCGGGAAACCAAGTAGGCATCAAAATTCTTTGAAAATGGTCCAAAATTTTCAGAATAATCTTGATCTGACGAATATATGGTGGGACTTAAACCCGGAAGAGAGAAGATATACATGGAGGCAAAATAAACCCGAAATACATTGCCGTTTAGATTTCTTTCTTATGAGTGTAAGCCTCGCTGGAAGAATTTTAAAGTGTGATATTCTCCCCGGTTACAAAACAGACCACTCCTTGTGCAATATTGTAATCAACTTCCACACCAACCCCAGAGGACCAGGCTTTTGGAAATTAAACTTGTCACTTTTAGGTGAGATCGATTACGTAAACGATATCAAATCTACTATTGCGAAAACAGTGCATCAGTACGATAATGACGAAACAGTTGACGAGGTGTTGCTTTGGGAAATGATTAAGCTTCAAATAAGAGATACTTCAATCAATTATTCAAAAGCCAAGACAAAGAAAATGAAATCTAAAGAAGCCGACGTTGAACGTGAAATAGCCACTCTTGAAAGGGAATTTGAGAGCTTTTGAACAATGACAAAGAAGCTCTTGCAGAACAGATAAGGTTAAAGAAAATGGAATTAGAGAACATTATTGAATACAAAACAAAAGGAGCCATAATTAGATCCAAAGCTAGATGGTACAATGAAGGCGAGAAAAATAACAAGTATTTCCTAAATTTAGAAAATCGACACTGCAAAAGAAAAACAATTATGCAGATCAAGACAAAGGACAGAGTAAATATTACGAATGACTCTGACATTTTGAGAGAATGCAGCTCCTTTTATAATGAACTTTACACATCCAAAATAACAAAGAGAACAGAAAATTTGGAAGAACTTTTCTTTGATCAGAAACATCCTAAACTCAATCAAATTGATAAGGAAAAATGCGAGGGCCTATTAACTGAAAAAGAATGCCTAAAAGCAGTGAAGTCGATGGAACTCGGTAAATCACCTGGTACAGATGGTCTTCCCGCTGAATTTTATAAAGTGTTCTGGAAGGATATATCTCCTTACCTTATAAGTTCCCTTAATAGAAGCTATCAGAAGGGTAAGTTAGCGATAACCCAGAGGAGAGGTATCATATCATTGATCCCCAAGAAAGACAAAGCGTTAAACGAATTAAAGAACTGGAGGCCTATAACCCTACTAAATTGCGACTACAAAATTGCGTCTAAGGCAATCGCTTCTCGTCTCAAGACTGTGTTGGCGGATCTAATAGAGTACGATCAGACTGGCTTCTTGAAAGGCCGTTCTATTGCAGAAAACATTTGCTTAATCAACAATGTTATTTCATACACACACTCAAAAGGTATTCCTGGATTACTCCTCTTCGTTGATTTTGAAAAAGCTTTCGATACTGTCGAATGGTCTTTTGTTCGAAAAACTCTAGAGCATTTTGGTTTTGGTTCATCTTTTATTAACTGGATCAGTCTATTTTATACCGATATCCAAAGCTGTATAATAAACAATGGCTGGTCAGGGGGTTTCTTCGAGTTGGGTAGGGGTGTAAGGCAGGGCTGTCCGCTCTTACCTTACATTTTCATTCTTTGTGTCGAGGTGCTAGCTCGACACGAAATTAAAGGAATCTCTGTAGGAAATGTCGAATGTAAGATTAGTCAGTTTGCAGATGACACTACAATGATTCTAGATGGCTCTCAAGCGTCACTTGCGAGATCCTTTGCATTGCTAGACAGCTTCGGTAATTGTCTGGCCTGCGAGTTAACTGCGAAAAAACTGAAGTTCTTTGGATAGGATCCAAGACAGGTTCAAATCAAATTATGTGCCCAGAAAAAAACTTGACATGGGCAAATGGCAAAGTTAAGGCTTTAGGTGTTTGGTTTTGTACGGACCAAAATTTAGGAATGAAAATGAATTATGAAGAGAACGTTCGGAAAGTTGAGGATATCCTTAACAATTGGCAAAATAAGAGATTAACGCTTTCGGGAAAAATTATAGTTATAAAGGCTTTAGCTGCATCTTATCTTGTATACGTTATGTCGTCACTATGTACATATTCTAAATCATTAAAAGCAACAAATGACCTGCTTTTCAAATTCTTATGGGATGGGAAAGGGGACAAAATTAAACGGACTGAAATGATAGCTGATTATTGCGATGGTGGTCAAAAAATGTTAGACATAATGGAATTTAATAAATCTTTGAAGATTGCGTGGATATTTAACAATTATCCTGCGAAATCGCGCGGAATATCACCTGATACTTAGCCGACGAGGCCGTAGGCCGAGTTGGCTAAATCAGGGGATATTCCGCAAGATTGAGCAGGATAATTGTTTTATTATTCAACAAATTCCCATCGACTACCATTTTCAGAACGAGAAAAACTACGGCTCTATGATAAAAACGCTAAAAGCTAGCAACACATAAAGCTTAACTTAAAATCAAAACAGAACTTCAAGAAATCGAAGTTTACTACCGTTCACTTAAAAAGACTTATTTACAAACTCATGTTTGGAAATGACAAGGCAAAGTAAAAAAATATTGCTACCTTACCGAGAATAAGTCCTCTCCCTGTGAATTAAAATCTTTTCAACTTTAGTCTTTACAACTTTCCGTGAGCAAGTGTGCTGCTTCTTTCGCAATAGCATTTTCTTGGTTGAGTTCTCACCATGAAAATTCCAAGTCAACTGCTGGATATCTTTGTGAGCTGAAGCACATACTTGTTGACATTTTGAGAGTAGTTAATCGTGGAAAGTTTCTTCCAGAGAGTTAAAATTTACGGAGAACACTGCTAAAACTGCCTCGCTTTTCAAAATGGCCGCCAAACTAGCAATGAAAGAAAATCTGCAGTGCACTTCCAAATATGGTCATTTACGTATATCGCAGGATATCTGTCATGTAGGATGACAGATATTGAGGGCTTCCTTACCATATATGGGCATAGTGACAATTTGTTGAATAATAATAAAATATATTTCTGATGAGTGCAAATCTAAATGGAAGTGTTTTTTTGATTTCCATCTTTCTAAATTGGGAGGCAAATTAGTTTTTCTTGGGAACTTGAGTAAAAAAGATGCTGTGAAACTCAATGTCAAAGATAATTTCCTCCAAGAACTTATAGAGATTTGGGCTGACTTTAACTACAGAGATTCTTTTGACTCACAACGTGACTTTAGTGGTAGTCTGATATGGAACAACTCGTTAGTAAGAATTGCTGGTGAGGCTGTCTTCTACAAGAACTGGGCAAAAGCCGGAGTAGAAAATATCAAAGACCTCATGAATGATGAGGGTGAGGTCATAACTTATAGAAACTTTAAAGAGAAGTATTGTTATCATGTTTTCTTCCTTGAATTTTATGGTGTAGCCTCGGCCATAAGGTCCGCCATGAAGATTTTGAAAATGAAATCACAAAGTGAAAACGATCAAGGGATTTCAGTACAAAAACTGTTTGCAGCAACTAAGCCAACCAAATTAGCTTATGAAATCCTAATAAATAAAAAATCTACTCGCCCTAAAAAGAGTCAGGAAAAATGGGTAAGAGACTGTAAACTTCAAGCTGTGGAGGATTTGAACTGGACTTTTATTTATTCACTTCCAAGGATATGCGCTGTAAGTACTAAACTAAGGAATTTCCAGTTCAAATTCCTCCACAGACGTATAGCAACGAATTCCTTTCTTTTCAAAATTCGAATATCGGATACAGCTCTTTGTTACTTGTGCAAAACAGACGAGGAAACACTAATTCATCTTTACTGGGAATGCTCAGTTACAAAGTCTTTTTGGCAAAGTGTGAAAGATTTTTCGTTTCAATCCATCTTATACCAGCCTCGCACGTTTTAGACATGTATGAATGTTTAGGCTTCGGAGGAGAGGAAGATGATGTCTTACTAAACCACTGTTTGCTCCTTGCAAGATATTATATCCATTGTTGTAAATTTAAGAATGTCTCTCCATGTATCGGAGAATACATGCAACGGCTGAAATTCAATTTTGAAATTGAAAAACAAGTTTCTATGGTGACAGGTTCAGAGAACAAATTTCAGCAGAGATGGTGCAAAATTCTCCAGGCACTATAAGCAACTAGTTGTCTTGCGACTGTGCTTAGACGTACTTGTTATAAAAGAACATACACAAAATAATGGGCAGAGAAATCACTTTTGGAAAGAGTTTTTTCGAAAACTTGCAAGTTTATAGTTAAATGCAATTCGCGTTACACTTCCAAAATCGTGGGTCGGTCCACGCGAGTGAAATCAGCTGAACATGGCAAAATATTCAAGACTGCATCTGTTACAAATCTGAGCGCGTTTTCTAATAATTTTTTAAAGTCAAAAGTAAATGACACATTTCTAATTACATAAATTAAATTCCCATTTCAAAACGTAATTTCTTTGACCGTAATACTCAAAATCATGTACCTTAAACTCTTTGCAAAACTTCACTTACTCGGTTATGTTTCAGAACAGGGCAAGCTCTCCGCCGTGAAGAAAACCTGAAGCGATGAAGTCCTTTGAAGGCAGCTTTCGTAACTTGAACTTTTCACTTTCTACCAGTATTCTTTTGAACACATTTCTAATGACATAAATTAAATTCCCATTTCAAAACGTAATTTCTTTGACCGTAATACTCAAAATCATGTACCTTAAACTCTTTACAAAACTTCACTTACTCGGTTATGTTTCAGAACAGGGCAAGCTCTCCGCCGTGAAGAAAACAAAGCGATGAAGTCCTTTGAAGGCAGCTTTCGTAACTTGAACTTTTCACTTTCTACCAGTTTTCATTGAACTTTTTCTTTCCATTTTAGATATTAGATGTTTTTTTTTGTCAAGTATAAAACTTCAGCACCCTTGTACAATCGTTTTGCTAAAGAAGCTTAAGCCTTTAAAGAAACCTATTTTTCAAAAGCGACGATGGTCATGCGATTTCCCGCCAAGAAAAACGCCGGTTGCCCAAAAGTACCACGCGATTTCCCTCCAAGAAAAGATGGCATTCTCTACCCCCCCCCCCCCCCCCGTCGGGTTGTCTTGGGACTCCCTTGCCCCTCCCGCAGAGTCTGTGCGGACAACCGGACGGATGTACAGACAGACGTACGGACGGACGGTCACGTGACTATTACGTCACAACCAAAATTTCTCGGATCGATAGGTTACCTTTATATTTATTATCATAAATTTACATAAAAAAGAACAAAGGAAAATAAAAATTTAACCAACGACAAAATTGAGCTACGACATATACAAACAAACAAAAAGAGAGCCTGAGAATATCTTCCGACACGGAAACAATTGCATGAAACATCCACTTTAAATTGTTCTACTTGTTATTTAATGCTTACCGTAGAATTCCGAAAGTAGGGGCCCCCCTTATATCAAAGAAGTAAATTTGGCATCAAAACGTACCTGCAAAGGCGAAGAGAAGTTACACTTGAATTCTATATTTTATGAAATATAAAAGAGGATAGAACTCTTGACAAAACAATTGAGGATTAGGTCAAACGATTTCAACTTTTAAATGCTTTATATTAATTCAATCAAAAATAGCAACGTAACAGAAAACAAAATTGCACACATGGCAATTTCTTGAAATACACGAGTGTTGACCTTAAGACCAGAAAAAGGGTGGGAAAACACGCACCGCCACATCCGTTTTCGGGGCAAAAATTTGCCATATACTAGTGAAAGTCGGCAAAGTACCTCAGTTTGCTTCACTGAAGAATTTGGTTGGAACATGTAATGAACATCTTTTTTCGTCTTTTTGAGAGAGCTGGCAATGGAAAGTCCTTAAAATAATTTCTACAGATACATTTGTTTGACAAGCAAAAAATTCGGCTCTGGCGCGTGTCTTTGTCTTCGAGTCACTCTCACCCATGATGAGTTTAGCTGTGGCTTTTCTTTATCCCCACGGTTTGTTTTTCAAAGGGATCCCGCATTACCTGTTATTAAAAAGTATTTTCCACCTTTTTGCAGTATTTTAACCTATTATTAAAATTCAGCCTCTGCAAGTGCACTGCTCACTGCTACACCTGCTTTGGGTAGTTTAAGAACTTATATTTGGTTGAGGAGAACATCATTTCTGTTCTTTCTCAGTTCTTCTGAATTTACATTTCATTTTCCAGCAAAGATTGTTCCTATGTAGCCATACATTCTTTTAGGTAAATAACGAGGTTAATGACAAAATATATATTTAAACATTGCACAAGCAAGGAAAATGTTTGGCGCGAAAACGTGTCAGCCGCGCGTACTTTCCCGCCGTTTTCACTGTCGTAATATTAACATTAGGGAATTTAAAAGAATTTCCAAGTGTGATGTTTTCTTTTCGTGAAGTACGATATTTTCCTGTCACGTTACAGCTACCTAAAACAAAACTTCAGTTAACTCATTCATGACTATGAGAAAACTTTAATATTTATATGGTTGCTGTGAAAAACATTTAACTTCCCAAACTTTATTGCGCTATAAGTGTACTGTCAGATCGACAAACGTTAATAAAACGTTATAGAGGTTGACACAAAGTTTTTATAAATTACAATCCACCACAAAAGATCAGTCTTTGTAAAATTGCTCATGTTTTTGTTAATGAGTATTTGATGTTCTAACTTTTGTTTTACGTTACAGCTTGCTACAACAATAGACAGCAGCTAAAACCTGGTGACCAATGGCAAAAACCTTCTGGCGGTGACTGCATAAGGTGCACGTGTCAAGATGACGGTACTGCGAGCTGCACGAGGGTCCCAGGGGACTGTTAATCAGGTGGGAGCGCGAACAATAATTGTCAATACTGACCAATTCTGTTTAAGGTCGCTCTTCATTCTAATCAAAAGTTTTCAGTTGGCTTTGTTGATCCACTGTTTTAACCGGCAACCGCTTGACTGTTTTAACTGAAAACTATTCCATTATCAGGAGATTCAGTTAAACGTTTTGCGAAATTTGTTGAATTGGTAGTACAGCACGTGCCCCTTTAGCCTGATTGTATATAGCACGACCTTAAACCGCCAATTTGTTTTCTTAAATAACTGAAAATTCTCAGCCGCAACAACAACAAGCTTTATTACCAAATAGAAAAAGGAAAAAAGTTAAACTTTACAATATAATATATTAATACAAAAATAGGTAATGTTTACTCAGGATAACTGTAAAGCTAATCGAGCTGAGTAAAACTAAGTGATGTTTAAGTACAGAGGTAGGTTGGCACTAAAGCTTGGTGAAAGCAATTAATTAGTCAATTAAAAAAAGACCAAAAAAAGAAATAAAGAAAATAAAGAAATAAATAAAATAAATAAACAACTACCAGTTGAAAACTCATGAGCAGTAAGACTGTAAGATGTTTAGCTTGACTTTGTTTTTAAACGTTTTAAGGGGGAGGTATTTAATGCTTTCATCAAGGTGATTCCAAACTTTTACAGCTGCAAAGCGAATGTTGAATTTACCATAGTTTGTTTTGATGGTATTGATATAATAGGTCGATTTAGAAGCAAGCCTAGTATTGTATGAGTGTACAGATGCTACTGTTTGAAAGAAATTTTCAAAGGAAGATGGAAGAAGATTATAGTAATAGTGATACATGAAGAGTGCATTGTGAAGGGTAACAAGATCAGTTAATTTAAGGATCTCTAATTCCTTAAAAAGAGGCTCAGAGTGTTCATCCGGTTTTGAAAAAGTTATAGTACGTATAGCTCTCTTTTGAAGAGTTATTAAGGGTTTAAGAGTAGTACTATAAGTATTGCCCCAAATTAATAAACCATAGGTGAGGAAGGGGTAGATAATTGAATAATATAATTGATGTAATATGTTTCTATTTACAGAATATCTAATTTTAGATAGCACTCCAATACCTCTCGAAACTTTCTTGCTCAATTCGTGTAAGTATGGTTTCCAGTTCAAATTGGAATCAAAAATGAGTCCTAAATATTTAACTTGATTGTCAGATTTCACAGACTTATTGGAGATACTAAGATTCAACTTTCTTGTCACCTACCGCCTCAACAGAGATTGAAAATATAATTATGTCCCTAAGCTCAGCCAAGGCTTCTGGCCCATTTAGTATTTCAACCTCCCTTCTTAAGACTTTAAAAGGCATTTTATCAATCCCTCTTCAGCTGCTCTTCAATTGCTCATTTTCTACTGGTTTGGTGCCTGATCAATTCAAAGTAGCCAGAGTAGTTCCAATTCACAAAAAAGGGTCTAGTTATTTAGTCTCCAATTATAGACCTATTTCATTGCTCTCCATATTTAATAAATTAATTGAAAAATTAATGTATAATAGGATTATTAGCTATCTTGAGAAATTTTCTATTCTACACAATAATCAATTTGGCTTTAGATCAAAACATTCAACCACCCATGCTCTTCTCCTCTTGACCGATAGGATACAAAGATCAATTGATAATGGCACCTACTCTTGTGGAATCTTCTTAGATCTATGTAAAGCATTCGATACAGTCGACCATAAAATTTTATTAGCCAAGTTGGAGTATTATGGCATACGAGGTGCTCCAAATGATTGGTTTGTTTCTTATTTAAGTAACAGAAGACAGTTTGTTTCTTTGTCTGGTACTAACTCTGATTACCAACCTGTTACATGTGGAGTACCTCAGGGGTCAGTGCTTGGCCCACTTCTTTTTCTTTTATATATAAGTGATATGCCTAAATGCTCCAATATCTTAGAATTTCACCTTTTTGCTGATGATACAAACTTGTTTCTTAATAATCCTAGCATTCTAAATTTAGAAACCAACTTAAACGTAGAACTAGAAAAGGTAAGCCAATGGTTATATGCTAACAAATTATCTTTGAATATTGAAAAAACCAGCTTTGTTGTATTTCATTCTCCGCTTTGTTATAGTAAGCCCAACAGGCGAATGCATGCAAATACCTGTTTCCGTCACGGACATACAAACACAAAAACGCAGAGGGAGGTCGTTTGTCTTAGCTCGAACAGATTTTAATTCCTTATCACTTGATTGGGGACATACTGAACATGAAAAAGAAGTCATCTCTGATACAACGGCAATTAACTGTATAAAAGTTCCAAAAAATTTCCTGGTAAGTAAAATTAGGTTCCAACCGTAAAAAACAATATATCTTCTTATTATTTCTCGAAAAAAGTCTTCTGGTTAGTTTAAGAGTTTGATACAATACTTACAGTTCAATGCCAAATATTTTGACTAACTGTTGTGTTCTCTCTTTTTTCTTTTTCTGGTATTTTTAGCGTGATGGAAATTAGCAGATCCCACAATCGAAACTGACTGGGCCGAGTACATACACTGGAATCTCCACTTAAAGTGAAATTGAAATTGTGTTTAAATCTGTAAAATAAAAACCAGTCAGAATTAACGAATAAGAAATGTATACCATTTGTTTGTTATCGATTGTTTATTTGTCTCAGTGTTGCATATTGTGCCGTTAAGGCCAGTCCCACAAGAATTGGCGGATCTATGGGTTGGGCCCAGGAATCCAGACACCTCGCAGCCATGTTGTGCGTAAAAATAAAAGTACTAAAGGCATAAATGTTTTTCAACATAAAAGAATTTTACTCCGGCTGCATTCTCCTACACGCACTTCTTCTTTCTCTTGCTCTTACAGCGACTCTGCAAATCACTGCAAATTGCAAAAAAGCATAGGGATGGATCAGAACGATACTAATCGCGGACTTGTGACTGGAATTTTAGCACATCACATCGATGGAGTTGCAATTATTCCTCCTCCACACCTTCAACCAACCCCCCTCCCCCCCAACTCCACAACTCCAGCATATTGTTCGGCGGTACCCCGGCCTTTTGACTCAGCACCGTTTCGAACCAATGGCCCTGCGATTACCGCAGGTTGGTGGGTTCCAATCCCGTTCAAGCGCAAATTTTTTTCAGGCTTTCTTGTCGGATCTGCTTTAGTCGAGTACCAAAATACGATGGTCTATCATCTATTAAATCCTGACTGCAAATGATTCGGATGCATAAAATTAATACTACAAATCAGTGATATCACAGTAGCTTCGATGATCGATATTATTTCTTTAAAACCCTTTTCTGCTGAAAGGGATCGTGTACGATGCGCGACCCCTGAGGTGATGTGCGGACCGCAAACGTTTTTAAGGTAATCAGCTTTTTCATCAATGAATCAATTTGAAGGACAACGAATTCAAAAAGAATACATCTTAACATGCATGTCTCATTTTGGAAGTCTTGACCAAATCTGCCTGAGTTACACACAAAAAAAAACCATTAACGTTTCCTTGCCAAATCGATGGCGAATTTTGCTATCTATAGCTAGCTGTTACTCTTTTGAGGTAAAATTCTCCACTTTCCTTAAAGTCAGTAGCTAGATACCGCTACACAGAAAAGAAAGGCCATAAAGAGGCTAACAAACCAATTAAAGAAAAAGGACGAAAAGAAAAAGGTGGAAAATAAGAATCGATTTAGATTCGCAAAAAAGAGCTGAATTTGGAGGATGAAAAACTCAAACAGGACTCAACTCTTGGAGCTTAAGTCACCTACTAGAGGGCAGCATCCAAAGGTGAGGCGATGGTTTAAGACTTTTAGTCCAGTAACTTGACTTAAACTTTTCTTCTGGGATACTTATCAGCAGGTATAAAAAATTGTTGCTTTTCAGTCAGTAATAAAATCAAATTTCGTTTATTTCTTGACTTACAACTCTTTACATAAACAAAAATTAACTGGTAATGGGAAAGGCTACTTTGATATTAAGATAACCGACTATCGGTCGTCGAATATTCACATCTATTCTTGGTCAGTCAGTTGATGGAGTCTGGCATTTTTAATCAGGACAATGTTTATTCTTCTTGACATCTTTAAGAATCATCACTAAGACAGAATGAACAATAAAAGACATCACGAAAGTCAGGAATTACGTGGTTTGCTTTTGCACAAGTTACCCCAAAACTGTTTACAAAGTAGTTTCCTTTTTAATCTGTCTTTCAAAACCTTCGGCTGAGTCAATGACTGAAAGTAGATCAAACAATACTCCCCAACAATTGGGTATGAAGGTACAGTCAAATTCTATTTAGACAAACAAGGTTGCTAAGACAGTGATCATGAGACCTTGATTTAAGACTTTTATTATTGGAATAAAACGAAATCATCACTCAGCGAGAAGGTGGTGTTCCTCTATTTCTGTTTTTAAAACTTCAAAAGCACAGAATTTCAATTCAACATTGAAACGTCCTTTGAGAAGTTTTAAGTACAGCTTGTTTTTATTTTCAAAAATCTCACGCCCTTTAATTGTGCCAAAAAATAAATTGCATTTTTATTAAAAGTTATTTTTCGAACCAAACAAATTACTCCAATATAGACTATGTTTAGCTGAGCATTAGGGATAATTTTTATTAGCATCAAAAGGATTGTTTGTCTCCTGGCTTGCGCGATATTTGCTTTACGCCTTCAACACAAATTTATTTTGTCAATCTGTTCTTTACGTAGTTATCGTTAATTTAAATCGATTTGTTCCAGCGAGTGTCATCTTTTACGCTTGGCAAAATGTCATCCTTTGACGTCGAATCAGTTCCGATTTTAATTACTAGTATCGAAAATAAACACAGTTATTACCTTTCTTTACTGTTAATTTCCGTCCATTTCGGAGCTACTAAGCCAAATTGTACTAATCAAATCTTAATGGTTATTTCGCCGGCTTTAATTTACGATTAAAAAGCCGCAATCTTTCAAGCTGAGGGGCTGAAAAGCCGAGTTGGCAGCCCTGCTGCCCGAGACACAATTATTAGCATAGTGGGCGCTTTGTTAGATCAAAAATTGCACGAAAATAAACATCAACCGAAATGTCTATTTTCTACGACTGAACATACTTAACTAGTAAAATTGGTAACTCGGCTACTGTATTAAAAAAGACGACTCAAGGGTCAGTCGAACTCAATTTCCCTGGCAAGTGCTTCTTTTCAAAGGAGGTAGGTCAACTTTGAGTTTGTGATCGAAATTAGTGAAGAAAAAAATTTAGAGTTCTTCAAACACTACATTGTACGATAAGAGGTGGTTGGGGAAATTGATTTGAAAAAATCAAAGTATATACGTTCAGGGTTAGGAGTGAAAGTTTACAACTAGAACGTTTGAGGGCTTACTGAAAGGAGAACTGAAAATTGAAAAATAATGTTATCATATTTATCACAGAAATTGAAAATCCGGTAGAATAATTTTGCTAAACGTTCCCTTTTTCCTTTTTTCTTTTTTGTTGTTGTTGTAATTTTAAAACAAATGAAAATGAAACTTAAAATTAATTGATGAAAAAAAAAATTACTCCGTCAGCTTATCCGGATTTCACCGAGTTGAAAAATACTAAAATTCTTTCTGATCATAACCGATATTTTCAGAATAGTAAGTTGTTGTCAATTAGAAAAAGACAAAAAAAATAATATATTTTTCTTCAGTTCTGGACATTAAGTTCTCTCATTGGATTCTGGCCTGTTAAAATGTAATTTGACAATCTTGAGTTTTGAAGATTTTAATTTACACTAATTTGACATGGACAGAAACTAGGTTACGACGGTTAGCAGAAATAGTGTAACTCGGTTATGTATTTTAAAACGGAGTAGGGTGAATAGCTTTTTAAATAAAAATAAGTTTTCATTCGCATTTAAATAAAACTCAGTTTCATATGTAAGGATTTCATCTAGGTCTTTCTCGGAACAAAGGTCTATTTAAAAAGTCGAAAACTAATTTGTTGTTGTTGTTTTTTTTTTATTTTAGTTTTAATGAGTTAATTTCTTTCCTTTTTACCTTTTTCTGAGCAAGAGAGTAATTGTTTAACCATGATAAATTCAGTTTCGATATACATGTGGGAAAAGACAGTGGAAGTTTGTTTAAGGGAAACGCGCTTATAATGCGAAATGTTTATCAAAAACAAACACCTTTTGCCTACTGAGCGGTAGGTGGCAAGGAAGAAGGCAGGTGCGAAACAGCTGAAAGCTCTGCAATATTTTAAAAGTGATTATCCTATAAGCGGAGAAATGGAGATAAAATAATCTGATAATTTTTAGCATTAGAAGTATGATTTATTTGGTGTTGAACAGGAATGAGTAACATCAAGAGATTTCTTGGTAACCTGGTAATATATAATGGCTAGTACAATGAATTGGCCTACAATGGATTGCATTGGCAGATTATTTTCTTCACACACATTCTTTTTTTTAGGGGGGAGGGTTTGGGGGGAAGAGACAGACTTTTCAGTGATTAACGATTCCATATTTTTCTAATTTATAATTTCAAACCAGAACCACAGTAAAATTGAAATTTGTCAAGATGAACTACCTAAAAGGAGGTGTGGTAATTCTTTTGACGTGTACGACTTTTCTCTTCGAAAGCCAGGTGAGTTTGTAGCTGTTACTACCATGCAACCAATATAAAATCTTCTCGCGAGGTTATGCACCCCCGAGTTCAAAGTTTAGGAACTAAGTAATGCTCGCGGGTATATATAAGAGTGAGATATATCCAGGGTTTTATGAAAATGGGAGTGGGAGGTAAAATCGTGGTGTAAGAGAGAGGCTTTATACAAGTTAATTTAACGCAGTCAACTTGTATTTCACGTTCACTATCACTTATTCCTGTTTGGTATTTCTTCCGCAGGCTGCTGACGCAATTTTAACGAATTCTGGTAAGTTACTTTAGGAAACCTTTGCAGTTTTGAGCAAATGATCTGAATGATTTGTCTTGTCAACTGTTAATTTTTGTTGGAATTTATGTTTTGTTTGCCACTTTTATCGCCTTGATCACTTCCCAATCTACAGATGGAGGATTTCGCTACAAATATATAGGCTGCTTTCACGACAAGGACGGCAAACCCAACAGAGCATTACCTTTGCGGTATTTTAACGCTAAAAAATACGTTAACTGGAGTTTGGAAGATTACAACTTTAAAAAAGTGATCGACTTGTGCGCTGCCCATGCGCGCAACAGGAGTGACGTGTCATTGTTTGGCGTGCAGTATTACGGGGAATGCTGGGGCGGAAAGGCAGGTTCCAATTATAATCGTTATGAGAAATCTGAAAACTGCATACAGTTGCCTGGAGTGCCTGGAATGGGAAAGGACTGGACCAATGCTGTTTATGAGCTCATTTGTAAGTGTTATGTTGCGTGTTTGTTCTTTCTGAAATTATTTAAACCCAGTGATGGGGATAAATTTCTCGTTTTGGATTTATGCGCCCTTTTTTCCGGATAAAAACCCGTCTTAGGCAGAAAAACTGTGGCAGTCTTAAATTCACATGAGAAAATGGTTTTCAATCTGCAGTTGGTCGTTATTTTTGCGAAGTTTTAGCGTCCACATTTGTACAAAAGACGTTTTTTCGTCAGACATAAGAGAAACCTGAATTTAGTTTACTAACAAATTAAATTCAATATTATTACATTGATTTAAATACCTTGGTTATGCGACTTTTTATTTTATTTGCTTTTCAGCTGAATGCGAAGTTAATGGTGTGACGTACAAAAATGGAGACCAATTTTACATTCCACAGAACCCAATCCAATACAACGACATCGGCTGTAAATCGTGCTCATGTGATCGAGGGGCAAGAAGTTGCCATGGCAACATCAAGTGTGATTTCTTTTTTCCCTGTGAGAAGTTTGTTCCTGCGTCACAAGGAGACTGCTGTCCAACATGCGGTATATATAAACTTTCAAACAGTGAAAAATCAACCTCAGTTTCATTCCGTCGTTTATTATTGTTAATGTATACTGAGATTTCAGTCAAAGTTGCACGCCTTAACGCGAGAAGACTGCAATGTGATATTGGCATTTCACAATTAAATTTATTAAAATCAACAGTGCCCCGCCCAAAGAAAAAAGGAAACACAAAGGCAATCATTTATGCTTTTTTTCTTCCATTCTAGCGTATTGATAACCACCGACTCAAAACCACTGGAATTACCACTATTTAATATTCGATCTTTTGGTCTTGTTGCGGAATCCTGAGGCTTAAAATCAGACAACGTTAACTGAAATAAGTCTATGAACACGGAATTCTCCTTTTCTTAACCTTTACTGACTTAAAATGCCAAAAGTTTGCTTTAAAAAATATTGCAGTTACTTTCAGTCAACCAGTTTCATTTGAATGCTTGACTCCGTCATTCAAGAGTTCAACAGAATATCTTTGTCTCACCCATTCTTATACCCTTACAGCTAAATTAAGTTTTCATTATTGAAATAGGGCCACTGATAAATTGTTTCGTTCCCCATTATTTCAATAGTAGTAGTAGTAGTAGTAGTAGTAGTGAGTGGTGGTGGTGGTGGTGGTAGCAATTACCATATTCACCACCACCACCACCGCCAGCACCATCACCATCACCATCATCATCATCATCATCATCATCATCATCATCATCATTGCATTGCATTGCATTGTATTAACGAGATCAGGGCTTCATTGTTAGCCGTCAAGAGACTGAGAGTGAAGATACATTACAGTTGTAAGCTAAATACATAGTTTTTATGATTTCCATAATCAGCTTGTTATTCCAAAAACAAGAATTACCAAGATGGGCAAACATGGATCAACAGGCAACGGGACGCTTGTTATGAGTGCACATGCGTATCACGCCAAGCAAAATGCAAGCAGGCGATGAACTGTCCCGTGGACTGCCCCAATCCTGTTTACGAGCCTGACAAATGCTGTCCCACTTGCAGTGAGTACTTTTTTTAAGACGTAAAATAATCTCTGCGATGAAGTAGAGAAACGCTTTTGTTTATTAGAAGTGGGAGGAAACAACAACAACGTAGACAACAAGTTTGTGTTAAGGAAGCTAGCGAGACAGCCTCAATGAACCCTTGAATAATAATTTACTTCGAATGGATTTCTTCAGCCCCACCTTTCTGCCCCCTCTTTCTCAGGCCACAGAAAGGTACGCGTACACCAATGAAAATAGGGTGGAAACAAAACACATCTGCAGCCGGTTCAGAGGCCAAACGTTTCTTTCTGTCAATCACATTGTTCTTAGTTAAGTCGAGAGAGGGACAAAAGTGACATCCTAGTTTCTATATACTGCGGGAACAACTGCAAGAGACAAACTTCGGCCTATTTCTTTACTTTTTTTGTAACTTAGCCTCATAAAGATTGTTTTTGATCATTGTATCATGTTTCTGTTGCCTTGTCGAGATCTCTATTGGAGTTTGACGGATGCCATCAACCATGACTATGAGCAAATAAAATGTAAATAAATAAATATTAAATTTTATTATCATCTTTATATCACATTAGATCCCGGGGCTCCAGTTTCCGAGGCTCCCTTCACAATCCCAGAAACAACTACCAAGCTCCCTCCAGTCTTCCCTCCTGGCTTCCCTGGTAAACTGAAAAGAAGTCTGAAGCTAAGGAAAAGAGTCAAAAGAGGCAAGAACTAACAAACAGGTTTGTGGCTAGCTAATGTAGTGCAAATAACGTGTCGTATGTTTCTGAAAAAACTATTAGTCACTCTCCTACTGGCAAGAGTTTTCAGTACTAATCCACACTAAAAATAGTAAACAACAAAGAAACGAGAAATAAAAACAGAAAACCCTGTTAGTTAGCTGAAACATACACCAAGAAGCCGTATTTTTAGGTGAATTTGTTCGGCATACGAACCCGGCCTTTAAGAATAAAAGGTCTGCAGCATATTTGAATTTGGCAAGTGCAACTGCCTACCTCTGATCTCACGCACGGGAAACTCGCGCGCGAGCAGCCATTTCTCAAGCGGCGCTTTTTGCAAAAAAAAAAAAAAAGAAAAGAAAAAACAGAGCCTATGATGCGAACTCCGACAATAACCTGTTTCAAAACATGTTATTAACGACCTTCAGATCGAACTATACGAGTACGAGAATCGCGAGTACGACTTTCCAATTTCGAAACAGCTACGCTCTCAGAGCTCTCGTTCCTCTCTGTTGCTGCCCAGTAGAGAAGGATGCTTTGAGAACGATATTGGTGTGTAAGAACACAATCTAAAGTCCGCGATCAGGAATTGAAAAGCGGTACTAGTACTCAATCTCGTACTCGTAGTCCGATCTGAAGGTCGCTATTATGGCAAAAAGCGCAGTTAAACTACTTAGTGAATATTCACCGTTACCATTAAACTAGGCTAATCCGATTGGCTTGACGAGAACGACTTTTCACGGAAAGGCAACAAACGCGTACGCTTTTCCTGAAAACAAATAATCATTTTGAATTCTTTGTTTACTGCCGTTAACATCTTTGTTTCCGTTTGCAATAACCTGTAATTATTTGTCTACAAAACAATTCATGATCAACTACTAGTCCGAGTTTCCTGTGAACGATAGTCAAATTGGATGCGTCTCATTGTTTCTCAACTGTAGTCTAACTTTTAGAGTAGAGTATACATTCGAGTGTTGTTGTAACAGCTTCTTTCTTTTTCCCTTGCAGGACGTTATCTGAAAAGGGAAGATAAGCATCTGCAGCTTCTTTGTTAGATCCCAAGTTTTAACCTTAAATATATACAAATTAAAGTTTGAAATGGACTGTGGGGCTCTTAAGATATTAAACGTAAAATTTCGTGTGTTTTATTACCCGTCACTCCCAAGAGTTATCAACAAACAACTTCTCTTTACAATGCTAAGTCAACTTTAAAAACGAATAGGAGCCTGGAATGGAATGAAATCAAAATCCAACACATCAAAAGAGCATATATGAGAATACGTAACCTTACGTTTGGATGAAAAGTGACTGAAGTAATCGATATAAAATACAAGATGCTGCATTGATTTACTACAAAGTTTTTGAAACTGCTAACATCGTAAAATAAGAGAGGGAAATAAATGATTATAGTGTGTATGGGAGTAAATGGGTTAATATGCAAGACTATTAATACTCTATTATAATTAAATATTCAGCTTCATGGGTTGGCGGTATTTTAGAAAAAAGTGCGTATATTTTATGGTGTGCTATCATTATATTGTAAAGAGAATAAAACAAAACCGACCTGAGTAAGCTTAATTCTTTTGCATGGACAATACTAGAACAGTACTTAGAACATGGTCACACCCACTCAGCCAATCAGTGTCCAACATTTCGATGCTCTATATTCCATAAACTGTCTTAAATTATGTAAAGTGGCGGGGGCTTTGAAACACAGGGAAATTACATGGGGTAAAATTAGTATTCACAAAGAATTTCTGCATTCATTAGTAGTTCTATATAGTCATTAGTATGCTCTATCTCATAGAGCATACTAATGAGGCATTATTTCCTTTGTTTGAAAGCCTCACTAGTATGCTCTATATAGAGAATACTAATGACTAAGTAGAATTTACTAATGAATGTACAAATTCTCTGTGAATATTTACAACTAAATCGATAAAAACAACAGCTTCAACAGCGAAGTCAAAAAAGAATTATATTCTACACTCATTATTTTATTATTTTAACAAAAAATGCAGTCTTACGGTGTAATAGCATAGCAAAAAGCAAATTAAGAAAAACATTACTTTACGTGAAATAAGAAATGTTCAGACCTTAATTGAAATAGAAAGACAGGCTTGTTTCTCCATGTTTGCCAGACTACGAGTGTTGTACTTGAACTTGTCTTTCGCCTCTTGGTTTTCCCTGCGGGTTCCCCACTTGCTGGTGCCGGTGGTTGTAGCGCTTCGAAGACTGCTTTCACTAGTGTAAATCTAGAAAATCTTGAGTGGCAATCACTGCCTCGAGTTCCTCATTTTCCGTGTATTGGCTCATGGCTGTTTACGCATCAACTGCGATAAATTTAAATGCGCCGTCAAGCACTGTGCGTGTACAATACGAAAACATCGTAAACAAAATAGCAACGTGATTTCAAAGTGAGAACTATAAAATTAAAATGCAAAAATACCATCTGCATGCAAAAACGAAATTCTTCGTGGGTGTGTCTATGTTCTAAGACGGTTAGACAGTGAACGCTTGTGTCCTATGGGACATAGCGTCCCTCGCAAGAAAGAATGCCACTCGGCCTGCGGCCTCGTGGCATTCTATCTTTGCTCGGGACACTATATCCCATAGAACACTCGTGTTCATTGTCTAACCCTAACTTATGCGAAAAAGAGAATTTAGTGGAACGTTGAATTTAATCTAACAGAACACGTGAGGATGGTGAGGGAGACTAATCTTCTTACCCTGTCTTAGTAACGGTAGTGAGAGCTCTGAGAATGATAAGTATTTACTCTTTTAAGTGAGGTTTGTTCAACTTTAATAGTGCATTGTAGTTTAATAGAACCCTTTGAAATTTATTTCAACCGTGTTGTGGGAAGATTCCAGTGCTAAAAAAACTGAAGTTCGCTATTATTTACATTAATGCAGCATCCAACTCGTTATATTTACTTAACTGGAAAACTTTGAATCTTCGGCTAAATCTCTTTTTAGCGGAGCTCGCGGAGCACCATGGGTAAGCAAATTTGGTAACCCGTTGATCCGAAAAATTTTGGTTCTGACGTCAGCGTACGTCCATCCGTCCGTCCGTCCGTCCGTACAGACTCCGGGGGAGGGTGACGGGAGTCCCAAGACAGCCTGACCGGGGGAGGTGGAATACCATCTTTTCTTGTAGCTGAAGTAAACAATATGGCGGCTGGTTCCTCGTTCGCTCGATTTTCAATACGATAATTGTAATACATTCTTGGAATGAAGACTTGTAGCAGTTCATCATGAAAGGGAAAAAGGACTGCTTCAATCTCGATGGCGCATATGAAAGGTATTGGAGAGCTTGAAGGCAAGAAATCCTTGTTCGAGGACATACTAAGGAGATCTGGAAAGAACCCGGCGACTTTTGTTTAGATTTTCAAGTCCTTCTTTCAGTTCAGTGGTAAAGTAAATTACAGATTTGATTGTGAATTTATATTGTAAAAATTGTTTAATTGAGCGACTTTACATGTTTAGTAAAATGCGGTAATTTTCTTGAAATGTTTTGAAAACTTCTTAAAAATAGCTCCTAGTTCCCGTTTGCCTGCTTGCGAGTAACTTCACTCGAAGGGAAAATTGAATGCAGTTTGCTTTCCTAGGCAAACAAGTGCTTCGTAGGTGAATGATATTTCATATTTTTGAAGGTTTCTTGTCCTTTTTTCTGTGCTTATTCATTAAAGGAATTTTCATTAGTGAGCAATCTGATATTTAGGGTTCTGAACTTTAGTGCGTAATTTTCAATATTTTTCTTACAGCAATTCTACTCTATTTTATTCGAAAAGTGGAAATCGTGACTATTCTAGACTGAGTCTGTGTTGCTTTGTTGTTTTTCTTCGGCGATGCATATTGGGTTGTTTATGTGTTTAGTATTCAACACCTGAAGAGTCGCTCTGTTTATAGTCTTAGTGTACAGTTCCTTATGTTTTTTGTTCAGTTGTGGAATATTTTATCTTCCTTATATTGTTATATTTTTTGGTTTCTCTATTTGAAGTGAATGACATTTCTGTCCCAATTTAGCGACTAAACTTAGAATCGCCATTTCAGTAATTGAGTTCAGTGTGGCATGTTTTCGTGTTCCTTTTGTTTTTATAAAACCGCTAAGCCATTTCAGTGTGTCTTTAGTTACAGATCGAAATGAAATCTTTATTTTAGTAACTATAAGCAAAGCATTTCTCGGTTTAAGTCTATTTTGTCTAAAATGAGACTCTAAATACTTCCTAAAATTAGTTCAGGATGTGTTCTTGAAAGCGCCCGTCGGCGATTAATACTTCGCGGTTGAAAAACTTGTGCCATTTTCTCTTGATAATTATACATGTGCTTGAAAGATTCTGAAAACATTTTTGGAGAATTTTTGTCAGTAAACGGTTTGATGCCGGAAAAATATTATTTGTTTTAGCAAGATAGATTTCGAAAATTGTTTCATGGTTAACAGAACTAAACAGCCAGAGGGATGCATTGAAATCAGTGAGAAATGTGTATTTGCATGTAAAAGTCCGTCGAGTCGCTACCGGGAGCAACTTAAGTGGGTTTTTTTTAGCAATTGTAGCTTTACAGGTACTCGTCTTGAACTTAAAAAAATAAGCTAGCATTCGAAAGAATGCTACAAGAAGAGCTGTCAGTGAAAGTCGCGCTGAAGTCTTCTCTTTGAGGAAAAATAAGCCAACTCACAGTTTCCTCAGCGGTCCGCATGTTTTCCCTTGCTGTTTTTCACCTCTTGGGGAATAACTGCACAGCTAAAATTTACTGTATTTTACGGGCCAATTAGCATGAAAGAGAGATGTGGAGCTCCGCTTTTAGGCTTGGCTAAATCTATATATTTTTATCATGGTTTCTCAACAAGATACTTCGGATACAGAGAATCAATCCAGTGAAAATTTGCCAGCATTTTTCGAAACTCATCAACATCATAGGGTCGTTCGACTCAAAATGGGACTAAATGGACAGGCACACTGAAAGAGTGCGTATTGCACTGTAAGAAAAGATATCGATCTTGTTACATTCAGACTATAATTTCGAAACTCCAAACTCCAAACTGGTAATCCAACTTACACTGATCTCGTTGTTGCGTATTCAGACTTAATCCATAGCTCTAGGACAAGGTGAAAAGACTTTAACTACTACTGAATTCTGCATTCCCGGTATTTTATTTTTACAGTGCGAGCATGAGGGTTGTATCTGTGGTAAATATTGATTTTTTACCCCTAAATGGGCTGTTCGTAATTTGTCGCAAAAATTCCCGTCTCACTTAGCTTTCTATTAATTAAAGTTATGTCAACATTTCCGCAACTAGCAGCAGGGAGGGGATGGAAGGTGGTATGCCAACATACATAAAAACAACAAAGACGAAAGCAAAAGCTTAGTGTTAGGGATCAGACCAGATAGTCGTGGTTAACACCTTTCGCGCGAGCATACGAGCGGACGGAGCGAGCTGGTGAAGACACTGGGGCACAATTTATCCGGCCTGCCCCAGTCTTCCCAACGGCGTGTTCAAGCTATGGCTCGCGCTTGAGTTCCTGAGTCAGGGCAAAATCCACTTTCCTCGAGGTAAAGTAAGACAGAAAACTACACAGGCAAAGACATTGACCTGATATTTAATTCATTCAGAACTTTCAAAACCTTATTTTGTTATTTCCTGTTGAGCTTATGATTGCAACAAAGTTTTATTTTTTTAGTTTAAATGATATACTAATCATGATTAATTGTTTAAGTTTAAGTAAAGTAACAATCCTGCTTCCCCTCAAATAGATCTTCTTCCCTTTTTTACTCATTTTGCTCCTACAACAAAGAGAAAAGTTCAGTACATGCTATACGTGTGTAATATTTAATCATTTCATTTATATTGTTTATTAATTATTTAATAATAAGTAGATATCCTGACCATTGATGATGAGGTAAGTATTAATATAGTGAATTGATCTCCCTTAAAATTTGTTCTTCCTCCTTAGATCAGTGACCAACTTCTGCTTTTTCATTTGCAGTATTTCCAGCAATAAAACACATGCATTTTCGACCAACTGGAAAACAATGATAAGGCCGTCCCCGGATTTTCAGTTCCATGGCTTAGATCTTAGATGATCGGAGAAGAAAAATGGCTCTCCAGGGTTCCTTACAGGGCTTAAGAATTGGCCACGGTACAGTTTTGGTCCGGGCCAAAGTGCATTCAAGGGCTTCAAAGCCTGAAAAACATCGCGAGGTGGTCTCAGCCTGATGAAAAAACATGCGGGGCATCTGGCTGGCACAAACATGAGGAGCACTGTGCGCGTCCCTCATGCAATAGGGCATTTACTTTGGGGAATGCCAGGTACGCTGCTATACTTTAAGACCCGACTTTCCTAAGTTTTCGTTGATCCGGCCCAGGTGGCTTAAAATTCAAGCAACTGACACCACCTCAGCGTCGTGGTTTTCTCGTCTACCAACTGACCATAGGTCTAGTTCAAGAAATAAACATAACACGGAGCTTTTATTTCCATGTACTTTGTACTTTCTCGGCCACCGTGCATATAAATCCCAAAATGGCTGTCAAACAAAGGGCCTCAACCAGCGGGAGAATTTAAAATTTTAAACTTAATAAACTATCCTAAACATACGCACACTTACCTCGTCTTTCATGGGAGGAAATCCTCCAGGCGGAGGGAATACCGGTGGGGGCCTGGACGGTGATTTTGGGGGCACTAGGAAATAATAAGAATTACCTTAAAACATTTTTTCCTTTTTGTTCAAAAGAGAAGATAACTTTGTCTGGTGGAAAAATTCCGTCCATTAGAATTACACACTGTTATTTTACAACCGATTTTATAATAAGGGTAGTTACCCATAACAGCAGAAAATCTCTTTTGAAAACCTAAGGATTATGTGTAGAAGATAACATGGTTACGATTCTTCATGAAATAACTGAGGACACAGTTATAATTCCTTCAGCCCCGGGCCCTGCTGTATGACTATGAATATCTTCATTGGAGCAGGTGAAGTAAAAAGGTTTTTGATGGAGAAGACTAGCACAGTTCAACGAACATCGTTAAACCGTTAAACCATTCTAGTAGCTTTAAGTACTTATTTATTCGCTAAGAAAAAAGGGACAACGTGGAGTAAAAATTCTTCTCTTAGGAAACAATACGACGGCAGACTGACGAACCTTGTGAACTATCAAAACCTTTAGATCGAAATCAAGTCTGCGGCTCCTTAGCCCTTAAGATCAACCCCCCTACTCATCTTAGAGCATCACCAGTGAAATAAAAAGGTGTTGAATAGCATGATTGCTTTTTAATATTTACCAATGAAGACAGATTCACAGACTGGTACTTCCTGTCCATCATCACCCAGTTTACACTTGCACTGAAAGTGCTGGCCATCTTTAAAAACTGCAAACTCGTCGCCAACTTCATACTTGTTATTACCGTCACCGCAAACTGTGAAGAAACACAGAAGCCTAACAGGTCTATAAATATGCAATAACCAAGCTTGTGTAATACGGCCAGCATCGTTGGTCTGAGTTTCCTTTCGACTGAAATAAACTTTTAGAACTGTGTTTGTTAATGCAGCATTGCAGCCCTATATTTAGGACGTCGGGGGGGGGAGGGGGGACCGCAGGACTGAGGCCCTCTCAAGAGTTCTAATGAGGGCTAAGCCATCCACTACGCCGGTCTAGCGTGTAATGATGGACACACCTCTTAGCTACCGAGGCCTGAAAGTGTTCACTCGCTTTCTCCTGTTTTGTGCTATTCTCTTTCCCATGTCCTTAGCTTCTCCCTGTTTATGTGGTGGCCATCAGAGAAGGTCGCATAGCCCTTGAAGCCCCTTAATTTCTCCTTACAATATCTTACTCGGATCAAACATAAAGTTCATGAGAACAAAGGATATGATTGCCTAAGATGAAATGTCTTGACAGGTGTGTTGATGTTCGGACTTCAAGGGTTAAGGAAAAGCATGCATTCGGTGTGAAATGTGATAAACTAATCTAATCCATGAGAAAGGTGTTTTATTCAGTTAGTGACATAATTTCGTACCGTGGAACTTCTTGATGCTGCCACCAACCGGCCATGAAAACCTGGCGCTCGTATTAATAAAGTTGGTAATGTTGGATTTCATATCTTTGGGGATCTCAGCCGGCCAAGGTAAGGCAGTACTTATTATTTCCCCCATAAAAAATTGACCGTATAGCTATCATTTGGCCCCAAACATAAAACATCTTGTGTTAAGTCAATTACCTCAATTCGCAACTATTTGTTTCGGAGAAATTTTTATACTTGCTCTGTAAAACTCATTATTATATGGCCGTGTCTCAAAAGGACTGGAAGCAACCAAATAGAAGAATTTGATTGGCTAAAATCGATATTGACCGCGGTCTAGATTTTCCCATCTAGACCGGCATCTCACTGAGACCGATTTTGTTCTAACATTTGCCCTCAAAAAATTACAAACAAAAAAGTACAAACAAATTGGCTTGTTCCTGTTAATAATACTAAATGGAAGAACCAGTAGATAGCGAGGAAGCAAGTAAAGAGAATGAGCAAACGTTGGCAAATTTAAGTTCAGCCGAGGAAGCTACGAGCGAAGATGAAGTCGAAGTTGAGAAACTTTTGCAAGCACAGAAATCCAGAAGCACTCAGTGCAGTACTAAGAGCGACTTAAACGCATGGACGAAATTTTGTGAGTCACCGAAAGAGTCTAAAGCAATTGTACACATACCTGCCAAAGAGCTCAACCTTCTTTTGTCCAAATTTTTCATCTCCGATCGCTAAAACAAGATTGCACCGAGTACGAACCGTGTATACATTAAGCCAAACGCGATGACACAAACAAGAATAAGGTTTCTAATCACTCCGTTAGGAGGACCAGTGTTGGACGACTCCTCAAAGCAGACGTTCAGTCAAAATTCGTTGCACAGCTTACCGGTGATAAAAATTTGAAAATCCTCGACAGCTACATTCAGCATCTCTGAAGCGATAGCGATAAATGTCTGCTGTCTTAAATTGTGGGCCAGGTACATCCGCTCAGTCCGAAGAAAACCAAGTCAGTGCTTCCACTACAACACATCAAAATGACTTCACAGTCCAACAAATCCAGCGTCAGGTAATTTTTGCCGGAGTGCATGTTGACAAGTTCGAAGGCTGCACATTCAACATCAATGTTTTTTGTGGTCATCAGTCGAAGATCGCAAGGCTAAATGAGAACTGATCGCTGAGTGATCGAGGCACAAACAGGCATTAAAACCTTGTTGCACTTTTGATCACTTTCGATAAATTGTTGTTTGACCACAAGCTTTTTCATTGAGCCCATATGAAAAAGAACGGTTATTTTGTCTTCGTTCATTGACGAAGTTTGTACAAAGCTGGACTTTTGTCCCGTTTGGACTGGAGACTAGTGACAGAAGTAAGCCAGCCAAATGCTTGAGCCCGCGCAGGGAAACAATTTTTTTTTGTCCCTTTGATTTCTTGTTTGGCCATATAATAAACCTCTTATTAACCGAGCTAGGTCGGCCTGTATTGGAGAATCTTGACCTTGGTCGCTGGTACAGACCTCACTGCGTTCGGTCTGTACTGGCGACCTCGGTCAAGATTCTCCAATACAGACCTCCCGCTCGGTTAATAAGAACTAAATACGGATTAGTACAAATATCATTCAAGACATAAGAGACATTGGAAGAGACATAGACGATCGATGTGTTAATCATCAAACAAAGGTAGACAACAAGGTAGGGAATACCAAGAAGTTACCCCGTGAACAAATAACAAAAATGTCACATCAAGGCTGCCCAATTCTACCGGAAGTCACCTAGCCAATCGAGTATGCGTAAAACGTATGAATTATGCCGTGAACTCCATTCGAACCAGTCAGTAGTTTTTCGATTATTTGTCGATTCTTAATTGCCAACAACCTGAAAAATTGCCAGTTTGACAGTTTTTAACATCCATTCTTAGCATGTCAAAAGATGGCACGTCGAAAAGCGAAATTAAAAAAATTAAAAGAGTAAAGATTCTGCTTGTTTGGTGGGTAAAATACCCAATGAAACTTTCATATATTTGCAACATCATCTCGGCATGTGTCTGATTAGTTACCAGTCCCTCACGAACCAGGCGATGGCAGATGGCTTCAATGTATTTAGAATTAATTTTCCGCAACTTCTTACCGCATTTTTCTGGACAGCACTCCGCTGCTGAATCGATCTCCTTCTGAGGACAATTTTCTGGCATACTGCAGAGATGATACACATATTCTGGGGCGCCAAATTTTCCATAGGGACATGTCTTTTTTTGACAAGGGTTTCTGCTTAACACCTCCTCTTTGCATTCGTCACCTTCATCAGGAGATAAATCAACGTTATTACAGATGTATATAATGCTTAGCTTTCGGTCATCATTCAGTCCTGGGGCCCGTTTCTCGAAACTCCCGATAACTTTCCGGGCCCGGTAAGTATTTTCTTGAGCTCATTTATTTGTCAGCTAATAAACAATTATTGGACAAGGTTGAGCAAAATATCGTGATTTGTCAGTGGCGAGCAGATCAGTGATTTGCCAATGCCGAAGGCAGAGGCAAATAATTGATCTGCGAGACACTGAAAAATCACGATATTTTGCGAAATCGAGTTCAATAATTGTTTTATCATTCAACAAGACAATGTGTTTTTGCATTTAACCAGCACGCTTGTTTCACAATTATTTATTCCTACATCAAGTGCGCGCTTTAACATTCTGCACAAAAAATTCAAAATTAGTAAATTCCGCGTTTGCCAATAATTAAATGCTTTAAAACGAATACACCAACTGATTTGCCAAAAAGTACAACGTTCAAAAGGAAGATTCACACTTTTTTCTTCAAATTTTTTAGTCAAAAATCGCAGAAGTTCCGCACTTTAATGGCTTACTTGCCCGCGATTAAGTTTGAGCTCTGAACAGGTGACTAAACTGCGCACGAGCAGAATTATTCGCAGCAAAACAACTTCGCACCGTAATGCGCATGAGCAGACAATTATTCGTAGGCAGTTATTTGCAGTGACGTAATGGTCTCTCGGCCAATTAAAACGCCGGATAAAATAACGTGAATGATAATGGTAATTATTGGTAAAAACTTAGCGATATACTTCACGAAATTATAAGGATTAAAATTTAGCTTTCAAAATAAAAAAAAATTATATAGCTATTGGAGAATATTGTGTACCTAAAATAGTTTTCGGGGCCGGGAAGTTATCGGGACTTTCGAGAAACGGGCCCCAGGTCAGAGAGGATAGTGAGACTCCAAGCTGCCTTATATTTTAATGGAAACGGGAAAAGGAAGACAAGCACCGATCGCGTGGGCTGCCTGTGGTGCGTTTGCATTATGATTGTGAGTTTCTAAGGACACTTTGGTTCCCCATATTTGATCTATCAGGCCACCACGATAATGTAAATAATTCTTTCCTTTCCTAATGGTGTGAGGATTTCGTATCACTCTTAGACACACTGATATTTTGTTCCCAAATTGGCGGGCCTATTACCGCGTGAACATTAAACAGGCTGACGGGGGTGGGTTATAACTATTTATTATATGGCTTGAGATTGTATATATATAACGTTCGCTGTGATTGGCCAATACTCGGGGCCGGATTTTCCCGTAATGCCCACGGGCATTATGAGCTATGTTAATGCTCGGCAGGTAAAGCGGGAATACAGAAAATGTAAAAGTACATTTGATTCAAACAGTTCGAAAGACTTGAAGCTAAATGAAAAGAGACAGTTTCTTTGAAGATTTCTACTTTTTCTTGTGCAATATAATTTGTTTTGTGTAAAGTAAAACTGCTGAGTTTCGAATGCTTTCCGGTAAGCTGTTTCATTCATCCCAATCCGCCACGGCTCGCTATTCAGGTAATAAAGTGCTAGACACAGCCATATAATAAACTTCTTATTAACTCTCGCTAGCTCGGGACCGTACATGGGGGAATATTGCCCTCAGTCTTTCTTGTACGGACCCTGCTTCGCTCGTTCCGTGCCAGAAAGACCTCGAGCAATACTCTCCCACCACGGCCATCGCGCTCGGTTAATGAGAAGTAAATCCGGAATTTTACGGAATTTCTCCCGCTTTAGCGTAACTTGGTAACTAGTCTCGAGTCTCACCGAATTTTTCATATTTTTCATTGTCAATGAAATGGCAAGAATTTTGTGATTTTAAAATATCTGCACCCACAGTTACGTGAAAGGAAATAAACTAGATCGGAAACTTGATGAAATACCAGCGTTGTATATATATCCCTGACGCCTAACTACCACCTCCTCACCGATTACGCGTTACCTGCAAGTAGCGCCATACTTGAGTAACCACGAGTATTCATTATCTTAGCGCTTTTCCTCGAATGTTCCCTCCCCCTCGAATCGACCTCCCCTCTCTTGAAGACACTTTTCATTATTATAGTCAATCAATCAATCAATCAATCAATCAATCAATCAATCAATCAATCAATCAATCAATCAATCAATCAAAACCTTTATTTATACACGATGACATTTAAAGCTTAGTAGCTTGAGGGGTCGTGTATAGGATATATATAATTATTACACAATACGTCCCTAAACATTGTAAACTTTACCTCGAACAATGCCTTCCCTTGTATAATCCCGCCTTATGGAAGCAGATTATTGCAGAAATTATGGTAAATGATTTACTAATAACAACATAGGATTTGAAGTCTTATCTTTGTAACCAGTATATCACTTGTCAAACTTACTGTATGACCGCTTCTCTCTAATCTAGGGAATAAAAAGAAGAAAAATTAATATGTCTTAAAGCCCAAACTCGATTAAAAAGGTCATGACGTAAAAGAGAGAAAGTTACCAAACTTTTAAATATGATACACTTAGTGCAGTCCTTACCGCTTGTTTTAGTTTTTTAGCTAGTTTTTTTTTAGTTTTGCGCTGCCTTAAAGGATAGCATTAATTTTACTACAAAAATAAATTGTAGATGGTGAATGTGGAGCTCGAACATGAAATAAGTAAAATTTTTTAGCTTTGTAATGAGCTTCGAACAAAAAAAAAATATATTGGTCCAAGAAGGGAGTGGAACGTATGACCTTTCAGGAATTTGCTGATTACTGCAGCAAATAAAAAATTGTTTTGGGTTATTTCACGACGTCTTAATAATAGAACAATATAAATTATTTCCTGATCTGAAAACTTCGTAGTTTTGCTAAATGTTTATGCTTTGCTCCGTATAGCGATTCGGCTTTTACCCGTGAAAACACATAGCCCTGCAAAAACAAAGTTGTACACTCAGATTGCGTCACGAGTTGTGTATCGAGCGAGGATAAAAGATGAATCCCGTATTTCCATAAACGTGTGGTAACACGGGCGTCAGAACTCGAAACGGCTGTGGAAAACGTTATGGTAACACATGTACAGAGCAAATACTCTGAGAACATGGGCAACTCAAATCTGTCGCGCAAGTACTGACTAGTCGATTAAAGTCGACGTCTGAATCAACAGTCAAATTTCTGCCGAACTAATTGGATTGATTGCCGCACCAGACTAATGCAAAGTTGAAAAGAAAATCGTTATGGCTGTTTCTTTGCAAACATGAACAAAATACTGAGTCATTCTAAGAGCTTTGCATGGAGTGAAAACGTTTTTAAAGAAATGATTTAATTCAATTTTATCAACTTGCTTTTGCTTTTTGTTTTTGTCCAAATCGGGATTGCGCTTACTAAAGAAGTAGTAAAAAAGTAATCTAAGTAAAAAAAAAAAAGTAAAAGAAAAGTAATTAAAGTATTTGCTGAAGTAAGACATTACCTTGCTGCCAAGCGAAAGATTTTTGCTTTTGAAAGATAATGACGTCTGAAGATTGCTTTTGTCTTGATTATATTGAGACTGTGGTTATATAAATTTTAAGATATCTAGTTTGCTCTGGCACGTTTACTCCAATTAAATTTTCTGAAAACTTTAGAAAACTAAATTTGTGATTCTGTGCAAAATCTGCAAGTTATTTTACGTGATTATTTATTGATCTTCTTAGGCTAAGAAAAGCCGGTGTTTTTGGCCTCAATTGTCTCCTATCGCCGAATAATTGGCGGCGGTAGGCGTTCAATTTGTTGCATCTCTTCTCGGTGGGAATTCTCGGTGGGAATTCAGATGTCGAACGCCTTAACTCTCCGCGAAACTGATTGACCGATTAACCCAAATTTAGCTGTCCACTCTTTTTTTTGAAGGAGCTCTCATCGTCAACCGATAATGATTTTAGAGACTTGAAGATCTTCTTATCGTCAACGGCCAACGAAGGATAGAATTGCTCAACTGATGAGATTCTTGACCTTCGACCAACACTGATTGAGGATAGTTTTTATCGTCAACCACCAATTTTCGGCGTGAATGGATTTAACCGTCCGGAATCAAACACTTTCGAATTAAGCCACCACTGAAAATGTCTTTTTACCGTCAAGCGTCAAAGGCATAACAACCCTGCTGCCAGAGCTTATTTTACGGGGAATCTGAAATGTTGCTAAAACTGTTAGAAGTGTAACTAACTTTAAGCGGTAAGTAAAGGATCGAAAATGTAAGCCCCTTGCTAAAATGAGTTATTCAAGAGAGGTGAAATCGCTCCATAAATCATATAAATTTAGCAAAGAACTTAACAACGCAAGACTTGCACTTAACAAACCTCATTGTGGATTCTTCCAGCGAGTACATTTAACACGGCAGCGCTAGAAATCAGCAGAAAGACAGCCAGGAAATTTCGAACATCCATGTTGGTCCTTCGGTTAAGATACAGTTGTGAAACAGCTCTTATCATTGATCCGCTTTTAACTTCAAGCAATGAAAGACTATGTAGGGTATCTAATTGTAATCTATCATCATTTAAAAATGTCAATCATATTAGCTGAGACGTTTGACAGCCGCGATTCATTTTCTTTAGTCATTTTAAATTGTCGTTTAAATAGTTGAATAAACTGTGATCATGATGTTAACTTAAAAGTAAATTTAGTATTCTTTTGCGTGTTTTCGCCCTTGTTAATTAAAAAACTCAATGGCGGAAATTCTGACAAAGTTTAAACAAAATAGAAGGAAACACGATTAAAATTTTTGTTCTTTTATTTCCTTTGCTGGTTGTTTCGCTAAATTTTCGGAGTTAGTGTAATTAATTAAAGTGTTGGTAAGCGGAATCGACGTATGCATGAAGGAACATGTTTTGACGCAGTCACAGCTGAAATTTAATATATTTTTTAATATTTCAGATTAGATATTGCAAATAATCTCCGCTCGAAGTCATGAAAGTGATACACAATGTATTTTGATATTGATGTCGGAGTACGTTTCGAATTCAGCTGTGTCAGTAATTAATAGATAGGGGTACACTGACAAATTGCGACTTTTGAAACATTTATTCCGCTTAAACAGCTTTAATTGTCTTGGAAAGTAACTTTATTTAATTATTGTTTAATTTCATTAGTGTTTTAAAAGCGTTCTTTTGTATGAGACTGAATCACTGGCGTTATAAGAGAATAGGTAATTTTTTCGCGAAAGATTAAGATGGAATCCATCAGGAAATTGAGTAATCAGTGGACAAAAATCTTGTACCAGAATAATTTAAAGTATATCGCATTCCTTTTTATACTTTTTAAGAGCAATAGACATAATTAGTTATCTGTAATAACACCAAAGACAATTTCTTATGGGAGCCTGTGAAATTCAAATTCAAATTTCACAGGAATTGTGTAAACACAAGTAAAATAGATAAATTTTTATGCCCAAGATTTCATTTTGTGAAATTTAAGATTTATTTTCTCGGGCTCCCATAAGAAATTGTCCTTGGGGTTATTACAGATAACAAATTACATCTATAGCTCTCAAAAAATGTAAAAAAGAATGCGATATGCCTTAAATTATTCTGGTACAAGATTTTTGTCCACTGAAAATTAAAATTACTCAGTTTCCTAATGGATTGCGTCTTAAGCTACCATGGTAACAAAAGAAAAAGAAATCATTTTCAAGCACATAAAAAGGTGTCCGTCATAAAAGCGTCCATAGAAAAGAGAGTGTCATTGAGATAAATGTGCTTCCTATTTTCAGGTTTCTTTCGTCAGGAGAAGCTTGAGGATATATACTATTAATTAGGGCGATGTCGCAGCTCTTACAAGGTCTTCTCTGATTTGCTGAGAAAACAATACACCAAACAACAAAACAATGGACCCTAACCCCGAAAGCAATAGAGCTGCGTGATACCAAGGTCCAATGAAATTAGAGGTTGTTAAGAGCTTCGGGGCTACTCATTAATTATATGTTTTCTAAAACACTGGTGTGTGCGTCATAGAATTAATATTGAAATCTAGAATGCAATTAATAATGGTAATAGGACTGAGTGGAGTCCAATTCGGTCTGTAATCATACGAGTGATTAACAAAATCGGACGACCGCGTAGCGGGAGTCCAATTTGTTTAATCACGAGTAAGATTACAGACCGAATTGGACGACACGAAGTCCTGTTATCAATTAATCATATCTATAACAAAATTCGCGAAAGAAAAAGGAGAAAATGTACCGGAGAAGGAATAGACAACAGTTTTATTTGCGAGATACGTAAAGACAAAAATTATTGAAACGTAACTGATCCATTAGAGGGCGCGCTCTGACGCGTACTGTCCAATTACTTAGGCATGACGCGTACACTGTCCAGCTGTCCTATTAATGCTCTAATCATGGCTGTTGATAGCCAATCAGATTCGAGAATTTTGTTATAGTTATGATTAAAATAAAAATAAGTACATAGAATAAGTAAATATAGCCCGAAACATTTTCTGTCAGTGGAAAGAACAGCGAAAAGAAACTGAACTGTTATGGGAAACTGCGTCAAAGTTAAATGTTAAATACATCTGACATTTGTAGACACGCACATACCTTTTTTAATAGAGTCACTGAAACTTTCACGTCTTATGATTTTACCTGATACAAAAACTTGTTTGTTCAGTTTCCTGTACGGGACTCTCTGAGATTAAAATTGTTATAAAAGCGACGTTTTGGCCAGCTTAACAGCCTTTCTTATGGCATTAAAATATCGAGCACAAATACATCGAAACTAACACGACGCCATATTTGTTTCCGAAACGTCGTTGTTACATCGGCAAGAATCGGAGAATCCCGTAAAGAAATGATCAATTTTTGTTTGCATTTTATAACTTTCTTTTCAGTGCATAAATGAAAGAAATTTTTGGTGCGTTTAATTGCCCGGATTTCCGGTTAAGATAAAAGGAATATCCAGGTAAGACATATCAATAATAACATGCTGTCAATCGTCTGAACTGCAGACAGCTGAAGAAGGACGCTGAGTCGCACGGTTGAGTCGAGAAAAGAGAGGGGACAGCGGACCGGTGAATGCCCAGTGTAATATTTTTAAAAAGTGAAGAAAACCGTCATTTTCATTTCAAGAAGGGGAGAAACCGCGAAATGCACTTGGCTTTAAGTTACTACTAACTAATCCGGAACAACATGCATAATATCTCTTCCGAAAACCGACTTTACGGCCGGAAAAGTCACGGGTTTTCGACATGTTATTTCAGACTAAACGGAACCCTGAAATGCTTCCCACAGTTAGAGAGTCACCAGTCCTATTTTTCATTACCACGAATTCGTGTTCATTCCCGTACTTTTCAAAATGACCCACAGGTTTCCCTAAAAGATTATGTTTAAAAGCACTACCTCGATTACGATTAGAGGAATTATCAAAGATCAAGAATGCATTATATTAAACTTTTTTGGTCCTCCCTGGCGTGAATTGAACGAAGATACTGTCAAACGTTGTTGGGTTCATACTACAGCTAAAAACTGTCTTCAGCAACTCGAAGGCTGATCTTGGCTTGAGATATGACAAAGATCGGGGCCTGGTGTCGATATTTTGTGTCAAGTTTGGGATGCAACTTGCAGAACGGTACGATATGAAACCTTTACATACCGCGATTACATAAATAATGGGAAGCTCGCTTCCGGTTCTGCTACCGCTGTCAACTGACGCAACCGATACGGTTGTTTGACTCGTGCCGAGGGTATCATGTAAACGAATGCAAAGACATGTTGCAGAGTCATAAGAGGTAACCGTGATGAATTCGTACCAGTATGAAAGACGTACAGGTACCACGCAAACAGCTCCTTAAAGTGTCATTTACTCCGCTCCGCTCCGATTTTTCTGATTGGCCTTGCGTATTCTATGTCAGTGGCCTTGTGGAGCTACTCGTTCCACGCCACCAGGTAGGGCACTTGTAATTATTCAAAAGTCAGTTTCAAACTTATTTATTCACAAATCAAATTCTGTTCTGCTTTTACCATTACTAATAACACAAATATAGTCTGAAAACGAGTTCATAGTTGTCAATCACTGTTTCCTGTATCACTACTACCTACTTGTTTTTTTGTTTTCGTTACAAAAAAGTCATTGCCTCCTGCGGAGGCGAGTTATGTTAATGCATCAACAATAATAATAGATGGCCAAAAATGTTGCTACAATAACCACGAGAGCAGAAACCGCTACAAAAACTTTTCTGTGTATTTCAGATTTGACCTGACGGCCAAATCTAGTCACTGACAAAGACATTTTAGCTATTTCACCTTTGACATTTTCATGTGGGAAAGCAACTGTTGGAACCTCGCACCCCAAGAAATCACAGAGCGGCTTCCATCCTTGTTGTACGTTGTACACCAACAGCTTGTCAGGGGAAACAATGGACTTTACACGGTGGTTGTGGATACGATATCGCTTTCTAAAAACACAGGTGGACTTGGTGTTACGAGTGCCAAGGATAGCTTCGATGTACGAATCCACAATGTAGTACATATTTCTCATCGTTGGAGATAATAGGGCCATAGTGCGGGATTTTACAGCCTCTATTGTTTTAATTTGGTTTGCTACACTTTTTACCCACGAATCCTCGTCTCGTTCACTCAGAATTACTTTACAGTCAGGAAAGGCTTCCAGTATTTCCTCCCAGAAGAAGGCTCCAGGAATATCCACGACTGCATCGGCATTCTGATAAATTCGCTTCACATCTGGCTTAGCGCCATTTTTGAAGACGTCGAACCAATCATCTAGAAAGTCAAAGATTTGCTCCTCCCAGTCAAACACCGTGAAACCAAGTTGACGCAAAGCTTTGGTGATTGATTTAGTGCCAGTTTTTCCAATTCCTGGGCAAATAACCTTCATGATCTTCAGAATTTTTCTTCGTTTTCAAGATAGCGTGTTTACTTTGCCTCACGCCCTTTTTGTTTGTGTCAAGTAAAAATTCCTGTCACGCACTTTCTGGGTGGCACTCAGGGCATTCAACGGATGAGTGGACGTCAGGTTCATTAAAACCACCTGGAATATGTAACACTGTTCGTGTTCTCGTCAGTATAAATCTAGTGTAATCTCGCGTTTTCGTATAAAAGTTCTTAACTAGAGGTTACATTAATTCTCCTTTACTCAGAAGTAGCGCTCGAGTAAACTGTTAAGTGCTGTGGACCCCTGAAGTGCTGTTTGTGTCGTCCCCACTCTTAGTTTGTCCGAACTCTGCTGACGTCATTGTTGATGTTGTTTACATCTTGCAAATTAAAAGTTTACAACTGGTCGTTTCTTTGAGTCTTTTTTTGATTTACTTTCTTTTACTTTGTGATTAGACCTTTTTTGAAGCATGTCAGCAAAGAGATAACTCTTATGTTAACAGTTTCTTGGCTTTGGAATTTAATCAGGATATATAATTTATTCGATATTTCGCGGCGGATTTAATTTAGGCTAATTTACGCTAATGGGGTATTTTTATTTAGCAAAGATGACGCTCTTTAAGGTTTCCACGGCGGCCATATTGGAGGTGTAAAACAATTAAACCTATTTTCACAAAAACAGAATCTATTTCTTAAAGGAGAAACATTTTATTGTTTTCACGCTATACCGACTCGTTTTTATTAACTCCCAAAACTTGTTCCCTGTATTTCAGCTAGATGCTTATTAGGCTTATTAGGCCTAATTCTAAGGTTCTGTGCACACCAATCAGCTATGTGTTGAATGTGTTCACTTACAGCTCCGGAGTTTGAACCTGCGCGCGTTGTGCTTGGGAGGCACTTGACAAGTCCGTAATCTACGGTACGAACAGGAAAATTAAGAGTCCTTGCGAGTTTCAAAGGATATTTTAACTACAGTGAAAAAATTACATGTGTAAATCTTTTAAACATAAATCAAACAAAAAACTCCAAAAAGCATACAGCTATTTCAATTAGCGTTGTCGGAAAACCTTCGCGACAAGACTGCAAGGTGACATGGGTAACTAGTTACCGGAAACTTAGGCTATTGCTCGCCCCTACAGAAAATCGATCACACAGACAAGTGTTTATGGTACTTTCACCCATCCTATCGCAGTGACAACCGTGAAATTACAGCCGAATCACAAGAGATGTACAACTACCCATGCTAACTTTCGGTCTTGTAAGCTCGAGGCTTTAAAATCTGACAACGTTAATTGAAATAGCTGTGTATATGTTAAGCATACAACTTTCGCGGACTATTGTCAGTGTATTTTTAATCTTACCTTTGTACACTTAAAGTAGAGCTTCAGCTGATGTCACTGACAAATACCTGCTAAATTCTTGCAGTCAAGATGAGAGCACTAAGCAGTAAAATTCTCTTGGTGAAAATGTACATTTTCAAACGTCGCTAAGTTTTAAATTATAAAGAGCTTAAGCTTAAAAAATCTCGCTTCACTGGCTCTTTCAAGACCAAAACAATAGTATTGATAGAACTTAAAGTACCTAATGACTGATTTCTCATAGTAATTCTCTGCAATGGAGCTCCATAAATTTAAATAGCTTACTCGTAAGTCCACCCTCGATCTTTAGGCCTAACGGTGCAATCATAAAGAACCGAGACAATTTTATTCGCGTTTGCCGAGTTCGGCTGTAACACAAATTTTCATGTCCCTTTCACCGTCCACAAACTTACCTTAATTCAAAAGAGCAGCAATACAGCAGAGTATATAGACCCAAAAACGGTAGCATTATGGTGTTGAAACTTTCTGCCCTTCAAAAGTTCCTGAGTTCACGTTGTGAACCAAATGAGCGCTTATTTCTATCATTCCGGCGAACCAGTTTTTGCGTCGCTTTCATTCTTCCGTTTTCACGTGTTGTCACAGTCATAACCAAAAAAAGCCTTTGCAGTTAGTCTAATTGATGTTTTTTTCTTTATGTCGAGCGCAAAAACCTCAGCCACAGAATAACTTTAAGGTGGTTAACTTTTCATTTCATGAAAAACGTTCACACCGTCTCCAGAACCTGTTTTCTAAAGCCAATGAAATTAGCTCCTTTCTTTCCTTTATCGCACGTAGAGTCAAGTCCATCACATTGCAAGATATAATACACCTTATAAACCTTGTGCTTACCTTTTACGAACTCAGTTGATATCAAATTAAAGTGTTTCACTCATCCACCATTTTTGGCACCACAGTCTGTTTTCGCGGAGAGTTGTCAGGGTTAAGCGCCATGAGGAAAAGTGCATCGCGGTCAATGCAGAGATTATGGACGTTTTGTTCGCTGAGAAACTTGAGGCGCTGTTTTTCTTAACATAGCTCAGTTTTTGCTTTCCTTTTATAAAAACAGACAAAAATTCAGAAATAGAAGTTCAGAGGAGGAAAAAAGTGGGAAATTTGGTTTCAGTCAAAATTAAGCAATATTCAATAAGATTAGTTTAACATTGTCCTCTATTAAAAAGAAACAACAACAACAACAAAACGAAAACAAAGTGATCGTTCATTAGACAATCGCAGCAAAAGAGATACGAAGTTCCCACACCAGGAGTGGAACCCGGGCCGCCTGGGTGAAAACCAGGAATCCTAACCGCTAGACCATATGGGAATTCTCTTTGTCACCTGGCCTGGCGAAGTAGGCTTTTGAAATTCTCTACCGCTGGCCAGTTTACCTCACATCAGCTAAGTTGAGTATCAAGTTGAAGTGTGTTAAGCTCAATCTCTGTTTGGGTCGGCATTCTCGCTAGTAGATTGTTTTTAAAAGGCTTTTTTGTGCTGTAGTTCCAAGAAAGACTTGAGGAAGCGTCCCTTGTTAATGTGGATATCACCTGTGGAGCCACCGCATGGCTTCTGTTTCACGTGGCTCTTTATCAAGGAGTGCCTGAAGAAACTTACAGCTGAGATCATTAACTTCACCTCACAAGTGAGTTGATCATACGCTAATACACACTCGTTCTTATACAAGATGGGTTAAAAGAAAGCAGAGAGCTTGCAGGGGCGGATCCAGGAATTTCTGAAAGGGGGGGTTGTACACTATTGTAGTAACCTTTAACGCCAATGGTGTGGAAGGCGAGTTACGGCCCCGTGCCTCCGGCACGAGCTCTTAAGGGGTCCCGAGCCATGACCCTCCCCCCAAAAAATAATGTTTCCGATTTTTCCCTCTAAAACGCCTTTTGCAGCATTCCCTAGACTTCAAAAGAGTTGTGAAGGCATGATATAAAATCTGGAATTTACCTTATTTCTCAGCCAGGAACCCAAAAATAATAATGCATGATTGAAAGGGACAGCAGTATCATCAATAGTTATCTGTCGTTTCTTTGTTTATGAATTGCACGGTATGTCGAGGCTATTGGCTGTTGAAAGTAGTTATTGGTGTTATAGAATTAAATTAAACGACTTCTTTTGAAAAAGAACCACGAACTTACCTGACTTCTTTGTATAAAAATCTGTTATTTTCTTCATTTCCGTCCAACGTTGAACACACTTCAACAATGCTCAAACATTCACTTGGTCCCAATCCCACTCGTTTACGTTTGAATGAATTTCACCTGTTCATGTCGCCTGTTATATCTGATCCTGTCTGATGACGCGATCCTGATACGACCGTCACCTTCAAGTAATATCCTCCACAGCAGTCGCGAAATGTACATTACCTTTTCAAAACTTGAAAAGCAGTCGAATGGTGGAAGTAATTTTATTCTATTATTTTTAGGAAGAATCAAACAAAATAACACAAAAAAAAATGCTGCTCAAAGGGGGGGTTCCAACCCCCTCAACCCCTCCCCTGGATCCGCCTCTGGCTTGAGTGGTCTTTTTAGTACTTACAGGAAACGTAAAATACCAACATCTCGCCGAATGAATCCAATTAGATAGACAGTCACTGCCATTTACTACAGTAGAACCCGGTATCTCGAACTCTGAAGGGAAACGAAAAACAGTTCGAGTCACCCAGAGTGCTTTGCGCGGCGAGGTACATATTTCATGTATGAAAAATCCGTCATTTTCTTGATTGTTGTGAAGTGTGATTTGTATCTTCTTCCATCGCTACTGTTAGCGATCCGAAAGCACTAGCGTAAGTTTTAACTTGACATTCAAGTGTCGTCGTATCGACTTTGTAGTATATTTCCGAATTCTGAAGTGTTTTCGCTGTGGAGAAGGAGATCTTTAAATTGAATGCTTCGTAGGGTTCAGGAAAGCTGAGGCGAAGGCTGAGTCTTCCGGGCTCTACCAAAGTTGTACGGCTGAAGGAGTCCGTGTATCAGTAGCGGAGAGGAAGAAAATCATCTGTGGGTTTCAGCAATAGAACTGACATTGCGTTTGCCGAAATAGTGCAACATTCGCGTTGCCGGATGAAGAAACGTTAATCTACCACAAAATAACAGTAGCTACGGGCCTGCTCCAAAATAATACTTATGGTCATGAGCTTGTGCTGTTTTGCTTAATTGTTATTATCCTTGTGTTCACTGTCTGCTTATGTTTTATTTTTACAAAAAAAGTGTAAGTGGCTATTCTGGTTTTGCGTCCATCGACATCGGCTGATGCGATCGATCGCGCGATCAACCGATCGGACTGTAATAGATCCATACGCATTGAATGGGCTATTCCATTTAATATCCGCACCCCCCTTCCCCGGTTGAGGACTGACCTTTCCCTTTTACCCCTAAAGAATTCCGTTAAAAAGTGTTACCCCCTGAAGACTTCCTTAAAAAATGGGTTTACCCCTGAAGAATTTCACAAAAAAAGTATTTACCCCTGAAGAATTCCATGAAATCTCTGTTTACCCCTGAAGATTTCCACTTATAATATGGGTTTTACCCCTAAAGAATTCCTCAGCTTCTGGCCTTTACCCCTGAAGAATTCCACCACGTTTATCCCTTACCCCTGAAGAATTCCACTGTTCCTCAACCGGGGGGATGCGGATATTAAATGGAATAGCCCAATGTGAAGTCAGATCTTAGAGTAGTTTGCTCCAGTGACATCTAGCGATGAAGACGTCAATATTCTTACTATTTGTTTTTGTCTTGTTTTTATATCGAGTAGAAGTCGCTGCTCTGGTTTTACGTCCATCGAGATCGATCGATCGATCGATCAATCGATCGGTTGCTATAATAGCTCAATACGCGTTGACTACAAAGTCAGATCTAGAGTTGTTTCTCCAGTAACATCTAGCGATGAAGGTATTTTCATTTTCAGAGGCTACTAATTCTCGCTGAAAGGGCAGTGCGGCACGGTATAATTTACGAAAAGTCCGGCAAACGCACCAGCCAAACGCTAAAAGCTGTTTGTTTCAAAACAAAAACACAAGCACGCAAAGCACTTTGGGTGACACTGGCTCTTTAAGTGGAAGATATGTGCAATGGTTTTTTGGACTGTGAGAACTGGGAGGTTCTTAAGACGATACTCAGCCAAAGAAATTGAAACATCCTATTTGGATAACTAATTAAAAGCAAATTAATTTAGCGGATACATAATGAAAATCACGGGAAGGATAAAAGGTAAGGTCTGAAGAACTCTCAATATGTCTACCACAGATATTACTGATTAGTAAAGACTAACACCCCTTCCTAAATATATATCAAATTAAAAAAATAAAATAGAGTTACACTAAATAGACTAAAATAGTGGTTCATGACCACAATCTTTTGTCTTTGACAACCAACTAAGTCAATAAAGACCTGGTCTTGTAAAGGGGGATTTATAGGGTATGCAATTAATCATATCTTGCGATCGCAAAACCCAGTCCCTCCTTAGGCTCCCCATTGTAATCTCCGTTCACAAGTTCCTCATAGACAGGAAGGCCGCGAAAATAAACTGAAAGGCTATCTTGTCTGACTTAAAAATCTCTTTGCTAGAGATCAGGAAGGCTATCTCTTTCAATCATAATTCACTCCTTCTGGGATGCTTTCGTCGTCTTCATGCTCAGATGTCGAGGATTCTAGTTTATTAAACAAAACATACAATGTCTGTTAGTCTTGTTAACCCGAAACAAAACAAGTCAATTTTCCGTATCAGTTTTATTGTGACAGAAGTGGGACGAATCTTTTAAGGGCGGAGTAATCTTGAAAGGTCTGATGATAAAAAAACTCTGCTCAATATAACAATATTTTCAATTTGTCTTCTATTTATTGTCCTCGGGGGATATCGTAACTTTTCCAAGCACCTTGGCGGTGCTTAGAACACAGTCTTCACGGTAGTCAGAATTGCTGTTGTATATGAAATTAATAACGGAGTCCAGAGCTTCAATGTAAGCTTCATGTGTGTCCACTTCTCGTGTCCAGTCCAGTATATAAAACACTCTTGGACAGCTAAAACCGGGAAGAAAATTACCCGGGTGAGAGAGATTGGAAGGGACTGCTACAGGTATACGGCCAGAGTATGAATAGTTTAATTCTTTTACATAAAAGAAAAAAACAAGGGTGTATACTTTTATTTCTACAACGAACGGTACAAACAACAGAGTATTATTCGACCTTGTGAATATTTCCAAACTTACCCATATTAACAGGAACTGCTTTGTGACCCACTTTTCAGAGGATGTACCTTTTTAATGATTTTAAATTTTTAACTTTTATTCTCTGTTTGTACTTTCAGTTGCCATTGTCTAACACTATTTATGATACACATTAGTATAAGACTAAGTACTGACTTCCTGTTTTAACGATGTAGGATTTATAATTTCCGGGGTTCGGCGAACGGGCTCAGAAATATTCCAAACTGATGCGGAGAAAACAAAAGTTGTGTTTTCCGCGATGCGTCATAATTCTGGTTACCGTGTGAACGATCACAGTGTCTGTAAATTGATGACGTCTACAACGACATCGGTTACAGATGTAGAACAAGGCAATTTTGCATTTTGGTGAAATAAATCAAGAAAAAAAAACGGAAAATTTTTAGGTTCAACTGTGTTGCAGATGGGTTTAATCTTTTGCGTTATCCGAAAACAGTAGTTTGGAAAAGTTTATAGAAAAAAGGCGATACATAAGTGAACTCCAACCACTGCCAAGAAGTTGTAAGGGACTCTGGAAGCCTTTGCGTTTCCAACAAAAGACATTGGGAAAATAAAGCCTGGTCGCAAGACTTGACACTTTGCCCAACTCATTGAAAGCCTTTAATTCGCCCCATGAGATGGAGCAACCAACCGCCTAACAAGCTCCTCGATTGCTAAGCCCACCGTTTCTGGTCTCGTTGTAGCCAAATAATTTGTGTCAATTTCAAGGACAAGAATGTCTGGAAAGTTCATTTCGAATAAGGGCGTCAGCGGTACCTACGCCGATACCACACTCCACATTAACCGTCCCACGCAAATAAAAACTTTGATAAACACGCGGATCAAAACCAGCTTCCAAATCCCTCTGAAGTCGATAAGGTTCTTGGACCATCGTGTTGTGAAAGGGAGCAAATGTGGGTGAACTGACTGCCATTAAAAAAAAAAAAACGAGAGAGGGAGAAAATGGGCGCCCTTATAATGAACACAGAACCACTAGAGAGTTATCCAAAGCGTGAAATAAACATTCCACACTGACCTTGAAAAGCAATCAATGATGCTACAAAAAACAAAGAAGAAAGGAAGAAACGAATGACGTTTTGACATTGTTCGACTTCAGACGAAGAATTATTTAACCGACAGTCAGATACCCGCCTCTTACAAGCTTTAGATAGGTGGGGGTAGCAATAATTGACACGTCTTATCTCCAAGTATTGCGGAAGTAATCATTTAAACGGTACCCTGCGTGCAGATGTTTTCTATTTCCTTGTCGTGAAGCACACAGGAGACGTCTGCACGAAACACATTACGGTAACAGAGGGGAATCGACATAGAAATTTTATTCGCGAGAAAATAGTTAATTTTTAAGTGAGAAGTGGGATGGAGGACAAGAGATTACAGTATAGTATGACAACGCACAAGCCCTGCGCCGATTTTCAGGTGTTCTCTTTGCGTTCTCTTGAAATCTAGGGGATAATTAATCTTCGCTGCACATTTCAAACAAAATTACCCTAATACAGTTTTCCAAAACATTCCATCAAAAGGAAATTATTACCCTGTTTTTATTTTATGAATCATGATGTAAAGTACTAAATCAAAATGCTTATCCTGTTAAATGTAACCGTGTAAATGTTAGGTTCCCATTGTTGGTGACAAAAGGAACCTTTTCTGAGATAGCACTTCGAGCTGAGAACGTTATTTTTTGTCCGAGCCCTTAAAGCCCTCTTATTTTGTATCTAGCAAATCTTTGACGAATTGTAAACATTGCTCGAGTTCCTTCACAAACTCCTTCTCATTTTCATAACAAGGATGCTCAGGATTTGCATTCACGGTGATGGAAATCGCATTTCTCCCAAACATGTAGTGTAATGCCATCGATGTGGGTGGCAGAATGCACTTGACCCCAGGCCTCCCAATAGCCTCTATCTCAGGATACCAGCAGGGGTTGGAAGTCACGTTTTCGGCCACTTGCGGCGGTAGTATGTTCAACAGCGGCGATCTGAGATAATCAAGTAAAAGTTGTCTTAAGCTCCTCTTCAGCTCAAATTGTGGAGATGTTTTGAATGGGAGACGGTTAGCCAAACTTAGGTTTCTGTAAAGAGAGTCGAGATGCCACAGAACGATTTCCCCTTTCTTGTAACGCAGGACCTCATCTTTGTAGCTCTTAATCGCTTTCTTCAGCAGACCTTTAAGAGTCAAGCGTTCCTGTTTAGTCATGTTTTGAATGCTGTGTTGCGTTTGGAGGGCTTTTTCGATGATTTTCTTCATCTCCGCCATACTGCTGTCCATCAGTGTCATTCCACCAAACCGGAAGTGCCTAGAGAAGAAAAAGGTTGGTAAATAAGACGCATTTACTTTTTGAGCAAAACTGGCTTGAGAGGGAAGGGGACGGCCATTGCTATTTGATCGTGTGGGAGCTATTGGAGAATATATAGGAGTAAAAAAATATGTTTTCTGTTTTTCCTCGAAAAAAGTGCTGTATTTTCTGCACGGCCCGGTTTATCGGTGAGCAGAGTGAGAAACACATACAGCATACTGTGCCAACACCTGAATTCATCATTTAAAAAGAATGTATTTTAAATGCCTATCTGAATGTCTCATAAAAATACTTCATAGTCTTCGTTTAGCAAGTGCAGTTAACAAATTTTTCAATGTTTGTGTTCCCAGCTGAAAGAACGAACTCAAGGCCGGTTAGGCAGATCATCCAGTACCTATTGTCTTAATATATTTCAGTGACACGTAACGTTACTGACAGCAGCTAAACCCAGGTAGATAGATTTCGCGCAAAACAAAAGAAACAAACAAAAAACGCGGGGTAGCCATGAACACAGGTATGAAGACGCACTCTGTTAAAAATCTACAATGTACCTTATACTGACGACTTCATTTACACTCATGCATCTCCCAGCAATCTTCGCAAGCGCCAGCTGCAAACCAGCCTGAAAGGCACCTCCTGGAGTAACACCTTGGGCCTTACACAGCGCCTCAAAACTGGATCCAGGACATATTTTAAAGACGTCTTGAGACAACAGTTTGAAGGGCCCAGATGTTCTACTAGCGTTGATCACACTCGTAATCTTCTGTTTGAAATATCCGTCTGCTGTGTCATCCCAGATGATTGGGCGCGCTTCTGACCAGACCGTGACATCATCAGTATCTAAACACAGTTGAATTTAAACATTGATTGTGAACTCTCGCATGGACGTTGAGCTGTTACATTCTTTTATTTTTCTCCTAATTTAGTAGAAATCTGTTGCTTTTTTAAAAACCAGGTTAGCTCTGAAGCCCATTCTCAATAGTCACTAGATCTAAACAAGAGCAAATAATTTCTACAAAATAATCTTCTCCATGCGTACAGTATATACGCTGAAGTTAACTTATGTTTTCCAATTCCTTCTATTGTTCACTTCTTTTTTTTTTCTAGCTGACTTTATTCATTTTGCATTTCCATCTCCACTCATAACGTAGCCTCTTCTTTTCAGACACTGTATACTCTGTATACCAAACGAAACCCATAATCCCTTTTTTTCGCTCTGACGGAGGGCTAACACTCGAAACGCCTCAGTGCTTTTGAATATACGTCATCATCACCCTGATAATGATCTTAATGATCGAAAACGCTTAGCATTTTAAACTGTTTTAAGAACATTTTACCCAATTTTTAAACAGTTTTTATAAACTGACGCCTTTTACATATTCACGAGGAGACAGAATATCACAGCTTAATTACCTCCCGCAGCTGTGTCTTCACTGAGTCCTTCATTTCCCACGGCAATTCGCACAAAGTTTGTCCCGACAGTGCCCGTCATTCCCGCCAAATAATTGTTCACGAATCCAGCCACTCCATTGCCGAACACAATCAGCTGCACGCTTTTGTCGTACCAGCGGTTTACGAAGTTTTCCGAGTGTAGCGCAAACATGGCTTCGTTAGCTGTTCGTGGAGACTTGTCAGGGTCGAGAGCCACGACAAAAAGAGCATCGCGGACAATGGAGAGATTATGGACGTTTCGTTGGCTGAGACACTTAAGGTACTGTTCTTCTTGGCATCGCTCAGCTGGAGTCATGCTTGTGAGAACAGCTATTGGAGTCGATTGTTCCCTCAAAGCGTCCATTTCTAAGATGTGTTTTATTTGTTCCTGAAAGCAAACAAATTAAAAAAATTAAAGAAAATTAGGGGAAGTGAAAAGACTATAGGGCTTGTTCGTTTTAGTTAAGATCTTGTAATTTTCAACCAATTTCTCCTCTTCTACGAAAAAAGTTAAGATATCGTTCAATAGACAATCGCGGCCAAAAAAAAAGGAGAAATTTCCCATACCGGGAGTCGAACCCGGGGCGCCTGGGTGAAAACCAGAAATCCTAACCGCTAGACCACATGGGGATTCTTGATTCACTGCAAAATTACCAAAAAACCAATGAAATCGCTTTCACCAAAACTGAAAATTCGACCAATACTGAATGTACAACCGTATTGCTGTAGAGTTAAGTACATTTCATTTCCATGAATCCTTGATGCTCATTAACCTCTCTGACGAAGGGTAACGCCCGCGGGTTGAAAAGCCAGCTTTGAAATCTCTTTCGGTGGTCAGTTTATCTTATATCAATCAGCTCATTTGAAGACAAGTTGAAGTTTGTGAAGCTCATTCTATTTACGTTTCATTCTTGTTTTCAGAAGACAAAAGATGTCAAGGACGCTTAACTGATCGACCAAGGGATACCTTACAATAACTGATGCACATTTTAGCTTTGCTGAGAGCTCTTATTTAAGGCAAATTCATTTACACTTACAAAAAAATTCCACCTGGTCCTGTGAAAGGGTGGTAGGGACCAAACATTTCGACTATTGATACATTGAATGTTTCGGCACTGTTCGCCGGCTGTCGAAAACGGTTCTTTAGCGCCCCATCTGGGACATGCTGTTTACACTACATTTTACGCTTTCTGGACCACTTTTTAAGAGAATCGGTACACGTATTTTGTCAAAAAATATTAGGTACCCACTGGAGAATCGTTTCACAGTGCCGAGGTTTCAACTGCAAAATTTGGGTCCGAACCCATATTTTCCCCCTATTTGGCCCATAGATGTCTGTGGCTGGCATAACCGTAGCCAGTTCCAGATGTTCACATGGTGGGGCATGATTAACGAAAAATATTGAGAGCGGGGCTGAGAAAATATTGAAAAGGACCTCTCTACCCAGTCTTTTCTCGTTCTTTCTCCGCTCTCAATATTTTTCGTTTCTTGCGCCACTATCTGAACGGCTGGAACAGGCTAGCGTAACGGAAAGAAATGTGGGTCCAGTCACATCCAAAAAACAGGGTAAGTCATCACGTAGTCATCACATAGGCATAGGCAGTGCGAACCGCTTTTTGACGCGTCCATAAATCCTGCAGTGTATGTGCACTTTTGCTTATGTGCCTCTTACTTGCGCCAAAAAAGTTAAGTGCCTGATTGAAGGTTAGAGTAAGGGTCGAGGAAATATCACTTACTTTAAGTTGGCTGACAGCGACTGTCTTTTCTCTTCCTTCCTCGTTGCTGCAAACCAAGTCCACTTTGTACATATTACCTCGCACCATCACCACAATGTGCCTTGAGAGACTTTCAGGGGCCTTGTAGCGCTCAATGGAGCCTGGGTAAAACTGCATGGAGCACGAAAAGATGTAATTATACCACTGCATTGACAGCGCTGTTGTCTTGTTCGCATCTTGACTAAATGCATCGCTCGCACAGTAATCTCTGGCTTTCATGAGTCCATCGATAAGGGAAGCGGCTCGGCTGATCATGACATCTTCACAGCTACCCTGGAAATCATCAAGTGAAAATGCAGATTCACCAATGCCACCAACTACTGATGTCCCAGCGTACTTTGGGCTGCCCCTAATCAGCACAGCATATGAAGTCACAGGCTGTGAAGGAATGATGTCTTCGTGGAAATATATTTCATCATGGCGGATTCCAAATGTGTCGCCATGATTTGCGGGAGCATACCAACAGTTGTGTACAGGGTCATCTGAGTGCTGCTCACACATCCTGAATGTAATAAAACAGTATAAAGTGCATTGAATCTCTTTTGCAGGCCTAGTAACCACCCAGCCAGCGTTTATCTGTAGTCCTGTTGCAAGGACGCACCTCGCCCCAGGCTAACGTTATAAAGAAAAGGGGGGACAAATTTTTTTAGGGAACGAAAACTCACAGTGAATACCCTAGAACAGTTAATAGTTGAACTCGTGGGGCTTTAGAAAAAATAGCATTACCATAAATAACATAAATACTATTTGAAATTAAATCATTTGAGTTTGTTTGTTTGTTTGTTTTTCAGTACTAGTGTTACACAGAGATACTGAATATTAATTAACGTTTTAAAGGTTATGTGCAATCTCTCTACGAGTTGAGCTTTTTTCAAGCTATGGTACGTCTTTTATGAGACAGGTTATGCCCTCCCGACTCTTCTTATTCCCGTCCTTTCGACGTTCTAAATTTAATCGGCAAAAATTTGTAAATCCTGATTCACATTAGATTATAATGCGACTACACATGCTGCATGCATTTTACTGTCAGCTTTTTGTATCATAATATTTTCTTAGTTTTTGCTAAACTTCCAAATTCGAGGTTTTGAAAATTCGAGAGTTTACCAAAATTTTTTGACTTTTCCCGTGAAATTAACCGCAAACAAACTTGAAGCGCCCGTCATTATTTTTGCAAGAATCGTGTGCTTTTAATTGTCCTGAATTGTGATTTTCTGCCTAACATGCAAAATGTCGTAAAAGGTGATGAACCGGGATGTACGTGAAATTCAAATGTCCGTTTTATTTTCAGTGAAACGTGAACTGAACTCCTCCCCCACCCCCCCCCCCCCCCCTTACACCCCTCAAGGGAGGGTAACAGATCATCTTCTCCTTTTCCGAAATTTAAGGAGGTGTTTGTAATATGTCTGAATGCACACATCTCATCCTTAGTTTCAGAGACAAAGCAAATAGGAGACGCCTGCAGTAGATCTTCTATTGGTTTCCAAAAGGAAAGGTTTCAATGCTCATTCATCACAGTAACTGACTATTACAAGCTATTTCTATAGTTCTCACCTTTCGTGTGCATCTCGTAGCCCCAACATACGGCATGCAGTTCGAACAAAAAGTTTGTTCAAACCCAGCTTGAAACCCTTTGAACAAGATGTAACTCGCCTCCTCACCAGGTGTTCCACAAGGCTCCTCAGAGGGGGAGGGTCGGGAATTGGAAGCTTTTCATCCCACTGTAGTACTCTTGTTTGTAGGTCTATTTTCCTGAAATAACCCTTCAAATATAGAGATATATTTTTAAAATTCGATTCAGTTTAAATAAACACTGTTATCTCATTTTGAATTGGTTGAATCTATAGAGTTAGGAAACAAAAAGCAATATTATAGGAGTGCCTTTAGACTACGAGCAGTCAGGGATAGTCGAGCAAAAAACACACGAGCTAGCGCGAATTTAATCGCCTGCCGCGTGGAAACGTGACGCACGCCGCGCTGACTAGTAGCCCATCACGCATGCGTCACGTTTCCACTCGGTAGGCAATTTTCGCAATAAGTCGAATGTTCTTTTTGCTCGACTGACACACAGCGGAAGGAGGGACTGCTCGTGGTCCAGAGTGTTGTTTAAATTATGGAGGAGGCGGTTTTATAACTTAATCTACCAATCAGTCTATCAATCAGGAGAAATTTTTATTTATTTATTTATTTATTTATTCATTTATTTATCTATTTATTTACTTAATCATTTATTATTACTTTGTTCTTTGGAAGGGGTTGATCTAGCTACCACCTTGATACGCAAAATGTTTGAGCCTTAATTCTGCCCGAATTAACGTTTTCAAATGATATATTTTAAAGTTTTATAGAAATTTATCGTACACTTTTTTCGACGATTTTTGTCTTTCATCGGCCGCGAAACTGAAGACGATATAGCGCAGAATAAGCTTTTATCCGAAAATATATATATTTTCCGATGGACAGATGAAGCTAACTCGACTGAACGAAAGTTTGCCGGCATTTATGAGTGACCCTGAACCTTCAGGCCGGTAACCGGGCTTGACGTCACACGAGGTTGGGGTATGGGACCTCGCAACACTCGTCGACAATCACTTTCTGTCTGCAGATGACAAGCACGTATTATAAACGCCAGTAAAATTCACCACTGTGACAGTGGAAATTTACACCTACCTTGGAATCCTTTGGTGCGTTGTCTGTCCTTTTCTCCGATGGATGCTCTAGATTTGTGACCGTGGACAGCAGTGATGGAAAACAACTCTTTCCATAAAAAACATTTCTGAACACTGGACGAGAATTCCACAAACAATGCATCAGGGTAGTGCCGGGTTACTTCAGAGTAAGCTCGTCAGCTGAAGATACCGAAGTTTCGGCTGCATCGATTCAAAGTAAGATTGTTTTCGCGTTGTTTTTTTCACACATGAAAAAAGGAAAATGAGTATTGGTTTAAATAAAGAACTGACGTGGATTTTTACGTCCGTTTATTCGCCGAAAAGCGATTATGAAACACGTGCGGTGCCTTTGGACCGGAACTACGGTTTTTCTGCGAATGATTTAATACTAATAACTATGAGACCGGGGGGCATTCCCTGTCAGTGTTGCAGCCCGCTTACACCAATGACGTCAAGCTTCAACGGAGCTTTTTTGGTCTGATGTCACAATAATTCAAGTCCGAAAGGATTTATAATTAGAAGTTCATTATTCATTTGATCGAGCCTCGGCAGCCTTGAAGAACGCGTTCTATCGAGTGACCGCTTGCTGATCGATTTGGTCGAATCAATTTCCCTGATCTTATAACATAAACCTATAAATAGCATACAAATACAGCCTCAGCTATGCCCTTGAGCAAGACGAACATAGCCGTAGTACTGCTGGTTGGTTTTGTCAATTATTTGGAATGGGCCGTGGTGATGACTTCAATATACCCATACATTCTCTCGGTAAGTATTCGCATGTTGAATATTTTGTTTATTAGTTGTCAACTTTTCATGGTCATATTACACAATAACGAGGTATATTCGCTTTCTATGTACTCTGATTTCGAGCTCTGATGCCTATTAAAAGCATTTTGCTCCCTGATTCTTGTAAAATGTGTAGCGCAATTGATCCCAGGACTGTGGTCGCTGATCTGACGCTTTGATCCTGATCTGATTGATCCCACAAAAGTCGTAAAAACACTTTCTCTCAGTTATAATTTTCCGTTGAAGTAAACTGCTGTGGTTGACTTGTTCAATCCTACTTGGTAACCAAATATGGCGCAAAGATTTATCCGGAAAATATTTTTAAAAAGTAATCCCCCGACGTACTTGTTTCCTTCGCAAACGTCGGCTCATCGCGTGACTCTCTTGTCACGCATTAGCTCCACAAACGTATTAGTTGCTTTTTAAACTTTTTTTCACCGACAGTTTGACCTTGCTGTTACATCTTACAGACTTAACAAATTTAAGTCAATCCAGTGGTTACATTGACTCTCGTTCTCTGATGTGTTTAGCTGTCGGAAAACAAGTCTTCTTCCTCTGTCTACCTCTCCCTGGCCCAGAGTCTGTTTCCCTTGGGACAAGGAATCTCACAGCCCGTAGCCAGCATAATGGTCAAGAAACTGCGTCAGATCAAAGTTGTTCTCATGGCCTCTATCATAATCGCTATTTGTGGTAACGTGACGTACATGGCTGCACAGAAAGCCGACTCTGTTGTGTTGATAATTCTTGGAAGAGCTTTGGCTGGTTTTGGAGCAGGTGAGAAAGCTATTTATTTATTTATTATTTTTGGGAGAGGGGTGGGGGGGTATCCCTTCCCGTGAAAAAAGGAATAGCAATAGCTACATGTAGCTTAAGTTTCTTTTGTGTACTCCTGGGATTCGTTGTTGATATTTACGTAGCCTCTACAGTGGCAGTACTACTAATCTACTGAAAGGTAGAGTGAACGGGGAGCGTCCTAGTGTCAGACTAGTGCAGTCTGTTTTCCATTTTGGTATCCATCGTTTAGTGTTTTGCAATAGCTATTAATGTCGTGGCTGCTCATTCTGAAACTGCGCATTTGACAGTCCCTTATTAAATTCTCACCGGGGAAGGGATCAAATGCACCTGCCTTTACTGATATTCTGCTTGTACCTAGGTAGTGGAGGAGTTGCTTATGGTTTTATCGGTGCTAACACCAGTCGAGAAAGTCGCACAAAGTTCATGTCCTACTACAGAGTCATTTGTATGGCTGGAGTGATGTCCTCCACCATCGGTAAGTACAACAACGTTCGCTAGTTGATAAAGATTAAATGAATAATAATGACAAGCTAAACAAACTTCTGAGATGTTAGATCACAAATAAAACTGACTAGAACTTTATGGTTCTACCTCGATGCCATCCCTGCTATTGTCAGTATTACTACTATTCTCGTCATGTACTATTGGTATCATCATGTTGTTATGGAATAATCAGAAGCAGTATTAAATAGCATCATTATCATGATCATCGTCATCATCATCATCATCATCATCATCATCATCATCATCATCATCATCATAACCATCACCAACACATCATCATCGTCATCATTGTCGTCGTCTTCACCATCAAAATGCAGACTTACGTCTAATTAATGCTTTGCTTCTTCACAGCATCTGCGACGTTCTTACCCAAGTTTGGAACAAATGCTCTCGGCAGAGCAACAGGATTAGACGAATTCAGCGCTCCAGCGGCCCTTACTATCCTCTTCTTGTGTGTCTGTTTAGTCCTGGTCACATTTGTACTGGATGAAAGAAACTGTTCTCCAATAGGTACGTCTCTTTGATTGATGATTGACAGGTCATTTCCTGATTAGTCAGAGCCTCATTGAAACCGTTAATCTCTCGGAACGCGGCAAGTGAACCATAATAGCTCTTTCCGTAAAGCGGGTAATCATTCTTACAGTTCAGGGATGTTTCTGGAATTGTAGACTGCCGCACGAGTTGAATCTTACAATTCCCTCTTTTCTTTACTAAGAGACTTTTTTTAAGGATGCAGAAGGTGTCAGCGTGATTTCAAACGTTCAAACACGTACAGTCAAAATACTAACATCCTGGTCTCTTTTTAAAGGGGGCGCTGACGATGGCCTATCAGTAAAGCGCTCGCTCAAGTCACGTGGTGTACTTCTGGGTTTAATGCTGTATTTCTTGAATGGCTTTGTCACAACATGGGTTGGTTTCGTGCTGCCATTGGTCGCTTACAATCATTTTCATTTTGAAGTGCGTCAGTACGGCTGGTTGATGGTGGGTGTATCGGGAACAGCCACGGTGTCAGCTTTTACCATGGCGCTGCTGTCTAAAGCACGGTGTATCGCTAACAACAAACATGGCGACTGGAGAGTACTGGTGATGTCCTACACTGTCATGGTGTTCGCAATAATTATCTCCTATCTCGGTGGCCCTTCGGTGAGTGACATGAATGCCATTGAAATGTGACTTCTAGACTGATCATCAAGGATAAACGACTGTACTCCCGAAGACTAGCTTAACTTAGTCAAGTGGTTCCGACTTGACAAAGCACGGTGAACACTAATCAACCCACCATGCCACGACTGCCAGGATTTGTTTTGTGTTGTTGTTTTTCCTTCTAATAGCGGTTTTCACTTACGTTGATGAAAATATGTAAGCAGTAAAGTAAATTCTGCAGGTGTCTTCATTGGAAAGTTAAAATCTTTATATAACTTAAAGTGATAATGATGTTGGATAAGGTTAATTTATTGATTAGTTTGAATTTCACATTTCCTCTTTGAAATCTATTTTTCCAGGTTTTAAAGTCATTACCATTTGCAACTAAGGAGGCGTTGTTTGTCAGCGGAGTAATGATGGTGTTTTTGACATATTCCGTGACTGGAGTGATCTTGCCTTCGCTGACAACTAAGTACGTGGCCAAGTCCTTGATGGTAAGTTTAAAACAGTAATCACCAAATCTGCCCAATCAGAGCAAAGCAACAAACCCAGTAAACCAGTCAGAACTCGAAGCAAAAATACCAACTAGAGCCAAGCGCGGGAAATCACGCGTTGGACAAGACATGATTACGGGGCTTAAGGAACCCAAAATCAAAGCAAACACATCATAACTTACAATTGGTCAAAAACTCCTCTCACGTTTAGGTTTTTTGTGGAGTTGAAGTTGATGTTGTTGTTGTTGCTTTGGTGAAGGTATTAATTTTATAACTACAAATACGCACCTCCGTTATCTGTGTTCTACAAGGAAGCCCGGCTTATTTTATGCGGTCTTTTTTCTCCCTTAGCCTGTTATAATGCCATACTGCATCGCTGCAATGTCAGCAGGTAAAGTTGTGGCTCCTCTGCTCAGTAAGGCGGAGTTAGCAATCCAAGGCTGGGAGCTTCTCTTCATGGGTACTGCCGGCCTGACAGTAGTGGGCTCCTTCCTTTTCTTGTGCCTGTACCGCGCTCCGGAACCTGAAGAAACACCCCTCCTGCCTGAGGACAGACACACGGCTTCGGGTGAGGAACCGATACTGGCTTCAGTAGAACAAGGACTAATGAACCCACAGGGTAAACGACTGGGAGAAGTATCGGGATATTTTGACAGAAGTGAAGAATAACACGATCAATGCAGTTAAAACAAACATAGCGTTGGATTCAAAGGCCACGTAAAAGTCGTTACATGCGCCTTTGTTTCCCTTCACACGCAGTTGTTTCCTGAGCTCTTTTAAAGGAAGAGAAGGGCCTGGATGTGAGGTTGATCAGGATTAAAAGAATAACAATTCTAGGAATATTTTTAGGCAAGAGGTTCTGGATTAGACAAACACTGTGGAGAGTAAGGTTCCCGAAAGAAAAAATTAAAGCGTTGAGTTGGACTTTCTCAAAGAGGGATCTAGACCAAAATGTACTATTTTTTGGAGTAAGAAAGTAATTTGCCAAGCTTAAATACTGGGCTGTTTTAATTTATAGCAAAAGTTAGGTATCTATTTAAGCAAAAATGTTTCTAAACAATCGGAAATTTTTCAAGCTTGTTTCCAAACCCTCTTTTTGATCCACCTTGAGACTGCTGTTATGTGTATTTCTATGGAAGAAATAGTGTATCTTTACGCTCCAAGAACATCCTTAGTAAACTTTCCATAGTAAGTGTAAATAAACGTGTTATCACGACCTGTTTGTTTATTATGTTTCTCAAACATATGTTGCCCATTCTAAACTGAATTTGCTCAGCTGTTGAAGTCTTTCGTACCCCATTGATATCCCAAAAAACCATCCAATCTTTTTTTTCCTCTGAGGCGGAATGAAGAAGGACGGACTATGCTGATCAGACCCCACTTAGGAAACGTCACGTCACCATTTTGGCCAAAAATAAACCTTGCCTTAGTTTCTCATTCCCCTCCCCCAATTTAATATTGATTTGTCTCCATCCTAACTCTCCACAATGTTTAAAATGTGGCTTGGGAGAGTGGGAGGGGGCTAAGAAAGACTTTCACTAACATTGAGGATCCGTGCTTACCTCTTTTTATTCATATGTTGTTGTATGACTTCCGAGGTGGACTCAGACGTTTCTCAGGCAATCAGTTTGATAGGCAGCGGATTAAGAAAGAGTAGATCTTTGCATTAATGCCTCACCTTGGACATTTTGGCCAAACATACCCGAGCTGCACACATAAAAATCGTTAAATTTTTCTTGTCAAATTCAGCTAGCTACCGGTATTCAGTTCACCTGGGCCGGATTGATCATAGCAGGTTTAAGCTAACCCAGGATTAGCGTCGTTTTTTTTTTCTTTTTTAAATTAATTACTTGCAAGCACAAAAAAGAAAACAACGCATACAGTACAAACGCTAAAGCACATAACTAAACTATACAGTAGAGTAAAAAGTAAGTGATCCTAATTACAATGGTTTAGGTGTATTACCAAAATTACAAAGAGTTAGTCAGTCGAGGGGAGGGGAAGTAACATTTTGAAAGTTATTTGGGTTTGCCATAGTTACATACATATACAAAATATACTTAAACAATATTTTCTATATATGAGCATAACAGTCCTTCAGTCAGGGGGACAGGAGATAAACTCTTTATAAACATTCTGCAAAAGGAATCCATTTTTTTGTGTCACTCGCTTTTGTCTCTAATACATATCTTGATATAACAATACGTAGAAAAGATGTGAAATTTGGTGAGGTTTCCTCTAATCTGGCTTGCCATATATGATGCCGCGCTAGCAAAAAGATATAGTTTAATTGAAGTGAATATTTAGAATGAGGATCCGGCCTCAGGCCCAAAGCTGTTGTATTCAATAAAGTGAATTCGCCTGTTATCGAGAGGTTGTCCTGAAGCCAGTCAGTCACTCTTTTCCAAAAGGAGGATGTAACGTGACATGACCAAAAAAGGTGGATTAATGACTCTGAGGCACTGTGACAAAAAGTGCAATTTTCGTTTTCCTTTCTTCCTATTTTAAAAAGGAACTGGTTAGTTGGTATGCATCTATGCAAAAGTTTAAACTGGAACTCGATCAGTTTGGTGCTTTTAGTACAACTTGGAGCCATGAGGTACGCTTGTTCCCAGTTGAAAGTAGTTTTTTCATCTAAAAAATTGCAATCCTGAAACCATTTGTTTTGGCTGTTGCTCGGGGTTAGACCTTTTGTACTGATTAGCTTTTTGTAAATTATCGGGCCTGGTCTTTGACTTTTTATAATCTTATCGCAGAGTGTTTCAGAGTTGCCTCCTCTAATCTCAGCAGCTCTGGTAGCGGTTTTTCGAAGGGACTTTCCAGCTGATAGTAAGCCATAGAAACTAAGAGGACGTAATTTTATGCCATACTTTGACGCAAGAGCATTAAGGGACAGAAATCCTTTGTTTTCCGTCCTTTGAAGGTGTTTAACTTTTGTTATACCTTTTTCAAGCCAATCCTTAAAAAAAATTGGCTTGTTATCAACCCTTATTAAAGAGTTGAACCATAAACTCTGTTCGCGAAAATTGATTTCAGAAGTTACTTGGCGCTCAAAATTGGTTTCGGCCCAGTATTCTAATATTTCCTTAAGGAAGGGATCCGTGACCTTTATCATTTTCTTTGTGTCATTAACGTTAAGGTTACCCCGGAAGAGATTTTCACAGCCATAGTTCTCGAGTTCCATATCGAAGAGGAGTTTCCATTTTCCTTTGTTGGTCGTGTCCAAGTACTTTTTTACCCAAGTTGTTTTGAGAGATTTGTTAAAAGAGCAGAGATCAATCATTTTCAGACCTCCATTTCTGGGATCGTTGATCATAACTTTTCTCTTTATTTTGTCACCTTTGCCATTCCATAGGAAATGGTAGAACATGTCATTTATTTCTTTTATAGCATGGTGGTTAGAATGTTGCGGCGCTAATAAATAAACCAACTGTGATGCGGCCAGTGTGTTAACTACGGTGATTTTTCCTAGCAGCGAAAGCCTACGGTATTGCCAGCAACTTAATAGCTTTCTAATTTTTTCAGTTTTTTCTTTATAATTTAATATCATCGCCAGGTCTGGCTCGGTTGACAGCCATAGACCAAGTGCTCAGTTTTACCTTGCATTTTGGCCATTTTAAGTCCTTTCCTGGTAAATAGATTTTTTTTGCCCAGTCTTAGAGCCGATCCAAAGAGCTTCCGTTTTACTATCATTGAGCCTGAGACCGGAGATCTTGCTGAAATCTTCTAAAGTTTGTAGGGCTGCGACAAGGGACTCCCTTGACCCGTCTAAGATAAGAGTGGTATCATCCGCGTATTGGCTTATCTTAACTTCTACATAGATACCTTTTATTCTCCTGTTACTCCGGATTGTCTTGGCCAACATCTCCGCTGCCAGAATAAATAAATATGGCGAAAGGGGACAGCCCTGCCTAACACCTCTTTGAGGCTGGAAGAAGTTACTTGACCAGCCATTATTAAGAATACAGCTTTCAATTTTGCAGTAAAAGGTCTTGATCCACTTAATAATTGACGGACCAAAGCCGAAGAAACGCAAAGTATCAAGGATGAAAGGCCATTCAAGTGAATCGAAGCGCTTTTTCAAAATCTATAAAAAGCAGGAGACCTGGGACATTATGTTGTGCAGCGTATTGGATGATGCCATCAATAAGTCGTATGTTTTCACCAGTGAACCTTCCTTTTATAACGCCTGTCTGATCATTATTTATAAGTTTTGGAATTACGGACTTTAGACGGTTTGCAATGGCCTTTGCTGCGATTTTGTAATCCGTGTTGAGCAGAGTTATAGGACGCCAATTTTTAATAAAAAAAGGTTCTGTGTCTTTTTTTGGAATAAGTTTAATGATTCCGCGCCTTTGAGAAATGGATAGGCAGCCGGACTCGAAGGCAAAGTTGAGGGCGGATGGTAAATAAGTAGAAATGTCATTCCAGAATAATTTATAAAATTCAGCTGGAAGACCGTCGGTGCCAGGTGTTTTTTCTAAATCCATACATTTTAAGGCTTCCGCGCATTCTTTTTCGGTTAAGATAGCGTCGCAAGCCTGTTGATCCATAAAGCTTAAGGGAGTTTCGTTTTCTTGCTGGAAAAAATTGGATTGAGAGGGTTTTTCTATTTTCGAAGCATAGAGATTTTTGTAAAAGGATTCACATTCTGATAAAATTTCCTTGTCTGAAGTGACAAGAGTATTATCGTCCAGTTTTAATTGGCTCATCGTTCCTTGTTTAAAGTGTCTCTTTCCAGGCTGAGGAAGCATTTTGTGTTCTTTTCGCCTTCGTTATACCACTTTGACTTTGACCGAAGAATGGCTCCTTTGGTTCGATGTTCAATAATTTTTTCAAGTTCCTCTTTTAGGGCCTTCATTCTCTCATTTGCATTTTGGTTCAGGGGATCAGGGCCGGTTGCACTATCGATCTGTTTCTCTAAATTTGAAATTTCTTTTTCTAATTCGTCCTCTTTTCTTTTTTTCGCTCGTTTTATAGATGCCGAATAAGCGATTGATTGTTGACGCACTTTTAATTTTATCATCTCCCACAGAAGCCCAGGGTTGACGAGTTCATCATTTTTGTATTCAGTAGCCGTTTCTTGTATCGTTTCTTTATTTTCTCCACAAAGGTTGTATCGGTTAGGAGGGACGTATTTAGTTTCCAGAAACCATTCCCCCTTGGGTTTGAATGTAAAGATAGGTTGAGTGTTATCATAGAGTGGTCCGTTTTGAATCCTGGAGAGATATCCGCATCGGAGCAGTTGCAAAGCGTAGTTTGGCTTACCAAGAAGAAGTCAAGTCTACACTGAATTTCTGCCTGTCTCTGTCGCCAGGTAAACCTTTTGGTATCCGGATTAAATACTCTCCAGATATCACATAATTCAAGATCTTCCATCGCATCTTGTACTACCTTTAGAGCATTTTGATGTGTTCTGGCTATACCATTCTTTTTATCTTTTTCAATATCTAGCACTAAATTAAAATCACCTCCAATTATGATTTCGTCGGATTTAAAATTGGAAAGATGATCAAAAAAAGAGTGAAAGAAATCGGGATCGACGTCATAAGGAGCGTAGATGTTGGCCAAGGTCAACATTTTTCCATCTGCTTCGATATCGCATATAATAAATCGACCATCTGGGTCTTGGAGAATTTTAAAAATGTTTAGATTAAAGTTATTGTCGAAGAGAATACTAACCCCTGCTTTGTTACTCGCGCAGCAACTGAACAGCGCTTTGTAACCCCATTCACAAGTCCATATGTCTGTTGTGTTAGCGGAACAATGGACTTCTTGCAGCACCGAAAAATTTTTTGATCTCAGCCAATTAAACACCTCTTTTCTTTTAGCGTTATTTCCTATTCCCCTGACGTTAAGCGATGCTATTTTAAGATTCATGGTTTGACATTAACATATAACCATTGAAAGATAAAATTAACGTTGCTGCAGAAAAAAATAAATAAATAACCAAAAAATTGCAAATGGAATATAAGTAAAAACTTAAGCTACACATAGCGTACGAGCAAAAAAACGTTGGAAGCAAGGAAGAAAAAGCTAACATACAGAACAAAGACAATCAACAATTAAGGAAGGTTAAACACGCAATTAATTTAAGAGTGAGCTTTTGGTTTTGCGGTGTTCTTCAGCAGCTCTCTCCGCTCGCAAAATTCTACAATATCCTTGTTAAAAGTGGCGAAAGAAAAAAAAAGTTTTAGCTCAAGGGTGGTAAAGAGCAAAGACTAAAAGGACAAAGAAAGGGTTTACGAGGAGTTTGCTCCATTAGATGTCCAGCACCTGGCCAACTGGCCAAAGTTTACCTCTTACATAGTTTGTCCGGTTGTGATTTGCTAAAGGATACGGGAATATTGTTTCGTTTAGCCTTTTTGAAGGTATCCATTTGTGCACGTCTTATTGTCACCAATTTTTGAGGGAGATCCTTAAACATCTGGAACTTCGTATCTCTGAGACGGGAGCCAAGAGCGAAAATTTTCTCGCAATCTTTGAAGCGGAGGAATCTGGCAAGAATTGGCCGCGCTCCTCTATCTTCTTTCTTTCTCCCCAGTCGGTGAACTCTTTGAATCTCAACAGAATTTGCATCATGATAGCTCAGCTGCTTTTCCAGGAAGGATCTAAGCACTGCTTCCGTGTCTTCTAAACCATTTCTCGGCGAAGGAGATTCAGGGATGTTGTTAAATTTTATATTCTCGAGCCTCGAGTAAGCCTCTAAGTATAAATCTTTCGTGTTGAGGTCTTTTAAAGCTTGGTCAATTTCTCCCTCTTTGACTTTTAATTCGGCTATTTTTCCTTCAATGCCATTGATCCTTTTGTCTAAGGCCTTTTTGGTGTCATCTTGTTTCTTTTCAATAAGCGTGTGGTTTGTCTTTAGGTTATCGATGTCTTCTCTGGCCGTCTTCTCAAGCTCTTCAAGTTTCGCTGTTCTTTCTTCTAGTTTGTCTAAGCTGCCTTCAATTTTTTTAACGGTGCATTAAATGGTATCCAGCTTCTTGAGCTTTTCTAGGATGCACTTTAGAGTTCCACTAAGATCGTCCGTTAGTTCGAGCGCGGTCAGCACAAGCTCGCTGTCCTCGTTATGTTCGCCATGTTCATCGCGTGGCGGCGAAGACTCGGGATCGCTTGTGCTTTTTACTTTTTTCATTGCTGGAAGAATCCACTTTTCCATCCGTCGAGCTGTCGGAGGATCGGTTCCTTCTTTTTGTTACGTATTTTAGCAAAGATTCCGCCATTGACTTTGAAGAAATAGCGAATTTTGTGCGAGCGGAGATAAGCACGTTCTTCATGATCACGTCGCCAAACCTCGACCCAGACTCAGCGTCGTTAGACTTAGCGTCGTTTTTTAATTCAATTCTATACCCTAACGATGTGGATTCCTGTAAATTATTTTCGCTTTTAAATTTGACTTTGGCTGCTTTCCCTGATTGCCTCGTAAAAGTAGCAATAGAAATTCCCTTAAACAAGAGAAATAGAGATTCTTGGTCAACTTGTAACCCACGGTTAGTGTTAAGGTGGTCTTATACCCAAAAAGTGAATTTCTTTAGAAAAGAACTTTGCGGGAGACTTTTACCATCCTTTTATAGGGATTCACGTCCTGACTTCAAACTGAGTCTTTTCAGGTCACATGACATAATAGTTAATGATTAACCAGCCTTCTCAGTAAAAAAAAATAGGGGGTTCATTGTAAGCACGATATCTATAAGTAATGCACGGTTGGATAAGTATGAAATCAACTTAGATCTGTCCACAGATGAATTCTTCAGGGGCTAAACCTCGAAAATTAAGCAGCTTGGCCTCTTTCGAATTTATTTTTATTCTTTTTTTCCAGAAAGTAAGGTAGAAGGAAATAAAAAAGAGGGCAAGGATTCACTTACTGAGAAGCAGTTCAAGATCGTGAGCATGTTTTAGGTTTACGACCTAGGAAATTAAGTCCTTTAATCTTGCTGAAAATTTCAGAAGGTTACAATGCCCCGGAGATATCGTGCTCAAAAGTTCATTCAGTTCGAGAAATTCTGTTATTGGAGAAAAACAGTCTTAAAGATAAGAGAACGGATTCTAGACAGCTTATCCGTCGCTCATTATCCTAAAACTATTGTCAAATTCAAGTTGCCACACTAAAATACAAGCTAAACGGTAATTTGATGCAAAAACCATCGTTTCTGTAAGATTTGGGTCATGTTTTGTCGGTTAAAACTCGGACCTCAGGACTCTCTCCTCAGTCAGGTGGTTCTCCACAGTAGTACCAGATGTCATTTTACAGAGAGGCGGGGGGGGGGGGGGTAATGTTCTTATTGAGGCTTGTTTGTGCGCATTTAATAAATGTAAAAAATTGTTGCTATGGCCGTTGCTATGGAAAAAGTCGCATACTGCCGATTGGATTTCTTAAATCTCGCTGCTTTAATGCTGGAAATCGAGTGAGATTATTTCAAGACAGCATTCCCAAGTGTTTAAAGTTTACAATTTTGCCATTTAAAAAAAGTGACTTTTGCAACCTAACATCACCTTTTTTGAGTATAAGACCACCTTAATCGGCTTTCGAACAACCGGGCCCTGGTGCTCTTTCCAGGTAAAATTTTCCAGTTTCCTGAAAACTTAACCAGACACCGTTCCACAGAAAAGAAAGGCGATAAAGAGGCTAACAAACCAGTAAAAGAAAAAGAAAACTTAGGGTCGGTTTAGGTTTGCAAAAATTAAAGGGTGCAAATTTTTAGTTCAGTGCATGCACCAAAAATGGCAAAGTTAACTCCAGTTAGATGTAAAAATGTATAGTTTTGTAGAAAGTAAGCTCTTTAAGCTATTTAAGGACGTTCGAGCGAAAAACTTCTACGACGCAGATTTTTTCATACTTTGGCTACAGCCAGATAATGAGTTACCTATGTCGGAAATGCAAAAAAATTGGGGGGTCACCGACTTCGTTTTCGAAATAAAGTGCGTGGAAAATTACCCCAATTTTGAGAAATCGGCCCTCGTAACTCGACATGGCTGCAGTGCCTGTTAGTTGAAAAATATTAAAAATGATTCGCTGTAGACCCACTTTTTAAGTCAAATTTTATTTAAGTGGGTGTGTCAAGTAAATAATTTGAACCGGTGTCATCCTTTTAGTTAAAATCAACCTCTAAGATGGACTTTTGCGAACACCGTGTAGCTACAATAATAACAGAATTCGATGATGCGAGGGCAGAAAAGTTGAAAAAAAATCAAACTTCTGCAACACAGATTTTCTTTAATTTTTCACAAAACGTAGGTAATCGACCAAAAAGTGGTCTATCAAAAGAAAATATGGGGTCACCGAACATTTAAGAGAGTTAAACCCGTGCATAGATATTGTGCCCACTAGCGCTACATGTCCCCACATTTCTTTAACAGCGCGTGCGCTCAATGCGTGACGTGGCATGACATCGCGAAGTGAATTGCGTGCGCAGACGGATGCCCAGAAATAATAAGCGCGAACGTCCTTAAGGACGTTCGCGCTAATTGTTTCTGCGCATCCTTACTGCGCACGCAATTCACTGCCACGTCACGCATTGAGCGCGCGCGCTGTTGGAGAAATGTGGAGATATATAGCGCTAGTAGGCACTTTAGTATCTATGCACGAGTTTAACTCTGTTAAATGTTCGGTGGCCCCATATTTTCTTTTGATAAATCACTTTGTCTGTCAATTATCTACATTTTGAGAAAAATTAAAGAAAATCTGTATTGTGGAAGTTTGATTTTTTTTCAACTTTTCTGCCCTGGCATCATCGAATTATGCTATTATTGTAGCTGCACGGTGTTCGCAAAAGTCCATCTTAGAGGATGAGTTTAACTGAAAGGATGACACCAGCTCACATTGTTTACTTGACAGATCAGACTCACTTAAATAAAGTTTGGCTAAGAAAGTGGGTCTACAGCGAATAATTTTTAATATTTTTAAACTAACAAGTATTGAGGCCATGTCGAGTTGCGAGGGCCGATTTGTCAAAATTGAGGTAGTTTTCCACGCGCTTTATTTTGAAAACGAAGTCGGTGACCCCTCAATTTTTTCGCATTTCTGACATAGGTAACTCATTATCTGACTGTAGCCAAAGTATGAAAAAAATCTGTATTGTAGAAGTTTTTCGCGCGAACGTCCTTAAGCTATTTAAATGCAAATTAACACCACAACGGCCAAAACAGGAACCCCAAAATTTCGCTTTGAAGGATTAATGTTTACAAGATCAATATTTGGCAATAGCATTCTTTATTACCACGTTGCCAGCCTTAGCGCCTTTCGAGCGTTTCTTTGAGTCGGCAGGTCACGGAGAAGTTGCTGCGTGACTAGTGATATATTTTGCTTGCTTTTTGAATGTTTAAAAGCGTTCGTGGCAGTGCTTTCACTGAACGTGAGTGGAACCTCAGTCTCATTTAAAGCAGCATTTTAGCTGGCAATGGGCGAACGCGAAGGAATAGTAAGAAACCAAATTTCTAGTGGTGAATGGTGGTGAGTGGTGTTGTCGATGTTGTTTTATTGATCACTTTATTCCGTGATACATGCGAAACGGCTACTAAATAAATATAAATACATTCTTTTTGGGTCATGAATCGAATAAACTTCTTAGTTCTGACTTTATTTTCTTGAAACAAATATTACCTAGCTAATAATTTAAAACTGACCACCAAACTTTTCGCAAAACTCCACTTGTAAGCATCTACAAATTGTGAATGATCGAAGAGGCTGTTCAAATAATTAGGCAACAAATTGATTAGTTAAATAAGCTGTTTGTCTTTTGTATTTTCTCCGGATCAAATCGCACTGCAACCAGCATAGGGCGGGGGGTGGGGATTAGCCAGCAGACAGGATTCTGGCAAGCAGGGACCGGCTTGCAAAATTCTTTTGTATTGCGCTCCTAACGCGATCGATTGACAAAATAGCGAGGCTAACACGTCCAACTTCCTCATTATTGAGAAAGAGATGTCAAAATGTCATTGTATATCGTAGTTGATGATCGCTAGTCCCAGTCCTCTTTTCGGCTCCCCATCATAGTCTCCATTGACAAATTTTTCGTACACAGGCCAGCTCCGGTGATAGATGACGGCTATTTGGTTTGTTCTGAACATCTCTTTACTGGAGATAATGAAGGCCAGTTCCTTCAGTAAGTAATAGACTCCTTCTTGGACACTTTTGTTGTCTTCAAGTTCAGAGTCCGAGGATTCTGTGATATGATATAACACACGACAATAACCATGAGTCTTCAATTTTCTAAACAAAACATTCCTAACTTTTTCTTTACAACTATGCCTTTACGCTTCTCGTGAATATTTTTACGATTCATTTTTCTTTTACTTTTCTTGAAGCAGAAATAAATACAATCAGTTTGCGAGAAAAAGTACAGAAAAAGGTTGAAACACTACAAAGAAATAATCAGTCCCCTAAAACCCTTACAGAAAACACAGGAAAACACTAAGGCAGATTAATTAGGTTTATAAATTGCCGGACATAGGGTACAAGGAAGGAGGGATTGCTGACAACCGATCAGGTTATCTGGTTTGACGACAAAAATTTTATCAGTTCAATACTGAAGTGAAAGTCTTTCAAGGGAGTAATCACATTAATAAAAGACGAAGATTTGCATATCTTACCTGAGTCGCTGTCCTTGGAGGATACTGTATCTTTACCAAGGACCTTGGCAGTGGATTGTGCAACATCTTGGCGGAAGTTAAAATTGCTGTTGTAAAATTTGATGACGAAGTCCAGAGCTTCAATGTAGGCTTCATGTGTGTCAACCTCTCGTGTCCAGTCCAACACATAAAACTCGCCGGCCAGTTGATCAGTCTTGGACACCTACGAACAGAAGCAAATTCCTCAGATCGAATGTAGGTCGATTTATAAGAAAATGGGAGCGACTTGGAGCAAGTCTTGGAAGAAAGTTGCAGTAACTTTTAAGACCTACAACAGTGACAACAACAGATTTCAGTCTCTAAAACGGTTTAAATTGGGGAAACGGGCAAATGAATATGGCACGAGTCGCGCCGCGTGTAAGAGAAGCTCATTACAGCAAGTAACATCAACAATGTACACCGACTGTATTATTAATACCGTTAAAACGGCATTTCACTTGTGTTTTCTAATTTTTGATGGTTTCTAAGAATGTTTTGTTTGAATATTCCGGATGAAACCGGCACAGTCGCCTACATTAGCGTGACTTAGCCCATTTAGCAATCAGATCACGTTTTTAAGCGTTTTAGGCAGAACTCAAGGTTGTGCAAGCGAAACAAATTGAAAACTTTCACCTCAAACCTTTGACCCTCAACTCTTAACAAACTTTTGAACCTTAACTAAGAAAAAAATACAAGCAGACTGGAAAAAAATGATAAACAGGGTCTTGAAAACACCGAACAAGCTAACAATAATCGCAGCCAAAATAATATAAAAGTTTAAATCTGAAACAAGCAATACCATTAAGAATAGGGAAACTTGAATAGCTTTAATTAACGACTGATAGTTTATGTCTGCAAATTACTAGTCTTCAAGTGAGTATTTTGACACTGATCGAGAATATTCTACCTGTACTAGTTTCTCCCAGCTTTTTCCCACTTACCTTTTCAATAGCTCTTCTACAATGCGATTTGAGTTGGCTGGAGTTTTTCTTAGCCCGTTTTACAGCATCTTTGCTCCCCAGAGCTCTGTACGTGTGTTCTGCGGGCTGCTGCGGTACAACCACTATAATTCGCCTCTGTTGCTTTCCCAAGTACTCCACATAGTCCTCGATGACGCGAGATTTGAAGTACGGATTTCCAGGGCTCATTCCAAACAGTACTACACCGTTGTTCGCCATCACATCTTGGCCTGTTTGGAAAACGAGACTGTCTCCAACTTGCGCAAGATCTAGAGCCATTTAAATTAGGTTCCTCTTCAAGAGTATAAAGGACTGAATCAAATGGTCCCGAGGTCGCAGTCAGCTCAGTTACACGATAAATAGGCGACATTTCCCGGGACGATTTTTATGTCACCCGCTGCCTTAGAAATTGACCAATCGTCCCACAGTCTGCTGGAACGGTCGCTGAGTCGAACTCCCCGGAAGTGTAATTTGCACATGACGCGTTACCATATTTAGAAAGCGTTCAATAAAGAACCAGTCACATGCTACTTTGATTCTGGGAAACACAGGTAGTAAAAATCATGCTTGATACGGATAACTAAGGTATTTTCCTTTTCCACTAAACAGATTGCAAGCATCTAATTACTTGACACGTAAAATTAATTTTTCAACCCAAAAACAAGGGCATTTCAGTAATACCTATGTTTGCGCTAAGTGTGCTTGGCCTGATTGTTCTGAACTAAATATTACTTGCTATAGTTAAGTCAGCAAAATATATTCCCCGTAATCCTGATTTAATTCCGTGAAACTTAGACTTTTCAACTTTAACGTTTAACCTTTTTTGTGACGTAATTTATTGGCGTAACTGATGGGCAGATGATTTGGTTTCGACTGCGATATTGACGTCGACATTAATTGACAGCGGATTGAAAGACACGTTTCCCTTTCTAGAACTGGTACATACAAAGTAACAGGCACCTTAACTTGATTTTGTTTTATTATCAAACCACTCCTTTCTTCAGTTTAGCATTTCAGCCCATTCCTCCTAAAAGGACAGAAAAGAAGCGGGGTGTTATGATTCCGTCAGGGATCAGAGAGCAGGGCTGTATCGAGATAAATGGGATCAGGGTTAGAGAGAACATAGGTCTGGCTTCGATATTAAATTGAGATCCACAGCGTCTGAAGGAGCAGGGATCGGTCTATGCCAGCAAGTTTAATTTTGTAGGATCAAAAATTAATATTTGCTTCGCTTTTGGCATTGGGCATAAGAATTGTGCTTAAAAAATCCCTTAATTTGCGTGGTTGGAGGGAATCCGGAAATACAGTAAATTGACGTCAACAAAGTCACGTCTCTCAGTTGTGCGTCAGTTACAGCAGTAATTTTAGATTGACGGAAAATTCCCAACCACGTCAGAATATATTCATCACTGCCCAAAAAAAATTACCCTGGTTTTTACATCCGTTTATTTCATTGATCATATGATTTCCGGGAAGTTCCCAGACTATTTGACAAAACCTTCGCGTGACATTTCACAACCTCAGTTGCCTTCAGTCTTTGAAGAGTTCACTTGTCGCTGTATTTATATTCCTGCAGCCCATCAATTTCACAATGCTTGCCAACCTTGCCATCGCTGTCATTGTTGCCTTAGCGGTTTCAGTAGTATGGATTTACAAACGAATCACTGAGGTAAGCGAATTACTGTTAAAACATAATATTCCTTCTTAATACAGTCACATCAAAATAGAGAATGCCGGTGTTTAAAAATACGTCATGCAAAGAAAGACTTTGAGTGCCAGGGGCCCATTTCTCGAAAGTCCCGATAACTCTCCGGGCCCGGAAATTTATTTTATGAGCGTAAGGATTACCTTAAAGATTCAAATTTTGTTGGTTTTTAAAAGCGAAGCAGTAACATTATAAGTTGACAAAAAAGTCGAGCTGGTTTGCGGGCTAAAAGCTACACCACCATCAGCCATTTTAAAATATGGCTCCGGGTCCGAAAAGTTACCGGGACTTTCGAGAAACGGGCCTCGGGGGAGAAAACCGCCCCTTAAAAGTAACTGGGAGGTAGGTACTAACGAAGCCGTAATTCAAATACCCCCCCAAAAATACCCATTGACCAAAGCCGGTGAACCCTCGTCGAAAAAGAAAAGGTATGAGCCAACATGTCCCGAAAAGAGATCTCGGCTTGCTTTTTTTTGTCTGTTTGTTTCATGTCCAAAAACATTCTGTAGTCTTTATCTTAACCCACCTTCAACGTACTAAGGATTTTAAAAAATACCTCGGCGGGATCCTACCACCTACAATACCCAAACAAGTAGCGTGCAAAATTGCGACATGGATATACTGTTTTCATGTGTCACGCTATCGTCGGCGACGCCATTCATTTAGCTTGACTGATCTATATTATAAAATTCTACAGAAAAAAAGAGGTCCGTTTTATTCGTTTAGCTTTGTACTATTTTTCAGTGGTTAAAGCCGTTGATTTTTTTTTCTGTCGATTTTAACTAAGCCTAAAACAGCAGCTGTAATCTTCCTCATCCTGTATAATTCTAGCTCTATACCGTAAATAATGAATTAAATTCCTTCAAGCCAGCTTCAAATCAAAAGTTCAGCTTAAATTTCTGGTCTATTAATACTGGTTTTCTTAGAAAAAAAAGGTAGAAAAAAGGTAGAAAAAAGGTAGAGTTCGTTTCCGTTTCGAGTGCAAAATTTATTTCAGTTTCACACAATGAAGCCTCTCTCTTCCCTTCTTCTCTGAAGAGAATGAAATGTGCTAACAAAGAGGGGGCTAACTTAACTTGTTTCCTTACTTGCAGGTTTACTACTGGAAAAATGATTCTGGTGAGCTTATCAAAGGGACTGGATTTATGACGTTTTCACCAACACTCATAGCACTGAAAGATGAAAGCTTGAAAAAATTCGGAATGTATTTGCTCAGATTTCTACCTGGACCTCCAAAACTGTAAGTAAAAGAGTTCTTACTATTCAATGTTTTTATACTGTAAAATTCCTTTTTTGGTGGGCTTATTTTCGGGGTGGGGGGTATTATTGGAGGGTGTTTCGCGCTTTAAAATTCGTTCGGCATATATTTGAAGGGGATTTTGCTGCTGAAAATGACAAGGCTCAAATGGGTAGGTGCTATGCAGTCAAATGAAACTCAAGGCTGTCTGACCACAGCGAGATGAAACAATAAACAAGCCATTTTGCCATGAAATGCGCAGCGTTAATACATAAATCATTAGCTTTACTAATTATAAATAACGTGCCAGTCTGTGTGGGGTCACAGTACAACCAGACGATGTTATGCCGTAGTCGTTCTTGGGATCTAAATTTAATAATAGTATAAACCCATGGGTACATACTCGGATATTCGGGGGGGGGGGGGGGGGCTGTTATCGAAGGGTTTTTGGGAATTAGATTTGGCGGGCTGATATTCGGAAGGGCTTACTTTCGGGGGGTGGATTATTATCGGAATTTTAAGGGTATTTCTTATTTAGATGATCTCCGTAGAGACACTTCTGTAATTTCTTTTTGTTACCTTTTAAGCAACGAGAAATTTGATACTTGTCTCGATGTATTACCAAGGGAGGGGGAAGCTTTTGAGAAGTTCTGCCTATTTCGGAAATTCTCCAGTTGAACGACTTAAAGTAACCTGAACAGCTTTTTCCATTTTCCTTCAACCAAGATTTCTGGAATCTCTTGATAAACGATAAACAATCGTAGTTGATGCTTTGCAGCTTTGCACAGAACGTTCCCGATGCCAGAACAAGAGGTTTCAGGATCAATCCGGTTGCGAGGGTCAGCAATCAGTTATCTTGAATATCGTTTGCTCTTTTTAAAAACAGTATCATTACTGATCCACAAGTGGCTGTCAAGTTCATGGCAAAACAACACAGGTATAAGCGGCTGAAGGACTTCAGATTGGGGTGTGTGTTTAGTCGACTCTTTGGTCAGGCAGCTGGAACAGCCAGTGGTGAGACACACAAGCGGATACGTGGTATTTTTGATGGGTGCTACAGCACAGAGAGCGTGGCACATACAGTAAAAATGATGGAAGAAGAATGCAAACAGTACTTACGGCTAATGGTGGAAGAGAAAGAGGTATACCTCACAATTTCATGAAAATGTGTGCTATAGCTTCAGTTTACACTGTTGCATCAACGGATGAATTGATTGATGGCTTGATTGATTGACTGACTAACTGACTGACTGACTGACTGACTGACTGACTGACTGACTGACTGACTAAACGATTGACTGATTGATTGATTGATTGATTGATTGATTGATTGATTGATTGATTGATTGGCATTATAAAGACAATATGTAAACTTTTGAAACGTCAAATGCTCAAATTCCCATAACAACTGTGGTATCTTTTATTTTGTTACAGGGTATTATTACGATGGATGATCTGATTCTTCTGACGTTTAGAATGCTGATGAAGTTTACATACGGGAGAGATATCAGTGAAGTGGAGCTACATGAGCTGATTGAACTCAGAGCCTTAGTAGGCACTCTTATCGCTGATACTTTCACAAACCCTTTAGTCAAGTTTCCTCTCTACAAATACATGCCTACAAACACAAACGGGAGACTGGCAGAGTTTGAACAACGATGGGTGCAGTTCAACAAACGGTGAGAAGCTCTGTTTCTTTTTGTTATTCTAATGCACCACTTTGTATGTTGCAAAAACGTAAGATGAAAAAGAGAGGTGGTACTGTACAATGCCGCCTTGTTTAGTGGTTTATTTCTTACCCCAGAAGATATAAAAATGAATGAAACATCAGTGTATCGAATATCTCCTCTCTTTCCATCATCACCTCGTCCACATCTAGTTACATTCTCGAGTGATTTTGAAGGATTGAGTTAAATACTATGAACCAATTTCTACGGAAGTGTGACTATGAACAAAAACTATCGACCAGTACTTTTCCGTAGCATTACCGGCTCGTTTTAAATTTCTCGTGTCTGTTAGGCATCTACTTTTGACCAATTGGTTCAAGGGACTCGCAACACACGTACTTGAACATCAAAGGCGTAGTTATTGTTTCTGTAAATGAGCATTAAAATTTATAATAATTGAATAATTGACTCCTGTGGCATTCTTGTTCTCAGTTTTGAACAGCGTTTCATTGAAGGAAAGATGCAAGACACAAGCTGTGCTTTTTACAAGATCCAGCAAATTTTAGCTAAAAATCCAGAAGCTCTGTCAGAAGACGAGGTAAACTGGCTTTGTTTCTCAGACTTTTAGCCGGATTCTGTAACTAACAGCCAAAAGAAAAACGAGCTTTTCTGCTTGGCCACCTTAAATAAGCTGCTTCTCGATCCTCAAAAAGCGTGGTCTCAAGGAACAAAATAATATACCGCAGCATCACGTGTGTACAAAGCGGTTATTTCTGAGTCACCTCCAGCGCTTTTATGAGGTTGCTCGGCAACAAATCAAACAAGTACTTGTTCGGGAAGTTAGGCGTCTGTCTCAAAACACAACACGAGACTTCAGCCCGGCCCCTCACAGTCGATTCGGCCTCTCACGCAATTAACCATACATTAGACAATAATCTCATGATACACGTTAGCCTAAAGAAACGTCAGTGGTTAATGTCAGTTGGTTAATGTTTTTTTGCTGTAGTTCCAAGAGACACTGGAGGAAGCGTCCCTTGCTAATGTGGATATCACATGTGGAGCCACCACCTGGCTTCTGTTTCACGTGGCTCTTTATCAAGGAGTGCAAAAGGAACTTACAGCTGAGATCATTGACTCCACTTCCCGAGTGAGTGACGACATGTATATATAGTCATATATATCCCTTATTTATACAAGATGGTTCAAAAGAAAGCAGGTAGATTGCGTGGTCATGTTTTATTACTTACAGTGAACGAAAAAATTCTGAAAGCTCGAATTAGTACAAAGCACGACAACTGATCACCATTAACATTATTTTGTGCGCCTTTTCCAAAATCAAAAGCAAACTGACGTTTTTTGCAAAATTTCAAGTTCTTCTCAGTGTTCTGTTTTACACCTATTTAGTAACGATTTTCACAAACTTTGTTGTCTAGTCATAATACTCATCTAATACTTTCAAACCAGGAGACTCCTGTTTCACACTGAGCCGGGTGGGGGCGGGGTGATAGTAGTAGTTAGCGCGTTGGACTTCAGATCTGAAGGTCAGTGGTTCAACACCCAGTCTCTGCCATCGTGCTGTTTCCTTAGACAAGAAACTTTACCCACATTGTTTCCCTCCACCCAAGTGTATAAAATGGGTACCGACGACATACTGCTGGGGATAACCCTGCGATGGACTAGCATCCCATCCAGTAGGACGTAACAATACTCTCAGTTGCTTCATGCTACAGAAATCGGGTTAAGCTCTGGCCGTGTGGGCCTCCTTGGCTTGTGTGCGACTTTACCTAGCTACTTTCAAACTGAAGGTTCGCTCAAAAATGGCTGTCTGATAGTAGAGTGAGCCCTTCTTTTAACTAAAAGAGGCCGATAATTAAAGTAACTACCCTAAAGACGCAAGGTGTCAGTCAGCAAATGAACACTTATTACAACAAAAAGAACGAAAAAGTTCTGGCAAACGAAATGAAGGAACTATTCATTAAAACAAATGGATTAACTAAATTATAGTAGGAACATGAAACTAAATATATTTTATAATGAAAATATATTTAGTCTATTTATGTATATTTTCCCTTTAGCTTTCAGGACCCTTAAGCTTAGAGGCTCTCAACAAAATGGACTTTCTGGGCAAGGTGGTGAAAGAGTCAGCCAGAAAACGACCCGTGATGGTAATCAGTACCCCGGAATACGTCACTTGTCCCATGGTGATCGGGGATTTTCACAGTCCCCCTGGGGTAAGTTGTTTGAGGGATGAGTAGCATAATTAAGCTTAAAAATAATAATAATGAACGATGTTTACATCTATTCATAAAAATGCCTTCTGTAGCCAATAATATTTTTAAGACTGAAGGGGTTTGTCCATGGTAGTGATTTTTATTGATTAAGTAATTATATATGGCATCCATGGTCATGCAACAAATGAACTGCAATGTTCTTTAGCTTTATACAAGAGACGTTTGTAGAATTAAAGGTTGATAAAACTTCTCTTTTTCTTAGGTTTAATGAAACATTTTCCCTTGCCTTCCTTTCAGGTCGAAGTTTCTGTTGACAACAGTGCGGTGAACAGCGACACTGGAGTCTGGGGCGATACCAAGAGTTTCAATCCCCGACGATTTGACGACGAAACGCCAAGCATGCGCAAAAGCTTGTGTCGCTTTGGCATTGGCCCCCGGAGGTGTATGGGATACCGGGTGGCTGACACCTTTATGAAAGTTTTACTGGTCACATTGTTAACAAACTACACGGTTACCTTGGAAACACAGGTGACAGGTGATGATGACAGTGTACCGGTACAGAGTGTTGGACCTTTCAGTTATCCGTGCCTGGAGTTTAAACTGCAAGTTGCGTAGCCAAGCTCAACTGCTGCAGCGCTTCATTGTGAAAGTAAATTTAGTTTGGATGAAACGTAAATGCACAGCGTCTCATAAAGGAGATAGGAATTACAATGTTTGTCTTAACAGTCGATTAATTTACTTACCACGCATGACAAAAGCAGAAAAAGTTACAAGGGATGAAAGCAATGGTGGAGAATTTAAAAAAAGGCTTTCCATATTGTTCTTCCTTAGCCACAAAAGTTTTTGATATAACATATTTTGTCGATTTATATTTACTATAGCTTTCGACATTGAACCATTTTTTAAGAAGACGGAAAAGATAAGAAAAAGGGGATTTAACAATTCATTTACTGGTTACTAAAAAGGAAGGGATATCGACAAGATTACCCTAGAGTTTTCTCAGTGTTCAAAAATGTTCAAAAAGTGCTCTGTAAACGTAAATGAACTATTGTAGAAGTAGTGGATACAACTAGCTAGTTATTATTTTTTGATCGAAATTGCGGCCTGAATGTGCATAGACAGTTAATTAAATGGTATATACCACGTGGTATACGTTTCTCATCAGATATCCGGCCAAACGCATGCACGAGATGTGTCATGGTTGAAAAATATGAATTATTATTGATGTTTGACTGGACTTGGTATACGACACCTTGGTTGTTTACCATTTACAACAACTTTCCGGAAATTCCGGTTGGAAAGTAAATGGTACACGACATTTCGGGTCGTTCCAGTGGAAAATTTCCGGGAGCAACGGAACGTCTGAAAAGGTAGTCCTGTTTTTCCGGACGGAAATTCGTGTACCATTTGTTCAAACCTAATCTTTGATACCGGTTTCGGGCTCTCGCGGCCATTTTCTGTCCCAACAACAATTTATTAGGAAGCTTAACGGGAAGGAAAACGTCACTTTTAAAATGACTTCACAATCTTTGAAACTTTTTGGCGATTATTCCGACTCGTTTAACCTGTCTAATGCAGTCGAATTATCCAGGAGCTGAATTTGTAAGGACGGCGTGTCAGTTCAGGAAAATTAAAAAATTAGAAATTAGAAAATTAATGAGAAAATAGCTGTGTCCCCAATTAGCGCCCTGTCTTTACAGGGTGCTAGATCACTTGACACGTGAATAAAGTTATCGCTATTACATTATTATTATAACAACGAAAATTCACCGTCGTGTGAAAACGTTGAATTTGGTCATTTCACGTTGTAGTTGTGCACAGAACGGCAAAGAAATATACCAAAAATAACGCACGTGCAGAGTCGTTGTTTTGTTAATCAAAGCTTTTGTTTCGCGACCTTCTCGTTAGCCGTCGCCGTCGTGCAAATTTTTTGGTAAATGGTAGGGATTTCTACAAATGGTAAGCGCCAGTCCCAAACGGAATTTTAACAATACGGAAATTTGCTTACTATTTGCCAAAACCGACCCAAACGGTAAACCGACCGGTTTGCCCATGTAAATGGTAAACAACCTTTGGCTGATGGACTTGCCCTTTCGGCATAAACAGGTTTTTTGTATTGCTGTGTGACAAAAGCCACACAAACCCCTCAACCTTAACTTTGTTCTTTGATATTCTATGCTTATTTCGAAATTCAATAATTTAGTTTAATAGAAAACATCACATGAGCAAAGATGGTACTATGTCCGTGTTGCTCATTTGCTTCCACATTTGTAGAGTTTCTTCTCTGGGTAATTTCCAAAACGCCTCAAAATTTTTCCAGTTGCTTCGTGCTGTTAAATCCATGATACATTCTTCGCCCGGATTGAGAGCTTTTTTGGTGTAGGCGCCATAAACAAGCGACTGACAATACCTGGAGGCTATCAAAACAGGCAGCAATTCTATTTCTTCATTGGTCAAGGGATTGACCGAGTGATATCCCGCCAAAAAGTGTCCCGCCATTCGGGTTCGTCCGCCACTAAAATCCAGATCAACTGCAACATTCAGGATTTGCATCAAAGAAATTGCTACATCAAAAATGCGGCAACCGTAGTTAAGAAAACCGAAGTCAATGAAACCAATTTCATGTACAACATTATTGTTTTCAACAGGAATCAGTAAGATATTGTGGGGCTTTAGGTCTCCGTGAATGAACTGTTTGGGCAAGAGGTGAAGTTTTGGAGAAACTTCTTTTCTAAAAGATTCGCAGACATCTCGGGCGATTTCAGCGTAATGAATCTCACTGACAGCTTCAAGAAACTGCTCAACTGTGTCACCAACACAAGACATGTCCCAAAGAAACCCTGGACGGTCGAGCCTCGAGCATCCGAATTCCTGCGAAGCAAAAGTTTCCTGAGTCAGATAAATGAATGAACTACACCTTAATTACCACCATTTTCACTACTACGCGACTTTTCTTTTCAAAACACCTCTGAGCACTTTGCAATACGCTTCCGTCAATCATACCTTATATGGAAAGTGTGTAATGTTACCGCAATTGAATTGAGCTCGAAGGAATAAAGATAGCGCCAAATTATCCCGTAAATTTGCGCTGGCGAGTCATATATTGACTAGTAAGAGGCTTTAGAGTCGTTGATGTTGCAAGAATACTTCACTTTTGGTAGATATTTGTAAAGAAATTTCGACATTTCTTCAGAATTAAATACCCGCTCGGTGGATTATCCTATGCGGTGGATGGTAAGCTTGCGTTTAATCTCGTGGATAAGCTATACCGAAGTGTGAAGTAATAATTCTAGCTTTTCTGACCTGAAAATAGCATACGACATGTTATTCACCACGAGAATAAATCTGGCAATATCCCGAAGTGTACGAGGACGAAATTCAGGAGTGGATAGAGTATGCAACGGGAAAACGAATCATGATCAACCGATTCATGAAGAAAATGGGTTTGACAAGAAGAAAGCTGAAGAAACGTACGTAGGACTTGTTGGATTGTTTTTGCAAGAAACGATGCCAATTCTAGTCACCTATCACCCAAGGAATGGATCACCCGAGGAATGGAATGAAAAACAAAGCATAAGCGCTTTATAACGTTTATTGTTCTACGTGAATGTTAACGCTGTGACATGCTAGCAAGAAAAATCTGAAAAATCGTTATTTATAAAATTAAAGCGGGAACGGGGAAATATCAAGGAAAATATTTTAGCACAGTCTCATGTTAACTTCTTCGTTATAGCTCACTGTGATTACCAAAGAACGTGATAAGCGAAATAGGGCGATGTATCGTCGTGGGTCATCGCTAAATTTCACCGAGAACAGTTGCTATTTATAGATGAATCAGAACTTCTCAGATTCATCTATAAATGGCAACTGTTCTCGGTGAAATTCAGCGATCCTACGACAATACATCGTCCTGTTTCCCTCATCACGTTCTTTGGCAATCGTCTTGAGTTATAACGAAGAGGTAAACTTGAAAGTAAGCTTAAATATTTTCCTCGATTCCCCGTTCCCGCTTGTAGAAATAACAATTTCCCTGTCATGTCACAGCGTTATATGTTTACATTCTCGAAACGTAGAACAACAAACGTTACAAGCGCATTATAAGCTTATGCTTTATTTTGTTTTGCAATTCATTAGAATTAGCAGTGTTCCTTCCAAAAAAATGCAGCTAGTCATACGTACCTTTCTTCTTGTAAAACCCATTTTCTTCACGAATCGGTTGATCGCACGCCGATCATGATTCGTTTTCCCGTTGCATCAGGGGCACCCAACGAGAAACTTTTAGCAAAATACTTGAAATATCATTTTCTGCTTTCTTAGATTGTTTCAGACCTTTTAAAAGGCATATTTGTGTAAGCCAATACAGATTGATCTGTTCGGCGTTTTTAGCTGAAAATTTAGGCCGCAGAAAATTTTAGGAAACAATCCTATCCGCCGAATTTCCGAGCTGCTGATGGCTCTCCGAAAATGGTAGCTGACCTTATTTTGCACTCTAAACGACATATTTGTCCCTTCGAAAATAATAGGAACTAATAAGTCCTCTTGTTACGAAAGTCCGACGTGATGTTTCGCTAAAGAAATCTCTAGCTTTCAACGCAGTTAAATCCGAAAATCGCAGGCGATTTAAGGCTTTCCGAACAGATATTCCCCGAAACGAACCTTTGGGTGCCCCTGTTGCATACTCTATCCACTCCTGAATTTCGTCCTCGTACACTTCGGGATATTGCCAGATTTATACTCGTGGTGAATAACATGTCGTGTGCTATTTTCAGGTCAGAAAAGCTAGAATTATTACTTCACACTTTGGTTTAGCTTATTCGCGAGTTTAAACGCACGCTTACCATCCGCCGCATAGGATAATCCACCGAGCGGGTATTTAATTCTGAAGAAATGTCGAAATTTCTTTACAAATATCTACCAAACGTGAAGTATTCTTGCAACATCAACGACTCTAAAGCCTCTTACTAGTCAATACATGACTCGCCAGCGCAAATTTACCGGATAATTTGGCGCCATCCTTATTCCTTCGAGCTCAATTCAATTGCGGTAACATCACACACTTCCCATATAAGGTATGATTGACGGAAGCGTATTGCAAAGTGCTCAGAGGTGTTTTGAAAAGAAAAGTCGCGTAGTAGTGAAAATGGTGGTAAAAGCTGCCTAAATAGAAAACGGACAGAAAAGGCCCCAAATTGGAAACGCTTGCCTAAGTATCGTATGGATTTTAGGAAAAAAAAATTTTCGTTCAACAAGTCGGGTTAAGCTAGGTCAATCGCGCTATTCTTGTTCATCTAGGTACCTATGTACCTAATGAATATGTTAGCAAGGAGCATGCGCATACAAACCATTCCGCTCCACCTATGAGGCCCCACTCATCTTATGCAGGTGATTATTATTGGAGGCGTAATATATGCATATATGTCGGTATTCATTTGCGTATCAAGCCTTTTATCTAATGGGAGACATAAGAGAAACGTCTGTGTAAATGAATTCTAACCTTTAAATCTCGATCCAACCTCCCCACGGCCATCCCGACATCAAACAGCAGTTGAGTGCTCAGCGGTATTTCGTTCATCATTTTTCCTGGTACAAAGTTCAGTAGCCGCACAGCGCACACAAAAATTTCCTTTTCAGAGTACTCTTCACCATCATAAATTTCCATCTCATCTTCCAGATCTCCGACATCTTTCACATCACCCTTTTCCAAGGCAGCGCTATCAGAAGGGAGGCTTCTGGGGAATTTGCACATCACAAAAGAGGTGCCGAAAATGGAAGGGACTGGGGTAGGGCACTTGTAGTCACGTGCTTGGAGAAACAACATGGCGTTATGCTGTGTCTCTATTAAACAGTCATGGTTTGAAGCCGCGTGGCTTGCAATTTTGAGAATGTACTCTTTGGAATCAGATATGCCAATATCTTCCTGCTTGCTGTTCAAGGATCCCTGCATATAGAAGTTTCTGTCGTCAAAACTGGCAAGTGCCTTAACAGAGGAAGGATCGGTGATATTCAGATTAAATAGACGAGATGCCATGACTATTGCTTGATGTTTTGTTACGTGTGGAAGAGGCAACCGGGGGACGTTCGTCTTGTTCATTTCTCTGGAAAATAATGAAAGTAGCCGGTTAATCTCCAAGTTTATTTCTGAAAGCTTGAAATAAGGTCGTTTAATTTATAAGCAGTTCAGAGCACGACATTTGATCACTGTAATGTTGGATATTTCCGAACCTTTTTAACTTTTTCAAACAGTTTAAAGACAAAGGTAATCAGAACAAACCAACAGAAAAAAAAGGTTGTCCGAAGACGTTTCAGGGCGATTAACATTTCAGAGTCACCACGAAGAACAGTAAAACTTTGAGGAAGGGGTGAACACTTTCCAGAGGATGTTTTCACAACTTGAAAACCAATTAACGGTACTATAATCAGTTGATTTTCTCTCATGCATGCGCAGCCGGTTTATTGTCTAGCAATCTCTTTCCTAGGGACAGTGACTCTTTTAACAGTCTGCACTTTTGGTCCTCACCAAGAAAGATAGACAGAGTTTGGTTTCCGCTGACCGAAAACGCAGGGTCTCTCGGAAAGTAGCCTGTTCCAGGTTCTCAGATAGTAGGGGCGAAAAACATAGCAGCTGAAGGCGTGATTTGGTGCATGTGCTGTCGTTTCGTTAAGATAATATCTCTCGCAAATTTATTGAATTGGGTCGTTTCGACTGACCAATCAAATCAAGTCAATCAAGTCGAATCAAGTCACGAGTGTTAACATGACACTTGACAACTCTAGCTCCCACAGTTCTTTTTGTATTTTGATCGGCCAGTTGAGACGAAAAACGGAGTGCTGTAAAAATCATTGTATTCAGCCATCTGCGTCTCGGAATCGGAGCTGTCTTTCCAAACGTAAAAACTGATGTAAGAACGTATACCATAAGTTCCTAATCAGAGGCATATCAAAGTAGTTTCGCACTGATTTAATTCGAGGATACAATTGTAATTCGTCTTAAGCATATACAAAACAAGGTACCAACATTTTCTGTACGGAACTCCCGTTTGGAAATTTGTGGACAAACGAAAAACTATTTTCCATTTACTTTCAACAGAAAGTTTCGGAATTTTAAGTAAATGCATGTTGAACAACCAGACAGTGAGTATAGAAATATTCCCGGTCATTCCAATAGTTTCCATAAACTAGTGATATCTCGGAAGTGGTACCTTTTTATCGAAAAACTCTTCTTCTAAAATGTAACGTTTCATTTGGATTACTACCGGATTGACCGGTCTTACAAACAAACAGAAAGAAACGAATACTTAAAATATCAGGGCACCCCAAACGACAAAATCGCGTCATCACGCTTGGCGTTTTTCAAAAGCCCTGACAAAATATATATATATTCTGAAAGCTTATTAATTGAAGACTACTAATACGTAAAAAGGTAAAGAAAAAAGATAGATGTATCCAAAATAATGCTAGCGTTTTCCAAAAGTACATCGTTCACAAAATCCGGTTCCCCTCCAGTCGAAATGATCTGCAGCGAAAGACAAACATCCCATCGAATTCTTCACACCTTTTTCTCAAAAGCCGTGTTGGGAAATTTCGATATCTGGCCTGGTTTGTTTTCTGAGGTAGGTGAAATTAGAAATAAAAACCCCTCATCTTTCTTTAATAGCTCATAACTTTTAAATGAATGCCGAAAAAAATAAAATTCGTTGACAAGATTATGGAGTCACACTATATGACCAATTCTCGCCACATGTGAGCTAAATCTGAACGGTTGAAAACTCGCTCAACGCAAACTTAAAGCGTGCGTTCAATTTCTTAAAATTTTGTTTCGAGACAACAGGCAAAATAGCTCTAGAGAATTTTTTCTGGTCTGATACGATTCAAACATCTAGGTGTCAGGTTAATTACTGAGCTGCAGTTTGATAGACTGGGACTGGCTCAACTTAACTTACCTTATAACAGTAGCGCGAACATGTCGACCAGGAATTTATCAGAAAACGACTTTCTCTCAGGTCTGTGTGTCATTCAACTGCAACCTCCCCCCGGCCGCAACCCTTTTCTCCCATAAAATTTCCAATAAGGTAACTTGGAGATCAATTTAGAATGCCAAAATCAACTTCACAAAGGAAGGAAGAGACGACTAAGGACAAGGACAATAGAAAACGACAAGAGAAGGCGAAAAGAAAGCGCTGCATAGAAACCCAGCAAGAAACCATCACGTGCTCGCAAGAAGCAAGTCCAGACCCAAAAGAGATTGTCCTTTTTAAAGTGAGAGCAATTGGGTAGGAATAAACTTTTTGACCACTTTTTTGTAGAAATACTATGGAATCTGAATGGATTATTTCTTGCCGTTCGCGTCATAAAAACGTGCTGGCAGGCGAATCCCTATTTCTAAGCGCTTAAGTGCAAATTCTGAGAAGAGTAGAGTTCCATAAGCAAGGAGCGCGAGTAATTCCGCAACGAGCTTTTCGGCCCATTCCTTACTAAATGTTTTGGCACGTTTACGCTTTGCTGGTGTTTTGGAAGACGCAAACGGGCAGACAGAGTCTTTTCCGTTTCTTCTAGAAGACATCGAGAGTTTTCGAAACAACAGAACCTTCCAAGATCACCCAAACTACAACGTAATCGTTTGCGTGCCAAAACATCAGGGTGCTTTTATGTCACGTGTCTGTTGTCAGATGATTGGCGACGCGTACTTAGGGAAAATTAATGACCCGAACCTTTTTTCTTCCATACACTTTGCGTAGAATCAATTTTTTTTCCCTGAAACTTTTTGTGAAAGAGAGGTTTCAATAAAAAATGGAAAAACCATCTACAAAAGAAGTGGCCAATTTCGGGGTATACTGATACCTTTAAACTCCCCTGCCCGTTACATTACTGAAGAACGCAGTTTGGCAAGTAGTGAGAGGATTAGGTCCTTTCCCGTATTAGGTCCTTTCCCTTATTTTCTCTTGGTCCTTTAATTTATCTTCCCCGGCTCCGTCGCTAAGAAATACTTTTACAACGCCAGCAGGTTGGCATGTTTAGAACTTAAACATCGGACTTAAAGCTTGCTTTGTCAGTTCTGAGATAACGGCAGTTCTAAAGTTAAAAGGAAGTACGAATAAATCAGTTTTTCTCACTCTGCTCTTCAGTGATTTTCTCAGCTTGTGTTTTTCGAAACGCAAATTCGTGATTTCCAGCCTCGGAAACTGTCAGTGTTGGCAATTTTTACTTCCAATCTTTCATTTTTGTGATTTATTTTTATCTATAATTTATAAATGTGCTTTCGCTTAAGGTTAATGTCTTGACAGACAACAATGCGTCTGCCAAAAAAAAAAATAATTTTCACATATTCGAAAGGTAACGAGTTTCACACGTCCAAATGCAAATCGTTTTGTTACGATTATTAATATTTTATTATATTAGACCACGGACTGAGTCGTGCCTTAAAAGTTTTATTCAGATTTGTTCCGTTTTAACTCGGAATACTTTCCAAAATCCTTACTGTTTTGTCAAAGCTCTTAAACATAAAGAATCGAGGGGAGAATTAGACAATCTTTCAGCCGAACGAACTGTTTGTTTCCTCGGTCAAAATAAATATTTTCAGTACTTATGGCGCCTTGTCGTGTAATAAGACCTGTTTGTTCGTTTCTCTTGAATTCCAGTAAATAGATATGTATTTTTTTTTGTAAATTTTGGCTCTGCCTCCGTAGATAAAGTAACCAGCGTTATGGATTTAAGTATCAAGCGCTAGTTATATAGTCGAAATACGACAGGGAAGTGAAACTAAAAAACTGTTATAAACTTGGTGTTAATTAAGTTATTTTGAAAAAGCACGCGATGCGTGACGTGCAAAACACCAAAGTATCAAGAAATGAATTCTGACCTTCCTTAAGATGCGATCGAGGAATCTCGAGCAGGCCGTGTAAAGATCAAATCTTTGGTAGAAAGGTTGTTTGGAAGATAGAAACGGCAAATATCAATTCGAAACTAAAACAGATCGATAACTGTAGTTATTGGTTCAAAAACGACAACAATTTTCTAACAACAAGTTGACAGACTGGTTGATCGACTGGCTAAACCGGTTTCTGACAGGTGCAGAAGTAGACCACTCGCGTGCAGCAGACCACGTCACCTGCAAAAACAACCACTACGTCTGCGGCTCTGAAAACGTGAAGTGCAGAATACAAAGTGAATAGATAAAAGAAATTAAAACACAATTAAAACAAAATTGATGAACAAGTAAAGAAACAAATAAATAAAATATTATATACATGAAGTTACCCTTTCCAGAAATAAGTTGCAAAAAAGCATTTTGCCCGAAAAGCCATTAAATTGAAGTACATTTCCTCTTATAACAGGTTGACTCATCCACCAAAGCTGTGTTGCCTTGTCAGACATGCAATCTGTTTGCATTTCTTTTGCAAGCAAAGTGGAATTTGCATGGTGGTTTTTAATTATATAGAGAAGGTTCGTGAAAACTAAACTCATAAGTCAAGTCACAAACCATATGTTAACTTGTTACCCCTAGCCTGCGATAACACAGATGTAGTTAGACTACGAGCAGTCCATCCCTCTGCTCCGGAATGAGTAGATCAGAGAACAGGACACGCGAACGCCCGTGATTCAACAGGTTCTATTGCTTTTTTAACAGGGGATGGGAAGGGTCTTGAAACCTTGAAGTTTCCTCCATCCCACGCTTCATGAACTCAAACGCTTTCGCCATTCCAGTGTTACTTGATGACTTTGTAGCAAGGGAGGCGCCAAAAGCTCAGAGGCATCAATTCCTTGTTCCTTTGTGCATAGTGGTCTCGTGATTAAATCTTCTACCATTGTAATCAAGCCCTGATTACTGGCAGACAGAAGAGGTGTTAACTGCTGGTTATTCAACTGGGATGCTCCATGACTTAAAAGTTTGTTAACTTTTTCAGGGGAGTTACGTCTAACAGCATAGTGAAGAGCTGTATTATCCAGTATTATCCAGTTTGTTTTGAAAATCCACGTTAGCTCCATGTTCAATAAGGAAGATTACCACTTTCATATGACCATTTGAGCTTGCTAACATCAGAGGAGTGTAGTTAATTCTCATTCACACGTGCATTTACATCGGCTCCATTTTCAACCAAACAACTTAAAATTTCACACCACTGACACCATAAGTGGTGACTTGGACTGTCATGATATTGAACAGTTTAGTGGATAGCTGTTTTACCTTCTTTATCTTGAACATTAACACCAGCTCCGTTTTTGATAAGGAAGATTCCTTCGTCCAGACAGCCTTCTGAGATTGCTGACATCAGAGGAGTACTGTTATCGTATGCTCGTTCGTTAACAACGGCTCCATTTTTAGTCAAACATTTGAAAACATCACGACCGTCATGAAGAACAGTACAGTGGACTGCTGTATAACCACTATATCTGTCCCGAACATCTAACTTAGCTCCGTGTTTGAAAGCCGATTAACAACAACAAATGCCTTTGAATATATTTATAATAAGCGAATACTTGAAGATATTTACTTTCAGTAAGACTGAAAGCAAATATTGGAAGAAATTTGCTTTTGGAAGGCCTTGGAAGCAAATGTTTGAGGTTATTTTCTTTTGAAGGCAAATATTTGAAGATGTTTGCTTTCACTAAGACTGAAAGCACTGAAAGTAGATATCTTCACTGTCTGAGGTTTCGATGGTTCGTCTAAAGAACAAACGGGTTAAATGCGATGCATATGCGTTTGGTTTTGCGCGTGTTTTATACACTCTGTTGCATTTCATTGCCCTGCGCTGCAAAACAACAACGTGAGAACACCAATTTTAAGGGTTGAGGAAAACGGCAGCACAAGATGGTGAATTTTCCTTTCTTTACTCAGTTCCCAGATAGTTTAGCCACAATAGACAAGTTGAACGAGCTGGAATAATCGCGAAGTGGAACTAAAGGACGTGAGTACAAAGTTTAGTGACGTTTTTCTTAGCGTTGCCGTTGTCGTTGCTTGTCCCGCAGTTTGAAAGGAGTTGGGAAAAACAAGAAATACTATGGAAAGATTTGCCCTCGTCGGCCTCGTTTCCAAAACTCTCTTGAGTTCTGGCAATATTTCGCTAGAGTAGCCATACTAGACCATACTAAATAGTGGTAAACACAACATTTTTCTTTCGTGGAAAATAACTGCTGAACTATCCATCTGCGTTTTCATATAGTCTTACTGACAAATAGTGTTTAACAAATCATAACGCTGGTGTTCTTTACGCCCCATTAGATTTTAACTGTGCAAAGTATCTCGCGTGCATTGCCTTGGTTGAGCTCGGTTTGCTGGGAAGAGAGATGACCTGACACATCACGGCATATTTTGGCCACACACGTGGCCGTTTATTCATAATAAACAATGAACTTGATAGAATGACGCTAACTGTCAATGAAACTGTTCCCGGCAAAGGTGAGGGGATACCCGAACGCCTTCGACGCGTGTCACAATACTGGTAAATACATCACCTTGCTCTCTACGAGCCTTACAGTGGTTAGAGCATCCGACCGGGGAACGGAGGGTCAGTTCGTTCGACTACCGTCGGGGACGTAGATAATACGTCTTTAGTACTGAGAACGAAGTTAGGAACTTATATAACGCCATTTTCCTTAACGTTTGCCATCGGTTTACATAAAATTGATTAAAACATGTAAAAATAATGTGAGGTCACATCAAAATTCAAGACACAGATTATGTGTGCGCCTGTGTAAAAGCTTAGCTTACAATACTGTGCTGTTTTTTGCTAAAAAAAAGTGTTTGATATTATTGAGATTCTGCTCGTCTAATGGTCCAGATATAAAGAGGGCATGTTTTTGACTTCCAGAGTCCAACCTTAAGGAAGTTCGCGCCCAAATCTTCCCACGTTCAGATTTTTGCCAAACTTTTGCTATAGTTAGATAATGACCAACTCATGTCAGAAAAGCAAAAAAATTGGGAGGTCACCGTGCTCGTTTCGGGGATAAAGCGTACTGGAAATGTTGTGTTTTTAGAAGCTTTGGTAATGGAAGGCGAAATCGGCTTCCTTGCTATAAGGAATAAAATAAGTTACGTGGAGGACTCTAGACGGTGGTGATTTATTTATTTCATCGCAAATAGGCCTATTTGGTACACTTTTACTTGTAATATTGTTTCTTCAGGTAACATTAGCCTCACCGAAGGATAATTGTAAGTCATATATACCTTGCATTCGTAGAAAAATTCGATCGTATTTGAGTAGAAATAGCAATAAAATTAAAACTTCTCACGTTCAGAATTTTTTGTTCCTGGACAAAATGCGGAAAACCAATAAAGAATGTGATTTATCGAAAAAAAATAGGGTCACCGTGCATTTAAGAGAGTTAGGCACGTTTATAGATACAAAAATTGAATAATTAAACGAGACTTACCTGTAAGTTGAAGTTTGATTGAGATTCTACCGTAGCATTTGCAGAAATGAAGAGATCACATGAGATAGCAAGTCACGTGACTTCGAGCTCAGTCTTGAAAGCATATTTTTTGAGGAGTCCTGTAGACTACCCCATACATGAATAATGAATTGATGTATGCAGCACCATAGAACAATAGGAATAATCACTAGATGTGATAAGGTAACATACAAGGGGGGGAAATAGGGAGGGATGTGATCTCTTCATTTCTGCAAATGCTACGGTAGAATCTCAATCAAACTTCAACTTACAGGTAAGTCTCGTTTAATTATTCAATTCTACCTTGCATTTGCATACATTCTGAGATCACATGAGATTTTAGAGCTCTATAGGGCCCTCAAAAAATAAAGAGTACACATTCTAAAAAAGAAATGGTAAACATGGCATTTATTACCACTGCACTAATTCTTCCCCAGTACATTGTTAGCAAAAGAACTAGCATTAAACAGTGGTTTGTTATAATAAACAGCAAATACAGAGCTTGAACGCCAGCCAGCAGTGGCCATAATTTCATCTAAAGGAACATTAGCTGACTTTGCAGCAGAAGTGGCTGCACTTCTGGTGGAGTGAGGCTTAAAAACAGAAGTATTAATTCCAGCGTCAAGCATAACCTGTTTGAGCCACCTAGAAATAGTGTCTTTCGATGCAGGCCCATGAGGCTTGCAGTGGCAAATTAAAAGTTGAGAACATGAACCTCTTAACTTAACAGTTCTCATAAGATACTCTTGTAACAATGTAAAAACGCAAAGGGTTTTATCATGGTCATATTTCTTCAACACAATAGGTTGCAGGTATCTTTGCCTGCCACCATGAGCACTTGTCTGCTTAAGAATGGATGTAATTTGAAAAACATATTCGCCAGCTTTAGTTTGCATGTCATTAATTGACAGCAACTTAAGAGTCTGTGTTCGCTGTGCAGTGACTAAGGCCAAAATCATAGTCAGTTTCAATGTCAATTGCTTCAGAGACATTTCCTTGACGTCAGGGTAGTCCTTAAGGTGGCTAAGGACAATTTGAGGGTTCCATGTTTCCACATATCTGGGGAAAGTTGGTTTCCTGTTGAAGGCACCTGACATAAAACGTGAAACGATAGGGTGTTCTCCTACTTTGAAGCCATCAATGTTGATGAATGAAGAAAGGGCACTTCTAGTGGTTCCTAGAGCACTGTAGCTTAGCCTTTTGGACTGAAGAGTTAGAAAGTTCAACAGTTCTGGCAGAGAAGGTGTTGTAATGCTGATCTTCCGTTCTTTACAGTAATTTATCCAAGCAGATATGCTGGTTCTGTATTGCTTCTGAGTACCTTCTCTCCATGAATCAATAATGATGCTCAAAGTTTCCCCAGTTATTCCTTGTAACTGGAGGGATTCCCTGACACAAGACAGCCAATCAGTTGGAGCTTGGGGTAAAGGGGGTGGATTTTCTTGGCATCGTGGGGAAGGGTCAGTGTTGACTTCTGCAGCCTTATTCGGTGTGGAGGAGCCATTAGCATTGACATCACTCGTGGGTACCAAAACTGTGTTGGCCAGTCGGGGAGAACTAGGATTGCTGTTGTCTTGGCGAATATTATCTTCTGAAGTACTTTCCCAATTATACTAAAAGGTGGAAAACAGTAAACAAGTTTATACACAGACCAGTCAAGTGTAAAGGCATCAATAGAGTGGGCACTTGGGTCAGGTTTCCATGCTGCATAGCAGGGCAGTTTTGCATTCAAGCGTGATGCAAAGAGATCAATCTCAGGTTTTCCCCATTTGGTAATTAAGCTGTTATAAACATGAGTGTCTAATGACCATTCAGTGTCATCATGAAAATGTCTACTTGCTAGGTCAGCTTCAACATTTTGTTTCCCAGGTAAATGGGTGACAGTTAAGGATATGCCCCTGTCCTTGCACCACAAAAGAGTTTCCCTTGCAATCTCATTACAGTCCCGAGAGTGGGTGCCACCCATATTTCTCAGATAGGAAACCGCTGTTTGGTTATCAGACAACACTTTGATGTTGCAGTTTGTTAAGTCTGAGTACAAAGACTGAAGACCAAAAAGGACAGCTTTGATTTCCAAGTAGTTTATGTGGCACATACTCTCACTGTGGGACCATCGCCCATTTGCAACAAGTGGAGAATTTTCAATGACACTTCCCCATCCTTCTAGAGAGCTATCGCATTTAAGGGTTAATTTGTATTTCATAGGCAGAACAGGGCATGGATCATTGTCAATATTTGAAAACCACCAGGACATGTCTTTCTTAGCTATATCAGAGATGAGCATTCTCTCATCTAAGTTCCACCCATTCATCTTTAAAGCATCAGTTTTGTCATTTTCAAGAGCACGGTAATACAGTGGGGCATATTTAACTCCAGGGAAGCATGACACCATTTGCCCAACTACGGATGCAACCTCTCTTATAAGTGGTTGCTCCTTCCTAAGGAGCTGTAGGATGGCTGATTTTGCTTTGTCAGCCTTGTCCAATTTCATAGAGACTGTCATCGCAACAGAGTCTAAAATGAAACCCAGAAAATTGACCTTCTGGGATGGGACAAGTTGAGATTTATCAGAATGGATAGTGAATCCTAAAGACTGCAATAATGTAATAGCCCTTTGTAGAAAACCGAGCAATGTCTGAGGGTCATCTGCAAAGAGGATAATGTCATCAATGTAAATGACTAAAAGCACCCCGTCCTCCCTTAATCTAGCAAGGGCAGGTTTTAACAGTTTGGTAAAAATTCTGGGTGCACTAGAGAGGCCATTAGGAAGGCAAACAAACTCATAAAGTTGGCCTTCATGTTCGAAACGAAGGTATTTTCTGTCTTCAGTCCTAATAGGAACAGAGTAGTATGCATCCTTTAGGTCTAAGACAGCCATCCAGCAATTAGGCTTCATCAGTTGAGTAGCACTATGCAGTGAATCCATCTTAAAGTGGTGGTACACAATATGCTCATTAAGCTTTTTCAAGTTCAGAATAAGACGGTGAGACCCATCTTTCTTGGGTCTGGTGAAAATTGTTGAGATAAATTCACCAGGAACATGAGTGGCTTCTCTAATGACCCCTTTAGTTAAAAGCTTCTTAATTTCAGTAGTGGCAATATCTGACTCTTTACTAGAAAGTTTGACTGCTCTAGGGGTTTGCACCTGGCAAGGTGGGTTGCAAAACTCTAATTGACAACCCTGAACGATGCTTAAAATGTAGGGGTCAGAGGTTAAAGTCTGCCAGACATTGAAATGCCTTGCTATGTTTCCAGCTATATATACACTGTTACAAAGTGGTGGACATATACTTACTGTGCTAGTAGCTGGCAGTAAGTGTTCTATTGGCTTGTCCGGGTTGTCTTGTCCCGGTTGGCATTGTTTTTGTATTTCCAAGGTTTGGAGTTGTGGCCTCTCCAGTTTTTTGACTGCTTATAGCTGTTATTGCTAAACCTTCCTGGAGAAGAGCGTTGCCCTTTGTAATTAGGGGTGATCTTGGCCCCTATTTTGTTTTGATCGCCAATATCTTTCAAATGTTTTTGTAGATCATCTCCAAAGAGAAAATCTGTAAATGGCAGTTGGGAGGAGCAGAGGGCTGAGTATTCCTTCCCAATATCTGGTCTCAGAAGCAGACGCCGTTGCATGTTTATCTCATAAGAAGCATGAGTGAGGAGGGACATGGCCTCCAACCCCAGTTTCTTTAAGTCTTGGCATTCTTCATCATCAAGTGATTTCGCCTGCATAAGCTTGTCCGTTATACGGACAACTGGCAGGATGCCTTTTGTGAGGGCTTGTTGTATTTTGTAAAATTGTAAATCCCTCTTCTTTGTAGGCTCTCTCAATCGACGCCAAATGCCTGGGTTTACCCTGGGAGGCTTGGCTGCAGTACAATTAGCCGGTCTCTCCTGCCTCTCAAGCCGGTCTTTGAGATTTTTCTCGCTTAGTTTGCAGCGGAACATTTTGTCAACTAGCTTGGCTAGTTTCTCATTCTCGAGGCTTTCGCCCACGGTATCGTCAGACTCGTATTCTTTTACGAGTTCCGAGAGGAAATCGTCCTCATCACCACTACGAGTGGTATTTTGCTCTGACTCATCATTTATGCTATTTAGCACAGAGTCGTAGAGAATCTCGCAGTCAGTGGACTGGTCGGAGGCGCTCATGGAGCTTCCCGCCTCGCCATCTTTGTCTTTTGCCTTTTTGGCGGGAACGGCGTTTGGAGACTTGCTCGCCGGCCGTTTTCCTTTGCCTTTTGTCTCTCCACGAGGTGGAGGTAGAAGATTTGGTAGGCTTTTTGTTAAGCCTAGTATTGCGTTGGTGAGTAGGTTAATTTCATCCGAAGAAGCGGGGTTTGGACTCTTGAGTTGTTGTGAGGCGCGTGGAAGGACAGCGTTGCGTTCGTCAGTAAGCGATTCCTTGTCTTCTTCACCCTCTTCTCCGGCTTCCTCGGCAAGAAGATCGTCCTCGGACTCTTTGGACGTCGAGGACATCTTCGGTTTGATAAACCACAGGACAGCACAGGAGCTACGTAAATATTCGGGAGCGATTTTGGGAGCACAAAAGTGCCACAAACGACCTTGCTCGAAGTCAAAACTCGCACTGAGCTCGAAGTCACGTGACTTGCTATCTCATGTGATCTCAGAATGTATGCAAATGCAAGGTAGAATACCCACCACCACCGCATCTGTCTATATTTCTTACTCAGCGCGCGCGCTCGATGCATGACCTGGCATGACATCACGACGTGAATTACGTGCTCAGTAAGGATGCGCACAAACAATGAGCGCGAACGTCCTTAAGGTGATTCCATTCAATTGCATTACGCATCCTTTCTGCGCATCATTTTTTTGCGTGATTGGCGTGTGCAGGAGCGCGCGCACCTTCGGAACTTGATAGGTTTTCTATGAAAGCTGAGCTGTTCAGAGAAATAAATGGTCGTTTTCGCCTAAACGAGCTCGGTGACCCCCATTTTTTAATACTTGAATTCAAATGCCACACGGTCTAGTACAATATATCGCGATTTTGAGGAAAGATAAAAATTCTGCTTTGAGATATTGTTATTTAAATGCCTAAAAGAACACGTCTTTAGGTGATGCAGGGTATGTACGCTCGCCGCAAATTTATATATCTTATTAGACGGTTTAGTGTGTAGTATCGTGGGATATTTTTACGAGTCACGCCGTATTTTGGCTAGCCCGTAGGGCGAGTCAAAATACAAGAGGCAAGTAAAAATGTCCCACGATACTACACACTAAACCGTCTAATAAGGGATTTATTATTCAACTTAGCTACAAAATGGAAAAGTGGTTTATAAACTGTCTGAGTTGCGTGACAAACTAGCGTGACTTCTGAGCAGCGAGTGAGCGCGCCAGTGGGTCAGGTTTCGCGCGCTTAACGTGAGGTTGTTGTTGATTGGTCAAAAACGAAAACTTGTCAAACCTGTCAATCGAGCGAAGCGTCGTGATTTTATTTCAAACTTGCAAGGAAAACAAAGATGGAACAAGGCAAAACTGAATTATTTTCGGGTTTACAGTTAGATGAACAACAATGTTCTTGGTCGGTCACCGAGTAAAACTACGAAAAGAAAGAACTCGACAGAACAAACAGAACTCGAAAGTCAAGTCAAACAAAGTTAAATAGCACTTCAAGCTCAGTCATCTTCGTCCGAATCACTAACCACGCGCCATTTTGGAAGAGATAGCGGTGGAGATTTCTGACCGACAACAATTGTGCATTTGTTGAAGACATCTCCTGAGAAAAGATGGGTTCTGTTTCCTGACTTTGACAAACAAATGACATAAAAGATTGCTAAGTTCCTCGGCGGGAATTTCTTCAATGGCCCTTGTTTCTTTAACGGACTTGAGGTCAGTTTTCGTCTTTTCTGTTGTATTTTAATGCGTTTCGATTTTCTTCAATAAATAAAGAAATTTCCCTGCCGTCTAGGTCATTGCTTGTCTCTAGGATCTCGTTTTCGTTAAAAACCTCAAAATTTGGTAAGCATTCATTGTCTTCTTTGGGAAAAACGAGCGTTTCGGTCATTTTTTCATCGTTCACCTTGTAAGCCTAATGCCTGACGTGGCATTTGTAGAAAACCTGTCAAACCGGTCTACTCGAGTACAAATACCGTGGGATATTTGTACTCGTTTTGGGTGTTATTTGTACTCTACTGAATGCAGTTGAATAATAAGTCAATTTATTTCATAATCTTGATTCCTGTTCAACTAACATAGTATATAATACAAGATAAATGTTTGTTTTGGTGAACTGCTTCAATATTTCAATACAAGCAATGACTTTTTAAAGCAATTAGGGTTCTCATTTCTGATTACCAGGGTTTCTCAGGAAAACCTTGCAGGTCGTATAATGGCTATCCACTTTGTGAAAAAACAAGGACGGTGACCCCCATTTTTTATTGCATTTTTGAAATGTTCTAAACACAATTACCAACTGGACCAAGTTTTAGAAAATTTTAAATATTCCTTCTATTTCGATGGAATCACCTTAAGGACGTAAGGACTTAAAAGTGTGCTGTAAACATGTTTGCGGCTTCAGTCAAGGAAAACTAGTTAAAAAGGCAACCGTTAAGGAATGCAAAAGCGCGACAGCTGGGACAGGAAAGTAGACAAAGTTTGGCCAATCCAGTTCACAAAAAAAAACATTTAAGTGAACACTTAAAAGTGTTCGTGCAGAAATTTTTCTTGGGCTCAGTGTTCGAGGTCTTGGCCAACGCTCACAGGACTGATCGCAAAGCTATCCACAGCACACACTAAGAAACGTAGACAAACACAAACAATTTTAAGAGGGATGGCGTTGAATGTAGATCACAAACGACACTACAAAAAAATAATTCCTAGTCTAAAAAGCATGCAACTAAATCGATACCCTACAATTAGCTTCTCAACAATTATGTTGTCTGCGTCTGTGATTGGCAGTAGTAATAACTTTTTGTTTCTTTTTTAAGTCTTTAAACTTGGGGTCAAAGCTAGGTGTTGATTTCCTTTCGGTAGCTTTCTGTTACGGTTATTAAAATTATTCCGTTTACTTTCTAGTCTCTCAAGCAGTTTGCTTAGCAGATACTTTTTGCCTTGTAATAAACATCACTCGAATTCCCCCAACTGGTCACAATGACAACACAACTCGTTTTTGCAATTGCTTCCGATTTTCCTCCAGTCTGCGAGATACGTATTTCTTCCCTTTTGACACAGCTGAAATAATGTTTCAGTTAACGAAGCAGAATTTTTAACAAATGTTTTGATTTTCTTCTCTCGCATGTTTCTATACGGGATACCGGTAATTTTTGCAGACAGTTTATACAGTAAGAAATTCGACCGATTAAATAACAAACAAATAAATATTTATCTTGAATGAGCAAACGAAATTTGTTTATCATAACAAGTCTAATTATAGAAGGAGAAGTTTAAAAACTCACTTTCAATACTGCATTAAAAAATTATTTCAAATAATATAGAGACTTTAAACTAGGTTCAGTAGCAACTCGGGCCACATAGGCATACAAACGCCTTATTATATTCAATGGCCGCATGTATTCAATTGGAGTCTCAGTTATCAAAGACGGCGGTAGCCACATTACATAATTAGTTTTGTTTCCTTTTCTTTCTTTTTTTTCTCTATGTTACTCGTAAGGTATATGGTATTGTAACGTGTACTTTTTACACGACTGTATAGTTAATATAGTTTCAACAAACAATAGAACATAAAATCTACTTATCATAACTAGAATCGACTCTCCACCCGTTATTATAATGGCGAAATCACGTCAGCAACGTTGGCAATATATCTCAAATGTCGTTCGTTTGGCGCCACGTTTTCAAAACTTCTTCTTCGGGTAATTTCCAAAACGTTTCGAGATTCCTCCAACCACTTCTGGTCGTCAAATCCATGATAACTCCCTTGTCAGGGTTGAGAGTTTTGTTTGTGTAGGTCACAAAAATTATCGACTGACAAAACCGCGAAGCGATCAAAAGAGGAAGCAACTTAATTTCTTCATTGGACAAGGGATTGACCGATTGATATCCCGCCAAAAAATGTCCCGCCATTCGGGTTCGGCCGCAGCTCAACTCACGATCAGCTGCAACATTGAGGATGTGCATAAGAGAAATTGCTACATCAAATATACGGCAACTGTAGCTAAGAAAGCCAAAGTCAATGAAACCAAAATCGGGTACAGTATTGCCTTTTTCTGTCGGAATCAGTAAGATATTGTTGTGATTTAAGTCTCCGTGAATGAACTGCTTGGGCAGGAGGTGACGTTTTGGTGTAACTTCTTTTCTAAAAGATTCGCAAATGTCCCGAACCATTTGGACGTAATGACTGTCAGTGACAACTTCTAGAAACTGCTCAACTCTGTCGCCAACACATGACATTTCCCAAACAAACCCTGGACGGTCAAGCCTTGAGCATCCAAAATCCTGCCAATCAAAACATTCAAAAGTTAGAAACGACTGAATGAATCATCATTATGAATGAACGAACGAACGAACGAAGCAATTAATCAATCAATGAACGAACGATTGAGCGAACGACGGAATAGATGGACGGACAGACTGACGGACGGAGGGATGGATGGATGGATGGATGGATGGATGGATGGATGGATGGATGGATGGATGGATGGATGGATGAATAGATAGATACATGTTACATAGCGTACATGTACGTAATAGGTGTAGAAAAGGGAAGAACACACGTGCAAATTTCCGCTGTCCTCTCTTCGCCTTTCTCATGTTTTCATAAAGAGAGAAGGACGCAAGAAGACTTTGAAACAAACAGCAACTAAAAACAAAAGACAGAACAAAAACAAAACAAATCAGAGTAAATGGTAATAATGATAATAATAATAATTATTATAATTATAATAATTATTATATTAATAATACAGGAAAAAACTTTAAAGGAAACAAAACAAAATAAACATTCATTCCATATAAGAGAATGACTTCAGTGGAAACAAAAGAAAAGGAAAACCAAAAAAAACCCACAAATAGAGACAGGAGCAAAACAAAACAACAACACCGAAACAAACTAAAAAAAACAGAAACAAGACTTCAGAGACAAATAAACCAACGAAAAAGAGGGCAGGATGGATGGACGCTGAAGCCCCCCAACAGAAGGACAGACGAAAGAACGAACAAAATAACAAATGACCCACTGGCTATTCTTGTAATTTAATAATTTAAGCGTTATAACAAGTATGCACGTAACGCATATTTCACTGAGCTCACTAAAACGTAAATTGCAACCCGCATAATTTTTAAAATAATGAGAAAAATCTGAGAAGGTCTGTCATTCTTGTCAGGGGCACAGTGAACAGACCCGGTTAGAGAGTACAAGAAACACAAAATTATGAAACGCTCGACGGGAAATTACGCGAGAAAGAAATTGTAATTCTTGCTCGGGGATGAAGCTCTCACTCCATATTACCTTTAAATTCTGATCCAGCCTCCCCACGGCCATTCCGACATCGAACAGCAGTTGAGTGCTCAGCGGTATTTCGCTCATCACTTTTCCTGGTACAAAGTTCAGTAGCCGCACAGCGCACACAAAGAATTCCTCTTCAGAGTACTCCTCACCATCGTAAATTTCTATTCCGCCTTCTACGTTCTCATCATTGATCACACCATCAGTTCCAAAGGCAATATCATCAGATGGGGCTCTTCTAGGGATCTTACACATCACAAAAGACGTTCCAAAAATGGAAGGGACAGGGGAAGGGCACTTGTAGCCACGCCCTTGGAGAAACAACATGGCGTTATGCTGTGTCTCTATTAAACAGTCATGGCTTGAAGCTGCGTGGCTTGCAATTTTCAGTATGTAGTCTTTGGAAACAGATATTTTTGACCCCTCCAGCTCGGTCATCAAGGATCCCCGTATATAGAAGTTTCTGTCGTCGTAACTCCCGAGTTCCTTAACAGAGGAATGATCCTCGATGGTCAGGTTGAACAGACGTGCTACCATAACTGCTGCTTGTTGTTTAGTCACGTGCGGGAGAGGTGATTTGGGAGCGCTCTTTTCCTCCATTTTCCTTAAAAGTAACGTAAACAATGTTAACATTACCGTCAGATGTAATTGAAATCGATCATAATTCTCTTCGGCTGTTTCAAGTCAAGAAAACGATTCCACTAGATACGAATGGTCCAAAAGAGAACACATTCTTCAATAATGCTATGGACTTCAGGCCTTTTTTTATTTGAATAAATAAACGTACAGCTATTTCAATTAATGTTGTCGGACAATCTTCGCGACAAGACTGCAAGGTGAAACGGGTAATTTATTAATAAATTTACCAAACTTAGGCTATTGCTCACCCCTACAGAAGATAGATCACATAGACAAGTGTTTATGTTGCTTTTAACCATCCTATCGCAGAGACAGCCGTAAAACTACCAGCCGAATCACACAAGATGTACAGCTAACCATACTAACTTTCGGTCTTGTCGCGTAAGCTCGACGCTTTAACATCCGACAACGTTGAAATAGGAATAGGAATGGAAATAGCTGTATGTAAGTAAAAGCTTTATTTAGAGATGGTAGTACATAATAGTGTTAGGTGTACTAATAAACTTGTAGCCCTCTAAATTTGGCGGCCGAAGAGGAATGAAATGATAAGAAATGACGAAAGTTTTGTAGTGGAATAATGGCCTTGGTGGTTCAGGACTAATAGAATAATGTCTTTCCTTGGGAATAATGGAAATAATGGATTTCCCTTGGAATGATAATCCCAATTCACATTCTTCTCCAACAGTGTAAATTTGTATTTGAGTAAGGAGTAAATTTCAGGCATGAAAAGAACATTGTGAGCATTTGCCGTTCCAGCGATGTCAGGAGCCTTTGATCAGTCTATTCCTCGGCGGCTATCCCTCGTGAATCCCGTTAATCCAATGGATGTTTCAGACTCTCTAGTTTGAGTCTTCTAACATTACAGGACTGACATCTGAAGTATTAAGTAATGAGACCGGGATCAGTGTTAGTTGTACGTTCTGATAAGTCCTTGGTAGCCAATCAGATTGCTGAGATTTCGATTCCTTTAGGTTTCAAGCTGTACACACACTGTAGATGTTGCTTTTCCAGCGGTCTACGTGTGAATTTATAAATCACTGCTGTTTCTATAGGTTTGTTAAGTACTGCATTGTCTTTGAACAATTATGCACATATTATATTGTTTTCCTCAGTTGTGCTGCAATGCGTCTAATAACTAGCGTATATTTTCCAACACATTTCTGTGACAGTATAATTTGACTACTTTGGTGTATGATAGGCACTGGCTATCACATCACACTTTGTTTCACGTGTTAAGAAAAATCGCTCTAGCAGGCCTTTATTGATTATAGTTTTAATCAGTCGCAATAGGGATTTTTTGGGCAGTGTCGACCGTCATCAAAACATAAATCGCATAAATACAAATGATCGTAGTAAATTCGTGAACTACTCATCTTGAAAGATTTTAGTTTTGGGCAACTTTTCGGCAACTTTGGGCAACAAAATTTGTGCCGTGCTGACAACGGCATGAAAGCAAATTCTACATCTTCTCTTTCTTTAATTCCGTAGAAAAAATCTTTTCGAAGTTTTCAGCTCGATATTGACCGGGACGTTCTTTGAAACATTATCAAATATGAATTATCTGACTTTCCAGAAAGGGATTGTCCATTTATACATTTGTAGCGACTTTAAAAAATTTAACTTCATCAGCCGGACAAAAATACCTTAGAAGATACTGACATATGGATCGGTCTTGTCGGTGCAGCTTTTGCCGTTGCAGCTCGTTGACTGACGGTCGTTTGATGAGCTCACATCACATCGGTGTCTTGAAGTTGCATTTGCTTCTCGAAAAAGTTCTTCGTTTACAAAACGTTCCAAGGAGTTGTACGTACATAGCCTCCACGGAGTTGCATGCGGCCTTATTCAACTCAATCTTTTCGTAGATTACTTCGTAGCCTACGAAGGGGTATGCAGTTTAGCGGAATAATAATTATTAGTTGGCATCGTTGGGTGAGTTGGTCTTTAATTACCTTTGAACAGTTTGTGAACCCAGTCAGCGCATATCCGGTGAGTTTATTTGCGGAAAGCCAATCTCTTACGTTGCCAACCTCCTCATTGAAGTCCCGACCTCTGTCTTTATAATTTATGTCCTGTGGGTCTTGCCAAAAGGAGTTAATTTAAGGCTTGTGTCATTTGCAAACATTGCGAATAATGAACAGAAGAGGGTCACAAAAGGATCCCTAAAGAATACCACAGTTTAAATTTCGCAGGGTAACAAGGAAGAAAAATTAATTAGAGCTTTTACTCATATTTCACGCATTCGACGTCTATCCATCAAAATTTCTTGGTTAACTATATTACCTGCTCAGTTTTTAAGTGTAGAGAAACAGCCAGATAGTTAAGTCCCTGGTCCAAGTTGATATTCTATTCGTTCAAGATTACCCTGGCGGATAAACAACAATGGTGTCTGTCTGTCCAGTACGTAAGCATATTTAGCCCAATGTGCCAGTTTATCGAGTGTTAAACACCGGTGGGGCTTACTCGGTGCACATTAAATTGCGTGTCGGGCTCTATTTTCTAGGCTCAGATTATGCGAAGGTCCAAATATCGAGACAACTGTGTTCGAAAGATAGGGTGAAGAATACATTACTCTAACCAGTACCTGTATTTTTGTCCAACAAACTAATGAATTTTTGCTTGAATGGAATAATGGAATAAAGAATATTCTTAGAGCAGGAATAATGGAATAAATACGTATTCCTCTTCAGCCCCCGAAAAGTCCCTTTTAATGTAAATCTAAATGCCTTAATTTAATATAATAAACTCACAGCCGTATGACATCGTTTATCGTCCTTCTTTGACTAAAGTAGATGGAAGCAAAGGTCAAAATAAAAAGACAAAAGTAAAGCTAAAATACAGAATGCGCTACACACGACTGAGTGAGTAAGAAATGCTAGTTGTCAGGCGTAGTGGTGCGCAGTAAAGTAGATTCACAAGCATCCTTGCACCATTTTAACACGGTTTGAATGCAAATCAATGCGAGGCTTATTATAAGAACAGTCAGGGTTTACATTTTTACCTGAAAACGGGCACTTCTAGTTCAATCGTTAGCCGATTACTTTCATTCTTAGTCGGTAACTGTAAATTTCTGTTATTGCCACAAGTATTCCCGTAGTTTGGGTAATAAATAATGTTTACGGCACGTTCAAATGCAAATTATTTTTGCGATTATTATTTAATGATTTTACACTGCAGATGAGTGGCATCTCAGAAGGCCCATTTAACTGTGTCGTTTTGATCGTGATTACTTTATAGAAAATATAAGATTGAAGACATTGCAATGAATAGAACCAACGTCGGCACCATCATGAAAACAGATCGAATTTAGCCGTGATCCAACCTGCGACGTAATCTGCCTATTCTTAGGGATGTGATGCTCGACTACACAGAAAACGTACATAAAAACAAAAAATCAACTAACCGTTGAACAAACGGTTAGTTTTAATAATGACAAACATTTAGATAGGATCCTATTCATGAACTTATATTTCAACCGCTGCATTCAGCAGTGAGAGTGGTGGAAAAACGATTCAAGTTTGATTTCATTCACGACGGAGTCCGGCTTAACTTTCTTCCGCAGAACATGAACTTGGCGTATTACTGATATTAAAGCAATCGAGTCAAGAGTTCGATAGTTTAGATCAGTGAACAATAAGTACAAAGATTTGACTCGCGTTGTTTGGGACCGTACAGATATACACTGTTGTGAAATAAACATAAAATCAGGCAATCAATTCTAACTTGCCTTAGGTTGGCGATCAAGATCTTGAACAATGGGAATAGACCCAGGAAATGAATTGTACCTTGCCTTACGCTGAAGATCAATTTGATCTCAAGCAAAAGATCTTGAACTAACGATAATTTTCGGGAGAAAACTACAACATCACGAAATGATCACAAACTAAAAGCACCGACAAGATTCAGCAACGCCACAACTTGCGACCGGTTGACGGACCTGTCTGACCGGTCAGACCGGATCAACTTGCCTAGTTCCTGTAACTTCATGTTGAACGTCCGCCGAGAACTTGAAATGAAATGGCCGTAGCGAAGCCGAGAGGCCAAGGAACTACCTAATTCTAGTATCCTAATTTGGAGGAATCTGTGACCGAACTGTGTTTCGCCAGCATTCATCTTTAAAATTACTGAGTTGAAAAATATATTTAAAATATATGTTATTAATAACTATTTTCAATCCACCAAGTCCGCCTGTAAGAGTGAGCGGATCGCTTTAATACTGGATCACTGGTATTCAGAATACCAGCTCGATATCGGATGAAAGGCGCAAACACTAAACTGTAACACGAATATTGGCAAGTGCAGAGTATATTGGATTAATAACAATTGAATGTCACGGTATTAGTCAAGTCTTTTCTCGCCAGTCTCAGTTTTGTGCCTCACGTAACAATTACGTGTAAACTCGCGCAGTTTCCCTATGGCGAGATGGTTGACTGAAGTAGGTGTTGAAGGAATACACACGTAGTAATACGTACTGTAAATATTTAGGAAACTATGGCACATGAAGTATGAGGGATTAGACTTGAAATCCTTTTATAATAATCGTAAAGAAATTTGCATTTGGACGTAAACATCACTGACTCAAGGGAGATGTAATATACATTTTGAAATAAGTGAGAATGAAAATACATGGTAGAAGGATTTGAAAAGAAGGTCATACCAAGGAATCACAACTTTTTTTGTTTTTCGTTTTTAAAAGCTGCTCTGTATAATTGTTGGCTTTAAATCCTTGATATGTAGCCAAAGCCTTAAGGAACGCTTATTGCGACTGCTTGCCATTGCCGTCAATAATCTTACACTTATAGTGTCAACGGCATTGTAAATGTGTTCTTTAAAACTAACACGTACATGTGTGAGGTCACTAGAGCAATCTGGTAATCTGTGCAGGCTAACTATTTCATTAATGATGGAGCAAAATCGCGAAAGTGTGGTGGTGTCATAACATATTCACCTCCGTCACTAAACAATCTATTCAAGTTTTTAATTCATCTGTTAACAAGTATTTCACCTGTTTTGCTAGCGTAAGGTAATTTTACCCAGATTGTTTTGACTTCATTGTCTTTTGTAATTTTATTTGTCCCAGCAGCACTGTCGATGTTTTTGTTAAACGGCTAAGAATGGAACGACGAATTCTCATAGGAAACCCATTCGAAGTCATGAAAGTGTTTTAAAATTCTTTTGAAATAATTTGGAATTACTGCAAATTTTGTAAGCTCTAAAATACAAAGCTTTTATCCAAGCAGTCTTGAGACGCCAAGGTGTGAAACTGGAAAAGGAAGTGTATTGCCCTGTAAGAGTCTATTTAAAATAAAGATCTCTCAAATTCTTGCTAATCAAGAGGTCTAATAAATCTATCTTATGACCATGAAATGTGTCCACAGTAAAGCACAGGTTCCTATATAAGGAATCAAGCTGATTCAGTACTTTATCTACATCGTAATTGTGACTGCTGTACCCTTGTAGCTCCGCCCGCCCCGAGTTGGCTTCTGCTATTTGCGGGCGGAACCGAGCCTTCAATCATTCGTATCTTAATTAGTATTTTACAATTTTGTATTTAAAGTATTTTTGGGAATTGTGTGAATAAACAAATGCACGTTAAACTAGCACCAATGTATCATCGACATACCTTATATAAATCTTGATAGTATTATTTGAAAGCAATTTAGATACCACCGTGGTTTTCTAATTCAGTCTTTTCTAACATTATCATAACATTATCTTCCCTGCTAGCAGAGGCCCCTTTTCCTTTGTAATCGCTGAGCTGACAGCAGGAGGAAGAGAGACCTCTCCCCTGAGTCGAATCGGACTGTGTTGAGCATGCACCACGGTTACTTAGCGGCCGAACCGTCACGTGATGCTTTTAGCGCTTGATCAAATGACACCTCCCACCCTTCACTAACTTGCGCGCCAAAAACCCGCTCAGTTTTCTTCTTAGCCAACGCTCACAGGAAATCGCAAACCTGTCCACAGCACGCCCTGAGAAACGTAGACAAACACAAAAACTTTCTCTTTTTCGGATGGCATTGAGCGTAGATCACAAATAATGCTACCAAAAAAAAATAAAGTAACTAAATTAATACTCTAAAATTAGCTTCACAACAATTGTGTTGTCTGCGTCTAATGTGATTGGCCGTAGTAATATCTTCTACTTCTTCTCAAGAATTGCTTCCGATTTTCCTCTAGTCTGCGAGATACGAATTGCTTCCCTTTTGACACAGCTGAAGGAATGTTTCGGTAAGGAAACAGAATTTCTAACAAATGTTTTGATTTTTTTCTCTTGCACGTTTCTACAGGATACCGGTAATTTTGCAGACAGTTTATACAATAAGAAATCCGACCGATCAAATAAATAAACAGATAAATATTTATTTTGAAAAAGCGTACGAAATTTGTTTATCAAAGCAAATACAACTGCAAAAGGAGAAGTTTAAGAACACTTTCAAAAATGCATTTAAAATTATTTCAAATCATATAGAGACTTTAAACCAGGTTCAGTACCAACTCAGACCACAGAGGCCACATAGGCATACAAACCCCTTGTTATATTAAATGGCCTCAGGTATTGAATTGGAGTCTCAGTTATCATAAGAAGACGGCGGTAGCCACAAATAAGTAGTTTTGTCGCATTTTCTTTTTTGTCTCCCTTTCAGTCTTGGGGTTTATCTATGTTACTCGGAAGGTATATAGTATCGTAAAGTGTACTTCTTGCTTAATTAATTGGCTACGTGACTAAAAAGTTAATCTACTACAATCTTGGACGAAACTAGTTGAGACAAAGGCAATTAGCGCGCATATTTCTCAATTTCCCTGTATGGAAACACCGGCAATATTGCAGAGGGGCTTTCCCTCCCCCCTCCCCTCATTTAATGTTGTTTGAAAGGACTGAGGTTTCATCAGAGGAATATTGGTGGCAAAGCAACATTGATAAGGGGGAGAGGGGGGCAGATTTGTCGAGGTAAGTGGTTTTTAAGGTCAAAGTTCTCATTCGTTCCGAAGTGTCTCAACGGATTTGTCCGAGACTGTAGATGTGAGGCGGTTTCAACAAACCATAGAACTTACTAATATCAACTTATCATAGCTAAAATTGACTCTCTACAAGTTATTACAATGAAAAATCACGCTCAGTAACGCTGGCACTCTATCTTGTCGCTCATTTGGCGCCAGGTTTCCAAAACGTTTCGAGATTCCTCCAACCACTTCTGGTCGTCAAATCCATGATACCTTCATTGTCAGGTATTGAGGTACCTTCATTGTCAGGGTTGAGAGTTTTGTTTGTGTAGGCCATATAAATTAGCGACTGGCAAAACCTTGAAGCTATCAAAAGAGAAATCATTGGACAAGGAATTGACCGATTGATATCCCGCCAAAAAATGTCCCGCCATTTGGTTCGGCCGCAGCTCAACTCACGATCAGCCGTAACATTGAGGATGTGCATAAGGGAAATTGCTACATAAAATATACGGCAACTGTAGCTAACAAAGCCAAAGTCAATGAAACCAAAATCGGGCACAATATCACTTTTTCTGTAGGAATCAGTAAGACATTGTTGTAATTTAAGGAGGCTCACAACAGTTTTTTCGACCTTGGAGTGTATCTTTTGAAATCAAAATTTCGCGTAGAAGATAAACTTCGATTTCAGTTGATACTACGCCACGTTTTCAACATATGACCAAAGTTTATTTTCTCATTGGCTTCCCAGCAACAGCTGTCACCATAGCAACGGTAATGGACAACCTCTCATATAATGTCGAATATCTCGAAAAATTGTCGGACACTTTACGACGAAACTTGAACTATTTGAACCACCCAACCTACACAACTTACATGCGAAATTAGAGAAAAATCTGTAGGAGTGTTTTCAAGTAAATCGTGATTCATTTTTTACGGGCTGATTTTGGTCATTCCTGCAATTTTCTCCAATATTTCAAGAAAGATAAAACTTAACACTTTCTCTTTTCAGTTGAAAGATCTTTTATGATAGTAAAACATTCTTAGTGTACATTGAGCTCCCTAGGTGGCTGCGATTTTAAGATATTTATATTTAAAAACTGCTAAAATGCAACACAAATCAGTCAAAAAGTTCCTAATTTGCATAAATAGAAATATTTCTAAACTGCCCTTACAAATTTTTCTCTTAAATTGATTGCCGTTAGAATAATAATTCTTTTTGATTTTCCAGCAAGTTTTAAGCTGAATGAACATTTCGTTTATTAGTGAAGAAGGCTGAATCTTGGTCAGGTTTTAGCTGTTATTAGCTTTCAACAAGCAACAGTTTTATTTTGTTTTTCCTGGTCTATTTCACGGTCATTCGCGTGCAATGAATATTTATACACGCTGCGCTTGTGTCCTCTCGTGCATTTATAATTCCTTCTCATAATAATAAAAAATGTTTGTCTTCTGAGCTTCTTCCAGGAGACTCTTTTCCATTAGTCTTTAAATACTGAATGACGTTTCAGCATTTTTAATTATTGATTGCATACATGTTAACGCCCACGATGGCATTACACTGGGGCCGAAAAATAACGAGAAACAAGCTCAGAAGAGGAAGATTTTTTTTATTATGAGAAGAATGGAATTATAAATGCATGAGAGGACACAAACGCTGCGTGTAGAGATAGATTCATTGCACGTGAATAACCGTGAAATAGACCAGGAAAAACAAAATAAAACTGTTGCTTGTTGAAAGTTAATAACAGCTGAAACCTGACCAAGATTCAGCCTTCTTCTCTAATAAACGAAATGTTGAAAAGGTGGTGTAGTATCACGGAAATCGAAGTTTATCTTCTATGCAAAATTTTGATTTCAAAAAATACACTCCAAGGCCAAAAAAACTGTTGCGAGCCTACTTAAGTCTCCGTGAATGAACTAGCTGCTTGGGCAGGAGGTGAAGTTTTGGTGAAACGTCTTTTCTAAAAGATATCGATTCGCAAATGTCTCGAACCATTTCGACGTAATGATTGTCACTGACAACTTCAAGAAACTGCTCAACTGTGTCGTCAACACATGACATTTCCCAAACAAACCCTGGACGGTCAAGCCTTGAGCATCCGAAATCCTGCCAAATAGACAGAAAAGTTAAAACCAAATAAATGAATGAACGAACGAACGATTGAAAGAGCGACGGAAGGATGGATGGATGGATGGATGGATGGATGGATGGATGGATGGGTGGATGGACTCTATATTGACAAAATAATTACCCTGTTATTTAGCGTACATGATAGGAACAGAAAAGGGAAGAAACCGCGCGCAAATTCACAATGTCCCATCTTCGCCTTCCTCAGGGTCTTTTGTGAGCAAATGTTACCATGCATGTTACCTTCAAATCTTGATCCAACCTCCCCACGGCCATTCCGACATCAAACAGCATTTGAGTGCTCAGCGGTATTTCAGTCATCACTTTTCCTGGTACAAAGTTCAGTAGCCGCACAGCGCACACAAAGAATTCCTCTTCAGAGTACTCCTCACCATCGTAAATTTCTATTCCACCTTCTACGTTCTCATCATTGATCACACCATCAGTTCCAAAGGCAATATCATCAGATGGGGCGCCTCTAGACGTGCAAAAAATGGAAGGGACTGGGGTAGGGCACTTGTAGCCACGTTCGTGGAGAAACAACATGGCGTTATGCTGTGTCTCTATTAAACAGTCATGGTTGGAAGCCGTGTGGCTTGCAATTTTCAGAATGTACTCTTTGGACAGATATGTCCGACCCCTCCAACTCGGTCATCAAGGATCCCCGTAGATAGAAGTTTCTGTCGTCGAAACTCCCGAGTTCTTTAATAGAGGAATGATCCTCGATGGTCAGGTTGAACAGACGAGTTACCACGACTGCTGCTTGTTGTTTAGTCACGTGTGGGAGGGGCGATTTGGGAGTTTTCTTTTCATCCGTTTTCCTTAAAGGTAACGTAAACAATGTTAACATTTCCGTCAGATGTAATTAAAATCAATCAGAATTCTCATCGGCTGTTTAAAGTAAGAGAATATGACACCCGTGACAATTCCACTAGGCACGAATGGTCCAATAAACAACACATCCATCAAGAATGCTGTGGGTTTTTTTTTTACCCAGGCCTTTTTGATATCTTTAATAAATAAACATTATGTAAGTAAATTAAGGCTTTAATTAGAGAGGGTAGTACTTAACGTGTAAGGCCACTAATAAACTTGAAGCCCTCTAAAAATGTAAATCTAGGTAAATTAATCACATGCTGTATTAAACACTTAGCCATACGATATCTTTTATCGTCCTTCTTTACTAAAGTAGATAGCAACGCGAATAAAATAAAAAGGCAAAAGTAAACCTAAAATACATAACACATTACACAAAAATGGTTTAAGAAATCCTACTTTACTGCGCACCACGGCGCCTGGCAACTAAATTCACAAGCATCCAGATCTTTGTGCCCCAGTCAGCGCCCGTTTGACACCTTGTGAACGCGAATCAGTGGGAGGCTTATATCACAAGAACAACGGTCTAAGTTTACATTTTTACCCGAAAACGTTCGCTTTTAAGATGAATTCAATCGTTATCCGATTACTTTTATTCTCAGCTCTTTATTCTTGATAAATGTAGAACTCGGTTGTTGCCTAAAGTATTCCTCTCGGTTAGGTTTTAGTTTAAGACACGCCCAAATGCAAATTTTTAAGGATTATTATTTTAAATGATTTTACATTGGGGAAGTGTCGAAGAAGTCTCGAAGTTTCCTTTTAAAACATATTTTTTTCATTGAGAATGCTTACTAGAAAATATCAAAAATGTAAGTCGTTCAAAAAAAAAAAGAATCAACGTTTTAACAGGGTGGAGAAGGGATACTGAATGCATGTCAGTTGAGCAAAAATAAGCTCGCGACACGTGAAAACAGCTCAGATTTAGCTGTTACCCATGAAAAAATTGTCCAGCTTGATCTGCCTGTTTTATATAATAAGGCAGTGATGCGTGAACCCACTGAAATCCTACATGAAAACAAAGAATCAAAGAGCGTTTTACACCTTAATTTAAGCCTTAAAAAAGGTAACAATGAAAAACGTTTGGATAGGATCCTGCTGCTTTGCACGCTACGACTTGTCGGCCCAATACATGTATGTTTGCCCGACATTCAAGATCCGAGCATGAATCTTTCGCGTGCTTACACGCTACGAATTTGTCAGCCGAATTTGTCGGCCCGACGGTTTCGGGACGTGAATCGTGCGTGTATTTTGGCGTCTTCTTTGAGAGTGTCCGCTCGACTTGATAAAAACCTGTCATATGCGTTTTCGGGGATCGGCTGCGAATCGGGTGTCAAAATACACGTACGATTCGCGCTCTGGTACTGTCGAGTTTGATTTTGATCCACGACGAAGTCTGTCTTAATAACTTTTGCGAGAATAACATGAATTAATGGCTTATTAAATCAATGAAGTCAAGAATTCGATAGTTTGCAATATAAAGAAGCACATATTAGATGTGACTCGCATTGTTTTGGACTACTGAAGGCGCTTCGTCCCTTGTTTTGAAAAAAAAAACATGTGTCTTTATCAAAATGCAAACTGTAATAAAATAAAGATAGAATCAGGGAATCAATTCCCTGAATATCAAGATCTCGAACCGAAAATCTTGAACTCGCGATGATTTTCGGGAGAAAACTACAATAACACGAAACGACGAGAAACTGAGAGCAACGACATTCATTCAAATTCAACAACACTACGTCTTATGACCGGGTTGGCCCGTCTAACCGGTCTGACCGGAACAACTTGCCTGGTTCCTGTAGGCTTAACGTTGATCAACTCGAAATATTGACCGTAGCAAAGCCGAGAGGACTAGAAACTACCTACCTCTAAGTAATTTAATTTGGAGGAATACGTGACCTAACAGTGATTCGCCAGGCTTTTTTTTTTCAAATTTATTAAAACTTAAGATTCAACTACAGTTAACCATCCTTATTTTCTTTGCACTGCCATATTAATAATGTATGTCATTTATAGCCATTTTCGACCACAGTCAACCAACCCAAGTCCGCTGGTAAGAAAGAAGAGTGAGCCGGTTCACCAGGGTCTGGAAGGGTATTCTCGGGATCCGGGATTTGGCCAAAATACGGTGCGGGATTCGGGAAAACGCGAAATATCTTGACGGGATTCGGGATTTTACTGCTACCAGAGAAGCGGGATTCGCCAAAATTTAGGCACGAGATGCGAGATGTTTTGCTTGTCTGTCGGGAATTCGGGAAATCGCCACGACCCAAGTAAACGTTCTAGCGGCAAAAGCGAATCAACCAGGCGAGCGCAAAATATCAATGGAAAGGCCAATCTACAGATCTTAAATTTATTAGCTTTTGCAGAAATTAGTCTTTTTTGAATGTATTTTTGGGGAACAAAAAACGGGATTCGGGATAGCGATGAAAAAGTGCGGGATGCGAGATTCCTGTGAAAAAGGAACGGGAATGCGGGATCAGGACCCCCCCCCCCCCCCGGTTCACTCATCTAATTCCATAGTCAACCAACCCAAGTTCGCCGGTAAGAAAAAAGAGTGAGCCGGTTCGCTCATCTTATTCCATAGTCAACCAACCCAAGTTCGCCGGTAAGAAAAAAGAGTGAGCCGGTTCGCTCATCTTATTCCATAGTCAACCAACCCAAGTTCGCCGGTAAGAAAAAAGAGTGAGCCGGTTCACTCATCTTATTCCATAGTCAACCAACCCAAGTTCGCCGGTAAGAAAAAAGAGTGAGCCGGTTCGCTCATCTTATTCCATAGTCAACCAACCCAAGTTCGCCGGTAAGAAAAAAGGGTGAGCCGGTTCGCTCATCTTATTCCAAAGTCAACCAACCCAAGTTCGCCGGTAAGAAAAAAGAGTGAGCCGGTTCACTCATCTTATTCCATAGTCAACCAACCCAAGTTCGCCGGTAAGAAAAAAGAGTGAGCCGGTTCACTCATCTGATTCCATAGTCAACCAACCCAAGTCCGCTGGTAAGAAAAAAGAGTGAGCCGGTTCACTCATCTTATTCCATAGTCAGCCAACCCAAGTTCGCCGGTAAGAAAAAAGAGTGATCCGGTTCACTCATCTGATTCCATAGTCAACCAACCCAAGTCCGCCGGTAAGAAAAAAGAGTGAGCCGGTTCGCCCATCTTATTCCATAGTCAACCAACCCAAGTTCATAATAAATGTAAAGAAGATCCTCGCAGTTATTTACGCAACTTATGCAGTTGCGGAAAAAAAAGCCTGAAAAAATCAGGCTTGCTGGGATTCGAACCCTGACCTCTGCGATACCGGTGCAGCGCTCTAACCAATTGAGCTAACAAGCCAACTGGGAGCTGGTCATTAAATTGGTTCGTAATATACCCGGGAAAGATGAAGATGAAATTATGAATATATGAAATTCATATATTTGAACTGCGGAAAGAAGAAATAAATGTAAAGAAGATCCTCGCAGTTATTAACGCAACTTATGCAGTTGCTGGAAAGAAAAGCCTGAAAAAATCAGGCTTGCCGGGATTCGAACCCTGACCTCTGCGATACCGGTGCAGCGCTTTTTGAGCTAACAAGCCAACTGGGAGCTGGTCATCAAATTGGTTCGTAATATACCCGGGAAAGATGAAGATGAAATTATGAATATATGAAATTCATATATTTGAACTGCGGAATGAAGAAATAAATGTAAAGAAAATCCTCGCAGTTATTAACGCAACTTGTGCAGTTGCGGGAAAAAAAGCCTGAACTGAAAAATCAGGCTTGCCGGGATTCGAACCCCGACCTCTGCGATACCGGTGCACCGCTCTAACCAATTGAGTTAACAAGCCAACTGGGAGCTGGTCATTAAATTGGTTCGTAATATACCCGGGAAAGGTGAAGATGAAATTATGAATATATGAAATTCATATATTTGGACTGCTGACATTCAGGCTTTTTTTTCCCCGCAACTGCATAAGTTGCGTTAATAACTGCGAGGATCTTCTTTACATTTATTTCTTCTTTCCGCAGTTCAAATATATGAATTTCATATATTCATAATTTCATCTTCATCTTTCCCGGGTGTATTATGAACCAATTTAATGACCAGATCCCCCAGCTGGCTTGTTAGCTCAATTGGTTAGAGCGGTACACCGGTATCGCAGAGGTCAGGGTTCGAATCCCGGCAAGCCTGATTTTTTCAGGCTTTTTTTTTCCACAACTGCATAAGTTGCGTTAATAACTGCGAGGATCTTCTTTACATTTATTTCTTCATTCCGCAGTTCAAATATATGAATTTCATAGATTCATAATTTCAACCCAAGTTCGCCGGTAAGAAAAGAGAGTGAGCCGGTTCACTCACCTAATTCCATAGTCAACCAACCCAAGTTCGCCGGTGAGAAAAAAGAGTGAGCCGGTTCACTCACCTGATTCCATAGTCAACCAACCCAAGTCCGCCAGTAAAAAAAAGAGTGAGCCGGTTCACTCATCTGATTCCTGGTGTTCAGAATGTCAGCTCGGTGTCAGATTTAGGGCTCAAAAAAGCGAGCTGTACTTTTCTTTATTACACGAATATTGGCAAGCGCAGAGGATTTGGTTAAAACAATTGAATGTTAGGGTACTACTATTAAAGTCTCTCCTTGCCAGCCTCATTTCGTGTCTAAGTAAGAGTTTCTTGTGAACTCGCCTATTTTCATTATGTCTGGAAGGTTGAAGGGCTACGTACCGTCTACTGCAAAAACAATGGGAAACTATCCACGCGTGTGAAGTCTGAGGAGTGTTTGAACTTGAAATCATTAAATAATAATCGTAAAAGAAATTTGCATTTGGATGTAAACATCAATCCAAGCGAGACGTTAAGCCAAAAGCATAAATCATTGACGATGGGACCCAATGGTGATCTGGGTAGCGTGAAAACGTGCCTCTATTGTTAGACACGTAAAAATTATAATAACATGGCATGTCTTCATTTACTCTTCAAATTATCTTGGAAAGAAAGTATTTTAAATATCAAGAAACGAAACCCAGTTTCAAACTTGCCCCTTTCACCTTCCCAGAGTTCCATTGTGTCGCATTGTCCATCGTTTAATACAAAGTTTTTTCAAACGGGTGCATTTTAAAATAAATAAGATTTAGCTGAGGTTTACGTATGCCGTGGACGAAAGGTATGCTGGAGATTGAAATTATTGAGCCACAGGTGTAGTAGAAGATTACAAAGCAAAAATTGCCAACACTGACAATCAAAGAGACGACTCGTCTCGGTTTCTGAGAAGCAGTTATACAATGAAAACACATGGTGAACTTGAAACGAACGCCACTCCAACCGCAACTGTTTTTCTTTTGTCTTTTTAAAACCTCTCAAACTGTACTGGTCCCTGTAGTAGCCTTTAATTTAGTTTTAAATTCTGCTCGCCTTTTTCATTTTTTTCTTTTTTCAATTCTCTTTACTACATCTATCCCAGTGGCAATTCTGACTTGTGATCTTCAGTTAAGTCTTATTCACTCTTACGCAAGTGGTTAACTTTGGCTCAAGTAATATGGCGCTACCTTTTGAGTTTATGGATGAAATCCAGAGGCGTGAGCAGTCAAATGAACTGTTACTGTGCAGTACTTTCTTGTAATGCTGTTTATTATGCTGTACAAGGTGGTTCTAACTTTTGCGTCTGTGGCTGCAATTCATTCATACTTCTGAAGCTACTGAGGTGTACTTTCCTGTGGTGCTTTGATTATGCTGTGTGAGGTCATTCTGCCTTTTGAGTCTGTGGATGAAATCCTAAAGTGTGACCATTCAAATGAAAGCTACTGAGCAGTACTTTCCTGTGGTGCTGTTTATTATGCTGTACAAGGTGATTCTAACTTTTGAGTCTGTGGATGAAATCCTTAAGTGTGATCATTCAAATGAAAGCTACTGAGCAGTACTTTCCTGTGGTGCTGTTTTCATGCTGTACAAGGTGGTTCTAACTTTTGAGTCCCTGGATGGAATCGTAAAGTGTGACCATTCAAATGAAAGCTACTGAGCAGTACTTTCCTGTGGTGCTGTTTATCATGCTGTATAAGGTGGTTGTAACTTTTGAGTCCCTGGATGAAATCCTAAAGTGTGACCATTCAAATGAAAGCTACTGAGCAGTACTTTCCTGTGATACTGTTTATTATGTTCAAAGTGGTGTACTGTTGCGTCTGTGAATAAAATCCAAGTGGCCAAGCTATTGAGCTTTCCTGTGGTGCTGGGCCCGGTTGTTTACGAAAGCCGGTTAACTGGCTAACCCGGATTAACCCGGACTTAACGAAGGTTCTGTGAAAGTTTACTTAATTTTGTAGTGTCCTGATTATTTACCATGAATGGTTAGCGTTGGGTCGAATTCTGGATCTGTGATTTATTCGCCAGTTCTAGGTTATGGCTTGTATTTTATCCTAAAATTATTCAGTGTTTTCAATTATGTCTAGATGTCGTTAGTTTCCGTTGGTATATTTTGGTGTTCTGATCAAGTGCTCATTGGGGTGGCCAAGTTCTTGAGGTCAGCAAACCCAAACACGTCTACAATTCTAGTATATAGAGAGGTTTTCGAGAGGTGTTAGTAGTCAGTTGTTCCCAGAAGTTAGACGAGTTGTTACTGTTGTAAAAGCAAGAAGAAGGAATAAAGCCAGAGTCTTGGTTCCTCTTCGTGTAGTCAAGCGAGTTGCTCCTCGACAGTTCCTATTTCTCCTAATAAAAAGAGTTTTCAAAGCTAATTTTAACTCATCGCTTGAAAACAACCAAATTCAAAACGTAGACCAAAAAAGATTTACTGAAATGCTCATCGCTAGGCTCTAAGTAGCCTGAGAAAACAGCAAGCGTTTCGCGAAGTCGCCACTTTACCCCTCTCAAAAGACCCTCAAAACGACGTCTGAGAAACGAGCGCAGAAATTCCATACTGGTGACGTGCACTACCCAGATCTTGGTAGCGCTTCTGATTGGTTGTGCCGCGAGGGAATTTGCTTTTACAGCCAAAGCCGGTCAGGCGTTCTCGTCGTAAACGGACTAATGAATTCGTTAATGGAATATTGATTCCGTTCGTTGATTGAATAATCCATTCGTGAAATGAATAATCCAATATTCAAATTGAGCCTCGATTCAATAATCGAATGTTGATTGGATTACTGAACAAAAGCTATACCATATATGGAAGGGACTGCGACCGGTAAACATGGCGGACTTGAATAAAAAACAGGTAAGTTACTGTTTAGTGTTCTAATTTTTCCATAAACACGCCATTAGCGAATGTTGTTTCTTTTTCTACCGGCTTTGGTACATACGATTAATTCTTCCTTTTGATATTTGCCGTTTAGGTTAAAGAATACTTGTGAATATTTGCAAAAGCATACAAGTTTGATCGATCGATTGATCTTTGCTGTCTGCTGTGACACGCAACCTTTGCGTTATTTTACAATCCCATCTTGCACTTTACACTAAAAATAAACTTGAAATTTGGCATTTCAGGAGAAATATATGGCAAGGCATTTGTTCATTAATCAAATCAACATTCGATTATTGAATCGAGGCGCAATTTGAATATTGGATTATTCATTTCACGAATGGATTATTCAATCAACGAACGGAATCAATTTTCCAATAATGAATTCATTCGTCCGTTAACGACAGGAACGCCTGACCGGCTTTGACTATAACCAATCAGAAGCACTACCAAGACTTGGGTAGTGCACGTCAACAGTATGGAATTTCTGTGCTCGTTACTCAGCCGTCGTTTGCGAGGGCTCAAGTGGCGACCTCGCGAAACGTCGGCTGTTTTCTCAGGCTAGGATCTAAGACTGGAACAAAGATTGACACTTAAATCCTGCTTTGAACAACTGGGCCCAGTTTATTTACTTCTCCAGTTTTGTTTGTTTTGTTTTGTTTTTCTTGTTTTTCTTGTTTTTCTTGTTTTTGTTGTTGTTGTCGTTTACTGGTTGTAACATTGAAGCTGTAGAGGCCATTAAATTTGCTATTTCTTATTAACCGTTGTGCTATTAACTTTTTATTAACTTCGAGAACTATTACTAATAATGAATTGATTCATTTGCACGTACTTTAAAACAAGAAACAGACTCACATAGTGGTTGTTACATGCCTATTGTATAGTCTCTTTTATAACTTGCATTTTTTAATACACCAACCGCCGGAATATTGTCCATTGGTATGACATCTTAGCTTATCTTTCTCCTTTTATTATACTAGTCTTGTGTTTGCAAACCGATATCCACTTACAATGTTCTTTCCTTATAGGTAAAGTAAACATATTATAAGCGGGTATCTGATATAACTTCGCGAACACTATTTCTTTTTGAGTAGTTACGGGATCCAAGATTTGCAGGGAGGGACGCTTGAGAGCGTTTAGAGCCCGAAGAAGAAACCAATGAACGAGATTCGTCCCGCGGAGCACTCTTTCTCCTGGTTACTTTGCGGGCATTAACTGTTGTTGTGGTAACAGGAAATACCAACGGATCGTCCGATTCCAAACCGAAGTCAATACTGACGCAGAAGCTCTCGGTATCGCCATCTAAAACAGTGTAGCCTTCTTTCCCATCATAAGGCACAGTAAATGTTTCCAGAATGTCTGTTTCCATTCCAAAAGAGCATAGAGAGCGAGGGGTCTGGAGCGAGCTCGGCATCTCAGTAGTTGTAGAACAGTGGTCAAGATAGGTGCCGTGATGGTCCATGGGATAGCTTGTGAAGCGCCCTCTGTCGTTCTCGTCAGAGGAGTAGCTTTCTTCTGCGATCTTTGTACCTCCCCTGATAGATCTAAAGAAAGAGGCAACCCTGGATGTGATCAGTCACGTAACCATATTGGCTTCCTACACTGTGCTATTTAAAAATAATACTCCGCTATATCTCGTCGCCATGAGTTCAACAAGGCGCACTGCACAAAGTTGGCTATGCCTCGCTCATATACGGCGCGATTGAGTGAAATCATTATTTTGTTTTAAACTGACAGCCTCTGGATCCTGAGCAATGTTATTAATCCAGCCAATGACAGACTCAGTTGCCATACAAATCGTATTTTGGCCACCGTCTGCTCGAATTCCAGTCAAAACGTCTAAAACATCCTTCAGAGCATGGTCATCGTTCCAAATCCAAAGATGTTTTGGGCAAAATTGACTTCAAGGCATCCACAAACAGCATATCGAGAAAAACGGCAAACAGGCCTATATTTCAAGTTTTCGGCTCAGTCCCGTTGTTTTCTCTCTCACTTCTGTTTTGTAGTGTGTGGGAGGAGGGAGGTTGTTAGCCGTTTGGTAGTCCCCCTTTGGTTTAGAAAAGATTTCATCTAATCTTTGAGGAGAAGGCGGATCAGCTGGCGGATTTGTAAGAAGAAACAGCAGCCTGTACCAAGGCCAAATTTTGCTTCAATTTCGCTACGAAATTTTTATTGCCCTTTCGTGTTACTCTGACCAAATTTATCTGATCGTTCTAGTTTAGACACCTTTTGTTAGAGTTTTACCTGCCGCGTCATCCAGTTCACCAGAAACGTCTGTTTTCGATAAAAGTGCTAAATCCTACAAGGATAGTGGTCCCTCGGGGCCTGGTTTGGCCGGCCGTTAAAGGGTTATTTTACCAAAACAGACTTTTATGTTTTGACCCGTTTAGTGCTAACAGGTAATCTCACCTCGACAAAGCTGTGCATTAAAAATGACCGACTGGGTGGTACTAAAGAATCTTTCCAGAAAAATATTGGTCTTGGATAGTAAATAAACTCCGTCTATTTTGGAACAACTATCATTCCACATAATATCGTGGTACCGGCTCAGACTGCAGTATAACAATTAATCTGACCCTTCCGCTATTGCTTGCTAACTTACCTTGTTACCATGACACTTTTCTTACGCATGTGTCGCCTATAAGAAGAAAAGTACAGAGATTCATTTATAGCTGTGATTTTTGAAGTATAAACCTGCTGTTAAGAGTGCTTACCATATAAATCAAACGCTCTGCTTATAAATTTCCTGCCTTAATGGAACTACATGTAGATTAGATAACTTTAATGGTAGCCAACTAAAATTGACCTTACAGTCGGTTGTAGGGTATAAAATACCCACATCAACTGGAAAGTCACTAGAAAAGTTACAAAAAGTATACCAAAACAAGTGGCTTATAATTATCTGAATTGACGGTTAAAACGGCAAACGGAATGGTGCCGTTAAAGGAGTGATTTCCCACAGGCGTTCCTGTTCTTCCTTTGTGTTTGGTTTAACTTAAAGCAGCCCAGTCTCAATTCCCTTTTCCTTTGTCCTCACTAAATTACTGGTAAGGTCGGGTATTCATGTGTGAATCAAAAACCGTGAACACTTTTATTTAACTCCGTTATGTCAATTTTTGTAAGTACCAATCAAATGAAAAGCTCAAATCGCAACAGCAAGAACAACAACTACAACACATTTTTTAACGTGGAAATACACGCTTAGCTATATGGTTTAGTTTAAGGAACCAGTGCACCAGCTACTTTACAGGTATGCCACGTTAAAAACATAAATAACATGAGAGATAAAATATTGATCAGACAATAAGAGTCAGTTTGAAAATATAAATATGAAACTATTTAAACAACGGACAATGACGAAGACACGAGTATTTTTCGGAGATAATTAGTCTTCCATCATGACTCTGTATAGTTATTTCAAACCTTAATAAGTGCGTTCACCGTTTCCGGATTTGCACGGTATTGCGAAAGTTTTTCCTTGAACAGGCGAAAAGCTCAGACTGTTTAACAATTTCATTGCAATGCATCTAGCCACTGTTTGTTCTTTAATTTTTTTTACAGATTTAAGTTTTCGCTTTTTCTTCAGGATTGATTTTAGATTCTTACCTGGCCTCTCTCCATATGACCAGTGCAATGATGAGCGAGATAATCAAAATAAACACGCACACAATAATGATCACTTTGGTGTAATCTGTGGAAGTCAAATAAAGTGGGAAAAAATAGTGTGAAAAGCGACAGAAGCAGGGAAGTTCCAACTTCTTTTAAACTGTTTTAAACCGTTTGCTTTCCAAGTGGAAATAAAAATACCTTCTCACGAGTCTCCGTACATCACTTTATAAAGGGCGTGGACGTTTGAATGTAATGAATTTAAGTAAAATGCTGTCGATTGGAGGATTCTACATGAAGATTTATTTAATAGGAGGTCCATACCAACAGAATATACAAGCCGATCATGTATGAATCAGCAAAAACCGGGAGGCTAGCAGCACGTAAGCTCTCTTAGTCAACTGAAAATATAGTCTACCTTAATCATTCTAAAAGTTACTTACATGATGAACTCACTGCCATCGAACGCCTTTTACCGGAAAGCGTTGTAAAGCGACTTTTGGTTCTTATCATAAACATGATAGGCACTAATTGATCACTATAACCAAAAACCTTTATCGTGGCTTCACAGAAAAAAGCAAGGTACCCTCACAAACCTTCCTGTGAAACGACTGCAGTAGTGGTTGGTCCTCTAAATTCAGTTGCATTTCTATTTCCAGTTTCGATCTCTATAGAAATAACGCTGAATAGTGGAGGGATTCCATGATCCATTGCGCGAACTGTCACATTATACCGACACCGCGCTGCCAACGACCTGGCGACTCTCAAGGTTCCTGTATGTTCATCTATTCTAAAGGTTCCGTATGAGTCGTTTGCACAATGATTTGCTTCATTATGCTGTGATAGAATTGAGCCAGCAATATCCAGAATAGCGTAGGTGATTTTTCCTCCGAGCCCAGTGTCCTGGTCTACAGCGTTTAACGTTATGACGGCTGAAGTAATGGGGGCATCGGCTGTAAGCTGAAGTGGCGACTGCAGACAAGAAAACAGTGCACTTGGTAATATGAATTGAATATGTGTTCTTCAGTTAAAATTGCAAAATGATTCAAAAAGCCATCACTGAGGAAATGTTAATGAAAGAATACGTAGCTATAGAAAAACGTGTATGTCTGAAAATGCTTTAAGAATTGTAAATAGCCGTGTGTTTATGTTCAGAATTTGGTTGAACTTGCCCTCGACCTTATTAAACATTGAGACACGAGTAAAAATGGTGAGGAAATATAGCTATATCATACCATAAGGACTTTATACAAATCAGGTGCCCTGAAATTAAGTGGGTTCTTTGGGACTATGCCGAAATCGACAGTGCACTGTACGTTTGGAACCTACCATATTTTGGAATGGGTGGAATATTGTATTCGGTTTAGATCTTCTCCATACAAAAAATGGAATAAGGGTTGCTCCCCGGAAAAGCCAGGGAACAGTTTTTAGAATTCTCGGAATAGGAGGAAATGCGTTTTTCTTGAAGAGTTTTTGGTTTACTTGGAATAGACTAGTCTACAATGGCACGGTTTTTCTGCGCATGAATAATTAGTCCCCAGTTTTCTAAGAGCATACTAATTAATACTAATTAACTGTGAGTGAAATGGGAAACGAAGATTGTGGCTAACCTTAAGAACTTCCAGATATTAAGATTTTTCAGTTCTGAGACCACGAAAATGACTTGAAGGTAATCATTGATTAGTGTCAATAGGGAAGGCAATCCAGTACCTTTATCGAGCTTCATAATGGCTTTTGATTCAGATATGAGCACTTTTTTTCCTGCTTAAGGTGCCGTGCAAATCCATGCAAATATGTCTTTGTTGAAAAGGAATTATAGATAGAAGAACACAAGCAAAATATTGCCACATCAATTCCATAGTTGCTAAATATGCAAATTTTTAGCTGCTGAAGAAAACGATTAAATCCCAAAAGGCACGCCAAGAATAACTAACAGGTGAGGCCGGTATTAAGAGCCCGAGGGGTATATTTTCGTACTGGGAGACTAGACCAGGAAAAAGCTGAATTGCACTCTTCTCGGACAGTTTATGGTTAACTCAGAATTTACTGCGTTGCTTTGTTTCAGAAAGTGTGGATATTTCGCGTTTTCTGTTATTCCTTATTCAGTGACAAATCCAACGAGAATGTACTGAAACTGTCTAACAAACACTTCTTTAAGCCTTAATTAGCCAGGTGTTCCATAAAATAATTTTTACTATAAACTGACCAAAAATCTTGTGGGAGAAGGGCCAGGACTTAAATAGAATCCCGCAGTTAAAACCACCAGCAAGAACCACCAGTGACTGAATCACCCTAAGAAATACTTCACCTACCGTAAAATTTCCATGAACCCTCCTCTCGGTATAATTTCTGTGAAACTTCGGAGCATTGTCGTTCTCGTCGTAAAGAGTTATTTGAACAGTCGCGGGGTTAGTTGCCTTACGAAAAGGGATCCCGTTGTCTTGTACGTCAATTGTTAAATTAAAGGAAGAGGTCTGCTCAAAGTCTAAACTGTCCTTCACAAGAATAACCCCCTTATCGGTAATTGAAAATTTGGAAGTTTCATCACCATCTCTTATGCAGTAATTGAGACTAATATCAGACCTTTTGTCAGGGTCGATTGCTGTAACAAATATGACGACTGTGCCTACTCTGCTTAGTTCAGAAATGTTCACCCGGTACTCCTCAGGCTCGAAATATGGCGCGTTGTCGTTCAAATCTCGAACAACAATATTCACAGAAGCTGAAGAATGCAATGATGGTTTCCCTCTATCTTTAGCGTAAATATTGAATTCGTAACTTCTTCTTTTCTCGTAATCCAATTCATTTGCAATGGAAATAACACCAGTGCTGTTGTCAAGATGAAACGTTTCCAACACTGTCGGATCCTTAAGGTAATAGAACACTTCACCATTTGTCCCTTCATCTTTGTCCGTAGCATGCACGTCAAGTACCACGTCATGAACAGTCGCGTTCTCTGAGATGTAAGCCACATAAGATGAATTTTCGAATTCAGGCCTGCAGTCATTTTCGTCTCTAATGATCACTCTTACTTTTGCTGGCAAACGAGCAGTTAGAGGAGGTGCTCCACTGTCAGTCACAGTGATTGACAGGTTAAATTCTGGTGTGGTCTCTCGGTCGAGCTCGGTGTTGACAATAACCGCTCCTTCTGATTGGTCAAGTGTAAACATGCGCCCAATGTTACCATCCAAAATATCAAACCGCAACATTGCGTTTGTCGTTGAATCACGGTCGTTTGCAGTTACTCTAAGAACTATGGTGCCAGAGTCGGTAAATTCTGATATTTCACTGGTGTACTCAGAGGGGATGAAATACGGGTAATTATCATTTACATCCAGGACCGAAATATACACTTGCACAGTAGACATACGTGAGGGTATACCTTGGTCACGTGCTACAACTACAAAATCATATATAGACTTAGATTCGAAATCCAGCTGCCTCATAAGTTTAATTTCTCCCGTGGTGTTGTCAATTTTAATGTCCTGGGATAAGTCAGCAGTCAAAAATGAATATCGTATTTCGCCATTTTTATAACTGTCGTTGTCATGCGCTTGAATCTGAAGCAACACTGAGCCTGTTGTCTCGTTTTCAAACAAGGCCACTTCGTAATGATTTCGGGTGAACTCCGGTGAGTTATCGTTAAAATCAACAACTGTTATTTCTACGGCCGCTTTGGTCGGAGAAAAGAGCATCGGATCACCATTATCCGACACTTGAACTACCAAGCGATAAAATGAACGTTGCTCGTAGTCTAAGTTTTTGTTAAGGAAAATAAATCCCTTGTCATTGATGATGAAGACATTTTGGCTGTTACCATCAATTATGGAAAAATTAAGCATTGAGTTTGCAGGACTGTCGAGATCATTAGCAGACAAAATAGCGACCAGTGTACCAACATTGGCCATCTCGGACAATTGTTCTTCATGAAGATGATGTTCAAATGTTGGAAAATTATCGTTGACATCCGTCACATAGATTTCAAGTGGAGCAGCACTCAGATGAGAGGACCTATCAGCCATGTCTTCTGCAATAACGGAAAATCTATACTCCTGCTTTTCTTCAAAATCAAGGAGATTCAAAAGAGTTATTTGCCCTGTTTCGTTATTTATTCCAAACGTCTTCATTATACCCAAGCTATCATCTAGAGAAAAGCGTATTGCCGTGTTTGCATCCATGTCGCTTGCGTTCACTCTTAAGACAATCGAACCGACTGCAATATCTTCAGAAACGGTTGCACTGTAAAATGGTCGTTCAAAAATTGGTCTGTTATCGTTTTCATCAAGGACAACAATTTTAACGCGCGCAGGAGACTGGACCTGAAGGGGTGGCGATCCTCCGTCCCATGCTGTCACTGTCAAGTTATACTGCTCAGTCCTCTCGCGGTCAAGAGGCTTAGCAATGGAAATTTCTCCGGATAAGTCGTTAATACGAAAACTAGCTTCTTCATTTCCCGCTGTAATGGCGAAAGTTAGTTTCGAGTTGGAGTTCGAATCTTTGTCGACTGCGTGTAATTTGGTAATTATGTTACTCACAGTCGTTGCCTCTGATATTTCAAGGTGGTATTCCTGTGGCATAAACTCAGGACGGTTATCGTTCCTGTCTGAGACCTCCACGTGCACATGCGTGTTTGCAGTTCTAGGCGATAAACCTCGATCTTTCGCCGTTACCACGAAGTCTATGGCGTCAGATAGGGGACAAAATCGAAACTTACATTTCGTGGCGTCGAAACTTCTTTATGTCGTCGAAAACAGTTCTTCGTGTCGTCGAGTTCCACTCTTCGTGCCGTCGGAACTTCTTTATGCCGTCGAATACTGTTCCTCGAGTCGTCGAGTTCCACTCTTCGTGCCGTCGTGTTCTTCGTTTCGTCGTAATTTAGTTAAGTCGTCGTGTTTTTCAACATTCGTAAATTCTCTTTGTCGTCGGGTTCTTCATTTCGTCGTAATTTCTCTTTGTCGTCGTTCTCTTTGTCGTCGTGTTCTTCATGTCGTCGACGACGGTATAAGTAGGTCAGCGGTAACTCCCGCCAATTTTTAAAACAAGATGGCGACCAAGAGATAGAAGAAACAGCTAAGAAATGTCCCAGTTCAGTCCACATGTTTCACCAGCCCTTAATTTGAAGAACCACATTTCATCAGCTATCTGTGACGTTATTCGCCTCCTTGAAAATCTCAGGTTTAGTGATGATAATGGAAACCGACTTGATTACTCGCTGTACAAGCTTGAACAAGTCGTCTATCTCTGTGTTTGCAGTCAAAATATATGGCCGAATTTTTTAACTGACGAGGTTATTCAGCTGCTTCTGACTGCATATAACAGCCTATCTCAAGAAAACTGTGAAACTGATTCTCATACGCCGTCTAACTGTCAAGCAATTTATACAGGGTCGGCAGGTAGGCCAGCTTTTGCTATTCCAAGAGAAACTTTAAAACTGTACTTGAGCTATGGTTTTTCTCTTCAAAAGATTGCTGATATGTTTGGGACTTCGAGCAAAACGATAAGTAGGCGAGTTAAGTCATATAGCTTACGAGAAGAAGTCCCAAAGTATGACGATATCTCAGATGAGGCCTTGGACTCTACTGTTTCTGCTGTATTACACAACTTTCCCAACTGTGGTATAAGAAGAATGAAGGGGTTTTTGCTTGGGCAAGGTATTAGAGTGCAGTGGAGTCGTGTGAGGTCGTCTCTGTGGAGAACTGATCCCAGTGGAATTCTGCTACGAACTTCCCAACTCAATATTGTAAATCGGCGTCATTACAGTGTACCTGGACCCAGATCATTATGGCACTTGGATGGCAACCATAAGTTGATCAGATGGGGATTTGTTATTCATGGATGTGTGGATGGATTCTCAAGACGAATTATGTTTTTGAAATGCAGTACCAATAACAAAGCAGTAACAGTGTTACAGTTGTTCTTAAATGCAGTTCAAGACTTTGGACTACCCTCCAGGGTCAGAGGGGATCAAGGCACTGAGAATATTGAAGTAGCTAGACATATGATATCCCATCCCAGCAGAGGGCCAGGGAGGGGCAGCTTCATTGCAGGAAAAAGTTGTCATAACCAGAGAATTGAGAGGTTTTGGAGAGATTTGTTTCATGGTTGTTCCTTTCTCTTCTATTACATATTTTGCTATCTAGAAGGTACAGGATTGCTTGACATTAACAGTGCAACTCACTTGTTTTGCTTGCAATATGTGTTCACTCCAAGAATAAACCAACATTTTAAAATGTTTGAAAATGGCTATGACAACCATCCCCTTGCCTCAGAGTCAAACATGACCCCTGCACAACTCTGGATATATGGGCTGGCAAACTACCAGGGAGAATGGGAACCCCCAGAGGAAGACATACCATCCTTTGGTGTTGACTATGAAGGTCCTCTCCCATCAAATGAGTTTGATGGGGAGACTTGGAATGATCTTTCAGTTCAAGTACCTGAAATTCAGTGCCCTTTGAGCAGTGCAGCTTTCGATAGAATGACATGTATGGTTGATCCTCTAGAAGAATCTTCCTGCTATGGAATTGATATTTATATCAAGTCTTTGGAAATTGTGGATGACCTTTCCGCACTTGCTTAAGTAAACTGATGTTGTTAGACTCTTCAGGAATTACACAAGACAGGAGAACATCACCATATTTAAGAACCCTTCACACCAGCAAATTTCCTTTAATGAGGTACTTGCCTGTGTATGGGTAACAATTTTCTTTGACAACTTTGCATGTGTGTGTAAGCAATGACTTTTGAACTGATGAAGTAGCAAGCACTATCAGGTGGAAATCTTTGTCACAGAAAATTTGCTGTTGAAACTGTGGCATATTATAGAGAATGGGATTCCTGACTATTCTAGTTTCACAATTGTTTTGCTTTTACTGATTTTGCATTGAGAGTTAAACAAAACAAATTTATATCAATCCCTAACTTTTCACTTATTGTTAACCTATTACCACCATTTTTTTACTTGCATATTAGCAAGGGCATTTGTTCAAACTGGAGAGAGTGTTTTGCAATTATTTGCTAGCGAGGTCTGTAGCTATGTTCTATCCTTGCCAAAATAACAAAGTTCAAAGTTTCCCTAGCTGTCATACATGTATGTGTTGTTTGGTGAACCCTACCCACAACAGCCCATTCACTTCAAACCAACCAAACATGGCAGCTGACGACAGGTTCAGCTATAGATAACTCAGTACAAAAACAGAAATCAAACCTTTCCATTATAATATGTTAATGTCAAACATGTATTTTACCAACTGTTACTACAGTAAGGTACATGTATCAAATTAATTTATATAGAACGTTGAATGTCACAAGAACATTTTGAATTGCATTCAATAACTATTCTAGAATTTGAAAATCTCTTAATGAAATGTGGTGATACCAATAATTTCCAAGATAATGTGTGCCAATTGGCAAAATGCCATCCACAGTCAAGCTTAGTTCACCTTTTGCAACTTAAGGTGGCTTATGTCAGTTTTGAGAGGGTGAAATGTTAAATAATTCATCTATCTCTTAATACTGTTTGTTACAGTGTACAACCATCATTTGCCACATTTGCACACTAAGAAAGCTAATAAACAACCAACAGCTTCACCTCATATTATTTCAGAAATCAGAAATTGGCTCTGGCTCTTTTAAAATAAAAATCTCTATGTCATATGATGGTTGACAGTAAAAGAACAAATGATCTGAAAATTTTACAAGAGTTAAAAGTTGGGCTGCTTCTCCATCTCAAAACTGTGGTAAGCCACCTAAAGCACTACAAGAACAAGCAACATGGACTTAAGTGATTACAACTTTCTGAACTGGGAAATAAATACACTACTGAATCTGCATAATTATGTTGCTTGTCCATAGGCTAAGTTATGCTACAAGTATGGACCAGCCTTTTGGCAGATAACATTGGTAGATAAAAGCTTAAAATCAAACAAAAACAGCACTACCTTAACTGATGTTAAATATGGCATCCTGTTAAAATAGGAATTCCACTAACTCAACTTGAAAACTTCAGCATAATTATATAACATTAGTTGTAACAAACATATCACTGAAAATATGAACAAGGCATTCAAGTAAGCATGTATCAACATACAGTCTGACTACAGAAATTCTATAACCAATTAAATTCACACCTACAAAAGAACCAAAATAGTGACAAACAATTTCTGTCAAAATTGGAACTCTGAAGTTCAAAACTAAGCAAACCATTTTCTTTTACGGCATACCCGGGAGTGTTTTCTCAAGAGATTCTTAAGGCCACATTCCTCAATCCACCCCTTGGTTTTTTAGGGTCCTGTGGTTGTCAGTGTGACAGCAGTTAATGACATCAAAAAAAATTATTGCAATCATTGGTTAAATTTACAACTTCAGAGTTCATGACAGGTGCTATTTGAAATTGTTGTATAAAATAAAACCTCACTTATTGAATGTAAACATCTGGAAATATTCTATGCAGCTCAGACTAGGAGTAAGGGGCTTTCATTCATAAGTGCATGGGGGGGGGGGGGAAGGGGAAGCTTATTAGCAGTAATAAATAAAAAAAAAAGGCGAATTACAGGGGTGTGTGACATTTTTGCCAACCAAGGTTGAAGGGCTGGAAAATATTTGGAAGCCACTCCACTGCTTGTGTTCCTATGACTCCTAGTAAGATCAGCATAAGAAGAATGAGTGTGCTCATTCTCAGCCCTCACCTGCCATTCTCACTTTATTTATGTGTATGATTTTGGCTATGCTTGTGTTTCTTTTAAAACAAGGAAGAATTGTGAGGATATACACTGGACCTGCCTTGACAATTTTAGGGGTGGAGTGCATCGGTTCCATATTTGTAAAACTTAAAAACGTTATAATTACCACATTTTGGTCACTCAACCACCCCTTAACTTAAGTTCAAATAGGTAAGTATTGTGTTGCCGTAAGTTCATTTTGTCTTGCCCGTAAGTGTTGGGCCACCATAGAAAAGTGTATAGATATTAATTTCTTCTAAGACTTTCCATATAACAAATCAAAAAGGTAACTGTCTCTCCTGCATCATATAAATGAAAGGGACATTAGATGGCCAATCTTTGCAGTTTGAGGCTAGGGTTGGAAAAAATAAGAGTGTTTGTGTAAGGAAAAAGGGGTGATGGCCTTAAGGTTTGAGTACACAATAAATAATTCTGAAATTAATAAAACCCATAAAAACAGTAACCTCAAACCATGCCCACCCATTCCTTAACTCCACTAGAATCAAGTTGACGTTACAGCAATCTCATTCCCAGAAGCCACATAACCCTTACCCAGTAGAATGCGTAACAAGATGCTTTGGGATAAAGCAACCCACCATGACTGCCATAGCTGTAGACTTTATCCTAAAGTATCTAAATTCCCATTTTAATGCTGGATAGGGATGATGTGGGCGGGGAACAAGATTCATCTAACAGATACTACTGCTTTCAGCGCATGGCAAATGTTTGCCCTTTGCAAAAAGCTAAGAGAAAAATATCTTTAAATTTCTCAAAACTTTGCATGTGACACACTGGAAAAGTTATGGTGTGTCCACATGCCCCCACAGATGGATAGCATACACTGTGTTTAGGATTTCGCTTGAGACAGTCATGGTCAAACATGACAGTTATGCTGAAGTTTGACTTGTTAATCTCTCTGTGCTTCTGTCCAGTAAGCCAGCCTAGTACTCCTGCTGGTGTCAGATCAGGACTGATCAATTCTTCTATCTCCTCACCATCAGGAGGGCCTTGCTGCAACACATTCAAATCATCTTCAGCTTTCCAAGCAATTGGTTCTGCATACCCAGTAATTCTTTCATCCTCCAGGGTAAGTAGAAAGTCCTGAAAGTGATCCATGACTTGCTCTTCCGTGTGTCGATGAGAGGAACCTTCTACAGAATATTCAGGTACCATCAAAGAAAACAGGTAGTTGGCATCCACCTTCTTCTGCTGCCCTATAACAAAAAGACTTCGAGTAACTTCAGGATATTTGGAAAGGATACCTGCCAACCCATAAAGTTCCAACCCCTTTTTGAATTCATTCAGACAAAGCATCCTTCGGCTCAACATACTGACAACAATTGAGGCAGTTATGGAGTCCAAGTGGGCTTCATCAACCACTCCTGTATACCCATGCTCAAATATGGTGTCTTGGTGCTGTAGAACATCACTTTGTATTTGCTGCAGTAGCTCTTGTTCAGCTGAAGTCAGATGTCGTTCAGGACAGATACTTGAAAAGTCAATGTCACTCTCCAAAACCAAAGAATCATAAACACTTTCTGCTAGAAAGCATGGCGGTGGCCCTCCTTGAGCTAAGCTTGTTGCCACAATTTCTCCACATGCTCTAAAATTTCCGTTCTGAACATCATTTGTGGAGTGTATTGGGCTCCCATTGGGAAAGAATTTTTCTGCAATAGCTTCAACTGTTGTGGCGAGAAACTCCTTGGACAAAGCACCAGAATCTATTCCGTCTTCTCCAACAAACTTGATTCTTACTTCATGATCAGGAGAGATTTTGTGCGTTTCTCGACGCCAAAGGTGAAGAACTCTCTCTAATGGTGTACCTCTTCTTATTACAAGAAATAAGGACCCCTTATCTTTAATAACCTTCTCTTCAAGTGCATTTAATACCCCAGCTTCATCATTTATAGTTGAATAATTGGCATGGTTGGACTCATCTCCGCTCATCTCTCTATTTAGCTCTTCTTGTAAGGACCATGCAAATTGTTCGTCACTCTTGATTTGAATTGAATTGATTTCAATCTTCTCATTATCGCTGGGAAAGTGTGCTGATAAGGAGGCAATCCCTGCATCATTAAAGGGACTTGCTTTCGAACAGCGTGGTTCTTTAACACCACTATACACTGCTGTATTGCTGGCACTGGGTTCAATCTCATCTCTATTTTGCTGTACAGCTTCACAATCAACAGGGTGATCCTTATCAAAAACTGACCTTTCAAACTCCTTCTCATCACTACTATCACTGTCAATGTCAATTTTACTGCAGACAAAACAATGCTTTCTCAACTGCATGATAGGGATGGACAAGCTGCATTTGGGGCACTTTGTTAGTGGTGACTGGGTGGTAACAGGCTGTGGTGGTTTATCCAAAGACAAACAGCTTTTCATTGGGCGAATATATAAGAGAGTGCTGCTTCCAACAAGATCCCTGATGTATGGGATGGTGTAGCCATTACTTGGCATCAAAATTAACTTGAGGGGTCTTGAAGTTCCCCCTGATTCTGCTCGCATAAGTTCGAATGCCCCATCCTGTGATTTTAACTTCTCATATTCACTCTCAAGAACATCTTTAAAATGCTCAAAGTTCCCATTTTTGTTCGGAAAAACCACCCTTTTTCTGCCTAGCCCTGACTCTTTTAATGAAAGTAACGATTCCTGAGAGGGGGTCTTATCTTGTTCTGTGTTTGAGAGCAAGCAGAAGTCATGCGTCCACGTTTCTTTAGGCTGGATCATGATGACAGTTTTCCCCTTCGATTTTCCTTTTCCTTTCTTTGAAGGAATCTGCATTCTATTTCCTCCTCCCGAGAGAGATGGAAAAGCTCGCCTAAAAAAGTGAAATCGAGAAAGTCTTATTTCTTAGCGATAACTAAGAAACTAAGTGATAACTTAAAATTTTGGTCAGTTTACAATCGTTTCTCATTCCCTTCTATCTGGTGTTATTTTCTAATAACAAGCTGACAACACGTTTCTTGCTACTTTATGTCGCATTTCATTGCGAAAAATTCAAATGCACTTACTTCAAATCCCTCTCCACGGCATCAGAAAAAGATTGTGATGATGTATCGGAGGATGTAGAAGGTTGCTGTCGAGGGTTTTCATCTTCGATCTTAGAAATAGCGTCTTTTAAAATCGACACAACCTCGCTCACTTTTCTCGCCATATTGTTTTGATCACAAGGGCAAGAATTGGCGGGAAGAGTAGAGTTACCGCTGACCTACTTATACCGTCGTCGACGACATGAAGAACACGACGACAAAGAGAACGACGACAAAGAGAAATTACGACGAAATGAAGAACCCGACGACAAAGAGAATTTACGAATGTTGAAAAACACGACGACTTAACTAAATTACGACGAAACGAAGAACACGACGGCACGAAGAGTGGAACTCGACGACTCGAAGAACAGTATTCGACGGCATAAAGAAGTTCCGACGGCACGAAGAGTGGAACTCGACGACACGAAGAACTGTTTTCGACGACATAAAGAAGTTTCGACGCCACGAAATGTAAGTTTCGATTTTGTCCCCTATCTGACGCCATAGAAGTCGTAGGATGTTTGACGCTCGTAATCTAAGTCAGTTGTGGTTATAATTACCCCTGTAGTATTTTCTACAGCAAAAGTCTCAGTTGCTGCTGCAGTGGTTATAGAGTAAATTACATCTCCATTCGTACCGCTATCAAGATCGTTCGCAGAAACTGTAACGACATATTCCAACATAGAACCATTTTCACGTACGACAACCTTGTAATAGCTTTGATTGAAAACTGGTGAGTTGTCGTTTTCGTCGAGTACTTGTATTTGAACTCGTGCCTTATTCGAGCTGTTTCGTTTTGGTATTCCATTGTCCCACGCTAACAGACTCAGATTAAAACATTCAACTTGCTCTCGATCCAAGGGTCTTTGAAGGGTTATAAATCCAGTGTCGTTTAGGTGAAATATGTCATCAGTGTTTCCTTCTTCAATGGCGTAGGAAATTTGTGCATTTGTGGTACTGTCCCGATCATTAGCTGCAACATGAGCAACAATATTTCCCACTTCAGTGGACTCTGAGAGAACTGCTGCATAAAACACGGGTTCAAATACCGGATTGTTATCATTCATATCCACTACCACTATTAAGACCGTGCAATAACCGACATGGTTACCATCACCTTCGTCCTTGGCGAATATGTTAAACTCATACTGCGATTTCTCCTCAAAATCGAGCGATTTTCGCAAGGATAATTCCCCTGTTTTGTTATGAACGCTGAATTTGTCTTCAAGAGTGTCGTCAGCTATAAGGTAAATGATTTCACGGTTGATACCGTAATCAGCGTCATACGCTTGCACTGTAAAAATCGTGGAGCCAACAGCGCTGTTTTCTATGACTGAGGCGTTATGAAACTGTTGGTAAAACTGAGGGGCATTGTCATTTATATCTGTGATTGTGATCCGTACAGTTGCATTGTTAATAGCATTCAGAGAAGGACTGCCAAGATCTGCTAAACTTATGGTCAAAACAAAGTCAGCTATTGTCTCTCGGTCAAGCACCTGAGTTGTTGAAATGTCTCCTGTGTCCTTGTCGATAGCAAAGAAGTGAAGATCATTTCCTCCTGCTACTGTAAATCGCAACTTTGCATTCAAATTTGAGTCGTTGTCGAAAGCTGGTATTCGTTGGATTATTGTTCCAATTTCAGTGGCTTCTGATACATTCACGTGATAGTATCTTGAAAGAAACCTGGGCCTGTTGTCATTCACGTCCAAAACAGTCACGTGAACATGCGCGGTATCCACTCGCTTCAGATCACCTTGGTCACGTGCAACAACAGTCAGGAAATGCTCGCGCCCTTTTTCAAAGTCTAGTGGCTGCACTAGTTGCAAAACTCCAGTTACGTTATCAATGGAAAATTGCCTCTGGACGACAAACGAACTCTTGATGGAGTACAAAATATTTCCATTAAGATCGCTATCGAAATCGTATGCATGTACTTCAAGGAAGCTTTCACCTAACGTGAAATTCTCAGCAACAGCAACTTCGTAATGACTTCTGTTGAACTTCGGAGCATTGTCGTTTGCATCGACGACGATCACTCGAACATCAGCGAAACCTTGTGAGGACAGCCTAGGCAGACCTGAATCTGATGCAGATATTGTTAAATTGTATTCTTTGATCTTTTCATAGTCCATCGATTTGTTTACAGTAATAATGCCTCTATCATGGTCTATTTCAAATACTCCGTTAATGTTTCCTTGTGCTATAGCAAAAGATAACCTTCCATTTAAACCAGCATCCGCATCTGAAGCCTGGACAAAAGTAACAGTTGTTCCTATGGAAACCGCTTCCGAAAGACTCGTGACGTAATGGACAGGGTAAAATATCGGAGGATTGTCATTGATATCGGTGACGTAGATTCGCACATTTACTTTGCTCGTGCGCGGAGGAGAGCCTCGATCGTGGACCACAACTGTGAAAGAATACTCAGCCAGGCTTTCATGATCGAACGATTCGTTGGAGTATATTGCACCAGACTCCTCACTGATGAAAAATGGAAGGTTGCTGTCATGCGCATTGATTGCATACAGCAGTTCACCGTTTGACCCAATATCTAAATCCCTTGCGATAACAGTTAGAATATGGTCACCTGATGTGATATTTTCTGAAATGACCGATTCATAAAAACTCGCTTTAAACTCGGGGCTGTTGTCATTCATGTCGGCAATGTTGATAAAAACAAAAGCTGGTGGACTGGAAGCAAGTTTAGGGAAACCATGATCTGTTGCTGTGATAACCACATTATAAAACTTAGTAACTTCAAAGTCGACGTGTTTGATCAATGTTATCCGCCCAGAGTCGTCAACGTGAAAAGTATCACTGTGGCTAGATGTTATTTCATAAGTCACTTGTGAGTTCGTTGCATAATCGTTATCGGTTGCATATACTCGTGATAAAACTGTCCCCGGTAGGGTTCCCTCGGTGACAGTTATGTTGTACGACTGAGGGTAAAATGTGGGAGGGTTGTCGTTGATGTCCATTATGTGTACCCGCACGCGCGCACTGCCTGCACGAGGAGCCTTTCCTCTGTCAGTAGCTACCACTGTCAATTCAAACGTTGTTTGTTGTTCAAAGTCTAGTGTTGTATTAGTTGTAAGCAGCCCACTTTGCTCATCTACTTTAAAGTAAGTTTCCATTTCCCTGTCAGAAATTTCAAAGCGAATCAACTTGTTGTCGCCCGAATCTCTGTCCGATGCAAAAACTCTTAACACCTCAGAGTTCACGGTGACATTCTCAAAAATACTGGCTGTGTATAGTGACTGATTAAACACTGGTGTGTTGTCATTCGCGTCTGTGACCTTAATCACGACCGTTGCGGGATTTTCGGTGCTCAACTGTGTTAGACCGTTGTCATGAGCACTGATAGTTAAGTTGTACTCTGTAATGCTCTCGAAATCAAGCTCTTTTTCAAGTTTTAGGATACCATTTTCATCAATCATAAACGCATTAAATAGGTTTCTGCTAACAATTGAATATGTCAGGAAGGCGTTGGACGAGCTGTCATTGTCAAGCGCTGTTACCACGGCAACAACAGAGCCTGGTAGAGATGCTTCAGTTATGTTTACATGATATACTGCTGAAATAAATACAGGCTTATTATCGTTAATATCAGTTATTAATATCTCCACACGACAGCTACTCGTCTTAGGCTGTCTACCCCCATCAAAAGCAAAAACTGAAAACGTGAAAAAATTCTCGTCCTCATAATCAAGACCTTCCGCTGTTGTCAATACCCCACTTGAAGAATCAATTGAAAACTTTGTAACTTCAGATGAATTTAAGGCATAAGTTAACAGATTATTGACACCGTTATCCATATCAAACGCGTGAACTTGCAGAACACTGGTTCCAATGCTCGTATTCTCTGGTATGGAGGCTGAGTACAGGCTTAAGTCAAATACAGGCTGGTTATCGTTGGCGTCATGAATGGAGATGTATACTGAGGCGGGAGGATTGGAAATAAGAGATGGTTCCCCTTGGTCTTGTGCTTCTATAGTCAGATTGAATTGGCTTCTGCTCTCGCGGTTTAGAAACGAGTTCAGAATTACGGCACCATCTGCACTGACGTTAAAGAGAGAATTAACGTTTCCAGACGTTATCTGAAAAGACAGCTTCGCATTGCTCGAACTGTCATTGTCACGTGACGTTAGCTTGAGGATTATCGTTCGTGGTAGGGCTGCCTCGGATACGGTGATTTCGTAAAGATTCGGGACGAACTCGGGCGGTTGATCATTTATGTCCAGCACCTCGATTTCTATGTTAGTGAAGTCAGAGAATGGCACATTGCCGTGATCAAACACAACAACAGTAAACTTATATGATTGTACTTTTTCGCGATCTAACTGTGAAATCGTTTTTATTTCGCCAGTTGAGGAATTTATGTTGAACGTACGTTTGATTCTTTCATCCATTATAGAATAGCGTAATTCTCCGTTATTACCACTATCCGCGTCAGATGCCGTTACGTTTAGCAAACCTGTACCAACCGTTATGTTTTCGTAAACTTTGACCGTGTATGATGAAAGTTCAAATTTTGGGCTGTTGTCATTTTCGTCTTGAACTGTGATTTTCAGTTCAGCGTCGGGGGATGAAAATTTTGGTGGATTTCCGCCATCCTCTGCCCTTATCGTCAAATTTAAGAATTTTTGTGTTTCATAATCGATTTTCTTTTGAAGAATGACCGTTCCGGCGGCATCAACGAGAAAAGTACAGTTTTCGTTACCACTTAAGATGTTGTACTGTAACCTTGAATTTGTTCCAGTGTCGTTGTCGTTTGCTTGTACCCGTAAAACTGTCGTACCAATCGGGCTTGCCTCAGTTACGTTTCGTTCATACGTCACCGGTCCAAATACTGGGTGGTTGTCGTTTACGTCATAAACATAAATATTAACCCATGTCAGACCGGACATGGACTGTTCACCTGCGTCAGTCGCGGTAACAGTGAAACTGTGAATTGTGTTTCTTTCATAGTCAAGAGCAGACTTCACTGATATTTCCCCAGTGGTAACGTTTATGTAAAATACCTCACGCGCAAGAGTATGGTGAGGGGCGATACTGTAACTTATTTCCCCGTTCTTGCCGCTATCCTCATCTCTAGCCCAGATCTGTAACACAGACTCGCCAATAGTTGCGTTTTCGTACGTAACTGTCGTGTACACCACTTCGTCAAAAACTGGTTCGTTGTCGTTTGAGTCGTCAACGGTGATGTTGACAATCGCAGGCGCCAATGCGCTACGCGACGGCGATCCTAAGTCAGTGGTCATCACTGTAAGAATGTATCCTGTCACTCTTTCGTAGTCAAGTTTCTTTGTGGTATAAATAGCTCCGTCCTCTGTTACGGCAAAAGTGTCATTCAAGTTACCAGACGTTATACTGTAGGCAACTCTGCCGTTTGTTGTTTTGTCGCTGTCGGTTGCATGAACTACCTTTATGGTGGTCTGCACTGGCGCATGCTCACTGACTGTTACCTGGTATTCTGCAGGTTCAAAAATGGGATTGTTGTCGTTGATGTCAATCAGTGTAACAGTTACTTTGGAGTAACTTTCAAGAGGTACCTTCCCGCCATCTCTTGCAACAACTGTGAACTCGTAAACCTGCAACGAAATTGTAATTATAATTGCATTCTCTTTTCTTTATGTACAAATTTAAAGAAGTGTAACATACAAAGACAAATGTTTTGAGAGTGTGCAATACTGACTGCATATCACGTGACACTACGTAATGCGGACTTAACTCTGTGTGGATAACAAGAGCCCATGAAAGGGCTCATTTAATGAAATTATTTTAAGTTTATTTTAACCAAATCAAACCCTATTGATTCCCTTTTTAGGCTCAAATACGTAGAACCACTCAGCTTCGTATATTAATTGTCCATTTTTATTGATATGACGTTTTCCTCAACAATAGTCCTTCATTAATCTTTTCATAGCGCGATAATGCTCATCTGAATTTATTTTTAAATCCTTTTAAAAGAAATGACACATGAGAGTAACCAGCCATGATCTGAAATGGCGACTGCAGCGTACTTACCTCTTGTTCCTCTCTGTCGAGATCTTCTTGGGTGAAAATTTCTCCAGTTGTGGCATTCACTTTAAACTTTTGCTTGGCCTTTGGTTCGCTGTAACTGGCTATGAAATACGTTAGTTCTTGATTTAACTGAGAATCCTTGTCCTCAGCATGAACCGTACACAAGTAAGTCCCGGATGTAATGTTCTCATAGACTGCTATTGTGTAAGCCTCGGAATCAAACCGAGGCGCATTGTCGTTATCATCATAGACTTCAATATCAACTGTACTGGATACCTTAGCTTTACGAGGAGGGGTTCCCTTGTCAGTCACGCTAATTATCAAGCGATAGTGAGTTACATTCTCATGGTCCACTTCGCTGGCCAGGAAAAGAAAACCCGCAGATTCGTCTAAGAAGAAAGTAGAGTTTTCATTACCAGATTCTATGAAGAAGTTAAGAGCTGCATTTGATGTACTGTCAATATCCGAAGCATGGAGTCTAAGAAGCTCTTTTCCAACGACTGTAGCTTCCGATATTGATATATTGTAGTGTGTGGGTTGAAACACTGGAGAGTTATCATTTTCATCGGAAATTGAAATAACAACAGTGGTGACATCCATGCGAGAATCCATGCTAATATCTCGCACAGCGACTTGAAATCGATAGACCTTTGTTCTTTCGAAATCCAAGGAATTGTTGACATAAATAGCACCCGAAGAAGAGTTCAATTTAAAATCATGGTCCAAGTCTTCCTTCACCATAAAGAAGACCATTTTACTATTGGCAAGTGATCGATCGGCATCCATAGCACGCACGCGCAGAACAAGCGTCCCTGGTGGTGTGCTCTCTGAAATAGTTTCCTCGTATAAAGAGACTTCAAAAACAGGTGAATTGTCATTTAAATCACGCACCAAAATAAAAACATGCGCAGGTTGTTTGGCAAATAGTTGTGTTTCCCCTTTATCGTGAACCGTCACTGCTATGTTGTGTGTTGAGTTCTTTTCGTGGTCTAAATCCTTTGCGACTGTAATAATACCATCACTGTTAACAGCAAACAAACCGCGAGGATCTCCACTCACGATGGAATACTCGAGATGACTGTTTTTTCCAGCGTCCTGATCGGTGGCGCTAAGCTTTAGTAACGAGGTTCCAATTACTGCCGCCTCGGAAATTGTCACGTTGTACTTTAGTGGGTTGAAAACCGGTTTGTGCTCGTTTACATCAAGTACAGTTATGACAACTTCTGAGAACGCTGTGAAGTCAGGATCGCGAGCGGCTATGAAAAGAGAGTAGCTGGGTTGCGTTTCGCGATCAAGTGATTTCACCAAAGTTATTTCACCTAACAGGTAAAGAACAAAGAGTTTGAGAAATATACTCTTAATGTTATCATTCAGCCTTTCTCAAATTGGTCACGTGTAACGTCCCTGTGAGAACATTCTCACGTAATTATCCCAGTGGTCCGTAATTATCTAGACATGCGCAAAGCGGTCATTTTCTGGATAAAAGAAGATTACATAAGACGTTACCTGTCTATCAATGAATAAAATCTGATTACGTCACGTTCAAATTCAGGACTGATAGCACAGTAAAAATGTTTGGTCGATTTTCAAATTAATGTTTTATTATTGTTATATACTATCAAAGCAATTTTATCAAGTATCACATGATTTCAAAGCTCTGAGTCCGAACAGTCTCGTCCACTCTTGTTCTCTTTTGGCTTGGTCGGTCGAGTGGAATTCTGGGAGCTTCTCCAGGCAAGTGTACGCATCGCTGGAAAAACACATATATAACCACCGAGAACCAATGAGAGGACAGCATACTGAGAATAACATCAAATTCCGTTAGACCTCTATGTAAATTGTAGCAAATTTGAAGTAATATAACATGCTCTTACCCGATGTTTTGTTTAAGCTGAAAGTTTTCAAGCCAGATCCAGCCAACACCATGAAGCGTACGTTTGCATTGAGGCCCGTATCATCATCCTGGGCATTGAGTACTAACACCACGTGCCCCAAAGTAGCATTTTCCAAGATGTCGACGTGATTGATTTTATTGTTGAAGAATGGAGCATTATCGTTTACGTCCAAGATAGAGATGTTAACAGCGGTCGTGGAGTTAAGCGCATGCTCATCTATGTTTACAGCCTCAACAAAGAGTTGATATTCAGATATATCTTCTCGGTCCAAAGGCCGAGTGGTAAAAATTCCAAAATGATGAGATGAGATGTTGGGCATAAGAAGAAATGAGTTATTCATGTTTCCTGAAGTAAAAAAAAATTCAAAGTGATCGAGGATAAGGATGTAGAACAACCAAAGTTATCGTGACTATTTTTAGATAAGAAGGCAAACCGTTGATCAATTTTCCTTTTTGGTTGCTTCAAGTCTTAAAGTAACCAAAACCGTCTTATTACTTTTTGTTTTAATACAAGCATTTACTACTTATTAGTAGTTATATAGTTGGGGGTACCAGATCATTTTTTTCAAAATGATCTGTTACCAAACCCAACTATATATCTACTTTCCATATGATGGAAATTATTTTATGGTTTCTTCTGGGGGGTATAAAAAGCAGTTTCATATGTTGGTAGGAGCCGAGCAGGCTCGGGAAGTCGTCACTTTAGTGACGAGTGAGGCTCCTTTCAGCTTACTGTGGGTAGAGACGTAGTCTCGTAGGGCACAGTAAGCGATATGGTACCAGAGCATTTTTTACACATATTGGTTTCATTTTATGGTTTTATTTGATGGAATCTATACGTTTTAATTTCATGTGGAAACGAACACATTTTCCATTGCGTGACTTTATACAACAGGAAGTCTAAAATTCTCGGAAAACAGGAAGTTTTAAAATTCTCGGAAAGCAGACAGTCAATTAAACCACAAAACGCCACAGCTGTGGCGTGACGTCATGTTGTAGTAACATAAAAATATTATCTCATATAATAGTATAGAATGAATTGTAATAAAGATATACACGATGAATTGAAAGAATCAGGAGATATTTCATGTCCTTTCTGTGACCAAAAATTGGAAGATTCTAATGAAAAACCACAAGATCGTTTAGCAAAATATTATTTATGCTGTGATAATCAGTATATTATTAACGACGATGGGATGTTAGCATGTCTAAGCTGTGGTATTGTTCAAGGATATAATTATGTGAAAGAATATGTTGATTTTTATAAAAATAGACATAGATTTATAAGAAAATCTGTTTACCATCGAGAGTACCACATCAACAACATATTACTCGATATTGATGAAAAATATAACATTAAAATATCAAACTGTCAGAAACATAAGATTGATGCTATATATGTCGAGATAGGTAAGGTTCTTAATGAAGTTAATTGTACAAGGAAAAGAATGATTAGCGTTAATTTTATTATGAGAAAGATATTCAAGATGATGGGAATACCTTACAAAAATATTCCAATTAGTAAATCGAAAAAAACATTAGCTTTTTACGATCGATATTGGACAAGTATTATGTCTCTTATTGGTGATAAAATAAAATCTATTGTTGGGTAAAGACCTTATTATATTTCTTTTCAAATTTGCTAATTAATGGACAAATATCAATAATTATTTCATCTAGAAACTTGACATAATTAAGAAATTCTTTTTCATCATAGTTCAGTCCTCTCATAAAGGACCGCAAATCTGTTAAAACCTTTTCGTACGAAGTGTACGCGAATTTACACATCTCAATCTTTCTTTTGTAATTTTTAGCCTCTGAATATGTTTTAAGCAAGAGCCCGGAACCAGATATTGTTCCGAGAACAATAGGGTTTAGCGTTACACCACCAACTACTGTCCCTATTACTACCAATAAAACAGATCCAATATTACATGCAAGTTCTGCTTTTTTGAAATATTTAAAAGTCATTTTGAAAAGCCAATATTTTTTATGATAGTATTTGTACAATGCTTTCAACTCAGATATTTGATCTTCCGTTAATTTTTCTGAAACATGGTTCCAATTGAATATGCATTTACGTCTATCCACTATATATATATATATATATAGATAAATTTATAGATAAAGTTTTAAATTATTCATTACTCTCATGCTTTGAAGGAATATTTTCACTCTCAATTGAGATTGGTTGAGGGATACGTAGCCATTCAATGATACAACTCATATCCCAATTACTAGGAACTGTATTGAAAAATGTGTAATAACTGGTCATATCGTTGTTGTAAAAGAATTCGATGCTATTGTTAAAATCCTTCTCTAATAAAGCACTTTTCGCATGATGATAACGATCCCATCTCTTTATCCATACATTAAGCACAATTACATTTTTTAAATCGACAACACCGTCACCAACGTCTTTATTGTCAAACAATATCAACCATTTATTTATTGTTTTTGGAATAGTGAGGTATTGTGAGAGCCTTCCAACCGATTCGTCCACGAATTTGCTCGTTTCTGAATTCTATTATAGCTTTATGTAATTCAATTTTTCATATCCATTATGTTTCTTATGGTAATGAGTATATAAATCTTTCAGAAGTTTAACTTTCTCTTTAGAAAATGTTTGGTCGATATGGTTGAATTCGAAAATGTCCCGCATTGTGCTATATAATGTATGAAAAAATATTTATGGCACTCTATATTTAACTAAAATTAAGAATTTTTCATTAATAAAATTTTGAGAATGTAATTGCACCATTAAAAGACCATTTGGTAGTTCTAAATTAATATCTATTGTTTGTTTTTGAGTTGATTGTTTTGAAGTGAAAAGTTTCGCAGGGCCACTTTTAAATATTTTTAAAGGAATAGGTGGAAATGGACCTCTGATTTTTCTATATAATACTGTTATACTTAATATATAGCTTTTTTCTGGAAGGAGTACATTAGCATTACCATTTAATGAAAAAAATGTTTCATTATTTTTAGTATCTAAACTCCCATTTATGTAATGAACAGAACCACGCAAACGATGTCCGTTTAAAGACAAATTTGTTTGCATTACCATTTGTCCATTTTCAATAACAAAAGCTGTGTCATAGACACTTGGATCAACATTTGAAATTGTTTCTTTAACACCATAAACAATTAGATGACCAATTGTTAAAAATGATGGATTACTGACTGTACCGTGCAGATCGAGATATATAAATTGTGGGGGTGAGCTACCCCATCTGTGAAAATTGATAACTGTTTTGGTGTACTTCTCAAATGTTTTGGTTGTATGATTAGAAATTGAAATCGTAGTGCCTTGTGGTGTAACACTTATCTCATTCATTTCTGGAGGAAACCATTCTACAACCATAGTATAGTAACCAACTGGAAGTTTATATAAGTTAAAACCGAGGCGTGACCGGTACTGGTTGGGTGAGCTTTTTTCAAACAAGAGTTTAAGTTGGTAAGCTTTTTTATTAATTTGATGTGGAGAATTGGGAAAATCAACAATACCCAAAACCTCGATATTGTTTTCACTCGAAGATTCATCAGTGTCTTCCATCAAGTATCTGAAGGCGTCCCTTTTTTGTCCCGAGGCAGTGATATGAGATTCACGAATTTTTTGAGTGACAAGATCTCTCAAATCTGATATTTCCTCTTGCACAAAATCAACGTTAACTGCGGATTTCGAATCTCTGTAATCGGTTTGTAAGTTAATAATTTTATTGTTATTTAAATTCAAGTTTCCAGTCATATTGTTAGTGCCATCAACTTTGAGAAACTTTTTTTGTGTCATGTCATCAATTCTGTTGTTAACAAACTCGACACATGCGGCGTCTCTTTGGTTTGATGGAAGATCAAGATTGATAATTGATTTATTTTTCATATCAATATCAGATCCTTTATCCAGTTTTTTTTCAAGTTGATTATTAACATATTTTTTGTTTGTGGCTTGATCTGCCTGTGTTGGGTCTTTAACGTTATAGATTGTATTATTGTTCATATCAATGCTTGCTTCCATCTTTCCACCTTCCTTTTTCGAAAGAAAGATATTTCTCGTGTCCTGATAGTTTATTACCTTTGTCAGATCACCGTGGACAGGATAAGGGTTGCTTTTTAATCGCAAAATATCGAACTTGTTTTGCATATCAATATCAGCAGAACCGCTGGCACTACCCTGAGGTCCACGATCACCTTTGTCGCCTTTGTCGCCTTTGTCGCCTTTTAGGCCCTGGGGTCCTTGTGGCCCTTTATCACCTTTTGAACCCTTATCTCCTTTATCTCCTTTATCTCCTTTAGAACCAGGTAAACCCGGCAACCCTCTTGGTCCTATCTGACCTTGTCCGTGAAGGTCGTCGTGATTAAGGATTCCGTTAGTATAACTCATATAATATTGGGTTATATTCTTTCATCGAAATTTTTGGCATTGGATTTTCTTATTTTATCAACATACAGAAAACTGAATGGGTCTTTAGTAGCCTTTTGGTAATCCTCTTTGTTAACACCCAATTCTCTACAAATCATGGATTGTTCATTTCTTGATGGGAAATCGAATATGCAATAATGTGAACTATTCAGTCTTATTGTTTTATCGGTTCCATAATAGCTTTGACTCAGATATATACAACAACAATTTTTGTTCCTAGAATTGGTAAAGTAGTCACGTATCCGTTCGTCATTTTTCTTACCTGTATTCAAATAATCATCAAATATGACTAATTTTTGGTTTTCATCAGACAAATCTGTCAGAGGGATGATGTCATCATTACTTGCTTCTATCACGTCATAACCGACCTCTTTTGATATTGGTTCAAGAGATTTCAACAGATGCTTATATTTGCTTTGTTGGAGATTACGAGCGTAAAGATATATCTTATCAAAATAGAGAAGCCTGTAGATCATATCAAGCAGAAGGTTGGTCTTGCCGCCACCAGATGGAGCACAAACGAGCATCCTGAAACATCGGTTTGGCATGAAACTCTTTAATTGAACAAAATCGTTGTTTTCATCATCTTGAATGTCGTAATTTTGAATCTTCATATATATATGTTATACAATTTTATCGCTTGGCGACACGCTATGCGACACGCTATGCGAGCGTTTTTATATATGATAACCCTAATTTTTCCGAACAAAATACGAAATTTTATGTAAACAAATGATATAATGAGTTTACTCAAATGGAAAGAAATGGCTGAGAAACGATCCGAGCTTGGTAAAAAGATTAACACAATTAGAGAGACAATAAAACAAAAAACGATATCTGATCAAATGGGTGAAGTCGAGGCAGAGAAACTTTTCAAACCTATAACATCTGGTTTGAAAGATATAATAGCTCCAAAATTACCATTGAGGAGATTGGTAAAGAAAAAGGGACCTGTTCCAGATTATGGAATAGCTATTGATGATGAAGTGCCTGATTATGGACTGGAAGATCTTTTTGGTGATCAAGTTCTACCACAAAATGACAAACAATTGGTTCCAAAACCTCCAAGTTATGAAGATGTCCTTAAGGATTTAGCATCAGGTGAAAAACAAATGTATATAGATCCAGTATTTATGTATGAACCTGAAGATCTTCTACCTGAATACGAAGAAGAAGGACCAGATTACGCTATTATTGAAGAGGATGCAATTAACCAAGTTTTGGATGAACTTGAAATACCGAATTATGAAGACGTTGAAATACGACTTCAACAAGAAGATATGAATGACTATAAGAGGAAAGCTTATCTTACCAAGACCGTGAAGAAAGCTAAAGAAAAAAGGAAACAACTAAGTGGTAAATCGACTGAAATCACTAAAAAATTAAATAAAGGTATAATTAATAACTCAAGCTGAAGCTCAATATAGAAGAAAAATTATTCAAGATACAAGAAAGGTTCTTACTGATTATATAAAGTACAATGATCAAAGATTAAAAAATATTAAAGGATCTGGTTTGAAGAAAAAAACAAAAAGAGGTGGACAAGTCCAGTTTTTCAACAATCCGACAGAAATGATTAAAAAACTTGAACTGATCATTGGATCAAGGGTTGCCGGTAATAATAGCATTGAGTTACGGAATACAGGCGTCGCTCTTCTCGACATCTTGTTGAGAAATTCAATACTCAATAAGTCGCAATACAACAAAATATACAAAAACTATTTTATGTAAACTAATCATATAATGAATAGACAACTCGTATTATCCAGTCATACCGTTAAGGGCATAAGTGGTAATAAACCATCGGATTTCACAATCAAATACAGTAATCCGATAATACTAGATTCAAACAGACAATATGAAATCGGCCTCGACCGAATCATTTCGATGTCCTTTACTTGGTTTAACATTACGAAAGAACTCAATAATCAGAAAATAAGATATTCGACAGATAGTGGTGCTAATTGGACGGAAATTATATTCAACCCTGGAGTATGGAATTACGTTGATTTTGACAATTTAATCAAAGAAAAAACAAAAACAGGGACCTCATCAAACCCTCAATATCCAATCACTCTGGAGTTTAACGATACTGTATTCAGGACAATAATAACACTAGCCTCAAATTACAGATTCGATCTTACTCAAAGTAATTTTAATGATCTTATTGGTTTCAATAAAAAGATTCTAACAAGTAGTGTAAATGTTGGAGATTACATTCCTAATCTCTCACAAGACAGAGAAATATTCAATGTTCATTGTGATTTGATAAGTGACAGTCTTGTCGATGGTGAAGAGTCAGATATTATATATAGTTTCAGTACTAGTACTTTGACACCAAGTTTTTCATTCACACAAGAGCCTCGACGAGTTCAGTACAACCCGTGTAATAAAAATACGATTAATAAAATAAGAATGTATATCACAGACGGCAAACGAAGAATTATAGATCTTAATCATAGTGACACTTCATTCAGTTTGATTTTAAGAGAGAAGAGAGATTAATCTAACTAATAGTTATATATATGTCGTCGTATGAATACAAGCGTATTTATCATCCAAAACTTGGACGATTTGTTTATGAACATAAAGGATCTGGGATCATTGTTGACAACATTTTCAAACCAGTTGGAAGGGTGTTAAGTAAAGTTCCAGAAATGGTTTTAAAACCTTTTACCAAAAAAGCGCTTGAATCTGGTATTTCACATGCTGGAGACAAACTGGGAAAAAAAGCAGCTGAAAAAAGCGGAGAGCTTATTATGAGAAAATTACACGGTTCAACTAAACAATCAATGAATAAAACCATGAAACCAACCAAACCTACTAAACCAAAACAAGAAGATTACAACACAATTCTGAATAGACTTATATCTGGTACTGGATTAAGACGATAAACTGTTATTAAAAAGTGAATTTTATCCAATTATAAATAGACTAATAAGTGGGAAATGGTTTATATAAAGAGTTAATTTTATCTAAACTACTCATATAAATGAGTTTCAGAACAAATGAAAATCTGCAACGATATGAATACGTTCGTTTCCATTTGGATAATGTCATTGAGCAACCTGCTAACAATCAAAGCCAGAAAAAGACAGGTTACAGATTCACAATCAACGATAGGTCGACTATGTTCGATTTTTTTAATGGGTATTTCGAAGTAACTAAAGAGCTTCAAAAAAAGGCAGATGGTACTGGATATGCTCAAGCGGATCGCATCACTATGATAAACGGATCTCACAGTCTAATCAGACATATGGTTATTAAATCGTCTGGTAAAATAGTATACGAGAGTGATAATTTACATAGAATTACGAATGTTAAAAATTTACTTGAATACAGTGATGATTTTAGTAGATCCGTTGGAAAGAATTCGTTCTGGTATCTTGATACTGATGGAACTACAGCAAATACAAACACAGGTTTCGAGGCCCGTCGTATTTTAACCCAGGCTCATCAGAATAACGGCGGTGGAGGCGCAAAATCGAATAACGAGATGATTCCGTTGAACAGATACAGCTATTTCCAAGAATTAGAAAGAAAAATGTTGCCCCCGATGCAGCTCACAATTGAACTTACACTTAACGAAGACAGTGAATTGATTCACATGGCAAATGGCACAGACCCTGGTCGTATTGTAGTAAAGAGTTTATATCTTTGGCTCCCTAGATTAATCCCAAAAGACAGCATGTATAGTAATTTCGTTTCAGAGTTTCTTAAGCCAACAACCTGGACATATATGCGAGATCTCTACAATCAGTCAGCAAATACCAGAGCTATTCAGAATATGTTTCAAATCAGTCCAGCTATCGACAACGTTAAACATGTTCTTATATATATACAGAGAACGGATGGACCAAATGATGATGAAGCAGAGAGGAGTCCGTATTTGTTTGACACTTTCAAGCTAAATGCCGCCGACGCTAACAGCTCTCTATCAAGTTGTCGTTTAGAGTATGGAAACAATACGTTTTACCCAGAGCTCGAGTATGATGCAGATTCTAAAATCAGGATATTCAATGATCTCATGAGTTATGCATTTCGTAAAAACGATTATAATTCTGGGACACAACTTAATGTATCTAATTTTAGTAGTTTGTACGGATTAATATATTTCGATTTGACATATCAAAAAGAGGTAGTGACAAGAGATCCTAAACAGTTGATTCTCCATTATCGTCTCAATGTAGCCCCGACAGCAAACGTCCGAGCTCATAGCATCGTATTTTACGAGAGTGAGGTTGTTGTTAAGACAATTGGAAACGAATTGATGATAGTTTAATTTAAATGAATATGAATATGAATATGTTTTTTAAAACAGAATTTATCTAACATATAATATATGACACAACTATATGAAATCAATGTTAGTTTATCACCAAACCAGAAAAAGAATCTTAGTAACGCGTATCATAAAAGAGAAACAAAAGTTCTAAGGTTCACGAAGGACTCTCTATCTGGGAATGACACTCTGTATGTACCTCAGAATATAGTTAAACGATTGGAAAAAAATAGAAAATTGAAAAAGGGAATGGACATTAAACTTTCTAAAACAAACATTCGAAAGCAAGTAGGTGGATCTCTTCTGTCTACAGTTCTGACGCTTGGAAGAACTTTTGCACCAACATTAGCAAAAACTATCGGTTTATCAGCTTTAGCTGGAGCAGCTAGTGAAGGAGCATCTCAGATTGTTAAGAAGATATCCGGAAAAGGTGTTCAAACCGGTGGGTTCCTCATACCACAAAATAAAATCGATCAGTTGATAACATATAAACATCTTTTGACCACCAAACAAAAGAAGGATATATTAAATGCTCTACAAACAGGTTCTGGTGTTCATATAAAACCAACAAAAGTACAAACGGGTGGGTTCTTAGGTACTCTTCTTGCATCAATTGGAGTCCCTTTAGCTATTGAGGCAATAAAGAAGATGACTGGTAAAGGTGCCCCTCAGATGGGACAACCGAAACAAAGACCACCCAGATCTTATAGAACACCGCCTTTTTATGGAAATTGGCCTGATCAAACATTAGGTATGGGAATTAAAAAAACTAAAAAAAAGGCTCCAAAAAAAAAAGCTCAGAAAAAGGGCGAAGGTCTACCATTGGGCAAGAACTCACCCTTCAAAAACGTCCCTCTTCTAAACATTCTATTGTAAAACCCAAATTTCATCAAAATATTCCTTTGTCAAATTATGATTTAATTGATTGGTGTAAATACTTGAATATACCAATTAACAATGTTTTATCTAGAGATGAAAATGTTCCTCACAATCATCGACAGGCTCTATTCATTTACAATCTTGAACCGAGTTATATGTCAGGGAGTCATTGGGTAGCTACTTATGTTAAGGACAAAGTCATCAATTACTTTGATAGCTTTGGTTTGCCTCCCTTCCAAGAAATGGTTAATCATGCTAAAAAGAAGAACTTAACATTGCTTCATCAGAACAATCAAATACAAAATTTACTTACGACAACATGCGGTTACTTCTGTTTATACTTTTTGAATGAGATGAATAAGGGCAAATCATATTTTGATCTGTTGGAAGTTTTCGACATTTATGATACAATGAAGAATGAGAAATTCTTAGAACAGTATTTTAAAAATATCTAACTCATATATATGAGATTATATTGCGTGAAACAAAAAAAGGTCACTCTATGTGTACCAGGTAGTGAAAGATATGTAAAAACCAAAAACGGGCGAACCATGATGAAATGCACTTGTGCTGAATGTGGTATTACAAAGACGAAATTCGTCAAACAGGCGGGAAACGGGTTGGCCCGTCGAAAGGGGCGGGCGTACTAGATACAGTAGCATCGACTGGTGCTGATTTATTGATTCACCACGGTATTCCTTGGCTTGGAAGAAAGGCAGTTGAAATGGGAAGATATTATGGATCAGAAGCCTTGAGAAACCCAAAACTGCAGAAAAAGGCTATCGATTATGCTCTGGATAAGTTTAATCCAATGATTCAAAATGTCGGAAGTCAAGCTCTTGATCAATTATCAACCAAAATCAGACCAAATAGAAAGTATAAAACCGACAGAAAGGATTTGGATGGTGGAAGTTTAGATATCCATAAAGCCATTGGAAGGCTACCCAAACCAAAATCAGGCTGGACTTTGCCTGGGCATCGATATACAGGACCATACAACCCTCTCGATAAGCAGTTAGAGTATGATCCAGTGACAGGTGAAATATTAGAAATATATGATAAACCGACTGGTAAAACGGATGCAATAGCAATGCAACACGACGTCGATTATTCGGTTTGCAAGGATGACAAAAAATGCAAGAATAAAGCTGATAGAAAAATGGTTAAGGCTCTAGACAGTGTGCCTTACAATGAAAGACAATGGGGACATTGGCTGGCTAGAAATATGATTAACACGAAGCAGAAACTAGGTCTCGGTGTAAAACAAAGGAAGACAAAAAACGGAAAAGGCCGTCGAGTGAAGAAAACTGGCAAGAAAAATTAGCTGATGAATTACATAAACCGATAAAGCGTAACTTCACCCGGCGGCGTGTTATTGTAAATCATATTGACGAAATATGGTGCTCTGATCTTGTTGAGATGCAACAGTTCAGTCGATGGAATGCTGGCTACAGATACCTTCTGATGGTTTTAGATGTATTCTCTAAATATGGTTGGATCGTCCCATTAAAAGATAAAAAGGGTGAAACGGTTATGAATGCTTTTAAAACAATCTTCAAAGAAGGTAGAAAACCACAATATCTTTGGACAGACAAAGGCAAAGAGTATTACAACAAACATGTTAAGGAACTACTTGATAAGAATAAAATAACCTTGTACTCAACTGAGAATGAGGAAAAGTCGTCAGTTTGTGAAAGATGGAACAGAACAATTAAAACCAAGATGTGGAAGCAGTTTACTGTTCAAGGTAATACACAGTATTTAGACATGCTACCCAAATTAGTGAAAAAGTATAACAACACTAAACATAGCTCTATCAAAATGACACCAATAGAAGCCAGTAAAAAGAAGAATGAAGGGACTGTTTTCTTTAATCTGTATGGTAATTTGGAGCAAGTAACATCTAAACCGAAATTCAAAGCTGGTGATAAGGTTAGAATAAGTAAATATAAACGAAATGTGTTTGATAAGGGCTATACACCAAATTGGTCTGAGGAAGTTTTTACAATTGATGAAATACAACATACAAACCCAATCACATACAAACTGAAAGACCTCAATGATGAAGAGATAAAGGGATCTTTCTATGAACCTGAATTATTAAAAGCTACACAGAATGTTTTCCGTATTGATAAAGTCATTCGGAGGGATTATAAGAAGAAACAAGCTTTGGTTAAGTGGAAGGGGTATAGTGATGAATTTAACAGTTGGATTCCAATGAAGGACTTACAAACAGTATAACATATATTATATGAATCTATTGTTTGGAGAAGATTTCGATACTTTAAAATTCAGAGCCAAAAACTTGTACGATGCGAAGGATCTGAGATATTCAAACCGCAGAAATAAGAAATATGTTGTCACCCTCAAAAACGGTAAAAATATACATTTTTTAGACATGAAGATTTTTTACAGCACCAAGATTGGAATAGACGTTTACGATATCGTAAAAGAGCCTCTATGATAAAGAATAAAGATGGTAAATTAACGTATAAGGATCCTGAATACGCTAATTACTGGAGTTATCATCTTCTATGGTGAATAGGTTTAAACCAGATTGAAATATCATTTAAAAATAATATATATAGATTATATATATGGAGAATCAAGATGTTAAGAGATGTCATGGAAGACCTAAAGTTTTTAGTGACGAGGAAAGAAAAAAACACAAGACTACCCACATGTTGGGCAAGGAGTGGTATTGTGACGTTTGCAAAAATGGTAAAAATTACACATTGGCTGGGAAATCTCGTCACTTGAAAACAAAAAAGCATATTAACAACACAGAAACAGATGATACAAATATTCTCATACAACCAAAATCAATGAATAGAAAAGTATGGTTAGAATTTATTAAAAATGATGTATTATTCAACAATACAGAATAAACGAGCTGATGGGAAATAATATCATGCGCAGAAAATATTTTTTCAATATAGTTCGAAGGATCCGTTATTGAATCATTTGAATTTCTGACCACGTTTAAACCAGATTGAAATATCATTTAAAAATAAAATATAGTATATATATATATATAATGGAGAATCATAATGTTAAGAGAGGTCGTGGAAGACCACAAAAGTATTCAACCGAAGAAGAGAGAAAGGATGCTATAAAACAACAAAAATCGAAGTACATGTTAAATAAAGAGTGGTATTGTGACGTTTGCAATACTGGTCGTAATTATACTCTAGCTGGAAAACATTGTCATTTGAATACAAATAAGCACCGAAGAAATACTAATATAATTAATCTCAGGGAAAAACTCAATAACAAAATGCAAAGACATAATGCATAATAATGTTTCATAATTACAGTTCGAAAGATCCAATCGCGGATCATTTGAATTCTCGACAAAATTTGAACGCACTAATTATAGACACTTAAAAAAATATCTTTACTATAGTATATATAATGAAATCAGAAAAAACAATGAGAAAAATCAATCGTCTGGGACGAGAAGTAGAAGCAATGAGTAATGAAATAGACAAAAAATACGACATTTTGGTATGTAAAGAATGTTATCTACCAGCAACTCATATCCTAGTTAGAAGAAGAATTAGACGGTTTCTTGACTATTTAGAAACTCCAATATGTAATGAATGCGTGAGATACATAAATAGTCTAAGTTGTTATGAACTTGATGCTATAAATTACGTTACTCTTGAAAAACTAATATAAATCATCTCGTATAGTTTAAAGGATCCAATCGCGGATCATTTGAATTCTCGACAAAATTTGAACGCACTAATTATAGACACTTAAAAACAAAAATCTATAGTATATATATAATATATGAAATCAGATAATTCAATTAAAAAAACTAAGAAGACAAAGAGTTATTCTCTGGTATACTTTGGTGCTGGATGGGATTTTAAACCAACTAATGACCCAGTATATAAGAAATTCAATCACTTTATATTCATTGATAGTCTACCTAAGATGTCACATTATGAACCAGGCATGCCCGGGTATGAAAAAAGCAAGGATAGAGAAGCATTTATAAACACTCTAAAAAATACAGCTCAGGAAAATGGATTAGTATTGAGTAGTATCAGAAAAAATTTGTTAACATTTCGAAATGGTATCGTAAAACTAGAATATTATATAAATACAACAGTGACAGAAGCCCTAGATGATCCTATTATTAGAAAAAAAATGAATAAGGCTAAGTGGTTACATGAGAATGGTTTTTACCCTTATAACTATGGGTTAAAGGTTGGTGACTTACCAAACCTATTAGAATATCGTGCGAAGATACATGAATTATAAATATCATACGTACATAATTAAAGATTTTTCCCATACATAAATATATACATATATATATATGGTAAATCAACAATTAAAAAATCATCTAAAAAACTTCACCGTAAAGGAATTAAAAAAGGAGGTCATCGCCGTGAAAAAGGGTTTCCAAGTTTCAAAATTAAGGCGAGCTGATGTAGAAAACGTCATACTAAAAAATCATCAATACTTCCTACACTTACTAAAAAAGAACAAGGTGAATAAGGCTAAACCACTAACGAAAGTAAATAAGTCTAAACCACTAACTAAAGTAAATATGGCTAAACCAAACAAACAACAATTTGACGCGTTAATAAAACGGTTAAATGATAACGATAAAATAAACATAAGAGTAAAAGAGTACATAACCCAAATTTTAAATACACTTGACGAAAAAGCAGTTGGTAAAAGATATGAATTAATTAATGAACGATATAGTGGTGATGTAATTCAAAAAGTTAAATCACGCTACATCATACGTGATGGTGATGATATGAGCAATGTATTACTAAGTACAATCGATCGTAAGCAGGTAGAAGATTTTCTACACAATAAATTAACACAATAAATATTTCATATAATATAGTTTAAAGGATCCAATCGCGGATCATTTGAATTCTCGACAAAATTTGAACGCACTAATTATAGACACTTAAAAAAATATCTTTACTATAGTATATATAATGAAATCAGAAAAATCTAATCATATAGATATGGATAAAGCTAGTTTGAAGAAACTCAGCAAATCGGAACTTATCAAATTGCTTCTGAAGCAGGAGAAGAAGAAGCCTAAAATCATAGTGGTTGACGATACCACGCCAGTTCCAGCACCAAGAACATACAAACCAAGGAGACCAATACCAACACCTCGCAAGAGTGTCAAACAGATGGCTAAAGAATATGAAGAAAACATCATTCTTCCACCAATAGAGTTTATGGATGATTACAAAGCAGTTCCAGCACCAAGAACTAAACAACATGTAGTTAAAAAACCGGTTCCAGCACTAAGAACCAAAATAGAACAAACAGACAAAGCTTTAAAAGGTTACACTAAGTCTTATGAAATCAGCATCAAAAACAATAAAGACCCCTTAGCCCAAATGCAAAACACGAGAAAGGCTATAGAACATCGTCTAATAACTTTGTTGAATGAAATGAAAGGCTTGAAATACGTTGAAACATTGAAAGTCACATTTAGCAAAATGTCTGATGGTGAAATAGTGATTAAAAATGGATATTTCAACAGTAAAGTCCAAACAATTATTAACCATACAGAAATCAATGAAGCATTACAAATGTCTAAACAAAATATCTTAAACCTGATCTCCCAGTGGATATCAGAAGGTTCAGGATGGACCATCCAATCTGTTGATAGCCACTATTTAAACATTGTCAAATACAAGCCCTTGAAAGGATCCTCATATATCCAACTGCCTTACGAACTGCGAAACAGCGCTAAAGGCTTAATAAACATGAAAAATGAGGATAATGAATGTTTCAGATGGTGCCACATAAGACATTTAAACCCACAAGAAAAATATCCTCAAAGAATAAAAAAGACAGACAAACAATACGTTGAAAAGTTAGATTATTCAAACATTGATTTTCCAGTTAATGTCAAACATTACAACAAAATTGAGAAGCAAAACAGTATCAATATAAACGTATTCGGATATGAAAACAAAGAGCCATATCCCATCTATGTTTCCAAAGAAAAGTATGAAGATCATATGGAACTACTTCTGGTAACGAAAAATGAAAACAAGCATTACGTGCTAATAAAAGATTTCAACAGATTTATGTATAACCAAACAAAACACAAAGAAAGAAAACACTTTTGTATGTACTGTCTTCAATGTTTCAGTTCAGAACAAATACTAATAAATCACAAAGAAAACTGTATTCAAGTGAACGGTCAGCAAGCGATAAACATGCCAAATGTTGAAAATAACACACTAAAATTCAATAATTTTCATAAGCAGCAACCTGTGCCATTTGTTATCTATGCTGATTTTGAGGCTATAACTGAAAAGGTACAAGGATGTCAACCTAACAGTAATAAATCATACACTGAAGCCTATCAAAAACACACAGACTGTGGTTATGGGTATAAGGTCATTTGTTGTTATGATGATAAGCATACAAAACTAATACAAATATATAGAGGCGAAAAGGCTGTGTACAAATTCATGGAAAATATGTTAGAAGAAGTAAAATACTGTAAAAAAGTAATGAAAACATTTTTTAACAAACCATTGAAAATGACGAAAGAGGATGAAGAGGAATTTGAAAAAGCAAAAGAATGTCACATCTGTGATAAAAAATATACTGAAAAAGACATTCGAGTCAGAGATCATTGCCATATTACTGGCAAATACAGAGGCTCAGCACATCAAGACTGTAATCTGAAACTTAGAATAAATCCAGAAGAAATTAAAATTCCTGTTATATTCCATAATCTAAGAGGTTATGACAGTCATTTTATAATGCAAGAGATTGGTGCTATTGTTAAGAATAATACATACACCAAAAACGGAAAAAAGATTAAAATGGACATAAATGCAATTCCAAACAATATGGAAAAATATATGGCGTCCATGCTTGGTAACCATCTTACCTTCATTGATAGTTTCCAGTTTATGAGTTCTAGTCTTGATAAATTAGTTAGCAACTTACCAGCAGAAGCTTTAAAATATACAAACAAAAGATTCCAAAAAGAAAAATTCAATCTTATGACGCGAAAAGGTGTTTATCCTTATGATTACATGGACAGTTTTGAGAAATTCAATAAAACAGAATTGCCAACTAAAGAAGAATTTTACAGCATATTGAATAATGAGCACATAACAAATGAGGATTATAGCCATGCTCAAAAAGTGTGGAATACATTTCAATTACAAACGATGGGTGAATACCACAATCTATATCTTAAGTCTGATATTCTTCTATTAGCTGACGTGTTTGAAAACTTCCGTAAAACCTGTCTTCAGTATTATAAACTTGATCCCTGTCACTACTTTACATCTCCAGGATTATCTTGGGATGCTATGTTGAAGATGACTAATATCAAATTGGAACTAATGACAGACATAGACATGTTTCAATTCATTGAAAAAGGTATGCGTGGTGGTATATCTTATATAGCCAATCGATATGGTAAAGCAAACAACAAGTACATGAAAGAATATGATGAGAAGGCGCCCTCAAAGTATATTATGTACCTTGATGCTAATAATTTATACGGTTGGGCTATGAGTCAATATCTCCCCACTGGTGGTTTCAAATGGATGACAGAAAAGCAGATTAATAAAATCAATTTAGCTCAGTATAATGAAGACAGTAATAAAGGATTGATACTAGAAGTTGATCTAGAATACCCCAAAGAGTTGCATGACCTTCATAACGACTACCCTCTAGGACCGGAAAAGGTTAAAGTAACTGATGATATGTTGTCTGGATATTGTAAGAACATACAGAAAAAGTTCAACATATCGACAGGACTGGTGCATAAACTGATCCCTACTTTATGTGACAAAGGAAAATATGTTCTACACTATAGAAATCTACAGTTGTATCTTGATCTTGGATTGAAAGTAAAGAAAGTGCACAGAGTATTAGAATTCAATCAGTCACCATGGCTTAAACAATACATTGACTTCAATACACAAAAACGTACTCAAGCAAAAAATTCATTCGAAAAAGACTTCTTCAAACTGATGAATAACTCAGTGTTTGGAAAAACGATGGAGAACATAAGAAAGCGTGTCGATGTCAGACTTATTACAGATGAGAATAAACTATTGAAGATGGCTTCTAAACCAACTTATGTAAGCAGTAAGATATTCAATGAAAATCTGGTAGCAGTGCATAAGATCAAAGAAACGCTAACTCTAAACAGGCCGGCATATGTGGGTATGTGTATTCTTGATCTAAGTAAGACATTAATGTATGATTTTCATTATAACTACATAAAAGAAAAGTATGGTAATAAGGCTAGACTACTATTCACTGACACAGACAGTCTAACATATGAAATTGAAGCTAAAGATGTGTACCAAGACTTTTGGAATGACAAAGATCGATTTGACAACAGCGACTATCCAGAAAACTCTCCGTATTTCGATAAGACAAACAAGAAGGTAATCGGTAAATTCAAGGATGAAGCAGCTGGAATACCAATCACAGAATTCGTCGGTTTGCGATCAAAAATGTACAGTTACATAAAAAACAACCTGAAAGTAGGAAAAACAGCCAAGGGAATCAAGAAGAACATAATAAAGAACAATATCAAACATGAAGATTATAAAAATGTATTAATTAATAACAAACAAATACATCATACCATGAAAACAATCAGAGGTATCAATCATCAACTAGGTAGTTACGAGCTCAATAAAGTGTCACTCAGCTGTTTCGACGATAAACGATATATAGCAAACGATGGAATCAATAGTTTCGCTTACGGACATTATAAAATCCAATAAGTCAGTATAATAGGTACTCAACATGACGTCAAGCCACAGCTGTGGCGTTCTGTGGTATGACATAATAGACATCCTGCTTTTCCGAGAATTTTAAAACTTCCTGTTTTCTGAGAATTTTAGACTTCCTGTTGTATGAAGTCACGCAATGGAAAATGTGTTCGTTTCCACATGAAATTAAAACATATAGATTTTATTAAATGGAAAAATATATAGTTCTCCAAATAATTGTAAAATATATAGATTTCCATAAAATAATTTCCATCATATGTAAAAATGCTCTGGTACCATGTTGCCTACTGTGCCCTACGAGACTACGTCTCTACCCACAGTTGGCTGTAAGGAGCCTCACTCGTCACTAAAGTGACGACTTCCCGAGCCTGCTCGGCTCCTACCAACATGTGAAACTGTTTTTTGTACCCCCCAGAGGAAACCATAAAAATAATTTCCATAAAATAAAATACATATAGATTTCCATTAAATTATTGCCATTAGATGGAAAGTAGTTACATAGTTGGGTTTGGTAAGAGCGCATTTTTAAAAATGCTCTCGTCCCCCCAACTCTATAACTACTCTTATTGCTACAAAGTTTTTTTTTTTGGTTCCACGTATAATTGGCTTTGCTTCTTATTTCAATTTGTCAGGTGTTCCGGTTTTTCACGGGTAGGTCTGGCGTAATTAACGAACTGCTCCCTTGGACTAGTTAATGAAATTAAGTATATATTAATCTTGTTTAATATTTGGCTGATTGGAATGCTCAGTTTGTTTGGAGACAGTGTGAACATCCTCAGTAATCAAAGACAGCAAACAGTAACTAGTGAACCAAACCTGAAATGATGCTGAAAAGCATATCTGCACGAGTCTTCTCTTTACTCTCCGACCTGACTGATACGTTCAGAATCAGTTGTAACGCTGGACCATTCTCATTGACAAACACTGAGTAGTTCAACGGCTCAAAGGCTGGCCTAGGATCTGAAATTGAATAAAATACACGTCGGCTGTCTTTACACGCGGTAAGACTGGTCGACTCCTGTCGATTTATTAAATGGGGTATGTGGAAAATGTGTTTAACGGAACCACAAACGAAAAAATTAACACAAATAATGGGTTTAAACCTTAAATAAACTATCATTCCATAAAGGGAGGACAAGTTGCTTCATTCTAGCAAACTGGAGTTAAGGGTGAACACACCTCTTCCTCATAGCCGATAGTCTTCACTGAGTTTACTCAACAAGAAGAGGGCACCTCTTTGTGTAGTTCGCATATAAAGTGGTTTTGGAATATTACCTTTGGTGCAAAATGGAAGGAAGAGAAAGATTTGACTCAATGTTGAAGGATTCTGCAATACTTCTGGGCTTTGAGACCTGAACAGTGAGATAATTAAAGCACCAGCTTTTAGCCGTTGCTTTCTGAAAATGTACACGGTTTCGTCTCAAAAGCAGCCGGGTAAAAAAGCGATTTCTGACCACGGTCAATCCACCAATATTGATACCTTAGACTGTTTCAAGCTTTTTAACGATACATAAAAGATATTGTGCGCTCTCTTCACTGAAAGCGGCTGTACAAACGGTACCCACGAACTGTTGAGAAACGCTAACAGTACTTACCATAAACAATAAAACGCACAATATTTGAACTCACAGATACCGGCGACACCTTTGCCACGCATACGTAATCACCGCTGTCCTCCACCGTTGCGTTGGTGACTGTCAAGGAGTTGGAAGACACGTTGGACAAAACCTGGCAAATAAGTAACAAATTCAGGAGTACAGTTCTTGTAAGATGTTGTTTTGCCTGAATAGAAATGCTTTTAACTTGAACATTTCTTATGAGGACGTGTTAAAATCGATATTAAGGCAAACGTTTTAAAAATCGGTGCCAAAAAATGGGAACGCCTTTTTGTATTTTGTATTTTGTAGCTCAATCTAACATATAAAGGAAGGAGGACAGGAATACCAGTAAAACAAGAGAGACGTCAATAGGGAGTACAATATAAAGGGATAACTTGATAAGAAAGCCAAACGTCATAGTTTTCGGGACCAGTTTAGGAGATACCACCGCTAAGGTCAGGTAAAGAGGTCAAAGAAAGTAGGAGAAGTATCATTTGCGGCAAGTTAAGTTCACTTTCGTTTCTATTTTGAACAGGGAAGACAAAATAAGGGGAACTAAAATGATTTGACTTAATAACGCTTGGTGACAGACTCACCTCATAGTTTTTTAGCCAGTGGTATTGCGGTGAAGTTTCGCCGACAGCTTCACATGACCACGTGACCGAACTACCAACCCTTGTACGGAGATACGCCGGCGATAGCTCCTGAGTGAGTGTGGGACCATTGTTAGAGCACAAGAATGGGCCCTCTGCAGAAGCTACAGTAATCAAGAGACGTTAAAATTGATAACATTCAGATCTACCCAGTGTAAAAATGTAAATGCCACAAGTGATGTCAAGAAATGAAGGTTACTTTTTAAATGCCGTTTTGCTTTTAGGACATCATTAAGGAGGTCTCACACAGAATCTACCTTATTTTGTTTGCTCCTCGGTTACTTCAGAGGTTATAGTGAAAGCTTAACAAACCACATAGATAATAGAAAAACGTACTTAACACTAAGAAACTTTTTTGGTCCCTATTACGTTTTCGTCATTTTTAAATTGTTAAATGAATTTTAACGAATGTTGCACTATGAAGCATTCTATTCTTTGCGGAGAAACGCCATTAACCTACCATGCATTACAACAGAGAAGGTGCTATCCTTCAGAACCTGATAGCTGAAGTCCGATCGGACAGCTACGGCCAGCGTATCCCATCTAAATAACTGGGCCACAGTCGTTATGGTCAGCGTGTCAATGCTCATGGCAGGGACGGTCTGTCTTGAGTATAAACCAGAGCTGGGCGACAGCCTACCATTAAAGGCTACTAACATTTCAAAGTCACTGTTAAGACAAACACGTCCTTGATTGTTAGGCAAAAAATGTAATTTGTGCCCTCTTGCTTGTGTCAAAATCAACCGTTCCATCGACCCGGGAACGAGGGAAGGGGCGAAGAAAAAGATAGGGATATAAACTGCCTTGTAATTCAACTTATTAATCGCCGTTCATTTCAGTGGAAACGTTCCTCTGCCCTATACTGTCCACAGCGTCGATTAAACATTTTTAAACATTTTTCTATACTGCCCACAGCGTCGAGTACGCAAAAGGAACCCCGTAAAATAAGCGTACTGAATTCACGTAGTAACTAGAGCATGTAGAGTCCCTGTAGTTATTCTCATTTTTCATCTAATTAACGACATCCATTCAAAAGAACCCATTGAAAACCCTTTTTATAGAAATAGTTTGTTTCTGTGACCACAAGAAACCAAGGGTACCAAGTAAAAATTTAAGACAAGGCAATTGCATATCCGCATATCCGAAGGCAATCGCATATCCGAAGTCGAGACCAAAAACAATAAAATTGACACAAATTCGTTTTGACCAGTTCGCATTTTGAAATGTACGATGTGTTGAGACCCTTCGAAAGCCATAAAAATTGGTCTCAACATTTTTGTCTGCGTGGCCTCTGTTCGTGTAATTGCACTATAACTACAGACGCTCGAGATAAGAACACGTTTAAGCACCGATAAGTACTCACCATTTCTGGATTCCAGTGCACTGTAGAATTAAATTCACAGTAGCAATGTAAACACCTGCATTATCCACCACAAAAACACCATCACCAGAAAACCCAGCTATTGTCTGAAAATAACCAGGGTGAGCGGTTGTATTCCAGTTTCTAACACGGAACCAATCGGAAATTAGTCGGACACTAACGGACAAGTTCGTCGAGACACGAGCAAGAAACCCTTGAACAACGGTGGATGGTGGGACTGGGTGCAAGTACAAATTGGACTTGCTGGATTGGCTTGATACTATCCAGCGGTCTTCATCGTCTGAGTAGATGTATACTGATACAAACGTACCTGCCGCGAGTTCTACAGATGCAGCAAGATTTAACGAGCAAACCTCACTTGTAACACACGTTTTCTCAGCTACAACTGCTGTATCATTTCCGCTGTTGATGACAATGCCAACTATAGCTAAGCCGTCTGTTTCCAAGAGCTGGATGTTAGCAGTGACGTAATAAACGCCACTTATAGAGACACCAAAGCGATCTGTGGTCTGATGAATTGAGCCCACTTGAAACTGCCCATTCAAGCCAGCGGTTTTCCAGCTGACAAGTTCTTTCCATCCACTCGATGTGAAAATGACATCGCTATATCGGTCTACCATATTTCCCTCTGCTCTTTCCCTCTCAGAAATGTAACGCATGGTGAAATAACTGCCTACAGTTAAGTTGAAAGAAGAAGAGTTACCTGATCTCACCAACACACTAACCGTCATACCTTGCATCAGCTCCATGCTGCCGCTGGCCAGAGCAACCGCGTGAAAACCACGTTTACCCAAGTGACTCGACTCCAGTCCACTGTTTTCGGACGTGTCTCCGTTGACAGAAATTTTCACGGAGATAATTCCAGCATGAGAGACATCTCCGAGCGACACGCTAGCCGAAGCTAAATAAATCCCTGATAAGGGAACAATGAAGTTGCCGGTCATTGAGTTAAAACCGTGACCATCTAAATGAAGACCAGTCCCTCCGGATGTTTCCCACCCCGTTATTTTCGCCCAGCTCGATTGTCCAGATGGTTGAAGGGCACCACTTATTCGGGAAAAAAATCCAGGTTCTTCGATTGGGTAGATAAGCCTTGCAACAGAAAAACCACTGCCTTCCCACACAGTAAACGGATCAGCACTGCCAGATCTTGCCGCCACGTGGATTTTTCGGTTCTTTTTTAAAAAAAGTGCACCAGTGAACTGCAAAGTTTGTTTGCTGTTTGATTGTGGTTTCTGTTCAATGGATCTGAAACCAGTTACGACCTCTTGAGGGTCATTTCCACTGCTATCAGACACAAGAACACTCACTTCACATGATTCCGGGATATTCGATACTATGATATTAGTTGATACGAAATAAATTCCAGCGTGATTGATATTCAGATCTCCACTCAGTGCCTCGTACGTAAAACTTCCATCGTTTTTCAGGAAAAGACCATTTGTGAGATCCGACTGTGTTGCCCAACCTCCAATCTTGGACCAACTTCCTGGACCCAAGCTTTTTATTCTCGTGTCACTTTTTCTGGACAAAAATCCTACATTCCCATACGATATATCAGAAGGACTCACTAAGAACATTGAAAAACCACTGGTACCTTCCACTTTCCAATCAAAATCCGTATTTGTTCGTGCTCGAATCACAGCATAATCACCGCGCCTTAACTGCACCATCCCGGATACTGTGATGGTCATGACGTCATTTCCGCTTGGCGGATCCATGCCTTGGATGTAACGAGTATTTTGTAGACCATTAGTAAGGGAGGCTTGACCATTTACACCAATGTACACTTCAATGTAGGAACCGAAAGTGTCAACATCAACATCTTTGATGACCAGCATACATGACACAAAGTAAATACCGCTGATCGGGGCTGTGTAAGTGCCACGCACATTATCAAAACCACCGCCATTTTGAAAGGTATCTTCACCTTCGTTGTCTGGTTTTACCCACCCATCAATTTCAACCCAGTTTGTTGTCCTTATTGGTGACTGGCTGCCTTTCACCGTATGGAAGCCTGGGACAGCGAAGGATTTGCCAATAAAAACTGCAGAAAATCCACTTCTTTCAAGGACTTTCAAGGAATCATTGCTGTCAGATCGGACGTAAACAGATATGTTTTGACCCTGGTCAAGGTTAAGTGAGCCTGCGATGTTAAGAGTCAGGTTGTCGGGCGGATATGCATGAGTTGCATACAAACCGTTTTCCTCCGTTGCTCGTTGGTCAACAGATATAACCGCTGAAATCCGAGTATTTTTAGCATGGATGAGAAGATTTGTAGAAACGAGATAAACTCCAGGGGTTGAGACGCTAAAATGGGAGCTGCTAGATCGGAAATTTGTTCCAAAAGAGAAAGCACCTTCTTCACCAGATTGTTTCCAGCCTCCAATCTCCTCCCATTTATCTCCCGTAAACACTTGATTGGTGCTGAGATAGCTATTTGCCGCTGGCCAGTAATGTCGTGTCTTCATGAGAGACAGTCCGCTGCCCGGCTCAATAAGCCATTTGTCTGGAAAACTTGAGTGAACAAAAACAGACACATGTTGGCCCCTGCTGAGCTCCAAAAGGCCCGAAACTGACAAGGAAAAACAACCGGATGATTCGGGATTGTATTGTGTCGCGTAGAGCCCGGCGTTCCCAGTCAGTTGTGAAGTACCACTGGATTTGACTAACAAGTCAAAGTTTCCTCTGCCACCTCTTATTCGAAGAGATACCTAACATTGTAGAAAGGAAAAATAGCTACCTTAATAGGACAAAATAGAATCTTGGAAAGGACAGTCAAGCTGAAATGCTGTATCTAATGTGAAAGATCCAAACGCTGCCCTTTTTTGACACTAAGCAAAGCCAAACAGTGTTCGAAAATTTCCTCCTGGATTAAAAGCGAAGCTCACTGGAAGCGACTGAAATACAGTTCCTTGTAAACTTATGCACGGAAAATAGGCTCACATCTTCAGTCGCGATAAGTCATTTAGGCAATCCCTGTGTAATCTTACATATTAATTAGTAATTTTTTTTCTTTCATTGTTGTAATTTTTTTTATTTAAAGCAGTCTGCAATACTCTGTTAAGAGTGAAGACTTAACTGGTAAATAAAATAAAACTATGATAACGTTTAATGAGTTATTAGAAAAACTTTTTTCTTAATAAGCACGATAAATCAACAAATGTAAAAAAATCTGCCATTTGTAGTTAGAGTATCTCGCACTGCAAAATGCTCATTAAGCGTTCTTTCACGACAAAAATCAAATACTTACAGCTACATAGTAAATGCCGCCCTGGCTACACGTAAATCTTCCATGATGAAACACTTCCGGGTTGTAGAACTGCACATGTGCAATAAGTGGCGTAGGCCATGTTGTTAACTCCATCCAACCAGTTCCTGGGATTTCAGTAGTTGTCTGGGTGAGAGTTGACACACCTTGAAGAGAACTCTGATTGAAGGCATCGATATAACTTACAGAGAATCCACTGTCCAAGTGAATTGAAACTCCTGCGCTGGAACTTGAGTCAATAAGGAGAGTAAGTTTGTCTCCTGTTTTAAGGTAAAGAGAACCATGAAGGTTCATCGTGAAAACACTTTCAGAGCTTGCCGTTTCAACATCAATAAAAGGGCCACGAATTTCGCCGTTTACAGTTAAATACAATTTTTGCAAGCCACGGTTCGCTCGCACACGGATATTCGCAGCCAGAAAATAAATGCCTTCACAAATCGCCACGAATTCTCCGGTAGATGGAGAGAACCCAGTAAGACTGACAAATGTCCCTGGGGTACCGCTTGTGTCCCAGTTACGAACAACATGCGATGAGGATGGGGAACCTGTGGTCATTGCTGTGCTTTTTATGGCAGAGAACGCTGGGAAGGATCCAACTGGTCCAGTGTAACGTAACGTGAATTGACTATCATCCTCTACGCTCCAGTCTGTGTCCTTTTCTGAGAAAGCAAACACAGAGATCTCATCACTTGATCTTAAATCCACAAATCCGCTGACCACTAAACTGAAATCGCCGCCTTGGTAGCCTTGCCTGACTGCACTCATCGCCTCGTTACGTTGGTCTGTTTGTCCATTTATGACCAAAGCAGCTTGAAATAGTCCGATATCCGCTTGAGATAAATGTACGCTGAACGAAACAAAATAGATTCCAGATTTTGGAATCTGAAATCGTGACGCCTTGGTTACTAGTGGCGCTCCAAACAGAAATCGACCACTGTCCGACAGTTGAGTGTCCGTCCACCCACTGACTTCTGACCACCCACTTGTTGATTGGAGCAGTCGGGAACTGAGGTCTAGACTGGCGCCAATCTCGGGAAAGGCTGTGAAGAAAACAAACAAAGATTTAAACGGAGCGCTTTCACCGGCTATTTTAATTACCAAAACTCCGAAAACATTATAAATCTAACGAGGAGATACTGGATGGAGGCGTTATGTCTTCCAGCGTCAGCCGTTCAACGCTGGGTGTAAACAAAAACATTTCAACATGCGCGGACCGTTCGAATTCTACCATGTTACAAAAAAAATCCCCGTATACGGCGTCGTTGAATACATTTTTATTCTCTTGTGGATTGCAGTGCTTGGAATGTGCATCACTCTCTTTATCTTAGTCTCTGAATGAGCTCCATTAAGGAATTTCGTTATATCTCTTCAAAATGTAGGCTACAAAAACATCCTTACAAAGATGAGGTTTCTACAATTTTTATATAATTACGAATTTTCTATGCGTGCTAGAAATTAAGTTTTCACTTATGTAAAATAAGGGCGCAATATGACGTCACGTTTCCACTTCGTGCTAGTTTAAGAAGTCTTATCCCCATGGTCTCGTTTTGTTTTAAGAAATACTGCAACTTATAGAACAATGACTGCAGAGAGTTCGGAGGTGAACTGGACAAGTTTCCATTTATACCCTAATGGGAACGAAGTTACGTGATTGGGAGGAAAATAAGCGAGCCAAGTAGAAACTCAAAATGCGGGTCGTTTTGAATTTTACAAACTGAAGACAGAAGCTACAAAGGTTTTTTATACATGCGTTTTGCATGTATAATGAACGATAAAACGATTATTGGATTCCAGTGTCGCAAGATATCATAAATTATCAAGGCTTTGGTTCGTGTTATCAACCTCAACACTCTGCTTCGGCTGATAACTCAAACTGCAGTCCTGATAATTCTCCATATCATGCTCAAACTCAACCAATAACTTATTACTTAAGTAACCACTCGAAGTAACCAAACGCTGAGGATAATGACACATAATTATCCGTCGGTTATTGCACGGTCATTTCCCTTCCAGGGTCAAAATATTTTTACTAGAAGAACCATAACAGACTATGAAATTCTGATACATAATTTTTATGTAAAATATTAAAGCGGTGGGCATCAAAGAAGAGAATGCCATTGCAAAAAATTAAAAGTTAAGTCTAACCCACTGGCTAGCGCTGGTGTTATTCAATTGACTAAAACTGTTTCCAAAATTGTCTTACGATAAAACAGTAGTTGGAGAACTATCTAGCATAAATTACAAGCTTAATTAAAAGTGGGGCGCTTATGGGATGAAATCGGCAAATTAATTGCGATATCTGGCAAGTTTTAGTACGTAAAGAATATAACGTATCGAGAAAACAATTCAAAAACGTTCCCACCTGTTACCAGCGAGAGGTTGGCCACCAAAAATACTACACTTGCGATAAAAACGAATCCCAAATATTTAAAATCCACCATCATTTGCTTAATTTTACCGCATCCCTTAGTTCCTTCACTTATTGTCAAATTTTGCTGTTAGAAAAAAGTTTAATCCAAAACGGCTTAAAATCCAACATTGCTGTTCTGTAAGTCTGCCTCAAACCTGTTTTCTCGTGATATAATAAAACGAAGCTGTATTTCATTCGTAAAACAAGACCACCTAGGGATAAGTCGTTAGATCTTATTCACCAAACGTCAAAATACCCGCACAGGGAGCTTTTACTCCACTGAGGCAAAACTAAGTTATGAAAAACATGAAATCGCGGGACATTTTCATCGAATAGCAAGTACTTAGGAAAACTTAATTGTTATTTATTCTGTCGAAAACCTGAAAACACTTACAGAGTCAGTGAAATGATTAAGGATCTAGTTAGAAATTCATTTGCAGTTATTGTACAAAATAAACCTATCTTTAGCTTCAATTTTGTTGTTTATCATCAATTATTTGCATGCCACGACACTCAGATTTGGAAATGTTTATTGAGTTTTACAAGATTTAAAGATGTAGTACAGTTGTTTTTGTTTTCACAAACCGAAATCGCGATGTGTTTTATTCATTTCTTCTCCCTTTGCGTACAAATTGTTGAAAGCTCCATCAAAACAAAAACATTACTTCAACTGCTGAGATTAGGCTGACATTAATTAGACCTCACCAATGGCCAATGGAGAACCTTTTCAATTCTTTAACAACACGCTTGCTACGTCTGACACTGTAGCCCAAGGGAAGTTCAATCTCACTGTCGTTTGGGCTCTAACTCTCATGTGCTTTCACTACCTATCATGTGCCAGGATCAAAGTGTTCAGATCCGACAATTTATTTAGGAGATCCGACAATTTGAGATCCGACAATTTATATATGTATCTACTTATCACTTCTTTTATTTTCATCTTTTTAACTGTTCCTTAGTTAAGTATAATAATGTTTTTGTGAGTTTAGAAACCGGTTTTTAAACGACCTCCATTCCTATTCTTATTCATTCCCCCTCATTTTAATATAGTAAAATATTGTAATTTTTAAATTTATATTGTAAATGTTTATTTATTTTAAGTAGTAGAGTGTCCCCAATTAGCTATCACAAGCTAAATACCCACCCTGACACTTTAATAAAGTCATTCATTCATTCATTCATTCATTCACTCGTGAATTGTCGCGGACTCTTTTGTCGCAATAACTAGCGAACTAATCTCCCATCTCAAAGCTTAAAAATACATTTGTAATATAACTTCTTTTACACTATCACTCTTCATACTGTACTGATTTTTTTCTTTTAAGTATAATGAAGGGGTTTTTTTCACGTGTGATTGCTCTTAGGTTTCTGAATGAATCTTGTTTTTCATTTCAAAACAACAGAACGAGTACATTCAACCAATCAATCAAACTCCATTAAAGCAGTTTTGATTACAGTTTTGATTACAATTTGAAAAAAAGAATCAAAACATGTTAATGAATAACTTCATAGCCCTGGGACATGTTAGAATTTGAATATGTATAGTATCAACTTTCACCTGTTCTGTGTTGTTTGGGTGTGGTATTTCCCACTCTCTTCATCTTAAACTCTTAAACCAAAAATAAAATGCCCAGTACAGCGACAAGGCCACTCCCAATCGTAAATTTCTTTTAGGACGAAATACTGAAATGAAACTTCCTAGGGGTTAGAAAATCGCAAGAATTAAAGTACTTTATCTCAGTCTCATGGTGGACTAATTTTCCTATTTAATAAATGATCCAAACAAGGATTTTCCGGAGATTTAGGTTTGTTAACTGTAATGAAACCAAAATATCGCCGGAATATGTTAAAACTCCTATTGGTATTAACGTAACAGGTTCTTGCTTTAACACATCATTATTGCTTGACGGGCATTATAATCAAAAGACGTACAAGGTCACGTTAAGGACAACCCAGGAAAAAGGAAAAAATGAGACTTAGAATCAAATCAGTAAAAAAAAATCAGTTTTTGCTGATTGAAATCGTTAAAAACGTTTTAAAATAATCTCCGCAACCATGATTATGAGCCTACCTCGATAGTGATCTGCCAAGAGAGGTGATCCAAGTGTTTCTAAAAGCAGCGTCAAAACATGTGTTAAGCAAACAAATATCCATCTAGTAGATGCTTCTTTGGGAGACGACATCTCTGTTCCTCCAGAAATAACGTAAAAACCTTATCCCCAAAGGACCCGGTACATGCTCGAGAAACTTTTGTGAAGTTCTGGTTTTTCTTCTGCTCAAGCCAAATGAACGAGCTTGATTAAAACGAGATCAGTGTCATGGAGCTTCAGTGGAAAATCTCAACACTGTTCTTTTACCGGCTACCCCAGGAGAACTCTGTAATTGGGTGATTTCCTTTGTCATATAGTTAATTAAATTACAATCTTTATAAGAGTAAGATTCATTTTTCTAACTGAATAATATATATTACTTTCCGCGTCCCTTAATGAAAAAGGTTCACCGCTTGAGCTCGCGAATCATCGACAGCGTTTTTGTTTAATGGTTAAAGCTTTCAAGAAGAATTACCTTTCCCCGGTGTGAGTTGACGTAAGGAAGGCGCATAAGAAAGAGCACAAAGGAACAAAGAACAGAATACTTTATAGAAGCCACCTGTTCAGATAGATGTACCGAAGCTTGCTGGTATTCCACAAGGACGAAGCATTTATTTAGTCAGAATAGCTCAGGATAGTTTGAAATTCTCCAGAGAAAGTATTCCTTCTAACGATAATACGCGATAATGCCGCACTCATGAGGGGTTTTTTCTGTGATTCAGTAACTCGAAGTAAGGTTTAAGATAGCTAGATTATTCAGGTTACTTATGGCTTTTAAAGGAGGAAAAACTTGCACCATGGATAGTTTAGTATTTTTTCGTACCTACAGTTGGATAACATAAAAAATATCGATCAGTCAAACCACTGAGGTCCAACAGAACTGGCCAAGGCTGTGTAACACTGGCACGTGTCACTAATTGGCATAGTTCGTGCTGGCGAACTGTCAGTAAGCACCACACTTGCACAAATAGCAATTTAATTTTTAGAAGAAAAACAAGACAGCTAGCTTTCTACTCAGTACAGCAAAAAGATTTGAAACTGGGATCTAACCTCATTCGCTCGGGAGGATTTTTATTCACTTATTAGCCGAGGATAAACTCTCGAGGATAAAGGATTTCCACTGGTCGAGAGGATATGCGAAACATTTCTGAGCTGATCCGATTGAAGGATTGGACTTTTCAGTCTGTTCAATATTGTATAAAATCAAAATTCATGGGAAAAAATTTCCTCCCAGTTCCCCACTACTAATCCAAATGCAGCCAGCCCTTTTCTTGACAATACAAGAGTATTAAACTGGCATAACACAAATCCGGCTGGCAATAGTATGGGAACGACAAAAGTCAAAATCATTTTAAATCATTTCTAATATAGGACTTAACCTCTCTAGATGTTGAGAAGTTCTCGATTCTATACTATGCATTGATAACTGCTGTTGTTGTTGTTAGTGTGTTGTTGTTTTTGTTGTTGTTAAAGCACACAGCACTCCTCCAAACTTAGCCGGCAAATTAAACGACACAACGACTTTTCAAGCCATTTTACCTATGTTTGATCTTTAAGGGTCAATCAATTTAATTACAGGGTTTTTTATTACTTTATTAAACAAACACATACATAACAGTTGATAACAGAAAATAAGGGAAAAAAGACAGTACAAATTACTCAATATAATATTAACACACCAACAAATTTCCAAAACTAAAAAGAAAATCTGACTGTATGCGAACCCTTCTCTGAGTCAGTTAAGCTTATATCCTTCGCAAACAATGATGTGGCGTAAGGAAGGCAATATTAATATGGAATTAAATGTCCTGAAGATCATCTTCTTCATAAATCCTAACGGGACTACCTCCTGGTGAAGTTTTGATATAAATTTCCCCGTTCAATGCCCAACTGGTTATCATTCCGTCTTTATACATATCGTTTGGTTTCACTATTTTTCACCTAAAACTGGTTTAAAATTTTAATTAATAAAGATGCGACCGCCTTCGGTGCGAGTGGCCGCTGAACATCTCGGGAATAAATTGCTTACACGGACGTTTTTAAGTTTTGCTCTTGACTTGTACAATCTGGTTTTAACCTTATGACTTACAAATTTCATTATAATGGGTCTAACACCTTTCTCTGATCCTTTTCTGTTTAGATGATGCGAGATTGCAATATCTTCCTGACACATTGGAACCTCGAGCGTTTCAGCAACTTTCAAAACTGCTTCCTCGTTCGAGTTGTATGCTTTTTCTGGTATTCCGCATATTTTTAAGGAGTTTTTTCGGGTGTATCGCTCGAGGTCGTCGTTTAGGCTGTATAATTCGACGATTTCTTCAGCTTGGTCATTGATTCTCTTTCGGGCCTGCTCCAGTTCTTCACTCATTTTTTTTGTTGAGACTCAGTGTCGTCTCGACTAGCTTCTTCATGACTCGCTCAGTTCTTTCTTTTGTGACTCAAAGGCACTTTCAGCTCAGGAAACTTAGCGGCTAAATTGCTGTTTTTTGAGAGGATGATAGAGTGATAGAGTTTGTAGATTGGATATCAATGAAAATCTTTCTAATTTCAGACAGGATTGGTTCTGTGGCAGATTCTTCCGTAGTTTGTTGCTCGTTGGCCGCCATTTTTTGTCGCTTTTGCTTTGTCGCTTCTCGGCTCTTCTTCTGTCGGACTGCGGTCACTTCGCTTTTTTGCGCCCAGTTCTTGTCATCAGAGATTAACACTATGTAGGTATCCAAAACGTAGTTAAAGACGAACAATTACGTTTTACATTTTGAATTTTACGAAGGATTTCAGCTCCGCTCAAAACGCTCGCCCTTCTGGGCCACGTCGGCGCATGCTCTCTTACAGGTCAAGATAGAAAATTACCTCTTTGTTACTGTTGTTAAATTTTGTATTCTTTACACGATGAATATGCATCTAAAATATTGAACACGTTGTTCATTTTGAAGCAAAATTAATTACCTTATGGAAGTCAAGTCCCTCAAATCATTTTTTATTTCAGTTTTCCTAACTGTACGTTAGCTTTATTCAAGTCGTGTTTGTGAATGATTCTTCTCTGTATCTATAGTTACCTCTTATTAACCGAGCAGGAGGTCTGTATGGGAGAATCTTGACCGAGGTCGTGAGTACAGACCGAACGCAGTGAGGTCTGTACACACGACCGAGGTCAAGTTTCTCCCATACAGACCGACTAAGCTCGGTTAATAAGAAGTTTATTATATGGCCAAACAAGAAAACTTTAATTCGCTTAATGTAAATGGTTCGTACTAGCTGACATTTTGCTTGCAAAAGTCGATGAGCTGAACTTAAATCTGCCAAAGTTTGCTCGTCCTCTACCTTTTTTCTCGTCAGGCTTGTTGGCCCTTCATTTTAGAAGGAAATAGTCAATATTTTTGTAGTTTAGTTTGCACCTTTGTCACCGCAAAATGTAACCGGTCTAGACGCCGGTCTAGATGGGAAAATCTAGACCGCGGTCAATATCGATTTCAGCCAATCAAATTCGTGAATTCGGTAGTTCCCAGTCCTTGTGAGACACGGCCATATAATAATCGATAATCATTGCATCTGCTTCCTCCTTGAGTGAGCACCAAGGTTCTCTCAACCCTTGTGCTAGCACGAGGTCTTTTGTCACCACGGGTAAAATTTTTTCGGATGTCGCCGAGGCGGACATAAAAGGCTGGACGGGTGCCCCACGAGGCGTCCAGGAAGATCCGCAAGTTGTCCCGGAAGACCCTCGAGGGGCCTTGAATGTTCGAGGTGAAAGTTTCCCTGTGAAGAGTTACTTCGTTCGGATGTCATCATCCTGGCAGAATTTGCTCGTGTAGTTACGGCCTCAATTTTTTGGCTTTTGTTTAACAATACCAATTCGTTCTGTGCTCATGGAAAAAATCCTAAGGGATCCTGTATCACCGCTAAATGTAATAACAATGCTAAATGTAATACTAACCGTAAATGTAATACAAATTAACGCTAAATGTAATTGTACCAGCCGTATATGTAATAAACATGAAAGCTAAATTTAAAAACTTAACCACCATAAATGTATTACATTTCAACGCTAAACGTGATAAACTGACCAACCGTAAATGTAATGTAACTTAACGCTAAATGTAATAAACGAGTTTTCTACTGGGTATAGTATGGCAAAGGCTTTTAAACCTTCCACATCCTAAGTTTCCTTCCTTTTTATTTCCTTTTTCATTTCATTTCATTATTGTTTTTCCCGTATCTTTGTTGATGCACTTTTTGTTGTCTAAGACATCAACAATCGGTCCGTTGGTTTCAGTTAAGTCAAATGTTTGACTTATTGTAGGCGATACCATGAGGTACAGTAAACACCCGCGTGTAAGAACCTACATTTTTTGAAGTCTGGCAAAACAGGTTCTTGTATTTTGGGGTAGTTATTGGCAATTTAGGCTTAGTAGGTTCCTAATTAGGTTCTTAATTTCTATGAAAGAGATGTAGTAGTTCATTACCAGAAAAATAAAAAAAAACTTGGGTTTGGTCCTTAAATATACAGTATTTATTCCCAACTTGATTATAATAAGCCTAACAAAACTGATTACAGAATGTATATGTAGTGTTATCTCTATAACAAGAGTTGTATGATAAAAGTTGCAATCTCAAAGTTAAACTCTTTGGTTAAAATGTTTATCATAATTTAACTGTAACCCACATATAAGAACCCTCTTGATCTTGCTTGGCTTAACAGGTGCTTATATTTTTGGGTATTAAAATGGCAAATTTCTGCCAGCAGGTTCTTAAACCACTAGGTTCTTACACGCAGGTTTTTACTGTATCTCCATATTAGGAACTGCATGTGACGACTCTAGCTCCAGCTTGACTTTAATGTTTTGTAGAAGTGAGGCGCCGAATGGCACACGCGTATTTCGTAGTTCGAGGAATCTTCAGTCTACTGGTGAGCAAGTACATTTCTTCAGTGACCACCGTGCCGTCCAACGTTGGACCGTTTCGATCTTGTATACACACCATAAGCGTGAACACCAGGTCTGAGATCACAGATCGAGGCAAAGTATTCGAGTTAACTAGTTACGTCCCTCTTCATCCAAGGGCGGAAGGTTGAGCTCGTCTCCGTTTATGTGGGGTAGTCGAAATCTAATAGTGGCCGGAACTTTAGCCTGATTAATATTTAACGCGTTTTTTAGGCGAACGTGCGCCTGAAACATACAAAAAAAAAACCTGTAATGAAGACTTCGGCATCTTTTTCTTAGAGGGAGGAATTCGATTAATCTTGTCGGCATTAGCGATCTTTAAGTACCCGATGCGGTGTACTGAATTAAGAACTGCAAGGCAAAAACGTACGATGTGACCAATCACTGGAGCTGGTTGACTACCTTGAAAGACTTCACGATGGCAGATTGAACTGAAGGTTACGGATTTTGTTTCATCAGTCATTGTATTTTGCTTTAAACTGAGGTTTAAAGAAAAGGAAAGTACACCAGTGGCCTAAAAAGGTCTCTCCCGATATGTCTTTCTCAACAGTACACTTCAAATAAGACAAATAAACTCCCTGATCTTTTCCGGATTTTCCTCAATCCGACTTGCCTTTATTGCCGTCAAGAGAGAGGCTGCGAAGAAACGTAACTCAAAACGGAATTAAGTCAGTTCTTTAAGTTATCTTTCTTCTAAATGGGTCGGCGTACATGTTCCTGAACGCATGACGAAAATACCCCAAAATGTTTGAATAGTTGTAGCAGACAACGGTTTCCTTGGAGATTTGAGCTGCTAATATGAGACCGTTTGTCGAATAATAGTTATTTTTTCCCTTTACAGTTATAGTAAGTTTAACGATTCAGTTTGACGGTTACATTTGAGGCCGTTTGAAGGTTGTAAGTCTATTTGATCAAGGGAACCCAGGCTAGCAAACAGACTACTTAGTGCGGGGGAAATACAAGAATATCATGTGGCTTGTAATCTTTTATGGCTATTTGTTATCGTTATTATCGTTTGCTGACAAGGCCAGTAAAAAAGGCCCATCAAATCCTTTTCAGTTTGCCAGTGAGTGGTCTGTTCGTGAGCGAGGGATTCCTGTGACCACGAATGAAAATTGATTTGAGTGCCGTGGCTCCCCGGATGCCGGGATCACGTGGCACTCCTTGTAAATTTGTTTTATATGCCCTCAAGGACATGCATGCCAAATTTGGTGCTTTTACGCGATTTGTCACGATTTCAGTCATTTTGGACGCTAACTGACTGGACTAACTGGATTGCCAAATTTTCCGCCTTTGGCCGAAAAGGCTGTTTTAGTCAGTCCGGCAGTCTTTTATGTATTTCCGTGACAATATAAAGTAGATCATGCTCAAATTCCACACTACAGAATTTTGTGCTTGTTCTCACAGACAGATGGTTTTTAAACATTTAAAAATGTCTAGTAAATTTGAAAAACTGTTTTAATCGTGCTCAATTATGTTTGACTGGGTTCAAAAATTGAATGGAATCAAACACAGCTATATGCATATTATTGGTTTAACTGTGTTCAACTACCGAACTCAAATTAACCCGATCATTGCGTTCAATCCAGTTCATTTTAACGAACAGTTAGATAGTACGTAAGCTAGGATAATTATATGACTGATATCTTCCATATACCTTCACTGTACGAAAAAGCTGCATCACTGATCACTGCTGACATATACATGCCTAGAACAGATAAAAAGGGATCAGTGAAAGCAATAAATTCAGGGCTAAAAATTTGCAGTCTTCCGGTTGCCAGTGGCGATTTAAAACTGACCAGGGCCACTAAAAGTTGAAGATTGATCGCCCAGTGAGCGACTACGGTTAAAAAAAGTTATAATGAAAACATTTTTGGGCGGTCTGTCTCAAACCGTCAGGCGAATCTGTCAGTATGGCTTTATTATTCAAAAAGGTGTTATGTTCTTTCAGTCACGGTGCTTAAGTTTTAAAGTGTTTTTCTCAGTGACAACCTGACTACGTATGCTGCTTCAGGCAATGGAACGCCCTTTGAAATAACTTCCTTAGCAACAGAACTAAGCGGGTGCACTGTTTATAGACCCTTTAAGATGTTTCAGAGGTTCTTGTATTTCTTGAAGGAAAATATCGTGGCTTTTTAGTGTTGGAGAGTCGAAGACACTCTTATTGCAAGGTTAAGATCCAACCTTTCCTTTGATGATGTAGAACGTAAGTATAGTTGTATTCATCAGTGGAGTTCATGCTCTGCCTTCGGTGAACTTCGTACTTGAACGACGCGCACTAACTTCGATTATTCATAGCAGGATACGCCGCAAGCCTCTATTAAGAGCGTTATTGATATACACTTAAATACTGCGCAAAAGTGTTGTCATGTTGAAGTTACACTTTGTTGTTTGTACCCGATTTAAAAGTATATTACGTAGATACTGGATGAGTTGTAATTGCATGATGAGCGGCTGAACAGTTGACCACTTGACAGTTGTGAACATTTAGGGTCCTATCAGTTTTGTGGAGAAAGCCACATACTAATTTCAGGAGAAGAACTGCAATGCCCAGAGATGATATTGTACTTGAGTTCTATTTAAGGTTATAAACATTACGCTGGACAGTTTGAAAATAAAGCTTCCGCTGTTTATTACGTGATACTGAAACCAGCTTACTTGCTTAAAACATTTACAGTTGTTTAATGAAATGACTACTCAGCTGTGTTGCAGCTACAATAAACTCGGTGTGCACTCAGTTTCTAAAGGACAAGCGTAAAATTAAGGAAAAATTAAGATACAAGCACAGTCACTTCACTTAGAGTGTTTCGTTTGACTGGCTCCTTCATTTCAATTCATTATGTGACAATTTTGTCACGCCTTTCTAAACAGGCGTACATATAAACACTCCACATAAAGAATATTCAAAAGTTTGCAAACATTTTTAAGAGAAATTTCTGACACCTGTTATCCGATAATATCTAGTAAATTAAAGCAAAGCTGACTATGACAAATTCTGTCCTTTTATTTTTAATTATTTTCGAATTTCCAAGAATTTAGTGAGGTACATAACTGTGAGCTTGGTTGCTGACTCAGTTGATATGTCCGCATTCCTCGCGAGAGTGGTGTTGTCAATCAGTAGTACGGGCATCAAAGCTAATTTGGCACTTTGAGGCTAAAACAGATATTTTGAATTTGCAGTGAAGCCTTGCAAGGTCCTTGCAAAGTATGAGAGAGTCCTAATAGTCCTCGTTGATCTCTACTATAGCAATGAAAAAATCCATATTTTATGTTGTTTTTTTTTATGTTTCCCGAAAAGCCATCCAAGACAACAAATCAACTGGGCATTACTTGATTAATCTCAACACCACGTGATGGCAAGTTCATCAGACGTTGTAAGAACGAGTGATGTCAAACCTCCTGCTAGTCAGTCACCGGAGATTGACGACGAGAAACTAAGAGGTATGATAGAGAAGCTTTCAATTGAGTGTCGAAAGTAATGTTGTGTTTGCTTTGGTTTTGCTTTACTTCGCTCTCTGATTGGTTAAAAAATCGCACCACTTTCTCAACCAATCAGAAGTAAAACCAAAACCAATCGTGACTTGTTCACACGCGTTTTCCCGCGCTGGACGCTAATTAAGTGCATTTGCTTCTATTTCTGATTTGTTCACTTTCTATTTTTGTTCCGGTTTTGATTGTTGGAGTAATTACTTTGGTTTTGGTTTTACGACACTCATTTGAAAACCGCTCTAAAACAAAACGCTTGTGAAGGTGGTCACACTATTGGAAACCATCAGTTCAGACCTTAAAGTAACGGTGAACTGAAATGACATCCACAAAACGACAGAGCAGTAATTTAAAGATAACTCTTTCCTACACATCTAGCCCAACCGATATCAAGTTTAAGGGGTAAGTTCTAAAGAAACTGTGGCGCTGCGTCAGTGGGAGAATAAGACAAAATTTAGATCAAGTGGGTCAACTGGGTTATTATAGTAAATTGGCCACCGTAACGAAATTCGAAAGCTGACGTTTCGAGCGTTAGTCCTTCGTCAGAGCGAATCAAGGAATTGTAGGTTGATGTGGTTGGTTTATATAGTTAACGTTGGAGTTGCACTACTGGTGGAAACATGGCAACGTTAAAAACAAGAATAAATTATTCGAATAAAAGGAGTCCATTGATTCCGGCCGTGGGAATTGAGAGTGCTGATTTCAAAGATGAAGTTTTGCTCTAGATTATTACGGCTTTCCGTGTTGCCCTGATGTAGCTGGCAATCATAATCTCCACGGAATCCACGGACGCTTTTCATTCAAGTGATTTATTCTTGTTTTTCACGTTGTTTCCACCAATAGTGTAGCTCCATCGTTCAATATATAAACACATCAAGACAGGATGAAGGAAGAGAGCGAATCCCCCATACATTGGCCTCTTCCGATGAAAATTATTTGAAATCTATTTTTGGTTCTGTGACATACCACGTGGTTATTTTAAGGACGACACCTCATTGGTCAGTTAGAACGACGTCATATAATTTTAGATTGTTGACATGGCAACATCAGATAAAAATAACCTTCGCATCGTGGGTGCGAACAAATAATAAATTTCAAATAATTATCATGGGGCACGGGGATTCACTCTCTTATTTCATCCTCTCTTGAAACACATACAACCCACAATTTCTGGATTCACTCTGACGAAGGACTAACGCTCGAAATATCAGCTTTTAAAATTCGTTACGGTAGCCAATTTACCTTATCAATTCAGTTGATAAAGCCAAATTTTCAATATCAAGTTTACAGTAAAGTGCCAATTAGGTAGCGTTTTTCTATTGGTAAATTTAGTATGGCGTGGGGGGGGGGGGGGGGGGAGGGGGCTACTTTCGGAAGGCAAAAACAAGTGTTGTATACGGGCCGATCTATCCTAGTAAAACAGAGTCAAATGAGAAAACATGAGCGTAGTTTTTATTTAAAGAGCAATTATTAAGCTTTTTCCTCCCTCTGTTACATCTTTCCATGCATGCACCAGACTAATAATGACCACTAAGAATATAAACATGCTATATTACAGAAGCTGCACAAACACCACTTCTCGGACGTTCACTGTTTAGTCACTTTAGGTTATGTGAGATGAGATAGGCTCTATTTACATTTCATTTCGTGTTACTTTAGCTTTGCGGCCACTTCAACAGACCGGACGACCGAGGACCAAAATGACGTTGTTTTTCAATTATTTTCAGTAGTATTAAAGCTTATGTAATTTTGTCATCTTTAGCACGGGCAGAAGCATGCAACAACAAAGGCGATAAAGAATATGAAAAAGAAGAATATTTCAACGCCATTGACTGTTACACTGAAGGAATCATGGTCAACTGTAAGGATAAAAATATTAACGCTATATTGTTCACAAACAGAGCCAATGCCCATTTTCGTTTGGGTGAGTATGCACGTAAATTAATTTTTTTATATTAGAGGCTCTTGACTTGCTTTTCTTCGTAAAGTTTACAACATATTATTGTGTCCTTAAATTGTACTGACAGGCGGTTATCATGAGGCTCTTAGTGATGCAAAGGCTGCCAGGAAATTCGAGGCAACTTACACGAAAGCAACAGAAAGAGGTAAAAATTGGCACTTTTTACAGCACGCTTTTTTTGATCCAGGCATACAGAGTTGTGTTATATATGATATTACGTCGTTTGATCAGTCCTTGCAGGGTACAGTTTATTTATATTTTTGATTGATCGCGATCTATTATGATCCGACGTGACGCAAGTATGGTCGCACACGGCTTTTGCAAAAAAAATTTTTCTGTCATTACTACAGCGTTTACCTGGGACAAAAAGTTAAAATAAGTTTTGATTTAAAAATTTAGTGCTCCGGCGAGTTTGAGAAAAACGATTTCTCTGTATAGTACGATGTGATCACGTATTAGAGGTAGGGTATAAAAAATTCACAGTTAATACAAAATTGTACACGGTGTAGTAGATGAAAGACTAGGACAATGAACAAGCAAGGTTCTTTGTCCATTCATAGTCCATTCCAGTAACTAATTGTATCCATAACTATTTGTACCAATTCTAACATAATTGTGTTGTTTAAGGAGCGAGTGCCTGTGTAAAGCTAAATCTGTGTGAAGAAGCCATTACGTGGTGCGATGAAGCACTGGCGGTATCCTTTGTTGATTTAAGAAAGGAATAGTCTGACCCGAAGGGTATAAATTGCTAATGGCCTGCACGTTGGTCTCCTCTCTCTCTCTCTCCTAAACATTAGATCCTCTCCCTCTGACCATTAGATCTCTGAGTCTGACAATCCTGTATGCTCTTAAAAGAAATTTAGCTTTTGAACAGAGTAGGATAATACACATATGGGGCAGCCCTCGTTTCTTAGACTACATCAGCAAAATATCAGAAATAAATAAAAAATGGTGGCCATCATCAATAACAAGTTACGTATCTTAACTTTGAAAAGACTGACCCAGAAAACACAACGTTGTTGGAAATCAGGAATATGTGTCTGACGACTCATTCCTCATCCCTACATTTAGCGGCGGAGAGCAGTTCAGAAGTTGTATCCGTGGAAGTTAAGGTATTACCTTTTACGCCTTTTTTGTTATTCAAGAATGGAATTTACTAAATTTTGGTGAGGAATTCTCATGGCAGCTACTGCTAGCCTTTCAATTCAAAAGAATTCAGTCTAGCAGACTAGATGCTGTGCATGCCGCTACGGTGAACACTTTAACCCTTTTACCGGGCTGGGGTTGATCCTCAGATGGGGGTGAGTCTCTCTTTTCTAAAATTGCAAGAATATTCATTCTATGACTGTGAAATGTAAAGGATGTTAGAACCTCGAAACACGTTTTCACAAAGTTTCTTAACATGAAATGGTGACTTTACATGAGATGGGCAATAATCCGTGATTTCCAAACAGCCGCCTTCAAAGGGTCATCCTGAATTTCTCAATTTGCCACGACTTCAGAAATAATTTCAAAATTCGCTCAAAAGTAATCACAACCAATAGAAGGGTGTTAAGTCTGGTCTGCCGTACTACCCCCTCAGGCCCTTTACGTAGACTGGTATTGCCCATCAGCCACAAATATGTGATCGTTTGCCTGCCCATGATACTAAAGTCCCCCAGTTGTCTGTGGGCGTACTTATGAATGCTAATTGATCCTCAATTAGAGAAATATTTACACCCCAGACGAAAGTGCATTGGTAAAACGGTTCTGAGACCGTAAAAGTGACTTTAAGCTAATCACTGATTACTATTTGTAGGCTTAACGCCATAAGCTACGCAATCCACAACAAATATCAAAACAGTTTTCTTCATTTTCTTTATTTTGTCTTTAGAAAAGGGAACAATAGCCAAAACATGAAATGACTGAATGATCTTCTCGCTGTATAAGCATGTTTATTTGTCTTCAGCTTTGCATATTCAATATAATTACACTTCGCTCAAAATTTCTCACTGTTTAGATACCCCATGAACTGAAATCCAAGGATGAAGTACTCCTCGCAACAACAAAAAGACAAGCCTATCGTTGTCTTGGCTTTAAATATTCGAATCTGGGTGATTTCCGAAAAGCTCTACAGTACCACCAGCTAGATCTTGGTATTGCCAAAAAAATTGGTGATCGAGTAAGAGAAGGATGTGCATATTCTGATATCGGGTTAGCTTATAACTCCCTAGGCGATTTCAAAAAAGCGATAGAGAACCACCAGTTAAGTCTAGAGATTGCTAAAGAGGTGGGAGACAGATCTGGAGAAGGAAAGGCGTGCGCTAATCTTGGAATTGCTCATGATTCACTCGGAGATTTTAAAAAGGCCGTTGAGTACCACCTGCTACATCTTAGCATTGCCAAAGAGTTCGTAGACAGAGCTGGAGAGGGAAAGGCGTATGCTAACCTTGGTGTTGCATGTCTCTCTCTTGGTGATTTCGAAAAAGCGCTGGAGTACCACCAGCTAGATCTTAACATTTCCAAAGAGGTTGAAGACCGAGGTGGAGAAGGAAAAGCGTACTCCAATCTTGGACTAGCTTACCACTTCCTTGGCGATTTCCAAAAAGCCCTCAAGTTCCACAAACAAGGGTTGCGTGTACTCTCATCTTGGACTCTCTTATTGCAATCTCGGTGATTTCGAGGAGGCTATAGAGTGTCACCAGAAGGATCTCAGTATTGCTGAAGAAATCGGAGATAATGCTGGACGAGGTAAAGCATATGCTAATCTTGGCATAACTTACCTCTCTATTGGCAATTTTAGAAAAGCCTTGGAGTACAACCAGCTACATCTTACCATTGCCAAAGACGTCGGAGACAGAGATAGTCAAGGAAGTGCAAATGCCAATATTGGTGAGGCTTATTTCTATCTCGGTGATTTCCAAAAAGCCATCGAGTACCACCAGCAAAGTCTAAGCATTGCCAAAGAAATTGGAAAACAAATCAATGAAGGAAGGGAATGTTCTAATCTTGGCCAGGCTTATCTTGCTCTCGGTGATGTTCGTGAAGCGGAGGATAATTTCAAGCAGAGTGTCAAAGTTTTTGATGAAATTAGGAATAATCTTCATTCGAGAGACGAATCGAAAATCAGCCTTCGGAATCTTTATCGTGGTACCTACACTGCATTATGGATGGTTCAGTTACAACAAAACAAGATTGTTCAGGCTTTGTTTACAGCTGAGCGAGGACGTGGGCAAGCTCTAATGGACCTAATGGAATCCAAGTATGGCTTCAGAATGGTTCAGCCAGAGGAAGGTCAGCAGATGAAAGAAATCTCCGACATTTTCAAGTACATTTCATCGCCAACGGTTTTTCTTGCAATTGCTCCGAACTCAATCCTTTATTGGGTACTGGAGAAGGGAAATAAAATAATTTTTTTACAAAACTTAGTCAGTGAAGAAGACCTACAGGGTTTGAGTGATAAAGTTTACCAAGAAATCGGTGTTCTTAAAAGTGTTAAGTGCGAGAATCGTTCTTTTGATGAGCTGGAAAATGAAAACTCTGAAGAGTCGACCGACCGGAGTCCTGATGAGGAACGTTCTACATCTTCTGACCATGGAAAGAATGCTTTAAAGATATTGTATGACGTAGCCATCAACCCGATTATACCTTTAATAGATGGTGATGAAGTTACCATTGTCCCTGATGGCCCATTGCTCTTGGCTCCTTTCTCTGCCCTTATGGACGAACGTTCTAGATACTTGTCCGAATCGCTCAGAATTCGACTGGTTCCATCTTTAGCCAGCTTACAGTTGATAGCAGAGTGTCCAGAGGGGTACCATGGTACGACTGGTGCACTTCTTGTTGGTGATCCCTGGGTGGAAAGCGTCCGTGTCAAGAAAAAGAAAGTCAAGCAACTCCCATCTGCCAAAAAAGAAGTAGAAATGATTGGGAAGATTTTGAAGATTGATCCTCTCACAGGAGAAAGAGCAACAAAAGCTGAGGTATTAAGCAGACTAAACTCGGTTGCTTTAGTGCACATTGCAGCTCATGGTTGTCCAGAAACCGGTGAAATAATTTTGTCTCCTAACTCTACGAGGTCCAACAGTCCAAAGGAGGAAGACTTTTTACTGACTATGGCAGATGTCCTGAATGCAAAATTGCAGGCAAGACTTGTTGTTTTAAGCTGCTGTCATAGTGGCCGAGGCAAGATTAAGGCCGAAGGTGTAGTGGGTATTGCTCGTGCGTTTTTGGGTGCCGGTGCTCGCTCTGTTCTTGTTTCACTTTGGGCGATTAGTGACGAAGCCACTGTAGAGTTTATGAGAAAGTTCTACAATCATATGGTGGAAGGTCAAAGTGCCAGTAAGTCTCTTAACCGGGCCATGAAATGGATGCGGGAGTCCGAGAAATTTAGTGAAGTCAGATACTGGGCTCCATTCGTGTTGATTGGCGATGATGTGACTTTGACGTTTGGCCAAACCAGGTGAGAATATTACTATGTATTACTATCAAAACTACGATTTTATTCTTGGACCGGACGCTACTGTGGGCTGAAATTCGTTCATCTCAAGTTTAAATTAACCGATTCACCGCGTGGTCAACCAAACGGTTATCACGTGATAAGAAAGAAGTCGACGCCAGTTCAAACTCCAAACGACCGTCGAATAGGCTACTAGCAGACCCCCTTTCCCCTCCGGGATACTCGAGCGAATAGAACACCCGAGCAAGTGCAAAAATCGCTTACGGCATGGAAACGTGACGCGCGTGTGGTGAGCCGCTATTGTAGTGAGCGCGCGTCACGTTTCCACTTGGCAGGCGATTTTTGCGCTCGCTCGTGCGTTCTTTTTGAGCGGAAAGAGAGATCACTCTTAGTCTAGCCGTTTAAGCACTCTTGTGGTTTGATTGTAAGTCCTGTGATTTTGTTCTTCTGTCACCCTCTTGTTGATTTTTCTACTTATTTTGCTTTGCGTAGACGCGAAAACGTTAAATTATTCTTTAAACAATAGACAGAGTAAAACGCGCGTTTTGATTGGCCTGAGGGAGTTTTTAATTTAAGTACAGACGCACAAATGACGTAATGTAACGCAAATTAATTTCTGCGTACGCAAATCATAACTACAAAGATTTTTTAAAACATTCCTAATTCTGTGCGTGATAACCGATATCAAGAGAGGATAAAAGGGTAAGAGAATTAACAAACCCGTTTAGGCCTTATCTCCATCGTAATCCCTCTTAAGTTATTTTTAGTAACAAAACGGAGGGAAATTCAAATTTCAAAACGTTATATCTCTTGAGTGGATAAAAATATTTCAATTTTTTTTTCAGTTTTGAGATTCTAACGAGGTCTTTCAGAAACCGTCATAAGATATTCCTTAATACTAAAAGCAAAATTTGGCACCAACCTTGTGACGTCATTTTCCTGGCGAAAAATGGCAAAATTGTAAAATGCAAAATCAAGAAATTTTACAAAATGAAGAGCCTATATTGCTGGGAAATTTTAGAGTAATTGCTTTAAGACTCAATAAGTTATTTGAGATTTGAATTTTCCACCATTTGTTACTAAAATAACTTAAGGGGGATTATAGGGCCTGTATGGAGGAGTAGCTCTCTTACCCTTTATCCTCTGTTGCCGATAGCAAAACAATGTATTTAAAAAATACATTCCATTTGGCCGTACGTATGTACTCTGACAACGCACAGAGGACGTCAAAACGTGGTAACAACATCAGTCACGCTACTCGTAGTCTACTTGTTCGTTCTTACAACGTTCTGACGTCATCTGTGCGTCATCAGAGTACACATGCACAGCCAAATGGAATCTTTTTGTTGAGGAGATGATTAAATGGCGTTTTACATAAATTATGTGAAATTCGCGCTCTTTTTTCAGTGACGCTCACTTCTCAGCCAGCAAAGACTGAAGAGGCCTTGGTTAAGGTGAGTAATCTTGTAATTAATAATAAGTATTGGCAGAAGCCCATAAATTTATGGGCTCCTGGTGATGACAATCAGTTTTAGTACAAAAATTCCACTAATCCCTGATGGGCCGTGATGTCAAATCAAAAATGCTTAAAACGCCTACGTTATGATAATACAACAGATCTAATAACACAATATAGGACAAACTAATGTCATGTCATGGTTACCATGGTAACCACCAAAAATTGGAGATCGTCTGACACTTTGGATTGGACAAGTCATATGATAAAAAATCGATATATATATATATATAATTTTTTTTTCCACCAGGATGTCCTCACATTTCACACAAAAAAAATTGATTGATGAATTGATAAGTGGGTGGATGGATGGGTGGAATGTAGATTTCTTCACTCTTAACTCGGGTCGAGAAAAATCAAGTTTAGAAAGCTGACTTGTGCCAAAAGACTTATAAAAAGGTTAAAAATAGTTAGTGTGATAATAAACTGAAACATGATTTACTATGAAAAGTGATCACATGAGGCGATGCATCGCGCTAATCGTGATCGAAACGTGATTGAAATTCACTCAGGAGGTAGTTTCTACCTACGTCAGCCGCAACACGTTGATCGTGGCGGCCGAAAGCGGAGAGGAAGCGAGCACTCGAAAGATTCCAAGGGTTTGACAAATGACACTCGACCACAGAATAAATGCAGAATAAATGCAAGTTTGAGCTCCATTTTTCTGTTCAATTGCAATTAAAACGATTTTTAAAATGCGTGTTCAGTAAAGGCTGGTTCACACTTGTGACATAAGCATAAGCATAAACATAAGCATAAGCATAAGAATGTTCACACTTATGACATAAGCATAAGAAAGCGACATACGCAGGTGCATTGGGCTTCAGATTTATAATCCTGGGGGAATGAGACGAGTTGTAATTTCAAAATGGGGGACGAAGAAGAAAACGAAAAAACGCTCCTTTTGATGTTACTGCACCGTAATCGTCGACGGTGGAAAGAAAGACAACCTGAAAAAAGATGGCGGTCCTGTTGGGTTAGAGAAATCTTCGCGAAGAGAAAACAACAAGAAGATTATCACAATCTTCTGCTTGAAATGCGACTGGTGGACCGAGAAATTTATTTCAGGTAGTTCAGGTCGTTAAACGGCCGGCCTCAGCCAGTTTCTCATTATAATACAGCGTGTTTAAAGAAGAAGACGCCAGTTTGAAACAGCTAATCAGAGCAGGATTGGGAACTGTTTTCGCTTGAATTTCTGCTGACATCAAATACTGCTGTTTCGTTATGCTTATGCTTATGCTTATGTTGTCCCGGTCACACTTGCGATCACGCGACATAAGCATAAGCATAAGCATAAGAAAAAGGAAAAGTTTCCTTTTTCTTATGCTTATGCTTATGTCACTACGGTTCACACTTACGCTTTCTTATGCTTATGCTTATGTTTATGCTTATGCTTATGTCACAAGTGTGAACCAGCCTTAAGACTGTAAAAGTTGTTGAACCAGGTATGAAACGTGTTCAAAACGGACATGTAATGCCGGGAGCAATGGGCTTATAAGCAGGGGCGGGAGGAGTTTATAACCGGGATTGTTTTACTTAAATTGACTTTTTTACATTACTCGTGGCCTAATAGGTGGATGAAGTTCTCTCCTCACATCAAGACCAGGATTGTCATGTGACTGGGTCTAACGTACAAGATTTCTAAGAGTATCACTATTCAAGTGTGGCTTCATATCATATCAAGAGACATCTATTTGTATATATATAGCTGGGTGTTTTAGTGGCTCCTGAAAATGTGGCCATTTTCACCGGAACGACCCTGAAACCAAGGTTTAATGACTCCAATCAGCCTCAAAAGCACATTTGAGACCTTCAAGACCTTTAAGACCTTTATTTTAGGACGATAAAATTTAAAGCTAGAAGCTTACATTACAAACTTATATCACGATTGCACACGAAAGAGAAAGGAGAAGGAAAGGAAGAGAGCGGACGAAAAAAAAAAGACTCATAATATACTCATAATTTTTGTTTTGCCGACTTTGAAGCCTCAGCCGAGGAGAATCGTTTTCAAAAATCCAGGTTGCTATATTTTTTTAAATGTTATGAACCGATTAACCATAGCATGGTCAGTCTAAAGCAAACAACCCTTGACGCATTGTATTGTGGTTTATTACATTGCTTGGGAATAATACCTATAAGAGAGCGCAAAAATGTAATGATGTGAGGCACAACTTATCCGTTATTATGTTTAAACTGTATTTTTCAGCATACTCTGATGTCAGGTTTAACATTTAACTTCCGCGCGCTGTGAGCATTGATAGATGTTGATTGGTTTCTTCCGTACACCACGTAGCTTACGTCAACTGAAGACAACGTGTGAAGACCGTGCGTCATAAAGTATATTGTATAGAAAGCCATGAGTTATGCCTGCGAACACATTGGCCTTGGTTATCAAAACCAGAACTCCACTAAAACTGCCTAAATTTAGATTTTATCAGGCATCACGTTAGTCAATGTTAAGCTCTTGAAAGGTATGAAAAGGAATGGAAAACGAAGTTGCCTTTCGTAGCTTTGCAAAAACTCGCGAGTTGAAATATTCTTTTCCGGTCGAGACAGCGCAAGTGCAGTGAACAATTCCTCGAAAAATAAAAGGAAAGAAGAAGGAGAAGGAAGCACACGTACGGTCCACCTCTTATAAAGGCCAAAAACATTTTTTAGCAAACCTGCAAGTTACAAATTTGCTCTGTTATGTGTGATATTAAACCTTTAAAGAGGTTGAGACGTTATGAGTGAATGATCGCAGTGCTGTAAGCAACTTCAGCAGTTGAAATGAAAGCCTGATTTTTTAGACGTTAAGGCTTAGTGCAATTTTATATATAACGGCTTTCGTATCTAACGTAAGAGTATTAAAAGATAGTGAACGCGCAGCACAAAAAATGGTAAAAAAGCGAAATGTTTTGGTTATTACACGACATCTTGTGTTCCCCGAAGGCTGTTGTATTCCGTTTTTGCCAGTCAGGCAGGATTGAGACGACGCTTTGGTCTACATTTGCACCTAAAACGTTGTAGAATAAATTAAGGGTGGATTTGCTTTCAGCATAGCCTCTCTGCGTGGAACATTTGTTCAAGTTCTTAGATTTTAGAACGGAAAAGGAAAGTTCTGCCTTCACGGCATCCAGAGCAGTTCTATTCAATCGTAAAAGGCACTGTTAAGGCATTCGAATAGAGCAGTTTCCTATACGATCAAATAGAACTCCTCTGTGCTGCCTTATCAACCAGACACAGTTTCTGAAAAATTACTTCTCCTGAGAAGACGAAAACAAGAAAAGTATTACATTCGGTAGGTTGCGATAACGATTTCGAGAAACAATTTTCAAAGGTTTTCTCACAGTCAACTAACAATATCGTTGGACATCACAAACTAAAAAAAAATGACTACAGAGGATTCTAAAATTTTTTGAATGCTAGTAGTAGAACTCGAAATGCCTTTGCAAGAAGCTTACACCGGGCAATTGGTTCAACAACTGACGTGCGTATCCGCCCATGCTGCTAATAAATACACCGTAAGGTTCAATCTTGTCTACCATCGATTATGCTTTAGTTAATAGAATCACCAATTATATGGCATGGTGAAAGCTAATTAAGGCGAAGTACATAAAATTACTTAAGGCGACTTTCACAGTTGGTGCCCGGGCACAGTGCCCGGGAGGGTCTGGAGAAAACTGTGGGTCGTTCACATTTAGTAAACATTTAGTACCCACTAAGAAACATGACTTAACTTAAAATGCGTGGTTTAAATGAAAACCAGAAGCCAGGGTCTGTGGCCTAATGCCTGAGTTGTCACGCAAATTGTGTGTAGACTGGTGTCCGTGTTCAACTCAATGTCCGAGAACAAGGTGACCCCACCTTGTGTCCAGTTCCCGAGCGCCGTGCTCATGTTTTGTTACGGGTACTTTTAAAAGCCATGTTCATGTTATGCCTGCCAGATACCGTCCCCGGGCACAAAGTATGAACGTCGCCTTTTCAAAAAGCTTGCTAAAAGAAAACAAGCATTGTTCAAACAGAGCCTTTGGTATGATTTGTATTGCACAATAAATAATAATACTTTTAAAAGCGGTTGCGTTTGCATTTGAGTGTGGTATAGTTATCGAGTAACGCAGTTTTTAGAGTAATTTTAGTTAACCCGTGAAACAAAGTGTAATAGTCAGTGCCTATTATACCAAAGCAGATAAAAGAAAACAAAAGATTTAGGCAGTAATAGGGAGCATTGCTCCAATATCTATTTCACGGGTCAAGTAAAATCACTCTAAACACTGAGTTCAGACTCGCTGATAATTCCTGTTGCCAAATAATCGTTTTACTACAGAAAAATATTGAAGAGAATTTATCGAGCAAAAAATGGAGTTATTTCGAAGGCAAAAGTGTGATAATTTGGAAGGATATAACAAAAATATGGGGGTATAAAAAAAATAATTAGGTAATCGTGTCAAGTGCACGTCTTCTAAACACTGCCCAATTTACTTCTTTGACGGAGTAAGAATTTCCAAACGTATTTTAAAATGAAAATTAGAAAAACATGGGAGAGTGTACATGGGTTTTTGAAGAAAGTAGAAAGAATAATAATAATAATAATAATAATAATAATAATAATAATAATAATAATAATAATAATAATAATAATAATAAGGCAAGAAGGAGTAATGAACGAAATTTAAACTCACCTTCCGGTCGAGGCAAACGAAACGGTGGCTTTTCTTTCTATTTTATGTTTTCCTTATATTAACCAACATATAAAACAGTTATAAGATTTGGTTTGGTGATATCTGGAATAATCAAACAACTATTATTTTAAAATAATCCTATTTTGTGGAATAATTATGCCATTAGCCGAAGCTTTCGGCTTCAATTGATAACATACACCCCAACCTTGTTTTTCGGGTTCCAAAAAAAACTCACAGATAAGATTATCTTGATGCACCAAATTAGAGTGGAAGAGCTAACATTATAAGAAATAGACAGTGCGGGGAATTTAAACTTCAAACTGAAGATTAAAAGTATTAATTAACTAGAATGTAAGTGCCATTGACAAATCTATTATTGATAAAATTACAAATTCAGAGGACAGAAAATCCATTCTTGGCAACCGCAGAGACTAGTGAAACTAGTCAAATAGTAAATCAATAATTTGAATTAGGTCTCAATTCGAAACGTTGCTATGTCATTTCCTTTTTGTAGACACAAATTTCTAGCCCCAGGTGTATCAATGAACCGCCAAGTGCTGGGGCAACCTCATTCCCAGAGTGTCGTTTCTTCCCGCGTCATGAAGCGAGAGAGAAGGACTTTACAGGTTGGGAAGAAGAGACAACGTGGGAACGAAGGAAAAAGTGATCTATTTCAAGTCACATGACACACCATCTCACAGAAAGGTATAAAAGGCGCGGATGTATTTATTTATTTTTATTTTATTCGTCTTCATAAATAAGCGTCACTTTGTTAAATCTTTTAAATAAACATTTTTACGTTTGGTAACCAAAAAACTGTCACTACGAAAACAAAGTAAACTAAAGCAAAATTTCGAACTGAAATATATCTTTTGCTTTTAATGACCTCGAGTAGTTTAAGGCCTGAGTTAAAGGGAAAACCAGGAATAAATTGTTTATTCGCGATATTATTGGCTTGGAGCAAGAAAAGAAAACGAAAATTTGGCACACACAGAGATGTCATCGTCCTTAACATTTTAAAGGGCACTAGGTGGTCTACTACGTCACGTGACAGGTCACGTGGTTGTTGCTTCCAAAAATAGCAATTATTTGACGAATTGCCAATGGATTGAAGACATGACATCGAACAAAAACGCTCCTTAGATGTAGTTTAACCATTGTCAGCCTTTCACGTTATGAATGATCATCTTTTGTTAACTTAAGTAAAGTTATGAGGGCAAAGGCCAACTTTTCCCATAAAATTCCATTTTTGAGCGCTGATATATCTATCTACTTTTAAAATTCCAGGACATTCATTCCAAACGTGGAAGGCTAGACATGTTAAATTTTTATCGAAAACGCTGTTTGATTTATCAATACAACTTCAATTCGCCGGCAATTCGTGGTTTTTCGAAATTTTTATATTCTGGTCATGTGATCTGTCACGTGATCAAAATTATAGTTTAAGGGAAAAGTGAAGGTTAATATTTGTATTCGAGGAAAGTTTTATGCTTTTCCATGTGTTCTTGTAGAAGGTATGGTCGATCAACCATTTTTTCCACCCAGCGTTTGAGCCCAGGCCTTAAACTGTTTGAGACAGTTGGCAATTGTTATTGAAATTATTGCTAAATATCATTCCTATGATTAATATCTAGAAAGTACCAATACGTTACATAGCAAGACACTTGTTGTTATCAAAACCCTGAAAGCATTGCTGTTACTTTTCCAAACTGCGCATTAGTCTTCTTTAAGTCGTGCTTATTGATAATTCTTCTCTCTATCTGTAGTTGATAATCATTGAATCTGCTTCCTCCCTGGGTAAGTACCAATGCTCTTTGACTCCCTTGTGCTAACACCAGGTCGTTTGTAACCAGGGGTAAAAGCTTTTCAGGTGACCTCGATGCAGACACAAGAAGCTGGACGGGAGACCCACGAGGTGTCCCAGAGGATCCGAAAGTTGTCCTGGAAGACCGACGAGGGTTCCTGAATGTTCGAGGTGAACATTTTCTCTGTGAAGAGTTGCTTCGGTCGAACGTCGTCCCTGCTGTGCGATCCGTGGCAGAATTTGCTCTTGAACTTCCGGCTGCAAAATAATTTGTATATAATGACAATTCGTTCTGTGCTAAGGGGAAAAATCCTCAGGTATCGTAATCAATTAATCTATCGTCAAAGCAGTATAGTAAGCTTCAGGCCAAACCACGGAGATGTGTTTTTGAGGCCCTTAACTGTTAGTTGTTGTAATCAGTGCTTTACTCTCCAAAGTTGACGAGGATGAATCAAAGATGTAGCCTTAACTAGTAGGTTGATGGTGTTGTTCTGTTTTTTGGGGGAGAGGGGGGTCTTTTTGATGTCTTGTTTTGTGTTGTGTTGTGTTGTGTTGTTTTGGGCTCAAAAGGCATTGCCTTTAACCAGAATCATCCAGCGTAATAACCACAGACCGCTTTTCAACTGACTGTCGTGAAACCTGAACCAAAGTTAGCACGCTGACAAATCATAAACACAAACAACTCAGTGAACTAATAAGAACACGAAGTATGTACACACAAGCAACACACGCTTAGCGCGCGAAAACAATTGCAGCAAAGACACTAGTTTTGCTTTATTTCCGGTTGGTCGGGAATATTAAGTGGCGGAGATTTTTGGACCAATCAAAAAGCACCGTGGAGCAAAACCAGAGCAACAGCCAACTCTTTCGTCGCATGATTGAAAAACTGTGAAGCAAAAGTGTTACTTGACTTTGATGCTCGCTTACCCTCAATAGCTGGTCTCGTAACTTGACCCGACACCCACCCTACATCTGGAAAATACTCCCACTTAGAGTTAACTGGCGGCCACATCTTCATAGAGCAAAGCGGAGAAGGGACTGGAGAAGACCTTACGGTGTGCGAACGTGCTGATCCTTTTGCTGTTTCTAAGCGCGCAATGTGCCTAACAACAACATTGTCTACAATTTCTTCCCTGTAAGTGCGCCAGTCGCTCTGTTGAAGATATGTTTGGCAGAGAATGCTATCTCGTGGATATGTGACAGTTAGCTTTCTCAGTTTTTCAAGAGTAGAATCATCAGAATACTTGAAGAAAACTTCTTTAGCTACTTTGATGACTTCGCAACCTCCGCTGACCAAAGTAAATTGTCTTTCTCTGGGTTGCTTCTTTTTCTTGAGGCGACTATTCATGCTGTTCCTTGCTTGGTCAGTTTGGTCAGTTGTGTTTGATATATTATCTTCCTGATCCAACAAAGACCAAGAACCCTGTTACAAAGAAAATAACATCGTCATCATGAAATCAAATAATAGCAACTTCAGTACTTGTGTAATGTCACCTCTAATGTTTGTCACTAGGAGAAATCTGCATACACTATGTTAACGTTAAGGTCGATCAACCAACTCAGAGCTGAACACTTCTGAACAGATCTTTCTTCAGAGATTTCAAGTTTCAAGTGCAGCTGTTAGTTGGTCATTTCCCAACTGCACTGCAAGTTCAAAGGTTTCTATCGGCTGAAGTTAGCAGAGACGATCCTTTGACGCCACTGCCAAGGCCTACAGAAAACGAGAGCGGACATGTAGTCACTGATTCAGCGTTAATCAGTGACCGATTTATTCAACATAAAATATCAACATTTTGTCTAATTTTGTTTTGGTATCTCAGAAATGTTCTAGCTCGTGTGCTCCCAGAGCAGATTATCGAAAATTAGAGTGACCTTCCGTAGCCAGTTATTGCATTGCAAGCTTGCCAGTGGACGGACTCTCGGTTAAATTAAAGACACTTAGTTGGCTATCAGTCGTTTGTACCCTGTTTTTGTTTTGTTTTGTTTGTTTGTTTGTTTGGCTAACAAATGCACTAATAATCAACCTTTTTATGAGCTGAGTTTAGTAACCGATACTTACGAAACACTGTCCCGGTCTCAGCCTATCCACCATCAGATACACTCCAACACCAACGTTACTTTCCACTCGCTCCTCAATCAATCCATCATCAACTTCCGTCTCCATTTCTTCGTCCGTGACATTATTAGCCCGTAGGGGTTCTGAGGAAGCGCGCCTCTCCTGTTTAGGAGTGGGATTAGACTCTTGCTTTTCCTCAAATCGGAAGCTCACGTGACCTTTTGTTGATTTTCCCCTGGATTTTTCCGAGTGCAAGATTCCTCTAGCTGAACCTTGGTCCCTATGTGCTGATTTCTCTGCTGACTGAACACACGCCGATTTGGGTTTTGCCTTTTCTTGGGCAGTCTTGCTTTTTTCCGAGCCTTTTGTAGTTTCAGCTTCGGGACTCCCCATTCTTGATGGAAATCCTCGTAACACGATTGAGCTTGAGGAGACGTCAGTGGTGTTTGGGCGGTAAATTGATGGTGTATCATCTTGTATTCTTTCCATTCTGTACTTTTGGGCGTGCACAATATAGTCTTTGCAGTTACTGAGGTCTAAGAGTCTTAGAACATCACACTGACCCTTCACAAGAAAAACAACGCAAAAAAAGTAAAGTATTGACATTGCAATGTCCTGCCTGACTCATCGTATGCATTCATCTATAATTAACAATTATTCGCCGAAGGCGAAGTAAGTATTGTCGAATAATACCAATGACGAAGTCGAGGGAATTATTCGACAATATTTACTGAGCCTGAGGCGGATAATTGTTTTAGTATAATTTTGAGATGTGGTCACCAAAAAGAGAAAAAAAAAGGAGCTAAAACTTGCCAAACAACACAAGAAAAAAATTAACTTAGCTTAGCAGCCGTGCCTTGAAATGTTACAGTCACCGGGTAGCGCGGTGAATATAGCAGTAAAATTATACTAATTATGGCTTATTAGTAATTTACGCATGTTTTCAGCGAAGAGGAACCTCTCTTTATTGAAGAGCCTCTCTTTATGGTTTTCGTTTTTACCTCTTGGTTGCGATAGCAACTACGAGATACTGTAGTGGATTGCACATTCCTGTGGTTATTTTCGTGAGCTCTAGTGAAGATTCTCTAATGTTCTCGAGCTCTTCGGTTTTCCAAGAGAGGAGCTTCGCTGTATCATCGGGCTATGTCGGAGACACTTTCGTTATTTTTGGGCGCTGATGTGTCTGCGGATCCTGCTGTTCAGAGTGAGCAAAATGATTGAAAGGCTTCGAGAGCGTCACGAAACACAAGGACAATATGTAATCTGGTATGAACACTTAATTGGCTGCTTATTGCCATTTTTAGTTTCCTGACTAAACTAGCAACCAAGTTCCATACAAATCCTTACAGTTTGAAACTAAAGTGGTCTGCTCTTGAGCTTGTGTTCCCTGTGCAACAACCACGAGATCTCGTCCGTGGGACGGTTATCCTTTTAGCTAACTTAAACCTGCATAAAGACTCATGACCAAAAACTTGCCACAATAATTATCCCTTACACATGGGTTTTGAGTACGCTGCCGTAAATTAGCTGCTCTTTTTGTAGTTATAAACTTATGACAAATACTTTTCCTCTGTAAAGAGTTTTCCTAGCTAATGACTGTCGTTTTCGCCAGAACGGAACTCGATGTCAAGAAATTAAGATCGGTTCAGAGCATGGAAAACGAATACTTTTTGCTTTTCTTTTCATTTCGGTTGGGAAACATTCAAAAAGCGTACTATTTAATGTCTACCCAAGTGTAACACCTCTGCCAGGAGGAAAAAGTTCAAGTTATTACCGTTCATATTCCGCAAATGTAAAATCAAATTTGTATCTCATGTCAACATCCTATCTTGGATAGTAAAGATCTCAATTGATCGTGTTATGATCACAGATATTTTAAAATTATACTCAAGCCATAAGTACTCATACGAGAGTTTTAAAGTATCATGATGACTCCACCATTTAAGGGTTGTAACAGATTGAACTGGATACACTTTTGACAAATCCGAGGTGTATCCAAGTCTGCTATGCAGACATTAAGAAGCTACATGTTGGTTTACAACGACTCATTGCACCCAACCCCTGAGCCTTCTAACATGTCTTTACCTTCATAACAAATATCACCCAATGCAGATTAGAAGAATCGCGTACAATCACTTCATCAGTGTTATAATCCTGCAGTCTACTTTCCTCGGCAACTTTCTTGACAACACCTTCAGGCCATGTGCTAAACACTTGATGTTCTCTGATAGAAATAAAGAAATAACTAGTCACAATCATCGATAGTAAAGAGTGGAAAGGTATGTTATGTAGATCCCTCAGAGTTTTAGTAAATAAGGTGTACACATAGTTGAAACAACGTTGTCAATTCACTTCAGTTTTCCAGTAAAACTTACAAAACATGAACGACATGGCATTTATCTTTTAGGAAGACGGCTCCAGAGAGATTGGCAATGCAATATTGGTCTATAAGGATAGTTTTTTCCTTTACAGTGAGCTTCAGAGTATGATTTAAGGCATGCTGTTATGAACTGTTGTCGTAAGGAAGAATCTATCTGGGAACACAGATAAGGTACATTTTCTTTTCATGAGAAAGCGGTTGGGTCGCACAGCTTATGGATTGTATATACTTTAAAATATCTGAAGAAGTTTTTCTCGGCTAGGTGTATAAATAGAACCGTCCTAACTTGGATTATTAAAAGCTTGACTCAATTTGTGTCAATGTTTTCGCATTTCTGTTCCCACGTTTGATTATTATTTCTTGCTTATAATTTTTTTTCATACCTCAGAAGTTACACCGATGTAAAAAATAAGACAATGAAATAGGAAGAAACTGATTCAAGATAAACAAGGTCAATTGTTCCGGGATCCGGTAGAATACATTTTGTTCTAATTACCAACAGGCGAGAAAATGTAAGAGACAACACTGATTCGTGTCCGATATAGAAAAAACGCTGAAACTAGCCTCAAAGTAAATTCGGTTTTCAGACAGATTAACCACCAAATGCTTGGTTTAACTGATAACACGTGTGAAAGGAATGTCACTGAAAGTTAAATCGCCAACTTTTCTGGATTAGTTTGGATTGAAAGTTAAAGAGTTTAGAGGGCTATTTTTAAGCTTCGGTTTGAGACAATTTAAAACAAAGTAAATATAAAGTATCGAAATAATCTGACAGCAGGTTTCGAACAATATTTTCTATACTGAAATCATAGTTGACAATAACCCCGTGTACCAACTTTAACATGCTTTGAAAGACGGGACCCAGGCTCTTGAAGTGATATTTCTCGCACGCGTGTGCACGAGCGAACTTTTTCTGACAAGCGTCACGCGATGAGTTTGGTCTGATCGGAGCTCAGAACAGGCTGCGAGGAGACGACTTTAATCACTTAATAACTTTAATAACTGATAATAACAATTCGGTGAACAGTGTGGTATGTGAAACCCTGCTTTAAACCGTAATATTGTTTTCATTTATTATTTATTCACGGGATGAATGAAAGCAACTTAAATAAAACTTAACACTAGAAGATTGGCTTTTACAAAGCCCTAAGTGATTACGCAGATTACGAACATATTTTCTTTCCTGGGCCTCTAAATAGTTTTGATGCCGACCGACTGTCAAAATTTATTTCCGGACTTTTTTTCTTCTTAATTTTGACATTTTAAGATCCGGCTATTCAGAAATACTGGTGTTTTCCAAGTGGGATTTGGCCTATTACGTCCACACAGCTCAATTTTCATTTTTTTTCAAAAAGTGGACACTATTATGGAAGACACATTTAAACTGTAATCTTTAATTTTTAATTAAATAATTTCCTCCAGCAAGCTAATCCGGCAATGGAGGGTCAGCACGCGCACGTGCAGGTGTCAACAGCAAGTGTGACTTAAGTGGGACATAAAAAATAAGCGCGAAAAAGAAGGAGAAAGTTAGCCGTGGTATTATTTGGTTTCAAATTTCTGACGACTGCACGTATAACTGATCGTAAAATGTGCTCTTACTTGAGAAACTCCACCCTTCTTTGCATGTCCGCGTTGAAGCACTCGTCAATCTTGGCGGAAAAGAAATCTTCCCTTTCCACAGACAGCAACTCCGTTCTTTCCAAACAAACAACAGTTGCGCACCGCTTATGTCCCCTAATGAAAGCCAGTTCCTGTAAAAACGAGCGTAGGAAATATATATAGACATCGTAATAGATAATGGTCAAAACGAACAAGGTGTTCAGCAAAGGTTGGTGCTCACTGACAGCAATACCAACAACAACACTGCATTTGTCCAAGCACATCGGATATTCAAGGCTTGTTTTCTTTTATATAATTGACATTATTACTCTTAAGCTAAGCACAGAATCGTTATTTTTGTTCCTCTATGTTGCCTCCGACAAGACGAGAACACTATATCCTCATTCCTTTCTAACCTGCGGACGTTCCAGTGCCGTAAAGTTTCATGGGATATTATGGTCTAAACTTGGGTTCAAAAGGGAAGGAAGTCGGAGAGAAAAGGAGAGGACATGGTATGGTTGGGAAACTCTTTTTCGCCGTTTAAATTTGTTAAAATTTCGTTTCACTCTGCACCCCTGCCATTTGTCAATATACCCACCCCAAAATAGTCTCCTCTCCTAAGCACAGCGTTTTCCGTAGGTTTGGCAAACGCACTTTGTTCGTCATCGTCTGCGGTCACACACACTGAACCGCTGAAAATGAAGTAAAAACGCTGGGCCACGTGACCTTTCCTTATCACCACTCGCTGACGACCAAAACTATACGGAACAAGAACAAACAAACTCAGCATCAATCCTTACTGATTGCCATAACCTTTTTGCTCTTACACGTTTGTTCAGTCACACTCCAGGCCCAGGTGGCCAAGGCGTTGCAGAATTATTGGTCGAGTTCGCTCTTTGCCAGGAGCCCATGTCTTTGCAAGTTATAAAATATTTAGACGCTAAAGCGAGGTTCTTTTGGTACTTATTTTCAAGTGGAACTGTACAGATGATTTTCGCGAAAATAACAGCTGTAAGATTTTCCTGGCACTGGATATCAAACAAGACATGATATATCTAGTTACTCATGAGTTAAGGTGGCTCTATAGAGTTTTATGACCGCGTACACGCTAATGACGCAAGCTTTGGTAACCTGCGCGCTGTTTTAAGCCCAAATATCGTTTACAAGCATATGCATTCGAAGTTGACACTTTCCCTGCCAAATTCCGCTTGTTCTAAATTTCACCCATGCTCAAATGGCGATCTTGATGAATTCCTCTTCTATGACGTTGTGTTGTCGGGTAAAAACGGAAACTTTCCTCCGGGTTTTCTCCAATTTCCTTCTGTGAAATTCCGTAAAATTTGGCGGAGAGATTAGACCTATTTTGCTCTACTTAGAACTTAATTGTCAAGGAAATCAGACGTTAGACCAATTTTTGTATAGAAGCAAAAACCTACGAAAAGCGAAAAACGTGCTTTTGCAACGCCTGCTTTTTCGGCCTTAAAAGTGTCTTCTGGCCAAATTATAGAAACTGTGAAAATTTGAAAGATTTAACTGAAGAAAATTGAAGAAAATTTAAATCAAAGCCACATACGCTTTAAAAAGAAACCTTGAGTTTGGGCGCATTTATTTTAGCTCTAAAAGCCATTATTCTAACAGTGATGGTTGTAGAACATACGTTTGTTCAGTAGTTTGGAGTGAACTAGTAGAAAGAACAACGAGAAAATTAGCTTTTACAGGAAACACAGGCGCGCGGAAGTGTAATTTGTCATTTTTTTTCACTATTTGTGGCAGCGTGAAACTTACCAGTCGTATTTGAGTGCTTTGCAGACGGCTTCCTGTATCTTTGAACTGTATCTGCGAAAACCCTTCAGCTGTTTCATGAGTTGCACAATGGAGTGAATTTCTTGCGGTGTCCTGTTCTTGGGTTCCTTGCTGGTGATTTCTTTGGCCCAACATGGCATTGTAAACTGAAAAGGAAAGCTAAATGATTAATAAGTCCACGACGTGGGCTGTTCTTTGGTAGACAAAAATCTTTTTACTTGCAGTTAGGGAAGTTTGATTTGTTTGATTTATTTGTTTCTCAGCTCTCAACCTATAAGACTTGAAAACCGGCTTCTATCATTAAGTTAGGTTGCTGACCCTAAAAACCATAGGAAGGGCTGGAGGAAGGCTATAGGTCGCCTGCACAGCCAAATAACGAAGACGACCATGACAGTCTGACTTGGCCTCTTTTTTTTCAGGAACAAAACCAACCGCTGTTTGATCCATCTCAACGCGCCTCGGATAACGTCGCTTCTAGTTGTGACCAGTGGCTAGTCATGTAACTATTTGCGCGATTTAGTTGTTGCTGTAAAGGCTTGTAGTTTATTGAAGAAATCTTAATTTCACCAGTTGTTGGAGACTGTGTCTTGCTCTTCCTTCGCTACTCTGATAAATAAACTTTGCACTTGAATTTTTCTAAAGAGAGTTAAGTATGCTCTTTAAGGGGACTCGCCAAGAGTGCATGAGGGTAGCAGCTCAAACGAGAACCCTCGTTTTCATTTCGCCGGGGGTTCCTGTGCATTACCAAAAAATCTTTTGGTTGAATGTAATTAAATTCCTCTTATTTTGTCATGGCTTCATATTTGACTCACAAATAATCCAAGCCGACAGCAAGCCTCTGCATTAATCCACTTAATTTTTTTTTCTAAAGCTACTTAGACGGACACAGAATCCTTCATAAAGTCGTTTCGTTAATAAGGCATTACGATGGCGTCGGCAACGATAACATCGCATATATATTACAAGGCTTTAAATTAATGAGCGAAATGGCTTTCTCGTCAATGCTTTCTTTGACATAGTGGTAAATTGTCTTTTCTTCCTTCCGCAAAACAACAATGTAAAATAACCAAATTCAAAGGTTTGCGAAGAATACACTGCAAACACACGACAGTAAATTATTTTCCTTCACGTTCTCTCTGAGCTTGAACGTTGTCCCTAGATATTCTCCTATTCGATAGTTTGGTCACATTACACAAATTATGCCATGTGGAAAATCACAAAAAAGGCATTTTCGTTGTCCTTGTTGTCGAGGCTGCTTAAGGTCCTTATTGCCTCCCTGGATTCCCCACAATGCATCGTGTCTCAATATGGCCATCGCAAACCTGAGTTACAAAATGGGTTTAATACCTCGTGATGGCATTTGTAATCTTGTGGATCGAACATTAAATTCTCCACAGTCCCCTGCACGGCGGCAGATTTCAAGCTCAAAGTAGCGTCAGAGGTGACTTGCTCGTGTTGACCTTTCTTAGCCGCGTAATACACAATGCTTCGAAACGCTGTGTTACATGTCTGGATCTAGAATACAAAGTGAGAAAGACGAGACAGTTTTAGTTGTTTATCCGCATCACAAATAAATGTCACATATGTGGGTGGGAAAAATGGTCTTGCAGGAACTTGCAAAAAGGCACGCGGTCAATTGCAATGACAAGCAGCTTAGAGGCAATACCGCGTGGTTTGAAAGCCGACCCTGCAAAACGACATGGTCCTTCTCAGTGGATATACAATCTGGGAGAAATCTTGGAAACTGTTCATTTTTTTTTTCAAGCTCGTGATCTTTTTTCAACATTACAATCGCTGTGGAAGGGGTGCAGAATTCGAAAATGTCGAGTGCCCAACAATCAGTAATCGAGATTGCATACTAGCTGAATATATTTCAAAAAACTGTACTCTTGTCCTATCTCCTTTGCTTCATGCGTGATGCAAAGTAAAAAGGAGACGTTTGCACGTAGGCCATGCTTCTGAAGGCGTCCCATTTAGGAAATCCGTCCCGATTCCTAAGGGGATTGAGAAGTTTAGTGTCCACAGAAGATCAGGATCATGTCTCAGGCTCAGACGAATTCACATGGAGTCGAGAAAGAAGGAAAGTGTACTTACCAACCTTACGGCGCGTCTGAATCGATCGAGAGGCTGAAACAAAGAGGACAAACTTGGTCAAATATGGTAAGTGGTGATAAAAAAAAAAGCCTACCGGGAAACTGGACTAGGCCACTTTCCATTTTCATAAGCTGCCGAAAAGCGTTCATTTCCTGCGATTATCGCATTGCATTTGATCGGTTGCTGGCAAGAAAATTATGTTCTCAAAACTGAATGATAGGTCAACGTACTTCAGCTAGCTTGAGTTTTTACACGTTACACTATGGAATCACCCACAAATAGCCAGCGGTAATTGATTAGATGCATTTAATCAACGTTTCAACGAACAGTTATGTACAATCACAAGATGATTTGGACAGGACTATTACGAGCATCTTACAAACCTGGAGTTTCTCCTTCCGTGCCTTACGACGTTCTGCCTGTAGGACAAAAACCGTACTAATTATTTAAAGGGGCACTAAATATTATTACTTAAACATGATGGTGAGTCAGTCATAGATCAAAGGAGAAGGACCATACACTATAGGAGTATTCCTACGGAAAATCATTAGGATGTGGACAATTTGTAAAACAATGAAGCGTTCTTTTTCAGCAGTTTGCAAAAGCTTTGGATCAAGGGATTCATTATTAATTTTGGAACATTTTAGCTTGTTATCCGATCCAGAAATTGCGAAGGATTAATTTGCTGTTTTACACAAATACCTCTAAACAGGGGACTAGACAAACTCGGCAAAAAGAGAGAAGAAGAACTTATATCAACAAATTAATCCGACTGAATGTAGACATTTCCAATAAGCAGGACTATGGATAATCTGTCAAATATTGCCTGGAGAAAGATAATTTACGTTTTCATTGACACATATCTTATCAAATGGGAATTTTGTGTCAGGTTTTTCTTTAATTCTAAATTTTTTATCTTAAGATTCGTCGAAAGAGACTTGTATAATACCGTATTTTCTCGATTTGACGCCAGAATAAACGCCTGGTCCACAGGGCCGAGTTTAAAATAAACGCCCCGGCGTTTATTCGGGATCCCAGCGTTTATTTGAGGTCCCGGAGTTTATTCGAGATGGGTATATTAAATCACGATTATGTGTCGTAACTGCATACTAGTTCTCTCTAATTTCTACCATTTTATTTGAGTTTAGCCACTAATAATCAAACCTAAACTACCATTTACACAATTGTACTTATAGGGTTTTGTTGAAATTTGGTTCTTAATTCAATAAACCTCCAGTACTGATGATAAAGAAATAAATGGCTGAAAAATGCACTTAATAAATAAACACTGTACCCCGAATAAATGCCGGATTCGAATAAACACCGGGTCTACGAGGCCCAGTTTTAAATAAATACCCCCGGCGTTTAATCGAGAAAATAGGGTACATCAGTTAGGTAGTATTTTATCGACCCAGAACCACCATTTTGCTGGGCACTTGCAGAGTTTGATATTGCCAATTTACATCACAGGACAAATTTCAATGTTTCAATTGTTTTTCACCTTTTGATCGGCATGAAATGGTTTCATGACACGCTTTCATGTGAAAACAAGAATCAATATCAAACAATTATTTGAAGAATTTTACAAATGGATCCTCTTTGTCCGTCTCGTGACCTCAGTAAAAGAGTCTAATTGAAGCACAGAAGCATATCGCTGGGAAACGTGACGAAAATCTTGGCCTGTTAATTTGTTTAATATTGTTTCTAAAAGTACCGCTATTTGGTCTGTGAAGCTGTAAAAACAACTTTCTTACAAAGATTGCTTGTAACTTGTTCAAAAATTGTTTCATACTGATAAATAATTGTCACGCGATTTGGCTGAACTTCTCGGGAATCATTAGAGGCAACTTTCATTCTTTCTGAATGTCAGCCAAGCAGTGGAAACCTCTAGATTGTTACCCGACGCATTTTTGCTCTCTGTTTAATATTGCGTGATTCGAGTTATAGTGCAGATCCAAGTCTTTCAAATTCAGGAATAAAAAAGTTAAAAAGTTCCGTTTAACCGCATATTGGTTTCTCACGAAGCCCTGCGGCGCATATAATCGGTTGTTTTTAGATACCCCTAGATACCGTTTTACAGTTGTCTTTCTCTGGTCACGTTGCTTGAAAAGAATGTTAAATACTCGCCTGTTTTTTCTCGTATTCTCTAAGCCATCTCTTTGGCACATTAGTTCTCGTGTCCCAATGCCCGGCTTTATGGCTCCCAAATTGATACACATTACATTTGGCTCCGTATGATGAGCGGTGATCACGACTTTCAAAGGAAGAGAAGGCTCTCTTTTCCGTCTGCAAAGAGCTCCTTCTCGTCGACCCAGTCGCCCAGGACTTGTTCCGAAGTCTCTTCATAAGTTTTGTAATATCATCGTCGGATTCCGAAGGGTTTGTTAGACTTTGCATTTCACAATTAAAACTTGATCGTCGATTGAATAGGAATGCTGCATCAATGCTCTTGCCTCGCGATCTCTGCTGCGCTCCAATGCTCTTTGGACACTCCATATTATAATTAGTGTTTTTCTTCGCTAGTAGACCATAACCTAAGTATTTCATAAGCCTATTATACAGGTCTTCCCTTGTCTTCCGGTTTTAAACAAAGAAATTGTTTGCACGCGAAAACTCGTTCATGTTTTCATTGTTTGCGTAACGTGATTTCAAAACTCGCGTGGTTTCTACGCAACCGTTACACTCGCGCGCGCGGCATTGAACGATTCCACGAGAGCCGAGGAATTTTTTCTTAAGATCTGTATTTGTTAATTATTCGCAGATTCACATTGAACATTGAGCACCTAATTCCCGGGTTGACTGAGAAAGTTCCTTCACCTTTTTTAGCCTAGCGATCATTTTCTTACAATTTCTTTGATCAAGAATACGATAATAGAGTATAAAGACTGAGTATGATAACACTGGCAATTTAACCACTTACTACAGAGAGCTCTTAACTGAAAAAAATAAAGAGGATGTTACACGGCGACGCGAAGATATGAATTTTATTTTTGAGTGGTAAGAACAATATTTTACGAACGAGCGCAGCGAGTGAGTAAAATATTGTTTCTTACCACGAGAAAATAAAATAAAATTCATATCGTCAAGCCACCGTGTAGTTTTTTTTTATTATATAGACAAGAGTATTTTTGCACAAACCACAGTGTAACAGTGGGAAATGACGTCATTGATTTCCTCACTAGTGAGGATATGGAAAATACGCCACTCGAGTCCCGGATGTAGTTTCGTATGAACTTTACGAGTGGTCTATTTTCCACTAAAACACTCTTATCTATATAATAAATATATATACCTAATTCAATAAAGGTTGCTTTGAGCATTGGGCAATTGGGTATTGGGAAGCTATTGTTTGCGGTCACTCAAGCAAAGCATTGCATTGTGTTCTGTATGTCCAAATGCCCAATGTCCAATGACCAATGACCAATTGCCAAAGCAACCTTTATTGAATTAGGTATATACACCTAATTGCAATAACAGTGTCATACAAAAATGGAAAAAAAGAATAAAGAAAAAAGCCAAATAGGAATTAATCAGCCATGCAAATTATTTCTTTATCTCTGTATAATTCTCAAAGAAATTATGGACGACGGTGTGATACTTCAATTTGATGTCAAATGAGTTGAAACAAGTTAAATTGGCCACCTAAAAAACCTTTTGAGCCTTAACCCTTCGTCTGACCAATTCCCTGAATGTAGTTAGCGTACCTAATTTATTCCTATTTCGGTATTTTCGTTTTCCTTTTTTTCATTTTTGTATGACAACGTTATTGCAATTAGGTGTATATAATAAAACAAAAATAGATAAACTGAAATAAATGATGAATAAATAATGGTTAATGTTTGATTGCCATACTATTTTAATTTCAGTTATTTCAGTTTTCTTTTTATGTAACTTAACTTAGGTGATTGTTTTCCCTTTACCTGTATAATAAACTTCACTTTCTTTATACAGTTCCACCCTCTCCAGTCCATTTCGTGCTCTTTGTTTCTCGGGTTTTTCTAGTGGCCTAGTAGCATAGTCTATTTATTGACTAAATCCCGGGGTATCCAATCGATAGAAATCGATAATCGGTAGAGCAATCGATCAATCGGTATTAATCGATAAAATTAGTTGATTGATATCGATTGGTATCGGCCAATCGATAATCAATTGATAGTCACATGAAACTCGTTCATCGATTGCTATAAATTGGCAAAACAAGTAGCACCCGGTTTCTCAACGCAAAGAATCAGTACCCTGTTGCACGCACACTCGAATTTACCACTTGTCATGGCAGGCGTGTAGAAAAAGACTGAGTCGCAAGAAGTTCACCTCTCCATAAGCGGCATCGTTAAAGCTTTAACATTAAACATTGGCGGGCTTTTTGCTGCTTGCAAGAAGACAGAAACGCGTTTAAAGTTATTAACGATCATGGGCAGCTCGGCTACCTTCAATCTGAGCTTGTGGATCACGCTTCATTTAGTTGGGCGCTACTGTTTATTCGTTGTTTTGCAACAACGTATACTGCTGTTGTTGGCAAGCTCATTGTTTGTCAATGTAGAACTTCAGTTAAATACGGTGATACCAGTTTTCGTCAGTTTCGTCAGAATAGGAGAAATAAGCTACAGATGAGAGAGAAAATATAATATAAATCGTGGACTTTCTGGCACTGACTGTGAATTGTAAAACAACGTTTACAATCAAAACTTGAAAAGAGACTTTTCGACCGAAAAGCTTCGGCCTTCTTCGGTTTGAAAGTGGCAAAAAGCCACTTTTTTTGCCACTTTCAAACCGGAGAAGGCCGAAGCCTTTCAGTCGAAACGTCTTTTTTCAAGGTTTTTCAAGTCCATGATTTATATTATGTCACATCCTGACTGCTATTTTAGTATTTTTCGTTTAATTAGAGAGAAAATAGGTCTTATTCTTCTGTTAACGTTCCGCGGAATCAAATCTAAAATCTGTTAAGGAGCTCAATGCGTGGAAAGATGTGATATAAGAGCGCCTATTCCTGTCAACGTGTAGAATGTGCATGTGAAACGGGATAAAATTTGCGACCAATCAATACCGATCGATATCAATCAAGCTGTGGATTGCTATTGGAAATCGATGACAATCGATAAAAGGTCACACGGATCACATCGATTGGTTATCGATTCTCAATGTCAATCGATTAATTGATATCGATTGGTTTTGATTGGTATCGATTGTCATCGATTAACGATTTCATCGATTGGATACCCCCGGGCTAAATCCCGACGCGTCCAATCGATGAAAATCGATCATCGGAAACCAATCGATATAATCAATATAATCGATAAAAATCAATCGATTAATATCGATTGGTTCCATTAATCGATGAAAATCGATACTCACAATTCACGTCCTCTTAATTGTATCGATTTCCATCGATTTTATCGATTATTATCGGTTATAATAAATGAACCATTTATGAATTCTTGCAACATTTGTAAGCCCAGGGTGTAAGCCGATACGTTACGCATCCTTTCACTTAGTTAGTCTTGCCGAAGTTCTGCGAGTCAAACAAAGCGCGAAATGAACGTACTAATAATAGAGGCTATTGTGAAGGGCTACCACGAGTGCCCATTTACAGTAAAGACAGGCGAGTCTTTTTCCCTTGAGAAAAAAATCGGCGACAGAGGAGAGGCATTTCGAGTTGTTAACTCGCGGGGACAACTGGGGCACATTCAAAAGGAGCTTGTGGCAATTCTATGGCCGCTTGAGTCAACGATTGAATGGTAAGTGATCATTGCCGGTTTTACTTCCTTGTGTCTTGTGACAATTAAGTACAACGTTTTAAATATACTCACAATAATAAGCAACTTAAACCTTTCATCCTTCATATCTTTAACTTTTCCAGCATTGTTAGCGGTGCTGCATTTCCTGATCCAGCTGGGCGTTACAGGCGCGGAGGTGGACTTAACCATAGTTAGTAGAGGGGACCCAGTCCCCTCTACTAACTATGACTTAACGTTCCAGTTGAAATACGGCTAAAGTTGCGCTCAACAGAGTCGGCGAAAATTCAAGAGAAACTTTCGTCTAATGAAATATTGTATCAAGTACAAGATGTCCAGGGAAATCACTGAACCTGAACTTGAACTTTCTCCTGTTGGTCTTTTGATGTTGCCGAAATGTATAATTTTCGCTTGTGATCGTTTGTGAGTCATACCGGTAGCGTTTGAGATATAAACAAGACAATTCTAGTGCAATATATTTATTTAATTAGTTCCAAAACTCGTTTACAACAGTTAGCCTCTGTCAGCTCTGTCAACAATAAATTGAAAGTCTTAGCTTATTTTGAGGGTATTGTCTACAAATCACGGGTTTCAACTGACCAAACTTTTCGAAGAGAGTTTTGAACACACTTTTAATCAAGTTTTTCGTAATTTTGACACATTAAGAGGAAAAGCAGCAATTGCATGACAGATCACTTTTTGTGAAGAGAAAAAAATACAATAGGTAAGACTCAATTGCCAATGCGTAGCGCAAACGTATCTGAAATCATTATTAAACGATTGCAACTGACAATCGATATAACCGATAAAAATCGATGAAAATCGATGACAATTGATGAAAGTCGATGAAAATCGATGAAAATCGATACTCACAACTCTTTGGGTCATCGATTTTCATCGATTTCCGATATCAATCGATTAATTGCTATCGATTATTATCGATTACAATCGATTTTATCGATTATCGAATTTCATCGATTGGACACGTCGGGGCTAAATGCGTGGAAAAGAATGAAGTTTGACCCATTGCAGCGCGGATGCACTGGCACGAGTTTTTGTGGTGTGCACCATATCGAGGCATTGACTTTGGCGCGTTTTTCAGGCGATGAGACGTTCTGGGATATTGTCGCCATTTTGCCATATTTTGCCAGTTTTAATACAAACCTGATGCTCATTATTTCGCTTTTTACGTGGTGATAGCTTGATTTGTGAAGAGTTCATCGAGGAGTATTTAGGTAAGTTTGTTTCAATCGAGTTTTAACGTTATGCAGGGCTCGATTCGAAAAGAGTTTGTCACGATCGATGATGGAAATGAAAACATTCGCCCATTTCTCAGCCTGGTTAATGCTGGTTTGAAACGATTTACGGGACAAAACAGTTCCATATTTAACCTGTCGTCGTTGTTAGGGAAGCTTTATTTGAATGAGGCATTGAATGAACCGAATTTGCAAAAGTTATTTTGTTCTGTGTGCAATCGGTAATCTGCATGTGTTCAAGTCTAGCGCTTACCTTGCTTTCAGTCGGTAGCTATGGAAAACCTAAACGATTTGGGCGAATACCTAAACACAGAAATCGTTTGTACCCTTGCTGGTCTTGGTTATTCAGAGGGAAGCGACTACTACAAGAGCCCAGATTGTCTTGGTAAGTTGAATAAAAGCATTGAAAAATGTTACAAACTGCAGGCCTTAGGGCCTAGGGCTACTTTGGAAAGGATCATTAGATTTTTCAGGGGGAGGAGGGTGGAGGGTGGGCAATTCTTTTTTTCTGTCCTATTTTTCTCGTAGCCTCCCACGCAGTCGTTTTTAGGGGAGTCGTATTACCCTCCTCCCCACAAACGCCTGCTTACCGGAGTTCAATATTCCTTTCCGCCGCTTAGCCAATCACATTGTACCTACTTATGGCTGGTAGGTTGACCTTGACCGCAGGACGCTTTCGCGGGAGCATGTGCAGATAAACACACGCGCGGTATAAATTTTAAAATGTACGGCAAAAGGTCATCTCAAAATCGTCCTTGAACGCAAGGATAACTAAATCTCCTAAGCTTTCAAATGGCAAGTTAAACTTCAAAATCGGTGCTTAGATTTTGATGAAATAATTTTATTTATGTGCTCGATAAACCCTGTTTAGGCGTAATATTTATGATATCGCGTTGCAATCCCACGCAGCACTAAATTTTTACAAAAGCATTAATGTTGCATTTGAAAGCTTAAGGAGTATAGATAATCCTACACTTCTAAGTTAAATGAACCATTTGAGAACTCAGAGAATGTAGTTATAATTATCCCCGCATTTAATCAGCGATTTAAACTTAGAAATCCCTCGAGAGATTTTAAAACTGATAAATTCAATGCAAAAGGTAAGCTCTGTGTAATCACAGTGGTGATTGTAAACTAGACTATGCGTTATAAACTAGGACTAGCAGTCCCTTCTGTTTTAATAGGGAATATCGTGCGAAAAGAGCATGCGAACGCACGTTGCAAAAACCTCCTTCGTCCCTCAACGCAAAGATAGCAGAAACGTTAATGGATATGCCAGCGAATTTAGTCAGATTTAGTATGACAGATTTCGCCGCCGAAACGCACTTGGTTGTTGTGCCACGTGTGATATTTTCATCTCATTCATCGGTTTATCATCTCGCTCGGTCCTTTGTCGTCTTACCCTTTGTCTTTTCAAGTCGTAGAAGTCTCTTATATCCCTTCGCATTGCATTGGCTCCAGCAGTTTTAGAAGCGCTGAAGTCTTCACTGTCCGTCCGTTTGATCAAGCGAGCAAGATCAACAACGCTTTGTCAGAAAATTCGAAATCTTTCGATCGATAATGGATAAAAGCGTCGCACAGGAAACACTTTTAATCACACGCAATTTATATTATTTCCGATGTTTCAGACATAATTCGCCATTCTAGAAGTAAAAAATATATTCCAACTTCCCGGCACCAGCATCTCTAAACAAAAACAATCACGGGAAATACAGAAGCGTACATTGTAACGATTAATTTGATTGGTCTTCGTCAAACAATGCCTCAATGGGGATTGGTTAGATTGCCTCGCAAGTAAAACAATGGGAAAGGAATGTCGAACTCGGGTAAGCAGGCGTTTGTGGGGAGGAGGGTAATACGACTCCCCTAAAAACGACTGCGTGGGAGGCTATTTTTCTCGTGGCTGAAAGCTTTGTATGAATGTTCTTTCTCTAGTTTGCTAGACATTTCTTTGTTTTCTTTTGCTGTGCAATTTTTTTTATTCAACAAGAGCTTTGCAGAAGTGTTTTGTTTTGGTATTTGCCTAACCTGCCCCCCTCCCCTCAAAAATGAACTGAGATATCCCTTACACATTATGAGTTACATGTATGTGATGTGGTTAAGAATACAAGTCTGGGGTCTGTTTATTACTTGGGGTCTCATTTTGCCGAGCAGTGACTAAAGCAAACAAGCCCAATACTGCAACCTGTAGTTTAGCTGTGGGCTTTTATTGTTATAGTTGGGATGTTTTATTGTAAGGTTGTATGATTGATCGTTGGTTGCCTTGTGGTGGGCTGGAAAAGATGAGGTTCAATAGGACAGGAAAGCAAACTTTGGTCAGACACTATAGCAAAATGACAGAACCAGATGTGTGAGGTGCAGTGAGTGAGAGGTGAAAATGTTCCTCAAGTGAAGGTGAAGATGAAACGGAAGGTGAAAGTGCCTAAATCAGGACTGCGTTAGTACTGTTGTCTGGCATTAAGCAGTGAAAAGCAGAACTGTACCCTCATTTCTTGAGGCATCGTAAAGAAAGGCCATTCATTAATTGTGTGGTTCCAGGAAATATCCATACCCCCCCAAAGGAGGGTCATTGGAAATTCTGAGGGGGAGGGGGGTGTTTAACACCAAAAATTTTAAAGGAAAGTATGAAGCTAAACTGGAATTTCCAGAGGGGTGTGGGGGTTCAAACCAAAAAACCCTCTGTTGGGGGGGGGGGGGGGGGGAGGGTACAGATATTTTCTGGAACAACACATTGAAGGGCTGAGAGCATAAGTGTCTTATCGCAAATTTTAGACGGTTTTACATGTATTTTGTTTGCTCCAAACTGCGTCAAATTTTGCATGAGACCTTCGGTTCTCTCAAAGAACTCTGCCCAAAGTTTTTTCCTCTGATGTACACATCTTTCACACGGGAACTCTTGCAACAGGTGACAGATGTGTGGCTATCTGATGCTCCCTTCGCACTCACTCCACTTGGTACAAATCAGAAGAAAAACCTCTGAGCAGTGTTCTTTGAATGAACGAAGGCCCAATGCAAAAATTGAAGCAGTTTGGAGCAAAAAATAAAACCACTTAATCGATTGGCGCGGCATAAGCCCTTCAATTCCATAATGCCAGGCAAATTCTGCAATTGCTGGTAACAGTGCCCAGGTGCCATGCTAAAAGTAATTTATCATAGGGACACTAGCAAAAAGTAACTATCTTTGTATTAGCATCTGTTGGCAAGCACCAGGAGAATTTACCTGGAGAACAGTACACTGTATTATTAATTTTATTGCAGCCTCCACCAATGTGAAATCCCTACCATTAATACATAATTATTATGTTTAATCATTTCTGCAGAGAGCCTTAAAGACTTGGTCAGATTTTTGCGCCGTGATGACACCACCTGTGAGATAAGACGTCAGCTTGGATATTCCGAAGTACTGCAAAATGTATGTTACTTTTGCCAATTAAAGCAAATGTAAAACGTAAATCTTGTGTGCTTAAGGTCAAAATTCGAGAAGTACAACTACGCAAAAATCAATAAGTTCATAGTGTGGAAACTAAATGGGTACGTGGTACAGTACAAATAACAAAAGTTTGAACACTAGAATGAATTGGAAGGTGAAATCAGACAGATGTGAGATGAATACAGGCCAACCTTGATTACCCAGACTTTTCTCTGTGGTTCTGATTTATTTATGAATGTTTATATGCAGGGCTGCAAATAATTTTTCTTTTTTGAAAGGACATGTGTTCAAACAAGTCTCCATTTTGGTTGGACAAATAGAAATATGGTCGGACGTTTCCTTTTTTAATTATTATTTTTAAGGGGAAGTCTTTTTGAAATAATCATTTCTTATCATTATTTCCTTATTATTTCGTTAAAAAATTTGTCCGGACATAATGTCTGACCAAAGGTAAGATTTCATCAGACATGGGCCGATTTTAGTCGGACGTTGTCCGATGACCGACAGTTATTTGCAGCTCTGATATGTCATGGTTGTAACAACCTTGAGCAGAAAAATGTGCAAGTAATTCACTGAAACAAGCCCTATTTACACTGTACTCTTTTTTCCCGAGCAAAAACTGATTGAGAACATCCTCAGAAGCATGTAGCTATTAATAATAATTATTATTTTTAGTAGTCTGTGAATACAGTTTCTTCTTTAAATACCCAAGATGATCACTAACCTAAGTCTTGTTCGACGATGTATTTAGTTTCGAGTTATCTGAAGAAAATATTCATTATATTCTTCTTGATTATCGAGACTCGATCATTCAGATTATTTTCATTAGTACCACTGACTCCTGACAATTAAGGTTTGACTGTAAACTGCCATGAAGTAACTTCATGGTTTGTTTACCAAGCTGACTGTTTGTGGTACATCCATGTCATAGTCTAATTTAAGTGTTCGTGCATATTTTTTAAATTTGCACTGTAAAGGAAAACCTGACTATTCCAGCGCAATACCCAAAAGTGTGACCATTCCTAACACTAATTCTTGTACGCCATTATGCATGATCATCCAATCAGAGGATAGTTTCATGAAAACAAGTTCGAGCTGAAAGCTGGATTTGGTTTTCTGGAAACTATCCTTGACTTCTTACTGCACAGTTAATCTCACAAAAAGGTGCAAATGAATTAGAAGTCATCACACTTTTGGACATAGCACTGTATCAACCAATGACACCAGACACCACCTATTGTCTGATTTGATTTTATAATTTATTATTCCACTGTTATGTCATTTTACCCTATAAAGGCAAAAGAACATGCAAAATATGCCAGCCTATTACACTGTACAACCCCAGTTTGACTGTTTTTTTTTTCACTGAAGGAGGACGAAGCAAAAACGAAATGCAGTGGAATAATAAACCTCTTATTCGGTGTTTTGGTGGATAATATCCATGGACATTTCACTCATTGCTTGCATTACTATGCAACTCGTATAATATCCGCGCGTATTATTTACCAAAACACCGAATAAGGTGTATTTATTTATCTTTTATGACTTTTCTCTTCAACCCTCAATGAAACTGACCCCCAAAACTGCCTTGCCTGAGCTCTGTTTACTGGGCAACAGGAGAAACACACATGTTTGGCATTGACAAAAACGCGTCCTGATCCGCAGCTGTCTCGAGACGAATGAGAAGCACATGGTTCGTGCGATCACATGACCAACATATAAACAATGGAGGGGGGTTGTAGCAATGTCCAATAAGTCCTCCCCACAATCCCCCGCCTCACGTAAATCATTAAACAGCAAAATATCAGAGATAAGGCATAAAAGCTCTATTTGCAGGCAAATATTTCATTTTTGAAGAAACAAACAAATGGTTGTACAATGTAGTTTTACTTGTAACCAAATGATATTTGTAAAACCTTTGCTTGGGGAAATGAGTTAATGATTGTCCTCTTCTTTCAGGATCTTGTGGCAATCCTTAAAAGCTGTTCTTCAAAAGAGAGAGAGATTTTTGACATGGTTATAAGGTATGGTATACTCGGGGCAATAGAACAGTGTCGAGGTAACAAAGTCAGTACTCTGCACAGAAATTAACGTGTACTCCAGAAACTTTTTTATTCATCTGCAAAACGATAGATACTGGTCTTGAAAACATGTGGAAATTATGTGTGACCACAGCCATGACTTTGTCAGTCATGGGCAAATTTTTGCCAGGAATTATCTGATGATAAGCTGTTATTTGATGCTGTGCACTCAGAGAGGTGAGGGAGCTCAATTGGAGATCCATGTCATTAGCTGATTTTTCTGTTGTTGATGCTTTATTTTTGTATTTTTCTTTTTAGGCTTATGGTAAATTTGACTCAGCCAGCAGTGTTGTGCTTTGGAAACAACATCCCAGACGACAAAACAGGCCAGCATTATTACCTGGACCTTGTGACTCAGTTACAATCGTACAAAGAGGTATGACCTCCTAATGGTCTACAGGAGTGGTCAATATTCTTTTCAGTAAAATTGTGTGGTACTTCAACTTAGAAATCTTTGAAAAGTTGCAGACTGTTCATGACTGTTGCTTTTGTGTCTGAAAATACAGGCATTCACAGAGAAGGGAGTGATGTCAATAATCGGAAGAGAACTTGGAAGGTTACTTCAGATGGTAAGAATTCTTCCATGTGACATTTAAGGCAGTTATTTCAATTTTCGTTCTTAATTATCTGATTGTATGCAGACTTGTAATACATCCAACGTGTAAGGAACGAACACCCCATTTTTGTTATGAATGTTTTTTTTTATTCATAAATACAGTAATAAGAATTTGTTGAATGTAGTTGACACATCAAAGCTAGTTGACACATCAAATACATGTAAAAGTTGGTGGGTGAATCCCTGTTTTTCTTCTTTCTGGATACCATATTATGCACCTAGCGTTCTGTCTGTTAAGTGGTCCAGGTCTGCAAATAATTTTTCTTTTTTGAATGGACATATGTCCGACCAAGTCTCCATTTTGGTCGGACAAAACAGAAATGTGGTCGGGCGTTTTTTAATCATTATTATTTTTAAGTGGAAGTCTTTTTGAAATGATTATTTTTTATCATTATTTACTTATTATTTGGTAAAAGAATTTGTCCGGACATAATGTCCGATCAAAGTTAAGATTTCGTCGGACGTGGACCGATTTTAGTCGGACATTGTCCAATGACCGACAGTTATTTCCAGCTCTGGTGGTCGAAGGACTGATGCACTTTTGTGCACGCTTACTTAGCTGCTGGCCATGGCGATCTTCTATAAGTTTTCAGTAAAGCTTTCCCCTGGTTGGTAAAACTCTGTTTTTGGAGAGGAGGTAGCCACACAATTTCAGCATCTTTGATTCATTTTTCGGTATTGGCTAATGTTTTTCAGGAGTGGGATGACAGGCTAGAAGAAGACTCGCTATTAATTGAGAGAATTCTGTTGCTGATAAGAAACATTCTGCATGTGCCAGCAAACAAGCAAGCAGAGAAGGTACTTTCCTGTTTTCATCATTAATGTCATAAAATCCTGGCTAGAAGCTCTATAAGCCCATCAGCCTGCTAAAGAAAACTGCTCTGAGTATACGCTACTCCCCCTCTCCACACTCTTCCTTGCTTCCTAACGATAACATCGTCACCGAACATTGTACAGCATATCATCAGAATGCTGTGTCTTAATTTAGCCTCTCCTTTGTTTGTTAGTACAGCTGTAGCTCATTCTTAAAGCTATTAAACATTCATATCTTCAACTACCAATCACCAGATGTACTATATGGGCACACATTTGGATATGGTATACACGTACCACTCTCCACTGAAACCTTTTAACTATGCACATTTCACAACTTGTACAAATATAATAAATATTTATCATTCAGTTGCATCCACTATGCTCATACAATGGCTCATTGACAACTCAAATTTACTTTTGAAGTGCAGTTCTTGAACATTCCTAACTAAATGCTGAGGGCAGTTTTTTCTTTATTTTCTAGAGTTCTCTGCACTTGTACTTGAGACCCAAAGGTACAAGTTTCAAGCAGATTAGAACTTTATTATTCTGTTCGTCAGTTCTGTGCTTCAAACTTCTTTAAACTTGGCACCTGCTGAACATCATAGTCATTGAATGTATGTGCTTCATGGATTGAAACAACAAACGCACTTGGCCTGCAGCCTTTTTTCTGACTGTTTGGAACCTCTGATGAAACACTCCCCTTGATCCCTCGATGTTGATGTAGTACTTCTGAAACATTTTTTTGATACAGCTTATAAGCCCCTCCCACCTCCTAGGATATAACCCCGATCACTGATTTGCAAGTTGTCGCATTTAAAAAATAAAAGTCAGTTAGACCATGCAAACTCTTCACTTGTTTGGTCACAGATCACCCAAGATCACACACTAACAGAGAGAACTTGGGTTATCTGTGGTTTGGTTTATGCAAATACTGCATACTGTGATTACCATTGTTGTTCTTGTTGATTCAGAGAACAGATGATGATGCAAGCATTCATGACCAGGTTATATGGTAAGTCCACTGAGCAAATTCTTTATTGGAAATAACTGTTTGGGCAGAACTTCTCTGTAATTGTTTTGGAAAAAACTTTGCTTTAACTTACATTATTTTATGTTAGTTAGTATTGGAATAACTCCTTTCATTACTAAACTTATTAAACTTGTTGCTAATGATGTTGTTTGATTACTTGCTTAGGAACCTTCATGTTAATGGCATAGATGATCTTTTACTCTTCATAGCAAGTTCTCCAGATGAGGTGGGTTATAAGCATTAAACAGTTAATCATGGCTATAATTAAAGGGACACTATCCCGATAATGCGCACGCGTGAACGTCAGCTGTTATCTTTCAAAAAACAGTAGAACTGTCACATTGAGGCAACAAGATTACTCCGCGGCCCACGCGGCGATCCGCTGTTTACATCTTCCATCCATTTAAATATTTGCTCGCGTTTTATAGCTCCAAGGAAGCTACAACTTAAATTTCTTGACGAAAGGGTCTACAGATCACACTCCATGATGCGAAACACAAAATATAAATCACCGGAGATTTTCGGATTTAATTGCAGTGAAAGCTAGAGATTTCTTTGGCGAAACATCCCGTCGGACTTTCGTAACAAGAGGACTTACATTGGTGTTTTGTATTAGTTCCTGTTGCTTTTGGAGGGACAAATATGTCGTTTAGAGTGCAAAATAAGGTCAGCTAGCATTTTCGGCGAGCCGTCAGCTGCTCTGAAATTCGCGGATAGGATTCTGTTTCCTAAAATTGTCTGCGACCTAAATATTCAGCTAAAAAATCCAAACAGATCAATCTGTATTAGCTTTCACAAATATGCCTTTATAACCTCTGAAGCTATCTTAGAAAGCAGGAAATGATATTTCAAGTATTTTGCTAAAATTTTCTCGTTGGGTGCCCCTGATTGTACACAAAGATTTAACAGAGCGTGATGCGAAACACAAAATCCTGCAACAGAATTAAAAACATAAGCCGAGCCCGGCGTTACAAACATCAGCAGGGAAACTCGTCACGCTGCAGTGAATATTTCAGATCCTTTATTGTCGAAAATATAAACTGAGAGGCGGAAAAACCCATAAATTTCCTAAATTAGCCAAATTCAACGTACCTATTATGCAAGAGCGGCATAAAAACCACATTAAGTCGCTTAACAAACGATCAGAAGTCAAACCAACAAAGAATAACAAACGACGAAAGCCACAAGAATCCACGAGTTATGACCTTGATATGACCTCGAGAATGCGATGCCTAAGTTGTAACGGCTCAGTTCAGTCAACATTTAAAAATCCTCCACTCTAAACCCGCTTCAAAAAAACAAGAAGCAAAATGGGTCAAAAGACCACGATAAGACGCGGCGTACAAGTAAAAGTAGAAGTCGTGCAGCGTGCAGGCCTTCCAGCCCATCAGTTTATGGCTGTGTCGGTCGAATACAGACACCACTGATCCCTTCAGTCGTTTCCATGTCTCATGGGTTGCTTTCTTTATATATATTCTGGTATGCTGCTCGTTCCATTTCTTCTTATTCATTTCACGATTTTCTGAGCTTTTATGGAAGCTGCCTGGAGAAAGAAGCCTTGGACCGGCGCCATGGCGCTTCCCTCCTCTCGTTCCTCCATCCAACGGCATTGAAAACAACGCCAAAAAATCCCGATCTCACACAAATTGGAACGTAACGAAAACTATGTATCATTAATCTATAACTGGGAGAAGCTTTAGGGTGATATTGAACTAAACTGAGCACGATGCAAACGGATTTTTGAAGGTTCTACATCACTTCTCGCATCTTTTGAATTCACGACATCCTGTCAGGAAATCAAAGTTTGGAACATGTGCAGTAAGCGGATATTGGTCCTTTAATGACGGGTTATTAGCAGCTCTGATTTGAGCAGTAATTGGACATTGTGTGTCATGTCTGAGTTATGTGTAGTCCCCCCCCTCCCCAATGGGTGTTTCTTTGATTTGAACCCCCACCTTCATCCTTCTAAAAAATCCAGTTTAGCTTGATGCTTTCCTTCAAAATCTTGGCTTTTGAGACCCCTACCTTGGATTTCCAGTTACCATCCATGGGGTGGATCATATTTTCTGGAAGTATTCAACTGTACAGTATGTTCATTATGCACACTGACTTGATTGGGTTCACCTATCTTGATAAAAAGTTCTGTGACTTTATTCACCAGAAAGTGTCGCTTATCCTCAAGAAATATTTGTTTAATCGACACATTATGTAGATCAGTGAGTTAACATTAATTGTCTTCCCTGTTCTTTCCAAATTCTATAAAAAGACAGCATTAGAGTGTAAAGCTTTAATTTTAAGGTTGACATTTTCTTGTATGCATACAAATTTCATATTATTGTGCAATAAACACTGTCTTGTTTTCTGCAGAGACGATGGAGTATGCACATACTGGAAATTGTTTCACTAATGCTCAGGGAACAGGTTGGTGGGAAATGTTCTGAGAAGTACAGCTCATAAAGCCAGTATTAAGACTATGGCACTGAAACTTAGGGTAGTTAGGATGAACTTCAAAATGTTTCTTTTGAAGTCCACATATTGACTTGGTGATGTCGCTTATGAGGGAATTATGTCATGATTTCAAATTGGTGGCCATCTTGGATCTGCCATCTTGGATTTCTGGCTTTTTCCAAAACCTTCACAAACCATTAAAACTGGCTAAAAAGTAATAAAAAGCTAGAAAAAAATGATATAAAAAGTGTAAAAGTAAGCAAAAAAAAGTTAAAATTTTTGTTTCAAAACAGTAAAATTCAAAAATAATTTTAAGAAAACTGCAAGTCAAAATAATTATAGTTGCCATGGAAACATCGGATTTGATAAATAATGACATGCCACACCAAATTGTCACTAGGTAAATTGTTGGTAAAGTCACAAAGGTTTTTTTTTTTTGTAATTTGTTTATTTTTATTTTGCAACAACACAATACAGTACTTAGGATACATTACCTAAGGTAACTTAACTAACAATATGCATTACAAAGTTTGGTGGCTTTTGCTTGCATAATAAAAAATCATAAATGATCAAAGTCAGCATGGGCTCCCAAAATATACTCCAAAAATAGTGTCTCCCTGGACGCTGACTCCCCAAATGGGTACTTAAATTTTAAAGGCTCATTTACGATGTATTTAAAACCAGTTTATTTTAACTGTTTGCATCACAGGCAACCCAAGCCCACACTGTGGTCATGGTGTTAAATGTTAGGATTTGTGTGGGAATTTGAGAGAATGTTTGGAAGTTTAGAATAAAATATATTTTTTTTACAATAATTCCTCACTTGTTTTAGTTTATGTCCCTACCGTGTAAGTTGGCCCATCGCTTTCTCACTGTGTAAATATAACAACAAGGTTGGGGCCAGAATATTACTAAGGGTGAGTATAGTCAAAAAAAAGAATAATCTTGTTGAAATTGTTGAAACCTCTCTTGCTTTTCAATAATTCTTTGCTAAGGAGAAAGGCAAATGGCATTCATACCTTTTGACACCAGCGAAGGGAAAGTTATGTCAATTGTTGGGTCACAGATAATTGTAGATAAAATAAAAATGGGCTTTAAGTGTTCAAACATTGCATGGTACGCATACTATAGCACCTTTATGCGGCCTGGACTGGGTTAGTGGTCAGTTTTTATCTCTTACAGGGAGATACCTGTGGAATATGTTTTCTTAACTCAAGAAATTAAGACGATTTCCGCTCCACGTTCGAGCAGTAAGTGCAAAAATTAAGTTACCAAAAAAATACTTGCAGCACTGTCACATTTTGAGAACAGATAAGAAGAATTTATCATTACTTTTGCTCCCAAGCTGACCCCGCGAGAGAAAATTGGATTTGAAGTTATCCATATTTCAATTAAAAAGACGCTTCATGTCAGTTCAAAACAAAATGGCGCTCGTTTTTAGTATACTTTTACGAGATTTGAAATTAATTTTCTTGAGAATGCTTGAGAATTTCATCGCGGGGTCACTTGGGCAAGTGAACTAGAGTGAGATGTTTCAAATAGCATTTAAAATGTTACCGTGCTATGAGTAGTTTTTTGGTAAATATTTTTTGCACTTATTGCTCGAACGTTGAGCGGAATCCGTCTTAACAGTCTAAGGCCCGTGTATTTACAGTGCTACATGTGAAAAGCAGGTTCTGGCACATACAACTAGAGGAACCAAGTAGTTTTGTGACCATCTTTGGAAGATAATGGGGATGCTACAGGTGGCTTTGAGTGCCATTTGGTTTATCTTCAGCACCACTGGAATTTCATAGAAGGATTATGTTCCACTTGAAGGTCTACTGAGAAAGAAAGTTCTAGCAGATGACAAACTGGTCTTTGGCTTGGGTGAAACAAATGAAGAAGCCTTCATAGATCATGACTGCAACCTGAATGAGTTGCTCAACTGGCAGAGGGGCATTAAGCTGAATGCAGATAAGATGCCGCTTAGACAGTAGCAAGTCACCTATAAACTATGGGCCATGTAATGATTATCCCTAGAGAGTCTCAGTGCTGATCCAAATAAGTTGAAAGCCATCAGCGAAATTCCACTACCCAATGATAAGCATGGTGTCTAGAAAATTCTAGTTATGGCCAACTATGGTCAGGTGCGACTAAATCACTGTGGGAACTTTTCAGGAGGGACAACGTGTTTGTCTGTTGGGAAGAAGTCCATGGGAAGTGTGTCTGGAGGAAGTAAAGACCAGTAAAAAGCCGGTTCTAACCCTAGCTCCAGAGAAAAGTGTTAGAACTGTAAAGGAAATTGTAAAGAAAGCCACTAATGCAGGCCACGATCTCCACTTGTCATTACTGGACTTCAGGAACACACTTCCAAAGGAATGGACAGCTCGATCCCCAGCACAGCATCTTTTCTCATGCAGAAGCTGAACTCTACTACCCATGGCTAGCAAGCTGTTGCAGCCCAAATCAATGTGAGTCACAATTTACAAGAAAGAAAACAGAGACAAGCCTTCTACTACAACATGTTGGAGCTAAGGCGTTGGAACAGTTAAGAGGGAGTCAAAAGGGCAGTCAAAATGGTTCAAAAGCTGATCAGAAGGTAGATGTATTCTGCTACAAAGTCCACACTGAAGATGGTCAACTGTATCACTCGAACCACCCTCCTCTAGATAAGATTTCTTAGAGGTTGATACCCAAGGTTGATGAACAGGTTGCACCAGCAAAGATGGCTAGTCTGACCCCACCACACCATGAGAAACCTGCTAAGGATGCAGCCCAGTTACTGACTGAATCCCCAGCATTGAAGGTGCTAGATAACTAATTCATGCATCCTGATCACTTAATTATTCTGAGAGTGGAGGAACTACTGAGAGTGGAAAAACAGTCAGTAGCACCTGCGAACTTGAAGGAAGGGAAGACGTCACAATATTTTTATGTAATAAGTGCTTGCCTTCAGGCTTGCACAGGAGATTGTGATATTCTGGATACACTTGGATTCTTGGATGTGCTATAGCTTATTTATGCTACTCACACATTGTGCTCTCACTAAATTCTGACCATTTAAAAATCCTTCAATATTTGTACCCAATTTTTTTTGTCGAAGCCTTTTTGCAAGACATCTGTGGTATTGAAGTGGCTGAGACGCCACTAGCAGACATGCTATGAACGCTGTGATGATGTAAGGCTAGGTTATTAATGTTGCAAAAGCCTGGCGAATGTCTACTGTTAAACTAAGCTGTTCTGATCCACTGAATTGACAACGGAGACAGGATAAAATGGGAGATGAAACTGCACAAGAGGAACACAACGAGGCAAGGCAGGAGTGCTGGCAGTGTTCAGGAGAGCGTGGGCATCATAAATCTGAAAGGAGAACAAGCCCAACATGAGAAAGCGTGGAAGCTATGGCAAGATCAATTCGAATGAGCAATGCAGTGGATGTCAGTGAGTCCGGCAGTTTAGCTCAATTTGTTCCTGTTAGTAGGCAGCGAAGAACTCCGAACGCTACTAGAACAGCCTACAAATCACAAGTCGCTCATCCAGAAGCTAAACCAGCACTTTGAGGCATCAACTGGTTTCCCAACCTACCGTTTGCGGACTTTGAAACGAAGTGTACAAAACAAGGGCTACACTGCGAGTTCCCAATCACTTTAGAAAATGCTATCTTCATAAAAACAAGGAATGGAGAGCTTTGCAATGAAGTGATCCAAAAGAATGAGAAGCTGAAAATGGTGCGTGAAACAGCAAAAGCATTCAGAATAGCTAAGCAAGGAAATAATATGATAACAAGTGGCAATTCTAAGGTCCAAGAAGGTGAACAATTGAATGCAAAGGATAGGAAAAAATTGAACAAGATCACCAGGCCAGGACAGTACAGCATGAGGAATAGCACACCTGACAAAGACACAAGCAGACCAACAACCAAGTTATGCTGCATTAGATGTGGAAACACCACCCATCCAAAGGGAGGTGTTTGTAAGAATTGCATCAGATGCGGTGGAAGTAATCATTTAGTTAGAGTGTGTCCAAGCAGGAAGGCGAGCTGCTTTGGTAAGCAGGTCAGAGCCCTGGAGCCAAATAGTCCCTGGATACCCAAAGAGATGTCACTGTCATCACTGAGAAACACTTCAAGAGACTTAAAGGAACAAGTCACCTGCAGCTAACAAAAGAGGTTATCAGAGTTTATTTGGGAGATGACCCGGGACTGGCATTGGCATTAGTTGGCTGTTTCACTGCCACCTCAAACCAGAGGAGCATCAAAGAGGTCGTTGATGTAGTAAAGGGTCAAGGGGACATTGCACTCCTAAGTTGTCAGGTAGCCGAAAACATGGGTCCCCTATAGTATCACATCAAGCAGACAACAAAAGCTTCTCACCCAGTCATGGAAGTGGAATGCATCAGCATCTGAAAACTTGAAGGTGTGATCATGAAACTGCACGTGGTGCCCAGCGCGCTAGGAGCGGATCAGAAGCAGAGAAAAGTATCTTTACCACTGAAAGACAAACTTGATCAAATCTCAGACAGATGGCACAATCTAGACATCATGGAGGATGTACGAGATGAGCCAACAGATTGGTGCTGTCATGTGCTCCTCACTCCTAAGAAGGATGGTGAAAGCATAGGGCAAGCCTCGACGTGACTGACGGCAACAAGTACATCAAGACGACAAGGCACACCATACCCACCCTGCTTGAACTGGAAACCAGACTGAATGGAGCTACCCGGTAAGTAATTTTCACACCTGGACATGAATGATGGCTTCATGCAGTTAAAGTTAGCAGAAGAGGGCAGAAAGCTGTCCACATTCTATACACATTGTGGACCTGAGCGTTTCAAGAGGCTAGACTTTGAAGTGGACAGTGCAGCAGAAATAGTCAACCTAATATCATCAGCATCCATGATGATGTCATAGACTACGGTGCCACACAAGAAGAGCATGACCACGTATTGAGACACATCCTGCAACTATAGCAGAGTAACAGACTGACCCTTAGGACCAGTGTCTGGTTTCCGGGTTTTGACTGAATGGTAGAAGCCTACATTCAACACTGCAACTCAAGCCAGTGACACCAGTGTACAAGCGTTCACCACTGCAAATGTCACTTCTACCAAGTGTTCCCTGGAAGGAAGTTGCTATGGACCTCTGGGGACCTATCAGTCCAGGTGAATACCTCTTTGTGGTCATATGCAAATATTCACACTGGGCAAAAGTAGAGTTTGTTAGCAGCACCAGTGCCCAAGCGGTATTAATACCAAAGCTGGACCATGTTTTTTCATTGCTTAGAACAGCAGTGACCATGGGCTTCCATTCAGCAATGGGCCTCCATTCAGCAAGTACCTGGGCTTCAAGCATAACCCCGAGACATCCAAAACCCCGAGGCCAATGCAAAAGCAGAGCAGTTTATGAGGGTGCTTAAGAAGCTCTATTGCATATGCAGACTAACATTGCAGAACTTTAGGCAAGAAGTACACAGATTTCTCTGCTGCTATTGAACAACACCACACAGGACTGCTAAGCTAGCCCCGGTTGAAGTGATGTTTCCTGCCTGGAAGTTCTACACAAGGTTGCTGGTTGGGGTCACCTCTTGACCAATGTATTTTGAGGAACTGTTTCAGAAAGACCTAGAGAAGAAGATACGAATGAAGGCACTTGCTGACAGGAACAAGGGTGTGAAAACATCAGACGTCCAGGTGGGGGATACAGTACTGGTCAAATGAGAACCCAGCAGCAAAGCCACACCGCTCTTTGTGGATGAGTGGCCAGAAGTGCTGTCGCAGAAGGGAACACAAGTAGTAGCCAAATGAGGGATGGCAGCACCATCACAAGGATGGCACACCCTACCAGACCTCTGAGGAAGTAGGCAGATGGAAGCCGGGGCCAGAGACCAGTCCAATCAGGCCCATTGTCGATCCCACTGAGTTACCATGAACATCCCTAGGAAGTGTAGTCACCCGAGACTGATGATTCGAACCCTCCTCACAGGACGTACCCTTTAGCAGATTGTTCAGTTGAGCCACCTCAGCCACCCCTTTTACAGCAAGCCATTGGACATACTACAAGGCCATGAAAGAGTGTAAGAGGATACCTTAGAAAAAGGTATCTGGATCATATGCTACCTGACAATATCAAGTGAATGAATGTTGTTATTGGACTGTAGTTGCATTATTAGTTACCTTGAACTCTGGACACCATAGCATTTAACATTTTCTCTAATGCATGGGGGAAATGTATGGTACGTGGCTGAGACTGACCACTAGCAGAACTGGGATGATGTAAGGTTAGGTTACCAATGCTTTGAAACTGTGGTGAACGTGTACTGTACTAAGCTGTTTTGATCTATTGAAATTTCCAAATAACAAATATTAGCTACCATTATTTGTGTCTCAAAGAATTAATATAACTTGCCTCTGAACAGTGTTAAAAGGTGTGAACAATATCGTTGTCCTCACATCATTCCCAAATCCTCATATTTATCACTGCCCTCACAGTGTGAACTTAGGTTACTTGGGTTCACAGATAATTACTTTCCTTTCTGCAGAATCCAGAGAGTTTAGCTAAAGCTGGCGAAGGAAGATCCAGGAGTGAAAAGAAAGATGATGAAAAGTAAGAATGTGTCAAGAAATGAAATGGTCGTCAATCTCCAAAACCAAATAAAAATGTAGCAAAAGTCACAAACAAAATACAACCAAATAACTCAGCATGGAACAAGAAAAGCATTTTTATTATGTAACAGAGCAAAGATATCATGCTAGTAGAGCTTACATAATTATAATATGATCATAAAAATATTTAAATGTGATGAAAACAAAGGTCATTTTCATTTAATAAGATTCCAGTTATTGATGTAGCATGAAAAATTATTTTGTTGCTTTTTTAATGTGAAACTTTGAAAATTTGTTCTCTTGCTGTTGTCTTGTTATCAGGCAACTTGAGATCCTTCGTCAGCAAGAGATTGCAGATAAACTGAAGAATGCAAGGAAGTTCTCTGGAAGGTAGGCAATGTTTGTTTTTGGAAAAATTTTGTAGTACATATAATTTTATTACAGGTTGAAGTATCTGTAATGATGTAATGCATGAATCAAATTACCAATTAAGCAAAAGAAAAGACTTGCACCACACTCAGTGTACACCCTGCTACAACAAATAAAGTACAATGTTGTCTAGGTGGTAAATTTACATGTGGTGCAAAAAAGGTCCACATGGCCAGGAGTGAATTTCAGTTTCTTTGGCATGAAAGAAATGATTGAAGCAACTAGAAGTAAAGTATTACTACACCTCCCCCAGATAGCATAAGTCTATTGCAAGGTTAGTGCCAGCATTTTTTTTTGCAAGTACCCATTTATTTATGTGGGTGAAGAGAGAGAGAGACAATGTGGATTAACGTTTGTTGTCTGAGGAATTCACACAATTTGGTCCAGAGGCCAGTCTGGAACCCTTTCACCTTTTAACTGGAAGTCCAACACGCTAACTGTAACACTACTATGCCACCACGCATGTTGCCTCTGGCCCTGACTTAGATGTGCTTGACAGTTGGTAGCTATTTAGGGTTTGATATCACTGACCCCAATGCCTGCTACTGTGCTACTACACTCAGGGTAGCAAAAGTATTTAAAATTTTCTTCATCAATACATGCAGTTGCCAGCCAAGGACTCTTTGTATTAAAGCCATAATTTTTTTGGCCTAATCATGTATCTGCTGCAGGCATTCCAGATTTGGAGGAACATTCTACGTGCAGAATATGAAATCTATAAATGATCAGAATCAGCTGATATATCACAGACCTCTAGCTGGTGAGTGAGTTCATGTTGTGCTCATAAGAACCATTCAGCCACGCAGGCAACAATAGCATAAGCCACACAGACAAGGTTGGCTTAAGTCAAGAGAAACTTCTCCTGATCAGCTACACAGACAATGCTGCCATAAGTCAAAACAAACTTCTGATGAATGATCTACTGTTTTGTGGCTAAGTATGAGCAAATTATTAGTGGTAGTTAAAACGGAGCCCTATGCATTATTCCCATCCCTTGAAATCCCCTAAAAATGCCTTTATAAAGCTGTTTGCTCACTGGAATGCTTCCTTTTCAGAATGTTTCTAATAGTAGGTAGGATAACAGTTGTAGTAGGTAGTAAGTGCTGAGACCCCTTGCCTGCAAGGGGGGAGGGGGTGTCCAGATAAATGTCCTCTGTGAAGTAAGCAGCAAGTAATCTGAAGGTAGCAAAATTGCCTGTCTGCTGGCAAATTTGAGATGTTTGGGAATGGCTGGATTTTTAACTACTGTATGTTGGCTTGATTACAATCTGAGAAGGTTCTGCTCCTTGTGCCACGGTCAGATCTAATTATGAATCTGGAAATACCCTGCCTTTGGTGATTTGGCCATGTCAGGCTTGAACAAACAAAAACAGTTTTTTGCCACTTCCGTTTATTATGGAAGCACATTCTGTGGCTGTTTTGTGCACTCAGGTCTTCTAGATACAATGTGCACAGGAGTGAAAGCAGCTTTGCTGATGAGTTGCTGTAATGTTGTTGGGCCACTTTTGAGTCCAAATGGCATCACTCTAAAAGTGCTCTTAATGGTTCCAGTGGTTAACATTTAATTGTCCTTAACCCTTAAAGCCCTGATATAAAAATGCATATTCTCATTACTGATCTCCATATATTTCTTATGGAACTAGTAAGGAGAATTTGTCTAAACATCAAGACATCCCATCCTCAGTGATCACTTCTTTATTCTTGTCACTTGAATATTCAAACAAGTAGTGATCATGTAAAGAGAAATTTCATTTTCATCAGGGCTTAGGGTTAAAAGGGTTAATCCACCCACCTCTTCTCTCTCCAGACTAGAGTACTGCAGGTGAATGTTTTTTCTAGCACACTTGCTTTACTTCAACTGCTGATAGTGCAGTATTGACTTGAGCTTCTGTTGATTTGGCTTTACATCTAGATCCAGTATTACATGCCTGTTCCCCGTTGATCATTATCTGTGAGACCAAGGCAGCAGTGAGTTTCATCAGGAGGCTTGTAATCTGTCTTTACCTCATTACTTGTAACTGCTTACACATGTTGACTCTAGTTACTTGTTACTTAGAGGTGAAGAATATGTCATTTGATCACAATAAGACAGCTCCAAAGAAGAGGAAAAAACAATTGCCTGCCAAAGAAATGGGAGAAGAAAGGCGTTCCACATTGAGCATAAGGTTTGCTACCTGTCGTTTAATATGCAAAGTATTTTTTTATCCATTTGTCAGTGCATTTTAATTTAACATATCCCAAACTATAAATGTCTGCAAAGTAGTGGCTATTGTTCTTTCTTCTTTTAGGTTGTTTCTGAAGAACTTTTGTAAGGACTTTTTGCAAAACTGCTACAATCCAATGATGTATGTAGTAAAGGTACACAATTGTTCAAATGATCGTTCATTATGCTGACAGTTTGTTACATAGCAAGGCCTCCTGCGTGTTTATTACTAAATTGATTAAGACGTGGTGTCCTGTTTTGATAGGATAACCTCAAGCATGGACGATCACAAGAGAATGATGAAACCTACTTCCTGTGGGCTATGAGGTAGTATTGTCAGCTTTTAACAGCCCTTGTGGGTATAGCCTATGTCTTAAATGTAGCATTAATCTGCAACATGTCATCAACCCAGGGCTCAAAGTTTGCAACCACCTGGTCATATGATTACATGCCTTTTTATTGTGTACCCGAAAAATAATACAAGGTGGCACACATATCCCTGGAAAGCCTGTTTAAAGTCAAGTAGAACTGAATCACTATACCCCTCTTCATTCGCTCTCCCTTGATACTCTGACAGGTGATGTAAGAAATGGTATCTTGAAACAAGCCAGTCAAACGTTGTTTTGGTTACATTGTTTCCCTTGTGGGATGTAGCACTCTTAAACACAAAGATGTTTTAAAGCATGGCACTTCTACTGCTGTGACATTTAACATCACGCAATTTCAACTTTCTTCTAGTTCTCCTGGTATTCTTGGTGTACCTAAAATTTTAAACTGTGAGCCCTGCTACTCCATTTAGCCTACAGGGCCTGATTGGCCAAAGGGCATCATGCTAATCCAGAATAAGAATCAATTTTGAATTCCGAATTCAACATGGTAATGACAATTTCTAAATGTACATTGTATTCTTCATATTTAAACTGACTCTTGACATTTTTTAACAAGATGAACAAAAACCATGGTCAATACTGTAGTTACTGTAGAATTCAGAAAGTAACGGCCCCTGTTACTTTCTGGCTGGAGAATTACACCATTGGTCATTCAATGCCATGTAGAGCAAATATGGTTTCATCACAACAATGAATAAAGGAAATAACTGAATGAATAAAACGGTGGCTTCCCCATCAGTAGCTAGAGGCTTTTGGTCATTTCATGGTGAACATAAACAAGGAAACATGAGGCAAATTTGTCGCGTTCCAGTTACATTTATACAGAAGGTACTGTCATTTCCGGGTTGCATTGTAGTTTGATTTTAATAGGGACAGAATTGTAGTGGAGACGCAAGTTTTTTTTTTATGCCTTCTAGTTATCAGGAGATTTTATGCAATGTTTGTGAAAGTACAAGTGTGAAAATAGGAGACGATTGCTGGTAGTATTCGCTGAAAATAGTTTTGAATTCACTCCTGAAAATATCGTTCAATTCACTGCTAAGAACCTACCGCACTACTTTTTGTTTAAATTGCCATTTTTTGGAAGGGACTGCTACTTTTGGGAGGATTGCTACTTTTGGGGGGTCGTTACTTTCGGGCTTTAATAAGAAAAGCCAAAAAAATACGTTACTTTCAGAGGGGCTGTTACATTCAGAATTCTACGGTAACTCTAGATTAGTTTTATACAGATTTTCAACAATTCGATGGGCCTTAGACTGCAACCCACTTTTTGCAATTTGCAGACTACAGTTAACAAATTTACTACATGACTTTACTTTTTAGTGAGGTGAAAATATTTTCAATATAAATTTTATGGAACTATTAATTTTAAGTCTTAAAGGACTATTCTAACTAATAACATGTTTTTAATGTGTAAATGTATTGTTCCTTTAAAGGCCTAATAGGGAGGTTCAATAAAGTGCATATGTAATGTGCAATCTGTAATTGGAAAACTGCTAATAATCAGTAATGTAGAGTTAGTCTGCAATGAAGAGATCGCCCCATCTAGGTAAAAATTGCAACTAAATTGAGTCACTGTCAAGAGTTACACTTTAAGCTGTATGACGTATGCGTGTTGTTGATGCTAAATTGAACAAACTGAACAAAACTGATGCAGCTTTTAACTTTTAAGGTTTTTCATGGAATTCAGCCGGCACCATGACTTCAGAGTGGATTATGTCAGGTACATACTGTACTGCTTGTCAGTTTTGCAATTCTTGTTACCTTCCTGTCAGTTGTCTTAACGTGTTACTGTTTTTTGCTCTAATACAGTGAGACACTCAGTGTGGTTAGTTTCACCGACCTGTTAAACATCATCGTCAAATTTTATGACAGCTGTGAATCCAACAAAGCTGAAGCTCTCATCTGGGGACGGAGGTAAGAACAATGAAGTAACATGTTCTGTTTCAGTCTTCGTAGAGAAGGCCATGGCTGATAAGTATTCCTGCTTCATAAAGTAACTGTTAAATGCTGTTTTTGTTAACACTCTTTTAGGCTTCACCTGGCAATCCAAGCCTACAAAGAGTTGCTTTTAAATGTCATGTCCATGGACAAATCTGACAATGAAACTCTGAGAGAAAATGCCAAGATCATCAAAGGTAAAGCTTGTCTTGTTACTTATTGCCTTCAGGTCCTTAGATGCTAAGTGTTTCATAGGGTGCATACAGGTACTGGCCATACTGAGATAATGGGATCATTTTATTACAACTTTCAGAAGTCATTTTGTGATTCTTTTGTTATTTTAAATTAAATGTGGTCCCAGTGAGAAGTGCAAATTTCATCAGAATGATTGTTACTGAAGGATTCTCGTATTCTGATATAATTTAATAATAATAATTGCGTTTGACGAAGGAGAATGCATTCCTAATCTTGTGTTGGGTGTCCTGTGTCATACAGTCAGAAAAAATCGAGATTTGCTCTGTAATGGGTCGTCGACACCAATTTAGCCCCCCCAAAGATTTTTGCAGGGGCCTATGCTCGGCCGGAAACTGGTATGGACTTTGGCGTCGCTTTCATGACATCCAGGTCCCAAACGGTCAATGTAGCCTATAAACACTTGACGAAAGTGGGCAAAATTTATGGATTCTGGTTGAGATATTTTATTTATTTTCTTCGAGGTTTTGAGAAAAGTTTTCGAGTTTGCCGACAAGGCACAATTTGAAGTTCGCTTATTAACACAAGCGGCGCAGCTAGAATGTATTAGTGGTCGAGAAAAGATTGATTATTCATATGGACTCGGACTGCCATGCCTATTGCTGAATTTGAAGAGAAAAGTTTGAGATTTGCCGAGGACCACAAAAAAGCCTTCACCAGACTTTTCGGAGCCAGAAGCTAACTTTTCTGGGAAATTTTGAAGTTGGTTGACAAGATACAGTTTGAAGCGCTCTTACAAACACAAGCGGGTATAAGCAGCAGAGGTAGGATCTACAGCGCTGGAGAAAACATCACTTGTTATTATTCGTAATTATTCCTTGTTGCTGAATTTAGAGAATTTTGAGAGTGATTTCCGCTGACTTTCAGAGACAGAAAATGGTCATGTTGTTGTAAGTCATGACGATAAAGACTAGGAAGGCTACATATAGCTTTAAATGCAAGATAAAAGTGGACACTTCTGTTACTTGTAGAGACACACAACAGCCTAGCTGTGTTGTTATTTTTGACACGAGAAACGTAAATTTGTCTACTGAGACATCAGATTGCTCCTTGATACTAATTCATCATTGTTATGTAGTGCTTACCTTGGTGGTCATTTTTAAAACACGAGACTGGCAAATTCGTTGATGTAAAGTCGTCCACAAACCACCGAAGGGTTTACAGTTGAATTGATTCCTGCCCAGTAATTTTGTATGTTGACTAATTGAGATGCCTACCTGTGAAGCTGTACAGCCCAAAGCCCCATACAAACTAGAAATACTATTGCAAACTGTATTTGCCCGTGTAGATGAGAAAATTGTCACATTTTTATGTTGTAACACAGTGTCTTTGCTAATTAAACTGTTTAATTGTCAGTTTCATTTGTCATGTGAATTTTCTATTGTAAATAGGTCATCAAAGTTTTCTGGAAAATTAGTTTCGGCCCTTTGTTAGTTCATGTTTTGGGGCTTTTGTGCTGTCTAACCAAGTGATTTAGCTGGCTTGGGTGCTTGCTGTTCCACTGAAGGAAAGACATTGCTAGCACATATTCAAGGACCTTTGTTGTCAGCAGAAAATTTGTTCACCATGGTCAAGTCATTTCACAGCAATTCTCAGTCAAAACAATATGTAAACCCGAGCTCGTTTAACAAAGGCCACATGCCAAAGACCCATGCTTTCATGTACGGGAAAGCAAAGGACTCAAAGGCTTTCGTCTCCTTGGTGACAACTTGGGAACCAGAAGCCTTGGCTGTCTGATACAATGCAACCAGTCGAACGCACTGTCTTAATCTTCGATTACTACTAGTTATTATTATTATTATTATTATTATTATTATTATTATTATTATTATTATCATTATTATTATTATTATAACATTTATAAAGCACATTTTAGCATATTAATGTTCAAATTCAGTGGATTAATAGCGCTAAACAACAGCTTGAAATGATAAAAAGCAGCTGAATGGGAGACCACTCTCTGTTCGTTTTGTGTAGAAGAAGGTGGGCGAGTAAGATTTTATGGATTTTTTTTATATAAAATGACCCCAGCTACCCAGCGTTTGTTGTAAGTTTAGATATTGATGTTGTAGTTAAAGTTACATTAAGCATCTTTGTTTCTGAATCCTCAGGTAACATTTTCTACACAGCTGAATACAGAGATACATTTATGGCACTCCTGAGGAAGTTTAACATGTCAAAACAGACAAAGTATGAATTGTTTCTTACACCTAAAGGAACTGTTGCAAAGATTGTTTCAGTTGTCACCTTTGAAATGTTAACGACAAGTTACAAGAAGCAAAATGATTCTTCTTTTCTGCAGGGGCTACCTGAGAGACTTGGTCGAAGCCTTTCACATTTTCCTGAAAATGCTAGAAAAGTACTGCTCTGGAAAAACTCACATAGTAGTACAGGTAAGCTTAGAATTCGACTGATGCAATTACCGTGCAGTTTTTGCACTTCGAGTAGCTCCACAGATACATCCTAAGAGATGTACTATCAGTTGAAGTGAAGACTTCCAGTAGCTTGTGGGGTAACATCATGTCGCTTAACTTATTTGCACTCAAATCAGCAACAAAGTTCGGACAGGGTGCACCAAAACGGATTGTCCTCGACAAGTAGAAATTTGATTCAGAGTAGTAAATCCTCTACATGACTTCTCCATGAGACAAGTGTTTTTCTTCCTTGTAAACTACAGTCACTCGTTAAGGAGGAAACGTTTTTACTGGACAAATTCATTATTTTTGTTAATCTCTGTTGGGTCAAGAAATGAAGAATACCAAAATGTGGTAGAACCTTAATATACACGTTCCCTTTCATTCCAAATGAAAGATAAGCAATGTCTCAGACCAGCAAAGACTGGCTTAAATATGCAGTTCAGCGGAGAAGCTGAGGGGAAAGATGGCCTGAAACCACAACAAAACAAAAATCCGAAAAGAAGTGAGCAAGGCAGTTTCTGGGTTCAAAACACTATGACATTTTTTGGACCAGCAGATTTGGCTTTCAGACCACCACATTCGTTTTGATGGCTTTTTAAGGACAAGTGAACCACTAAAGTTTTCTTTTACTGTGGAAGGTGAAAGCAAGCTGTCATCTGATCTATTTCAGCTGGATATTAAGGTTACAACCATTTTGTACTTCACAGGAAACTCAAAAATGACCGTTATTTCTGTAGCACAGTAGTCAACAGCAATCCAGTCTTAAAGTGAGATGCATGTCCGCATTGTTAGCTGGTGACCTTTATATTTTCAACTTGATCAACATGCTTTAGAAAATGTAAAGCAGATCTTTTAAAATTTATGTTATCACAATTATTCATGAAATCAACTGTGCATTATTATTAGTCAGTCATCATGGTATCTAAGTACACAGTGCTGCAAGTTTCATTCAACAAATATCGTATGTTCAACAAGACTCACTGCATTTTTAGAAAAAGAAGAAAGTCTCCAAGAAAAAGAGAAGAACTTCACGCCCTGGTAAGTTCACTTCTATATTCTCATGTGATTCATTCATCGGAAAACAAGTTTTTTGACTTTCACTTGACATGCTATAAATTTCCAAGCAAATAATTGTTTATTTTTTATCGCATATTGCAAAATAGCTAAACGTCTTGTAAGAATACAAAAACAGGTGATTGCCTAGGATACATGGCCACTTACATGATATCTCGAACACTTTTCATAAATTGACCGAAAGAAATTCGGTATCATAGACTACTAGTTCCTTAAAGGGGCAGTTTCCCACCAAAATTCTAAAGTTTGAATTTTAACTTCCCGGTTATTGCCAAGTGCTGCAAAATAAGGAACTAAATTTGGTTTAAGAAATCTAAAGGGCAAAACAGAAGAAGTAGTGTGGATAATCCGTACAGGATTACAGCGATGGAAGGGGTTTACAGTTTGTTAAATGTGATTTCTTGGCAGGGTGTCCAGTAATCAAACTAGCATTTCTAATGGAACTTTTGAGTTTTTAAGCAACATTTTTCCTTAACTTTAATAAAGCCATCCTCGGAGACTCGGGCAGATAGTCGGGGCAAGAGGCAGATGAAACGGGCAAAATCAGTGCGAGCGAAAGATTACAAGACGGGCGGGAACAGTCCCTGGGAGGATACCTTTAATGGACTAGGTCAAGAGCTCCATTTGCACTCTTGCTTCTGATTGAGCACAAATTTTGAGGCATTGCATTTTTTGTGCCCAATCAGCAATCAGCTAATTCCCCCTTTCCTTTCGTGACGTCTTATACAGAGTGTAACTTTGCTTAATATTGTACCCAGATTTCATGCACTCGTGCATACTGAAGTCAGTGTCGCTCGTCGATAGGCCTACCATCGAAGAAAGTTTTAGTAATATGCGAACCCAAAATGTCAAGAAATCGAGAAATTTGGCAAGGGTAATCAAGGAAAAAAAAGAAAGCATGCAAATCAGATTGAGGCACCTTAGGTGTGAACTTTTAGAAGCGTGCAGTTTGAAGCAAATGCAAAGACAAGTTGTGGATCGCACGTAAATCCTAACTGCGTGCTTCTAAAGTTCACACCTAAGGTTTGAACTTTTCACAATACCTCGATCTGATTTTCATACTCCTTGTTTTCTTTTTTCCTTGAGTACCCTTGCCAAATTTGTCGATTTCTTGGCTTTGTGGATCCCATTTATTGAGACTTTCTTGGATGGTAGGCCTATCGAACAAGTGAGACAGAAGCTGATCGCTGATCGGGCACAAAAAATACAATGCCCCAAAATTTGTGCTCAATCAGAAGCAAGAACGCAAATGGGCTCTTGAACTAGTCCGTTAAAGGTATCCTCCCAGGGGCTGTTCCTGCCCCCTTGTAAACTTTCCTTCGCACCGATTTCGCCTGTTTTATCTGCCTCTCACCCCAACTATCTACCCCTTGGTCTCCGAGGATGTAATAAAGCAAGCTCACACGCATACTTAAGATAACACGATATGTCACGATAAGTCTCCCTTTAAGGGAATTGTCTGTTCTGCGGGGCTGACGTTGAACTGAGTGTGTGGAAGCCGGTTTTAATTTTAAATTAGTAGAACCGGCTTGATATTTCCAAAAAACAAACGGACAAATAAACAAACAAACGTGTCCACAGTTACCTAAATCTTTCCCCCTAATTTAACTTAGAGGGAATGGAACAGTTTTGAGAGACCACGTTCGTTAAATCTGTTTTTTCCAGCTGCTTCTGTAAACCTGACTGCAGAGGAAATTGAGCAGAAATGGCAAGATTTGGCATCTGATCTTTCTGCAGTACTTCAGGGGCATGGAGGGGAGATTCCTGAATCTGTTGTCCCTTTTGATGCTGCTTCGGAAGTTCCAGTTGATGAACAGAAGTGAGTCTTGAATACTAGAAAATTCTTTCTTTTTATAAATTTTCAAGCAATTTCAATTTGAAAACCCATTGTTAAGATTATGAACGTCCTCCTAGTGACATTTTTAGGCCAGTATACAAACGTTTTGTTTACTGTGAACATCCGCAAATACTTAGAATGTTCAGAACCCATTTTGATCATGTTGTTTGTCATTGCCATGAAACTGAATGGGCACAGTGCAGTTGTAAAAGATGTGTTTTACTGTAAGACCATGCCCATGCACTTATTATCACCTCGTTAATGTAGCATGGCCTATTTTGCATCATTCCTTATTTTCCTTTGAATGAAACATTGTGTATTCGTTACCAAACTACCACCAGTCTAAAAAGGCAGCAGCTGTGAAATAGCAGCGGTAGAAAGCTGTTCAGGTGCCAAGAGTGTGTTGGCCGTATTAGTAATGTGCATGTCCTCTATTGCAGAACAAATGCTTTGTCTCAAATACAAGGGTTTCTGAGAAACCAGCAGTGCGGTGAAGCTGTGGCATTACTCAGAGCAGCCAGGTAAAGATTTAAAGTTTACTGACAGTGCTTTTAGATACAGCATCCAGATTATTAAGAAGCTAGATGGGGTGTCGAAAATGAAACTTTTTGTTCAGAGCAGCGATTTCATTAGAACCTTGTCTTGTCGCCACCTCGTTGCGTTGTTTTGGCAATTTTATGGCGCGATAGAACATCATTAAGTAAGAGTCAGATGATGACCCTTGGAATGATGGGAAACTTGTTTACCGTCGTGGTGTCAGTGTATACGAAGTTTCTGATTCTCCATTAAACCAGTTGTCAACCCAAATCATCCTTTGTTGTAATAAAACCTCAAACTGCACGAGAACGTGCAAATTGTTCACGTCTTCAACCCAGAAAGTGTGCATCAGCTTTTGGTTCCGCAGGTTTATGCCAATATAGCAGTTGGCAGGACGTTTCAAACAGTAAACCTTGATAGAATGTAGAAGCATTTTACAGATCCACTGGCACAGAAATCGACAAGTGAATCACCACTATAGGGACAACAACGGATACAATAACAAAATGGTCACTGCTTTGCTTTAAGTGTTGTTGTGTTTAGCTGTATAATTGAGCTAATTGGGGACGCTATTGTAAAAAAAGTAACTGCCTTTTCTACTTGATTTCTAACAAACTGAACGATGTTGTATTTGTTCAACTGTTAGAAAATAGTCACTGTGTGACTAAAACTTCTGGGGAAAGAGTTTGTTAAGTCACAGTTCATTTTGCTAATACTAGGGCTACTAAACGACATAACAATTACAAGAAACACCCGAGGAATTGGTGCAAAAATTGAACTGGTCATAATGGAATATACATTTGTGATTTTGATATTGTCTTTAGAGATGTATGGGCAGATGATGACCAATTTGGAACACCTGGTATTGGTGCTGAAGACGAGTTCATGTGCCTGAATGAGATCTTCAAAATGGATTTACCTTCTAGTGAGTATATCATATCAACTTCTTGTTAATGTGCCAGTATCTCAGTGATGAGAAAAGTACATGTAAAATAATCCTTATTTTTAATGTGAATTATGACGTGAACGGCATTGACGTGCTGGATACGGGATTGTTGTGCCTTTGCTTAGCCATCCTTGTTGTTATGCTCCATGGGTAGAGAAGTCGTGGTCAATTAGTTTGTCGGATAGTGCTGACACCTGGTTTCTGCCTTCCTGTTGTGTCCTCATTTAACAATTCCACAACACGTCTTAGTCCCTACTTTGGTGTACAAATGGGTGGTGGGACGCAATTTGTCAGAAAAACAATAGCAGAGCACTGAGATGGTAACTGCTGTAACAGCTTGATGAGGGAGACCTAAGAACACAGGAACGCATGAACATTTGGCTGCTCACGTGACTGAAGCATTACGTTTGGTAAAATCCACTTATGGTGGTCTGGCATTCAATGCACGGAGAAGTAGTAATGCTCCCATTCATTCACTTTAAAGACTGGAACTATGTGCTGGCTCCAAGGACTCTGCTAACTTTCACCTACATAGCAACAATAGACAAAAATGCTTATGATAAGATTTGGTAGAGTTACGACGTGTACTGTTTGTTATTTTAGTGGCCATTCCAGTTGACAATGAAGCCGATGAAAGAGAAGAGGAGGACACAATCCCAGGTCAGTGCAAACAGCCATTTCAGCAACAACGTTACGGCTAAAGTAGAATGGTCGCGTACAGGAGATTTAATTAACTCAGTCTTAACTCGACATCACTAAATAAATGCACTTTGAACTGAGCTTTAAGCTGCTACCGAAACTAACCAAAACTTACAATTCGTTCTCGTGGTCACAGAAAATCAAGAAATTTGGAAATTGCTTCTCATGCTTGAAAACGGAAACTTGAGAAAATGAAGTTAGGTCATGTGTTTGGAGTTTTGCCCATATTCACGAGTTGAACAACAAATGAACAACAAATTGGAGGCAAAGAGGAGATTTTTATAAATGTAACCTGAACCACCAGAGGAAACCCAAAGTTCTTTGTGTAAACAAAGTTTCAGTCAGAGGGAATGAAATTACTGTTAGTATTCTGTGAAGCAAGGGACATCTCCTTGGCTTGTGGTTGAACTTTGCGAGCGATTAAGTCATCCAGGATTCGGATTATTGAATCTCTACTCCTTTTCTCAAACTGTCCTTTGTCGTGTTTTTTATCGTATGGCCTATCTTCTTTTAAAATGTCCTGTGTGAATTCTGAAAAGCATTGCTCAGTATGATAACAGTTCAGCTGAAAAGCCAGGTAAGGCTTTTTTTTTTACCTTGCTGTTTAGGGTAAGTCTGGTTCAGATTTACCTGAAAGGTCTAGTAAGCCTGGCTTTACTAGGCCTTTTGGGGTAAACGTGGCTTAACTGAAAAACCGCGCGATTGAAAGGCTAGTAACTGATTTCTCGGTAATTACGTTTAGCTGAAAAGCCTGGTAACATAGATAACTGAGTAGCCTGGTAAGCCTGGTATGGGAGATAAAAGCTCACAGCGTCCCAAAACTTGGCCTTGGATGGAATCCTTGGAACTCCATGAGCTATTACTACTACATACTCTGTAATAATGTTGAATTGTGACACCACTTATAGAGGAGGAAGAGATGGCTGCTGTACAGACACGTGAAACCGAGTTTAGCATCCAAGATTTTCTGAACAAGTAAGTTCCACATTTACCATCTCTCTCTTCATCACCACTCAGAATAGTTTCAACTTAACTGATCCCAGCAGTATGCAAGACATGTGTTAACTTAAAAACCTATTAAATATGACCAAGCTTGCCAGGAGTCTGCCTTTAGTTCCTTAGTCTGACCCCGACGTGTGTGCAGAGGGTTATGGGTTCCATTCCTGTCGGGAAATCAGATTTTGTCTATGTTCTATACTGGGGACATGCTGCATACAGCTTTCTTACTTGAGAGGTAAACTTCCTATAGATACAGTAGAAAAGAATGTTCCCTTAAGTCGTCAAGTGTTGTCCAGGCTGGAGTGTAAACCACCTATCACCAAACTTCAGATTGCTGCCCCACAAAGTGACTAACTGACACAGACACACCTGACCCTACATCCAAGATCTGTAGACATCAATGCTGAGGAACAAAAGGCAAGACTCAAGTGTTGTGATGAAAATAACTTTGAGTCGTCTTTCTAATTCTTGATTTATAGGCTTGCGACTCCTGCCATTGTCCAGCCTTACTGCTGGCTATTAAAGCATTACAAAGAGAACAAAGAAGTCACAAACCATGCCATCATTAAGATGCTCCATCGCGTTGCTGTTGACTTGAAGACACCATCCATGCTGTTCCAGCTCTCTTTGTTTGACACTTTCCAGAAGATTCTATCTGATCCGGCAGCAAATCAGTATAAAGTGAGTCGTGTTTCTCTGTCAAAGAGGCTCACAGTACCGTATTTACTCGAAAGAGCGCCGCCGAGTAAGCGCCGCATTTAGGAGCAAAAATGTTAATAAGGGCCGCATCCTTTCAGCAACAATGCGGCGCTTATTGATTTTTGACGTGGCTAATGCTGAAATGCTAATACGGCAGAGTTTGTTATTGCTGTTATTGTTATTTATTTGGATGTAGAAAAACCTAGACCCTTGAAACTAACTTTGTGTTGCGTTCTTCTTATGCTATTATTATGACCAAAGCAAAGATTAAGAATGATTACATCTGACTGTGTTATTCGCAAGAAGGCAGTTTTAAATAAGCGTCGTGGCGCTCTTTCGAGTAAATACGGTATGTGCTATGCTGCAACTTTTGTTATAGCCTCTTTGCCCGTTGAGAGCAACGTGTTGGCATCTTCAGCCTAATTTTTTGATACATATTTAGTTTCGTTTCTCTCTTCCCATCCTTTTCTGTTGGCTAAAAATGTTTTGGTGTATTGAAATTTAGTTACGTTTTTTTTTGCGCACAGGAAATGGTGAAGTTTTCTCGCTATATTGTTGCGAAGTTCTTTGAAAAGCTGCCCAAGAATCCAGTTCTACTGGCCGAGCTTGTGCTTTGGAAGACTGCAACAGATTGTTATGAGATAGAAGAAGGTTATGGAAGTCTAGCATTAAGGTATTAAACCAGCGTTGATCCGTGTCAGTTAATTAAACGGCATTAAGTCTTGAATGTAAACTATGCTGCAAATTAACAATTAACACTACAGAAATTGAAATACATTTGCTATAATTTAAGTAGTTTCTCAATAAAGTCATTTACGTTTGTTATTGACTTCAACATCACAGTAAAGGTTAATTTCAGGTTGTCTTCAGTGTTAGGTGAAAGGGCCAAACAACACCTTGTTGCTCAAAGCAGTAGCAATCTGTGCTACCCTTGATTTCCTTTGAGTTCTCTTTAATCAGTTATTCATGTCCTGAATCTGTCTATTAATCTAACACTTCTTGTAGATCTGCAAGTAAAAATGCAGCGGTGTGGACCTTTGAAGAGGAAGAAGAGCTAAGGCAACTCTATGAGGAGTATAAAGGCTCTGATGGTGAGCAGTGAACTGTGTGTTGTTCAATTTATTTATTTATTGTTTTCGTGTTTTTCGATTTTGTCATTTGTGATGCTGTTATGTTAAGGTTTTTCGGAATTTGTTTTAATCATCTCATCAGATTTGGTGGATACAATTATGGAAAAGATGACAGATGATACAAAGAGTAGAAGACAGGTACAATACATGTAATGTAGAGTTGTATCAATTTTCAACCACACGATCTAGCATTGTGATGTGCAAATAAGCCCTAAAAAGAGTGCAAAAGTGAGGCACTATCTGCTCCTGTGTTGGTTTCCGACAAAAATACTGTTTAATAAATAGTAGATCTGGAGAATGAAAAATGACGTAAATTAAACAGGGTTTTCAGCAGAAAGTTTTGTAATGCGGCCTAATATTTTTTCTTGTCAGTTTTTTGCGACCCTGAAGGCATAAAAGTACTTAGCGTTATTGTACTTTATTTAACTTAACAGTCCTTTGGATTTCTTGGGAATTAGAAACCTTTAGCAACTTCCTAAACATGTGAATGGTCTAGGAAAGCTTTGGCATCACCCGAGGATCTTTATTAGATATGTTTATGGCAACAGTGTACCAAGCCTCAGTAAAATAAGTTATAGCACCTAAGATTGTATGAACAGGCGGGTTTAATGATGTAAATATTTAATTGCAGGTCATGAAAAAACTGGTGGAACTAAACCTTGTTAAAAACAGAAAGGAACTGCACAAGTATGTGTAATTTTTTTGCTGTCAGTTTAGAATTCTTCGAATGAAATTGAAAAGCGGTTTTCTAGTATGTCTGTGCCACATGCCACCCTGAGTCCTAAGTAAGTATAACGCCTGGGTGCATTTCAGCGATTTCCCTACAACGTGGCTACCCATAGGATTCTGAGGTGTCCTTTGGGGTAAAAGCTTGGGTGTAAATGAAGAACAGTGTCAATGCTCGTCAGACGTAGAATAAATATCGAAAGACATCAATGCAATTTTTTTGTCACATTGTTCACATTTTTAGAAAACCAGCAAAAAAAGGAGCGTGGTCTGAAGAAGAAACTGAACAACTGAGAGCTTTGTATGAGGAGTACAAGAATTCAGAAGAAGGTCTGCTTCTTAATTCCAGTTTTTTGTAACTATTGATTTTTGTCCTTCAGCTACCCTTGTTTGCTTAGATGTAGTTTGAGTACACCTACTTACGTTGAAAAGTGGTGACCGTCTCATTTATTACATGGAACAAGACAAGTTTGCAATCAGTAGTATGTAGGCTGTCACCTTTTGCCCAAAATCATACGCAATTCCGGAATGATACCATGTTTTCAGACTTAATTGCTTATCACCCAACTAAAATCCTCTTTCAATTGCGTGTTATTTTGACACGGAGATTAGTGGACCCAGGGTGTGCGGTTAAAAAAAGTAATAAGCATCATATAGTAACAACCAAGCAGGCAATCCTGTAGTACAGGGTGGTATGTTTTTTCAATGCTGATCCCATTTTTGTACGCAAATTTCTGATCCTTGTTTCCAAAAGCGTGACCAATTTTGGTCCCTGATCCCACAAATATGGTACAGCCTGATCCCTGATCCCTAAGAAACTGCTGATCCCGATCCCGTGGTCTGTAATCCCAGATCCTACCCTTCTGACACCGGATCCCAGCCCTTTGATCCCCGATCCCATGTACCTCGTTACGACCCTGTGTAGTACATTGCCTTTCAAGACAAATAGCTACGTAAGCAGGTATATACAATTGTACAAAGTAACTGACTTTTTGTCACAGACGTCGTGGAGAAGATTATGGAGCATATGCTGAATGCCTCAAGGACAAGACGTCAGGTTGTAAACCAGCTTGTAAATATGGGCGTTGTTGAAGACCGGAAGATGCTTCGGAAGAAAAGGAAGAAGGGAGAAAGAAAGAGAAAGAAGGATGATGGATTTGTTGTAGTAAGTTACTGGTTTTTGACGCAGTTAAAAATATTCATAAGGTGATGGATTATTTTCAAAATGGAATGATTAGTATTTTCAGTGCACTCTCAGATAAACTCTTGTATACAGTCTCTCTTCCAATGCAAAGCATGTGCTATGATGCTCAATCTATATTGATTACCTGAACGCACAGCATTTGTTTCAGTATTTTTTTTTTGTTTGTTTCCGTCGTGACTTAAAAAATGTGGTCAATTGCGACCACTTTTCGCTTTCAATTGTGTTTTGGAGTTGTCTAATTGCAACTTAGGTTGTAATTAGGAATCAAAATGGATATAAAATTTCCACCATGGTATTGTTTAGCAGACCCTGCAACCCATCTGTACGTACAGTCGATTCCATGACTATGCTTGTTTTGCTTGGACATGACAGTAACCTTGATTTATCTTCTAGGATGATGATAATGAAGATGAGGAAAGTGAAGGTAACTAAAATACGGACAGTTTTGGCAAACACTGGATATTGCAAACTGGTAGTCAATGAACACAAAGTGGTTGAAACCCCTGGGTGGTCAAATAGTGCAAACATTTATGTCCATCGTCCATAACGAGAGGAAAGTGGCAGCCGTTTCGGAAGATGGCGTGATACATTGGAACAAGTTTGTTTTAAGTCAGAATTTGTGCAATAACCTTCAACATTCCTAAGGTTGCTTGTAATTCTTTTGACTTCCTTTCATGCAGCATGTCGCAACAAAGCCAACAATGTTAGAAGTTGTCACAATTTTTCCCGTTTCTTCTTTTTTCTTTCTTTCGTTTGACCTGTGCTTGTAAGAAGGTTTAAAACCAAAAGTAATTTAGTACCATGCAATAACTGTAAAATAATTATATGCATTTTATTTCGTTATCCTTCAAAAACATTGTTTTAACATCGGATAGCGTGTTAGCTAGCCAATATATTACTTTGTTCAACGTAGATGGAAACAGTGACAAAGAGGAAGGTTTTGATCGTCCTCCAAGTTCCTCTAGTGAGGAATCTGAAGAAGATGAAGATTTAGATGACAGTGATGAGACCCTGAGTAACATCATTAGCAAGCTCAAGAGTGAAGGTAAGGCTTGTTTAATGCAACTCTCTGTCCCAAATTTCACAAAGTTTTTAAAGCTGCACTGCACACAGCCGCCTTTTAAACTATGTCAAAGTGTATCCAGCTCAAATCAAAATCTCCTTCATAACTGCCATTTTACCGTAATGTTTCAAAATATAGTGCTGATACCCAAAAGTATGGTTAGTCCAAAGCTATGTCTTGCTGGTTGTTGTTATGGGAAGCACAGTAACATAAATATGAGACTTGATAAACGTTTGGTCCAGGGAGGCTACCGATACTCCTAGTACCTACGTCTGTGCGTGCTTTATATTTAACCTTGTTTAACTCAAACGTAGCTATCATTCCAATTACTCTAGGGCTAAGTGAACAGTTGCAGTGGATTCAATCCAAACTTCGAAGGACAGCAGATGACAGAGAAAGTACAGGTATGTGTCACTACCCTTGTAGTCTCTTTCCTGATGCAAAACACCTGGGCCCGGTTGTTCGAAAGCGGGGTAGCGCCAACTCTGGGTTAAATGTTGACCATGGTTTCTGATTCTCTTTTTTAAAAGCGATACCGCTGCCAATTTTACGTGACAATTTGAAAGCAGCCAAAGTCAAATTGTTACGTGAAACTTATTTGCTGGAATCCACGTCGTTATGGATTAAAAGTGAAATGTAAATTGACGCTAATCCTGGGTTAGCTTACCCTGCTTTGAACAACCGGACCCTGCAGCTTAAATGAGGTGTTTCCATCAAATCTATTGCGATTGCTCTCTAGCTATGATCAAATTGTTTGCTTTGTTATTCATATGAACGGTCATTTGCTACATCTTTTCCCTTGGTCTAACATTAAAACTGATGTCTAATTTCAAGGTTGTGGGCGTTGGATACAAACACCTTTGATTCTAGCTGAGCCTCTTGAATGCTTTGAAAATCTCAATTTTCACCATTTAATTAGAAGGTTTGTCGTAGAGTGAAGAATTTTGATCGCTGTTTGAATTACACCATTACGTACGGGATCAAACGTTGAGAACACATGTTAAGTTGTCGTATTATGATAAAATTGAAGATTCCTTTACGAATTTCCAGAAGAAACCTACTTGTTGTCCATCTGCGCTCTTGTCAATATTGGCCAATCAGGCACGGTTTGTTTGAAGTGACAGAAAATTTCTCCCAAATTGAAGAGTAAATTGGCATGCTTGAAAATGACTTGGGAGCGTACCAATCTCTGGATCTGCAATTTTTTTTAGACAAGGAGAAATGGCAGCCACTTCCAGTGGTCACCATAACTGAGGCGAATGAGGAAGCAATGAGTAACAAGCTGTTCAGAAGAGCACTGATGAAAGTTGGTCTCAAACCTCCAGCAAATGAACAGGTTTGTTGAACTGAAGGTGTTCTGTGTCAAAAGCATTAGATCTGGTAAAGAGCGAAGGACAGGGAGCAAGAATATTCGTCATCCCATCTTCCCTAACTCGTTCATTTTTCGTGTCTGCACCCCGGGTTACTTGTTTCTCGACAAATTGAGAACCATGAAATAAACTGCCAATTTTACAAAGTGATATTTCAGGAATATTTGTAGAAACATTTTCTGGGTAATCTTCATGCAGCTATCTCTATCTTAGAGACGCTTGAATGTCAGAACTGCAGGTAGTAGTAATACAGTGCCTTTTTTCTCAGTTGAAGCCAACAAACTTTGCAAATCACTTTTAAACTCTATACGTTGCTTTCTCGTCAACTGTAGAGTGGCTCGTGTTTTTCTTCAGCAGCAGAGCAATACTTGCGTCTATAAGCAGAGAAATCAAAAGGTTTGATAAAGTTCTTGATCAGAAGTGAGAACCGCCGTGTGGGTTTTCTGGCTGATCCTGGACTAACTCAATGTTTGAATGGCCACAAAAAAGGAGAACTCGACATATCAATGCTAAGACATTATCCACAAAAATACGCCACTTGAGAAAGCAAGGGTGCGAAACAGATCACCATATCATTAAGTCGCATGTTTTATTTTTCTCTTAAACCAAACTCTTTCTTTTGCCAGGAAACGTTTTGGAGAATTCCAGTTGCCCTTAATCCAGAGAAGCTTCGCAGGGCAGCAGAGGACCTTGATGGAGGTGGTGCTAGCGAGAATGGAGAAGGTAAAACAGCTCTCAGACATCCGTCAAAGCCTACGTTACGCCTAAGTTACGAGTCACTCATACTCTTTGCTATGCCTTAAAAGTACAGCAAGGAACATTCGTTCTCTCCTTAGACGAGATAACAGTCCACTGCGCAGACTTTTCATCGGTATTTTGCCAGGTTTTCACTATTATAGACATGGGTGGAGAAATATCTGGGAAGCAGACTGGTACCCAGTCGCCACTTATTTGTTCCTTTTCGCATTGGAATATGGGAAGGCGATCAGTGCGCGCAAAGCCTTTTGGGACGGATGGAGAAAAGTGACTATCTTCTTCCGTCCTTCCCTTGATGCACCGCGAATTCATCAAACCCTACCCATAAACCACAGCGTGGTTTTTTTTTTAATTTAAGCTTCCTCAAAGTTTGTAACAAATGTCCCTGCGGTTTATTCCAGTGAATACCGGAAGAGTGTTAAAACATGTTTGCATTCACGTATAGCGCCTTGAAGCTATTTTTGTGGGCAAATTAAATATTCAACCGCAACAGCATCAATCAAAGTTAAGGAATTATACCGTCATTTAGGAAATAACTCGTAGTGATAGTGATAAATCTATTTTGAGCACGGAAAAGATAGCGTGACCAGCAAGGAGCTTGTTTCTTGTATCTTTAGGTGACGGCGCAGAACCCTCAACGCCTTCAGTGAACAGTAAAAGCAAATCACGGAAAGAGACCTTAGCTGCTCTTGCTGCAGCGCGGAAGAAGACTGGATCAGCATCAAACCGTAAAAGAAAGGAAAGGAGAAAAAAGCGAAGTGGTGGCAAGGAATGGAGAAAAGCTGTGAATGAAATAGCACCAGAAGACAACATGGACAATGAAAGTGACAGGTTTGTTATCCAAGTTATGGTTTGGTGGCCGTACAAATAGTCAGTAAATTGTTGTTTGCTTGCTTTGCTGTACGTTCTCCTCCTCTTTCTTTTCCTTGGGTGCAGTTGATAAAAAACTCAATCTGGACAGGTGCTTCAGAGAACATAGGGTATGGTCCGTGGCAAGGCGGCAACACAGACGGTTTTTTAGTCCTGTTTAGGACCGATTATTTAAACGAAATCAAAGTTGACATGGTCACACGTTGGTCAGCCCTAGCTAGTAACTAATGTTTCACGTTAAACGAAGCTAATCATTGGGATCTAGATCAAGGTTTCATTAACCCTGACCGAACGTTCCCCGCTTTAGTTAATCATCACTGTCTGGCTCTGACCGCTTTCATAAATAGAAATTTACCAGAAGCACATTGCCGTGTATTCATGTAAAGCGTGCTAGATGAACTCGTTACGCACTTTTTTGTTCTGCTACATGAAGAGTTAACAAGCAAGGATTTTTGCCGACACACCGCGAACAAGTGTATTATGGAAGATAACTGTAAATTAGTTATGGTTTGTCTTAAAAGTTTCAATTGCTACGATTTAAATTTCGATCAAACTTACATCCTATTTTACGAAATTCAAAGCGGCAAAAAAGGCTAGAAAAGGTGACTTGACTACCCTTTCTAAAAATATTAATTTTCAAATGTGTTCCTGATAAAGGACAGTGTAAGTTTCAACATATTATCCAAATTGCCGAAAAAGTGTACTGCCTTTGGCCTTTCAAAACTACGAAATAAGTTTTCCGAACATTTCCTGTAGCAAGGTAGTCATCGATCCGACTTTGAGGAAAACGGCTGTGGAGAAAAGGTGTGAAAAAAAAAATTTGCAATTTTGCTGTTTTGGTGAATGATTTTACCTTCGTTTTCTCTTCTTCTTGACCACAGCGACGAGGAGTCACGTGACAGCGAAGGCAATGATAAAAATAATGCACCCCCTCCCCCTGGGGATCAAAATGATACGAGCAGCAAAAAATCCTTGAAGAGGGGTAAACGACGAGTTAAAGCACTGGATGACAGCGATGAAGAAGAAGATATGGCGAGTTCCGCAAAGGAACAGGAGGCAAGATTAAGCAAAGTACTTCAGAATGGAGATTTGGAGTCTGATGAAAGTGAAAATAATGAAGACAAGGGAACTAAGAAAGTTCCTTCAGCTAGTGACACCACCAAAAAGGCGAGAGCAGGGTCAGACAGTGAAGAAGACGACTTAGAATACAGCAGAAATATATCCGACACTGAAGACGTAAATAACAATGCAGAGAGTAGTAAAGGCGAAACTGGGAAGAAAAGGCCGAGAAATGATGATGATGATGACAGTAGTGATGATGACGAAGAATTCAACTTACCATTAAGTCATCACAAGAAGGCCAGGCGTGTTCTTGTTGACGATGATGACGATGAGCAGGAATAAACAGTTGAATAACGAAAAATTGAATCACCAGTGCAAACAGTCATTTAGTGGGTTCCAAAAAGTGATCCATAAGTGAGGTTTTGCTACCTTACTGACTATTTTTCTGGTAGTATAAGTCATACGTTCTGAAAAATCTGCACACTAGAAGTAATTGCTTATTTTGCTGCCCTCATCGGCAAAAAGTGTGTGCAATTAAAAATAAATGCTGAATTAAAAGAACAAGTTTATTTGTGTTACATAACGTTTAGGATGTCATTTTATTTTACTGTGAAAGATGCTGAACGTAAGAATTCAACGTCTCTCCTTGTGTTTTCACCTCAGCGAATAACCCTGCTTTTTTCTTACAAGGAAATTGGATACCGTGTCAATTGCCGCAGCGTTCCAAAGCGTTTGCCGCAAAGCGAACCTTTTGTCCAAAACTATGGCCAAAAAAATTCAGCAAGAATTTCTTAAGTTGAGAATTAAAAAAAAACTATTTCATCAGAGTGGAAGAATTTAAAGGAAGGTTCCTCGTTGTCTTGCATTTCGTTAAGGCTCCTTTCCATATTATTGCTAACAATCTCAGACGGTCGCAAAATCAGCCGCCATAAATTGTGCGACCATATGGAAACAAATCCTGCGTCTGCTTGAGATTGTCTGCGAGTTTGCGATCATGAAAATTACAATCGTGCGATCACATGGAAACCAATTTCTACCACCTTATGAAGACCAACTTTCTGCGATCGAAACTCGTCCCATAATAGTACATATTCGGTCCACTCCGCTGACCTAAGTGTATACAGTGAGGATAGGTCAATTTGTTTCAGCTTTGTTTTGAGATCGTTCGCTATGCCTTGCGATCGTATGGAAAGTTAGTCTCTACCCAGCCGTTTTTATTACTATTTTTTTGAAGATACGGTAGATCGAGTGCGATCCTGCGATGGTCTGTCAGCCGCCGAATGGTTGGGATGGGAAATTCGTGCTTAGCTTTTCTCCCTCCCCTTTTTGAATCTGCCATAAAGGCTAGAATTTTGGTTAGAATGAATAAATGGGCGTGCTAGTATAAAGGGGCGATAAGATTTGAGCCCATGGAACTGCAACGAATCCACAAATCGTTTCTAACAGGAATTTACTTATAGGGTTTAGATATCTACCAAACTGGTCCCCATTTATGCTAACATTTTCTTTTAGCACGTATTTCAAGAATTCGTTGCAGACCTGAAGGGCACACGCGATAAACAACATTTTAATTTCTGAGTTGCGTTGTCCTGCACTTAGTAATGGAGGAATACCCTTACTTAATGTTGCTTTGGTTTTTTCAAGTAGCTATGTCTTGAGATTTCATTTTTTTGGTTCTGGTTTTGTGAAAATCACAAAACTGCTGTATTAGTCATGTCAACTCTCATTTATTGAGAGAGCACTAAATTCCTTCAGTATCTCTTCAGCAGTTTTTCTTGTTTTTAACGTGTTTGCTTTCCCTTGAAACCTGCCCTTCTTTCCTCCTCCTTTGCCTTCAAGGACAGAAGCAATCCTGGAAATCGAAACAGAGGCAAGTGTTAAAGGTCTCTCTAAAATATTATACCGTTTGCCTTGTCAAGCTCAACTGAATGTGGCTTAAGCACGAACACTCTTAAACGTCCCACTAAACCGACGGTCATGCCTATTCCGACTGTTAACAAAAACAGGGAAAATATCAACAGTAAGTTACGCTCGGTCTGCAGTGCCACGCAGTTTGAAACAAACTGCCACATCAAATGATCGCCTTCACCACAACGCCTTTCCTTGATCTACATATGTACAGTAGAAAGTCGATAACTTTAACAGACCCCAGTTACTGGAAGTTCTCACTAAATCGAATCAAAAGAACTCTCCCTTGCTTCTCCCTTTACTTCATATAACTCGAATTTTCGTTGCCCCCTTGTTATAAGAACGTCTAACTTTGAGATAAGGCTGCGATGGGACTGTACGTTCTTATTTTTTGCACGAGTTGAGCCTAAAAAATGTTCTCACGTTCGTGTTAAAGTAAAATGGTGTATCCTGATTTCAGATATGACCAGAAAATCAAAGGAGAAAGATGCTTAGTCCAAAGCACACGTCTATATGTATTACTACATGTTCAGTTCTAGTATTTGGGGCTCAATTAGACTACAATTACTCAGACCAAACTGTTCCCTTTAATTCCACTGATTTTATTGTTATTTAAACCTGTATTTGAGCTCTTGTGAAAAACGTTGACAAAATTAAGACGTTCTAACTAGATCCGAGCTTACAGTATGTTCTTAGCCGAGAGCATGTTAATAAAAGTCAAAATTCTGCCCCAATGTACTTATAAAAAATAAGGTTCTCGCAGAAAAAAGAGTGTAACTCAAACAGTTACGTTCCCCTTGACGGTTCAAGCTGACCTTTTGGGATAGCTTGACTGCACGTGTTTGGTCGGTGATGGCAATCGAAACTCTGGGTAATTTATTTTAATAATTTCAAATATGATACTTTTCCTGGAATGTCGAAATTCTCATCCAAAGTGTAGATGGATAATCTGTAGACTGGAGAATCTCTCCAGGAACACTTACTTTGGTCCAATCTGAGACACTTGCTTTTCTTCTCCAAACAGAAGGAATTGTCCAGGTCCTTTGTCTGGTCCAACTGTTATTAATACAGGCAAAGGCTGCAAAAATGAAATGATAGTTTCATTGATGTCCCATTGAAACCATAGAAACATTTCTTTAAGACTTAGTCACTTAATAATGTTCGACAATTATTCCATTCCACAAAGTTGACTACTCCATGGCGATTTTTGCGCTTTGAGGTCAAAGCTGTGTTGAAATTCAAACTAAGTACCTTTTGTCGAACACAAAACGATCCCAAAACACCATGAAGAAGAACTTGAAAAAAAGAAAAAGAATAGCCCAATTCTGTCAAGTTGCAGTCCACTGATTTCCATCCCGACCATCCGCCGCCAAAGACTTTTATTTCAGAAAACTAGTGGAGTAATTTTATACAAACTGGATTCCTTTTGATTTGATTGTCTTTTAACTTTTTAAAGTAATACCACCAGTAAGTGAATTCACAGGCAACAAGGTATGCAGCGCTAAGGTTACTGGAGAGCTCATGAGATTGAGTAGAATGATTGACTTATTGATTGATTTATTTCCATCGTTTACTTGACAACCAAGTTGTAAGAACCAATCAGGGCACACTATAGCTCATATTCAGGGGCTGTCTCTGTAATAACATGAAATATCACTCACTTGATCCGATAACTCATTAACCAACGCATTCATATATTCCATGTCTCCATTTTCTCTGCAGCAAATGAAAGGTACATCAATTTTTTAAGCCAAACTACAGGTTAATGGAAAATTCATTCGCCACATTGCACCTAACAAAACTTATTAACTCTAATCACCTGTGTATGTAAAAGTAAGTTCTTGTTTCACTGGTGGTCTTCAACTGATAAGCTTCTAACTGGGCAAGTTCTTTTAACTGAGACCTTGTAATCTGCGAAACAGAAAAACGTAGATTTACAAACAACTTAATCTGTAGTCGCCAATCGAATAGCCATTGTCCTACATTTTAAACTCAAGGTATTTCCACGATGAGCACATGTGCCCATGACGTCCCACCTTGTTAACAGACTTGAGTGTATTCTGAATGCGATCCACAGCTGTAGGGTGGTCATCTGGACCGACACTAAAACAAACGACATTGATTCGTTACAGTAACATGACGGGCTGAAATGGTTGAAAGCCTCAAATATAGGGCGATCTTTCTGACGTCATTGTTTACATTTTGAAAGTTGACATTCAACCGATAACCAAAAGACATGATCGTAACTAGGAGAAGCATATGAAACTTAGTTAACATGCGAAGTTTAAAAGAAAAAGGGTCAACCCGGCTTCAGATGATGCATTATACAACATTCACAGAAGTTGGTATCCTTGCCACACAGCCACACAAACGTCCAGCCTTCACATTTATCATCTCCCAGACACGTCTTGAGACTGAGGACTGTTGAGCTCTAGGAGACACGTAGCACAAGCAGCAAGAGGAGAAGGCGATATAGTTACAAACTAGGCTAGATGTCTACTCTAGGCTTTCCTTCTAACTGGTAACGCAGGTTGCTTCACAATCCCAGAACTTCCTTTTGATTGTTATGTGAACAAACCAGTATTAGCCCTTCAAAGCAGTTCCTAACACCCATCCATACAGGATCACTTAATCTTCATTTCGAACAAAGTTTGCTCAGTTTGATTGAGATTAAAAGGGATCAGTTTCTAGAGAAACTGTGATGCTGCGTCGGGAGGAAAGTTAAATACGAAAATTTGGATTTATCAACTGAGTTGATAACGTTAACGAAATTCAAAAACTGACGTTTCGAGCGCTAGCCCCTCGTTGAATTTCTTTACGGCGATCAACTCTTGCTTGCGATTAAGCTGACCATGCAATGAACCCTAGTAGATGCCCTGCGATAATATTGTAACTTAGAAATAAAAGAATGCTTGATGGAACAGTCACCTTAACATTTTAGTCAATGCTCTCTCGTTATCCAAAGCTTTCCCAAGGTACTTCAAGACTCTGTCTCCAGCAAGAAAGAAAAGCCTAGAACCGCCTCGCATGGATTCTGTTTCGGGAAACAGCTTGATCACCTAAGGATAAAACAGTTTTTGAATCTATTGGTGTCTCTAATTGAATAGATAAATTAAATTAGTTAAGTGGTGAGTATTAATACGCTGCCATCTTAATGTCAATCATGACAGAAGTATTATAACAAAATTATCATTGAAGGGAACCTACGATAGACCACGATGCCCAGCTTTTGGAAAAACTTTGTGGTAAATGATAAACGTTTACTCCTTTATGGGGGAACATCCTGTTAGAAAAACCACTTCTCAATTCCTCACTGAACAGCTGCAAGCAGTGTGATAACCTCTGCGGCAGCAATCACAGCCAACACCATAACAGAAGGGATGGGGTATGTTACAAACAAGCAATTAAAAAAAATATGCAAATAAATATAAATAAATAAAAACAAAACAAACAAAATCGACTAACCTGAACTTGGCTGAGATTACTAACATGTGTTCCACAGCACATATTCCTGTCTATACCTGATATGCAACAGAATAGTGAGTTCCTGAACTGACAAATTTAAAACAGCCAGACCTTGAAAATATGGGACGTTAAAAGACCCACAGACACAGATCTTAAACAGCCTCCACATCGGAAGTAAATATATTTACAAACTAGGATTTCAACTCCTGCAGCTACATGGAATGCTCATTTTGCGATCACAAGGTACCACCCAGGCATTTAGCTATAGAGAGGTGTCCTCAACAAATAACATCATTCTGCTCCTTTTTACACCTGAGTACAATGAATGCTTAATTTTTCATTGTGATCATTACATGAGTTAGTCAACACATTAAAACTCTAACAGACTTTTGCAAGGTGAATTCTCACCTGCGACACAAAATGAGGGTATGAACTGATAAGTGTCAAACCAGATATCTCCTCATCCATGTTCAAAGAGCAAGCTTATTCAACTAGGTCAAAATCTCCCAAGAGTGATCTTAACAAAGACAATAAAGACTAACCTGGTATTTCAACAACTCTCACAGGACCTTCATGGTCATCAGGAAGACCTCTGGTTGTTGCCTGATGAAAGATGTTAAGTTAAATTAAATTCAAGCAAACATATGTGCATCTACTGACCTCCTAAGGAAGGGGGGGATTGGGAGCAAAGGGGAATGGTTTGGAGATGGTTTCTAACACACTGCAATACCGTTCCCTACCCCTTGACAAGCTCTTCTCTTCTAGCATAGAGAGAGAGAGAGTGCAACAGCTTGAGCATGAATGAAAAGAAAAGGGAAATTGGGAATGAGTGCAAAGTACAAGCACGGGCAGGCCTGAGCAGGGGATGATGCACCCTTGCCCCTCTAACAGTGTTATTCACAAACCCAGGCTAGACTGACCATTAATAAGGACATAGCACAACAGAACATAACTGCTGCAAAATGAAATCTCTAACTTGTCAATAAATCGACTTAAATTAAAGAGAACAAACAGATGCATGGTGACATATTATATGAATATCAATAAATTGACTGTAAATTAATAAAGAGAAAAAATTAACACTAAACCTTGAAGATGAAAAATGCTTTCAAACAGGAAGTGTTCCAGATAAGAGGGGGGTACTGGGTCAAAAACCTGACAAAGCTGGCAACATGACCCGACAAAATAAATTGTCAACTTGAGAAGATTTGAAGAGATCCACATCTATTGACCCCTTAAAATTCTTTATTGACCCTCTGCCTTCATAAGTAATCTGGAACACTGTTTAGTAGCTTCCTCTAAACAACCAGGACCTGAAGAACTGAGTAGATTTTTGTTTACTCACATGTTTTAGTTCAGGGCACGCTGCACTTGGGTGTTCATGTACATTCACTGGTGTGCTGTTCCTTATGATTTCATTGGCTGTCCTCTCTATCCACTCCATCTCTTCTGCAGTCAACTTCTTGCAGCTGAGTTCTATGTGAGAACGTAACTTTCCCAGTTCCCTAGACATTTTCAATGTTATCCATTTTTAGTTCTATTTTTAGCCAATCACTTACATCTTACCATGATGTAAATCAATCACGTATGACCATGACATTATAACAACATCTTTTTGTGGCCCATTAACAAAGGCTTGGTCATTTTCTTATTTGAGAACCTTGTTAATCCCAGTTCATTAATTTGCCAATGCATGCACAACCATCTTTTTGGGTATCAAAATGCCTAACAAAATGCCTAACAAAGATTGACAAAGAAGAACTAATAGTTCTAAAATTAACGTTTTTTTGCCTATTAGTTATGCTGCCTTCCTTTGCTTTACCACCATTCTTTCTACAAAATGTTTACATCACCACCAATGTTCCTATGGCCCACCAGTGGTCATTCTAACAACATACCACAGTCATTGTGGTCAGAGGTAAAATCTGCAGCCTGTTGCCTAAATTGAAACGTAAAAAACTTCTACGCAACGTAACCTCGCTTACCATGAACTTGTTTCATAGCCAAAATTATTTTCAATGATTGCTGATAGTAGATGCTGTCCTGAAAGAGGTCAAAGTAAATAAAGAGCTGCAGATCACAGTCAAACTGAATTAAACACAATAACTATAATGTCTGTAAGGTAGAGAGGCAAGGAAAACTATAGGGGAGGCTGGAAAACCAACCTTGTAAAAGAAAAAAGCCCATAACAACAAAATCAACTGACATTAATCCACTAATATTCAAGGTGTAAGAATTGAAAATAGAAGTACAGTTGACAGGGCGCAAAACTGGTTAACTGCAACCAGCATCAAGTGCCTTCAAGTATGTGTAAATTAAAAAACAAATCCAGCTTATTAATGAAAATCCTTTCAAAATGAGGAATGATGGCATTTACTTTTTGATTGTATGTTTTTCATTCCAGAGATATTCCAGTTTTTGTATAATTGTGTGAATTAGGACACTTGAGGTGTCTTATTGTGGAGTGGAGTGACACAACATGGAGACAAATTAAATCACAAATTAAATAAAGAATATCTCCAGAGGTATTTGTGTCAAGTGACTGAAACTTTGAGTATGAAACATGAGTATTGAACTTAATGAAAGACACATAATTATGCACATTTTGATGCTTTCATGGCAACACTTTTGGTTCCAGTCATTTTTCACTTTGAAACATGATAATTAATGGTTATTTCTGACTACATTATGCAAAACAAATTGTGTAATACAACTCAAAAACAATGCCTACATTCACCCCGGTCTCCTGATCCACCCATATCTTACAAATAAATGACATTTGGCAATTTTAAAGAACAAAAGTGGGATAGTTCATTCTTCTTTCAAAGGACTGGAAGCATTCACACCAAGTAGGCATGACATGACTAGACATGAATAACAGGGTTAAAACTTGGCGGTCGCACGGTCGCCCGTGGCGACTAAGAATTGTCCAGGGCCACTAAAAGTTAAGGTTTGATCGCCCGAAGGGCGACTACGATTTGAGAAGTACGAAAAGAATAACAATAACAATAAAATAAAATGTTTTTCCTTGGAGTACCTTTCTTTTCTTTCCTTTCTTTCCTCAACTCATAGTTCATCAATTGTAGTGAAAGTTTCGTTCTAAAGTGCAAAATTCAAACCGTTCGTGATCGATTTTTTAGATCGCTCCGATATGTAGACGCCATTTTGATTTTGTTGACACGAGATGCGGTACGTTTTCAAACATGAATATCGGCAAAATCACTCAACACTGCTCGATATAATAGGCTTACTTTTCAGCTGAATTCAAAAGCATTCGAAAGAAACTGAGAATCGTGAGAGATATGTCCCAAGACGCAACCTACGTTCTATGAATGGCCATCGGTTGGTGGAGGTTAAGCATAATCTGCGCAACTACGGTTTTCGATCATTCTTTGTAGCCGCACCACAACTGTGGAATGCTTTACCGTCTGACATTCGAACTTGCGATAATATATCAGAGTTTAAGCGCAAGCTAAAGAAATATCTTTTTAGGAAAGCTTTTGGTTAGGTATTTTTAAAATTTAGTGTTTTCTTTTACTGAATTACTTAATATACTATGTAAAGATCTTTTATAGATCTTTTACCTTTTATTATATACATATTGTAACGTTTTTATATAGATGTGTAATCTTAAACAACTTGTTAAGCGTTATTGGATAGCGATAGAAATAGCGCTATATAAATAAAGTATTATTATTATTATTATTATTATTATTATTATTATTATTATACTGTAGTTTATAGGCGTTGAGAAGATCGTTTTGTCCGTATTAGGAAAAAATGGTCCGGTTTTTCTTTGGGAGTTTATGGACCAAGTCAGAACCTATAGGTTCTGACCTATAGGCCAGGGCAAGGAAGAACGAGACGAATGATTCCCAACACAGACTGAACAAAGTTTTTATTATCGTAACAATTTAACCAATTTCTCGACAGTGCACTGGCAAATGTGAGCTTTCAAGACAATGTTAAGATCAAGCAAATTTCTTTTGGAGTGTCAGTCGAACACCCTACTAGAAAACAAGGGCCGAAACATCTGTGAGGCATTTATTCGAGCAAAAATGGTTTAAATTTTTTTTGTGTCAGCAGAGAAAATTTGAGGGCCACTGTATTTTGGCCTGGGCCACTAAGAATTCAGGGATACTGGCCCGAGTGGCGACCAAGCACTGAAGTTAATTTTTAGCCCTGTGAATAAAAAATATTGAAGTTTGCTTACCTTTGTTGGTCACCTATTTTGAATATTTCCAGCATGGTCATCTTTTCGAGGTCTGGGACCAGGAAACTTTCGGCAACCGTTCGGAAATTCTTGTCGGCATGTGATCAGAAAATCTGAAAAATTTCCAAACTTCTCTATTCATCCCAGACTTGAAAAGATGACTGCGCTGGGATTATTCAAAATTGCCGCTGTCCCCAATCAAATTGCAAAGACACAAACAACAAGGGTAAGCAAACTTCACTGATTTATTTAATTTTTCTCATGTATACATATTTGATGTGAGGGCCCCCTATTCTTCCATGAGAGAGATGATTTGGAGTCAAGAATGAGGTTGCTATATCAACAACAATATGCACAGTCATGCACCTTTTTAAAGTTCAACCTCCACATCTCAGAGCTTGGATTGTTGACAAAGTACCATACTTGAGGTTTTGGTCTAGTGGGCCTGACTTATACAGACACCTTGGGGATCCAACCCAGTGTTGGCAGAAGAAGGAGAGGAAGATCTTCATACATGTACTCATTTGATTGGCTCCTGTTAGTTCTGGGGGCAGAGAGCGTATATGGAGCTTGGAGCTTGCAAGTTGTACAAACTGAACCCGTGCCCACCTGTGGCTGAATTGTAGCTCTACATTTTGCAAATGAAAATAACTTATGCACCTGAATGTTGCTGCATGTGATCAAACCTCCTTGACCAATCAACAACAAGCTCCACTTCAGTTCCCTCAGGGATTGCTTCAGGAACAAAATGAACAGCACTCCCTCCTCTTCTTATCACCCTCATCACTTCAATACCATTGATCTATATAATTAGAGATAATTCATTATAAAAATTATATGATTAAAAGATGCTACTTGTGTAATGTTTTTAAAAGAAGAATACATTTAAAAGCAACAGGCAAACTCTAACAAATATCATGATTGTATAAATCAATTTAAGGTTTCTAGGATGTCTTCTAGAACTTTTCTGGATGGAATAATTTTTCCTGCCATTGCATGCTCCAGAACTGGTTAGTCATGAATCCATTCCTGACTGGATGGATACTGCTGAAATTAGGCAAGATATTCCGTGGTTCTACGAAGAACAAAGTAACTAAAAATGCTGGAACTAGGCAATCCACACCACTCTTCAAGCGGCCACGAACACACAAGAAGCCTACCAGTGCTACTGCCTTACCAGACTTAAAGCTCTTCACTAACGTATAATAAAAGAAAATGGCAAGACAACTATTTGCTCTTTTTATCATTTTATCTAGGAGTCAGCTAGCATTCTAATTACAGGCTAACTGATGAACAAATCTTAATAGGCTCATATATGCATGAAACATTGTGTGGGAAAATCTGCTGGAAATGCCCCAAAACCTCCCCGTATCAAATCACAGGGAGTTAGTGGGATGAGGGAGGGGGGATAGCTAGAACCTTTCTAGATGCGTGAGGACCAAGACCAGGAGGGGGACACAAGCTTAATTTACCACATAATTACCTATAATTATCCCATGGCTACCTAACTGATCCATGATGAGGCCATGAGAAGGAAGCATGAAAAGGCCAATATTATTAAACTCACCGTTCCACGGTCATCAGGCTGTTCGAGTTATCACGGAGTTGACATTCAAAATGAGAAAGAAAAAAAGACAGACTGAAGTTAATCACCTATGCATACAACAGGTTGCAACTTGATGGTTACAGTAGGTAAAGAGTAATGTACTGCAGATGTGAAGTCGAGCTCGCTCAGGGGTATTACACAGAACTTGCACATTAAGAGAAGGGGGAAGTGGAGGGGGTTGGAAAAATAACAGGGTGGCATCCATAGGGTGTTTTATGAGTTGTCAAGGTCAGAGTCTATAGCAGTTTATTGAGCAAGATATTGACCAAGTCATGCAAGACCATAGCTTAACCAATAAAATTCTACCACAGAATGTAAAATCACAAGGTATTTCTTAATACAGGGAATTCAACCTGTGAAATTTATTATAAGTTTTACTTCCGAGGTATCATTTCAGCAGCTAGTGTAAAATAACCTAATCTCCAGGCCTAATCTTAAGTTATTCAGGTTGTCAGCCTTAATCATTCTTAAACACCCAGCTTTCCCATCCCCACCCATCCATTTCCAGGGACAGGAGTTCTCCACACAAATTGATCAAAATGTAAAACTGGCTTTGATTTTCAACTGTATCAAGTGAATGCTGGGAAATATTTGCTTCATCTTCGGGAAGATTCAGACATCTTCAGAAAATACATGTATGGTATCGGTCATCTGTGGAAGTTATGAAACCTCATAAAAAGTTGGTATAGGTCAGTTACATACAGGTATGCTTGATTTCCCAACAAAGTCATAGCAAGTAATTGAACAAAGTCGAAAGCCAAATAGGATTATTTATAGCTCAATCATGTTCAATTCTTTTTATATAACTCACTGAAACTATGATAAAATACAGGGTAACTCACAGGCTCACAAAAGACATTACATTTCCCGAAACTACACAGAGGGATTGCTTGAAATTCAAGGGAAACAATTTTCCCTGGTAGAAACCAACACCAAAACTCCAAAACTCACGTAGTAGGGATACGCTGGGGTATACATGGCTTGCCTGAATAAATAATGAGCTATTGCATTAATTAGATGTACCCGGGCCCAGGTTGAGGACCAGTGGAATTCTTTAGGGCTAAGGGATAAAAGTGGTGGAATTCTTCAGGGGTAAAGGTCAGAAACCGGGCAATTATATTCTCTAGGGGTAAAACCGATATTATTATTGCGATTCTTCAGGGGTAAACAGAGATTTCATGGAATTCTTCAGGGGTAAATGTTTTTTTTGTGTGTGAAATTCTTTGGGGTAAACCCATAATACCTTTGAATGGAATTCTTTAGGGGTAAGAACGAAAGGTCAGTCCTCAACGGGGGTGAAGGGGGGGGGGGGGACCGAATTTTAAATGCAATAGCCTGATATATCCTGTAAGCTTAAATGCTACCAAACAAGCTAACAGGGCCTGATTTGAACAGTGGCTTTCCAAAGGCTTACATAAAAGAGGAATAATCTAAGAGATTGATATTATATTCACTCTTAGGCCTACCTGCCCCCCTCCTTCAGGAAACAACACGGTGTCCTCGAGTGTGAGTTCAAACGTCTCTTTGCCGGCGAGTTTCCCGGCTTGACATGACACAACTGTTGTCTTTAAACTTTTCAGAAAAGAGTCTTTTTGGCAGGCAAAGACCATGATTATTGGTCGATATACTGACGAACTTCTGGTAAATTTTCTGCAGAGAAGAAAGGAAGAAATCCGAGCAACAGACACCAAACCGCGCATACAAGAGCTTCCTTGCCAAAGGACTTTTGATATTGATGCGCCAGCAAATTATCAGCGGACTACCTACAAAATTGATAATTTATACCAATTTTTAGCTAAAATTCGCTTTCCATCACCAAGTGAGGTCCCATGGTGTAATGGTTAGCACTCTGGACTTTGAATCCAGCGATCCGAGTTCAAATCTCGGTGGGACCTGCATTTTTTTTCTAATCCCAGTTTTTTTCCTTTTTGAAGAAACAAAGATAAAACTAAGTGTAAAGAAGATCCTCGCAGTTATCAACGCAACTTATGCAGTTGCGAAAAAGAAAAAATCAGGCTTGCCGGGATTAGAACCCTGACCTCTGCGATACCGCTGCAGCGCTCTAACCAATTGAACTATCAAGCCAACTGGAAGCTGGTCATTAAATTGGTTCGTAATATACCCGGGAAAGATAAAGATAAAAGATAAAATTCATATATAACTGCGAGAATCTTCTTTACATTTATTTCTTCATTCCGCAGTTCAAATATATGAATTTCATTTTTTCATAATTTCAAAGATAAAACTGTTCTGAGAAATTGATAAAACAATTTTCTCTTATCATCAAGCTTTATCTCTTGCTTCACAAATTTCAAACGGAAAAGCCGTGGGATCTGAGGCTCGAAACGGTTTTTTTATAGCCGCGCGCGCGTCGCTGTGGCTAAATGACCGGCAGCCGGCCAAGGTTGTCAAAACACTAAATGACCGGCAGTTCCATATTTTTGACAAATTTAGGGAAATTGAATAATTTATCCGATCTAAACTATGATATTTTGATTAAGATGTATTAAGCGATTCGGAAGACCTTAATAGTTTTTAAACTCAACCTTTTGTTTACGCTGGGCATAGAGTACGAAGCGATGTGTTTCATAACTCTAAATGACCGGCAGTCCGATTTGTTTGACAATTTCAAGAAAATCGACGAACTTAACCAATCAAAGAATGGTTTGTTGATTAAGTTGTATTAAGTGATTCGGAAGAGTCTTTTTCTTCTCAAACTAAACTCTTTGTTTACCCTGGGCGAAGCCATGAGTTGCGAAACAACTACCGGTCACGGTTGTCAAAACACTAAATGACCGGCAGTCCGATATTTTTTGCCAAATTCAGAAAAATCGAAGAATTTATCCAAATTAAACTATGATATTTTGATTGAGATGTGTTAAGCGATTCGAAAGACTTTCGTGTCGAAACTGAACCCTTGTACGCTTGGCCTTTGAGTACGATGCTAAGTAATGTAACATTACGTAAGGTTTGACTAACGCAGATCCTTTCTCTTGAGAAAATTTTTACAAAAACTGTAGCGAGGAAAAGGTGTTGCCACGAATTCTCTCTCCAACACAAAATTACGTAATGTTACATTACTTAGCATCGTACTCAAAGGCCAAGCGTACAAGGGTTCAGTTTCGACACGAAAGTCTTTCGAATCGCTTAACACATCTCAATCAAAATATCATAGTTTAATTTGGATAAAAAACGTTCGCTTTGCCCAGCCAAGTTTTAACCCTGTTATTCATGTCTAGTCATGTCATGCCTACTTGGTGTGAATGCTTCCAGTCCTTTGAAAGAAGAATGAACTATCCCACTTTTGTTCTTTAAAATTGCCAAATGTCATTTATTTGTAAGATATGGGTGGATCAGGAGACCGGGGTGAATGTAGGCCCACGCCCGTGGCGACTAAGAATTGTCCAGGGCCACTAAAAGTTAAGGTTTGATCGCCCGAAGGGCGACTACGATTTGAGAAGTACGAAAAGAATAACAATAACAATAAAATAAAATGTTTTTCCTTGGAGTACCTTTCTTTTCTTTCCTTTCTTTCCTCAACTCATAGTTCATCAATTGTAGTGAAAGTTTCGTTCTAAGCCTGAAGGAAACGCTTCTACATCTGTAGCTGTTCCAGGATGTAACAAGAGTTGGGGGCTTGTCGTGTTACGTGACACTTTACGCGACTGTTGGCGGGAAATTTGCATCACGTGAGAGTGCGAAGAGTCTGAGAAGGTGAAGACGACCGAAGGTAACTGATTTGCAATCGGTTTTCGCCTCTGCTTTTTACGGTCGTTTACTTATATCTCTTCGTCTCAAATGAAGTGACAAGCCCCGAAATTGTCAAACAAATCGGACTGCCGGTCATTTAGTGTTTTGAAAACCTTGACCGGCAGTCAGCCTTGAACAGAATCCAAGTGTCACGACACATCGCTTCGTACTCTATGCCCAGCGTAAACTAAGCATTGAGTTTAAAACTACTAGGGTCTTCCGAATCCCTAAACACATCTCAAATGAAACATCATAGTTTAGTTTAAATAAATTCTTCGATTTTCCTGAATTTGGCAAAAAATATCGGACTGCCGGTCATTTAGTGTTTTGACAACCTTGACCGGCAGTTGTTTCGCAACTCATGGCTTCACTCAGGGTAAACAAAGAGTTTAGTTTTAGACGAAAAAGACTCTTCCGAATCGCTTAACACAACTTAATCAACAGACCATTCTTTGATCGGTTAAGTTCGTCAATTTTCTTGAAATTGTCAAACAAATAGGACTGTCGGTCATTTAGAGTTATGAAAACCTTGACCGGCAGTCGGCCCTGAACAGAACCTAAGTGTCACAACACGTCGCTTCGTACTCTATGCCCAGCGCAAACAAAAGGTTGAATTTAAAAACTATTAAGGTCTTCCGAATCGCTTAACACATCTTAATCAAAATATCCTAGTTTAGATCGGATAAATTATTCAATTTTCCTAAATTTGTCAAAAATATAGAACTGCCGGTCATTTAGTGTTTTGACAACCTTGACCGGCTGCCGGTCATTTAGCCACATGCAGAATGATGGAAATAACCATTTTGCTGAGTCACTTAGTGTTCTCTGAGGGAAAGGGGGGGGGGGATACGCCTTAGCCCCCTAGATGCTTATGTGTAAAGGACCCTTAGGGGCACGAGCCTAAAGGACCTCTCTCCTCTTATCTGTAGAAAATACCCTGTGTACATCCATGAGGAGGGTAGATAATTTACCTTACATGTTTTGGCTCTGCCCCTGAGCTTATGTTTGCAAATGCAATTGCATTCATGTTACCATTCACTTGAACCCAGAGGGGAGTACTTGAAAAAACTTTAGTGGGGTGTTCCACTAGGGTCAGGGAACTCAACCCCATCTCAGACTAAAGAGGTATCAATTCAACTCCAATCATTTTGGGACCAGTATAGCAGAGGTCATAGGTTCAATTCCCATTCAAGCCTGAATTTCTTCAGGTTCCTTCTTTCAACTGCTTAAGTTGAAATAGCATCACTGTGATGGTCTTCAGACATTTCTGTCCTTATTTAAGCAGTAGGGTAACATTGGCAATAAATGAAAAATACCAAACTGGATAACTGACAATTGGAGGGTTCTGTACAGCCCCCAAAATGATCCCGACCCCGAAATGATCCCCAACCCCAAAATGATCCCCAAATCGACCCCGAAATGATCCCCGCTTTTTTCCACGCTGACCCCGAAATGATCCCAAAGTAATTACTGGAGCGGAATAGCGTACAGTACTTGAAATTGAAGAAAATTTCTATTATAACTTGAATGATGTTGACATTTTTTTCTTCACATTTTCCGAATGCTCTATTCGTAAATCAACCTAAATCATTCTTAACAAATTTTAACCTTCAATAAAAATCGAAAGCGGGAAAATGGAATGGGAGTGCATTGTACAATAACATTGAAAATCAACCTTCAGACATACTTTCTGGCACGTCCATTACGCATATATAAAAAGAATTGCTGCAAAGGCAAATTGACAGAAGAATTTTGTCTTAAGTGCAACAAAAAAATTCGGGTGTCACTGCAGGAGTTTATGCCTGTGAAAATGGCGCAGTACAGTACTACAGCGAAGACTATTACCTTGGTAACAAGTGTACAAAAGATGAAGAGTGGTTTACTTCCTAAAACTTTCCAGTAAGTGTAGCACTGTAGAGTGATTTCCACCTTAAAATAAGGAAGACATTTACATACCTGTTCCATTTAAAATACTATTTTGCTCCATATATTTAAAACTTTTGCATCGTTTCTTGAAAAAAAAAATCATTGAAAACAGCAGTTATGACCTGTTGCTCGTAATTCATTTTATCTTTACTTCAGTATCTAGCAACACCTGCTGAGTGATATTCTAGTTTCATTTTGTCATAAAACAAACTGCTATTCATTTCTTGTTAAAGTTAAAAAAGAAGAGGCTTAAGACTTTTCTTTTATTCAAGACATATACTACACCAATTCAAGACATATACTACACCATATTTGATTTACGCACCGATCATTTTTTCCCAGTTCCTTGAAAAATGTTAGTGAAGATTGCAAATAATCTCAAGTGAGTAAATACGCGAAAATTTTTTCAATGTTGTTTATTTTGGTAACTCCACAATCCCTTGGTTTGAATGCCATTCCAAAAATTACTTGGGGATCATTTCGGGGTGAGCGTGGAAAAAGATGGGGATCATTTTGGGGTGGGAATCATTTTGGGGTCGATTTAGGGATCATTTCAGGGTTGGGGATCATTTCGGGGTCAGGATCATTTTGGGGGCTGTACAGTTCTCTTAGTTTTTTCTTCAGTGGCCTGTGCATTACATTATGTTTTCCCTTTGCAACATATGAAAGTGCATATAACACAAACAACTACAGTGTATCAAATAATTTATTAAAATTAGAAAAAGTTGTTCACAACAATTCCTTTTGTCATCAGCCGTGAAACCAATCCTTGTGAGACCTGCAAAGACAAAAAATTAAAAACAGTTTAGTTTAAAACACTCACGAAGGAAAGTTTAGTACATATGGAAGTTAATGTTTCTCCCAAGGACCTACCACAAGCATCTGTATTTTTATGACTTCAGGAAAATATCAAACTTCTGTGAGCTGTGACAGGCTGATGGTGAAACCAAAACAGTTAAAAACCGCTAGTAGGGGTAGCATGGGTAGCTAGGTGTGGAAGATTGCTACTAGCCTGTGTAGGTGGTAGGATGATTGAAATGACAGCAACATCAGAGTAACAGAGCCACAAAAATAAGCAGTCAAGCCTCACTGGGAATGAAGAGGAGATGAGTTAAAATAGAATGCATTTTTTCCCCAGCAGCCTTGTCACTTGTTTTCACAGTTCTGTTGCCAAAACTTTGAACATTACTGCCAGCTACACTGAGGATAAACAATGACTACACCTTTATATTGCACACAGTAGAATTCATAATTGAGGTTTATATTATAAACATGTACTTACTTTATTGCAACCCTTAATCCTGAGAAGCCTCAGTTTGCTTTTTGGTGATAGAAATAATTTGATACTTTGATCAGTAACATAGTAGCACCAGCTAACATCCAACTCTTTTAACCCACAACACTGCCGTGCTAAAACAACAATGCTCTTGTCTGTTACTCCATAACAGCTACTCACATACAGTTCTTGAAGGTTTGAGCATCTTTCACTCAAGGCCATCACACCTACATCAGAAATCTGAAAACCAAATACAGAAAGAAGTGTTTCCATTGAAGAAATCAGAAGTTAAAGTAGAATGGAAAGAATAGTCCCGATTTCAGAGAGGGGGGCTAAATTAATTATCAGTGTCTTGTGAGTCACATTGGAAGGGGGGTCTGGAGATATCCATCCCTAGGAAAATTTCCTGCAGAGTATGTAGCCAGGGAAGCAACTGTGAGCCCTATAGTTACCCCCAGCATTTTTGCAGGTATATATCCATTTATAACACCTGAGTAGAGAGCAAGAAAGAATGTGGAATAAAGTTTTGTGTCTATGGAAACAACATGACAGTGCAGACAACAACCTAAGCCTCAAACCACCAACCCTCTTATCTTCTGATCTATAGTGGGCTACATGGGGGGCTCAGCCCGAAAGGGGTGGCTTTTTTAAGTTCGCAGTATACTAAAGGGTTGGGAAAATGCACATTTTAGTATATGAAAGGGTCACAAAATCTGCTGCAAAATGAAACAGATGGCGGCTAACGCTAAGTGTATAAAAGGGTACCAAATTTTGGCAGAAATAACAATGCGAAACACACATAAGCTTGGAGCCTTTGAGCAACTGAGCCAGAAGAACTTCAAATCCGGGGGAAAATGTGGCGATCGTGGGAAATTCTATTGTTTTGGCTTATCCCTGAGGTATAAGAAAGGGGTGCAATTTTGCTCTGGGTATATGAAGGGGTGCCATTTTGGTAAAAATTAGTATATTAAAGGATAAGGGTTTGACCCTCAGAGCAGAACCTCACCATATAAAACTTTATTGAGTTCCCCCCCCCCCTCCCCCTCCCCACCGGGCAAAAAATCCCAAGTCTGACACGCTAACCATTACACCACTGTACCACCACAATTTACTACTGGATACCTGAAAATCCCACCATCTCACAAAAAATGTTTACCGTGCTCCCTTGAGGGTTTGAAATAGCCATGAACTACTGTATTAAATTCTTAACCGTCAGATTTCTCCTGATTCTTTTATTTCGTTGACTACTGTATACCTTAAAACAGCTACTGAGATCCACCTCAGCTAATTCTTTACAGTGCCTAGCTACTGCTTCCAGCCCAGCATCAGTGACTCCTTTACATCTGCTGGCTGTAAGAACAGACAGCTTCTTGCAGTTCTGAGCAATCACAAACAGGTTCTCCTCTGTTACACTGGGCCAACATGTGTCCAGATGAAGAACTCGCAAATTACTGACATATTTTAGCACATTTTTTAATCCTTCCTCTGTTAGAATAGACTCATGGGGGACGAAATCCAAGCGAACTACACTTTCGAGGTATTGCTTCACATATCTTCTCCATGTTCGAGATACACGTCGAAAGAGACAAAGAGACGGCAAATCTAACCAATAAAGAATCTTGAAAACAATCTCGGTTGGGAAAACTTGGAACAAATCAGGTCTTGACAAGGTGTTATTTTCTGTCGATTGAGTGAAAAGACGAGCATCCATCATAATTTAGACCCGTGAAAACAATTAAAGCTTTTTAGCGTTATTTGAAAGTCTTCGCTAATGAAGTTTGACGCCATTTGGCTTTTCATTAGACTCCTTTGACGTCAATTTCCTAGGCAATTACTGTTGTGTGGATTCTAAAGAAGAACAGGAAAGTATTCAGTTAATGGCTCTGCAATTACTTGAACGAAAGAGAGTCGCAGAATGCAGCAAAGTACCCATCCGAAAATACACCTCCTGCAAGTTCTACGTTTTCCAACGTCAATAACAAAGCGATAAAGCGACAGGCGACATTGAGACGAGAAAGACTGGACACAGACTCGCACCCAGTACACTGCGCCTGCGCCCAGTACACGCTTCATTCTTCATGTTCAGCTTTGTTCAGCAACAATCTCGTTCCCAGAGCCCACGATCCTTTTGGTCTGCGCCTTGGCGCAGACCAAAAGGATCGTGGGCACTGGGGATGAGATTGGTTCAGCAATAGTGATTGTGGGGTTAGGTTGGACTTCAGCATATTGAGGCGCAAGTGGCAGCCGTCATCAGACCATTTGCGATATCCCACCGCTAGTCTGGACTGCCACACTGAGTAAACAGGATGAACATTCTGCCCTTTGAGGCCCGCGCTGCTTCTAGCCTGGGTTCTAGTGAGGATATTTTTCAATCAAAAGTTATAAATTTTCTAATTAACATGTAATTTGTTTTTTTTTCTCTCGTAAGTTATTCACAGTTAGCTATTAGTGGTACTAGTTTTTACATACTTGTATTGTAGCCTATTTTTGAATGAAGTGATTTGTTTTTATATTTGGTTGCAGAACCCTTTTACAAATAGTCCTTATGGCCTCTTTTTTATAATTGTCTGTTAATAATTTGGCATTAAATTGTAATAAATAAATAAATAAATAAATGAACGATGACAACGTCTCATAATCTTACGGATTATGGAGTGCGATACTTGAGGGCTTTGTTGCGCTATCAGTAGTAGTATAAAACGGTCGGGTCCTGCGGCTTCAAGCTTGTAACGTTGAACGGCTTCTTGAGTGAGCCGGATGCGCCAGCTGCTATTGCGGTCGGAGGACGTCGTTGGCAGCTACTAGCTAATGAGGTCCTTGTATCGCTTCCAAGGAGTGCCGGCCATGCCACGGTCTCGTTTGTCATTCACTGAGGTGCCCGTATTTGGTTTGCGTGTGTTTTCCATCCCGGCAACGTGGCCATCCCAGCGTAGCTGCAGTTTGAGTAGTAGGCATTCAATAAATGACAGGTTGGCTTTTTGGAGGACATCCTTATTTGACACATAGTCTTCCCACTTGATGATGAGGATTGAACATTCATGAAATACTCAAGAAGTCTGATACCGAGGCAGTAGAGAACCCATGCTTCTATGCCATACAGCAAAGTTGGTATGACCGCAGCTTTATGGACCCCTGAGGAGACCCTTGCTGACTTTCCCCATCTGTCCTTCATGTAGGTGCTTGAGATGGGGAACTTCTTGGGGGAAACCAATCCAACATGACTGACCGTGTTTAAGTAGCATACAGAACCCTGTCCCTACACTTCTCCCGGACTTTTCTCCGCGCTGACATCATTTCCTGCATACGCCATAGTCACTGATCTGTCACCTCAGATGCCTCACCGAATCTCTACAATCCGGGACAAAACACTTCAGAATGAGTGATAAATTTGACCGTGAGCATCTCTCACATGAACAATTCTGACCCATCTTCCCCTTCTCAATGTTGCTTTGCCACTAAAAAAAATGCTGTTGTGAATCGTCTCTCCTTTCAATTATTTGACACTGAGTGCATCGGGAAGGGGAAGGAAAGCGTTTCCGGCATCTTGTCTGTGTTTCCATGTGAGAAATTTGAGTAATGCGCGCGCGCACATACGCACAACATTTTGTACACCTCGACTGGCACGGGACACCGTGTATTCCTGGTAACTTGCCAGTTTTGAGCGAGGCAACCACGGTCTTGGGAGCTGTTTACATGGAGGGAGGAAGATCCTAGCACTAGGAAGATCCTAGAAGGCGAAACAAATTTTTGTTTGGTTTACATGCAGAAATTTCGGTCGGGTTGGTTGCTGGAAGTCAAATAAAACTGTCGCCCTTTAGCAACTGAACGCCCGGCCGCCGCCATATTTGTTTTTCTGTCCCTAGAACTAGGATCTTCCGAGCGAAGGTAGTTTACATGGTGCTAGGATCTTCCTAGCACTAGGATCTTCCTATCTCTCAGCTAGGAAGATCCTAGCACTAGAAAGATCCTAAGCGCTAGGGCCAAGTACAACATTTTGCATGTAAACTGAATACAGAAAACATACGGCGCTAGGATGATCCGCCTTCTGGATCTTCCTAGCCCTAGGATCTTCCTCCCTCCATGTAAACAGCCCCTTGGTCTCTTCCAGAGTGGAAGGGTCATCCCGTTCTTTAGAACTTAAGCCTGACGGATCTTGGAAATGGATATACAGATCACTGAAGAGGCCTTGAAACATGAAGTACTCTGACCAGGGCTGATACATTACATTTTCTTTCTCTGTCAGGAGGTTTGATCTGTCAGCGGACCGGAGGAGAGATTGTACATGACGCGAAGGGGCCGTAAAGACCAGCACATATGGTGCTGCATTTCCTTTGACATATTGATAAACTAATCACATCGAGTCTCCCGTTATTCCTTATTCTTTCTCTGGATTTTGGTCGGGATTTTTGCACCGTCCATACAGTACACCGCTTGTCTCGCTTCACCATCTGCGATTGTCCAAGATTCAGTAGATTGTCAGTCAGTGAAGGGATCGGACGTTATCATAGGCGAGAAATGTGGTCTTAAGCCAGGGCTATTAGACAAATTCAGGAGGAGTAACGTGAAACAGGAGCAGAGATTTAACAGATTCATGAAACAAGTATGCTTTACTTTACTTCAGTTTTGCCCCGGGACTTTTTGCTGTCTCAATCTTAGGTTTTCAGCATGACTCTAGAGCTACTCCCAAGTCGCTTTTTTAGACGGTCCATGGAGACAGCACAACCAATGACTTGATCACACTAACAAACATCGAAATTGTCCACCAATTTTCCTTATTAGCAAAATTGAGTGAATCAGACTACCAGCTTTCGATCAGTCATGAAACTAGGCTCAGTCTCCATGCAGCCGTGAGTGTCTCGATGCGCCCGCGATTCTCGCCACCTTTACGGCTGGGCGCACGGGTTTGGCTATTGTTTAGACTGACCAATCTGAGACAAGCCCCCCGAAATTTGCGGGGCAGAATGCGCGGCATAATTTTGCGGGATTTCGTCTTTCTTTTGAAATTTCACACTTTTAGGAGGCGTTTCAGGAAATACTTTTCGCATTTCGCTTTTTCTCAAGACAATACAAAAAAAAAATAACCCATAAAATTTATGCAATCGACGTGTGGATTGTATGCATAATTATTAAAATTGTAATGACGTCACTGACATGCAACCAAACCCGTGCGCCCAGCCGCATATAAAGTTGCAACGTTTACCCACCACAGCGTGAACCACCGTAGGATGAACCACCGTGGCGAGAATCGCGGGCGCATCGAGACACTCACGGCTCGAGACTGAGCCTATCATGACACTATCCATGGTAAATTTTTGTTGGCCAGCCAAAATTAAGACATGACGGGTGTACCTCGAGACACCTGAAGCACTTTTTTGGTTGACAAGGGTTAAGGGTGTAGCTGGTATCCGATAGTTTTTGCATTTTTTTGGGTGGGGGAGCGGGGCTGAGTTACAATGTTGAAAAGTGAGATCTTTTGTTCCCTGTGGTCGGTGACGAGAGATAGCCTATATTGGAATAAAGTATACAGGTTAAGGTTTTGAGTTCTTTTAGACTGAAATTGAGTATGGTGTGCAAAAGCTGCGAAACCTATTTGGCTCTTTTCAAATGAACATTAAAAAAAGACAGAACTAAGGAATAACGAAAACAAAAGTACCATTATACATGATAAAGTGAGAACTATCGCGATCAAATAACGTAAAGTAATGAATGGGTTCTTAAATCGAGTGCAGTTTTTACAAGTCGGGTCTAAAACCGAGTATCACAGAGACGTTTCCGCATGAAATGGGATCGGCATTTGGAGAACCGGGGGGAGGTGGCACACCCCAACCAAAAATCCTGACGGGTGTCTCTTGTTTTACCTACGACTCGTGCGTCCCTAAAGGAACTGGACTGTTCAGAGAGTTTTCGTTCGTAGTTGACCCGACTCCAATTCTCGCGAGTTTGAAGGTCTCTTACCAACACTTTCACTAACAACAGAAATCGACCAGTGGTTTGTTCCATTTTTTTTTAATCAGGCATTTTGCTCTCATTCCGAAGAATTATTGGCGCTGTGCAGTAAATAACATGACAACCTAGGCTTCATAGATATGGTCAATTAGATAAATTAACTAAATATTCCTTTGGATAATAAATAAATCGTATGTTTTTTCATATTAACATGACCAATAGTTGGTCGACAAAAACAATTCTTTTCCTCTTTCATGTCTTTTTCTTCAAAACGGGCCGGAAGTTTGAACAAATTACAATACGTTTAAATATTCTATCATACACGTCTTCCGAAAATATCAACTTCATGTAAAAATACTTCGTACAAAATAAACGAGACAAGTAGTATACAAAGCTGCATTTTGCGATAAAGCCCCCCCCCCCCCCAATGAAATGTAGGCAATATCCTCCCATATGTAGGCAGAGAGCCATGCCAAAGAAAACACCACTGCTCTCCGAAACGAAACAATCATGGTTCCCACCCTCCCATCATGAGTTAATTTTGACGTCTCATAATGTACAATATCTTAGGCACAAATGTGGCTACGTTGTTTCTATGCATTGAAAATTGAAATATTCTCTTTTTTGGCTTTCTTGAGGCTAACTTGGCTGTACAAAATAAGCTTGACTTTAAATAATAAATAATTCACTTGACTGTAACAATTGAGAAAACCTTTGACTCTGAAACCTTAATATGCAAATTATTATCAACAGGAAAAAGACAGGATTTCTGAGTCTACAACTGTTCATTGCGTGTTGAAGTCGGGGTTCTTTCAGCGAAAGGATTAAACATTAGGGACCAGAACAAATGATCATACACATTACTGATCATAAAACGAAAACCGCGACTTTGCAAAGGAAATACCACAAAGGTGGCAAGAACACCACACATATAGAAGTACGAGCAGAAATAGGATGACTTGATATAGGAAGGACTAAGGTGATAACAAATTTAAAAAACTTTGTATCACTTTCCCCGACTAATGATTTAGTTGGCTATCTAACTAATCTAGCGTGACCACTTCGATTCTCCGACCGTATTCTGAGAAAGGGTCAGTGCCAAAAAAGTTCATAAGATTCCGGTCTTCGTAGTCGCTGACATACACACAGTCCTCCTTCATCACATCTTGCTGAATGGAGTCTCTCAGCTGCCGGGATTTGCGCACAAGGTTCTGCAGCTGGACGCTTGCCATCTCCGACAGCTTCATGCGGATCTTGTTGAAGTCAGAGCGGTATCCAGTCTCCAAAAACCTGAAACAAAACAACGCAGTTGCTATCAGAAGAAAGAAAACACAAAGAGATCAAAATGATAAGGATCTGAATCTACATAAAGGCTACTGACAATGCTAGGCGGTAACACACAAATCTTAACCCCGGCGGTGCGGTCTGCAATTAGTCTAAGAAGGAAACCACAAACCTTAGTTGCGGTACGTGTTATTAACACCGCAAGGAACAGCACAGATTATTCCTATTGTGCAGTTAGAGTAAAATTGAAACAAAAAGCCGTCAAGGAAACGAGTCAGAAACAAATTCGCAAACTTCTCAACTTTTACGAGTCCTTAGCTGTGAGCAATAAACCAGACATCCATGGCAAAAACAAACATGCAGAATATACAGCCAAAGGAATTACTCTCCAATTATTATTATGACTGCCAGCCCTTTCTATTGTTTTAGTTTTACGCGACGAAATGACTTTTTGCGGTCTTAACCATGGAGGGAATAATTGCACAAGACGCCAAATTAGAGCAGGTGTTGTTTGTTAAATTTCGTTCATAGTTTGGTGGGTGCATTAGAGTAGTAATGTTCTTATTTAAGCCAATACTTGAGGCAATCCGGAAAATGCGTATCCGCTGAATCAGCTTAACGTAGACACGAGTTCTGAATGACACAACAGTCAAAATGTAGCTCTGATCTCAAAACGAACGCTTCATCCTCTTATACACGGGCACTGTGATAAGCCCTAACTCAGCGCGGGCGGAACGCGGCTGTCTTGCGCGAAACGCGCCTATTTGACTAGATCCGCCAATCGGATGAATCTCAAAAGAATGCTTCTCCTGTTCCTCTGAAGGAATTCACAAACGAGTTATTTTATGATAAAGAAAGGAAGCAGCTACAAGAAGTCTAGACTCCATCGATCCTCGATTGTGTATTCAAACAAGCCTTAACAAATCCTTACCTTTGAACCAAACTCGACACGCAGTCTGCCGAGAAGTGTGAAGAGGATAATTCAGATGATAAACACGCGGGCCTAAGCGACCTCATGACGTAGTCTCCCAGCAGAGTATGCAGCCAACTGTTATCCTTGAACCACGCCACCACAATCTCTTTCCTTTCAAAGTACATTTTCAAACGAGAGAAGTCTTCCAGATTGCCCTTTTCAAGAAATTCCCTGAAAAACAAAACAAATTAATCGGTAAGCCCAATCCAATGACGTCCAATTGAAGTAACGGAAAGCCGATTTCAGGCTCTCAGAATGACGCACAAAACACGAAATATTCACCAACAAGGAAAGACGAGAGTGAACGAATTTGTCTGCATGGCGCGCTGCCAATTAGTACTTCTCTACAATCTGAGAGTATTGAATGAGCTCAGTAGGAAAGGGAGGGAGTTAAAACACTTTTAAGCATGTTTGACTCAATGACTAACCAGAAGCAAGCAAATGGAAAGCTGCCCCTGAGGGAAAGTTTAAAATAAAACCGACAAAGTATTCTTATTTCCTTTTTTCACCACCTATCTCAGCTACCTCGCTTATTTAAATACTTGCTAGCAACTCAATTCATGATTACAGGGTGTATTCCACTGAACGTATTCCGGGACGATGGAGTTTTACTTCAGGAATGCTAAATATATCCTTAACATCAGTACGACAGCAAGTATTATTATTGGCAAATGTAAAAGTCATTTCTAGAGAATGTAGTTCGGTTTATTTTCATTCCGGAGTTGTATAAAATCGAACGTACTCTTTAGCGGCAACTTTTACATTTTTTTTGTTTAGATTGCCAACCATATTAGTACATTTGCTTCATCGGAAGATAAAAGTTGCCAGACGAAAGGTAGAACATCGCAGACTGTTATGACTGGGTTTGATACAGTCAGCAAATTACTTCACAAACACCAACTCAGTTACCAAAAACAAACATGACTACAGATCAGTGCAAGATTTTAGAATCCTCTCGATCATCATGAGGACCAGGTTTAACTCCTCAAATATTCCAAACATCACAGCTTACGTAGTTGAGGACGTGATGAGGAAAAAACATTTTTTATCCGCCTTCTCTCTCTAATATCGCGCTTCTACAGTCAAGAACTTGAATAGCTGTTACGTTTTGATATTACTGAAGGAATCTGGTATGACAAAAGGCGTTCCCCTTGAATGGCAAATCTGAACAGCCATTTATCGACTTCAAATCATCTGCCACTAATAACACCACTATTCACAACAGCACTTATCTCAATGCTTTAAGAGCATCAGCTGTAAAACTATATACGTAGCCCAGGGCGATTCTTACAACACTAGAGCTGAATGTCCGAGAGCCTAAGAATGTTATGACTTCCAAGCAATGTTGTGCTTGTGGCTTCCTAATATCACTAATTACGTCTCAATTATTTGCCAGTATCTGCAATATCGCGGATAATTAAAATACACTAGAGATACACACTCAAGGAGGTACTTGAAAAGGTTTTGTGATACTCCTTGTTTATCACACGACCGAAAGCAAATACGGTTAAGTGACGAACTAACGAGCTGGAGACGCAATATAAGTGTTTGTTGATTACGTGCTAATGTGCGATACCAAAGTCTTGCCGCTAAAACATTTTATCTCAAATCAAAAATTAACTGGGATGCGTAAAAAAGACTACCTTTTTAAACTTTAAAGGCAGTTATCGGAGATTACAACATTTGGAGGCAACCTGAGCAATTTAATTAAGGAAGAGCCATGTTCAAAACATCCAGAAACCTGCCTGTTTTTTTAATGTCGTCATACCTTTGAAAAAGCACATGTTATGAAGTGAAGTGTTGTGCTCTTAAAGCAAGTTAATATAACGACCTTCTTCACGTTGCCTCAAGTGGCTCATTAATTAAAAGAGAAACGACGCAATTTCAATACCATCAGAAACATCAACACTATTTTAGAAAGACTGTTCCTTTTGTGGTCTAATTTCAAACTGTGGTTGAAATAGCCATTCAATATTTATAACCAACAGGCTTGGCAGTCCTTTCTTCTCCTCTTTGGATTTACCAAGCAGTAAAGTGAACAACAAATGCGTGTCTTGCTCTTTGTGAAGTGAAAAACAAAAGTACTTGAACAAAAAATGTATAAAGGAGTGTTGCTGTAGTAACGAGTCAGCCAGTCTCTCTCAAAAAAAAAATGCAATGTTCTTTCTTACACCAATATTGTTCCAAATACAATTAAAACGCCATCAATTTGTTTTGTCAGAGTGGTAAGTAAAATAATCATTACGACTGGCCATTAAATATGTACCCCGAAAGGACCAGTACTGTCGCTAGCCGATGGCAGTGTTCAACAATGCACTTCACAGAACCATACCGCCAGATGCAGCATAAAATTGACGAAAATAAATTTGCTCTAAGGAACGTCACTGTTCCATTTATCAATGTCTCCTGGAATAACTCAGACACAAATATTTGAACATAACGGTAGATAAGGAAAGGGCTAGGCTATAACTGTTTCATTTAAAAAATATTAGTCTGAATCAACAAGGTTTATTTACAACTTAAAGTCAAACAAAAGAAAAAAATATAGCATGATGAATTTCGCATTAACTGAAAAACTCGGAAAAAAGAATTCCGAGTTCCAGATGGGATTCTGGAACTTGGAATTCTTTTTTCCGAGTATTTCAGTTAATGCAAAATTTATCGTGCTGTATTTCTACAGAAAGACTCACTTGGCGGCTGAAAAGAAAAAACCTGGTAATTCTAGATTTGAAAAAAGTGGAATTTCTAGTGGCAGTACAATGACAGTTTCTTAAGAGACTGTATTCAGAGTTATGTTGCTTTATGCTTTCACGGCTTGCTTGCAATAACTTTCAGTGCATACATGTACTTTGAAAAATCACATACAGGACACTCTCATTCCCTGGCTTGAACTTGAGCCCAAAATCTTACAGTCAGCTGTAAACGTCACAAGATATTCTCAAGACAGCAAACAAACAATCAACAGAATACAAAATTCGTACCCTTTCTTGCATCATGATGAAAGGAGAAACTATTCTTGCAGACAGTAAAAAGAATTAGAGATTCTTTCCAAAGAAAAGTTTGAACATAGAGAATTGAATAATAATCTCTTACAGAACAAAGCTTCAAAGCTTTCTCATCTGTTCATGTACGTTATAACTACCAGACACTTAGTCTACAGACAAACCACTGAGACTGTGCCTTTTCGTAACAATAGCTTCTATTTTGGATTGGATCCTTACCTGTAACACTTGTGCCGTCTCACAACTGACGAAGGCCTGTGCTCCTTTCTGTAGGCTGTGCCTTTTCGGTTTTGCCAAATCCACACTTCATGAAGTCTTTCAACATACGGCTTTGCTTTGCTCATGAAGTCATTCACTGTTAGCTCTATTTCCTCTGCATGTCTCGAGAGCTGTTGAGTTACAGATAAAATATTACAACCAAAAAATAAACCATTTGTAGCAAGAATGTCCTTTCTAAATGAACACTTGCTTGCGTGAGAAGTTAAATGAAGACTTGCTTACAGGAGGAGTTCACATGAGGGGCTGACGTAGTTGTCTCTGACAAAATCAATAACTCGACATTTTGTTTTGATGTTAAAAATCTAGCAAAAACACTGAAATATTAAATCTAGTGATAAACCGATGAGAATCTGCAAGAACCACAAATACAGAACAGCATTAGGCAAAAGTATGCATTGCTCTTGGTCAGTCTTGTCCAGTTGCTCAGGACACATTATTAGACTTTGCTGTTTAGCAATAAGCAAGCCATATGCCAAGTAACTGAAAGAGCACTAAAGAAACTGCCTTGGGTGAGTACGACTTGAGAGTGGGTTGCCCGTGGACCTGGAATTTTCTTCCTGGTGATTTCCATAAGCCATGGGAATGGCTACAACTTGAACTCGTAAAGTTTATGCAAAGCAGGAAAACATGCAACAACTGACAACAGAAATGTGTCTCACCTCTCCATTAACATACTCAAGGCATGCTCTGTAGTCCTCAGCAACCATTTCACCTTGCCGCGGCACCCACAATTTGATGCTCTTGGCATCTAACCAGTTCTTGAAGTAACCACAGAAATCTGCATATGCTTTGACAGTTTGAAACCCACCTTTCAGATGACCATCTATGTACATTGCTGTGATCTGATACAAAAGAGAGTGAAGAATAATGTGAAAAAATTGACAAAGACTAGTCTCTAAAGAACTGTTGAGCTGCACTAGCAGTCAAGTAAAAACACTTGCTTTATTATTTCAGTCTGGATGTATCAACTATGTTTTCAACCAAAACTGAGGAACTGTGAGAGAAGGAAATGTGCAGTGAGCTGAGAAGATGAATGAGAGCAGTATAGAATAATCACATTCCAGCATCTGTAATCAAGAAAAATTAAAACTTAATTAAATACTACTGGCAAGATGGACAAAGGAGAATCATTCTGAACAACAACCTCTCTCAACAGCCACCTTTACAATCCTGAACATTGAATCAGGTTCCAGTAATAAAAAAAATCTTGTATGAGGCTGATGTTTAAATGAACCACTCACTGCTGAACTATGTATGGTCTGAGCTATCTCAGTCTTTCAAATCATAGAATTCTACATACCTGGTGCAGCATGTAGCTGTGTGTTACTCTTGGCATGTGCTCTGTCAATGCTTTTAGTGCCTTGCGATTTCCTGCATCCCTGTCCTCTAAAAATTGATACCACTTCTGTTGCCGTGAAGAATGTAAAGAAAGTTGAAAGTGTTCCTCAAGAGCTTGCCGATTTCTCAGGCATCGCTTGAGAACATAAGTCTGCATTTGTCTAATTCCTCCATGTTTCCTAACAAAAAGTTTATATAAACTGGTCCACTCATAATAATTAGATGGATAGTCTTCTTGAATGTCTCTGTCTACAAAGCAAAACAAACAATAGCACATTATTAAAAATTAAGGGTATCAATAAGGCCTTTTGTAAAACAACTCTTTCTGAATTTCACAACATTAAACCACCATAAGGAAGTTGACACCAAAAATACTATGTTTAACAACAGAGATGTTTTGATGCAGAGGAACTAGCTGTATTTTGACTGTCAACATTATTATTAGATTTTGGATTAAGAGTCCCCATCTCAGTTTGAAAACCCGCAATAAGCTTGTGCTACTATCCACAATTTTTTTCAAGAACCATCTAGCTTCATAGTATTTAAAACATCATGTACTGATAGTAAATGCACCTTCAATTGTATATAGCCCCTTTGGAGTGGTTATATATCACAGTAGGACTAATTATATTCAGCCCTCTCTAAAGGTTTTGTACTAGTAGGCAGCACAACGGGCAGCAAGGGCTGGGCACCCATGCCTGTGAGAGGGTACCAGGAAAAATAAACACAAAAGTGGCTTTAGGCGGCAAAATTGCTGGCTGCTGCATATTTTGAGGGCTGTTTATTGATACAATTCAGAGAAAGTTAGTTTCAATTTATTGGGATAGCTGCTTAAGTATATATACAGACAAGTCTGCTCAGTAAAACCCATTCCAGCAAGCTTTGGGAACCTAAGTGCTTTGTCAAGTACTCATGCAGCCATTTTCTTATCTGAACACCACATTATTCCAACCGGTCTGTAATACCACCAAACGGTCAAGACCACTCTGTGTTCATATTAACAGGGTTTCAGAGGTAAATGTGTAATACTAATTCAGTCAGTGGCATTTCTGTTTTAGAGACTTAGTTATCCTTGGAGAGCCAGGGGCAGAAAGTCAGGGCAGAAGGCAGGTAAAGCAGGTGAAGTCATTGCAAATGAAAGTTTACGAGATGATGGAAAGCTTTCAAGACAGTCTTACCGATTTTGTCCCTTTTACCTCCCTCCCACCCTGACTAGGGACTAAAGCAACAACGACGGCAATGCAAAGGAGAACATCGTTTAAATAGTGTATTTCGGTTCTTTTATTCTACCTTGCAATTATTCCAACTCTATTAAATTGCCTAATGTGGCCCAGCTATATATAAGCCTTAAAACTAGTCATTTTACATTCTTGTTTTGCAGAGGAAGGCAAAGAAATGTACAGCTGTACTAAACTATATAACACCCAGAGCCATTGCTTTGCTCATTAAAGCCTACTGTTTTTTACATTGTCGTTGCTGTTGTCGTCTTGGTCACCTAAACTCCCTACTATCTGTCCCCGGGTATCCAAGGATGAGATACGGCCTAATGAGCAGTTTGGGGAAAATCTCTGGTGTCATAGAGTACTAGCATTATGGGGAGGGCAGTGAAACCAAGTTCAAGATGCTCTCAATTCAACTTGAACCTTCTACAAGACAAAAGAACAATAGAATACCACTCTAACCTCTGTCTGATTCATGGTAATTTGACTCTAATTCTTCATCTGTCAATCCCCATATTGACTTTGCTTGGCTTGCCGTTAAATGGCTTACACTTTGAGAAGGTGGTACAGGGTTCAACAGATACCACACAATAACAGAAGTTTTAAGTTGACTGACTGGTCTGAAAAAATTGTGATCATTCTTAAGAACTTCAGCTTTGTAGAACATTTCGTAGAGGTAAATGAAAGTATATTCAGGCCACCTTGTTTTGAGACCAAAATCCACCTGAAAGAAAAAAAAACATTTAGCCACAGGTAAGAATAATTGTATTTCAAATGAGACAAAACAAGATAACAATATCTTAGTAAGCTTCTGCTGTCTTTTGATGAATAATGTCAGACTTCTCATTAAAACAACCAGGGTAACAAGATCAAACACTGTTTGACAGGTGACTTTTTGTAATGAACTTTAATAAGTAAATGGCAAAGATTAGTTTGAAGGGATGGTTCCTACAGCATTTGCTGGCTGTGATTGGACACCTTCACAGAGACTGACAGAATCTACATAAATATGTCTGCTACAAATAGGATTTATTCTGCTTTGTTCAGTTTGATTATTTTGGGCTCTTTTAATAACAAAGTTTGACAGAATTTGCCAAAACAAGAAAATACAGGAGTGATTGCCTTGAATGTTTAGTGAACAGTTGTACGTCCACTTATTTCCTAATAATACCACATCTGAACACCAAAAATAGCAACAGCTTCATTGAAATGCTTCCAGCTTACTAACAAGACAACATTTAGAAGCCTTGAAATGCCAGTGCCAATTTGTCACAGCCATAGGCAAAGTACTAAAAGAGGTCTACCTGTGTGATTATTTTAGGCCTTCCAAAGTATTCTACAACTAGTTTTTTTTCTTTTTTTAGCAGAGGGGAAGGAGTCAGAAACATTTTATGGATATTACGACTTGGTTCCTGGGTCATACAGTAAACCTTCTAGGACCAATAGGATTGCTCCAGGAGAGTACTTATTGAAACTAAGACTGAACATCAGTCACGACAGAGAATAATTTATTTAGCTCAGGTATACCATAAACTTGACATGAAAATTGATTAAATTCAATATTCTCCTTGCAAGCAATTCAGAAATGATTTCCCTTCAAGTAAAACAGAACTTGCTTAGAATGTCTTGCAGCAATTAAATTAAATGACAAGGAAATAACAATTAAAATGGTCACTTTCTCACTCTGATTGACACAAAATAAACGTGGTATAAAAATCTCTCAGACTTCATACATTGTTCTGCTGTACATGGACATGAACAGAACTCAGGCACGTTCAGTTAATCCACTTATGATTTTTGTTGCGGGAATAAAAACTTCCTCGTCGTTTATTCTCTAGTTTTCTTTCAAATAAAAATGCCCTATAATCTGCACTATAAAATCTGCAATTTACGAGCGGTGAAAGCGCAGCGAGTCAATAACAGCCTTTGGGAAAACCCCTAATGAGCTGAAAACGGCTGCACGAAGACTTGGGAAGAAACCCGCTCTTTTGTGACACTGACAAAAACACATGAACAGCGAGATGCCTATAAGATAAACACCAAAATTAATTCTTTCCTTTGGAAGAACAGAAAATTATCTACAATTAGCGACAAGCAAGGAATTTAACAGAGAAAGAGTGAATCTACTTTGCTAGCTAACCACGGTAAAGCAGCTGCTGTAGGCCTGGCGAAAGCAACACAAAACAATCGATTCCGGTTCCGATAATATCGCGTAAATTTCCTTTCAAAAGCCTCAATTTATTTATTCATGTCCTCTTGTTCAAAAAAGCTGTGCATATTTCACCACTTGGACAAGCTCTTGTACCATGCAAAATCAACACGGTGTTTACAAAGTACAGTGAAAGGACTGTCTACAGTCTGGGGAACGAAAGCGAATTGGAGACGAAGTGGGAGAGAGCGCAAGTGAGTTTGGAGATATAAAATGACGAACGTAACATAGTATCACAAGAAAGCAGTTCTATTCTCTCGCAGTATACAACACAAGCCGTCTATTCAACACCAACCACTTGGACTCACTGAAATCGATCTCTTCATTACCATTTCAATAACCCACCAACATCACATGAAATAAGGCACGCCGACACCCTTCTTCCTCCCAACCCGGATACACCGGGCGGTGAATAGGCCACAGAACTTTGATCGCTACAACAGAATATCTTACTCCTCTAGTCGACAGATCCTATCATTCTATTTACAATACGCCTTGAAAGAAAACTATCTAGGAGAAATAAAGCTCGAATTTCTTGGCAGCTTTCATATCTTGAATAATATATTAGACCCTGATGAAAGCACTTGCCCTCTTCGTTACTCGTATGTTTTTAACGCACGAATTCTATAAAATATCAAAATCTACAGACTGACCAACCAAAACGAGTAATACACTATCTTCAGTAGTACTCCTGTGTTAGAATTCGGTGAAATTCGAGCGAAAAAAGGCCGAACTTCTGTCAGAAATTCTGCCCGAACGGGTATGACTACCACATGGCATTTGGAAATCGGAAATGGAAAATTCAAAACGTTTCGGTACTTCAGGAGCGAATGAAAGCAAGGAGAAAAGAGAACGCCAGTCGAGCACAATAACATAGCAATGTCTGTGTAATTTTCTACCGCAAAACTAATGAAGAGAACCGAAATTTCTTCTCCCGAACAAAGACAGTCCGCTGTGTACTAGTTGTACTAAAGGACTGTTTGAACGAGAACCTCTCTGAGTTAAGAGGTACAATGTAGGGGTGATGTTCTCTTCATTTCAAACAGAAACCGCCAAACAAAATGAGCGGGATTACAGAGAAACTCAAAACGAAGCGATGTAAATCTAAAAGCAATGACTCGCTTCGTTTAAGCTAACAAAATAATTGCAAAATACTACTCACCCTACATCGATGACGCCATATGAGATCCGAGAGGCAGAGTCGATGAAATAGTCGGCAAGTTTTGCCCAACATTACAAGACTCCTGAAGTCCAAATATTCCAAAATAAGAACGAGAACCTCCTCACTCAAATGAGTCAGCAAGGATGGCGGTAAAATAATACGAGTCTCCATCTCCTCGGGCTGAAATATCCTTGTGTTGGTTGATAATCTATGTAAAGGCGGTACGCAGTAAGAGCTAGCGTTTCGGCAACTATGGGCGAATTTTTTCGCTTTGGGTGGACAAAGATTTGAGTCCAACATGCTTGATGGCATTCTATTCTCAACGGACCACAGTTACGAAGGGACCCAAATGACTGCGGTCGACATAAAAGCTCTAGATAAATAGAAAAACATAAAGGATACCTCCCTGCTAATGACACAATATCTCTAAGACTAAGAAGGAAGCTTTGTTGTTTTTATATTCTTTTGACACGTGCATTTCCCGTCGCATTACGCATGCTCATATCGGACCTGCCATGATGTGAGCCAATCACGTTCGCCGGCGCGTGTTTAGAATTCTTGCTACGTTGGGCTGGTGCTCCTTATAAAACATAATTATCACAGCTATCTCAGCGAAACAGAAAATAGAATATACATTCACAGGCTAGCGGAACAAGGGACTACAGCTAGCGCAACAAGGCATAACAGCTTGGAGAGCCATTGACCCGTGGGTTCTGCCGATTCGTGTCGATTCACCCGGTTCGGCAAGTCTAGAAAGAGCTAGATTGAGGGAAGATTATCAAGTGGACAACGCAACTCATCTGCCTCGAAACATAATCCCTTTATAATTTATTTAATTTTACTCTTGTTTCGAAAACAATAAATTGCTGGCCGAAGCTTGAAAGGACTGAACTTAGGTTGGTAGATATAGTATTCGTTGTAAACGGGTATGACTTGGAGCGGTCGCTTCGGAGTAACGCTTTTGCCGGTTGCGACGCAACGAAACACTAACTCAGGGACTTTCATGGACAAGACATGTATGACTCTTTTGCTCGAATTCTCGATAACTCGAGCGAAAACGTAATGCACGTTGACGTTACCGCGCTGAAACGTTTCATTTCCCTTTAGTTTTCGTTAACAAGGAAAAATTATGACTTATAAAATGTCGCAAAATCCTGGCGGTGCGCGCGAAAGAAGATGCAGAAAACATCGATGACGTCAGGCGTACACAAATCCACACAAAACTTTATTCTAGGAAACAACGTTAACCGGGGACAGTGAGTCAGCCCGGCAGAGAAAAGAAGTTTGTCAAAACAGAAAGAAATGTATATTGCATCAAAGCCAGAAAGCGAATGCAAATGACAATATAGCCACCTTTTCGCCTAAAGGCCTCTTTGAATGGAAAAATTCTTTCCAATATTCTTTACAAAAGTTTAACCGCACTTCAGACCGGCTACTTACGCAAATGAAAGCTTTAACATTTCCTGCGCGCTTAAGCGAGTCCAAACGCGCTTTGATCGATAGCGATTTCTAGAGGAGAAAGGAAAATTGTTGGCAAACAGAAAACGAGATGGTCTTTCATGATTCGTTGAAAAACACCTGAACCAATCACACAGCTGACGGGCCTTCCATTGTGGTTTTATTCTTTGTTCAGCTAATAAATGAAAAGTGAAATTTTAATTACTTCCCTCGACGCTGTCACTCGTTATATTGGAACAGTGTTCGCGAAAATTTGCCTTGAGCTAGCAGGCCAGCCAGTGACACATTGCATCAATTAGCTAAACCGACTCATTCGCCACTAAAACCACCAATACAGCAATGCTTCCATCCCGGCCAATGAAGCGCAAACGTGGTTTTTCTCACCACCACAGGGGCAGCTGCGCTTGCAGCCTTTCGGTGTAGCTTTTGTCACGAAAGCGGGTAGATAGGCCGCCATTGAAAAGAGAAAACAGAGGAAATAATTTGTAAAATTAAACATAGTATTAAGTTGTGGGCTTGGTTACGAACAAAGGCATTATCATTGAAATTTGAGGGTAGGAGCCTTCATAGGCAGACCTCTTCAGGGTGGCTACATGCAAATCAAACCTTGGACTGATAAACTGAGCACCAGAACGGAGAGCGAAAAGCAACCTCCAGCACAAAAGCGCATAACGCTCAACTGTAGGCGGACTCAAAGTGGTCGTAAATTTGCATCTCCAAAGGTCGTTAGCATTGTAAACACGGCCATAATTGTGTTATACATCACTCAGTCCGGCCTGGAGAAATAAGCGCAAACGCGGCACGTTCTATTAATATTTAACGCATCCACGTGACGTCATACCATTTGATAAATGCGTAATGATTGTGGCCATTCAGATGACTAATGGTCGACATAGGGAGCCGGGTATTAGCAATACGAGCACCAACTTATTGCGACTTGGGGTAATATTGGTCCGTACAGCTGGTAAATGACCTCATCTATCGCGCTTGGCCATTGGCTAAAAGCGCGCGCCATATCGTCTTTCAAGCATTAAGTTTGAAGGACTTTGTTTTGAGCTTGTTTCCCGGGAAGGCTGGATACGCTTGTAGTACAGGAAGAGGGAAATGGTTTAGAAGTATTGGACATACAAAGACTCTTAAGCAGGTAGCTGTCACTGCTGAACAAAACAGAAACAAGACAAACGCGTCTGTCATGACAAGTTTCGCAACCACGGCCGTTTTGAATATGAATATAACAGGTCTTTCATTACCGCTACTTAGCAAATGATTATTTCTACGAAGCATCGATAGTGAAAGTAAATAAAGAACCGAACAGATTCTCAACTCATCCGTTCACAAAGCACGATTAGAATATCACTACAATGCTCCGCCAATCAGCGGACGTCAGGGCTGGTATAAAACTCATCAACACAAATTATTCTTTTCTTAGCTTGGCTTATATTCTGTTCTTCATTTAATCGTCAGGTGAAAAAAGAAACAAAAAGATGGATTGATTGAACTCTTTGGCTTTTCCAAACACTCACAGAGAGCCATGGAAACCACAATTAACTGAGAAAGAATGATTAAAATGAATGAGCAGCCTGGGGCGATATGACAACTCCTGCTTCATGAAACAGCACACCACATCCATCACTCTTCATGAATACGCAGAGCAGAGAAATGGGTCCATTCAAAAGCCGGCATCGTTTCAACATGAAATCATTAGAGTTTCATTTTGTTCTTCACGTATTGTTCATTTTGATCCACGCTCCCCGCGCGGGATTTCCGTTGATAATCAAAGGTTCAGCGGAGCGCTTAATCTTGTGTTTCTAAAACGGAAAACATCTGAGACACACCCCTGTGACAACTTCCTTACCAATATCTTTTCACAGCTAAAGAAATATTCAGCCTACTGTAAACAAACACTAGATTGAGATCATCTGAGAAATAGCTTGGACAAGTTGAACATAACAGAACAGGCAATCAGCTGTTTGTCAGAGAGAAAGGACGGCACGTGCTTGAGCGCGGCTCCGTAGTATTCGCCTTTCTTTATTTTAAGAACTGATTCAATGACTATACGTTGGTTCATGTCCGATCTCATTAAATATATACTCGTTAGAGTGGTTGTCTCTCAAAACAAAATATAAAATATGTTGGAATCCTCTAGGGTTCAGCAAGTCAAACCACACGTACATTGACGAGCTTTTGGCTGAATGGTGTAAGAACATTTTTCTCTCTCTTGGTGTATTCATCATTTTCGTTTCGATATGGAAATATGTTACCGAAAGTGCATCTTACCTGATAACATGTTTCAGGCAACCATCAGGTCCGATTTCTGAATTAACTTAAAATGTCCTACGATACTGAAATATTTGAGTTTCAGCAGATTAACCATCCCTATAAAGAGTTGCCCAACATTGCAAAAATTCGACGGAAATTTATATCTCTCAGCTGCCAAAAATAAACCAACTAACTTTATTGAACCAAACCTGGTATCTATAATCGACCAAAATCGCGGGGATTACGTTCAAAACCTAGAATATAAACAAAGGTAAGACCAAAACGCCAGAAGATAAACGAGATAGCTCCGCCTTCCAAAACGGGACCAAAGTGCGCATATTAAACTGTATGATCTGATGTTGAAAAGACACTAGGAATGAGTTGTTGATAAAAGGAGGGTAAAAATGTTTTGTTTCCCCCGGAATCACCAAGGAGTCTTTACAGGTCTAATCTCTTCAGAAAATAACCAAAGAAATCCTCCGCGTTAGCATTTTTAAGAATATCTGGACGATTTGTTAAAATCTGGCTTCTGTGGAATTTTCTGATAGTTCAACATGTGTCGGTCATGTGAAAAAAGCTTAGTTTTTGCAGTCCTGACATGCCCGGTCCGAAAAAAACCCCACTGTTCTTTTTGCTGTCTTGGTTGCCAAGTAAACAGCTTTTCCGATCCCTCAAGAACTGTTAGCACAAAGAGAGCAAATTTCACAAGTCAAGAGTCACACAGGGCGTTAGGTAAGGGCGTTGATGGGGTCGCTGAAGGTGCAAAGCTGGAGCTCAAATGATTTACACCAACAATTACGGGACAAAAATGTCGGTCAAAGAACTTTCAAAAAGACAAAGAACAAAGCTCAACACCTTTGCTAGTCACGTTTCTATGTGGTCAACATCCGCGGAATGTAAATCTGTCTTCTGCAATTTCACGACTTATCGGATATGGGTTTTAATCTAATAACTGACGCTAATAAAAGGATTTCTTTCTTCTTCTTGAGTATTAAACATTAATCTCCTCATATTTTAACTCTACTCCAACTTTTCCTCCGCCCGTGCTTCTTTGGGGAGCCCCGTCGCGAGGAACTGTCCCGTACGCCTAACAGGGATACAAGGGATGGCACCGGGCTTCCCCGCAATTCCTGAATTAAAAGCACGAAAGTCTATCACGAAGTTAATAAACGTAGTCCGGTAATGCAGGCGGTGAAATTGAAACTCAAGGCTATAAAGCGGATTAAAAATATCACAAGAGCTTCTCCTTGATCCGGTGACCCCTCGTAGAAAGGCGATCCGCGAGCATGCAAACATAGTGATCTTGTTGTCAGGATCGAAGTTCATGTACGCTCATTCTCGCCTTAAATGGAGAAAACAATTCTAAGACAGAAGGTCTTGCAAGCTAATATGTGCTTCTTATCTAGAGAATTCAAGTTTTTCGAGAATCCCAGGTTTTGAAATACCGCAGAAAACATATTTGTGCTATCTAAATATATTAATCTTTGCCTTCATGTTTCGCATACTCTCGGTTTTGTCAAGGTGCTCTATCCTCTGGAATACTGATATCGTATTAAGGTTTTCCTGTTTTATACTGTGAAATCATGCTGTTCTTAACATATTTGACATTTTAACAACAATACTCTGACCACACAAAGTATATTCTTGTACATGATAAAATTGTATTAGATCGTGTTAGATTGTACTCTTTGAGCGGAATCTTTTCATTAAGGCAAAGATCACGTATTCTGGATTGAAAATTAAATTGCTTTTTGAGACGAATCACGAGTATTGTAACCAAAAAATGACTCGAATACCTGGAATCCCTCGGGTATGAAGACATACTTGTTTCTGATAAAATAAAACAAATAATTTTCATCGTGACAGTATGCAGTTGTCCGAAACATCACTGCTTGGAGGAAAAACGTGACACTATGTGTGTTATGTTACACAGGGGTGCTCGACCCGACCCTACCCCCGCTTTTCCTGCGTCATTCGCACTTCCGGTTTTGCATAACTCCATGGTTCTATTGTACAGCGGAATAACCGTGACCTGACGTCATTCCAACATGGCGGACGAATGTGGGTTAGATGTAAACAAACCCGACCTCCGCAAAGTGGAAAGAATTTCACTGCTTTCTAACCCTACAAAACTTCGAACTCAGCTTTTAAACCGCACAGAACCTGCAGTGTTTAATGGCGCAGCTTTGCAGTGGGCGTGTTCACGATGGACGCCAGAATTTTTGGCAACTGAACTTGGTGAACTTCGAACAAGGTTTCGATTTTGCTCTCGCGAAAAGTCGTCCGCGAATGAAACTCCTTGCAAAAGGGCAATTATGGAAACAGACTGCGATTTTGAGGAGGCGACCTTCGAAGAGTTTATTCAATGGTTGAATGGCTGCATGGAAAAATCGGGACGTTTGTCGCGTTTCCAAAGGTAACTGAACACCATTGTGTCGTGCGGGTAGGGCGTGTCGCATCATATAATAATAAAGTATAATACAAGTCCAATCTCAGCTAAACTTGACCTTGAAAATACGACACAAACAAACAAATTATCTTACACCACTCAGCCTGACAAGAACGTGCAAACCAAAAGACGCCGTTTAGCTTCTATATTGATTCCTCTCTGGTAAATTATCTTAATTATCGTTGAGATATTGCCTAAGAGTGGGCCATCAACAACACCGCTAGCCAATGGGAAGTGCGTTTCAACAGCAAATGCAAATCGAAAAGAGTCTAAGAATAATATGCACTTATATTGGCCGGGTATTTACAAGAGTGGACAACACGACAGCATGACGCCACGCAGGGGTCAGGCCGGGGGTGTGTTTATACCACGTGCTGTAATGCTATTGTTTAATTTGCATAAATCAACACGGCCGAGATATTTCTAAATGAGAAAACAACAAGAAACGTGACTAGTTTGGTGGATGTTTATAATTCTTATACAGAAATGTCATGAACCTTGAGAAAAGCACAGGCATGATTTTTATACTCTGTTGACTCAAATAGTTGTCTACGTAACAATAAGCATTGAAGGACTGGAGTTTGTTTTATCCAATGAAGCTATTTTTAGAAAATATCATTATAATTGCTCCACTAGCATAAATAGCTATGCTCAAACGTGCCTAGAAAATTCGATGAGGGTTTAAATGGAGTCTGACTTGTGAAGAGTTTCAGAAAAGCACACTTTCATTTGCTGACATTAACTCAATATGAGCATGCTTGTCAGAGTTGGGAAAATGGAAAAATTAACCACGGCAAAGTAAATTAAAAGTGAGAGATGTGCCAAGAAACCTGAATTAGCTAGAACAGAGAACAGATCATGCATCATAGTCAGAGAAAATATGGTTTATGTACCTCATTTTTAGAAACATGGAGTTGCAAATTTCTAAGTAACCACCCCCACTGTATGCAAGAAAAATAAAAAGCTTAATCAGCACAGAAATAAATCAAATACTAGGAAACTGATACCTCTTCAAATCTTCCTCTTTATAGAACAATACCTACACGTCAGTAACTTAGTAAAAGTGAATATGTGTCACGAGCAATTATGAATAATTATTACAGGTGAAGAATTTATAAGATATTCAGCTATTTCTAAGATCTCTTTATACTCACCTAAGAATAGGTCACAGACAAAGCGAACAGACATTGAAAAAAAAAAGATTTATTCAAAGGAATTACCACTAGGATGGTTCTCATTAGCTAAGGTTGCATTAACATTAAATCTACAATAAAAACATTTTTGGCAACTGGACTGACAAAAAAATACCTGTCTTAGAGTTTCCTAGGTGAGTTACAAAGGGATGCCTATTTCCTTAACACTGGCAGAATATCATATAATTATACACCTGTATGTTATCACCAGAAACAGAACTTCCTGTGATGGCAAATCATCCAAAGTTCACTTGTTGATTCTGGTTATTTCTTACTTCTTATTAACCGAGCGTGAGGGCCGTAGTGGGAGAATATTGCCCTGGTACAGACTGAGCGAGAAAAGCAAGAAAGACTGAGGGCAATATTCTCCTAGTGTGGTCCCGAGCTAGTGAGAGTTAATGAGAAGTTTATTACGGGCCGTGCCTAACAGTTTATTACTTGAAAAGTGTGCCGTGGCTGATTGGGATGAATGAAACAGTGGAAAGCATTCAAAACCCAGCAGTTTTCTTTCACACCAAAAAGTTTATATCGCACAAGAAAAAGTAAAAACTTTCAAAGAAACTGTGAGTCTCTCTTCATCTAGCTTCAAATCATTTGAACTTTTTGAATCAAATGTACTTTCCCTGCTTTACCAGCCGGGCATTAACATTGCTCATAATGCCCGTGGGCATTACGGTAAAATCTGGCCCCGAGTATTGGCTAATCACAGCATGTGTTATTATATTTACAAGCTCTAGCCATATAACAGTGGGTTTTAAAACTCCCACAGCTTAAATATTGTGTCCAGTAATTTAATTGCTGTTTAAATCCTGTATCAAAACTCAGACAAGTGAGCTGAGTGATAATCTTGTGAGTGATAATCTAAAGTAAGTGATAATCTAAGTGAGTGATAATCTTGATTTTTTTCCAAACATTGTGTAGACATTAGTTATGTCAACTCTCTTCCCAGTGTTTACTCTCCCTCGTGTCTTCATATATTGCACAGCAAGGAATAGCTGCCACTTATGGAAGAAAACTTAAGCGATTTTGTCCCAGGGTGCAATCACTAGTAATATTAACACTCAAACATCTCCCCTCCTTTTGGAAAAAAACCTCAGATGTGGGGATTATGAGAGTAAAGAACCAAATTAAAATATTCAGCACGTACACATAATTTTTGCCATGCACAGAGATTCTGGTTTCTAGTCAAAAACGGCACAATTCCCTTAATTTAGGAGAAATTCCTGTTCATAAAGCTAAAAAAGTTGTTTGTCTAATTTTTTAGATCTCACTATTGGTGCTATGCTGATTACAAATATATGGCTGAGTTATTCAAAGATTTTCCACACTTACGCAAATCTGTCACGTGGGATTGTTTTGGTTATCCTCAAAGAACTGGCAATGAGTCAACTATTTGGATTGGAAGTGCAGGCGCATCTACACCTTGCCACATTGATACATATGGCTGTAATTTAGTAGCACAGATTTACGGAAGGAAAAAATGGACACTATTTCCACCTAATGAAACACGAAACTTGTATCCAACAAGAATTCCATATGAGGAATCCAGTGTTTTTAGTCAAGTTAACATTAATAATCCAGACCTTTCAAGATTTCCTGCCTTTACAAGTGCTGTGCGATATGAGGTATCTGACTGCATAAAAAATCTTCTCTTTTGTTTTCAAATTTAGCACTTGATACTTGGTAATATTATTTACTTTTTTTAGTCCTAATACAAGTGTGTATTAGAAGAAGAATGTTATTTCTCACATTTGAAGACTGTAGTTTTCCTAAATATGTACTTTCCACTCAATTTATTTGGACTTAGAAATTAAAATGATATACTTAAATGTAGCATTACTCTGAAGAAAACTTGCCATTTTTATTTTAGAAAGAAAAAAGGCACACTTATTAGGAGAAGGAGGTATCAAAATAGCAGGAAAGAGAGCAAACACAGCAAAACTATGCACTCAGTGTCACTGCATGGTGCTCTTTATTCTTGAAAAAAAATCCATTCAACAGCATTGCAATAGAGATGACAGGGACCAACCCTGCAATTTGTTTGTCATATTTTGATGTTCTTTTCATCCATGTCCCGTAAACGTGGGTTCTACTAGATCAGTGTTACTTGGCAATAAATTGATAACATGAGTTTGTGCTTACCAGTACTACACTGTTCTTGATGTAGGTGACTCTCCAGCAAGGTGATGTTCTGTTTGTTCCCAAAAAATGGTGGCATTATGTGGAGTCATTAGAAACATCTATCAGTGTCAACACTTGGATTGAACTGGTAAGTGCGAGCTATAGGCAAATCTTTGCAAAGTTACAGTTTTTTCCTCATTAGCATAATTATGCATTAAGATTGTTTTGCAATGAAGTTACCAAAATGTCATTTCTGAATATTGAAAGGATATAGCACGATTACCTTTCTCCGAAAATTTCAGTGCGAAATACCAAATGTTCTTTGAAATATGCAATGTATGGGCTCATTAACACTTTTGCCACCCAGAAATTTTGCATTTCCTGTTGGCTGATATTGCCTTAAGTATTACATACAAAGAGCTAAATACTGCACAGGCTACTAAGTTTAACAGGCTCTTTCAGTTTCTGAAGTCAATTTTTATTTAGCATGAATTGATGCGTTTTCTATAAAATTTTTATGCTAATGAAGCAAAGTGTAAACAATGACATCAGCAAAGATTCACCTATTCATCATTACTATAACACTTTTCCCACTATTTAAACTGCTTTCTCTGAATCAAAATCATTTTATGGTATTTGCTGTTTTTTCCCAAAAATAAATGCTATAAATAGTCAGCAAATATAAAAATAATATATAAAATATTAATATTAATATGATCAATATGGTGTGATATTAATGCACTTTTTTGTTTCAGCCTCACATCTTACAGAAACATGCACTATTTAAAAAGTTGAAAATACTTTCCATGTTTCCATCAACTTATGCCAACAGAAGTGTATTTTGAAAGAATAAGAAAAGCTGTGGAAACACAAGGCATGGACAGGGCTAAAATTGCTCAAAATGGTCAGCAGTGCTATAAAAGCACGTGTTTATCAAAATGGCCGGCTGCCATAGTCAATAGATTTTTCCAGTTTGAAAATCAAAGCTGAAGGTTAAGCATGGCATTAGATGATTAGGATTTTTCTTTTTAGACAAGGACAATTTTTGTTTGGGCAGGAAGAGAAAAAAATTCTTTTAAATCTAAGTGTGAAGATGCTGCTAATAAGTATTTATGATGACAGTGAAGGAACATGGACATTGTTTTTTTCAGCATTGTCAGCTGAAGGCAAGTTGTTGCCCATGCAGATGATATAAGTTTATGGTAACCAGAAAAAAGTTTTAATTTCTGCTGTCAAAGATCTCAAAATAAATCTCAGTTACTGTGCAGTAATGATGTTCATTGTTTATGTCATACTTCATCTTAAAAAGGTCTGAGTTGTTTATTTCCTCTTCTTACAAAATAACTTCATTGTCAACCTTCATTATTTTCTAAGATTATAATTTCATGTCATATTTCAGTTTCTTTTATTATATATACGTTAGGAAAGTGACCATGTTGAAAGAGTGCAAGAGGCAGTCATCAGACTATTGGTATGAAGAGAATTGTGATGATGATTCACTTTCTAACCTAGTAATAATTTAATTAATTTGAATTGCATAATTACCAGGAGAGCATACACAGCTTAGGAGTCCAGTGGCCTGCTACTGTTACTGGAAATTCTTCGCATACAGTGTGTTTCGTTTGAAATTTCCAGTGAAATGCTACAACACACCAGCCATTTTCTCATCAATTTTTTAAGGTATCAGCTAACATGCTGCAAATTTAGACAAATCTATGCAAGATCAGGGCTTGTCAGGCATCATCTGATATCCCAGATTTAAGATGTAATCTGTTGGTTTTTGGCTGCAGATCAATTAACTAAGGCAATTTGTCAGGACATGTTTGCACCACAAACAATAGGAAACATGATTCCAGTCATACAGTGTATGAACAAGCATCAGCTTAATTAAACATGGTGTGGTTCAAGAAAGAAAACATCAGCTTGCTGCAAGCTAACAAACCCAACAAGGTCTATATTCAATTTGCAATTCCCGAGTGAACATAAAATTAGTTACTACACGGCATGGTTCAACAATACATTCAAAAGTGGAAGATTGGATGTTCAAAATAAGGATAGAATTGAATGATTTATTACTTGTCTATAAGTATGCTCAAGTTCTGTGCTCTGCAATGCTTAGGAATCTGCTGTATTACTAGTATTAATGTAGCTGCAATTTTATTGTTTTGGGTTTTTCATCAACATTTATGATTTAAAGCTAAAAAATTTCAGGACCTTCACTGAAATTTTCTCACATAGACCTAACCTTGTCCTAACCAGGTATGTGCATTGAAGAATCAAGAAGGAGCTGCTAAATCAGAATGGGTCAACCCGTCAGAGGTATTAAGGAAGAATACAATTTCATTCAAATGATTTTTTCTTGTAAAATGGTTAAGGCCTAAATCAACAGTTGAACTCTACATGTAACGAATCTAATTCAAATTAGCAAAAACAATAGCTTTTGCTCATTTGCATTAGGTTCGAATTAGGCCCAAGGTCCTTGATTCTCATGACCCAACCACTCTTTATTAATTTGTTATGGCTGGTAAAGAGACTTTGCCAATTGATCACTGCTGGTGATAATAGAGTACAGGAATTATGGATGCAAAAAGACTACAAGGTTGATTTTAAATTTCTTGCTCGATAACAATTGAAGGGCCCGGTGGAAAAAGGGCGTAAGTGACGATTTGTGGTTAAAATCGAAATTGCTCCTATTTAGCTGAACATTGGCACACAGGCTGATTTTCATGTGAGGAACGCTGTTGCACACTTATTTCTTGACCTGAGATCTAAAATTTGAAGAATTAGCGCATTACTTTTGCGTGAAAAGTGTTGTTGAACTGAACTCGCTCAAGTGATGCGTGAAAGATTTCTTTTGTTCTCTGGCTGAACTAAAACAAAGGAATTCAACCTAGAATCTGCGGTCCTGTTGTTTTCTGTGTCAGTTTTAAGCAAAAGTAATACGCTAATTCTTCAAATTTTAGACCTCAGGTCAAGAAATAAGTGCGCAACGGCGTTCCTCACATGAAAACCAGCCTGTGTGTCAATGTTCAGCTAAATAGGAGCAATTTCGATTTTAACCTCAAATCGTCACTTACGCCCTTTTTCCACCGGGCCCTTCAATTAGTACTGCTGAATTGTACAAGTATAAAACTAATTTTTTCTTATAATTTGTTATTCACATTAGCATTTTCGTTTGGCAAAAAATTGAGAGGGTGAAAAATTAAGTAATTACATAAATTTAGGTATCTTTGCATAAATTGGTATCAAAAACAACAAGTTGCTCATTTAATCCACTTAAAAGCAGAGTGATGCAGTCAAGTTTTGCTTGATTTGGTAAATACTGTGAAATCAAGGTGTTTCTTTTGTAGCTGTGTGTCATTACCTTGTTCATTTTAAAGTATTATCACCATTGCTCTTACATAAAAATCCAGGGGGGGGGGGTAGCAATACTCTCAGTTGCTTCATGCTACAGAAACCAGAATAAGCTCCGGCCGGGTGAGCCTCCTTGGCTCTTGTGCAACTTTACCTTACCTTACATAAAAATACATTGCAACACATATTGAACTTTGTAATTTCAACTGCAGGAAATTGGAACACACAAACAGAACATGGAGTACTTACATCAAGCAATGAGTGCTGTCAGACAGAAAGTGCATGGAAATGAGTTGCAGTTACATCATGGTTCACATGGCTTTGAAAAGGAGACTAGACTGCCTTGTAACCAAGATGAAAGACAACAGAGGGGTGTTAATGAACACAAAGATTTATTATCTACAGATGATCTTATAAACTGCATCACAGCACCTAAGGTCATTGACCTACTGACTGATCATATGCTCAACAAATTTGGAATTTCTAAAACAGGAAACTTACCTTTAGAATCCTTGGGAGTTGAACTGTGCTCAGAACACAAACCACCAGTGCCATTAGGTACAAACTCTGACCAGGACAATGGCCATGAGCCATCTAATGAACAGGAAATTGAAAAGCATCTACCATGCAAGAGAAAGTGTAATGGCAAAGAAAAGAGATAGTGGAATAATTTACTTGGATAATCTAATAATTATCTATTGATCTCATAAAGGCTTTTCACTTAATATCAAGTTATTATACCGCACAATAACATTAAGTTATATTAATTTATTGAATAAGAGGTCATTAATAAAATGTTAAAATGAAGTTCTGTTGATTGTTTACCAAATTTGATACCAGAGAATGTCAGGTACTGTGTAGGTGGTATAGTCTCTCGGGTACTGTACAATATAACTTCCAACAATCCCTGCGTCAAGATTGACAGGGAAGTCTACTTAACATCATAAACTAGCTTCCCTATCATTCCCTGACAAGCAGTCAAGAAGGATATGTTACAAAACTCACCAAGAACAACTGAATTCAAGCAAGATGGATGATTGGATGATTACTGATGAACAATTGCCATCAGGAAGACCACCTTAAGTTACAAAGGCTACTGAAAGTGAAATAATTTGTACCAGTTCATTCTTAGACTAGCTAGATGCTGTTTTCTCTTCTTCTTTGAATTGACAAGGATATTACAACAATCACCCAGTAGATGTGTTCCTTTGCTTTCCACTCAGGTCGGAGCGATTTAAGCAAAAAGATGTGTAATGCACAATCATTATTTTTGGACAAAACATCGAGAATATTAATATTCTCATTTAAAAGCTTTGTTGCCATACCCAAACCAGTGAAGAGCTCTATACTAGACTAGTGAATACCTTGGGCAGTACAATTATACAACATTAATTTCAATTGAACTTTCAAACAGCAATGCTCATGTGCAGCTTGTATCCAAATTATGAAGAACATCCCCAAGAAAATATTACCTAACAGATGGCAGACAACGGTCAACAGTCTGAACAATCCATAGAAACATTCACTGGTTGGTGTTATAAGACAAGTAATAGCCAACTGTAACTTTTTTGGTTCAGACAACAAAGGCTCAGAGTGAGGGTCTGTAATACAGAGGTGGCATGGTCCAACATGGACTGCAGTGGCCCACACAACCAGCACTTAACTCCAGTTTCAGTCATATGAAGGAGTGTTACAGTACCCCCAACCCCCCACCCCCGAATGGGATGCTAGTCTGTTGCAGGGTTTATGGGTTATCGAGTGTTTTTTGCCAGTGACAGTAAGACTGATGCGCTAACTGGTAAGTCTTGTGGGCTAACAAATACACCACTGCACCTCAACATAACAGGTGGATTTTATAATTCATGAATGCTTCCCTTTGCAATCAAATTGTAAACCAGTAACTGTTTGCAATAAGGAGGTGTACTTGTCGGGAGAGATTGCACTGTTTTGTTAAACAATACTGACTATTTTAAAAACAAGTTAGTGAAAAAAGGGCCAACAACTATAGTTTAACAAGACATTTTATTCACACGAATTTGTACGAACTGGAAGAGATAATGGACAGTTTTTTTCCAGTTAGTGAGCAATAAACTTAAGACAATTTAAGGGAAGTCATCATCGTCTTCAGCCATCTCTTTGGCAAGTTCAAGGTCCTGTTTCTCTCTTTCTCTTTGTTCCTGTAATAAGAATAAAGCAGTGCAGTTTAGTGAGCAGGTCTTGAGGCAAAAAAAGGAAAGAGGAATGTGAAGCAAAGTAGTTTGTGTATAGGCAACTAGTGCTAAACAGAATGCCACATTTTTGTCTAGTTTTTGACACAGTTAAATATGAGAATGATCTCTAGATCTGAAGTCCAATGTACTACCCAAGGATGTTCTTACATTATTTGTTGTACATTTACCTAATAGTCTCTAACCGTGCATGTACAGTACATGAACATATGAAAGCATGATTGGTTCATGCAACTTGTAAGCATTGCTTTGCAAAAATTGCAACTAAAAATAAAACTTTTATGCATACCTCAAGAGATTCCAAATTCTTGCTATAGGACTTGGGTGGGAAGCGCATAGCCTGAATTAAAATGTAAAAAATGCAATGTCAGAGAGCAACTGAGTCAACAAAAAGAAGTCATGAAAGGAATAAGTGGAGTGCAATTTACCAGGTAAATAAGTGAGTAATATTTACAAATCAGCCAAGTACATGCCTTAAGGATGATTTGAGATTAGGAGTATGACAACTACAGACTTGTATGGTCCTCTCACTGTTTTAAGTCAAGCAATAGAACCTTGCTACCTTGAACAATTTCTCCATTTTCCATGAGGGTAGCAGAGACTGGAGGCTTATCATAACATAAAGGTATAATTTATTACATTTGAATCCTGTTATCATGATCACCAGCAGGCAACAAAAGTTCAAATTTGCACAAGAGAAAACAAAAGAGGGAGGCAGTGTAAATTAGAAGGCAAAATAACCTACAGGATAACTGGTTACTATTTATTTTTAAGCAGTTTTGTTTGCTTTTGTTTAACCCATCAGGCATTTAGGGTCATTATTTTACAGTGTAAAGTTTGGGTCTCTACAACTATTTAATTATGGTCATCTGTTCATTACATCACCAACACAACTTTATCACGAACTTAATAACAACTATTTGACTAGAAAATAATAGTTTATTTTCCAGGTCACATCATCTTCTGTTACTGATAAAAACGAAGACAAAATGCTTGATTGCAATCGGTTATCTGTAGTGGTGTACCAACACAGTTTGCAGCAAAACAACCGATCCTCATAGCAAGCTCGTTTGGTTGGGGCAATCCAATAATTCATTATTTCGGATGATCAATTATGAAATCATAACCAATTCCCAACATCGTTATCTGCATGCCTATCTATTTGTTAAATAATTAGAGCACAGTTATGTGAGTGCCCAATCACAGCTGTCCAATTATAATTTTCTGTGAATGGATGGCTGGTATTGAATGTAAACCTACACTGCAGATGCATCAATCACAACAACAACAAAAAAGGGTTCTTTTTTTGTTTCTCCACTGTTTGTAACTAATAGAATTCATCTCTTAAATAACATAATAACTGGTAATGTTCAAGGACTTTGAATAGCACAATTCAGGATTAATATGCTTGTAATTTCAAATCGTCCTAGTGCTGCACACTCAGCTTAATAAAAGTTACATATATGATTTCCCTGTGAATTGTACTTCACTCAGTCCTATTACCCTTTACAGTAAGCATAATATTTTACATACCTTAACAGATTGATTATAAAGATCTAAACAGAAGCTAACTCGTTGGTGAAAAGCTCCTTGAGGTTCATTGGTGGAGTAAATGTCCACATTTTCCTGCGGGAACAAGTAGAACAAACTAATTAATACCATAATATAACATGCAATCTTACACTAGATGCTACTGTCTGGATACATATAAGTACTGGCTCCTCAAGATTCCAAATCAGAAGTTGGCTTAAAGAAATGGGGGTAAGCAGGTAAGTCAAAGTTAAACGAGAAGAAAATTAATTACATTTGCCATTACACTGGCAAATGTCAGACTGGAAGGGAAAAGCTTCAGGACAAATCCGGTAGTACACCTGGCGTGAATTTGGATGCACCAGTTGTTCAAAAGATAGAGCCCATATGCTGCCATTCTACCAACATGTTGATAGAATCTGAGTGTTATGTGGCCAAACCAGGACTATCCAAGCAAGATACTACACATACCAAGAAGAAACACGAATCCCAATCTTAGAATAGCTGAGGATTTTAAGAGTATCTTTCTGGTTGACACCAGCTCTTTTCAAGGACTTTGATAAATTAGGTTCTACAAATGGAGTGAGAAAAAGCTATGCACCTTCTCAAGCCTTCTTAAACCTTCTCAAGCCCTGGACCAAGCCTTACCTTTGACTGCACATGGCCTTTCTCATGATCTATTGTGGCATCAATAACACCATCACGAATTGCCTGCAAAGTTTTAATATTTTTATATAGAAGTTTATTGTTTGCTGTGAAGAAAATGAATGTGATGCTGAAAACAAATTACAACAAGCATCCCCTAGGAAATACAAAAAAATCCTCAAAATCACGACAAAAAATGTTTCACTTTTGCCTTTGCTGAGTTTAATTAGATTATTAATAGAATTTACCTTGGCAACAATAAATTCAGCATCTTCAGGGCTGTCCAACTGGAGTTTCTGTGCAATATCAGTCAGTGAGATGCGTGAGTAGGACAAGTTTATCATCCGGACGCCTGCCTTGATCACATTATGCCGCAGCCTGGAAAACCAACATTAAGTTACATATCACTCACTGTTGATTCCCTGTTAAAGGCTGTAAAAACAGGAATTAATCCTCCAGGTCTACCAGAATCAGTTTTTGTGAGTTGTGGTGCAAGAGTGGCAAAATCAATCAGACAGTTTCAAACTGCACAAAATTTGGGGATGGAACTAACCAATCAGTACATAGGCCCTTTTGGAGAAGGCCTGTTTTAAGTGTTTGTTGAAGATGTTTGTCCAAATACTTCAATGTTGATACCAATAGTCAGTTTGGAAAAAATGTTGCCATCCTCTGTTCCCAATTAACCCTGTGAATGGTCAATTTTCTTCCCTTGTGGTTGCGTTTGAGTAGCTGCACTGCAACAGTGAGAAATGTTATTAAGAAACATTAACCTGATGATCAGTGTGTATGTTTTCTCTGAAAGAAACTTTTCCTTGAACTTGTCAATCACTTGGTTAAAGAGCTTTAAGTCTCCATTCAAGACAGCTGTTGACAAGGAAGAAAGTGATAATAGAGATCAGTATAAACTTCACCTAGTTCATACTATGTGTAAGAGTTTTGCCACAGTAAAGAATAGTGGAGGTCTGTTACAATAAAAAAGTAATTCTGGTATAAAAGTACATGATTAATGTTTTATGATTTTAACCATGTTACAAGCAAATGTGTGCACTGGTGAAAGAGGCAGTCAAAGAAGACACTCTCCTGCCTTTACTTCATACAGCACAACATTTCTGTCTCTCCCCACCCAAAGTGTGCATCATTAGCTTAGCACTTCATACACTCTGACAAGGGGAGACAACTGGCCTTAGATAGCGTGGCACACTATTTAACTTAATTAGCTTCGCTAATAGCAGGACAAGGCAATAATTAAAGCTCTATATATATTTCAGAAAAAGTGTGGATGAACACATGCAGAGTAAAATTATTTTTATATTTTAATACTGTTTTTTGCATTTTAGAATAAATTGAATAAGTAAAACAACCGGCAGAAGAAAGATACATTTAATAATGGATGTTGTGTTTGCATGGTACAAATAAAGTATAATTATTGTCATTATTATTATTATTATTATTATTATATTATTATTATTATTATTATTATCATTATTATTATTAGTTTATTTAGCTATGGTCATGGAAATTATTATACCTATAATTATATCACATTGATCCTGATGTAGGAGTTTTCAAATGAACATTAACTGAACTTGATTCTGACAAGAAACAAAATGCCAAAATATAGTTCTAAAATACACGTACAATGACAAAAATTGACAATACTTGAGAGGTTACCTGCAGACATGATCTGGTGCAATAGAGTAGACTAAGAAATAAATAAATACACCTATTTTGTTCCTGTACCACTGGGTTTTTCATTGTCCACAGACCACTACTACATTAAAAAAAGCTCATAAAAAAATTAGTAAAACCATGATTCGCTAGAGAAAAAGATATCTACACCAACCTTGTGTAAGCTGGAAGTAAGGCACAAGTGTTTTCCTAAGGAACGGCTCTCTGAAAGTAGCTCTGTCAGGTATTTCTCCAAGAAGCAGTTGAACAACAATGGCAAACTTCTGTGCCTACAGAAAGAATTTGCATAACACAGGAAATAGTTAAAAACGTTTTCAAATGGCTCAAAATCAACCTGGGTCAGCACTCAGGAGGGTCCCCCATGTAGATATAAAAGACAGAGCCACTGATAAAACCTGTCCATTTCCATTATACAGTAACTAGTTTATTTATATGGCACCAATCATTGTTCAAGTTATTGTCTTATTTTAGTAAAATTTGCATTGTAAAAATTAATAATACTTAGTAGACAGCCACCTCTTTTGAGCATTTTTATCCTGATAAAGGACACTACCTAAGTCCGAGAGCTTGATTTTAGGCCTGGCGCACGCTACTGGTGTACACGAGCGTAACACCGTGCCTATGCACTAATTTAGGCTTCAGTGAAAGGCACAGCTTTCATGCCAAAGCACAAGAAAAATACGTCTAGGCACAAATCTAGGCACATTCAAGGCACAGTTAAGGCATGTTTTACAGAAAGCTTAGGCACAGTGTAGGCACAGTTTAGGCACAACTTAGGCACATTTCAGGCACAGCTGAGGCACATTTTAGGCACAGTTTGGCACGTCTGGGGCACATTTTGCCACGTCAAATCAACAGATTAGAATCGTAGTGCTCCATACTTTACAGATTTTGATGGAGAATTAAGGTCAGTTAGCGTTTTCTTTTCGCCTGGATTCAGTGCAAGTGTACATGTATTCCTGAAGTCACGTACCCTACATCGATGGGTCACTTTATATTTTGTGGAAGAAGTTTAGCTTATTTTCTCAAAACCAAGTACCTTCTCATTCAATAGCGGTTGATTTTGAATAAAAAAAAAACATGCGCATCTTGTAACACGTTTTTCTCTTTGAAAAGTCATTTTGATTTTCGTAACAGGTTCGCAGAGTTTGCTTTTATTTATTGTCATGCCTTCCTGGAAACGTAAGCGTAAATCTCGGCCCGTTTTCTTCGGCAAAGATGCCGAAAAAGCGCAAGTTAACGTCGAGAACTTTCAGTCAAGAAACAGCGTGACTGAACCGGGCAACCGTATAGTGCGAGCCGCTCCTCTATTGATCGATCACTCGATATTTTAATCAAGAATAATGTTAAAGGACTTCAAGAAGAAGAAAGATACAAGGGAACGGATGTTTATGCTGCTTCCGTCGTCTGACTGTCCCTGAATACTCGTCCGCTTCTTTCACCGCGACTTTTGCTGTGTTCTTGGTATCTTTTTACGGCTCCCTAAAATGTTTGGAAAAATAATGCGATGCTCTTTCTGTAACAATGCAGCAAGGAAATTTTGCAATCAAATGAGGACCAGACAGTTCAACTACAAATTTAGGATATCTGCAGTTTTTCAAAGATTCCTTTGTGCGTAATCTGGAATTGTCAGCGCTCTTATCTCATGCCCGATCTGTAAACACATTAGTGCATTCAAGATCGTTGCATCGGCTCTCACGAAAACGATAAAAGATCGTCAAACCACCTAGCTATATTGTGATTCGTTATTTCATTGGATGTGGAAGATGAACTTGAAATTCTTCTAGCTGAAGGCATCTAAAATGTTGGTCAAATAATTTCTTCTCACCAAAAGGCCGCCGCGTGCGGGCGTGCAATTGTAAACACTGTACAGAGTACTGTACAAAATTATAATATTTGAGATGCGCACGGAACGTCTTATTCGCGACAGCAAATTCCAGGTTATCCTAAAATTTCACGTGGAGCAATTGCAGAATACCCGGCCACTTCATTTACATGTGTCGGAACGCTTTGAAGAACGAGGCATAACACAATAGGCACTTTTGTTATTCAATGAGATGGAAATAAGTGGCGGGGTATTCTGCAGGTAAGCAAATAATTTTAATGCATCAGAAACTGCTCAAAGAAAAAATTTAATAGGATAATGTTTAAAATTCATGCCATCGAATAAGGAAGAGTGTACAGACCTCACACAGATAAATTAAAAAATAATTTTGGCGCTCTAACAAACAACTTTGGCGTGCGATTACAACGCACGATTTTGGCGGACAAGCTAGGCACTGTTTTTGCGCAGTTTAGGCACAGCGAAGGCACAGTTTAGGCACAACTCAGGCACATTTTAGGCACAATCTAGGCACAGTTTAGGCACACATAAAAAATTGTAACGCACACTTTATGCACAACCCAGGCACATTTTATGCACGAACTGTTTGTGCCAAGGCACGCTTCAGGATCTGTATTTCGATCAAACGCACGACCTGAAGAACTTTCGTGTTACAAAAACGCTGTCTAACCTTGTAAATTTGGTCGTAGTTTAGAAGTGGATTTTCCCAATTTGTAAGAATTACCCTAGATAGAAAGCTTAACTTTTGAGCATTTCGAAAGTCATTTGTCTTCCTTTCCATAACAAACGAAACTTACATTAAAACGCTCTTTTAAATTCATGTTCAGGCTGCTTCTGAGTGGAAGCAAAATGGTACATCCTGCTGTGATTCCCTCTAACGTCCTTATTTCTCGATTATTTGCTATAATTTTTAAGATACTGGTTACTCATAAACCAATAACTTTTGTTGAAAAATATAAGTAGGATACCTTTCATCAAAACGAAGGAATCCTAAATTGTGCCTGGTTAGACTCGAAATGTTACGCGAAGTATTCAAAATGGCCCCATTTTAGTCGACATTTTTAAAATTTCCTCTTTTAGTGGATCTTATAGCCAGGACCAAAACTATTCAATGGAAAGAAATTCTTTAACTTTAACTCCTTACCAAATATCTCCTTGATCTGATTTGTAATAATTTCAAAAGAGCCAAATAAAGTGTGATTTTTAGCCGTGTACACCAGTAGCATGCGCCAGGCCTTTACTGCTGGAGAAATGTATTAAGCTTACCAGATAACATGATGTTACCCAGCCATATAACAATCTTAGAATATATATTAAATATGTCCTCATGTGCTACTTAAACATTAAAAAGCTGAGTGAGTGAGTAAACAATAGCATTTTCTTGAAAGGAAATGAAGACCACAAGGCAAAAAAGATCCTTACGGTTTGCTTGAATCCATAAGCAGCATGTTGTGGAGCCTTTCTTATTGCCTGCAGCAGATTCTTATGAGCCTCTGAGTAGTCCAGTTGAATAGCCTTGATAATACCTAACATGGACAGGGAAGCTATCTGTATCAGGTACTGGAACTAAACAGGGAACTTGGAAGCTTTATAATTTTGTGTAAGTTTGAGAGAGCAGTCGCCATTTGGGTGGGTGGCTTTTACAATGTAATCACCTGCAATAGATTAGACTCAAATTGCTACAACAAGTAAAAAAAATTTTAAAAGTTTCATGATCACGATTTGAGAATTTTTAACCAAAAGATGAAAATAGTACTTGCCAAACTGGACAAATGAGCTGTGTTTTGTGCTTGCCAGACAGGATTATTTTTGCGAGTGAACAGGCAAACCCTGTTAACTCATAAGGACATAGAAGCATGATTGTGCCTTCAATCACAATCAATTGGCATGAATTTTTATGCTTAGAACTCAAAGTTGCAATGCAAGCAGTAAAACTGCAAAACTGTAAAATAGTAAGAACTTTAACCATAGTTCTACACAGTTGGTTTTTTCTAACCTGTGTAATATAGAAATCTTGCCCATTCATTTGTGCTTGCTGATTCTGGAAATGAGGACTTGGACACAAGCTTCTCTGCCTAATCAGAATGGTCATAAGATCAAGTTGTTAATAACTTTGTTATAATTTACACACACCTGCATGCATTTAGTTATCTACATTTCTGCAATATGTTTCCAAGAAAATAAATAAATAAATAAATAAAAATTATACAGTTACCAATACTTTAGTTCTTACCTGGTCAAACAGGTTAAATTGGAGGTAGTTTCTTAGAAGAAGATTCAAAAGAATGGCCTACAAGAAAGAAATAAAAACATGACTGCCACTTGTCTAAATAATATCACTAACTGACTGAATCAGGGGCTGAATATGAAAATATTTTGGCTCAAGGTCATGGCATACAGAAAGACCACCGTTAGGTCCATGCCACAGGAGCCAAGTGTTCCAATCCAACCACCTGACTCAGTGAATACATGCACTCCAAGAATGTTAAATTGTGTGACTGTGTGCTGTGAACAAATAAGATGTGAATGGTCAGCTGCTATTATTGATGTTGCTGATGTTTTTTTTTTCAGACCAGTTACACAAAACAGCTTGGTAGGGTGGCCAGTCTACATTAGTTTCAAGCAAATTCCCAAAGTTACCCTGTTGTATTAAACTTATATTTAAATAGACATCTATGCACCTTAAAGCATGCATATTTACCTGTCCTTCATCATCATGCCTCAGGGTAGCTGTTCTGAGGCGAGCAAGCAGAAAACTATGCAAAATAAATGAAACATTTTATTAGTATGGCAGCAGAGGGGTATATTATGCCAATCATTTGATACACTTCATACACAAACAGAGGAAGACTTCCTCTGCAGTTGTCACATCCTCCAAAGGCCTGGATGTGTTCACTAGGATGGAGATAAACCCAAGTGTGAGCATGGGTGCTAATATTAAGATTACATGTACTTCCTGAACAAAATAAATATGCATAATAATTGAACAGTAACTTAGGAAGTCTTAAAAGTTTTAGATTTAAGAAAAAACACAGGCGCCAAGGATTAGCTTATTGTCAGTTCTTTGCACGATTACCTTCTGATCTCCTTTAACCTGTCAACCAGTTCATAAGCACGGGAGTGGTAGAAGTAACACTTGGCCAGAAGAGGGTCTAATGTTCTTCTGTTGTGATTTAATGATCGCTGCATCAGCAATTCTGAACACTGCAGTGCCTAAAATATGGCACACATATAAGAACATAATTAAAAATAACTTATCAATAAACTGTCAATAAAAAAGCAGTAACAAGTTACTGAGCAGAGAGTTCTCTTACCTCATTGTAACACTCTCTATCGATAAGATGAATCAAAACTAATAAGTGGAAATAGTATTCAACTTCTGGAAGATTTGCAGCAGAAATAAGTCTGGCACTGCGCGGTCTGAATGGTGTTGTAGGTTCTGATTCCATTGGCTAAAAAGATGAAAACAGTATAAAATAAATCAAAACAGCAAAAGATCACCCCATTTCCACAGGGTCCTACTGACAGTACACCTACTGAAAGTAATAATAGAATACCGACTCAAAAGCCAAAAGGTTCCAATCACAAGATCTGTGTCAGTTGTGATTACTACTTTTGATCAGTTCCTAGTAACATGTAGATAGGACACTATTAATAGTTGGGTTGTCTACCAACATCCGCAAGTTAATTTTCTGCCTTCTTCTCCAAAAATGCAACTGGTTTGTGAAAGAACACGTTTTTTGCAGAATATCGAAAAGAAAGTCGTGGAGAACCTTGCAATCAATGTTATTAGCAACTTTTATTTTGCCAGGTTGTCACCTGTTCCAAAGGAAAGAGTACGGTAAATAATCACCTCATCCAGAAATGCTAGCAGGCCATCTCTTGCAACAGATGCTACAAAAAAAAAACTACATGAATATCAGTGTTCTCCTTAGTTTTCAGGGTGACAGGTAAGTCAGTTTTTTAGATCGGTAAAGCAGCTCTGTTGAACTACTTTTCTACCACAACCCTGAAGTGGAAGTGTCATGATGAGACCCGGAATGTTGCCTGCACGACAATAGGCTCGAACACGTCTCGAGAACCCTACAAAACGCTTGACGTTCGCGATTCCTGTTACAAGGAACGTATTGATGTACAGATAAACGTCAAGAAGAAAAAGTTTAAAGCAACGTCAAAAACATACGGAGAAACGCCTAGAAGTTAAGACAAACTCCTTACAAAGGCTCCAACTAAGATCTTCAAGAAGATTCAATACTAACAGCAACTTACGAACAAACCTGAACAAACCAACGTACAGATAAATGTCGAGAAGATAACACTAATATCTTACAATAATGCTGGTACGAAGAAATGTCAAGGTGATACAACTAACAACATCTCAATTACAAATGTACTAACACATGGACAAAAATTGAGAAGATAACAACAATATTTTTCAAATGTTCTAACGTACGGAGAAATGAAAAGTCGAGAAGAAAAGACCAACACTGACGAACATACTATCTAGAGCATGGAAAATGGCCAGAAGACTAATACCTTAGGAAGGTACTAACGTATGGAGAAACCAGGGCTCGAGACTAACGGTAGCCAACTAGTCACAGACTAGTAGAAATTCTGTTCTGGCTAGTAGGTTTTGCGCTTTCAGTAGCCATTTTGGCTGGTGAAAATTTCAAAGCACTAAAGCACCGGATGGAAACCAAACTAGATATTGTTTTTGATGATCGGATGCCAAAAGCAAATTGAGTGAGCACAAACGAAAACTCATTCCGTAAAAAGGATATCATAATGTTCGTGTGATACTTGTTTTGTCCTCTCAACGTTTTTCCCTACTAATTCTTGTCTCAGTTGGCAACGTTTCTCCACCATTACTACGTGCAAACGAAATTAGCTGTCTTCAGAACATATCATCATACGTTTCCTTGAAAGGTCTATTAGTGCGTTCATATGATATTTGTCCACATGTTAGTTAAGTACGTTTACACAGTTCCATATTCTTCCCTTGTCGACTTTTTACCATTAATTGATTCGTTCGTACAATAGTTTCTCTTCCCAGCGTTTCTCTCTATGTAACGTCTTCACAACATTTCTCCGTACGTAAGTAGGTTTGTCGATTTATTAGTCTAGCCTTCTCAATGTTTCTTAGTACGTTAGCACGTTCGCACGACATCGTTCTGGTCTTCCTAAGGTTTTCAGTGTGTTAGTACATTCGTATGATAAGTTGACACTGCTTAGCATTTCTCTGTACGTTAGTATGTTCATACGGTATTAGTCTTGTCTTCTCAACGTTTATCCGTACGTAAGTGCGATTTTAGTTGTCTCATTTACGTTTCTCTGTAATTTATTGTCCCACTGTAATAGTTCAGTTTGTCGGTTCGGCGTTCTTCCGTACGTCACACACGTTCTTACAGAATTAGCTCTGTCTAATAACGTTTCTCCATAAGTTAGTTGTTGCGTATTTTATTAGTCTCCTGGTACGTTGGCAGTGTTTCTCCTAACTGTAGTGCATTTGCAACCAAAGTGTTTGATATGACTTCTTAGTAAGTTCGAACCTTACCTTCAAACCGTACCTTAGCAAGTTCGAACCTAATTAGTTTTGACTGCTCAACGTTTCTCCGCACTTAAATACGCTTATAATTTACGAGTCTTCTCTCGAAGACGTTTCTCCGTACGTGAGTTGAGTGCTGTATTAGTCTTGTCTTTTTGACGTTTCTCCGTACCTTACAACGTTCCTACAATGTTAGTCTTGTCTTCCCAACGTTTCTCCGTAGGATGACATGCTCATATAAGGTTAACTGTTCGAGATATTCGTCATGATCTGACCGAAACGGAAAAGAGAGCAGTGAACTACAACCCGCCTGGGAATTTGCCCAGAAGGCACACAATACTTTGTATTCGTGTGAGGATCTTTAACTGTTGGAAAGAATAGTCAACATTCCAGTTCTTCACTCTTGAGATTACAGAAAGGCATGTTTACAGTACTTAACTCAGCTAAAAAAAAGTTAGACAAATTGAACACAGTATGAGGTTATGCAAAAAAGTCTGGCTAGTGAAAAGTTATCTTGGCTAGTGAATCAAACCTCTCACTAGCCACTTGGCTACTAAGCTGAAAAGTTAGTCTCGAGCCCTGGAAACGTTAAAAAGATAGTAGCGACTAGCATCTTACGATGGTAGAAACGTGCGGAGAAATGTTGAGAAGATTAGACTATTATCTAACGAACTTAGAAACGTCGAGATGATAACACTTTTCATAATTCAATCCAATAATAAATCTTTTCACAATCCAAAACTGTTGGATGTTTCTAATCCAGGCCTTAGTATGTGGTTCTAACCGGTAACAAGTGGTCCTACAAGCGGTAAATTTTACCGGTTACCGCCTGATAAGGAGAACACTGAATATGTAGGAATATTGCCCTAAATATTGTCAATGTATGTAAAATTGGGGAAGCCACAGCACTTATATGAAAATCATATTATCACCTCGGAGTTGAATAAGATATAGTTATAAGTTTCATGGAAGAATTTAGGAACAGCAGTCAATTTATGATGGTAGGGATGATGAAGGTTACGACGACGATGACAATGATGATGATGATGAGGATGACGATTTACTTACAATTTGGAAAGAAACCACAGATGATCTTTCTCAAGACTGAATGAGTCAGCTTTTTCCTGGTGGCCGGAATGGACCTCAGTACACGAGTTAAAAACCGTGGTTCTTTAGATGACACTGACTTTTCTATATACTTCACTTGTTCTTTTAAGTCTGCATGAACAAGAAGAATAAAGGTGGTATGTCAGCAGAAAGTTAGACACAATAATGCAGTACAAAAACAATGAAGTCTAGAAAGCCTGTGGCACAAGCTTGTCACCATCGCCAAAGAAAAAAGCCGGGATAAAATGCAACCTCTCATCCTTAGGACTCATCATGTAATCCATTCCTCCCCACAGATATCTGCTTAACCCTTTCACCACTGACAATTTTGTGGCAAAAGTGCCTGGGACACCAGTGGCTTCAAAAATGGCATTTTGTGCACAAAATGGCAGATGATGATTTTCAAACAAAGCTAGTGCAAACGGTAGAAAACCAATTTTCACAAAAATATGGAACTTTGAAGTGAATTTCATGTAGTTTTTCAGCTTCAGCTGAAATGAAAAAAAAAGAAAGTCTAAAGAAAAGAAAAACTACAAGGTAATTAAAAGCAAAACAAAGTAAACTCAAATCTGTCTCAAGTCTGTCAAACATTTTGAGCCCAAGAGTCATGTTTCCAGCAAACTGTCTATGTTATTCTTCCCAGTGAGTGTAGTCCTGAGGACTTTTCTTAGTGAAGGTTACCCACATTTTGACAAGTTGCGATGACGTCCGCAATGTTTGTTGAAATGCCAGTCCAACACCAACAGTCCTTCTCAGGGCTACATTCAGCCAGACAATCAAAGACAATCTACATACGCTTAATTTAAGCATATTGACATTAATGCCAGATTTATTTATCCACTGATGTTTTTTCACCTGATTGATTGATAGCTCAATTAAAGGTCAAATAAACCAAAATTTCGACATTTTTTCTTTCAATCCAATTTACTTGTTATGTGTTGATTTGGTCTCAAATAAACATATTCTGAAGTTTCAAGTCAATTGGACTTAAGATCGCAGAGATAATGGCACGTGAAAAGTGCTACTTTTTGGCCTTCATAATCGTAGAGTGGTCGGGAAAGTTGTCGGTAAATTGTTGGAAATAACACTAGTGACGTCACTGTTGGCGAGCTGGAAAATTGCGGGGATTCGAAGTGTGAGGACTTGAGCGGAAAATCATGGTGTTTTGTGCTGCTATGAGCGTAAAGTAAGTAATTTTAAGTTTCCAGAAGATCCAGAACTGCCTCAAGAATGGCTCAAAGAATGAAAGGAGGATTGTTTCAACCCACAAAACACTGATTCACGTGTCTGTGCAGACCAGTTTACACCACAGGTAACCAAAGCGATTCGATCGAAAATAATTGGCGGTTTTCCATGGAAAATACCTAAAAATCCAAATAAAGTTTGAAGAACCTTACCTGTTATGTGTTTGCTGTGTTTTTACCGGTTTTCCGAGCTTGTGGGGGTTGTTTTGAGCAGTAAGTTACAGCGGTATAAACCATCCATGTCCGCCCAAGAACAGAGCAACTTCACACGGGAATTCCAATTGCGTGTTCAGCATTTGCACAACGTAGAAATTTAGAGGTAAGAATTTTGCATTTTGTTCAATATAACTATGACTAGCTTGTATCTTCTGATGGTTGTTAGCTCTTTCAGTTAGTTCATTTGAGAATTATAAGTCATAGCAGTTACTAAGCATTAACAATAACCTCGGGTTTTTGGCGCAGAAATTAGGCTTCAATAATAATATTATAAACAAACGTAAATTTCGAGCTCTGAATGTAATATTTTTCACACACTAAAATATTTCAGTTTTATCGCTTTAATACAGTGGCTACAGGCCCTTCTTAAGCCACTCACAAGCCAACACTCAAGACAACCAACAACATAAACCCAGATTTCATAAACTGGCCTAGTTTCTAAGTGTTGTGGCTTTTCACTGGCAAGCAGGTCCCAGGGGGGGTACTCCGGATTTCAAGTGATGGGGATAATCGAAGGGGGGGTTGAAATGTTCCATTCCGGGATGTTTTTGGGTAGGAAAATAAGTATTTTTTTGGGTGGCTTGATTTAAATAGAGATTTTTTGGGTATTCAAAACAATCTGAAGAATTGTGGTAGTGCCTGTGTATCCTGGCCGCGTAGTTCTGCGAATATTAAGTACTGACAACCAAACTTGTTTTGCAGTTGTTTTAATTATATTTAACGATGGTGTCACATTACATTGCATCTGTTCCATAAAACCGGCTATAACAATAGTCCCCAAAGTGTCCCAGGTGTATTTCACAAGGCTTCAATTCATTCAACCGATTTCTCATCCATCGTGTTTATCACTCGGCTTTATCCTCACTGGAATTCCCTTTTGCTGTAGTGAATTCTTGATATCTTTTGCTTGTGACTTGTGGGTTAATCCTTTCTGGAAATTTTTGAGGCTCGAAAATTCGGCATGGGATTTTGGGGGGTTAATTTTTGGTCCAGGGATTTTTTGGGTTCCTTGGAGGCCCTAGGGATTTTTTTGGGGTTTTGATTTTTGCCCCCATTCGATCATCCCCATCACTTGAAATCTGGAGTACCCCCTTGGGAAGCAGGTTTTCCAGGCTGTTCCATGTTCATGATTTTTAGGGGAGGCAGAAATGACATCATATCAAGACGAACATGCCCCTGTCAAGTTAATGATAGGTGTGTCACTTAATATAATTATGGGGTCCACCCTTTGTACAGCTGCTATCTATAAAGTAAGTACTTTCAGGAGGGGGAAATGGTTGACCCATAAAAACTGAAGGAATTGATTGTTGTTTGAAACAAAAAAAACTTCTTTTGTGGGTGTCGCACATGTTCCTCGTCACTCCAAGAAGTACTAATACCTCTTGAAAAGTTGTTCCTGCCAGCATGAATTTCTGACATTATAGTACCTTAAAACCCTAGAAAGTATCAAAACACGCTGACAATGGTCATTTTTAATTCAAACACCCTAAGTGGTACCAAAGCATGATTTGTAATCACGGTGACCCCTTCACTACACTATGGGAGCCCCTCCCCTCTCACCTCCTAGGTTAAGCACCACTCTGTAGCAATTGAAGAAAATACAAAGTTTAGAAACATTTCAAAGAGTAGTACAACTGTCAACCAAATATGATGTTAATATTATCTACCAAGACTGCCAAGCTGTTAATGGACATATTCAAAGCCCTTTCAGTTTCCACTTTTACTTGGGAAGCTCTCTCTAATTTTTAAAACCAGATAAGATGGAATGGCTATTGGGATTTGTCGTCCCAGCTTCATACGTATCCAGTAAGTGTATTGCCTATAAGCAACATTACTGAATACATGTTCTGAGAACGAAAGAGGAAACAACAGACTCATAAGAAAGATACACAGATGAGTAAAAGGTAACTCATCAGCAAAGGGACTAAATAAATATGTCAACTACAAAAATAAATCTATATTAAATAAATAAACAGGTTAGCTAACCAGTAACAACAGTAGAAAAACAACATTAACTCGATTTCACAGTCTTAGAAATAATGAAATCACATTTGATTTGTTTAAGCTAAAATTTGAGAGTTTGTTTTTGCTTTCAACTGACAATTATATTACTTATATGTTGAACTGGTAGTACAACTGATAGTAAACCCAATACTTGTTAAACCATATACATCAAAGGAGTCATAAAGCGCACAAGGTTGCTAAGAACTTAACAAGTAACAAGTAATCATGTTCATTCATGTAATAAGGGTTTTTGTAATTGTCATTTCATTATTGTCCCTTGATGTTTTACTACTTTTACGCCACCTTTTGTCAAATATCTTAGTATTTAGCACACAACCTCATAAGCATTGCAACATCTCATCATGTATAAATGAAGGATATTTTCTCAGGAACACAATTTATAGGTGATTCATTTTCAGACCAAAATATGTAATTTTCCCTCCCCACTTGTCCCCTGGTTCCTCCCCTGCTCCCAGAGGTTTTTCTTTCTCTTTTCCCAAACAAAATTCAACCACAAAGCAGCTCTCAGTGTGCCCACTGTTAGACCAAACATGTAATTTTCCTTACCCATCTTGAGAACTAGATGTGTAATTTTTCCCACCCATTTTCAGAACTGACAAAACATAACTGTCACCCCCTAATCAATTACCATTTTCAGACTTGAATTTTAAGTCAACAACCATTTTCAGACCAAAAAGGCTTTAAAACCATACTCATTTGGGTTGCACCAATCTATACATGGAGTTTGTTCTCTACCCCCCCCCCCCCCAAAAAAAGAGCCCAAAGCAAAATTACGTTAATATGTACGTAATCCGGCCTTCATTATCAAATACTGATTATAATCTGTCTCAATGACAGCTGGATTTAAAAATTCTCTTCATCTGTCTCTAGGACATAGCAGGTGGTATCTTATTACAGGATTTGGGAATTGCACAACAGCAAAACACTTTCTTGCCCAGTTGGCATTAGTACACAGTTGCCAAAATTTAAATGCCCCTTAATTTTGAGCCTAAGATTGTATACATGCAAAACAACAAACAAACACAGTCACTAGTGACACTTTGCGATGTAGACAGATACATTCAACAAGATTCAAATACATTCAACAAGAACTGTAACCTGTTTTTGGCTATGTTCAAAATTTGAGCTGGATTTCCTGCCGCTGTTGCCGCGAGGATGAAAACCGTACTCACACAGGAACCATAATGGATACATGTGTAAGAAGCTTTGCTTTACTCTAGTCAGTCTAGTTAGTAAGGCATAACAACAAACATCGATCATGTTAAGTGTACAAAAGGGCTGCAAAGAACAACAAAAATGCCTCAAATAAAGTGGTAACGCATTTATTAACGATTATACGGCGAACTTTTACAGTGTAATGAATAAATAAGCTTAAACGTTCACCATTAAACTTTACCAATTCCATCGTTTACTTTCGAAGCCATTGCTGTCGGTCGAATATCATCTGAGATTTTGCAGTCCGATTCTGTGGCAATTAGCTCAAACTAGTATGGCTCTACGTTAAATGCCACAGGTTTGAGCTCCTCGGCCATTTTCAACGCAAAGAAAACGGGTGAAAACAGAGAATTTTCCAAAAAATTACAACAATACTCTTCAATACTCGCCTTTCGATCTTGAGCTTTCTTTGCTCATCAACAGTGACGTCACAGAATCAGCGGTCATTTCCATTCCTTCCATTTAAGCGCGCGGTCATTTCAGAAACGATTTCGTGAAACCTTCGGATATCTCCGTACTTTTGGCTTTATTACTCCTTTTAAGGTCTCAGGAAGGAAAATTTCGGTCCAGTTTGGCTTTGTAATGATTTTTTTGTGTCAAGACGCGTTGAAATGGCTAAAGCGGAATCATCAAAATTTGGGTTTATTTGACCTTTAAGTGCCCAAATTACACAAGAAGTTGCCTATATACAAGAGCTGTTACCAAGAAAGCCGATGACGATAAACTAAAAGTACTTAGATAAGTTAAGCTTTCAGCTTCAACGTGTTTCATGACCTTGATAGAAACATAACACGTTTTCAGTTTACCTTCTAAAACAAGTCTCTCTTTTTCTTCTTTGGAAACTTCAGCCTGTGGCTCTTCTGACTCAGCATCGTTCTTTTGGGTTGCTTCTTTCATTTCCACGTCTTGTTTTGCCATTTTGACTCCTTCTTAGAGCGAGCACACCTTAGCCTTAGCGTGTTCTTTCTTCTTCAACACCAGCTTTTTCACACGCCGGCGGCCATGACACTGCAAATGAAACTGCGCATACTCTTTGGAGAGCCGCTGACGCCTGACGGCTCAAGCAAAATGGCAGCCTCGTTGGCATAAACAAAGACTGTGAGCTCAGTGTATTTTTAGCTGTCAGAGCTCAGTTCTACAGTATGCTTTCTGAACTAGCAGACGTTCTTCCAGGTATCGGTAAAGTGGTTCAACTGTAGTTACTTGGCCACAAGAAAGGTGTTCCTGAAAACAATGAATACGTGCAGTTTTTGAGACTTCAAGGAACGCTCACTTTACAAGCTTACAAAAGTGGTACCACATAACAGCGAATTTCTTTCTTTAACTTTAGGCGAAATTTTGCACCTAATTTGATTTACAGGCATTCCCCGCCCTTAGAAAAGTAACATCTTTAAATTAATTGACTAATGCAGTGTTTTCTAGTGATTCAGTTCCAGTGGAGAACCCGTGAGTAGACGTACAGGTGTACAGTGGATGCATTCTATTGTCTGTATCTACAATGATACTCACCAGAAGGTTGCCCGTCATGCTAAGATTAAGAGTGCTAATGCTGGAAGGAGATCCCTGGTGTAAAAAAAAAATGCTTGGGATAAACTGGCACCCTCTGTAAAAATGAGTACCACCCACCTTTAGGTTTATTTTATTGAGTGAAACAACTTTAAAACCAAGGAAAGGAGTCAGACAAATTGGCTGGATGCAAACATTTTGCCCAGCTGAGATTCTCAACCAATATTTTTCTTGATAGCTTGGTTCATGGTTTGTCTTACAATTTAGGCCTTGTTTAAATGAATGATTTTGTCCCTGGATGACTTTCATCTCTGTGTCTGGTCATTTACCTGTAAGTGTTAACATGATTTCGGAACTGAGATGTGTTCGCCCCAGGATGATTTCATTCAGGTCTTCAGCACCAGGATGAAAATTCATCCTGGAATGAAAAATTCATGTAAACACAATGCTTTTTCTCGTCCTGGGGTGAGCCTCAATACATTTGTCTAGCGGCCCAGGATAAAATTGCTTAGTACCTTTCATCCCGGGGTGAAATCGTTCATGTAAATGAAAACTGAATTTCATTCCGGGATGAACTCACCCCAGGATGAAACTCGTCCTGGCTCTCATGTAAACGCAGCCTTAGTCACCTTGAAAGGGATCACGACTGATGTTTCCACTACTATATAGACTGCTGGTCTTCATCAGACGATGAAAAATCGTGAGGCAAACAATCAATAACATCTTTCATGGCAAGGCAATATTTTTCTTATAACGTAATATAAAGTTAAACCAGTTGAAAAGTTTTTGCCCACCTTAAGAATACCTCCACTCCTCCCAATGGCTCCTAATGGCTTACCTGATGGTCTCTTGGTGTATTATAAAAGAAAGGGCTTTCTCGATTTTTCAACTGACAAATGTACTTTGTAACATTACTTTCTTTTTGGAATAAATTGGTCTGTACACAGGAAATGCTGTCCCATTGTAAAAAAAAATGATATTTCTGTCTTCTCAAAGGTCTTGGTTCTCAGCTGAAGGGATCAGAAGATGTTAAAAAGGGTTTGCTGCAAGATGAAGACCCTTTGCTGACAGAAAAAGCAACTCTACCTGTAAGTCAGCAGTAGCGTTGTGTGCTAGCTCCAAGTTTTCCTGGTGAATGCTTTAAAACTAATTCAAATCTGTCATTTATTTTGTTTTGATCCATTGAAATTCCTACTTTGGCCAGCCCTGATATTTCCGTCATTTACTCAGGACCCTTGCAGACAGTGTCCTGCTTATATCTCCTCTTTTCTACTCAGTGCCCATCCCCCTCTGCCAAACCTCTGTACCATGGTAGGAAAAAACACCTCATGGTACAGCAAAAAAGGAAATCAAATTCTTTGCCTCTGGCTTCCCTATGTCTTGAGGCAGGGTTACTCTGTTATGTTAGTGACAGGGAAGGGCGAAAGTCTTTTTGGGGTTTGAAATTAGCAATCTGGGCCCTTTTGGGGTTAGGAATTTTCTGGTGGACTGTTTTTGGCTGGTGGAAAGATTTTGGAAGGGCTTTTTCAAGGCTTGATAAAAAGCGTGCATACCTTTAAAGGTCTTAATTTGAGTCAAAGAATTGCATCAGTTTCGTTTACAAACTCAGCTTTTTTCATTTGGATAAAAAAGACTTTTTTAGGTAAGTTCTGGGCCATTGGATTTTTTGGGGTTTCAGTTTAATCCTAATGGGACTTTTTGAGGGTACAAAAATTTGCTCCTCCCCATCACTATTATATCTGAGTCCCCCCCACCTGGGCACTATGTACTAACCAAAGTTCTTTCAAGGTGACCTGACATACATGACCTTGTCCTAAAGGGAGTTGGTCAAAAATTTCATTTCTTTGACAATGAGCTCATCCCTGAAAACCTCATCCATATGAGCATCCTTACAAGACATTTGATTAGATTGCTTTGTTTCTTGCAGACCGGTGTGTTTGCTGTGCATGTGTTTGGAGCTCTGAACCTGTATTTGGATGCAAACTTTCCTCCAGAACACTATGGGATTTATGTGCAAATAACAGTTGGTTCCAATGCTAAATGCACATCACTACAGTCACCTTTCAAGAAAGGTTGTGTTGTGTGGGATGAGATCAAGAACTTTCCTGTAACTGTAAGTTTAGAATTCAGGAAGTCAAGGTGCATTTTAATCAAAATACAGAAAGGGTCTTAGCTTATTGGTGGCCAGTAGTAATTAGTTAAGCCAACAGTTTTCTTTCTTACCCCGCCATCAGGATGGAGTCTAGTAATACCCATTTTTTTCGTGGTCACTTGTCCCAGACTCCTGGTTTTTGCTCAGCTAAACAAATATTCATTGCAAACTTCCGCTACACCACTTTGGCTCGTATCTTGAGTTACCGTAATATCCACCCTGGAGGGAGGGAGAACAATGGCTGGGTCTAATGCCTCTGGGGCTTTTCTTGTTTCTTTATTATTTTTAGGCGGCGGACGTGCGGTGACGCGTGTCACGCCGACTCGTGTATCCTCTTAGCTGATATGCGATTTCGTGTTCTCTTTGGGGCTAACCCATTGACTTTGAAACAAAGCAATTTAGATCGTACTCGCAGTTCTTCTGTAACAAAGCTGCTACATCTTTGGCGACCGATATTTGCACAGACGATCCCGTGGAAATCAAACAGAAGCTCTAAGGTAACATTTAGGGGTGGAGGGGGGGGGGGGCACAGACCATCCACCGCCTCGAAATTCTTCAGAATTTCTCGTTGTCTTAGCCCTCATATTCAACTGGCTGGGTTTTAAAAAGGTTGATCCCCCTCAGGAGTTAAAAGGCTAAGTTATGTCTTTCTTGAGGGCTCTTGCTTCCAACTGTTTCCAAATATCTTCTCATTTAGGACAGCCTTGTTGAGATGGTATATTTTAAAGGTCTGGATTTTCTTTTATAATCAGCATCTACACTGTAAATAAAGTGAAAAAATTGAATTTTATCTGGTAGTGGTATAGTTCTCATTTTGTTTCAGATTTCTCCAAAAGTGACCAATCCAGTAAACAAAGTAATCATCGCTGTTCTGGGTTATGACAAACTTCAGCCAATCCCAAAACATAAATTGCTTGGCAAAACTGAGTTCCATTTGCACAAGTTAGCTAAGGTATGTATTTGATATATTGAATTGTTAATTCCACCTCACCATTTCCTTGCATTCATTGTTTATAATTTGTTTTATTGATTATAATATTTAACAATTATTCGATGAAGGCAAAGTAAATATTGGCGAATATTTACCAAGTCAAATGAGCTAAAACTTGACAAACAACACACAAAAAAAGTAACTTAGCTTAGCAGCCGTGCCTTCAAATGTTATATTCACCTGGTAGTGTGGTGAATATAGCATTAAAAGTTATACTTGTCTAATATTAAATAACTCTTTAACTTGTAGAAACAATGGTCTATGGAGTAATAATTATAAAACAATATTGTTTAATAACTCTTCAATGTGTAGAAAAAATAGTCTATGGAGACATTGATTATAATAATGTTATTAAATAACTCTTTAACTTGTAGAAACAATGGTCTATGGAGACATTTGAGTTGCAGAATAGGAAGAAGCAGGTCAGTGCCTGATAACACCTGGTTATTGCAGATAAATACCAGCACACTACCTAAGCTTCCAAAATTGTAACTTTTGGTCTAATATTTGGTGTCAATGTACTTCTCATCTCATCATTGTCAGTTTGAGGAGGAGGGGTGAAGTGTGGACCATGCATTTAGGTTCTTAGATGGCAGGCCTGCACGCACTTTTTTCAATTGAAGAAACAAATATTGCAAGTTGAAAAAGCATGGATAAAAATCTCAACTGGCTGACCTGTTAACTTAAGTGTGGTCAAGGAGTTTAAGTCATGATGAGTCATAATTAGTTTTTAATCCAGTTAGTGGAGTGGTCAGACCCAGGACCTCTAGATTACAAGACTCCATGAGGTCAGGCTGATGTCGTTAAGGGCTCTAACCTGTAGCACCCTGTTACGGCTGAGCTTGCTTGATGTGACCTCAATGTTATAGGTAAACTTGGCCTCTTGCTGATATAATTAACTCACAGTACAACAAGTTTGTTACTGATGGGTGTGATGATCAAGGCAACAAGCAACTCAAAACTTAATGAAATTCCTGGAAGTGCCCTAACCATTGCACCATAAGCACATCGCACCTCCCTTTTATTTTTAAATACATGTTGCATTATTCAGAGCTCCTGTTTGTTATTTCCCATAACAGTATGCTGGTGATCTGCAACTGGAGCTTGCTTTTGCATATGGTTCATATGGCTATGGCTTGTGTGATCAGGTACCTGATATTTATAGTCATATTTCAGGAAGAGATTTATCGTCAGCTGGTGTACTCCTTCCATCTTTAGATCCACTATTATAAACACTTACTGCATTGTGTTTACCTTTATTAATATTTACCTGTTATGTTTCAAGGGGCCCCGGTACAAATGGCTTTCTGAAGATCCAGTTTGCATTCTCAGAAATGTGTGTAAATATCATTAAGGGACTTCTGCCCATTGTCATGCTTTGCCATGAGAAAGAAAAACATAGATACACATGTATGATGCTGGTGGACATTGTAATAACACTGCACAGATTTAACTGTCTTAAGGATGGTGCCTGACCTTTTGTTACTGCACATACTCTGTTGGTGTCTCGGTATGGCCGAGAAACTCAGGTTTGTCAGGACCTTCTAATACCAACCTTTGCACTGTTTATAACTATGCGGGAAATGCAGATCTTATTTGGTAAGGGCTGTTGGAATCCAAGAAGAAAATTGGGGGAAACCTCACATTTTTTAGAGATAATTGAGCTTCAATTATTTAGAAAGAAAATGCCATACACTGTTATGTATTTCAAAGCTTTTTAGAATTATGGTTGCTTAATTATCTCTGAAAATTGTGTGATTACCCACAGTTTTCTTTATGGATTCCAATAGCCCTCATCATAGCCCTCCAATTGTTGAGCCCTGCTTTTCCTGCATAGGCATTATTTGATTGTGCAAATAAAATACCTCTTTATTAGGAGGCACCATCCTCAAATACATGGTGAACTTATTCTCTTTAGACAGATCACTTTCTTTTTTGATAATCCACACAACATAATTCAAAAATTTGCAATATCATGGCCTTAAGTTTTATTAATGTAGTAACTAAATGTTTTTGAGTGTACCCAGCCAATCACAGTTAGGTGAAAATTAGGGATCATAGTGTAACTTCATGCTTCAAGTAACTTTTTAGTGCTGTTGTTTAAATCAAGTAACTTTTGAGCAAATCAAATTCGCGCATGTTGCCCACTGAGGGGCATTAAAAATTGGCTTTCTAATGTTATGAAAATAAACAATTTCATGACTGAATTATTGACAGATTCTTGACCACCTTTATGTCTAAACCCTCAAGGTCGTTACTTTTAAGCTATAGTATGTTGCTTCCAGTCAAGGCAGTCTCCTTGACATGTTCTTCAAGTTTAAAGTATGGTTACTTGTCTTGTAGCTTGAAAGCCATCAACCTCCCAGGTATTACCTGCAACAAAGTGCATTCCCACACTTGGAACTTCCTTCCAGCTCATCAGGGAACAGTTCAGGGTAGTGTACACAGTGTAGATACTGTTGAATCACCAGACATCAGCACAAGAATTATAGGTTTTATCATCTCATTTTACTGCACTGTAAAATAAGCCATCTGCAAGGGTCAAAGAGTCAACAACTGAATGTTTGAAGTTTTGAAGTTTTGAGTTGGTGGCCTGTGTTCTCTTCTGCTAACATGATACATCTTTCATCTTTTCTTCAAAAATGTCGTTTACAGTTTCTGTATAACATATGAAGGGCCCGGTGGAAAAAGGGCGTAAGTGACGATTTGAGGTTAAAATTAGCGTATTACTTTTGCGTATTACTTTTGCGTGAAAAGTGTTGTTGAACTGAACTCGCTCAAGTGATGCGTGAAAGATTTCTTTTGTTCTCTTCCTGAACTAAAACAAAGGAATTCAACCTAGAATCCGCGGTCCTGTTGTTTTCTTTGTGTCAGTTTTAAGCAAAAGTAATACGCTAATTCTTCAAATTTTAGATCTCAGGTCAAGAAATAAGTGCGCTACGGCGTTCCTCACATGAAAACCAGCCTGTGTGCCAATGTTCAGCTAAATAGGAGCAATTTCGATTTTAACCTCAAATCGTCACTTACGCCCTTTTTCCACTGGGCCCTTCATATGTTGCCACCCTTACCTTTTAAACTTTTAATTTCAGTCATAACTGGTGGATAACATGCTCACTGGTGAGAAATCTTAGAAACCAGGATCAATCAACATTTTCCACTAAGTGATACATGGGTTTCAATGGATGTCTGGTTTCAATAGTTAGAATAGTTAAACAGGGTAGAAAAGAACAGTTCAAAGCAGGTTTTTTGAGGCAAATGATCACAGAATGATGTGCTTGAACAATTTTGAACAGTGTCAAGGAATGCCTCTCATCAGAATGCCCATCAGAATAACAACCTCTGCTTAATGGTTTAGGGGAAAAAAGAATGAAATGCCTCAGGGGTTTATCAGGAGACAATATTAATTTTATCTAATGAAAATATTCAGTTGTTTGAAGGTTTTGATAAGTGCAGGGTTCCGAAAAGGTGAATTATTCACCTTTTCATGGTAACTGCTACTTGTTCATTTTCTTTCTTTTAATTCTTTTGTAATATGTTTTCTTTTTTGTTAGTGTAATATTGTAAAATAATTTACATGTTGATCTCTCTTGAGAATAAACCCTTCTGGTTAATAACAAAATGTAGCTTTGACAAGGTTAAATGTTAGCCATTGCATAATTTGTCCTGGCTGTGGACACTGAATGGTGAGGAATACTGTGTTGTTTACTTGCTCCCCAGAGAGTCAATCATCATGGATAGTGAGAATTGTTGCCATGTCATGGTGTTTCTCATGTTTCCTTTGTTTCAGAATTGTGTTTGCTCCCAAGAAGGTGCCACATCCAAATATCATTCCTTTTAAGGAGAAGGTCACTAACTTAGAACCAGAAATTAGTCCTTACTATGGTAAGGTGCTAATCCAGTATGTTGTTAATCTCTTGTGATTCAAATTTTTCCTTGGTATGAAAATTTTCTAACCAGTTTAATTTTTATTTTCCTCTGTCTTAGATTATGGTAATGAATCTGTGACAAAAGAAAATAAAAATTAAACTGGTTTGAAAATTTTTAAACTAAAAAAATATAATTCGAACCACGACAATTTTTTTTTCCAACAAACTAGAAACTTAATTTCCTCTATATGGTCTCTCTCAATCCACACAGATGTATACTTGGGTATGGACAAACAAAATGGAGGTGGAATCGGGAGGTAACCTGAATGGACTACCATCCCATCCTGGGAAGAGCTATGCTCCCAGTGCATTGATGTCACAGAAAGTAGAGCCAAGCATAGGTGCACTTGTGCCTCCTGACCCATTCAGTATTGGATTTGGAATGAGAGACTGTTATTCACAACACATTTGAAGATAACTTAACATCTGAGACTTCAAATGTCTTTTTTAGCAAAAGATGTGAAGTTGTCCTATACTATGATCGTAATGCTATATGTTGCTTTGTGCCGACCATCACTGGGGATGTGCCATGACCCAATTTGTTTGGCTGTAGATCTAGAGGTCAAGAGTTTGAGGCTGTGTGACATCCTCTTGTAACAAGTGTCACTCAACTCTCACAACACCTCTTTAGAGTGTGTCCTGAAAACATAATGACATAATGCTTCTGAAGAGGGAGCGGGGGGGGGGGGGGATAACCTATAACTCTGAAATTTCCTAACACCTTTTATTTTTTCTTTTAGCTAAGACATATTTTACACCACTTGATACCAAGTTAAGATGTCACCTTCAGCTGAAAATTACTAGGTATAAGCTGGACATTTACTTGTAATGTGACTAAAGTCATGTAGACAAAATGAACTTTTCACAGTATAGACAATGTTGAATAAAAGAATCCTTAATTGAGCAAGCTGAAATGTTGTTGTACTGTTATTGACACAGACTATAATTATAATGTTTTTTTTTCTAGAATAGTAAAAGTAAAAGTTGATGGTTTTCTTGGTTAGATGTCTCCTTTCAGTTGTGACTGCTACATGCTTTTTATTCTAGATTGAGACAGCTGCATTCTGATTATTCTCAACTCACTACAAGAAGTAGGAGAATCCATTATTTAAAAAGACTACTCCAAGAGAAGGTTTGTTCATATCTTATCAAGTAAACACTCTTGTTGTAGGTGATTGGTAAAGGAAATAGAAAATTGGAATGGAAAAATGTTTGGCTCCAATAGCTTTGGGCCTTGTTGTCTTAAAAGCAGGGTTGTCAATAACTTTTTCAACAGTTGTTACCAGGATAAAACAGGTAACACATAATAAAATAAACTATGATTATAATTCATGGAAAGTGCTGGCATCTTGTCTTAAGAACTTTATTCCTTCCTTCCTTCCTTCACTCACTTATTTATTTATCTATTTATTTATTTATTTATTTATTTATTTATTTATTTATTTATTTATTTATTTATTGGCAGGACGTGCATGGTTCAATGCCTGTTGACCAGGAAAGTGACTCGGAAGGTTCATCAATGGAAAACCTTGGTGAAGTGACTCAGTTTGGATTGACAGGAGCACTCGCACAGATGGCCAATTTGACATTCATGGCTGGAGCTCCAGGTATATATCAACTTACTTCACCCCTCGTCAGTGAGCAATAAGGCTTAGTAGATTTATTTCTTAAATAAGACTTGAAATTTATGGCTTACAGGACCTTGCAAAACTTCAAGGGCAGGGTGGAAATTTGTTCAGAACCATACGATAAGCAAGAGCACAGCAACAAACGGATGAGGAGTGCTGGATTTGTTGAAGACCTGGATCAGTAAAATACTTGATAACATTTGATAACATAACATATAAGCTTAAACGAAATTTGGATATAAAATATAGAATAAATGTAAATTCCCGATACTTCGGTTTGTAAAACAAACCTTCTACGGAGGCGTCAGAAGTAAAATGAATAACAACGTTACAGGACCGTTACATGATGTAAGTAACCCTGCTGGTAGATAGGAAAGACTTGTTTAGCCATTGACCTATCGTCGTCGTTTAATTCATACTTCAAACCTTTATCAGTAACGGTCCTGTAACTTCTTGTTCATTTTTTGTAGCACCCACTGAAAGTTTGTTTACCTGATATCAACTCAGTCGGTGACATCATATTGTAGAATTGCACGTTCATGTTGTAGGATTAAAGAGACCTAGCTGAAGAATGTTTTTTCCTGTGTATATCTGTCATAAAAAAGTGACGTACCATAAACTAGCATACCGTGTTATGCTAGGTGGACTAGAAAAGGGAATATGGTTTTGTATCAATTCATATTCTATGCAAGAGTGGACACACATTTCTAAATACTTACGAGCGCTTTTTTCGGCCCACCTCGCCCTCCCAGATTACCAGATCTCTTGGGTTTTAAACTCCACTGAAAACATACCTTTCAGTTTTGTGGAAGTCTAGGGCTTATTTATGCTCGTCATTTAACGTTAGTCTTGTTGCTTTTTTTCCTGTTTTCTGTTAATTTTGTTTAGAGCTGATTCAAGATGCTGAGAAGCAGATTGCTCATCGCGCATCAACTTCAGACCCAGCCGGTGGGTCAACAGTGGTAGGTATTTAAAATAATAAAACTGTCGGGTGGTCGTGCGTCATTTGCTTTGTTTGTCTCTCATTTAAACTGCAACATAATCTTACCATAACTATTTATGTTTTTGTACCAATTAAATTTCCTGATTACTTAACAGCATCTTGCTTACACCAGTTTTATGTATGTTATTTCTAGCTTGCATAATCTTTATACACTGACTTGACGTAGCGAAGGATAACGGTTTTTCGTTATTAGCTTGCAATCAATTTGAGAATAAAGAATGACTTATCCAAGACTGTGTATTACTTTAAGTACGGTCATTTCCAAAAGCAGTCACATCGCCTTCCCCGACCAAACCCGATGTAAACCACTTTCTCCCGCATTTAAAATCGCTTGTTGTTTCGTTATAATCAGCATGTGGATGATCTCCTTGATTGTCAGCTGGACTTATTCTCAAGAAAACATGATATGTATCTCTTGCTTCTCCGGAAAGATCAAGTGAGAACTGTGGATCTCTGAAAACGGGAAGTGTATAATAGAAGAATATACACATTATTCCATCTACCCTTTGTTGTTTCTGTCCGCGTTTCAGGATGATGAGCAGCTGAGTAAAGGCGAGAGAGGTAAGGTTTAAGTTCGGTTTTATTTATTTGTCAGCGCATACGTGAAGCTAAGGTTATTCATAGAAAGGGTATTAAAGTGTTCACGAACCTAGAGGCCGACAGCTGCCGATGTTCAACCTCCTTTCTTTAGCATGAAGCAACAAGAAGTATTACTACTCCCCCATGGATGGCATGCTAGTACATCACAGGGCTACCCCCCCCCCCCCCCACCGGGGTGGTTTTTTATGGTAACATCTATGTATTTTGCAATGTAGTGTTATTGAAGGGGCAATGTTACCGATTTTTTTGGATTTCTTTAACTGAAAGACACTGCAATAAGAGGAAACCCCCAAATACTGGCTCATTTTCCTTTAAAATTTCTCTACCAATTCTCTGAAGGTATAACAAGTGTGTTTGGCTGCAGATCTCTAGGATAGAAATAGATTACAACTTAAAAGTATTACCCTAATGTTTTCAAGTTTCTCCTTTGTTTCTTGGAAAAATCACCAGAAATTGACTATTGAAATTGACTGCCTGTACGAAAATCATTCGATTTCTTTTTTTGTGGTAATCTAGGAGCATTTCGTGTTTGAGAAAAGGTCTTTAATTTGAATTCCAGCACATTTTTCACCCAAAAACGTGAAAAGCATTGTGACATAGCCAATTTAAGAATACCAGGCGACTTGTGGTCATACATTTCAAGCTGGCTTTTGTTTCTTCCAGGTGAGCCTCACCAGGTACCAACCTTACGTGGTGTGCTACAACACGTTAAACCTGTTTACAGTCCATCAGATGCCGGGGAAACATCCGGGGAGACTTCACAAGTGCCACGAGCGATCATCCAGGTAACACACCGGATTAGCAAGTTTGTTTGTAAAACACTTCAAAGTAAGAGGAATTTCGTTGGTTTTATAGAAGTCACAATCAGATCAACGACAGACACTTTCTTGCTTTTAATAATGTTTTGTTAGGTTCGTAACATGTGTAAAAGATTGTTTGCTGTACTTTGCTTATTTTACTTTCTCCTCAAAAGCCTGGAGTAAAACATTTCGCGTCGATTTTGCCCATTTTAACTTTTTCATGATCTGTCCCTATTACCGATCTGTCCCTAGATATCGGAGGATAATGACTTAACCTCCATGGAACAATTTTTTCCCCGAGTTCAAACCTTTTCGGTGGTGTTTTTTGCATTTTGGTTGCCTTGAAGAGGGTTTTTTAGCGCTCTTATGCATGTAATCGAGAATGTTCTATAGAACATCACTCCACTGTAATTGTTGAATACGACGACATCCGAGGACAATCCGAATATTGCTGAATACATGGGGCTTAGGGAAGCCTTGCCCTTGATGTAAAGAAGTGGTTTGTTCAGTAGCGACACGCTTTCCCGCGTTGCAGGTTGATGATGATCAAGAGACTGAGGTTGAAGCTGAAATCATGGCTGTCACAGCCTCACGTGGCCGCCGAACCGCTGTTATAGCGCCCAGTCCCTCTCACAAACGGAAGTCCAGCGTTGTTGACAAGCGAACAAACCCTTAGCTGTCTCTCCTTCAGCTGAAGGGATGGGAGCTTTGTCGTTCCACTGCCCACCCGCTTTATATGATGTGCGCTTGATGCCAGCTAGTTTTGGGCACAGAACAAATAACTTTTGTCAGTTTGTATTAACTTAGGTTGACTCAGCTGTGTTGGTGAAAAGTGTTGTTAAAATTTATCTGGCATTCCAAATAAATCAAATATAAATGTCTGTTGTTGTTGTTGTAAGTAAAGCAATAGAAACTAATACACCGACCGGTGTTCCAATTTCAATACACCTCGACACTGTAGAATCATCTGAGAAAGAAAGATGGATCATGCGTCCTGTCGAAAAGCGGAAACTGACGGCATCTACTAGCTAATCGCAACCCAAATAAAGCAACTAGTTTATCAGAACTCGAGGCAGAAACGCGGCAAAACGCGGTAAAACGGGCGTGATCCAGTAAACACCAGTGTGATGCGCATGCTTCTTTTCGCAGTTGTCATGATGTGGCAAACAGGAGGTAGTGGTGTGTCAGTTATTTACTAATTTCTGTAGTGTGTGCTCGGGGATAGTTCATTGTATTTCTGGAAGTACAGCTTAAGAGAGTGTTCTTAATCAGCCTAATCTGGATTTTGCTATCAAAAATTTGATTTTCTGTTTCATTTAACGAATCAATCCTGTATTACAATCCAAACAATTCATGGGAGGTGGATCGTTCAAATTGGTGTCTGACTGTGGTCTCGGTGTGTATGAAATGGTCATTCAGGGTGCACAGAAATCACGTTTTGTTGTTGTTGCTGTTGTTTTCCTCAGATTATTGTTTCAGCTAGTAAGTACAGTGGAATCCCGATTTTTCGAACCTCCTAGGGAAACGGAAATTGGTTCGAAAAATCGGGATTTCGAAAATCGAAGGTGGCATGAAATCATGCTTGATTTACGAGGTATTGTTTTATAACAACCAGGAAAGCAAACAGAAATACCATGGCACTCCTGTACAGTTCTTTAGGTTTCATTTGAATGGTCACAGTTTAGGATTTTACTCAAGACTCGAAACTTAGATTCACCTTGTACACATAATAAACAGCACCCGCAGGAAACTGAGCCAGGTCTAATGAGTGACTATTCAAGTGAAAGGCACTGAGCACTACTTTCCTTGGTACTGTTTACTCTGTAACAGAAGGTGGTTCTTCCTTTTGAGACTGAGACTAAAATCCTTAAATGTGACCACTCAAATGAAAGCTACCGAGTAGTACTTTCCTGCGGGTTCGAGAAATCGAAGGTAAATTTCTTCCATGGGACGCAAGATTTGGTTCGAAATATCGGGAGTTGGTTCGAAAAATCGAGGGTTCGAAAGATCGGAAGGAAAATTATAGTATTTGACTATGGCAAATCCAGTGGAAACGTGCCATGGTTCGAAAAATCGGGAGATTCGAAAAATCGAGGGTTTGAAATATCGGGATTCCACTGTACATCCAAACAACCTGGATGAAAATGGATGAGACTGAAAGGAAAGGAACTGAACGCGTTCAAAGTGATACACAAGAGTTCTTTTTACTGCTCGTCGCTCTATTTTACACACGCGTTATTTACCGCTTAGCTATTTGGAATTACGCCAAACCACTTTCTATTTTTGATCATATAATTAAGAATTATTGAATTCACGCATTGCGCACCTACCTGCAGTACTATTGCGCATGAGCATTGGGCAAGTGGAGCATGTGCTTGACGCTATCACGAAATGTAACGTGCTTGTTTCATGTTGTTCTGTTTCTTTCGACCATCTGCTTCATTGCTTGAAGATGCAATAAGAATTAGCTGTCTTTTTTAGATTTTGGCATAGAAGATCGTTTCTTATTTGCGCAGAAGACTTGAACCGTATCAAAACTGGTGTATAAACTGAAACACTGAAAAAACGAGAAACCTCTAAAAAGATCTGTTAATTAAAGTTATGCATGGACAATATCCTGTTTTGAACAGCCCGGTTCCTCAACCATATCTAGGTAAGCCACAAATTTAATTGAAACCCTTCTGTTTTAAATTTTGGTAGTCGTTATAACACTTTCTGTAGAAAACCGCCGAATCAATTCGTGCGGCTCTGTTAGCACAAGTGTTCGCGGTTTCCCATAATTGAGGGAGGGAAGCCTGAACGTGGTTGAAAAATTATCCCTCGTCTTAGCTTGTTTTTACACGGAAATAAAACATTAAAACCCCAAAGCTTACAGAGAGTTTTCCTTTATTCGCCTGGAAACTGCGCTAATTAACAGATTAAAACTAGATCGAAAGATTGGAAAGATTATTTTGTCACGTTCATTCAAGCTTTGTAGTTGGTTTAACCCTTCGCTGAGTACCCTGTCTGAGAAGACGTGGTCCTTTAAACACTTCTTGCTCAACGATTTATTCTTTAAGCAATCTCTCAAACGCGGTTTTTATGGCGCATCATCTTTTCATACGTTTCTTTACAAAACGCTGAAGCGTTAATATGTGAAACTCGAGGTTGGCCCGGCTAGCTATGAGGGTGACCCGCCTGGTAGGGCCACTTTCTTTCGACGGTAAGGTGACCTCCTACCGAGAACAACTTTTTTCCATGAAACCGCCATTTTGAGCCAGCTTTTGCGTGCAGCGTGTCACGTTAAGTCTGTATTTTTTTTCTTTTGGAAACAACTAATTCAGCAAAATTTGTAGCAAAGAAGTGAAATGTAAATAAGCAGAGGCCACAGATCGAATTAATGAATGAATCCTGGGGGAAAAAAGGCATGCTGAGGTAAGGAATGAGTATGGGAATGCATAGTTCTAACTATTTTACTTTAAAAAAGTCAGGTGGGTCAATTTTTTCGCCTGTAAACACTCGGTAAAGTTGGCCCGGGTAGGAGGGTACATGATACAGGCTCTCAGTCCCGGTCCGTCCCTCACAATACATCAATTCTATTCCAACATCACACCTTTCATGAGGAAGTATTTGACTTCGGATTCTCACGCATTAACTGCACTTCGCTTTCAAATTACTGAAGTTTTTTTTTAAATACCCCAAATTGGTGTTTTTGATGGATGGTTTTGCCATGTTACTAATCCTCTGTTTTTAGCTTTTCAGCGCTAATCAGACAATGTAAGAGGCCTTGAGAACAGCGTGTTACGTATTCTAGTGTAAGCCGATGAGCCTTTTTAATCCGAAAATACCCCTTTCATCCATTGAAACTAATTCAAGAAATTCTAATTGCTCAAGAAAAGCTTACCGTTGTGCTTCCTGTACAACCCAATCAACGAACCCAAAACGAACCATTCAGGACTCCTGAATGTCAATCACCAGAAACTTGGGTGGGAGGCGTGACGTGGCAGCTGGTCACTTGATACGTAGTGACTGTAGTCACTCTGATGATGTCACATGACAAAATATCCGAAGTCACTCCTTCCACTCAGTTTTGGCGCCAAAGACGGTGAAAATGACTGGCTTTGGGAGCATTTTTCACGCGTACAACATCAATCTACAAACCGCTGTAGTAACTTTGTTTGCGAAACAGGAAGCTTGACACGTGTGTCGCGTACATGACGTGAGTGAGGCGTGGGATGTGCGTCACGCAGGACAATAAATTCTAGTATCCTGTTGAGTTGAAATAAGAAGAGAAGTAGTAGTTTTTAGCTGACGTACCAGTGCTCTTGGAAGGATTAATAAACGTAAGTACTTTGTTGTCGACTTCTCTATTTCATATCCTATTTCTTTGTTATTTCTTGTCGAGATACAGAGAAAGAAGCTAGTTGGGACGTTGTTTCAAGTACTTCTTGTAACTGCCCGGGGCTATTCCTTTATAGCTCTTTATCATAATTATTTTTAAACCAGGTGCCCAGTGTGCACGACGCCACCTTAAAAAAAATAAAATAAAATAAAATGTAATTTGTTCACCCACGAAACACTTAGGAGCTCGGAAGCTCGTTAAGACGTGTTTATGCGCTCCAGATCTTACTGGAATTTGGAAGTGTTGGTTTTTGAGGAGAGGGGAAAATCGGACTAGCCAGAGAAAAACCTCCCGGAGCAAGGACGAGAACTAGTGTCACAATCCTACCAGCAAAAGGAATCCTCAAAACTTGTTGTGTCCTATCTGTCATAATAGATGGTGAAATATGAAACTTTGCTCCATCCCCGGGGGGGGGGGGGTTACTCTCTTATATGGCCTATACGGGATGTGTCGCTGGACAGCGGGTATGGTTTTTGGCCTCCCCGTCCTAAACAGGGTATGTGATTTCGTACGTGTCTGTCCTATACAGGGTATATAATTTCGGGCGAGTCTGTCCTAATTATAAACAGGGTATTGCATGTCCTAAACAGGGGAATAAAATTGAGGTTGTCGTCCTAAACGGGGTATGTATTTTAGGATTGTTTTGTCCTAAACAGGGTCAGGGTTTCAAACCCTAAGCGGCTCACCTATACCCAAATATGGGTCGAGTACCCCCCCCCCCCGGGGCTCCCTCCTTACCACTTACTCCCTAACATTCGCACTCTTCTTCATTGAAAGTGAACGGCTAAAATGCATGCGCAAAAATATCACGTCTGGATGTAATAACGGTATCCTCAATAGTTGAGAGGGAAAAGGCAGCGAACCTTGCTATTTAAGACACAATGAAGTGTTTGTGGGGAGCCGAGGAAAGAGCTCTTCAGCTCATAGTTAATTCTGATTTGTTTTGGTAGCTTGTGGCTGTTTAATGGGATTTTACAGTATGTTAAAAAAGCTCTGTTTCCGGCTCCGCTCAAACCATCGCCCTGACCTGAGGTCTTTAAACTAAGGAAAGAAAACAGTTCACCGCACAAAAACAGTGAATATGTATGACGGAACATGGCCAGGGGTAGCTTCTATTAACTCAGTTTCGAATGCATAGAAATTCCAGCGTCAATACCCCTGAAATCCCCTCGCAAAGTTGTTAAATCCCGGCAGTGTTTATATCTTACGGTAACTAGTTGTTGGCAAACTAAAACTTGCTTGTTAAAGGCGTTAAGAGGTAAGAATTTTAATTATGAATCCTCGTGGACCTTAATTATGGTCGTGACCTTGGAAAGCCTGGAAACATGGTATTTTGTTCTAGAAATCGAACGTCTTGTGTTCAGGTAAAACTTATTTCTGCCTGAGGATGGCTTGATTTAACCTGTGACTCTGTTGATGACATACTAGGTGTTGTTCGATTTTTGAGCTATTTCCAGTTTTTAACCACAAAAAGATTTTCTTAAATTTTGACTTGTGGCGCTTAAAAGAGTGAGACGGCTATGAAAGCATATGCTGCTGAACGTGTTTGTGTCAAGTTGCGTGGGTAAAAATTTCCGGTTAACAAAAAGATGGTGCCTCAAAGGAAGAGAAAGTATTGGCAGATTTCCAGTTCTGTTGTGCCTTTTAGCATGAAAAATCACTTTCCCTATCTATAATCTGTCCAGTGATATAATCGCTGAGGCATAGCTAAGGTCATAAGTCGGATGGAAAACTTCATCCTATAGCTACGATAATAACAACCATGTGTGCTCCTCTAGGTCTCGTTTCCTGTTTCGTTCCACAGTTTAAATTATCCGTCGAAATTGCATCCCATTGTACAGTTATTACAAGCAAGGTGAAAAAGTAATTTACCTTTTACCTCTTCTTTTCTGACGTTCTTGTTCTTACTTATTTCGTTTGTCCATCAGCATGGAGTCCTGCTGAATTTTTGAATTAAGAAATTGGACTTAAATTGAACTTTATCGGAAATTATTAAACAACTGAGATTAAGAAATAAATAAAAAACAATTGGAAAGAAAATTCTAGTCGTATTATAAAAATAAAACTGAAATTGTTATCGAGTCCAATCATGACACTTGTTAAATGGGAATGTTTGACCTTTTCACATCCTGCTGATTTGGAGAGAAAAATCACGATATAGATCACGATTCTACAAAGGCAACAAAGAACAAAGCAGATATATTCCCAGATTGCCTTGGGCCTGAAACAATGGACGAAGACAACATAAGTGGCAACTGAAAATAGAAGATCAGATATACCAAGGCACTTAATGTCTTCCGTAATACATACCGAACATGAATATTTTTCACTACATGTCTAGTTCGGTGTGCGTTGTCCTGTTCTCCTGCATAGGCAAAGTTTGTGTTACATGTGATTACATTTATACCGAAAGAACATTCTTGATCTGCCATGTAGATTCGTTTTTAAATGCACAAGCTTAACCAAGTTTTACTCGAATTGAATGAGCACACTTTTTTAGATTTCAGATCAAGTGTAAGAAAGTAAAGGGCACTACAACAACTTTATTGACTTCATCTCCAACATGTGCATATGATATTTCATCTTTCTTCGATGTTTATTTACTCCCTCTCTTCTTTTATTTTAGATATTATCAATTTTCTTTGAGGATATTATGAGTGTATGTTTGTTGTTGTAGAACTCGTGCTGCTGAGTCATCAAACTTAAACAGGCTCTATGCCATTTGTATACCGGTTTATTTCTGTTGTACCCCATGAGGTCAGGATATCCCTATAAACAAACCCTACTGAAACTCATGACGCGCTATGTTTGGCATAGATATCGCTTTCAAAATCCACGTCACGTTGGTATTTTTCCGCTTTCATTTGGCTGTTCAATTGACATTTCTTTTGACTGAATGGAATTTTTTAACAAAAATCTCACGACAGGCATCAGTCAAACAGCTGATTGCCCTTAGTCTTTCTTTTATTGCATTTGCTGACCGAAACTGTTTTCCATATCCCACGCTACGTGCGATTCTCTGAGAAGTGTGCCATGTGTTTCCTTTTAACAATCAATTTCGACCGGGATTTCCGGGCATTCACTCGTGATCTAGGAGTTGCGCGCGGCACGTAAACGTACGTTAAATATATTAACACAGAGTCAGCGTGCTGATTTCCTTTTAATGTTAAACGGTGTAACAATAGTTTCGCGAGCGTTTCCAGTCTTTTTCTGGTGGAAACTTTAAAAGTTGCCCGGGATTTACCCAAGAGGAATGTTGTAAGTAAATCAGTGACCAAATTCACGTTTATTTTTTCTTCATGTGTTTATTCAGCCATACTGTTATTGTTCCACGTTAATGAGGATTCAATGTTTAACAGAATTCTTCCTCTTACTTGAATGTTATCTGCCTGTAAAGGAGAGAGAGAAGCGAAATTGCTTCTGTCTACTTATTGTGAATTTTTTACTTACAGAACTGCTCATATTTCAAGATTCAAGCTTGATCTACGAAGGTAAGTCAATTAAGTTTTATTAATCTGAACCATCTTCTATCCGCTTACGGAATCTGAGATCTATAATCATTCATCTTTTGTGTTGTACTCTGAATTCCTTTTTAAGGGCCTACCGTCACGGTGATTACGTTATGTTTGGTCAAACCAGTGCTTAAATTAAGGAAGTTTAGCTTTGCTCATGAAGACGAGAAATGCTCCTTCATAAATACCAGGAAAAAGAAATCAAGTGAATTTTTGAAGGGAGAACAAACTAGAGTTTGTTTTTCGTGTCTTTTTTTTGATACATGTGGGAGGAACTTGAAAAAATTGGGCCAATTTTTTTCAAGTTGCAATCCATTTCCGTGTTGGCCATCAGGAGCCAAAAACTATTATCAACAGTTTCAGTGCACTATTAACTAGAGCACTGTTTAACAAAACTGGGCCGTTATTTTTAGTTTCCAATTAATGCAGATCTATCGTGGATTTTTAATCTTTACTAAAAATAGCTGACGTGGTAGCCGAACACTGAACACTGCAGTACACACAGATTACTTCATGGAAAGTTACGGTTTTTACACAAGAGTTTTTTAGTAACAGGAAACGAACCACTGAGTGCAGAGAGCGAGTGAGCTTATGATTTTACTATACACAAGTCGTACAAAGTTCTCTCCTTGAAAGAATTTCATATTTTTTATCGATACTCGGGTCTGTTCAGTAATTTAAAATTGTACCGAATAAGAGAACGCCTTGGATGGAAGCCACTCAGCCGAAATAAAATTTAATTTGTGAGAAACGTCCGTGAAAGAATCTCACGAATTCGACCTTGTCATTTCCTGTAAACTCGTTCCCAGGGCAGGAAGAGAGAGACCTTGGGAACGAGGTTGCAACACGCAACATTGAATGAAGCTGAAATGACAGGAAAACAAAAGATCTACAGGAAAGACGGATGAAGCAGCGCGAAACCCAGAAAGCGTGTTTTTGCCCCTTCAAGCGCAGCCAGCTTCACAGCAAGACAAACACTGTCAGAAACACGAGTTCGCACGTGCACTGGCCACGTGCGCAGTCCTGCTCATGGGCTTTAAAAGAAACCCCTTCATTACGGTCTGCTTGCTTTTACGCAAGTTTGGGAAGAACGCAAAATTTTAAGTGCAAGCAAAAACGAATGGAAAATGTTTCCTTTTTTGTGCTCAGGATTACGTGAGCGATGTTCACACGTGCTCAGGCTAGCGTTGTCATGTAGGTAATAAGTGCTGTATAAACACACTAGAACTCATTTCTGAGTTACTTGTACTTGTTTGGATAACCACCACTTGCACAAATTAACTTTAGTTTGTTTATCTGTGGACCACACCAATTGCCTTTACATTGTACCAGTTTCACTTTGTGATGTGTTAGCAACAAACAGAAAATCAAAATCCTTGGAACTTTACCTCAATTTCAACTCATGTTTTGCGCGCTCCTGGCATATTTCAGTGTCGTTTCCGTATGTCTTCGTAATTGTTAAATACCGCTTGGCGTGTAATCAAGTATCGTATTGGACAAATTGTCCTTTCAAATGCCACACAAACACTCTTGCCAAAAGCAAACGACTTGAACTTTATTTAAATAGGATGACCGCTTTAAAACAAGTCAGTATTTCAGTATGCCTTAATTCTTGTGTAGTAGAGGATGGAGAACTATAAGAAGTTTAAAAGCAGTTTCAATTACTTAAAAGAATGAAACGTTTTAAGTATAAAATGCCAAACTTGCTTAAGATCCAGTAGTATGCCGCTGTTTTGTTGGTTTGGCGTCAAATAAATGTTGTTAAAGTTTGAGCAACCTGATACGAAAACATGTTTTCGACGTATCTAGATAACCGGTAATTACAGCAACAAAACAAAAAGAACATGGTATCTGTGGGCGACTGCGGGATGTTTTGTTTCGGTGACAGTCAAAACAATGACACTATTCTTTCTCGGAAATTATTTAGGTATAAATATCGCCTTACTTTTTATCTCATATGAACTTTAAGGGTACTTTTGTCTTAAGTTCAGTACTGACTACTGTTTCTCGGCGAAAATAACGGAATTTCAAACGAATATTGGATCTATATCATCAGTAAATCGAGCCTTTCAAACTCAGCAGTGGTAACGAATGCCTAACTTTAAATGCCTGACTGTAAACTGCGTATCATTGCTGCTGTTGGACATCGTGTCCGATATTGTGTCAGTGAAGTTGACAATTTTGGTCATCTTCGGAAAGGACGGAACGCCATATTCAAGAGTCAATTATCCGTTCTATTTTGTCTTTTGATCAGACTAAAATTTTTATTCCGTTACAACAATAGCTGGCACCTGTTAACTGAACTCTTCCAAGTGTAACGTTAAGTGCGGATAACATGCAGTAAAGGATTTGAGATGACACGACAGCTATGAAGACGGCCAATGTTGAATATTTTGTTCACTGGTTGAGATCGGACGTCTCTGAAAACAATTCATATTTAATATATGTACTTAGGCATTTTGTCATAGTGAGAAAGGGAGTCCTTTTGATGTATTTTTAAAAAGTTGAGTGTCAAGGTCACTGCTCTAAGTGCTGTTACAAGAAACATGAATCTTATTAGTTTAGCTTGGCGCGTGCGGTCAAACCGCAGTTGTGTGTAATTAATAAGCGGTCTAAGATGACTTTCCGGCTTTTGTTAAATGAATGCAAAGCTATCATCAGAGTGTTTCTAAAGGTCAAGGTGGTGTTGAAATGTTTCCTTTAAATGCGCCCTGACAATGATTAATCCCTTAAAGTCTTCTTCACTAAAACTAAGTTTCAGCCATTTCTCTGCCAGCCCTGTTCTTCTACGCTTAAGTTTATAAAGGTTTTATTACCAGTTTTTATAACAGGTTTTATTACAGTACAATTCGATCCCTCAGACAATAAATGGCTAAAATGCTATACTGAAAAGCTTTGTAAACTTCACTTATTCTGCGGCCGACCGAAGAGTCTGTGCTATAACAAAATATCACCAGCTATCTTCATCATATTGTATTCCGCATGGATCGATCGCTTATTGACTTGTTCTTTTCTGTTACTAAGTTGAAAAGTCCTCTTATGATTACAACAGATTAGTATTATGACATTGTATTGGTAACCAATTTTTTGGCATCATGTTATCATTTGTTGTAACATGCTGAACAATCGATTTTCCGCATTTGTCACGGAAAGAATTTGATTGTGGTTTAGCTAGTTCTTCAGTTAATTCCCAGTGCCAGTTTTTGTTACTCCGAGTTTGATGTATTTCCTGTCTTTCTTGGCCAATGTTTGTATTTCCCTGGACGATCCCAGCGAGGCGTTTCCTATTGCATTTGATTGGCGCCTTTTTACCATTGTCGAAGTCCATTACATTTCAAATACTGTTATTGGATGATAACTGTGCACGTGGAATACACGCGCGGAGCACGTTCACTTCAAACCAAAAGAAAGACAAGCTTCATATAGGCGTGATTTGATTTGTTAGCCCGAGTCCCTTACGTAAGAAGCACCTTGCACTTGTGAGTTTGTTGGGAACATAACTGGGTCTTTTGCTTTCCCTTGCTTCCTAAACCGGACGAACGTAAATATAAATCAGTATATTGAAGGAGATTATTTAATGTTTATAGTTAAACGACACAGCAGTACACATTTCTACACTGAACACTTTAGTAAGCTACGAAGAAGGTGAAAATGGTATTTGCTTAGTCAGATACCTTTACAACTATCGTTTTGCCTTAGTACCGATTCCAGCATACATAAGTTGTGTTCTAAACGGAAAAAGGTGGGGCAGTGCCAAATCTGCTCTGGTTAGGACCATCAGAATCTCTCTACTCAGTACACTGCAATACAACATCAACGCTAGTCACTAATTTCAGGCAAAAGTAAAACTAGAATCGACACTAGAAAATCTTTCTTTTTTTGTTTTGTGGAATCAAGCAAAGCGGCTTAGCTGTCCAGCGGTTTAACCTTACTTTTCCCTCGTATCATTTTCGATCCAAAAAATGATGGCATATGTCTGATTACAATTTGTCGTGAGTTTTGGTAGGCCTTGAGAACTTTGAGGCACCGATTGCTAGGATACCTTTCTTTCTTCCATTTTTAGGCAAATTTGCACGCAATATCTAGTCAACTAAAGCAACTAGTTCTTAACTTGGAATGGAAACACGTTCAGTAATTGACGGTAACCTAAAAATCAGGATTACGATTTTGCCAAAAAAACCTCAACTATTTTGTGAATGCTCTTTTCCAGCCAATGAAATTTCTCTAATTCGCCCTTTAGATTTCCAAGCTGCAGATTTATTTCTTTTCTTTTTTTTCTTTTTATTTTTACCTGCTAAGTGAGTGCTGAAGCTAAATGTGATACCGGATTTGCTAAAAAAAATTCCAACTTGGAATAATTTGAAAAGCGAACGGCACGCTTGCATGGTGACGCGTTTTCGCCCATCGACTTAACAAACAGTATAACACATTCTATTAAAAACTGGACTAGGTATATTGGATTTCTAGAATTTTGATTGGCTTAACGGAGCTAGGCTATCAGCTCATATACCTGCTGTGGCCAAATATGGTCAATGAACACTCAACAACAAACTGAGCTGAAGATTTTTTCCTCGTGAGCAACCCGGCGAGATAAACGGTCGAACAAAATCACTTGGTAGCGAATTTAAATTGAGCAGAATTTCCAACAGCATCACTAAGACACAAATCAAAATTGTTCCGCAGTGCTTGTTTTCTTAAGACAACAAGAAACTGTGCAGAAATAGAAATTTAAGCATTAAGCGTTGCCTACAATTTATTTCTTTCATCGATCATCACGTCGATCATTAACATTGACGGCAACGGTAGGTTTTATCAGGAAAGCTTTCCTCTTCAAAATATTAAGACAAGACATAAAATATAACACAGTGAAATGGAGCAGAAGCATTTAATAAAAACTATCGCACATTCATGGCGAGTCGGTGTGAAAATCATGAGGCAATTTAAAGAAGTAAGCCTACTAAACAGACTCAGTACCAAGAAGGAAGGAAGGGCGAAATTGTTTCTGCTACAACACACAAAATTGACACTGGTTTACCTGCGCTCGTTGTAGCTCTGGGTTCCAACAGGTCCAAATGTTCAGATAGAAGTCGGATGCAAAGTAAACGGAGTTATATCGCTTTCCCAGTTGTTTGAGTGTTGTTTTTACCATTCCGTCCGCAACCTCTAAACCGAGAACAACTGCGTTTTGTGCTTTGCGTTTAACAAACTATTATGGTGAATTCTGCTGTTCCTCGCTACAGTAACAGCTGAGCTGAGCTGCATAGAAATTACCTCTTCAAGTTCAAATTAGTTCTGTCTTCAGTTTGATCAAACACGCACATGATGGCTTCGTTGTGCGAACGCATTACAGACTTGTCCCTTTTCAACTCCAGCAGCGAATATGGTGAAATCGTACAGCTTCAGTCCGCTTACAACGATGATTACCACATTGTCTCAGGAAAAATCAAACACCTATAGCTACCATATTTCAGAGCTAATAATAAGAAGATTTTTTCCAAAACTTGTATCAGCTCTTCCTTCACTTTCTAGCAGTTTCATTGATTCATTCAGCTTTGCAATGAAACGCTGCAACACTTCGCAAGGTTTTGGCGCCTTTTTCGCTGAGTCATGTGATCGATTCTTGTTCTCTTTTTATCTCTTTTATCTCTTTTCTCGTTTTTTCCCTTTATTTCTTCGTTTTTTTTAAAGTGGTTAAGTTTTTAATAAAACAGTTATTCTACTCGGGCTTGCTGGATATCAAATGATTATAACCAACTCGGCGCTACGCGCCTCGTTGGTTATCTATCATTCGATATCCAGCGCGCCCTCGTAGAATAATTGTTAACTATTAAAAACTGGACTAGGTATATTGGATTTCTAGAATTTTGATTGGCTTAACGGAGCTAGGCTATCAGCTCATATACCTGCTGTGGCCAAATATGGTCAATGAACACTCAACAACAAACTGAGCTGAAGATTTTTTCCTCGTGAGCAACCCGGCGAGATAAACGGTCGAACAAAATCACTTGGTAGCGAATTTAAATTGAGCAGAATTTCCAACAGCATCACTAAGACACAAATCAAAATTGTTCCGCAGTGCTTGTTTTCTTAAGACAACAAGAAACTGTGCAGAAATAGAAATTTAAGCATTAAGCGTTGCCTACAATTTATTTCTTTCATCGATCATCACGTCGATCATTAACATTGACGGCAACGGTAGGTTTTATCAGGAAAGCTTTCCTCTTCAAAATATTAAGACAAGACATAAAATATAACACAGTGAAATGGAGCAGAAGCATTTAATAAAAACTATCGCACATTCATGGCGAGTCGGTGTGAAAATCATGAGGCAATTTAAAGAAGTAAGCCTACTAAACAGACTCAGTACCAAGAAGGAAGGAAGGGCGAAATTGTTTCTGCTACAACACACAAAATTGACACTGGTTTACCTGCGCTCGTTGTAGCTCTGGGTTCCAACAGGTCCAAATGTTCAGATAGAAGTCGGATGCAAAGTAAACGGAGTTATATCGCTTTCCCAGTTGTTTGAGTGTTGTTTTTACCATTCCGTCCGCAACCTCTAAACCGAGAACAACTGCGTTTTGTGCTTTGCGTTTAACAAACTATTATGGTGAATTCTGCTGTTCCTCGCTACAGTAACAGCTGAGCTGAGCTGCATAGAAATTACCTCTTCAAGTTCAAATTAGTTCTGTCTTCAGTTTGATCAAACACGCACATGATGGCTTCGTTGTGCGAACGCATTACAGACTTGTCCCTTTTCAACTCCAGCAGCGAATATGGTGAAATCGTACAGCTTCAGTCCGCTTACAACGATGATTACCACATTGTCTCAGGAAAAATCAAACACCTATAGCTACCATATTTCAGAGCTAATAATAAGAAGATTTTTTCCAAAACTTGTATCAGCTCTTCCTTCACTTTCTAGCAGTTTCATTGATTCATTCAGCTTTGCAATGAAACGCTGCAACACTTCGCAAGGTTTTGGCGCCTTTTTCGCTGAGTCATGTGATCGATTCTTGTTCTCTTTTTATCTCTTTTATCTCTTTTCTCGTTTTTTCCCTTTATTTCTTCGTTTTTTTTAAAGTGGTTAAGTTTTTAATAAAACAGTTATTCTACTCGGGCTTGCTGGATATCAAATGATTATAACCAACTCGGCGCTACGCGCCTCGTTGGTTATCTATCATTCGATATCCAGCGCGCCCTCGTAGAATAATTGTTAAATATGACTCGATCCTGGTTTTAACGCGAGAAGAAAAAAGAGGTAACTATTAAGTATGTCATTTTTGAACTAATTCCAAGAAACGCTCATGAAATGTTTTGGTATATTTTACTGTATGTTGTGGTAAAAACGAACCTCTTGCATTTTCCCGAAAAGTGCGTGTTGACATACCAGTCTTTTTGAAATTCATTTGAAAATCCACTCTCGAAATGGAAATGCGATGTTTAATCATCGGTTAGGCCCAACTGCATAACGAATACAGTGGGCTTCAAACCAAGTGTTTAGACTTGATTCTTAATTGTTCCTCCAGCAAAAATCCGTTTCAATCGCGGCCAAGGTTTGCTCATCCTTTTTTTCTGATCCGTCTTCGTTCGGGAATTTTGCTTATGGAGAATTGCTTTAACTGAGCTGTCTTTCTGTCAGTCAGACGGGTGAAAATTTGCCAGTTGTTGTTGCTTCGAGAAAAAAGTGACAACAAGAGAGTTCATTCTGGTAGTCTGAAAACAACCAAGTTTAATTTCAAATAACATAGATTGAATCGCCCTTGACCTTAGCTTTTTGTTAATAATAATAATAATAATAATAATAATAATAATAATAATAATAATAATAATAATAATAATAATAGTTTTTTAAACTCTCTTGCAGTAACTTACTGAATTAACGAGTTATATTACAATGGAAACTAAATAAAGTCAGCTAAATATGTTCACTACATCGGAATATGCATCACATTGTTAGAAATACTTAAAAGTGCAAAAGGCCTCAGTGCGCTTGGTTGTGCAGGTGGTAACGTTCTAATAAAAGTACAGCTGGTCTGATTTGTGCCTCAAGGTGTGGGGACAGCTATTATCCGCGCGTGTCGGTAAAAGAGGATGAAGAGGGTGGTTTAAATCCTTCATTTTGAGGAGATCGATCTAGCTGCTGTTTAGGTATAGTACATTACTAGCTGACTGCGAACATTGTGACAGGTCTCTTGAACTCTACATATTTGTGGAGTTCATTTCATGTCATGTTTTCATTCATATCAATTACATTTTCTCAAAAATATTAACAAACTGGACAAAGTCCAAGCAACTGATTGACTAAGAGATAAAATGTCCTTCACTTCTCTACGCACACTGACTTTGCTGTGTCAGAAAAAACAATAATGGAACAGATGAAGATTAACTCGCATAATACTGAAAGAAAGCTGTGAAACTGAAAGGATGGAATGTGCTTTAACATGACAGGCTTTCGCGATCAAAATGTAAAGATTCTGATCCGGGGCAAATTGATCTCAAATAGATGAAGGCCAGTTGGACGTAAAAAGAGAATTATAAGGGAAAGATAATCGGATGTTTAAATCAGTTACTACATGCAGTGATAACGCGCGTGGAAGGAATTTCCTTTTGCTTTCTTTTTTAAGCCAGTAAGTTTAAATTTAGCATGAAGTCTTGCTGTGGTCAAAGAAAACAATAGAAAAAACAAAAGATCAAAGAATACTGGAACAAAGTGGAACAACATAGTCCGGCTTTAAAACCAACAAATATGCTTTGACGTGCTCTTAAAAAAATCAAACAAACAATCCTCTCGTAAAGTTCATACGAAACTACATCCGGGACTCGAGTGGCGTATTTTCCATATCCTCACTAGTGAGGATATCGATGGCGTCATTTCCCACTTTTACACTGTTGTTTGTGCACAAATACTCTTGGATCCTCTTGTCTATATATTAAAAAGAAAATTGCACAGCGGCTTGAAGATATAAATTTTATTTTATTGTGGTGGAAAAAAATGTTTTACGAACGAGCGGAACCACACGAAAATAAAATTCGTATCTTCGCGCTGCCGTGTAATATTCTCTATAGAACCATCGTTCTTTACACGGTTGATCACGTGTCATCGCTAATTCTTGCTTGATCTTGTTTTGTCCCGTTTTGATTTTTTTTTAAGAATGCGGGTTTCCATTCTTCTGACGTAATTTACTTAGTATTTCATTACGGGCCTATTTCGGTACCCTCTCGAACAAACAATAAGGTAAGTAAGAATATCACTCGTGGCGGAGAGATGAAAGATACAAAGAGATCACGTGCGTCACGTCTGCTCAAAATGTTTATCGACAAAAACAACTAAGAGGCTCGTGGATTTTTGAACTTTGAGATAGATGAAGTATAATTTGAAGACACTTTAAAGTGTTGCTTAGGGTTAGCCCTGACGTCAACTTGACGGGTTATTGGTCACTTTCTAGATTGCCTTAGTGCGCTTGCCCAGTTCTCTGAGGAATTTGTTTTTGTTTTGGCGTGAGAGCATAGACCCGGCACCCAAGAGCGCGAGCAGCAGTTTGTAGTCGGGTCACACGTGCTAAAGCAGACTCGTTTTCCTCTTTAAATCAGTTACAAGCCAGTTCATATTGGGGAACTGAGTTAAATATTGCCGCCAGAAGGTTGGTAAGTTTTTGCAGTTTTCTTTAGGGCTTCGCAGGTAGCCTGGATTGTTGCATAATAGCTGGGTGTGTTTTGCTACATGCTGCGGCCAAAGTAGAAGAAGATGCGCTATTTAACTGTCAATTTCTGTAGGTCAGTTTTGATGGAACAAATCTATATTTTGTATTGTCTTCACCAGGCCAGCTGCTTCATATCTCCTACCAGTACTCTTTAGGTTTTAGCTTCTTCGCACTATATAAAAAAATTGCTCGCTCTGTTCCTTGAAGTGTACTTTTCCCCGAGACATAGTTCCATGTTTCATAGTTCGCAAATTTACAACGATGCTGGACACGGAAATGTTTTACAGAATGATATATTTTTAATGTGAGTTTTTTCTGGATTTCTAAAACAGTAGTGAATAAAATCGTGTGAATCGAGTACAGGGCAGGCGATTTCCGGTTTTAGAGTATAATGCTCTTGGGAGTATGACTAAAGTGATATGTTCAAGTTGTAAGTTGACGATGTCTTGGCGTGTGTCGTATTTACAAGAGAAAAAGGACACCAAGCGAGTGGTCTTAGCAATAAAACCAATTCGGACAATTCACTTTACGGAAGAACAGGAAGCTGTTTGAGGACCGGTGAGTTGCTTATGGAAACAGGAAGCAGTTATTAATGTTCGGCCGGATATATCCCGCTTCAAAGGTTCAACCCCTGTTTGACCGCAATTGGAAAACTTCCAGTTTTGTTGTGTCACCAGATCTGCTCGGATGGATGCATCAATCCAGAAAACTTCTTGTCATGTCTTATGGCTTCGGGGCTTAATCTTACATAATAGTGCCTGAAGGGGGGTGGTAAACTGAGTGAAACGCCTTCGATACCCCTTTTATTTTGGTTTAGAGGAACACGAGGCAAGAAGGAAGGTCACATTCGCGTTGTACCACATGTATAATTAAGGATGTTCGCCACAGAGTTTTCTCGGTGCCAAATGCAGCGTGCAAGGAGCCATGAACGGTGGTTTGGTCTTTCTCCATTAGAGTTGAATGGGGGTAGTGCCTTAGGATCAAATTACGGAAAAACGAAAACTTAAACTTTTAAGAAAGGGTTTACGGCCGCGGGGCGGCAGCATGCCAGTAGCCTTAACTAATAGCTTTAACTATCACTCTCTCTTTATTTATCCTCTTTTTCTAAAGAAATTCATAAATTCTTTCCAATTATTGTCCTCTCTAATCGTCTCTGGTGCCGGTTTTCTAGGCCAATTTGCAGTAACAGCTTGTCATCGACCAAATGATCTGATTAGCACGTCCATTCCAAGCTAAAGGTATCGGAAGGCTTCATTGATGAGAGGATTATCTTACGTAATTTCAGATCAAGCCAGTACAGACAAAACTTATCACGGAGAACTAAGTTTGTTTACTTCAAACTTCCTTGCGGAACCAAATTCTCTATATTCTTTTTTTTACCTGATAATACCGAGTATTTCAAAATTATTGACCTTGGCAATAGTCTAGAAGTGCCCCATCGCTGAAAGAAATAGCAAAACATGTTTTTCATGTCTGCGGTTTATTATTGATATATTAGCTTTCAGTTTAGAGGGGAAAATATTTTAATTCTCTCCATTCGTTTTGTTAAATTTGATACCAGTATTGTCGTAAACTAAACAATTCTTCCACGGGTAAATTTTTTGCAAAGGAATTTTAATCTGGACATTGAATACCTGCCAAGACCTATTTTAGTTAGAGCCATTTTAAGATGTTAGCTCTTTATCGCATTCAATAGGCTTTTGAAGTAGAGCGCCAATGCAACAGCTCGTGACCTTGTTCATTCGGGGATTCAAGGCCCGGCTCAAGGCGTTTCTGAGCCTTCTGGTATTTTGCGCGGGAAACTTGTGCTGCTGTACCTGACCTGGCGCCATAATTATTACATTAGAAGACAAAACAGCAAGCTTAAATGGAATTACATCACTTAAGTTTTAAATCGCCATGTTTTAACTAATCTTTTCGCGTTTCGCATTCTTTAGGTAAATTCAAGCCAGTGGGGAGTCCCAATCTGTTTTCTATGTTTGTTGATTTGACAAAATCTAATTCGTTTGGAGGGTTGTGTGACAGCACTTTTCAACAAGCCGTTTTTACTTATTATTCGCTGTTTGATTAGTTTTAACTCAATGATGGGTGGCGAAATATGTTTTCAAAAAAACCGGCTTTCAAAACAGTTATTTGAGTGCTAGCAAGCTCAGCACTCACTAAATCTCGTTTGGAGGCAGGATAACCGTAACAAGGTATGAGAAACCCTTTTTACTTTTCGTCTTTTAAAATCAGTATTTATAGCGGCCTCCAAACCCCTTTGGTCTGGCAATGCGGGCTACATGGAGGGTAGAAGACATATTTAAAACTGCTGAAACAGCAGTCGATTTTAGTCATTGAGGAAATGATAACCTGATATTTTCATTGTACAAACTAGGAATTACGTAGTAAGGAAGTCAGAAAAAGAAACCAAAAAATTACTATTAAATGGTTAAGTATGTGAAAGGATCGAAAGAGAAAGACCAAAATTGACACAGGCAACAATTTCATTAATATTATTATTTACTGAGTCGTGTTGAAGCTTCTGAGGGTGTTCTGATTCAGTACAGGCAGTGTTGTTGTGAACAGAATAGACTGATGCCCCACCCCACCCTTACCCCCGTGCTCAACCTGAAATCACGACAAAATCGGCACTAAACAGTTTATCCTCCACTTAATAGTGTTTAAAAACAGCTTCCTGTGCTAACTACAATGTTAATAGCAGCAATCTACGGCTGCTAAGTCTTGCTCGCGTGCACCGTCGTGTCTATTAACAGGGATTGTCTCGGGTCTCAATTTCGAGACAATGGTCTGTTTCTTTGTTGCTGTTGTCAGACTGTACGTTAACTGCATTCATGCCTGATGTAAGCTTTTTTTCTGCCGTACTCCTTTTGTAAACATTTTTCTCTCCTCTACTTGGACACCGACTGATGGTAGATAGCCGTACAGTGAAATCTGTTGTAGCTTCGGTATGTTTTGGGGCGTAGTTGTACAGTAGTCGGACATTTAAAAATATAAACTGGTTTTTAGGTGAAATTGTAAGTAAGAGTAGATTGGGGAAATAAAGGTTTGGTTGGTTAAGATTGCTGGGATAATGCCGTGTTAATGGTTTCTTCTCCCAGGGTAATTATTAAAGTCCCCGGCGGTCTCATGCACACACTCGGTGCTTCATCAGACGATTGCGTTTTAGCTGATGAAATATCCTACTGGGGATGCGATTTTAAAATACTTTGTCGTCGCAAACATTTTGTTTCTTTTGACTGAGGGAATCGCCACTGTCTGGAAAACATCAATGACCCTTTGAATAACTTACGTGACTGTCGGAGTCTCTCTCTGCATGTGCTAAGTGGTCTGAAGTTATTTTCACCTTCGGTTCTGACGGTTCTTACATCGAACTGCGGAAAAAGTGAACTTGTTAAGAGTCAGAACGCTTTAGTGTGTTGATCAGGTCGCTCTGCGCTTAGAAAAATCTCCTTACACGACCCCGCAGCAACGTCTTTACTGCAGCTTTATGGAAATGACTGAAAAGAATTGAGTATTGCCATTGCCCTTAGGCTTCTGTGAACAGTAAAACGATCACTATTGACAGGTTCTCAATTCCTCAGGTATCCGAAACCCCCAAGTAAGCTTTTCTCTGCCTGAGGGAATCGTCATCACAGTCTAGAAAACATCGATACTGTGACCATATGTTTTTACTGCTTGTGAAATTTACAGATCCTCGACAGAATCGTTCTCCAGTGGCTTTCATCTGTGGTACTCAATAATCGGTTTTATCGCTTTCAAGCTCAAAACAACAACGAAACAACAAGCAGCCTGGGCGGTTCAACCGGTCCGGGACAATTTTCTTCTTACGCCCACTTCAAGATGGCGGACATTTGTGTTTTTCATTATCTTGAACAACCTATAACGTTTTCAGGTTCATAAAGCGTCAAACATTCAAAATTAAAGACTGTTTTACTGTTTGGCTTCAGCAATAGGTCGCAATTTATATTTAGACAAATATTTGAGTGCTTATTACAAGAAAACGACCAGTGTTCGTATTATGCAAGGTGTGACGATATACACCTTTAAAAGAAGCTAGTTGGAAAAGCTAACGTTTCGGTAGTGCAAATTTAGAGAAGCAGTAGGGAATTGTTTTGAATCCAACCAATTTTTGAATTGTTTAAACAGTTGTTTTCTTTTTTTCTGCTAAAATCGTTGCTCGGCCGCCATCTTGAAGTGGGCGTGAAAAGAAATCAGGCTGGGCCGGTACCCAAACAAACGAGCCTTGTTCCATTTTTCATGGAAATGTGATCTATGTAGCACATTTTTCATTTACATATACATGTTCAAATGCACTTCACAACAACTAAGGGATACCAGTCCATTTGTAGAGGAATTATGTCCCCTAGTTATCATGATCATCTTATCTTGCGACGACTTAGCAAAAAGTCCACCCTCACCGCATGACCAAGAGATTATGACGCATCGGCATCAAAATCTCCGACGTTGCCGTATTAAACTCTTATCTAAATCACAAAGCAATACTTCTCCTACATTATGGTATCGAGGGACGATCCTACTTTAAAGCCGGGTGTCAAAGCAGGTCTAAGTGGGCCGCAGGTGTTGTTGATCAGCCCTAAGCCTTGTTGCATGAGAACGTTTCCACATTGAGGTTTATAGAGGGAGGGACGCATTCAAAAATTCATCAGCTAAGTGTCTGATCAGGACAAACTTTTAAGAACCGGCCTGAAGGCCTAAATGGCAAGTTGTTCAGTCGATGGCCCTTATTTGTCGCTATTCTGTTGTTCAATTTTCATTTATTTCAGTTAGGGAAAGCTTCCGTTGACGACGGTTGTTGCTCGAAGCCCATTAGTCAGTGAATGATTAAAACTCACGCCATTTAACGATACATTTGGAAGTTGTTTCTTTAACCCTGTCTTTGCCAAAGCCATTTGAACTAGCTTTAACTTTTGAGCCTGTGGATAAGGTGTTATGTAACCATTCAAATGAAAGCGGAGCGTACTTATTGTGCACTGTTTTATCATGGTTGCTATTGATTCAGCAGTGGCTTTTGACTTTGAATTGACTATCCTAAGCCTAAATAAAGGTGTCTATCGATGTTTTCCTCAAACAAAATAAATGTTTATTTTTGTTGTACTTTGGGGGAAGTGGGGGGGGGGGGGCAATTTCCGCTCAAGAAAGCAAAAAGTTTTTTTTCAGCAGATTCAACTGCTAGAAAGCTGAAAACAGACTTTGTTGGCTACGATCCAAAGCGTATCACTGCCGAATTGTCTCAATCAGCATGAGAAAAATTGTTACTGATATTTCAAAAAGACATTAAATGCGCTTGGATTACTTTTTCGGAATTTAATCACTGCATTTTTCAAAGTACAGTATTTCACACAGTGCCAGATTTCAAATAACTGTTTAAATGGCAGTACGTCTATTAAATGCGTGCATATGTACACGTTCGCATCTTAAGAACGAATCATCAGCTTATAAAGTGTAATTGCTGGTTTTGGTAGTGAGACAAATTTAACCCCCCCCCCCCCCCCCACCCCACCCCAATAATAATAATAAAAATTTCGCGGGAAATTTTGGGAGCGAATCGTGGACTGAGTGAACTACGCAAAGTAAATTAAAACTAAACTCAGTCAACTCACGCCCTACGGTAATAATTGTTTGAAACAGGTGAAAATTAATTAGTTTGGGATGTGTTTCCGGACAGAAACAACAGTGGTCAACAAGTGGTTTTACGCAGATAATTCACATTTTTGTCGGTTCAAGCTCCAGCTGAAAACAAGCTCATTTCGGATTTAGGCACGTTTGTTTCAAATTAGGAATATGGAGATTATGTAACACTTGATACTAATTATTCTGGAGGAATTTTTCAATTTTCTGTTATGGTGTTTCAGACAGACAGAATACGAACCCAGGGAGAAACAAGTTATGTCATATACGACTTGCTTCGTTTTGTTTTCACACCTAAAAGGTGTCTCTTGTTGTTTATGTTGTTGCTGCTGTTGCGAAGGCTTATTCGAGCCCGACTACCCAACACAACAACAACAAGCTTTATTTGCATGACTACATAGAAATTTGGTAGTATTGCAAAAGCTACTTAAATTTAATTACATATTATTTCATTAACTAAGATAATTAGTAAAGTAGAAAATAACATAACATAACAAAGAAGAAAAAAAATATATTATATATAATATATGAAACAGTTACTAACAATAATTGTTCATTTAACTGTTCGAAGTGGTGATCATTGTAACGAGATTGTCTCTCAATTCAAAGCATGCCGAGATAAATGAGATTAGCTTAATGTTTACAAAGTAGTCAGTGGAATTCATAAGATGTGATAATAGAGTTTCGCGTGGTAGTAGTCGTAGTAATGGAAGTTTGGATTCTATTTTAGAAAAGAATATGCCGCGTACCTGAGAATAAGCTGGGCAATCTGACAAAAAATGAGTTTCATCTTCAATTTTGTTGCAAGTGCAGAAGTTGCATATTCTTTCATTACGAGGTATATTGTCGTATCTACCTGTTTCGATCCTAAGTTTGTGACAGCTTATTCTCAGTTTTACTAATGTTTTCCTTAAAGGGTTCTTCCTTGTTAAATCTAAGTAGGTAGAAGGGCTATAATTATTTTTAATAGTGTTATAAAAACTAAGTTTTTGCGAGTTTTGTAGGGTCTGATTCCAATGTGAAATATACTTCTGTTTCATGATATTAATATACTGTTTAATTTTACAATCATTTAATGAACTATAGTTAAAGTGATTAAAATTATAGTATTCATTTATTTTCATGACACTAGAGTAGAAACTATTTTTTCCGTTATCATAAAGATGAATCGATATTTTTAAGGCTTGTCTGACTATAGAGTTTTCATCCTTTTGGTGTAAGTAATTTAGATAACTTAGTATCTTCTTATTTATATCAATGATCAGAGGGAATTTACCAAGTTCGGCTCTGCATGCAATATTGGATGCCTTGTTATGTACTTCTAAGTATCGTTTACAAAACTGCAAGTGAGTTTTCTCAATTGGGGAAAGGTCCCACGACTTAAAGTCTGATTTCACAAAGGCACCCCAAACTTCACTGTTGTAGGTTAAGATTGGTAAGATTTTTGAGTCGAAAATTTTGCATGCTAATGAAGGTTTAAGTTTATTGAAATCTGTGTGCCGTCTTAGACTAAAGAAAGCATGAAGAGCTTTTTGTCGTAGATGTTCAAGTGAGAGTGTAAAATTTCCTGAAGAAGAGATGCGAGTCCCTAAATAGGTATAGTCTTGAACAATGTCTATTTTTTCACTGCCCACATGAAAAGCATAATCAGATCGTTTTTCACGTCGTTGAAAAATCATTATTTTTGTTTTCTTAGGGTTTATGCTTAGCATCCAGGAGTTGCAATATGAAGATAACTTGTTAAGACAATTTTGTAATCCTAGTTTTGATCGTGATAAAATAATTAAGTCGTCTGCATAAAAAAGGGAGTTGAGTTTGGTGCCATTTGGCAGTATAAACGGATCAGATAGAACATTGTTAAAAGAAAAAGCTAAATCGTTAACGTATAGGTTAAAGAGCAAAGGACTTAAAATACAGCCTTGGCGTACACCTCTTGCATACCGAAAAGGACGCGTTCTGGTATTTCCAATTTTTATAGAGGAGGTAGAGTTCGAGTATAAACTTTTAATTAAATTATAGAAATTTCCTCGGACATTTATTTGTAACAGTTTGTATAAAAGTCCATCGTGCCATACCGAATCAAATGCTTTTCTAAAGTCGACAAAACATGCATATACTTTCGTTTGATGACAATTGACATACTTATCTATTATTGTTCTTAGTGTAAAAACGTGATCCGCTGTTCGGTTATTTGCTAAAAACCCAATTTGAGATTTATGAAGTATTTCAAGGGACTGGACGTGTTCAAGAAGTCTTTGGTTGAGAATTGAGCAAAATAATTTTCCGAGACAGCTAGAAACACAGATTCCACGATAGTTTGAGGGATCACTTTTAGTCCCACTTTTAAAAATTGGTGTGATAAGGCCATTACACCATGTTTGAGGCATAGTACCCGATCTTAGAACCGTATTAAATAATTTCAGATAAACAGGCATTAACTGGTTTAAGCTGGATTTGATCATTTCATTTTTGAGTTTGTCTGAGAAAGGAGATTTGTTATTTTTAAGTTTTTTAGCCGCTGTGTATATTTCTAGCTCAGTTATCAGGCCGTTCAAAGAATTCGATTGAGCTGGCGCATTTTCTAGAGTTCGCAACTCAGAAATGATCGCTTCCTGATGTGAATTCAAGGGTTCATTAGAGTGCAGCGTTTGGAAATGAGACATCCAGTTTTCTTCGGAAACTGGTGGGAGGATATTTTCCTTGACAGAATCATCCATTGACTTTAAACAGTTCCAAAAGTTGCGACTGTTCGGATCATCGACGGCAGTTTCAAGTTTTGTGAGCTGAGTATGATAGTATTGATTTTTCTTCTGTCAAAAGGCTTTTGTACTGTTTTAAAACGAAATGATATTCCTCCCTGAGAGTAGTATTAAGAGGATCTCTATGTTTAAGATTCGCAATTTTCCTTAATTCATGTCTTTTAAGACGACATTCTTTATCAAACCATTTTTTGTTAGATATTTTGATGTGTCGTTTTCTAATTATCTTAATTTTTAAACAACGTTTAGCGGCGGTAGTAAGGATATTTTCTATTTCATCTAGTGTGGTGTTAATATCCTTGTCTGGCCTTTCATCGATAAGGAAATCGTGTCTTAGTTTTTGTAGGTCATTTGACTGTAGCGCTGCTCGAAATTTTTGCGATGAGTCGTTTTCCCAAATAAATTGTTTCGGCAAACGTGTTAACGTATCGTTTATATTTGTTGCAGCTGAGTGAGTATTAACCGTATTGATATTAAGCCATGTCATAATTGGACTGTGATCTGATAGACTGGACGGTTCTTTAACAATGAAATTTGATATATGTCGATACAAATCCTGATCACATATAGCGTAATCAATAACACTTATTCCTGAGTTGCCGTGAAATGTGGGTCTTCCCAGTGAATCGCCACTAATTCTTCCATTCAAGATTCGTAGATCTGCACTCCTACATATTTCTAAAAGTCGTTTGCCATGGTTATTTAATTCGTTGTCGAAACTGTTCCGTTGAGGGGCACATAACGAGGAGTTAGATTGATCATTTGTTATTATCGTGTTTCCCTCCTGACACACAATGTCAGAATATTTGCCAGTTCTAGAATTGAAATCTCCTAAAATTAATACTGATCCAAGAGAGGAGAATTTTTCAATATCATTTTCAAACTCATCGAACATATCAGAACAAAAATAATTTGAGTTGTGTGGTGGGATATAGACACCACACACATAGATATCTTTTGCGGTGTTCGTATATTCTCTTGCAATTTTAAACCATAAGAAATTTGGTGATTCTTTTTGTATTGAAATCCAATCATTAAGCTTCGACCTATAGAGTAATGCTAAGCCACCCGAGTTGCGACCACATTTTCCGGTTTTTACGGCACCTGTAGTCACCATCGTGAAGCCATCAACATCGACAGTTATCCTTTTCCATGTCTCGGAGAGTATTATAAAATCAAAACTATTAATCATGCGTAAAAAATCAGTATTACGTAATTTGTCACCTAATGATTTTGAAGAGACGCCATTAATGTTCCATGCAAAAAAGGATAGTTTGTCGTGGAGATTTGAGCAGCCAGGCATATCGGTGTCAAAAAAACAACAACAAATTCACTCGATATCCTAGTAAATAAGCCAGCTACATAACTAATAAAAAGAGGAAGATTATTAGAATATACTCATAAAATATGGCATTAAAGTAAAGTTTTAATTAATCTAAAGAATGATACCAGTTCTTTAGGTATTTCAGCTCCAGCTTGAGGGTCAGTAGAACAGTTAGGTTTTGCCTGTTCCGTCAAGGTTAAATGTGGAGGAGTTTGCATCTGTTGGAAGTGCGGTTGGTTTTGCTGCTGCTGTTGGGTTTGCGGGGTGCGGTGGGCTCTATCGGTTCTGTCTTGACCATTTTTAACAGCATTACTGTAGGAGGGATAACTCTCGAAGGGACGTATATTGGATGAATGAAGCGGTGGTGGTCGCTGTTGTGTTCCCTGCAATGGATGTTGTTCTAGTGGCGGTGTGTAGCGTGAGCGCAAGAAAGGATCGCGAGGCGAAGAGCGGGAAAATTGATTCGGGGAGGAGCGTGCTTGCTTAGGTCGGCCACGGATCGCTGCCACTAGATCTGCTGCAAACATACCAATGTGTCGCTTTTTCAGGTGTTTGTTGTCATAGAGAATGTCTAAACCTTTGGAGAAGATATCGTCGTGTCTCACTAGGTGGACATTGGGCAATGTCGAGCAGCTGTCAATAAGTTTCATGTTTATGTTTGACACAGTGTTCAAGGGGATATCGGCTCGCGGCAGGAGAGTTGAAAAGATGATCTTGCTCTTTGGGAACATTGTCGATGCTTGAGTGATAAAAACTGAGATATTAGAGACAAATTCATCTGCAGGTGTTGTCGGCGTAAGATCGTTTGTTCCAGTGTGTATAACAATAAGCTGCGGGTGTTCTGTTGTTTTAGCAATTTCCTCTTGTAGAGTGTTAAGTGCATGTTCAATTTTGGGGCATCGAAAGTAGAAAAATTTCTGCCCTGGGGGAAAAAGCCTTCGTTTGTCAAGAAACTTTCCGGCGTTTGAATCTCCAAGAAAAAACGCTTTGTTAACGACGGCAGGAGTGAGGGGTTCCTGGAGTGAATTGGCATGATTGTCGGCTATATTGCGTTGTGGAGCATTAATAGGGTTAGGGTCCAGATCAGTTTTTTGTTGCGCGTTGAGTGAGGCGTGAGATTCATCGTCGACTTGGAGGGGCAAAAATCTGTTTGTTAAGATGACATGCGGTGGATTGGTCAGTGGTTCTGTGGTCTGGGGAGTGGGATCTTCAAGGTTGTTTTCTGAATCGATTGGCGTGAGGATTGGTGGAGGATGTGTTTCCGTCTGTTGGAGGGCTGGAGCTGCGGTTTGTCTATCACCAGTGGAGTGTTGCCAGAGAGCTTTCATTTGATCTTTCAGAAAATCTATTTCCGATGAAAGTTTTCCTTGCGACTCATGCAGTGATTGATTAATTTTTGCCATTTGTGCTTGCTTTTTAAGAAGCGATTGATTTTCGTCTTGCAAAGCTTTTATAATCTGTGATTGTTGAGATATTGCGTCTTGGAGTGATTTAATTTGAGATAAGAAATCAGAAGAGTGATCATCAGATGATTGTTGTTGTAATTTGATCATGCGATCATGCTGAACTATTTTGTCCTTTAGTTGTTCAATATTCCCGGAACTAACGATTTGAAATTGGGAAAAGTCAGCTTCCAATTGCCCAAGTGTTGCTCTCATCGTTGTAATTGATTTCAGGCGGGTCGGTGATACGACGAGCGTTTCTGGATCGTGTGTTGAGACTGTTTGTGCATTCGTGGCCGTCGTTAGAGTGGCTAGTTTATTTTCTCCTTTGTTTGATGAGGGGATATCGTCATCTCCAACAAATTGAACAAAATTGGTGAAGAAGTTTGGGAATGAATCACCGAATAGGGATAGATCCTCAAATGCAGAAGAAGTGAGAGGCTGGTTTAGAGGTTGACGGTCAGGATGGTCGTTAAGTGTGTTTACGATATTCAGGAGCACGGGGAATTCGTAGATGCTCCATTCTTCGAATTTATTTCCTTGTACTTGGATTCTCCCGGTTGTGACAAAGACTGTGATCGCGATTAATTGCTCTTCAGTAGTAGATGAATCTGCGAGTAAATGAATGATGATTTTGTCGCACTTCGAGGCTGAACTAGGGCTGTCTTGTTCTTCCCATACGACCTTATAATCTGTTGTATTTCCGGTGATCTCATAATAGCGATATAGAAACGCCGTAACCCAGAGCAGAAGGCGATCTTCTGAGGTTGAAAACGCCAGACATTTCGCCGAAGGCCTATATATTCCAAGGTCAATGGCTTCAAAGGGGGCATTCTTCGATTTCCCAGTGGATTGGTTGAATTTGTCCACAAGATATCTGTTAAGGTCCTTGCTTGGTTTCGTAATTCGCACACAAGGTGATTTGGTTTCGCTTTTTCCACTTGCCACCACTGTTGTTTCGTCCTCAGTGTCGTGGCTTTCTTTTCCTTGTTCCATTAGTTAAACAAATTGCGTTAACTCATTTACCAGGACATCAGTAAAAAGCAAAAAGCATTATTTTTTGCCTTTCATTACGAGAACAAGTGCGTCCTCGATACCTGATGCCTGATCACACATACTCCTGTCAGTTTGTAAAACAATTATGGGAAAAACATTTTGTGCCCTTTGTAATCAAATAGCGAGAAGGTCAAAAAAGAGGATCGCTTGTATTATTGATATTGTAACCACAAGTTTTCGATGAGTTCAAATCATTCAAACACAAGTCGCGAAAGGATCTCAAGTTTTTTCATCTGCCGTAGGACCACAACTGAGGTTTTTCAACCAAATAATTAATTCGAGATTTGCAGTAAAAATAGATTTTAAATTTTCTTCGTGGAAATTTCCAAGCAAAGCAGGGTAACTCTGCGCAATGCCTTACTAGCTAATTCAGTTTTTATTTCTTTTTTTACGTATGAGCAGCTAATAACATAGAATTTGTAGGCGTATTTACACTGCGACATTGAAGACTTCGACATGTTCAATTAAGTTTAATTTGTAGTTAAAATGTGCTTGAAATCTGTCCTTTCAGGGACGTGGTTCCAACTAACAGCATCTGATGGATAAAACAATTTTCAAGCTCGTTTTGCTGCTGTTGAGTTTTTCAAGTATTTTGGCTGCTGGCTCCGGCGACCAATCAGGTATTTTTATTCGTTAAATTTTCTTCTTTCTGGCGGTACTTTGTCCTATGTTTTATTGATAATCAACGTTGTCTAATTTATGCTGCAAACGTTACGACTGGTCGCCCTTGGTTCCTAACAACTGACGTAGAAAAACTGCTGGACGTGCCGATCCAGTTACCCACTTTCAAATGAATCGATACGGTGTAGCACCAGAACAAAATTCTAGCCAACATAAACTTTTTGATGTGTAAACAAATAGCTTGCCCAGTATGGTTTCTTGTCGGCACGAAAGTTCTCTTGTACAATGTGAACATAGCCTCAGGGGGTAGAACCGATCAGAGAAAATTATGCTAAACAATGAATAGCAAAACCCGGGACTTATAGTTTATGCTAACTGGAAACCTTTTTTGGCAGCCGAATGTGACTCTCCCCTGGCCATGTCGATTCCAGACAGTGGATGGAGCGCTTCATCCACAGCGGATCGCAGCAAGTATGGTGCACATCTGGCGCGCCTCAGCAACACTGCTGACACTGCAGGATGGTGCTTTTCCTCCAGTAAAGAAACGAAAAGACCTTTCATCCAGGTCAGTCTCGTCCATCATCTGCCTACATTAAACTTGAGTGACTGACCTTTAACGAGTTGTTAAACGGTTTCTTGCATAAACAGGAGAAACTAATGTCATCTGCGCCCTCATCACTGCGCCTCGAGCTAATTTTTTTCTGAATTCCAACGCCCATGTCAAAGCTCTTAAAGCTAATGTCAATCCAGGAGAGCCCTCGATTTCTTGGCACCCTTTTTCTGTCAAGGAAGCGCGAATGAGAAGGAATCTGGGTCCGTAATTGACATGAAAGAGGTAAGTTCCATTGTCTTCTTGCGAAGATGAAACCACGGTTCTTGGTCAGAAGTGTATATCTAGTTGTTGATCCAGGGTTGCCTTTCCATTTGAATTCCACAGGTCGACTTAGGACAGAACATGCGCGTTACCGCTATATCCACAGCTGGAGTACAGGTGAAGAACGAGTCGACTGGGAACTACAGTTCCATGTATGTGTCGCAATATTTCCTGGCCTACAAACGAGAAGGAGACACAAAATGGAGGCATTACCATAGAAACGACGTGTCTGTCACGGTAAAATTCCAACAAATTCACATCTATTTCTTTTTTCTTTGATGCCATTAGTTCTTCCAAAACATTGTTCTACCCTGGGCAAGGGAAAGTAACTCTCCCTCCCCCGTACCCCCTCGCCCTACTACTATCAGATTACAAAGTCCATTTGAGAAGCAGAGAGACACAAAACCCCCTCCAAGTTAATGATGGCCAATTGACTCAAATTTGGGGTTTCTTCTACAAGAGACTACCAAATGCAAAACTGGTTGTTTGTCTCATATTGCATTTGCGAGATTCAAGTCCTAGTTGTCCCTCCTTTTGTTGTGTTCTCAGACAATACACTCTTAGAGGGTTTTCTCCTCCCGTGTGTATAAATGGGTGCTGGAGGGGAAGGGAGGAGAGGGGGTTACGGTAACGTGCTTTCAATTTGCCTGCAATGAGAAAGATTAAATGTTGGCAACAGGTGGTCACACAGGTGTTTTGTTGCCACAGGTTATTAAGACCAACAGCTCTGATCTTCATAAGCACCACTTGCTGACTCCACGCATCGCTCGGTATGTGCGGCTGGTGATTGACGATGGGGTTGGAGACAAGTGGTGTCTGAAGATGGAAATACACGGCTGTCCTTGGACTAAGCATGGTAAGCAATCAGGCAGGAGAAATTCTAGTGATATTGAAGTTTGCGAAAATTAATTACGAGCCGTTAAATAACAGCGTCAGAAAAAAGGAAAACTCGAAATAAAACACTATAGTCAGCCTTTCTTTGTCTACTTGTAACTTCTAAATTTTGCTCTCTAGATCCAGCAGGATCCTGCATCTTTGCTTTGTCCGGTTGGCCCTTGCCGAATTTTACAAAGCGTTCAAATAAAATACTGCAGGAGTTGATTAGCCGGCGTCAAGGGGGTATGTGTGGATAGCGCGTTGAAGTTTAGACTCGAGGACCAGTGGTTGGTCTTTTCTCTCGAGTTGTGTCTTAACTCCACATTGTCTCTCCACTGTTTTGCTGGAGGGATGGAGATAACCTTACCATGGACTAGCCTCCATCAAGGGGAAGGCTGGGGAGGAGTAGTAATACTTCTGTTCATGTCATGCTGTGAATCCCTCAGAGAAGTGCCAGCTTGATGAGCCACTCGACTTAGCCTTACCATTTATTCGTTGCATTATTTTTTCAGATGGCTTGGTATCGTATCGAATATCCCAAGGAAATCTCCGAGAGAACAGACTCGGTTGGTCTTCATTACGAGACAAAGGCTATGACGGGACAAGACTCGCCTACGGCTCGAAGGTCGGGGTGCTTTACAATGGACTTGGCCAGCTAACTGATGGGGTGACTGGCCGCGTGGCAGACTGGAACGATACTGGTAATCCAAACTGGATTGACTGGATTGGCTGGAAGGACACCGTGACCGCTGACCCAACTGTCACCTTTCAATTTTCTTCGCTTCGTCGATTTTCCAGGGTGCGATTCCATATCCTGAACTTGCCAGGTCAGCATGAGAAGATGCTGTTTAGTAAGGTGATTCTTTCTTTCTCCAAGGACGGCGAGTATTTTGCTTGGAAGACTATTTATCAACCCAGTATGGCCAAGAGGACGTCAATGTGCAACAAGGCATTCTGGATAGAGGTTAACCTCGAAGGACACCTCGGCAAAGACGTGACGTGCGATTTTCAGTACTATGGCTGGTGGGTGCTGATAAGTGAAGTTGAATTTGAATCAGGTAACTGCTTCCTTTTTTTCCTTTAGTTATACAGTCAGTAATTTAGTCGGCCGATCGCTCGGATGATCGGTGCGTCCGTCAGTCAGTCACGGTCGGTATGTCAGCGGTCCCGTCAGTCTGTTATTTAGTCAGTCGTTACGTCAGTCTGTATGTCAGTCGGTCAGTCAGTCAGCCAGCCAGTCAGCCTCTCAGATGGTTAGTAGGTCTGTCGATCTTTCCTCGTTCGTGCTATTTTATCTTGTCGTGTGTTGATTATTCGTTTCCCAAGTGGCTCATCTCTAACGACGATGCTTTCTCGTTTTTGCATAGTGGAGATATCCCCTGGTGATGTTTCAGGACCAAACATTACACCCACCACGGCCAACAACAGTGTCATCATCATTGACTCGACAGACGAGGTTAAAATCGATGGTGAGTGCAGCAATGATAGTATCGAAGTCTGAGGATGCCGTTTATGTTACATCTCCACTGGATAAGTTGTAAAGCAAGGTTTCCTTGTCTTTTGCTTTCCTTTCCGTTTTCTTACTGTTTTTATTTCCCTTTTTCCTTTAGTTTTTCCTTTCTTTTCATTTCATTTTTTGCCTTTTTCTTTCCCTTTCCTTTCCTCTATCCTTTCTCTTCATTATTTTTGCCTTCTTTTCCTTTCTTTGTAGCTCTTAAATACTTTTCACTTGTCGCATATAAACATCAACTGCCGATCTTCCGATCAATAAACTTGTGTTCACGTGATTCGTTGTTTTTTTCAAACTGCGAAGTGAAATCAATCATAACGCCAGCACGTGTCTGACGGGAAAAACATCAGTGGTGGCCCAGATCTTCCTGCTTGTTCCACATAACATCCTATTTTCTGATTCACGGAGATAGTAATGAATGCGAAGAAGATACTCATGACATTCATATATCTTCTTGAGCACATTTTGTACTTTAAAACATCATGGGACTCCTGTACTCAGCAATATCATGTAGACGCTTCCTGGCATACTGTTAACTTATTCATTTCTTCCACAGAATCCAGTAAAGACATTGTTTCGGAAGAAACCTGGAGTATAGTGCTGATAGCAGGTCTGGCCGCAGGGGTGGTAGGGATATTATCGCTATGCCTCCTTGCCGTGTTAATGTGGCGTCGCCGAAGACGACGCACGCGTGCCGAAAACACGTTCAACCGCGTGCCAGTGAGAATCATCAACCCCAGCAAGAAAAATTCATTGAACCGCCGGAACGATCTTGGTGCTGCGATGCGCTTGGAGAAGCTAAGGATGCTGGAAAAGGGCGTGGAGGAGGAAGAAGACGATGAGATAGATTTGATGTTGGAAAAGTGCAATTTTACTAACGCCAGAAACTTGGGATGGCGAGATGAACTGCTCAAGGGTGAGTTGCGAACATTTTCTTTCCTATTTCTGGAAAGTTAGAATTGAAAATTCACCTTTTGACAAACACTGTTTTGTTCAAGCCAGTTCTTTTGACTAATTTATTTTGAAGTAACTTAACAAATAGATTCCATGTTGCCGTGCGTCTGTTTAGTAATAGATCACAGATAACGTCAAAATGTGGTAAGAACAAAAATGTGGCACACTAGGCGATAGCTGAGTGTGTCACTGATGTTCTTACCACATTTTCACGTCTTCTGTGGTCTATTACTGAAAAGACGCACGGCAACATGGAATCTATTTGTTTTATATAACAAAGAAACAAAATATACAAGAATAATAATAATAATAATAATAATAATAATAATAATAATAATAAATAATGGTAATAGGACTAAGTGGAGTCCAATTCGGTCTGTAATCGTACGAGTGATTAACGAAATCGGACGACCGCGTAGCGGGAGTCCGATTTGTTTAATCACGAGTATGATTACAGACCGAATTGGACGACACGAAGTCCTGTTACCAATTAATCATATCTATAACAAAATTAGCAAAAGAAAAGGGAGAAAACGTACTGGAGATGGAATAGAAAACAGTTTTATTTGCGAAATACGCTAAAAAAAAAGCTTATTCAAGAGTAACTGGTCCATTAGCGCGCGCGCTATGACGCGTACTGTCCAATTACTTAGGCATGACGCGTACACTGTCCAATTACACTGTCCAACTGTCCTATTAATGCTCAAATCATGGCTGGTGATAGCCAATCAGATTCGAGAATTTTGTTATAGTTATGATTATAATAATAATAATAATAATAATAATAGTAATAATACTTTGTTTAATGAGGGTAACATAATTTACTGGTTGCCCTGTAGTTTACAATATGGCCCTCCCTAATTTTACATAAAAAAGAAAAAAGAAAAGATATATGACGCGATTAAAATCAAAACCTAATTAACTACATACTATATTCTAATGGCTAATAATAATAACAAAAAATTGAACTTTGTACTAATAAGATCTAAAAAAGGCTGCTAATTTCAAAGTGTTCTAAGGCAGCATTTTGGTTTAGTAGTTTCTGCCGTATTTTCCCTATAAATTGTCTATGTGATGTTATGTTACGAATGGAAACATCAACATTATTCCAAAGGCGAATTGCACCTGTATGGAACGTCCTGCAACCTGAAACTCTCTTGCACTTAGGCAGAACTAGGTTGTTCTTAGTGGTAGCTTTCAAAATAACTCGAAAGCGGGTCCTTTCCCAACTTTGACAAACACGGAAATAGCGATTTCACGTAGTCTGACGTAATCCTCTAATAGATCATAAGAGAGAACCAATCAAAATGCGCGCATAATTGAGCTTACTAGATAACACGAAATAACAAACACATAACAAGCAAACCCAGAGGTACTCTTAGTATGCACTTCTTGAACCGACCTGATTATTTATTCTCGCCTTCTCTTTCAGCTGATGAAAATGCTGCCAGAAATCTCCGCCCTCAGTCACGGGAGATCTCCTTAGAGGAAGAAAAGGCCGCAGTCCTCGCAGAAATGAGAAAAGTCAGCGAGAGTAGCGATGAGTAAAATAACGTAAAGGCGACACTTACTGTATAAAGTTAGGGTGCACGTCATTTGTTTGGTCTGACCGGTCTAACAGGTTTGACTGGCTCTAGCTGATCTTGATGGTAAGGTAGAGCCAGTGAAATTTTTCTTTTTTGTATTCATGTGGCATTAACAACACTATTTTTCGGTAGTCTCTCCTATTGTTTTTGCGTCGACTGTTTCGCTTTCCGCCTTCCGCACTTAACTGGAGCGAGACAGCTGATCAGTTCTATTCTAAGTTCTACCCAATCTAAACGACCAGACCTGTGAAATGACATGCGCTCTTAGAAAATATTTTCCTGATTAAAATGCTAAAAAAATTCTGCAAATGCCTGAAGCAGTTATAACTTTTAACGGTACAGTCAACTCTCGCCTTGGGGACACCTCGCTATTACGGAACTGAGGAGTTATAGTCCCGGGGAATATAAATAATTCCCGCTATTACGGACTCTCTCTATTAAGGACACCAAATCTTGGTGGCCACCAAATTTGTGTGTAGGTTAACTGTGGTTCACGATGAATGAGGCATTTGTGATTTGTCGGAAACTGCCTCATCCGTACTGACTAATAATTTTTTAAGAAAATTTTTAACTTGGGATAGTTATTTATGTCAAGTAAAGCACTTGTTGAAATTTATTTAGGTTAATTTTTCGTTCATAGCCCAGACCGTCTGAGATTTGCTATTGAAATGGACACCCTGATATTAGTATTGCCCTTCATTAGGTCTGTAAATAGGCGTGCAGTGTAGACCATTGTCATGGGATGAAGAACAACGAAAATTATTTAGTAATAGGGTAAAATTGGAATTGTTATTGACACAACCATGATTTTTACTGTAAAAAGTCTTCCAGCTTAGAAAACTGCTGATCAAAGATTGTTTTTAATGGTACTCAACAGCAATCAGGTCCGTATTTATTGATTGTCTACGACTTTGTGACTCTTGTCACAACAAATTCTGAGGTAACCTTGAACCGAAGCGTGCTTGTGGAATGAAGTCGGTCTATTTAAGGTTTTCTTTTTTCCAAAGGGAGGGTTTCTAGTTTCCGACCTCTGTTATGAGAACGGACCATGTTGGAATATGTCCTGTAAAACACGCTGGGAAGTACTGGTGTTTGGATATAAATGAAACTGTTCTGGATTAGTTACTCAGAGCAATTTTCAGTTGAGTGTCGAAAGTAAGTTGCGTTTGCTTTGGTTTTGCTGCCCTGTCATTTGTACCAAAAAAACTCGTGCCACTTTCTCAACCAATTAGAAGTAAACACCCAAACGAATCGTGACTTGCTCGTGCACGTTTTCCCCGCCCTGGTCACGTGCATTTGCTTCGAGTTCTAATTGGTTCATTGTGTTGATTGCGTCTGTTGTGTTTGGCCAGGGTGATTACTTTGGTTTTACGACTCTCAGTTAAAAGCTGCTCTATAGTGACATGTTACTAGTATTGTAAATATAGGCAGAACCGTGGATGGAGAGATAGGAAACAAATTAAAACAACAGCAACCAGTTCGTTAATTACATCTAAACTTTTTTATTGTACAGCGTTAGGAAATTCGCGTGTATATTATATTTACACTAGTGTTTTTTTACAAGACTGTAAATATTGCTTGAAGTTCAATAAGGCCTTATGCGATTTCTTGCTGAACACTTGTACAACTGAACGTCTCATTGATGTACGTTTTACGGTAAAACAATAAATAGAGCGTATCCTGCATGCTTGCTCGTCGTATGCCGTGAAATACCCCACTTCTGTCTTGATTTTCAGTGTATACGAGTGAGTATAAAGACTAGCCACTCATGTGATTTTCACTACTTGCAAACCGAAAGCGTTGTTGACAATTTTGTTCCATGCCTCTTAAGTTTAAATGTATGTGCCATTCCAATCCAGTAATGCAATGCTCGTAAATCAGCCAAATTATTTTCCTATAGTTTTCCCAGATAAATTAAGCATTTTCTGAATTTACCGAAAATTGCCGAAGACTACCTAAAATTTTCCGAAATTTTCCTTATATGGTCTACAGGGAGAAGATCACTCAAACGTTTCCGACCATTCTCTGAATTCCCCGAAGATTGAAGGAAGAACCGAAGATGCTTCTGTTACATGTTCAGTCCACCACACCGCTTTACAATACACTTCGGAACTGTTATGAATGCAATCCGTGGGGTGCCACAAAAAATGCAGCAGCTTTCCAGCTGTCTGACTAGCTGTAATCTGAATGGCATGTGATGAAATGGGGTATACTTTCGATTCTTTGTCAGAGTTAGACACATGTTCCGATATGGCTATGGTACCAGTCATGTTGCAGAACACGCGAGCAGTATCGCTTCCGCGTCTTCATTGAATTACCTTGGAAAAACTAAGCAAACTCCTGTAATGTTTTAAACTTTTTGGTTTTCAAAACGTTACTGATCAGAGCATATTAACTTTGCGGAACAAACAAGAACCTCCGGAAGGCAACAGCGTATAACAATCACTGTAGCCATAATAAAACGCCTTCAAGGAGACAAAAAGGAGACTGTTTCCACAGACAACATTGTTCCTTTATTCCCACACGCAGTTGCAGGTTTGCTTTTAATCAGACTTCCAGGTTTTGAACTTGTCTTCGCGTCTGCTTGGTTTTACGGGTTTTACAAGAGGACGTTCCTTTAACATTGCAGATTGTGTGCAAATACTGACCACTTAATTATTCTATAAGAATATTCCGCTCTTGATTAACATATCAGAAAATTTCCCCTCTACTTGACTTATTTAACTTGAGTGCACCTAAATTTAACGACAATCCAATATAATTCCCACAACTAATCACACAATATTCTGTTCTTTGTTTGTTACTGTGCCAAGTTTATATTACAACTAGCAAAAGGGGAAAACGAAAGAAAGCTATCGACTTTCTAAACATTGCTCTTACATAACCGATTTTTAGTGTATTCTTCCACAAATAACGCAACCGAAGTGTTATATTTTCGATAGAAAGACAACAGGTTGCTATAACTTGTGATATTACATTATATTATATTATGTTATATTATATTACATTATAACAATGTAATGACGCAACACAAGCGCACTATTCTAGGGTATTTTAGGGTATTCTAGGGTATTTACACACAATAGTTCATCTGTTCTTCTGTTTCGGCAGTGAGAATCTTAGCCCAAAAAAAAGACGATTATTTATTTCAAACAGCATATTTTATCGAGACTAGATTTTCTTTTCAAAGGAAAAATGTGTCGCGAAATATTCAACTTTTAAAACTTTTTTCAGTAACAACAATTCTTCAATGGTATTGCTGTATGAAACTTACTTGATACTGTATTGAGAGTTTTTCTTTATGTATCACTTATGCTGCTACAATCAACCTCATCTATAATTTTGCAGGTCAACTTTAAAAGATTTTGACAATTTGACGCCTAAGGCGCCTTTTTTTTGACAAGAACGTAATTTTTGTTGTCATGACTTAAAAAACAACCAGGTTTTTCCGGATGCAAATTTTCTCTTCAGCAAAAACAATTTTACTTATCGTAAATACGTGAAAACATAAACGATATCATTTTCTATCACTTATGTCCAATGGATTTGATTAAAAACAAGAAGTAATACTTTTTCAGCCTTTTAGCCGCCGATTTTTAATTGAACAAAAGAACACCTTTTCTTTATGAAATTAAGAATATAGAAAGCGAAACTTTAAAAGCCTCCAAAAATAAATAATAATAAATTTGGGCCTTTCATAAGACTCCAACGTATAACAAAATAAACTTTATTTGATTCCTCCTTTTTATCTTTTTTAATTTGTGTTAAAGCGACTTGGAATGGAAATAAACTCCCTCCCCCGACCAAAAAAAAACATAAACCTATTTGTCTTCCTTGGCAGGTTTTTTAGTTCCCGAAAAGCAGAGCACGTTGTAGATTCTCGGGCAGCATTCGGTTTGGTTAGTTTTCAGTGGAGTGTAGCCCGATAGAGACATCCAGATCGTAGCGCGCGAACTTAAAAATGGGATCAGCAACGCGACGGCGATCATCACCAGGAAATCTATGAGGGCAAAGTAGCGAAAATACGGGTCCGTGCCATAGCTGCGAATCAACATCCCGCCTATAAGCTGTCCGAGGCCTCTGCCCAGACCGTAGTAGAGTCCGTGTAAGATACCTTGTAGCGTAGCGCCAACACGGGGCGGCGTGCCAACGTAGGTCGCCAACGCGCACCAAACGGAGGCGGAGCAAACTCCGCGAAGGAATTCGATGGGCAGCACCAACCAGGGATTTTCGATGGCGGAGAAGTAGTAGAATCTCAAAGCGTAAATCAGCAGTCCGGCCACGAGCATCTTTATATGGCCAGCCATCTCGAGGAAATACACGGAGCTGTAATAAAGCGCCACATTGGATATACAGTGAACTGCAACAAGCGCGCTAAACAGGGAAGGGGACGCGCCAAGCTCTACCAAGTGAACGAACAGAAACGTCTCAGCGGATCCCAACGCGAATCCCAGGAAAAGCGCAATCGTGCCAAATAGCGCGTATTCGATCTTCGTAAAAATTTGAAGACTCTTGATCAAGGAACATTTTTCACTGACTTGCTTGTCTGCATCTTGGAAGTTGAAGCGGGTTGATACGAACAGGGCAACAGCCATAAGGACAGCATTGACGTAGAAGAACGGCCGGTAAATATCGAACACCTCTTCAGGACAAATATCGGTCTGTTTGCGATACTGTCCTTGTACAATGGAGCCTGTGATAAACGCGCTGATCCCCCAGCCAACTTCGCCCCACAAACGCTGCTCTCCGTAGTAATGCGGACGGATTTCTAGGTTTTGAAATGTGGCCACGTCGGCCAGCGTGTTGGACGTTGCTCCTATAAGTTCACCAGCTATTGTGATTACCAAAATAATCACAAAAACCACTTTGGCATTTTTGTAAAGCTTAGGATCGCTTTCGGTGTAGAGGTCAAATAGCCACGCTTCCTCCCACATCTCCGTGTTCCCAAATGTGACTCTAGCGTTGTCATGCCCTGATTTGCTCTTGCCAGTGCGATCGAGCAAATTCGTGGCGTTGTGGTTGTGTGATATGTTCAGTTTGTTGTGTACGTCACTAAGACAGTGCACGCTTACCGGCGGTACAACGGCGACTAAAAGATTCATGACAATGTAACTGAAGAGGGCTACCAGAAGGACAAGTCTTACCTTGTTGTATTTGTCTGCAATAGTTCCTAGAACTGGCGCGCCAACAAACAGGCACAGTGGTTTCACAGCGAGCAAAATGCCGACAAAATGAGCGGGCAATAGCAGCGAATGTTTAAAATACAGCGAGAGATAGGGTACGAGACTCCCGAGCGCTGCAAAATAGAAGAAATAAAACACCTTGTATAGAAGAAGGTTTCGGTTGACAGCAACGGTCGAACGAATCTTGTCAAACCAAGCGGGCTTCTTGTTTGGTTGTTCGCTCGCCAACGGTTCCGACACAACGGCTTCTTCTTCAGGATTAAATAAATCCCCATAGTTTTGCTCTGTTTCTTCCCCAGATGTTAGTAGCGTCCCTTTCTCAGACATCTTTGCTCAGTCTAGCTTTTCCTAGCTTTTTCCCCGCCACTTTCACATAACTAGAGCGAAAGCAGTTTGAGCGATTTAAATTCTGGCCAAGTTGACAAAAGTTTCGCTTGGGCAGCTATGCTGAACAGCTGCTTTTCGACTTTAACTCTAAAAAATTTGCATGAACCAGAAATATATCCAACCACTTTTCGCGGTCAACGATATTTTGATGAAATTCAAAGGAATATTTCAAATTTCTTTCCGCCTGTACTCGAAATGATTGACAGGCAATAAATTAGACGCAGCTGAACGATCTCATATAATCAGTTTCTGTGCGTCATTCACGAGTGCTCACGGGCAGCCTGTTATTGTTATAGACTCATTTATCCTCTAGGTGTCGATCGGCGGAGATCAGAAACGAACAAATCAATATCTGTTTTACCAGTGTTCTTGTTAAGTCTTTATTTTTGCTGAAAACGTCCCATATTAATTTCACGTTAAGACGCTAAAAGCCTTTCAAACCGAAAAAAGCTCCCTGATGATAGTTTTTTGTTTTCTTCAAGCGTTCGATTCAAATCAAAAATCAAGTTTTACACATAATTCAATACTATTTTGTTGTATGAATATTTATATTGTCAGCACACTTGGTCTAATGAGTATATTCAGTACATTTTTAAACTGGGAAGAAAGACTGAAAAAGCGTATTTTATATCATTTACTTTTTTTTTTCACCACTTACCCTTTTCGAACGCAAAGTTTCCATTTCATTAGGGAAATGAAAATCTAGCGGGTAAACAAAACATTCACAGAAGTAGGGTTGAAAACTGTCCAAAATATAAAATGAAATGAAATAAAATAACAACAGCACTGTTTATTTGAGGAAAGCGAATGTAAGGATAAAAGGACTTTTGTTTGTAATGAGAGTAACACTGTTTTGTACTTTTCTTTAGATACCACAAAACTAGCTCAAAACATCGTGACTCGGTCTCGTACATTTTAGGAACTAGGAGAGCCGATTTACTATTAACATGAAAATGTTGTCTGCTTTTTATGAAAATGAGCTCACCGATGCTGGCTTATCAACTTTGGTATTGCGGTGTTATAAATATTTTTGGCTTCCCGTATTTAACATCGTTATCTGTTATCTGTTTGGATTTTTGTTATCAGGAACACAAGGTACTACTTTAAAAAATGAATATCAAAAAACGTCTTACGTTGTAATATTTTTTTCGAGTTGAAAGAAATCGGAAAATCTATTTCCCTCCTATCATGTCATGTTTCAGATAATGGGCTCCTGGCTGACTGCAGAGCATATATGCATGATCTTTGTAAGAGGCAGGCAACTCTTCTGGCATTATAAAAGCCTGTTATGCAGGCTAAATTCAATGCTTTATGACTAAAATAGGCTGACTTTGAAAGGTTACAAAATCTGACTTCAGTTCTTTAATTCAGTCAGGTCAGTTAGGACTTGTCATATATTTAAAGTTTACTAAGTAAGGGTTAGACAATGAACGCGAGTGTTCTATGGGATATAGGGTCCCGAGCAAAGATAAAATGCCACGAGGCCGCAGGCCGAGTGGCATTCTATCTTGCGAGGGACGCTATATCCCATAGGACACGAGCGTTCATTGTCTAACCGTCTTAGAACATGGTCACACCCACGAAGAATTTCGTTTTTGCGTGCAGATTGTATTTTTGCATTTTAATTTTTAGTTCTCACCTTGAAATCACGTTGCTATTTTGTTTACGATATTTTCGCTATTGTACGCATGCCTTTGAGGTGCAATGTTTTAGAGTGCTTCACCGCGCGGTTTATGGCAGTTGGTGTGTAAACAGCAATGAGCCACTACACGGAAATTTGGAACTCGAGGCAGTGATCGCCGCTAAAGATTTTCTAGATTTACACTGGTGAAAGCAGTCTTCGAGGCGCTACAACCACCGACACCAGCAAGTGGGGAACCCGCAGGAAACTCCAAGAGGCCAAATTAAGTCAAGTTCAAGTACAACACTCGTAGTCTGGCAAGCACGGAGAAGAAAGTCTGTCCTTCTTTTTCAATTAAGGTCTGAACAGTTCGTATTTCATGTAAAATAATGGTTTTTCTTTCGATTTGCTTTTTGTTATGCTATTATACAGTAAGATTGCATTTTTTTGTTAAAACGCAAAAAATAATGAGTGTTTCTAGCCGTTGAAGCTGTTGATTTTATCGATTTAGTTGTAAATATTCACAGAGAATTTGTGCATTCATTAGTAGTTTCTACTTAGTCATTAGTGTCGTCATTAGTATGCTCTATATAGAGCATACTAATCAGGCTTCCAAACAAAGGAAAACAATGCCTCATTAGTATGCTCTATATAGAACCACTAATGAATGCAGAAATTCTCTGTAATTTTACCCCGCAATTTCCCCGTGCTTTAAAGCCCCCGCCACTTTACATAATTTAAGACAGTTTATGGAATATAGAGCATCGAAATGCTGGACACTGATTGGCTGAGTGGGTGTGACCATGTTCTAACTACAGTGAATCTTCAAAAAGTTGTATAAACAGCACGCTTTCCGTCCCATGTTTGCTTCATTTTCAGCTGACAAGCTGAAAATTACTGTATTCAAACGAAACAACCACATTTTTGAAATGAACAAGTAAGACTCCTATCTTTAAAGAGGCAACTTAAATTCAGACTTCTTTTCGAAGCCACGTCGAAATAAGATAAAATGATATGAGTGATATGAAATGAAGAAATGGATATTTCGTGGTTTTTGTAGCAAAATACCGACATCAGGAGAACATAAAATGTAGAAAGGTTTAGGACCAGCAACGTGTATGTTTTTAATATGGCAAAATTCTGTCGCTAAATTTTGAAAAAAAAAACATTTAATCGCACCCGACAGTTAATATAAAATGGAGCTTATGTCTTTACAACACTGATAGTGTTTATTCATTTCAGTCTTTTCTTCAAGCGTAAAACAAGTCAAATGTTGGAACCTTGAAAGAGCAAAGAGATAAACAAGACGATCGACAAAAACCCTTCGGCCTCCCCCCAAGACGATCAGGTACGTGAAAATAAATCATCGGTTGCCACTTGAACACAGTCATACAAAACCATGCATACCTTGCGAGAGAGTGCCAAAGGAATAAATGATATTCGGGCAGCTGTATACAAACCGCCTTTTTTGTCAGCAATTATTGTATTGCCCACTTCACGAAATAAAGAAATCAGTTAAAATTTCCAAAGCATTCGAAGGGCTGACGGGCGCACAGTTTTCTAACACACTCAGCTGAGGCCCCTAAACGTAACTAGGAGTGGTCTTTCCCTCTACCGACCAAAACGCATTATACCATAGTTTACGGGCTCGATCGACTGCAAGGCTATCGTAGGACAAACCGTTTACTGCATATCGGAAATTCTTATCTTAAAAGGCCAAAACGACTTATCTAGACGGGTGACGACAAGCTGTCAAAATGAAAACTTGTTCTAAATTGTGAAGCAGACAGAGATTAAAACGATAAAAACTCCGGAGGCAGTCAGTAGGAGAGTGAATAAAAGAAAAACGGGGTGAATATGGGAATGCCTGATCGATACAGCACGCTCCATTTGTATACAAAACTGGTTATGTTTTTCCCGTCAGATGGAACAGTACAATTTTCCCACTGACAAACACAACGGAACGGCACGAGTGCATGTACCATTTGACCGCAAAGCAAGCGGTGAGAATTTCCCGCCAAATGGAACAGTACGATTGATCCACAAACCACGTATTCATCAAGAAGCTTGGGTACTAGAGTGATGACGGAAATGGTAGTGATATTCCGATAATTGAGAAAATGAGCAAAAAGGAATGCCTCTGAAGGTACTCCTTAGCGAGTTTTATTTTTCCGGAATATTTCCAGTGAAAAGCACCGTTCCATTTGATTTCACAACTAAACAACCGGTTTTCCGATACAAAGGGTAAGCGCTCACAGTGTCTTGCATCTCTTTCCCCCTCCCCTACCCCCCTGCCCCCCAAAAAATTAAGCTTTCAGGTGCACATCGACTTAGATTGTGGAAACGTCGAAATAGACCACAGCCCATGTTGGGTGCCCTGTGAATCTTGATCACAAGAGGAAAATGTAATAAATTACCCCAACTTCTATCAAGATTCCGCTGTAAATCGGCATTTTTAACTTTGCACTCTTTCCGCACCCCCCTTTCCCTTTGCCTGTCCTCACCCGGAGGGGGGTGGGGCTGTTACAGAATGTCTCAATTTGACAGGATGGAGTGTTGATGCAATTGTATCCATGCAGGAACTGATGCTTACTAGAGGACAAGTTCTCAAAACGTTAACAGGTTGTTTGGCAAAAGATATTTGTTTATAAACACCTTGAACCAATTCCCGGAAATACCCCCATTTAAATTTTTTTAAAAATAGTGAAATAAGCCCGTAACTTTTAGTGCCACATCCCCTTTGCGGCCAAGTACGAGAGTACCATCCCTTCCCAGAAGTCCTTATCTCATCCAGACAATCACACTCGACAGACTACTGAGACTCCCAGGTTCAAACCACTTGAGAACTTGAGTAAAAAAGATGCTACGAAACTCACTGTCAAAGAAAATTTCCTCCAAGAACTTATAGAGATTTGGGCAGACTTTAACTAGACAGATTCTTTTGACTCCCAATGTGACTTTAGTGGTAGTCTGATATGGAATAACTCATTAGTAAGCATTGTGGATAAGGCTATCTTCTACAAGAACTGGGCAAAAGCCGGAGTAAAAAATATCAAAGACCTCATGAATGACGAGTATGAGGTCACAACTTATAGAAAATTTAAAGAGAAGTATTGTTTTCCTGTTTCCTTCCTTGAATTTTATGGAGTGGCCTCGGCCACAAGGTCCGCTATGAAGTCTTTGAAAATGAAATCACAAAGGGAAAGTGATTAAGGGATTTCAGTACAAAAACTGATTGCAGCAACTAAGCCAACCAAATAAGCTTATGAAATTCCAATAGAGACTGTAAACTTCAAGCTGTGGAGGATTTGAACTGGACTTTTATTTATTCACTTCCAAGGAAATGCACAGTAAGTACTAAACTAAGGAATTTCCAGTTCAAATTCCTCGACAGACGTATAACAACGAATTCCTTTCTCAGTTTTCAAAATTCGAATATCGGATACAGCTCTTTGTTATTTGTGCAAAACAGACCAGGAAACACTAATACATCTTTACTGGGAATGCTCAGTAACAAAAACCTTTTGGCAAAGTGTGAAAGAATTCTTCGTTTCAATCCATCTTATACCAGCCTTCCGCTTTTTAGGAATGTACGATTGTTTAGACTTCGGAGGAGAGGAAGATGTTGTATTACTAAACCACTGTTTGCTCCTTGCAAGATATTATATCCATTGTTATAAATTAAGAATGTCTCTCCATGCATCGGAGAATAAGTGCAACGGCTGAAATTCAATTTGAAATTGAAAAACAAGTTTCTACGGTGACAGGTTCAAAGAACAAATTTCAGTAGAGATGGTGCAAAATTCTCCGGGCACTATAAGAAGTAGGCTCAGTCTCCAGCCGTGAGTGTCTCGATACGCCCGCGATTCTCGCCACCTTCACGGCTGGGTGCACGGGTTTGGTCATTGTTTAAACTGACCAATCAGAGACAAGCCCCCTGAAATTTTCGGGGCAGAATGCGCGACATAATTTAGCGGGATTTCGTCTTTCTCTTGAAATTCGCATTTCGCTTTTTTTCAAGACGATGAAAAAAAAAACAGATAAAATTTAAGCAAATGAAGTGTGAATTGTCTGCATAATTATTAATAATGACGTCACGGACATGCAACCAAACCCATGCGCCCAGCCGTGAAAGTGGCGAGAATAGCGGGCGCATCGAGACACTCACGGCTGGAGACTGAGCCTATATAAGAAGGGGCTTCTTACACTACTTTATTCTCCTCCGTTCGTAAATCCAAAACCAACCGGGTTCCTCCCTTTTTTATCCTGCTCTCCGTCTACTTCGCCTTAAATTTGTCCCCCCCCCCCCCCGTTTTTTTCTTTTATTTATTTAATTACTTATTTATTTATTTTTTAGTCACGTGATCCTGTTACAATAGTGTTAAAAAAAAAGGTTCAAACCACTTACTACTTCACGTGTTCTGTAGCTTTCACAACTTTTATTTTACAACCAGATTAAAGATAATGAATATTGTAATTCTGCCTTTTAAAAGAACGAATAACCTGCCACTGTTGAAAGTTATATGATTGCAGAAGCCAGAGCTTTCTTGACATGTATAGTTCACTTGGTAGTATAACAAGTTAGAATAAAAATACCTTGGTGATATCATTAATATTCTGAACCGGGTACCCAAGTCAAAGAGTGCTACTCATCAAGAGAACTGTAATACATTATTTAGGTGCTTCTTATTAAATATTCAAGATAACAAGCTGTACAATTATTGACAAGGTGATGTGCAGTCCACGCTGGTGAATGAATGTCTAGAAAACTCTACAAGAACTGGATCCTGTAACACAAAAACAAAAGAAATAAAAAATGAAAAGTAACAAGATATTAAATGTGACGAACCTCATCATTTGCATCAATGTGATATCCTAGACTCGTGAAATAAAAGCATTGCTGGGAAAATGACTTTTAAAAATGGAATGACTGAGTGACAGAAATCATTATAACTTATCAACTGGCTGACTGATTGACTGACTTACTGCCTTACTGACTGACTGACTGACTGACTGACTGACTGACTGACTGACTGACTGACTGACTGACTCACTCACTGCCTTACTGACTGACTGATTGACCGACTGACTGACTGACTGACTGACTGACTGACTGACTGACTGACTGACTGACTGACTGATGAGCTGTTTGACTGACAAATCAAGTGAATTAATCATGCCCTAAATGACCAAATGATGACTTGCTGACCAGCTGACTACCCAGATGAGCAAATGAGTAATGAATTACCAAACCTTGACAAGTAACTTAATGACCAGGTGAACTGAGATGAGCAACTTAAACCTGGACTGACTTTGTAATAAAAGCCAGCTGAAGGCAAGATCTCTGCCAGTCAACCCCTTTCAATGCTTGGGATCACTGAGTTCGAGCTGATCAACTGGTACTTATTTTTCCTCTTAAATGACTTGGTTGTTGTTTAGAGTCAGCAGGTTTGTAACAGGAGGCACAAGGCCAATAGATTATCCTTTTTTGTCATAATTACCACATTAATGACAACATCCTGTACACTGCTACAGGTTTAATGGGTCATGGTTTCATCTGGGATCACTGGCCAACAATAAATATTTCAGAGAAAGTACAGGGATTTTTCAAAATGACAGTCGCATTGCAATGAGCACAGTACAGCCCCCAAAATGATCCTGACCCTGAACTGATCCCTAACCCCAAAACGATCCCCAAATCGACCCCAAAAAGATGCCCATTTTTTCCACGCTGACCCTGAAATGATCCTCAACTACTTTTGACAACAGATTATACTCGTACGGAACTTACTTACAAATTGAAGTAAGTTCTATCCTTTATAATTCAACTACATACCTTTTATTTAAAATTACAAAAAAGTTTCGTGTAATTAGGTAGGTCCACATCAGCTATTTATAGTTGCCAGTTTTTGACCTACATTGACCAGGGTTTTCGGTAACATTTTACGTGTACCAGATTCCTAGGTGAAACAAGTGGACAGAACATCGAGGGAGCCCCCTCTGAAATGCCATTTCCTTCCAGAGTTCCCTGGACCAGAAGTGGTTAACTGGCCAGGAAGGTCTTCTAAGGACTTTAAGGCATAAATATGCTCACAAAAAATGACGATTGATGATTTGATTATATATCACAGGAACGATCATTCGTTTCTGATTATATGAGTTACATAAACAAAATAAAGCTCAACTCATCAAATCATCAGATTTATTTACACTACAGAAAATAATTATTTTGTGTGAAAGTACTGGACCTTACATGTCTTGACAACAACCTGAGGTTACAACCTGCATTGACAAATAAAGAATGTATGTTTGTATGTATGTTGAATTCCAAAAATACTCGACAACGTTTTTTTCCTGACATTTTGCACATCTTTCTTAATCTCACTCACTTTTTTCTTCACATTTTATAATGCTTTCTTTGCCTAACATTCTTAAGAAAATGATAATTTACAAATCAGCCTTCACTCTGAAGGTGGTTTTCAAATGTCGCGTAAATGATGGGCGTACATATTACCTACGGACAGACATGAACTTATTTGGCTTAATGTGCACATTTAAAAAAAAGATTGTGCCCAGGCCTCAAAATACACCATACAAGAAGCCAGACTGCATCCACTAAAAAGTTTTGCAATGCACCGAGTGTGATACAGAAATGGAAAGTCTTGCAAAATAAAGCTTCCTTACTTTTACTTTACTTAACATCTCTTATTGGTGTGTCTTAGTGGGGTAAAAGCTCACTTAATATCTCACTCGAGATCCTGTCAATTATGCACATTATAGACTGTCTGATCAGCCAACTCAGCCGCCACTGCAATGGTGCTTTTGTGGATTATATTGAATTTTCCTGCGATCAAGCGACCCTGGGCGCAATCTTTACTACAACTACCAGAAACCTTTGCGCGTATGACGTCATAATGAAAATAGTCTATTGCATGTGATTCATTTTCCCTTAAGTTATCTAGAAACATTTACTGATTGATATTCTAGTTTCATTTTTGTCCATAACAACCCACTGCTAAGCATTCAAAATGTTTATATTCATTTCTTTTTAAAATTAAAAAAGAACAGGTTTTATACTGTTTTCTTTTATTTTAATGCTGTATAATATTTAAGTTACAATTCAAGATACAGCTGTACCTTATTCTTACAAATATTCACACATACTTAATTTCACTATTTTTGTGTTTTGGAAACAACCACAAAAATTAATATTGTGAAAAAAAAGTTAGAGTAAATTTTAAATGTTGTGAGCTGTGGGCTGGTTGGAAATTGTTCCGAGTTAAAACTGTCTCTTGCTATCCTTAAAAATACATTTTTCTGGTCTTGTTTTGGACTAGCACTCTTCCTCCGATTTGCTTCGATTTTCCAAAAATCACTCGGAGATAATCAATTGGGTCAGTCTGGAAAAAAATGGGGATCATTTCAAGGTGGGGATCATTTTGGGGTCGCTTTGGGGACCATTCTGGGGTAGGGATCATTTTGGGGGCTGTACAGCACTCATCAGCAAAACATTCTGTCAGTGCTCACCTCAAATTATACACCAATGAGCTGACAATAATTCAGTGTCAATTCATTTACCAGTATTGTCACGAGGACACTGGCACCTCTGTTCCACAGGAACACTCTGCATCACTTGCTCTGCATGTCGGCCACACCCTTAAAGAAAAGACAAAGAAGGAGATGATGACAAAATATATCATTCACTAGGCCATTGCCCATGGTTTGTTGGCAAAAGATAGAATTGTAATAGTTTCCTCAGGTAGTCAGGAAATTCAAGTTCACTTGTGGCAATCAGTGCTTAAGCCTGGTCCATATATATACTTAATTACAACATGATGGCATGGTCATGCAAACACACAAAAAAATACACTTCAAGTCAATGCCAAATATTATCAGACAGTGTGATTTCTAGGCAATTCCATACAATGTATTTCTTCCAAACAGGAACATAACCACATGGACATAACATACTCACAGGTCAGTAAGGATAAAACTGATCTTTTCTTTATACTGATCATTATTTCTGTGTTGTTATATTGTCATATTGCAAGTATGAAGCAGGCTTCAGTTTTTCAGTGAACTGAAGCATTAAAGCATCGAAAAAAATCTGTGTTGCTAATTTGCACAATATTTTAACTTCCTTAATTAAGGCTCCAAGCTTTTGTATGTTTCTGCATTAATTTTTTAATTCCTGCTAAAATGTTGCAAACCTCTGCGCACAAATGTACGATTTATTTAGCATATTTGCTCAGAGGTCAGCGGTCGAATACCGACATTTGATTTCAGGTACAAGAAGCTCAAAATATTGCCGTTTATGGTGACAAATGTTGGCAAAGATGAAACTTTTCCGGCGTATAGTTGTCTTTCGACTATTGATTCACTCAGGTTTAAGGAAATTGTGAGTGGAAATGGCGCATTTCAAGAAATATTGATCATTTAAATGCTTGGTGTGTGTGAATTGTGTATCACCTTTCATAATTACAACACTAAGTATAGGAGCAAAAATAAGAAAGACAGTTATTCTCGCTTGGAGAGCGAATTTTTGCCCTAGAAAGCAAGTATGCAAGATATAAACAAAGAAGCACAGTTTTTTCATAAAACTTTATTGATTTGCAGTCATAACTCAAGCTTTGGCTACCTGCGGTTACAGTGAAAGGTGCTATGTAGGAGGCACGTAATTGGTAGGTGCAGCTGTAAATTTGTTTTGATCATGATGGTTACCTCTCACTAAAATGTGTGCCAAAAGGAAAGTGACAAGTAAATGTTATGATATTGTCATGTTTATTTCCGGTTCACTCTTAACACGTGATTCTCTCATGTTATGTAACCTAGACCATGTGGCTTTGTGCGTGGTTGTTCGGAGTCGCCATTAAAATGTTGTTGTTGAGTTTAACACATTGAGCGTTCTTTATCCGCATTTACGTGATCGTAACATGGTGCCAGAAGTCAGGATCTGACCAAGCCGTTGAGATTAATATTGCTGCTTCGAAGTTTTTGAAGTTTCAGCGCTTTGTTCGCAATTGGTAGAAGGTTGAAGTCTATAGTTTGCGTTCGGTTCGTTGCAGACACGTGTCATGGCTGCTGTTAGCACAACCGCCAAAATTCCCTCGCCGCTGAATCTGTCGGATCGTTTACACCAAGAAGAGAATTGGAAATCATTCCGTCGAGAATGGAAGTTCTACCAGTTGGCGGCCGGCATTCATAAGAAATCGCAGGAGGTTCAAGTGGCATCTTTGTTAAATGTCATTGGAAAAGAAGGCATGGATATGTACGAAACCTTTCAATGGAATGTGGAGTCGGATGCTCTGAAGATTGACAAGGTGCTAGAAAAGTTCGAAGAACGTTGTGTACCAGCTCATAACGAGACTTATGAATGATATGTTTTAATTCTTCAAGCGTGAGCAGCTGCCAAGTGAGTCTCTCGATAGTTATATCACCGCGTTAATGAAATTATCCGAGTCGTGTGGTTTTGGCATGCTACGTGAATCTTTGGTTCGCGACCGACTGATCCTGGGTGTCAAAGACGACAAAGTTCGCGAAAAGCTTCTCGGAAAACGAGATCTCAACCTGGACAAAGCTATCGAAACCATTAAAGCAAGTCAAGTTACTCACTCGCAAGCTACGGAGATCAGGAGAAATTCACGAGGATATCAATGCATTAAAGCACAGCTCAAAGTCTCAAGGAAAAGGCAAGCACGGGAAAACCCCTACTCGCAATCTGCCTCCTAACAAGGGACATCCTAAACCTAAAGAGTGTTTGTTTTTTGGTGGTAACCATCCGCTGGAAAGAAGATTGTGTCCGGCCTCAGGTCAGAAATACAAGAAGTGTGGAAAGGAAGGTCACTTCGCAGTCGAGTGTCGGAGCAAACCTGAACAGGCGAAAGTTAACATGGTTGAAGAAATCTTCTACATTAACAGTATCGTGGGTAAAGATCAAGCCTTTGTCTCGCTCTTAGTGAATGATTCAGCTTCAGTAACATTTCAGATTGACACTGGTTCAACAACAAACATCTTGCCATTACAGGATTACATCCGGGCTACAAATGACGTCAGTAGAGCAAACATTGTTCCCAAGGACATTACACTGGTAATGCATGATCGATCAAAGCGAAAGGCTCTGGGTTTTGCAAGGTTGAAAGTAGAGCTTAATGGTAGTAAGCATGAACCTAACTTTATTGTTGTTGATCAACAAGTCACACCACTGTTAGGTTTAAAGTCGTCACAAGGTATGGGTCTTGTAAAGATTACATATGATGTCTGATGCTGATACCCCAGTCAATCATGTAGCTGCTACCCCTGAGCAAGGAGTAACAGAGAACACCTTAGGCGATCCAGTGCTTAGTCCTTATACTGATGTGTTTCATGGTATTGGATGTTTACCTGGTGAATATAGTATTCAGTTAGACAAGGATGTGCAGCCTGTAGTACACCCCCCACGTAGAGTACCTGTGCCGAAGAAAGAGGCAATGAAGATTGAACTAGACAAGATGGTTGTAGACAAGATAATTACTCCTGTTACCGAGCCAACGGATTGGGTGTCTAGTGTCCTAGCAGTTCCCAAAAAGGATGGGTCAGTCCGAATTTGTCTGGACCCGAAAGATTTGAACACTGCTATCAAGCGCTCTCATTACCCTCTGCCTACAGTGGAAGATGTTGCTTCTCGACTCACTAATGCAAAGATTTTTAGCGTTCTGGATGCCAAAAGTGGTTTTTGGCAAGTGAAGTTGGCAGAGAGCTCCAGTTATTACACCACATTTAATACCCCATTTGGTCGTTTTTGATGGTTGCGAATGCCATTTGGTATAAGCTCAGCACCTGAAGTTTGGCAGCGAAAGATGAATGAAGCAATTGAGGGTCTCCACGGAGTTGAGGTCATCACTGATGATTTCCTAGTTTGTGGATTTGGAGACACAGTGGATGAAGCAGTTAAGGATCATGACCAGAATTTAACAGCATTCCTCCAAAGATGCCGTGAGTTAAATCTGACTCTTAATCTTCAGAAGATTAAGCTTCGCCTGTCTGAAGTACCATTCATGGGCCACTTGCTCACTGCTGATGGTATTGTCACCGACCCCAACAAAGTCCGCGCCATACAGGACATGCCTACCCCGACTGATGTCACATCACTGAAGAGATTTCTTGGCATGGTTACCTACCTAGCAAAGTTCTTACCAAACTTATCCAGTGAGTCTGAACCATTACGGCGTTTGGAGCAGAAAGATGCTGAGTGGTGTTGGCTCCCTGTTTGTGATGAAGCTGTCCAGAAAATCAAGAGTCTTGTTTGTGTGAAGCACCGGTGTTGAAGTTTATGATGTAACTAAGGAAGTCACGATCGAATGTGATGCTTCGCTCACTGGACTTGGTGCCTCCCTCCTTCAGGAGGGTCAGCCAGTTGCGTTACTTTGCTTCAAGAGCTCTAACCACTGAGGTTCGTTACGTACAAATAGAGAAGGAACTTCTCTCTGTGGTATTTGCATGCGAGAGGTTTGATACCTATCTGTTTGGTCGGGACGTAGTCCATGTTAAAACGGATCATCAGCCCCTAGAAAGCATTTTCAAGAAGGACCTTGGCTCTGCTCCCAAGCGTCTTCAACGGATGCTGTTGCGCCTTCAGCGATACAACCTTGATGTAAAGTACCAAAAGGGTGCCAAGATGGTTATGTCTGATCCACTGTCCCGAGCCTACGTGGATGAGCCTCCCAACCAGACCGAGTTTTGCAATGAGCTGGAGGAAATAGTATTAATGGATGATCTACCCATCTCTGAAACATGACTGAAGGATTTCAAAGAAGCTACTGCCTATGATAATGACCTTCAGATCCTTATGACCACAGTCCTGGAAGGTTGGCCTAGTACTCAAGCTGAAGTTCCAGTGGCAGTCAAGCCGTATTTTCCCTTTCGAGAAGAAATCACTGCCCAAAATGGTTTGCTGTTCAAGAGCGAGCTTTCATTGTACCTGCAAAGCTTAGAAGAGAAAATATGATGGAAAAGGTTCATTCGTCCCACCTTGGCATTGAGGGATGTCTTCGCCAAGCTAGAGAAGTGTTCTACAGAGTGGCCTCGCATGAATGCTGAAATAAAGGATTACATTCTTACGTGTGATATCTGCAACTCATTCAAGCCTGAACAGCTTCGAGAGCCACCAATGCCCCACGAAATTCCGTCGAGGCCTTGGCAAAGGGTTGCCACAGATCTGTTCCTATTTGATCAACGCCAGTACCTGATTACTGTTGATTATTACTCTTCCTTTTTGGAGGTCGACAAGCTGGAGATAGCAGATTCCAGAACTGTTATTGACAAGTTGAAAAATGCAGTTTAGTCGCCATGGAGTATCGGAGGTAGTCATTTCTGATAATGGCCAACACTATGCTTCTGCTGACTTTGCAAAGTTTGCAAAAGACTGGCACTTTCAGCATATTACCTCCTCTCCGCGCTATTCTCAAAGCAACGGAAAGATTGAAAGTGCAGTGAAAATTTGCGAAAACATCATGGAGAAGGCAGTGCGTGGAAAGTGTGATCCGTATCTTGGTCTTTTAGATTATCGAAATACACCTACTGAACTTGGCTCTTCTCCAGCACAAAGGCTGTTCAGTAGAAGAACACGCAATCTGCTACCACTGACAAGGAAACTGCTAGAGCCTGAAACTCTCCCCACACAAGATGTCCAACAGAAGCTGACTAATTCTAGACAAAAGCAGGCTTTCTACTACAACCTCATAGGTAAAGCATTACCTGAGTTACAACCTGGACAAACAGTCAGGATGAAGAAACCCAATGAGTCTCCTTGGACTGAAGCTGTTTGTAAGAAAATGATTGGTCCTCGCTCCTATGTTGTTGTATCTGGTAATCGCACCTATCGACGAAATCGTAGACAGCTGAGATCAGCTCCACCCTCTGAACCCCCTTCAGTGAATCTGGAACAACAACGAGATACAGGCAGTGGACAATTGCCAACTCAAGATGCATCGCCAAAGGATGTTACAAGGAGTGGAGATACAGACAGTGGACAACTGTCAACTCAGGATGCATTGCCAAAGGTGTTACAAGGAGTGGTCGTACAATTAACCCACCCGTCCGTTTTCAGGACAACACCACTTAGGAACTTACACGTCAGCAGTCCGTTTGAGAAACTTTGCTGACAACTTTGTTTGAGACAATTTATATAAATAATTTATATTGTTTTCTCTTTTTTATACAAAGGAGGATGTTATGATATTGTCATGTTTATTTCCGGTTCGCTCTTAACACGTGATTCTCTCATGTTATGTAACCTAGATCTAGACCATGTGGCTTTGTGCGTGGTTGTTCGGAGTCGCCATTAAAATGTTGTTGTTCAGTTTAACACATTGAGCGTTCTTTATCCGCATTTACGTGATCGTAACAGTAAAAAGGAGAAATAAATAACAAGAACTCTAACTACCTATTAAAACAAATCAATTAAAATGAATGAATGAATCAATCGATCCATTATGACGTACATTATACCAGCCCTTTCCTGGCTCTCAAACTGCATCACTTGACCCCAATTTCCCACACACTCCAAGTAATAATAATTATTAATCACGTCAACGTAAGCTATAAAGTTAACGAGTTTCCACCAATGCACGCTAAGTTTCAAATCTGTCAGCCTCATGCAACCCAGAAATGAATGAAATTAGTCAATGCGAGAAGCTTGAAATTACCGAATATAACGACCAAAGGCATACACAGAATTAAAATGTCAGAAGTTAACACAATCACCGTTGGAAGTTCAAAATTATTGTAAGACTTGTACTGATTTTACTCTGATAGCCAGTGAGCTACAGGTAAACTACCAACATAAAAAATCCACAGATTTAGCTTTGTTATACGTTATGCACCTATCAATGAAAACCCCGTCGGGGGGGGGGGAGGGAGTGCGGGCAAGGGGTGGGGATTTGACGGCGAAGTCCATCCCCTCAGTGGGAGGTTTGATCGAGTGCCTTTGCTCGGGGGTCAGGACATTTGATTTTTTCGACAGAGAAACTGGGACCAAGATTAAGCGTGGTTACATGGCATCTTCTTTCTTGGCTTTGAAAAGTCCAGTTGTCTCTTGAAATCGAGTGTGAAAGATTCATAGTCTCGAGTGTAGAGCACCTTTTATAAGGATAGTGATCTATCATCACATTAAAAGTTCCATTAAAAAGTTCCAGTTTAAATTCGTTTTCATTGTCTATTAAATACACTTACAGGCATGATGATGTACATCACACATGTTTTCTTGTAAGGGAGAGGTTATATCAAGGGAGCAACTTCAGGATACAGGGCCATTTTTGAAGGCACTTAGATTTGGTGGCTCATTTGGCTCGGCAGTGGATGAAAAGAACGAGAAATGAATTATTTGAGCGTTAAGAGTTGGGTGTATGAATGCGGTGGCTCATTTGGCTTGTTTGGCTCATTTGGCTCGGCAGTGGATACAAAAAACGAGAAATGAATTATTTGAGCGTTAAGTGTTGGGTGTATATTGGTGTATGTATCAGGGGCACCCAACGGTTCATTTCGGGGAATCTCTGTTCGGACGACCTAACATAGCCTGAGATTTTCTGATTTAATTGCAGTGATAAGCTAGAGATTTCTTCGGCAAAACATCACGTCGGACTTTCGTAACAGGAGGACTTGTTAGTTCCTGTTGTTTTCGTAGGGACAAATATGTCATTTAGAGTGCAAAATAAGGGCAGCTAGCAATTTCGGACAGCCATCAGCAGCTTGGAAACTCAGTGGGTAGGATACTGTTTCCTAAAATTTTCTGCGGCCTAAACTTTCAGCTAAAAAATCCGAACAGATCAATCTGTATTAGCTTACACAAATATGCCTTTAAAAGGCTCTGAAACAATCTGAGAAAGCAGAAAATGATATTTCAAGTATTTTGATAAAATTTTCTCGTTGGGTGCCCCTGATGTATGTGGTGGCTCGTTTGGCTCGGCAGTGACCAAACGAGCCAAACGAGCCAGCTTGTTTGAAGATGTGTGTAAGTGGCCCTACATTCTGTAGTTTAGCCAAATCAAGTTTGTGAGCTTCATACCAAGTCACCAGTTATTAAAGGTATGAGCACAGCTCATCTTTTATTTGGTATTTTGCCCCTGGGTGGGGATTTTTAACTACATTTGGTGAACATATGTTTCCCCACCCTTGGGCAATTGACCAAAATTTTTACTTCTTGGTCAAATCCCCACCCCTTGCCCGCACTCCCCCCCCCCCCCCCCCCCCAACAGGGTTTACATTGATAGGTGCAGCTGTGTACAAAACGTTGCGACTTCCAGCCACAATTTGCTTGTAATTTCGAACGTTCCTTAATTGTCCTCTTTCAAAGAGAAACTATGGTGAGTTGTTTTGTCAGTCCCTTGACTTATATGGTTTTGAAAGTTCTGGATGCAGATGTACGACGCTAGCCGACCTTTCGCCCTCAAGTAGCTTCAAGTCTACTGTATCAGTTGTATCATGCATTGATGGCTTCACTCTGTCGTGTTTAGAACAAAGTTGCTTACCTTTCCACGTTTTCTTTTGACACTTGTCACACGTGACTTGAAAGCACATTTTCTTCGAAATGCAGAAGATTCAGCTGGACTGACAAAGCAGATCCGTCCCTTCTTGTTCGTTCAGGTGGCTGTTGTTTTCTTTTACACTCTTCTTGGCAGTCGCGGCAGTCGTTTCTATTGTTACGTTGTCATTGTGCCCGCGTTGTTACGTAACCGCTGACGCATTTTGAGAGTCTCTTGAGCGGCTCTGGAGGAACTCTTGAGTGGTTCTCAAGTTGGTCACGAGCCGAGTTTTCGGAGGCAGAGCCAAGATGGTTTAGCTGCCTTTCACGCCATTCTTCGTGCGTGTTGCCCAGAAACTATTCCCTTATATTCCTCACGTTGGTCAAAATTGTAAATATTCCAAATTTCTCTATAGAGTGTAAACCTGGTCGACTATTGCACTGTAAAATTACCACACGATCGATTATTGAGACATCTATTCCGAAGTTTCGACAGCTCAACAACCTTTTTAAAGAGTTTACACAAGTACCTTGGTTTTGGCACGATACGCAAACTATTTAAAAATTGCGAGACATTTTTACGTCCGTTCAACTCATAACATGTGTTTTCCAGTACTGTATTGCAAATAACAAATGTCTGTTCACATTTATAACCACATTGTTAGTTTTAATTATAGAATTTCGAGTCAGATCTAACTGGCTGAAACAAAAAACGGCTCAGTCTTTGTTCAGCAATGACGTAATTGTTACTGAAACGGTTTAACAAGCTAACGGCAACTCAGTGGACATAATGGCCAACCACCGTGAGTTTTCACCGACGCGATGTCCGTGTAAAGTTTGTGGCTTTGGTAAGAGCTATGACTCGGCACTTGAGTCAAAATATCTTCACGAACCATGTCTTGGCTGACTTCTGTATTGGTTTAAAATTTTTCCCGAGCTGTCCAGAAATAGCCACTTAAAATCTGCCTTGTCATGCCTTGTAAAATGTTTCCCAAACTTGTTACATTTTCGTCTTATCCATGCGTTCCAATACTATTACCTCCCGGCCGGGGGACTTCCCAGGGGGTTTAAACCTCCCGCTTCCCGTACCCTTTAATCCCGGTTCCCTCCCTGTATTTTTGGCTCCCGCCTCTTTGCATTTTCTCGATTGCAAAATATTGCACAATGTTGGACAACTTTTCCCTTTTTCTCCCGCTTCCCGTCACCTTGGGAATCCCGCTTCACGCCCCCTCTTCTCCCGCCTCCCGTACACCTCCCGCCCCCTTTTCTCCCGGTCTCCCGCCCCCCCAGTCTTCCCCCCCCCCCCCCCCCACAGAAGAACTGACGATGATACGTTTTAGGGATAAAACTACTTCGGGTGTTAAAATCTATAATGACCACCATTAGAATCATCCTCAAGTTTCATCACACCTTATCTCTTTTTCATAATAAACAAAACAACTCACTTAAAAATGGACATTTATTTGTCTTCATGATGTTACTCTCAGCAGAACTTCACTATATTTATTTACGTACAACAAAAATGGGACCAAAGAAGCATTCACTTTCCCCTAAGAATAATGTGTCCTTTCCTATCTTGTCCAAAGAAAGTCACTCTGGGAAATAATATCTAGAACTATCAACCCTAGCTAGCCCTATCCTTGAAAGTTTTAACCTTACCTTTTTTTTTGGGGGGGGGGGGGTTGGGGCAGGGGCTTTGGGATGATGCAATGACACAAATAATGACTCAGAACACAAAATCTGCCTTGTTCCACTGGTCATCGAGCCCATCACTGAGAACATTTTTGTGTCAACGTCAACCTGATTAGTATTTCTTACAGCACAAAGCGTAAAATGAAACACCTCCATTTTCAAGCAATTCTCAAAGCTCTCCTTCCGGACTTATCACCTGTTCAGGACAAGACAACGTTCCATATTTACTCCTTTGTAACATCAGTTTGCACCTCTGTAATATGGACAATCGGCTGTCTTTTCCTGGTGTGCAATAAAAAGTTTTTGACTGCATTTCGTTTCCGGCAGGAAGTTTCAAATAGAACTGACGTGAACGATTTCTAATATTCTCATGCACAAGGGGAATTTGCATTATTCTTTAGAATTTACACTTATGTGGTGTTAAAGGAAAATTACAAAGTCTACATGCAAAGATTAATTTCTTGCCAGGACTGGAAGACCAAATTCATCTACTTGCACTCCATCCTGAAAGAAGCAAGAGACAATCAAATTACTATTAATATTTTAAAAAGCATTGTTAAAACGTACAGGTTTGTATAACAAGTGTCTTCAACAACACAAGGCATTACTTTTTTTCTAAAATGAAATGTGGGAAATTTATGTACACTTTATGTTCATCTTCTTTCCTTTTTTTATAAGAAATTATCTGAAGCCATCAAGAATTGTTGAGACAACCTAACTCTAAGACAGCTAGAAGAAATAATTACTACACTCTTTTTTTATAGGAACCATTTTTATAAGAACATTGAGGCTGAGATTTGCCCCAAAATTCAAGAAAATGTCTGGGCTAAGATAAGAACATCCTCAGGCTCAGCCAAATTTTATGCGTTCTTATAAAAAAAAAATCGTAATCGTTTAAGATACGAATGAATTTGCCGCTTTTGTGTACCAATAGTTTGGAGATACCATAATGATTGTTCTTTCTAATTACACAGGTGAACGTTGAAACGAGATTAAAAATTATCTAACACCAAACAATTGCACGAGACGTCCTTGACTGCGTTTCAATTGTTCGTATTATTTTTATCAAACTCTGGGTAGCAAATGATGTCGTTGGTAACCATGGGATAATGTCAATTAGTAATCAATGATAAAAGGGAAATCAACGACAACAATGATTAATCAATGAGAAAACAATTATCAGTGACTGACTACTCATTGAGAGTCGGCAGTGATTAATTCGTTGATTACTTACTGATTACTCATTATGACGTCATTGTCTGTTTATTAATGAGTTAAGTCAAGGGGATATTAAGTAGGAAAGGGAGGATAGTGAAGCACTGATGTTGCGTACCTGTGTTTTTGCTCCTGCTGCATCTTGTTCCCCTGGTATGGTATCTGATGGAGCAGGAACTTCATCTAAGTAAGATGTGTCTTCATCAAGGGCGAGATCATCTCCGAGGGCTTCCAATTCTGATAAAAACAACAACAAATAGATCCACAAATACGTTGAGGATGCATAACATTTGCACAGACGAAGATCAATATGCAAGTTTTGAAAAAGCTGATGACGAAAAGGTTTCTAAAGTTGTATAATAAAACATTCCATGGAGACTGTAAACAGAATTACTACAGGTATGCAAAAACTGTTTAGAATAATTATTTAAAAAACTCCAGTTTATTGCATAAAAGAAAACAAGTGAATTTATTTGCCACTGATGTTTTATGTTAGGAAATAAGCCACTTGCATTGGGACTTATCACCTCAACATAACTCATGCAACTATGCATGAGCAATATGTGTGTGAAAGAGAAGTCAGGATATTGTTCACACTTATCAACAAACAATTCTGTGTTAACAAGACAGAAAATTGTAATTTTAGTTGCCGTGTTGGAGGGCAAAGTCATGTCTTCCTACATGGCAGCCATAAAAATCTTCTTTGTTATTGAAACCGGTCGCTAAGTACCGTAAAATCTCCCCTAAGATGGCTCTTCTTGTTTTTGGTTGTTTGTTTTTTCAAACTTGGGATCAAGGACAATTTTTTGTGTGCTTTTCTAATGCTGCTATCACCAGGAGTATTCCAACTCAATGTCGGGGTCATATGAATTGTTAGTGCCTGGTGGTCTATTATTTTATTTAACAGTAACAAACCTGCATCCAAGTCAGCTTCGTCTATGTCATCTGGCATTCCATATGTCCTGCCCAAAGTGTCTTGAACTTCGTTTGCAATTTCAAGCATATCTGCCATGTCATCTTGAAGGTCCTGTTGAAATGGTAACATTGTTCACAAATTGAGGATTTGTGTAAGCTTTGAATGATGACTGTTACCAAATAAAAAAACTGACAGGTGATGCTCAAATTCTGAGGTGGGGCACCAGTGACAGGGGTGCTGATGATCGTTCTTACACTGAAGTGAATTTAGAATTTGAATTCAATTTCTACATGTTTGAAAAAAGAGCACAGCTTAGTATTTTGTACGACTTGCAACTATACAAATTTTCAAGATTTACCTTAAGAACAGATTGACGTCATTTTTGCAATAATTAAAAGTACAAATAAGACAAATTTCTGTTACATGTTCATCAAGAAGGACACACAGAGATGAACTTTTTTTTTGGATGACCCCATGCTGTTTCTGTCATGTAAACCTGCCAGGCAATGATGGAATGCTAAATTACTTAGTCAAGTTGGTGGTTGACATATTGTTTAATATTTGAGGACATACCTCGATTTCATCAATGTTAACTTTCTTGTATTCCTTTTTCATTTCTTTAAGTCCCAACTTCATAGCATCCACCTGACAAATAATACAGAAAAGTTACAGAACCTTTGACATCAATAATTTTTTTCTACAGTGAAAGCAACATGTTCCCTTCAGTCATCTGCTAATACTATGTTACACTGTATTTTTTCATCAAATCACTGAAAATTTGCTCACTCAGAACTGTAAGGTGTGCTAAACTACAACTTGCAGACACAGGTTTTCTTGTAATTTGCAAGGTATGCTGGCCAGATTGTAAGCTATAGTGAGTCTAATATTAATGGGCATTACAAACGTGACATTTTTTACAAGTAGAGTACATGACTGTAGTAGCCAGACAATCGACACTGGAGACGGGATTGTAAGTTAAAATTACAAGACACATGTTAGCATACAATGGACACAGTTCAGTTTTTTTTTTGTATGTTTGCATGTAAGAGGTCAAAATATTGAACTCACTGTAGTCTTAGTATCTTTTAGCGTCTGTGTTGCATAATTTGTTTGCTCCATGTTAAATGATTGCTGGCGGAGATTTTCAAGTTGATTTTCATACCTGAAATAAAAAAGGAAAGGATTTGAGCCTGTGAAAATTGCTTATTATTACATTGAATAATTTACAAGTAACAAGTGAAAAAGCTGCTGGAAACAAGTTGACTAAATTCAGGAGGGATACTAATCTGGAACACTGACACGTAACTTGAACCAAAATCTATTTCCCTTGGATTTGCTTCATACATTTATTGTAATAACCTTTAATGCATGTAACTTGCATTTTGTCTCAAACCTCCTATTAATTCAAAGCAAATTTGTTTTCCTTTCATGTCAGTTTCTTACTGATTCTAGAGCCTTACCTGGTATTGTTATCACTTGAAAAAGTCTCCAAAAACAAACACATGTATTAAAATGTGTATCACAACATGTGTGTTTTATGCATCAAAACTGAATGAATGTGGCACTTTCAGAGGCTTGCCTTAGGAAACATAGGCACACAATGCGCACAGAGCTGATGGCATTTTGTTTCAAAATATGGTGAAAATTATTGTGACAACCTATGGGTTTTATATGTACACCGCCAAATGTTGTAAACATAGGCACGCAATGCACGCAGAGCCAATGACAAATTTTTTTTTCACAATATGGTGAAATTTATCCTGACAACCTATGGGACTTTACACCTCCGGTGAGTCCCACCCTAACCCCTCAGCCCCCCCCCCCCCCACCCCACCACCACCAAAAAGATCTTGTGGTTATCCACTATAAAACCTGGTAATGATTCAGCAGCGTGACTACGCAGAGTAAAAAAAAACGAAGAAAGCTCTTTGTTTCACGGTTCTTCAAAGAACACAGACAAAAACAAGTAAACTTAATCTTAAACTCACCGTCGAAAAATATTGCATACATAATTTAGGCAAAGATCAGTGGAAAGTTAACAATTTTACTTCAGAAATAAATGCAAGTTGCAGTTGAACCTTTTAATTTCTTACTTCTACCGGCGAATATCCAATACTCTTCAGTGCTCATAAACGGTCAACTTTCTAAAGGGTGCCGTTTGGACGCTCTGCGTGATTTGAGTGACACGCGACTCGCTTTACTTTGTTAAATTTGTAAGGTTTCAGACGTTTCAGGCAACCACTTACGTTCTTAGTACACTGTATTGTTAAAACAGGAGTCTGCCATCAAACGGCATTTCTTGTATCCACAATATTTTCGTTCGAAATCGGTTTGAACTAGCGTTTATAAACACGACTGAAATAGTTTTGCAACTATATTTATTTCCCCTGTTATTTGAAGTTGCTTGCTTTGTAATCAAGTCGGCTATAATAATTTTCGTCTTTTTGCTTCACAAATCGACCAAAGTATGTTTACATTTGTAACTTTCCCAAGGTACAAAGTTATTTTTAGCTCACGTGTTTATTTTGAGTCTCAACCTACAGCCCAATAAATTTCGTTTGCTTTGCCTTCGAACAGTACGAACATGTTCAAATTCAGCTCACTTTCCAGTAGATCCAACAGGTCTCTATTAGAATGCTTTGTCACATATCTGTTGTTGTTAATCTTTCGGTACTGTTTCGATGTTTTAAGTGTTGCGTTACATTCCTTATAAGGCTGAAATTACAGCTGTCAACTATGCAAATTTGCTCAACATACGCTTTACACTTTGAGCTATGAATAGCCCCGAAATAACGTTTAGTATCTTGTTAAGATTTTACTACATCCATCCTCTAATTCCTTGATCACCACTGTGACTTGGATTTTAATACTAGTTTCATTCAAGTTTTTCAGTTTTAAGAATAGCTAGTAACAAGCCGCGCAATTTCCGATTTAGTTTTAAATGGGTTCATGTTTTATAACACGCACTCAAAAATGACACTGCAAATTTTAGATTCGCTGTTACCGAGAGATAATCCCGAAAAATTTTATGCTGTTTTACTCTAGTCTTTTCACTATCGTTATAAACTTGGGCTTTAAATATTGTTCCTTTCACTGTTAATTAGGGATCGATGTAACGTTAATTTCCACGTTCTGTTCATACAACATCTCAAATTGGCAAGTCCGTCTTGTATTTGCTGCTGTGGAAATTTGTACTTCAGCTAAGTAAACACAGGACTACAACGCGAATAAAATCCTGCCAGACCTCACGTACACAAAAGCCCAGGGGTCTTACTCCCATAACATTAGCTGTATGGGTTTGTGCCGCTGATAAGGTAAGAGTTTCAGTGTCCCGGTGCACACCCACACCCATCGTCTCACAGAATATCCCCCCAGCCTCACAAATCGTAAGACAGACACGACACTGTCGTCTATCGTTGATTTTTAGGCTCTGACAGTAGCCATTTTACTACAGTAGCCTGACAGTACCCATTTTGTCCATTTCCCTACAAATGAAGTTCAACTAAAGAAAGGCAGAGTTCCACTGTACTTGTAATAACTGAAACATTACAGTGAAAACAGAACTCACTGTCGTTTTTGCTTGAGTACTCTGAGAGCTCGCTGCTTGATCATATTCTGAAATAATTAAGAAATACAAATATGAGTGAAGTGATAAATCTTATTAAAATTCTATCATTGCACACGAACATGTGTCATTTCCTTTTGGACCCAACTGTGCCAATGATAAAAGTGTGAGGTATTTTTCACATAACTCAATAAAGTAACAAAGGGCTGATAAATCTGAAAGTAACAAGGGTCAATTCTTTTCAAACTTCATGGCATAAGGGCTGAAAATAAAAGCAAACAATAGTCATGTGTTTGTCTACTGTACATGTAATGTATAATGACTGTATCTATCAACTTCATCACGATGGAAGTCACTAATGTTCTACCCCAAAGAGTGTCAAGATCTGCAGCGATTTTGTTACAAATTGCTATGATGAGTCCTGGGACTCACCTCATGAAAAATCATGAGTCCCAGTCCAAAAATCAATGAGTCCTGTATTAAAGATGCTTGAGCCTTCATTTAACCAGACATTTAATCTCAAGTCAATTTTTTAAAGGCAACCCATTACAGTGTACTGAAAATAACAGAAATTAAAATAAAATGTTCTTTAAATAACTTAAGGACGTTCATGCGAAAATCTTCTACAACACAGATTTTTATCGTACTTTTGCTACAGTCAGATAATGAGTTACCTATGTCAGAAATGCAAGAACATTGGGGGGTCCCCAACTTCGTTTTCAAAATAAAGTGCGTGGAAAACTACGGTGACCCCAATTTTGACAAATCAGCTCTCATAACTCGACATGGCCTCAGTGGTTGTTAGTTGAAAAATATTAAAAATAATTCGCTGACGACCCTTTTTCTCAGTTAAATTTGATTTGAGTGGGTCTGTTAGGTAAATAATTTGAACCCGTGTCATCCTTTCAGTTAAACTCAACCTTTGAAATGGGCTTTTGCCAACACTGGGCAGCTAAAATAATAGCTGAATTCGATGATGCGTGGGCAGAAAAGTTGAAAAAAAAACAAACTTCTAAAACACAGATTTTCTTCGATTTTTCATAAAACGTAGATGATCAATAAAGAAAGTGATCTATCAAAAGAAACTCTTTGGTCACTGAACATTTAAGAGAGTTAAATCTGTGCATAGATATTAAAATGCCCACTAGCACTATAAATCTCTACATTTCTTAGACAGCGCGTGCTTAATGCATGATGTGGCATGACATGGTGACATGAATTGCGTGCGTAGTAAGGATGCACAGAAACAATTAGCGCGAACGTCCTTAAATTTGACCCTTGTAGGCCTTTGTAAAAGTCAATTTTTAAAAAGCAAACCATTACAGTATACTGAAAATTACCAGCAGAAATTAAATTAAAATGTTCTTTAAATAACTCTTATTTGGCCCATGTTGGCCTAAACAGTTGACTATAGTACACGTTACATTAGTTCAGAAGTTTCAGGGATTGAAGTCAAGTGTACCGCTTCACTCTTGACTGGAAAGATCAGATGAATTAGTACATACTAGTATTAATAGTAATTCAGGTAACTGCATTGCTGTCACATTGCTGTCTGATGATCATTTAACCAGGCATGCCACAACAAAGTTGTATGCTAATAGTTTCGGAATTCTTTACTTCGACGGAGGGAATTCTTTCTGTTAAACTTCATGCACACATCACAGTATTGTACATCACAGCCCTGCAGCAGTCCACGATTTTTGACATTCTACAGCCTCCCATAGAAAGAGTTTTTTGCCTTCCTATTGTTGTCGTAGCCTTCAGGGAAGAGAAAGCAATCAAAATCCCTCTACTGCACATATACACGTACAGTATTTTGAAAGTTTTTTGGGGGAGCAGGGGACAAGAAAGTAGTGTTTTTGTCGCATTCCTCAAAATCTCAAATTTCATGAAAATGGTGCTGCTCTCTCAGGTGGTTTAGTTTTTAAGACAACATTAGGTTTCTTCCCTGTCCAGATGGAAAGACATCATTTAGTTATTTATTTATTTATTTATTTTTTTTTTTAAGAATGCTTTATTTAACGTGCACCAAGTGTTACAACTGGCAAAATTAAATATTAAATAATTACAAAGAAAACTAATCAGCTAATTAGCACAAAAAGTGAAATGAAAGGAAGTGAAGAGAAAAAAATGGCGGGCAAGCAAGCAATTAAAGAAAAGAAAAACATTGATACATGAAGGGCCCGGTGGACAAAGGGTGTAAGTGACGATTTGAGGTTAAACTTGAAATTGCTCCTATTTAGCTGAACATTGGCACACAGGCTGGTTTTCATGTGAGGAACGCCGTTGCGCACTTATTTCTTGACCTGAGATCTAAAATTTGAAGAATTAGCGTATTACTTTTGCTTAGAACTGACACAAAGAAAACAACAGGACCGCGGATTCTAGGTTGAATTCCTTTGTTTTAGTTCAGGCAGAGAACAAAAGAAATCTTTCACGCATCACTTGAGCGAGTTCAGTTCAACAACACTTTTCACGCAAAAGTAATACGCTAATTCTTCAAATTTTAGATCTCAGGTCAAGAAATAAGTGCGCAACAGCGTTCCTCACATGAAAACCAGCCTGTGTGCCAATGTTCAGCTAAATAGGAGCAATTTCGATTTTAACCTCAAATCGTCACTTACGCCCTTTTTCCACCGGGCCCTTCACATATCTGTAATGCTATGGTGCAGAAGTGCTACTGGGTTGAAAGGACTGAGAGGTTTTGTTAGCTTAGTGAAATGATTCTTGGGGGTAAGGTCTGTCATTGCAAGATTGGTAGAAGAGGTTTCCATTTCTTTGCAACTATTCTACCATCGTTTTCGATTTTGAAAACGTAAAATAAGTACAATAAAAAACCGTTCAATTTTGGAGTGCATTCTTTGCAGATCTGCAAGTTTGCAGATCCAAAAGAGATATTTTGCTATCAAGAAACAAAAATTGATATTTAGTTTATATTTGGAGCCATCTGGCCCCAGACCCAAAGCAGCATCTGCCTCAAGTGACCTAAAGTCTTTCTCAATGATCCTGCCAGACTGCAGCCATGAAAATAAACTGTTCCACAAGGACTGGGTTTTCTCACATGTCCAACATAGGTGTAACAGGTATTCTGTTTCGTTTAGACAGAAAGTCCACTTTTCACTGTCTATGAATCGTAGTTTGTGTAAGAAACTGTTGGTTGATAGTCGCCCACAAATAAAAACAATCACACGTCATTTAAAGTTAAAGATAAAAAGGTAAAGCCTTAAGGAATACTTGACCACCTATATATTGGAAATTGTGAGCTTGAAGAGAAGATATGATTCTTCAAGGATTGAACGGACATTTTCTCAAGGGTGAAGAGAACAGGCTCTTCTTCTGTATTACCCAAAAAAAATATGAAGGACTTTACTGATTGCAACATTATGTTTTGATTTCCTCAAGCATGGACTTGAAGTTTTCTCAAAGGGAAGGCAACTCTTCCACCACGAACCACAATCCAAGAGTTTTTGTGAATTTTTGAAATAGTTGTTAACATGTATGTGAAGGCCATGGTAATGTAAAATATCGTATTTCCTCCATTTAGGCCTCCTACCCCTGCTCCCACAGTTTCTTAGGTCTCATAAAGAGGTGGGCTTAGATGGAGGACTTACAAGGGGACAAACTTATTACATTTGTCCAAAGGTCAAGGCTCTGTGTTCATGGTGCAAAGATGCCAATTTTTTGTCCACACACAATAATTGTCATGTATTGCAAGAGGGCAATTAGAGGCCTTGTTATTCCTCAAAAAGGTGAGTATTTGTTTTGAATTTTGTGTGAAGTTGAAGTTGAGCATGGTACAGTGTAATTCCTGAGTTTGTTGTTGATGTCAGTTAGTTATTAAGTTTAAATTCCATCAGGACAAGACATTTTGACTCAAATGCCTACTTTGAATGATTTCATTTCTCAGTTTTTTCCTTTCTTTATCAAGATTACTTAAGGTATCTGAAAGGACAGAAAAATCTTATCTTCCTCGATTTTGACAAAAATTAATATGTACTAGAGGAAAACAAGAGCTATCGAATGCTAAAAGTTTTAGGTTAAAATCCTATTTAGTTCAAGAGATAAAAATGCAGGAAATTAAACAAAGTATAAGATTGATGACAGGTGAAGTCAAACATTTTCATCAGCTTATTATAAACCATTGTAACATGTCAAATGTTGTGCACAATGTTTGTACTTTTTTGCAAACTTGTGAAATTGCAGTACTCTCCACCAAATTAGCATCTGTCATGTTGTTTTTTTAACTGTTTTGGTGGTCATCTGTTAAATTTTATCACATAAAAACAAAATCATTGATCAAGTTTCAATCGAACCGGAAATATGGAAACAACTGCAGAGCTTCAGATAGTGGTCATGCATTTTGTTCTATTAAAACTGATAAACAAAGCGGCCGCATGTTTGTACCTTTTGTTTTATTATTGTCGTATAACACTGTGGATCAATGAAGCAAACCTTTGCGTAGGTGTAGAAAAAATAGAGTGAAATTCTTTTAGTTTTCAATTTTATTTATCCTGGAAATGCCTATTGCCCTTTGCAACCTCAAATAAACAAACAACATGAAGGCATTTCTACAGCTTGAAGAAATAAACTTATGCACATCGAAATACAAACTTCCTTTTCTGAGGTCATCCTAATTCCTTCCTCCTTTGTTTGCCTTTTCTGTCTGTGCTACAACAATTCAGCCCCTGAGGACATTCTAATTCTTTCTCCCCCTTGGTTTGCCTTTTCTGTCTGCGCTACAACAACTCAGCCCACAAGTTCAAGCTTCGTCCATCAAGGTCATAATACAGAAAAGAAAAATATCACAATTTAGGGGCAGAAGCAGATCACTGATCAGTGAGTCTTCTACAGCATGTGTCCGCTTGCTATACTTGATGTGCACATACCACTGACCATCAATGACGTATCTAATTAGCTGGTTGCATTTGATTGGATCAAAGTTGTGAGTTGGAAACAGCATACATGTAGAAGTTATTACTGTATTTTCTCAGTTAAATGCCGGGCCCTGAATAAATGCCGGGTATAAAAGAGGGAATTGTAAATAAGCCCGCCAGACATTTTTTGTTGTTGTTGTTTTTGTATAATAAACTTAAGATTTAAGGGCAAGATACTCAGCTGCCACGAAAAACAAATAATTACCGGGCTTTCTTAAAAAATGCAGGTCCAAATAAACTCTGATTCAAAGAAATGCCAGGTCCACCATGCCAAGTTTGAAATAAATGCCGGGGCATTTAGTTGAGTAAATATGGTATTAGAAGTACAGCGCGAAGTGTAAAAAGACAGGAATCAGATAAAACAAAAATGGTTTCAAAAAATTACAGTATTTCTCATTGTTGATGCAATGGCTGTGGAAATAGTCCTTAAGTTTGGGTGATCTTCAGTAAGGTTTTGCACAGTATAACAATTGAAGGGGTGAGAGCACAACCATCTTACTGTTTGTTAATGTTTAGGCCATTCTTTTTGTTCAAAATTGCCTGAAGTTTTGCATGGGACCTTCAGTTCATTCAAAAAACATTTGCCCAAAGACTTTTTTAACATAGTTTGAAGAAGTTGTTTGAATGGCCGCACAAACGTCACTTAGTGAAATCGGGTAAGTGGATTTGAGTGCATATTCCAATGGAAAAAAGGTTGCTGAAGTTTATTCTAGTTTCAGTAAGCTTGTTTTGCATATTTTGACTGAGGATGTGAAGCCATGTTCCATTCACTGAATTTGCTGCATGAAAGCCTTGTTTGATACTTACAATTTTCTTTGTTATTGGAAGAAACAAAAACATTAACATCAATTTTTATGATGCATCTGAACTCTTGTTGAAATAAATTTTGTCATACCATTGTCAAAGTTTGCTGTAAAGGCTCATGGATCTACATGAACTTTGACAATGTCTATCAATAAGAATACAGATGCATAAAAACTGATGTCAATTTGTTAAATGGAAAACAATCTCTAAAGATTGCCTTGTACACTCACAAATGTATGACTGTACAAATATGTTATCTAAAGGCCTACATCGATCTGAGGTCTACAGTATGCCCCTTGGCCTATGGCCTTGGGCTATAGCACTGTACAAAGTACCTACAAGGCCCTCCCCGAAAGTAAACAACATTTACTTTTGGTATCTCAGTGACAATTAAGGAAAACAGGGAGCTATAGCAATGAACATAACACATGCATATCACACAGACACAAATATCTTCATATATTGCAATTACATGCACCACTGTTCAACTTCAAGTTAAATAAAAACAATCTTGCTACCAACAAATTTTAAAGCCATGCACTGGAAAGCTAACTCAGGCATTGTTTATACCTACCTTTGAGGGACCGTCTCTCATCTTCTTCATCTGATCTTTGTACTTCATGAGTTCAGCATCGAGTTTGCTAATTTTCTTTTCTATAGACTCTCCTCGACTGTCCACCTATTCAACAGATTTAAATCTAAAATGTAGGTCGCAAACAAGAAATTGACTACTAAAGGTGAAGCTGACGTTAGCTAGGGCGGCATGTTGTCAAGTAAGATTCGAACTTCACAAAGACTTACGTTCGAAATAGCATCCGTGAGATTTGGTGGGGGTTCTTTTGGCTTACCCCGTCCAAATAATCTATTCATTTTGCGGCAAAATATACGTTTCTCTCTCCCTTACGTTACTGAAGAAAACTACTGCAGTTTCCTTTACGAAATTTGCAAGGCTCTCCTTCGATCACGTGATTATATTCTAAATATAGAAGCAGTATGACGTTATGTTTTGATTTTGACCGTGACGATATAAGCGACTCAATACAAAGTAATAATAGTGAAATAGTGACTTGTTCACAAGCTTCAGATCAGACGAATGATATCCTGTTTCAGTTGAATCTGCAGAAAACAAAGGGAAAATCGGTTTTCGCAATCCACGATAGCGGCTAATCAGCGAAAGACCCTGGGTATGAGTCTGACCATTTACAGAGTCTGAAATAGGTTCGAAATGCGTACATGGCGATGGCCAAAACAACAGGCCGCTTGTTAGGCCGAGTGAAAGGAGACGGTCCTTTTGGCCTTGTAGGGCCTGTGATGTCATCACTTGCAGTGATAGTAGATGTTTTCAGGATAACCAACTGATGCACCAGGCAAAATTCTAACAAAAGGTGCCTATGCTAAAGCGATCAGGGAAAATTGACCAGAGTTACACACAGCCAAAAAGCGAGGAAGCAAATTTGGCCTTGGCACTGGTTGCTACTTCTTGTTAATCCTTTCCTGCAAGGTTTAGGTCATGGTGAGCAGTAGTTGCTACAGCAGGAGTCCCTACCATAGGTAGCCCAAACGTAATTTAAGAGTTTGTATGGAAAATCGAACTGAGAATTCACAAAAAAAAATAATAATCATCATAAATAAAGACTTAGTCAAACAAAGCACTTTAGTCCGTATAAGATTTAGATTTAGATTTAGATTTAGTCCCAAAGGTGCTCCATTGTTACGGCTACGGTCTGGTAAGGACTAGTAAACTATTTCGCTTTGAATGCTCGTGTTAGTGTAGTCAGAATCTATGGCAAATTCTATAAGCTCTTCAAAAGCCACAGACCAGCCGAGATGAACCTCCCCGACGTTCATTTAAAGTTTTCCTTGTAGTCAGACTTGGCGAACGAAAACAAAACAATAACGTATGGTACATGAAGGTGCCGTTAGGAAAGAACGAAATTGGAAAGTTCTTGTCGAAAGGTATCGAGAAAGCCGGAATTCAGGTACCTGGTTCAAAAATAAGCAACCACTCTGTGAGGAAGACCTGTATTTCGAGGCTACTTGATGCAAACACACCAGAGAACTTTGTGGCTCAACTAAGCGGACACACAAAAAAAGAAGCTTCTCCTTCTCCTAGTGTGGGCTAGTGTGATATTATGTGCGAAATAAAGTGCTCAGGTGGCCTAAGCAGGCAGAAGATACCTTGACATACATCTCCGGTAACGTTTGTGATGAAAATTCCCCAAAGTGCATTTGACGGAAGTACTCGACTTCACTTGTGAAACGTCTGGAGATGTGCTGACTGTCAATGTGTCACCTGAGAAGGACTGACATAAGGCTCTGCAGAATTGCAAACGGGGATGTTCATGAAGACGAAGATGACAGCAAAAATGAAAACGAAGCTGAGATGCCAACTGATGGTGATCACCAAGAAGTGACAGATCAGAAACTTCCACCAAGGTTGGAGGGTGTCAGTTTGTCAGAGCGAAGACTGAACAAGGCGTTTCTTATAAGGCTAAACCATTTCATTTAGACTGACAACTTAACTTTGGTCTTAACAGTTGAAACACTTCGCTTTTTCAAATCGTTTGCCCTTACCTCGACTTCTCCGACCCTGTAAATTTTGCAAAAAAAAAAACAAGCAAACAAACAAAAAACAAAAAAAAACAAAAAAACCCGTGACTGTGCATTTTGCTAGTAGCCAGCAATGAATGGAGAAAAGGGTTGCAGACATTCATCAAGTAGTTGTATTGCGACAAAGATATAACGTTTTCATGCGTTAATGGCCCATGTTTCCTTTAAAAAAAGAAAAATGCAACAAGGTATTTTCACATGACATTGGTTGCCATATTGGTTTTGCTAACAGTTCCTAAGGAAAGAAAGATAACTTCTTTTTGGTGAATGAATTGCATTCATTTGAAAACATTTTCTGTTGTTTGGGAATTTGGAGCACAAGTATGGTGACCGCGACACTTACGCGCTATAATAATTGAGTCGTACATGGAAACGGAAGCTACAACGGGCATTGAATCGCCTCTAAATTGGATTTCCTTTTTCGTTCTAGTCAGCAAGCATTGACAAAGGAACGTTTTTGTAGTGAACACAGCAACGTCCCGCCAGTTACATCTGCAGTAAAATTATAGATCAGGCAAATTCTTAAACTGTGTTGGGTCTTCTTTTTTTTGATAGGTTTTAACGTTTATACCCCTGTTGTCGTCAATACTTCGTAAACGATTCTCAGATCGCAAAATTGCGTGCGGCTGAAGTGCTCGTAAAATTCTGTTGTAATTCTTCTGACAGAAACAAAGCTATTTTGCTTGTTTTAGGCTGGGTACACCTGTTTCTATGCTTTCTTTGTTTTCATTTAAATCACTTAAGTCCTTCATGTAGTTGCATAGTTTAAGTTGCCTAGTGTGTTTACTTTCCCAAAACTGTAGCGACTTACCTTCGTTTCAGAGTGACCAGGAGTCTTAGAAGATCTAAAACCAAATAGGAGGCTAGTCCACAACAGAGCATTACTGTCAGCAAAACTTTCCTGAAAATAATTAGCGAGGGTTTGAGTAAGGGCCAACTTCATATCGGTCTATTACTAGTGGTATCATTTCAACCTGAAAAACGTGAATTTAGATGAAGGATAAGCAGGAGTCTCTTCATGTATGGATTTGAACATCCCAATGGCTTTGGTAGACAGCTTCGGAGATTTCAAGTGATTCATAACGATTTGTTACTTGAGCACGTGTTGACAATTAGTGAGGTGAATCAGTGACCGGATTCGCCAAAGAATGCACCGGTAATACTGTCGTTTATTTTGCCGGTATCTTTTTGATTTTCTTTTGAAGGTCGTAAAGTTGACGCGAGAGACTCAGGTAGAGCGTCGATATGAAGACTTTTAAGGTTTGATCTTGTGGCTTTAAGTTCAGCTTTCAATAGACGAAGCTTAACCACCAGTCTTGACCCTCATTGTACTAACTATTGCAGACCCAGAGGCTTTCTTCACATCTTCCAGGTTCTTAAGTTCGTGGGGGCAGGGAAGGGGAGACGGGGGGAGGGGCAGTGAGGGGGGGGGCAGTGAGGGCCCTCCCCAACGTGCCCTCTCTCGCGATACATATAATGACCGGTCCCTGAAGGCCATTTTTGCTATAGCAATAGATGATACATTTGGAATTCAAATTTCTAAAGATTGTGCAAGGCTTCCAAAGATTCCTGAGGAAGGTCAGACGATGTTTCTAACTACAGTATACTTAAATAAATTTGTAACATATACCCTAAAATTCCGATTATAAGCCCTCGCGTATAAGCCCACCCAGTTATAGGCCCACCAACTTGGCTAAAATAAAGGTTCCTTCAAAATATGTTTGTCAATCTAACTAAAAAACCCTTACGAGGGCTTGTAACCGAGATTTCACGGCAATATGCGAAACTGTGACAAACGCTAGGAAACTATCATAAATTCGACCCACGTAACACGGAAATAGCTGGAATAGACAGAATCAGTGCCACGGCTTTCCGACTTTCTGATTGGTTGCTTATTTGATAGAATGGCTTAGAGTGATATCTTGCATTACCGTACCCAAATTGTGAATTAGCCAATCAGAAGCCTTGTTTACTGTCATGATTTTCTACGATATCAAGTCACTGACCTGATATCCTACGATATCATGGACAGTTTGTGAAACTCGCATTTTTTTTTTTTGCAGACTTTAGAGGCAAAAATTACAACAGAAATACAACGAAACGTAAAACTATTACATTTGTTAAACGAGCAAGTAATTTGTTTAACGGTAAGAGAGGGGAAAAAATACAATTTCGCGCCAAAATTGGAAGCGGCTACACTGGCGGGCGCTCGCGTGAACTTTACGGACAGCGCTGAAACTTTTTTGGTTTCAAAATGGAGCCGGATTTTCCAAATTTCTTACTTAACTTGGACTTCCAAGATTCAGAAAATAAAACTTCAAACAAAAGAATTAAATAAAATGGCAGATGAGGAGTTAGAGAAGAGTATTGACGACCAGAAAAGTGTAAATACGTGTCGCTCTACAACGCCTGACTGATCACGGTAACTGAAAAAAAAACGCCGGGTTTTAGGACGAATTTGGGTACGGTAAATACCTAATCGCACCTTTTTTGATACGCTTCGGCAGCATATCAAGCTCGTTTGGTCTCACCATGGGTATTTTGGCTCGACTGCGTCTCGCCAAAATACGAACCATGGCTCGACCAAACTCGCCAGATATGCCGCCGAAGCGTACCAAAAAGGTACGATTAGGTATAAGAATTACTTCATTGGTATATAAATTATCGGAAATAAGCTCTGAAGGCCAGGTTGCAAGAATGTCCAGCTTAGCTATCAGTGTCATGCTTGCGGCTACACGTACACAACAACCTGTGGTTTAACAAAGACGGGCCCTTGCAACCTGGAGTTACTGAATTTGTGAGCCTAGTGGTTCATGAGATAAACGAGTTCCTAACATTTTAAGAATATTTTTCTCCTACAGTCAAACCTGTATTAAGCGTTTACCCACGGGAATGGCTAAGTGACCGCTAAATACAGGTTGACCGCTTAATGCAGGTTCCAGCAAATTCCACGTATTAATATTATCACGAATTCTTTAGATGAAGTTAGCGTAGCCTGGTGATCATCGTGCGTACCTGGGGCACGTGCGGTCCGGGATTCGATTCTCACAGACGAAAATAATTTTGCCTCTTTTTATTTATGACTTCAATGACTATTTATGACTTATTTTCAGAAATTCGTGACTACCAGCGGAAAAAAAATGTGGAGCTCCACAGTTTAGGCTTGGCTTAATCTATATATCATCAATTTGGTTAAAGTCTAAGCTTGTTTTCACCGCTAAATGTTTTGATTCGACAAAATTGATCCAGTGTAGATTCTAGCGTTTTTGTTCCCTCTTTATATGAGCTAGATTTCAAATGCGTGAATTGGAATAATATGTCTGAACATAATGCCACACTTTTCACAACCAAATAAACTCATAATCATTCATGCAATTTATTCCGGGAATTTACTTCCTCTTTTATCCAGAAAAGGCTTCAAAAAGCCTCTGAACGTCCAAGGCCGAAATTTATGCTTCATTTTTCAGTTGCCGACATTCGGATAAGCTGATACCTCAGCTTCTGTTTGAGAAAAATGCTATATTCTGTCCTGGAATAATTAATTCGTTGCTTTGATTCCTCCAACGTCCAGTCAATTTGAATCGAGTCTACTAGAGCTTCCCTTTTTGCTTTCACCTTTATAGTGGCGTATTTTGATCCGTATAATGTCCAAAATCCTCCTGAAAAGTGTTGCGTACAACAGTCGGTTGGGCCACCAGTTTTTCAGACTGATGTAATTTCGATCGACTGACAAACTCTTTCTAAGGTCCCCTAAGACTTCCAAATATAAGGAAGATGGAGGCATTGCAATAGCCTACAACAGCCATGTCGTCAAGAAAACCAAGGTCAAAACATAACAAAACAAAACTTAAGCAAGTGACACTCACTTCTCCAACCCGCGATATGGCCATTACCTTACGCATGTGAACAGCCACATCACCCGGGCAGGTGGCAGCCATGGACAGCTGTTTCGTAGTCTAGCTTATCATCTGCCCTTTACTGCCGAGGCGAGTGCAAAGCACTCCTTTAAGCGTCAGCTTCACCGTACATATGTGGTAGCTGTTGGCTGGGAACTGCACGGCAGTCCTCCCATGGCTTGCGTATCTGCATGCGTATGCGTGACAGGATGACGTCGATGACGGGAATGCCTCGAATCATGTTCGCGTGACTACATACCCACAGCCAACACACGCGAACATGATTCGAGGCATTCCCGTCATGTTCGCGTGACTACATACCCACAGCCAACACACGCCATAAAACGAAGAAATTAGAAGCCCGGCATTAATTATGAAGGTTATTTGTGCAGGAATTGCAAAAACTGGAACTAAATCAATCACCAAAGCTTTGCGTCACCTTGGCTTCACGGTCTTTGACTGGGAAGAGCAAATCTTTGACTTTCAAGATCACTGGATCGACGTTTTCCAAAATGGTACTGAGCTAGATGTGAAGCGAGTTTATCAGAACGCTGATGCAGTCGTGGATATTCCTGGAGCCTTCTTCTGGGAGGAAATACTGGAAGCTTTTCCTGACTGTAAAGTAATTCTTAGTGAACGAGACGAGGATTCGTGGGTAAAAAGTGTAGCAAACCAAATTAAAATAATAGAGGCTGTAAAATCCCGCACTATGGCGATATTATCTCCAACGATGAGAAAGATGTACTACATTGTAGATTCGTACATCGAAGCTATCCTTGGCACTCGTAACACCAAGTCCACCTGTGTTTTTAGAAAGCGATATCGTATCCACAACCACCGTGTAAAGTCCATTGTTTCCCCTGACAAGCTGTTGGTGTACAACGTACAACAAGGATGGAAGCCGCTCTGTGATTTCTTGGGGTGCGAGGCTCCAACAGTTGCCTTTCCACATGAAAATGTCAAAGGGGAAGTAGCTAAAAATTTGGTGGCCTTGTCAATGACAAGATTCGGCCGTCAGGTGAAATGGGAAATACAGCGAAATGTTTCTGCAATCTTTTGTGTCTTCCTGGTGATTGTCGCTACATTTTATGCCTGGTTTCATCACCAATGATTACTCTCTTTTTCATATGAGAACGTCTATTTTTCATGCCCAGCCTGGATATTCTTATTTTCTGCCGCCTTAAGGCTGAAAATGTTCTTGTGCACATTCTTAGGTTACAGGGTACATGACCAACAATTGAACGCTCAAATAGAACTGTATGCTGTCTGTATCGTGTAACACTGCGCACGTTCTTCATTCCTTTGCCTTAAAGCGCAGGTTATGTGAGAAAAAGGAAAGAATTTAGAATACTTTTCAATGGTAAAATAAACTTCATTTAATGCCGCGGGTGAGAAACTAGACATCAATTTTCATTTATTAAAGCGTATGCACGAAGAGCGGCAAATGGTAGCGACATGGCGCGAAATATTCATGAATAGGCTCTTCAGTAAAACTTTCAGTTTCTGAATCAATATTTGCACGTGTGTTAAATCGTGTACCTCGGATATCTTGTGACTTTTAAGCATTTTCAAATAAATAAGTACCGTCGATGTTCGGCTTTTTTACGTTCAAATTTTAATAGAAACTTAAAAACAAAACAAACTAAAATACTACTCCTAATAGCTAGCACAGAGCTACAAGTAGCTTCAGAAATGCTTATATTCCTCAATCCAAATATTTGCGATCTCTAAATTGCAACGTATTGTTCTTTTCTGGAAAGTGAACAATATAACTGCTAGAACTTAATTTCCATAATCAGCATAATCTTATCTTTAACATTCGTTTTTATTCGGTAAGCCTTCGGAAGCCCTAACCACCAATTTTGTGTCAAAGACTCAGTACAGCGCGGATATAGAATTCTTGAACTGACACAACAGGCAGATAAAGTAGGTGTATTGTACATTGTCACAACAGAAGCAACTTTTTCAAATAGGCTTTTTAACAAAATATTGATGGCTTCAAATTTAACTGGAGGGCGATTTTACTCATTTAAAAGCTCACAACTTTCAATGGAACTCGAAATCCTATAAGCGTTCAGCAGGTTTGGCATTTTTGTGGGGCTCGAAATGGAGACAAATTAGAGAATCTTAAATTGTTCTAGACGAGAAGTCTCTGCACTACTAGGAGCTACTGAACAAGTTTAATTGTAGTAATCTGTATAGTATCAGATGCCAAGACGTGATGAAAACAGTTTTTAAGACAATCCAGTTCGAAACGATGCCAAAGTACATGCGTGGTCTCTTTCAAATGAGAAATACTGAACGCAACTTACGAGGATCAAGGAAACTTGTTATCCCATACGTTAACACAACCACTTATGGTCTTCATTCCTTCAGATGCACTACTGCAAACATGTGGAACAAACTAACAGAGGAACTGAGGTCACTAACGTCCTTGAATGAGTTCAAAACTAAAATATGCCAAATTTCTTTCGAACATCAATGCAATTGTTACCTACGAAAATAGTAGTTTAATGCACTGTATATAACATATGATTTTATTTTTATTTTTATTATTAACGCTATTTCAGCTTTATTTATTTATTTATTTATTTATTTATTTTCCTTCGTCTTTTCTTTCTCGGAGAAATTAGCTATACAGCTACCCTTGTAAATCCGAGGTGAAATAAAGGTGATGTATGTAAGCGGCCCCTGTTGTGACACAATAGATATAAAGTTTTTTAACCTATAACCTCCACGAAAAATTTTGCCTTATAAATTTTTTTCTCTGCTCTACTGGTAACCAGTGTAGCTCCTTAAGAGTGTTGGTAACATGATCAAACTTACGCAAGCAAACAATCACACGAGCTGCTGCGTTTAGAACACTTTGCAATTTGTTAATTTCATACTTAAGTAGGCCGTATAAAAGCGAGTTGCAGAAATCCAACCTAGAACTTATAAAGGAGTGAACAAGAACTTCAGCCGTTGCAGTATTGATATACTTACGAATCTTAGCTATATTTCTAAGACGATAAAAGGCCCCCTTAACTATATTTTTGATATGATGAGACATTGTTAACGTATTATCAAAAACGACGCCGATGTCGCGCGCTTTGTTCGTAGGCTTAATGAGATCAGTAATAGGGGATCTGTGGGGGAAGTCTGAATTTAGAATGAAAGATGGGAAGTCCCGTTTTATCGGTATTTAGTTTCAGTTTGTTTGCAGTCATCCAGTCTGTGATATCAGCTAGACAGCTTTCAATCCGAGAAATTGCATAGGTGAGGTCAGCGTCATCATCACAACTAATGGTGGTATACAGTTAAGTATCATCAGCATATAAATGAAACTCCATATTATGCCATCATATTAGGTCCCCCAGTGGGGCCGTGTAGAAGAGATACAGCAACGGGCCCAACACGGACGCCTACGGTACACCAAATCAGAGCGGGTGAACTGAATAAATAGTCCCATCAATTTTAACTGATTGAGAACGATCTGTAAGATACGACTAAAGCCAGGCATACGCCTTTCCTTTTATGCCAAAATTGGATCGTAGTCTGTGCAACAGGATCGAGTGATCAATAGCGTCGAATGCTGCTGATAAATCAAGCAGCAAAAGAACGACACATTGCTTATTATCGACTGACTTCAATATATCATCCTGAACTCGTAAAAGCGCTGTTTTACAACTGTGCTGTGTAAGCAGATTGGAGACTTTCGCTCAGATCATTATCATACAAATAGTTTGACAGACGCATACTTATTACACAGTTCTTTAGTAGATCCGCAAGTTGGATAGTGTTTCTCAGGCTTACGGTGTAGCAGGTGGTCTATAGATTTAAATAAGACCCTAAAATCATATTTATTATTATTAATAAGCGAAGCGTAGTAACTCATCTTTGCTGACTTCATGAGCTCCAAACCTCATATTTGCCTAGGTGAAGTTGCATCGTGTAACCACAACTGCCGTGATTTGCACATAAAATATATTAATAAACAGTATTCGGCCGTTAGTGGTTTATGACGCTTATACCCCTGTTACCGGCTGCACAACGTGGCAAACGGTTGAGAGTTTGAAAAACTACCTCTGGCTGAAGAATTAAGTGCTCCTAAAAATTGCTTCTCACACAAAGCTTTGACACTTTCCCGCTCGGTATGGTATATTTTCGCCTTGATTTGTTGATGCAATAAAGACCCGTCTCCATACACTGTAAATTCAGAAGGACTGTTTCAGCCCCAAAATGCCAAGTTAACGTTAGCCCCAAGGCCCCTGGAGCTGATGCGGCCCACTGTTGGGCTATTTCAGTTACAGGTGGGACAAAACAACTCCAATGAAAGCCGAAACAGCCCACAATGACAAGATTTGACCGTCAGGTGAAATGGGAAATACAGCGAAATGCTTCTGTAATCATTTGTGTCCTCCTGGTGATTGTAGCTACATTTCTGGCCTGCTGTCATCACTAATGATTACCCTCAATATGGAGCGAAATTTTTCCAAATTGTGGTTTTTGTATTGCAATATTTTCGTCAAATGTGAAGGAAGTCAGTGCGGCATTAAATTTGCGCACGCTATGGCTCCTATAACTGATTATAGTACAACGCTAAATATTGGCGTGCTCCCATTGGTCGAAATCGATCACGTGACACGATAGTGTCTCTCCTCAGCGGGCGCCTATCAGCGCATAGTGCACGGTTTTGGCAACTTTCGCTCAAAATTTGGCGTTGTACAATAAAAACAATAGAGTTCTTCTGTCTCAGGCCCTATGTGTGATAGGTTCCCTCGGAATTTTGGTGTTCAAACTTCATATAATATTTGTTGTAAGATAGATAAATGATGAACAAAAGTTCACAGTACTGCGTGGCACTAATTCAGATGAAAATATTAAAAACAAAAGGTAGCGAGCGAAGTGCCAAGAAAGTTCTTTTCAAAGAACTTTTTTGGCACTTCGCTCGCTACCTTTTGTTTTTAATATTTGTTGTGAACATCAAATTTCCTCGGGCAACCTATCACACGATAGTGCCTTCGACAGAAGAACTCCATTGTTTAAAGATATTACTAAACACTGAACACTAAATCAAAGGCCGGGGTAGCGTCAACGTGACCCATTGGGGCCTGGGATCTGGAGAAACATAGGCTACGTCTTATACTGCCCACAACAAAACTTGCTTTTCCGCGATAGTTTCTCATCCTGTACAATACCTAAACATTTGTGTTAGTTTGTTGTGAAATTTCTGCATCATTCACGCAAACTGGTAGATCTCATACTTTATGATTAAGTTTTTATTCTATGCAAAATATGAAGTTAAAACAACAACAACCAAAAATCTCGGGGAAAAATAAAGATTGCAGACCCAGAGACTTTTTGTAAATCGTACAGTTTCTTTAATGGGGGAGGACTCCGGGAAACGTTTTGCGTAGTTAGGAGCCCACCCCTCCTGCTCGCTAAATAATGACTAATTCCTGAAGGCTCTTTGTGCTACAATAGATGCTCTATTTTGTAATTGAAATTTTCCGAAGATTACCGAAGGCCTCCGAAGATTCCTGGGGAAGGCCAGACGATGTTTCTACTATATGCATAACTCATTTTAGCCCATTTCAATCTCCCGTACCTAGACCGGGGGGGGGAGGCTACTCAAAAAAGTTTTGTTACTAATTTTTACCAAAATGGTAACCCTTCATATACCTAGAGCAAAATTGCACCCCTTTTCTTATACCTCAAGGATAAGCCAAAACAATTGAATTTCCTATAATGGCCACGTTTTTCCCGGGATTTAAGTCGATCTGATTCAGTTGCGTAGTCATTTCTGCCAAAATGAGGCACCCTTTGATATACTTCGCTTTAGCCACCATTTCTTCCACTTTGCAGCTGATTTTGTGACCCTTTCGTATATTAAAATGGCAATTTTCGGTACCCTTTTATATACTGCAAGCTTAAAAAAGGCACCCCTTTCGGGCAGAGCCTCCCCGAATAGCCCACGATAGGGGTTCCCCCCCCCCCCCACCGTGCGTACCTAGATTGACAAAGCCGTGACGAACACTAGGAAACCACCGTGAATTCGACCCACGGAATACTGAAAAAAGCTGGAACAGGCAGAATTTGCCTCGGCTTTCGAGCTTTCTGGTTGATGAAATGATAGAGTGCTATCTTAGCTTGCAGAATTACTTTATTGGTATAAACTATGAGAGATTTTAAGGCTCTGAAGGCCAGGTTACAGGAACGTCCGGCTCAGCCATCAGCTCCATGCTTTGCTGCTACGTGTACACAAGAAAGCAGGCATGCGTGACAGGATGACAGGTTGCTCGCATGACTACATACTCACTGCCAACACACGCTATCTTTAAAACGACCGTATTAGAAGCCGAGCATTAATCATGAAAGTTATTTGTGCAGGAATTGGAAAAACTGGAACTAAATCAATCGCCAAAGCTTTGCGTCACCTTGGCTTCACGGTCTTTGACTGGGAAGAGCAAATCTTTGACTTTCTGGATCACTGGTTCGATGTTTTCCAAAATGGCGCTGATCCAGATATAAAGCGAGTTTATCAGAATGCTGATGCAGTCGTGGATATTCCTGGAAACGTTTTCTGGGAGGAAATACTGGAAGCTTTTCCTGACTGTAAAGTGATCTTGAGCGAACGAGAAGAAGATTCCTGGGTAAAGAGTTTGGCAAACCAACTTAAGACGGTAGAGGCAGTGAAATCGCGCACTATGGCCTTGTTATCTCCAACGATGAGGAAGATGTACTACATTGGAGATTCTAACGTTCTTGCTCTTGTCGGCAGTTGTAATAAAAACTGCACCTGTGTTTTCAGAAAGCGATATCGTATCCACAACCACCATGTAAAGTCCATTGTTTCTCCTGACAAGCTGCTGGTGTACAACGTACAACAAGGATGGAAGCCGCTCTGTGATTTCTTGGGTTGCAAGGTTCCAGCAGTTGCTTTCCCATATGAAAATGTCAAAGGTGAAGTAGCTAAAAATTTGGTGTCCTTGTCAGCGACAAGATTCGGCCGTCAGGTGAAATGGGAAATACAGCGAAATGTTTTTGTAACCATGTGTGTCCTCCTAGTGATTGTAGCTACATTTGTGGCCTTCTGCTATCACTATTGATTAGCTAGCCTCAATAAGGCCGACGTTTGTCCTCCTATTAGCCGTGGTAACACCACCCTAGGTAAACCAATTTCCCTGGTATAATTTTCCGTCGGTAAAATAGCTGGGGTTTTCAATTTACCTGGGTAATTAAGGTTCAACGTGTCCAGGGAATTCCAGGAGGTAAGTTAGTTCTCCGGCTGAGTGACTTTCGCAGGGACGCTTATTAGCTGTAATGATTTTCTTTATCACTGAACCGAAAATGAAGAAGAATTAAGAATTATGTAGAATTAAGTGCTCCTAAAATTGCTTCTCTCAGAAAGCTTTGCCACTTTCCCGCTCGGTGTGGCATATTTTCGCCTAGATTTGTTGATGCAATAAAGACCCGTTTCCATACATTGTAAATTCAGAAGAACTGTTTCAGGCCCCAAAATGCCAAGTTAGCCCCGAGGCCCCTGGAGCTGATGCGGCCCACTGTGGGGCTACTTCAGTCACAGCTGGGACAAAACTACCCCACTGAAAGCCGAAAGAGCCCACAGTGGGACCCAATCTGGCCCTTTGGTGTCGGCAGAGCCCCTGTAAATAGGGCTATTGTGGCCTTTGTTAGAGAGCCAAGTTAGCCCCAAAATGAGACTGTATTTTACTCACCGAAACGGCCCCATTTTGGGGGCGTTTTGGCTTACAGTGTATGCTTCATGCATTTTTGCTATTTAGTAACACTCTTGTATTGCCCTTGTTACATAAGGACCTTGGATGATAGCGTTGTACTTGCTGCATCATGACACGCACGTCCATAAAAGCAGAGCTTAACTCCCTGACTTCTTAAAACAGCTGGACTAACAAACATGATTCAGGGAAACAGCAAGTCAAACGAAAAGAACAAACCATTTTCTTTGGGTTAAATACGGTTTTGCTACGCAAATTAATTGGTCAGTTTCTCGCCTAATCTTTATTCAGGTGTTATATATTTGTATGAAGCAAATACTAAATCACAATAAGGCTTATGAATCTTTTAAAAACGGTATAAAATGATCTAGTTAATCGAAGTTAAAATTTTATATTTTTATTTAAAAATTAAACATAACACGATTTTGAAGAAAAGAAAAAATTCAAGCAGTTAACCAAATAAATATTGTTCACGGTTAGTGGTGTAATATATGATTCCAACCAACCTTTTCGACTTTTAGTTATGCAAATTTCAGAACCCTAGCAACAGAAATTGTCGAGAAAAACTTCGATGACCATTTTCAGTGAGGTAGCTAATTGTACCTCTAAGTATGATATTTTTTATTCGTTTTGCATCTGGAAGATTTGGTGTCAGCTAAAACAACTTGCCGATGTTTGAAATTATTTCATTAGGATAACTCATGAGGAGAGAATCTGTTGCACTTCAGATTGTGGTGATTGAAGCCATTATTGGCGGGATTTGGCTCCCAGGCCCGAAGGATCACGAATAAGCGAATGAAGATATCCGTCTAAAGACACTAAGTTATGAGGTTATAAAGGAAAGCCTCAAGCAAGAAGATATCAACGCTACTGGCTCAAAAACTGGAACTAAAATGGCTTGATATTCCACGTTTATGTTAGACTGAAATTCTCTTCCCGGCTCAAGATGGGAAAAGTTCTAAAAGGCGGCTACTGGAGAGTAACCAAGGAGCAATTAAAAACATGGCTGCCGACCTCCTATTATTACTTTTTCTACGGGGCGTTAGGTTCCCTATTCCCTTTCCTAAACTTGTATTACCGAGCGGTTGGAATGGATCCGTGGCAAATCGGGATTCTTGGAGGAATTCGCCCCCTCATTGCGCTGCTCTGCGCTCCGGTATGGAGTTTTGTGGCCAATAAGTATAAGATTAGGAAAATTATACTTATTGCATCGCTAATGAGCTGGATTGCTTTCACTATTCCACTCGCCTTTGTTCCGCGTTCGTCTGCGAGCGAACAATGCCCAGGAAAGGAAAATTCTACCGAGCTTGGCCACAGGACAAGCCAAGACTCAGTGAATGATCTAAAAATGATACAGATCCATCCGTCTAAGAATACGTCATTCGTGAAAGATGTTCTGTATTCGTTTACACCTAAGGAGCCCCTAGAAGAAAAAGAAATCGAAACTCGAAGTTTCAGCGAAGACAGAAGACAGAGAAAAAATGTCTTGAAAAGAAGTATTGAGCAAGACAAGATGAAAACAGTTCCATCAAGCCAGCATGGGTTCACATATTTAGAAAAACCAATTGTCAGTAGTTCTGGCATATCCCCGGGAATGAAACTAGAAGTCGCGATTGACAAGAAAGATGAGGCTGGGCAACGAAAACCGTTTGACTTCAAATCCCGAGGGGGACCATACTACAACAGGAGAAAAAACCCGTATTCTGACGCAATATTTTCTGAGCTACTCTTCATTGTTTTCGCCGGAGAAATTTTTCAGTCGCCAACAGATGATCTCAACACACATCTTGATGGAACATTTTTGGAACATTTAGGGGTTCTGTACCAAAACGTGGTAAACAACAACATTTACAGCTCCATTGGTGTTGGACTCATAGCATTCGTCACAAGTTTAACCCTCCGCTTCGCACCTAAAATAACAATCTGTGACGAAGAATATGCAGATTACAAAATCGCCTTTATAGTTTTCTCATTGCTCATCGCTGTTGCTGTGGTGATCTCGACAAAATTTGACTTCAGCTACAGAAGACGTCGTCGCAGCTTCGAAATTAAAGAATCGTTGCAGAAGCTGATGTCAGTAGGCAATATGTTGTTTTTGTTCATCGTGCTTATCATGGGAATTCTACGAGGTGTCTTATTCAACTTTGTTTACTGGAATATTGTGGACATAGGAGGTTCTGATCTCGTCGTGGGGATGACTGTTGTGAGCCAATACCTTTCAGATACAATTTTGTCCCTGTCAGCTCCAATCTTGATGACGTATATGGGATATATTGGCATGGTATACCTTGGCCTTGCTTCGTATGCCCTTCGATTCCTGATTTACTCTTGGCTGAGTACCCCTGATTCTGCTTGGGTTACTCCACCGGTTGAGCTCCTGCAGGGTATCTCACATTCCACGGCTTGGTCAGCATTCCTCTTGTATGTTACCAGTTACACTCCGACATTCTCCTTTCCCACGGGGATATTTCTATTGCAGGGGCTGTATTTAGGAGTCGGTGGCAGCGTCGGAGGGATACTTGGTGGGATATTAATCCAGGGTTTAGACACTAATGTTGCATTCCGTTTGTTCGGTCTTGTCAGTGTTTTCACGTGTCTGTTGTTCGTGATGATTCAGCCGTCAGGAGGGGAAGAGACCCTGCCTTCTGAGGCAGACACCATTTTGTTCCTCACAGATGAAGATGATTATTCCAGCTACAGTGAAGATGAAATTTTTGATTACAGACAACATGGAATTGTATACATTCCCTCTAAAAACACTGGTGAAGGAATGCTACAAGCGAAGAAGGTAGTTTTGCCTGCGTATAGTTCTCCCTTAGTGCCCATTTGCATGTCACTTGGGAAGAAGGAAGTTAGGTGATCACACCTGTTTCGGAAACATCACTTTTTCGTAGCAAATAAGGGTTTCATAACAGCTAACATGCAGACAAAGCCAAAATTGGAAGCAGGAATTTGCAACCGTTATAATCCTAAGGAAAGCAGTGTTCCACAGTCACGATTAGTTGACGTTTCCTGTGATTGGTCAAAGCAAGCTGAACAGAAATTGTTAAAATGGACACTGTAAATTAGCTACTCCATACCATGGAGGTGTTTGTGTAGACCATTTGTAAAACAATCGGGTCCGGCAAGATTTAACAAAAGTTGGACCTTCCGTTTAAGACCAATTTGCTATCACGAGTGCAAGTTTAATTCTCGATAACATTTTCCTAAGTAATCTTTGATTGGATGCGCCGGATAATTTCCCCCTATAATCTAGCCATTTTCAACTTCTTTCCTTCTTCATTTTCCTTTATTTCTTTTTTGTTTTGTTTTGTTTTGTGTTTTTGCTTTTTTGGGGAGGAAGGGGTCAGGCTTTCGCCGCAAGGATTTCTCCGGTAGCCGCTGCTGGTAACAACTTTTGCAAGCAGACAATGTTTCAGTGACAACAAAGGGAAAAAATAAAAATAAAATAAAATAAAATAAAACAAGCTAAGGACAGTAAGGCATATAGCCGAGAGGCAACAGCTCAATCTACGAGTGGGTTTAACTTGGTAGCCAGCGTCACTTGTTGAAGATATGTAAACGGGAGTTTCTTTAGCAAAAGAGAAGAAGTACAGGGAGCGAACAAAAAAGTTAAGTGCTGAAGATTGATGCTTTTGAAAAAGTGACCGGCATTTAATATAGAATGCAAAATTCTGAAGCTCAGGGTTACAAAGAATCTACTTTGATTGATAACTTCTGTAGAGTGGAGAGAAATAAAAAAGCTGAGCGAAAAGTGAATGAACCGAATGGCACAATGTCTTAGTTATTATTAGTTAGAATTTCATGTCTCTGAAAACCATTACATGTCGAAAGGAGAAACATCTCTCTTTTAATCTTTTTAAACAGCGAAATAAACAGCTGTCCTCGTTTTCAATATCAGCATACCGCAAAATCCCGCCCACAAGCGCTGAGCTTATATAACTTCAAAAGGGTCCTTTTGGTTGGCAAGCCCAAAATATTGCGAACCGTTACTGCTGTTTTAGTCGATTTAGTTTTATTGTTTTAACAGGTCCCGGTTGTTCAAAGGCCGGATAAATTTATCCACTAGGTAACTGCCATCCAGCGGATAAAATGTACTCTAACCAATACATTTTATCCCCTGGGAGGTGATTTATCCAGTTATCCGGCCCTTGAACAACTGGGCCTGATGGAGATGTGTATATCCCGGGGGGCGGGGGGGGGCACTCAGCAGATGTTCGTGTAGGGAGGTGCGGCCCTGGTGTTTAAACCCTGACCCTGTTTAAGACAAAAATCTCTGATTTTGCTACCCTGTTTAAGACAGAATTCAGATTTTTCGTACCCTGGCTAAGGCATTTTTAAAAACCAACATCATACCCATTTTAACGGCTAGAATGGACTAGTCATGAGACTGTTTCTTATTTCAATATGCTGTACATTGGCAGTAAAAAAAAAATATACGGAACGACTGATCCTTACGACAGTTAAAGAAAGATGCAGAAGACGAAATACATAAAGTAAAAAAATATATGAACCAAAAAATTGCATATATTTTTACTTTATGTATTTCGTTTTCTTCGTCTTTCTTTAACTGCCGTAAGGATCAAGTGTTTTACTGATCCAGGTCTACTTAAGATCCGGCAACTCTCAACGCCTTGTCGCTGTGGTCCTGCCAGTTTATAAACTTTGTACATTGGCAAACTGGTAAAAATTCGGCTAGCAGTGAGGTTTCTGTAAATTAACGAACACATAAGATCGTGTAACGATACACTGTTTAAGACAAAAATTGATGAAATCGATACCTCGTTCAAGACAAAACCTTCTGAAAACCATACCCTATCGGGCCGCACGTCCCCGTTAAAGCTATATATGGGAGTACCCCCCGGGGTATATATCTAGGGGGAGTATACCCTGAATGATGGTCTGTTCCCTGGGCCTATAACCAGGTGGACTAATTAGCGGGTGGGTTTACATCCGGGATTTCAGGAAAGGTTTCTTTCAATTCCTTTTACTGATGGCTTCGATGACTCATCGATACATGCTTTTAGTTACATTAGTAATAAATTGATTTCTCTCGAAACCATTCAGACCCTTGCAACAAGAAACGAAAAACAGTAGTCTATTTAATATTTAATTGACTAATATAACAAGCTGTCCCCGTTTTCACTATCAGCATGAGTCTCTTTCGATCCCCTTCCTCCTTCAAAACAGATAACTTCAAGGACTCATAGATGTCCTCTTTTCTTTAGTTTTTATAATTTACATTAACATTTAATTTTGCCATGCATTAAAATGAAGTCAATCGACTGTATTAAGGCCACGGGTTTCATCTGGTCATAAATAAACTCATAAGTCAAAATTTTGGAGGTCTTACGCTTACTGTAAAAAGCTTCATATCTTGGCCGCTCTGAAGCCTATCTTTTCAATCTTGACAGATACTGAGGAATAATAAAATTGTACCAGGAATTGTTTTTCGATGGATCGCGCTTTATGGCAATGCTCCACCTTTTCTCCTCTAATACAGCACAATGTTACTTGATACTTGGTAATAAGTCAAAGTGACGATTATAGAAATTTGTGTTGTTATTTGACATTTGTGTTGTTACTTATCCTTGAGTTATAAGAAAGAGGTGCAATTTTGCTCTAGGTACATGAAAGGGGTACCCTTTTGGTAAAATTAGTATATTAAAGGTACGGGTTTGAACCTCCGGGCGGAGCCTCCCCGTATAAAACGTTATTGAGTACTCCCCGGGGGGGGGGTATGGCTTTTTGCCTCCGATTTATGCTGGGGATTGCTTTTTGCCTCTGAAGACTTGGCAAGTCGACACGAGTGCACTAATCCAGGCTGTTAATCTAATTAGGTTATTGTTAATTGTTATTCCAAATAGTGAGCAATACGTGCTAGTAGACCAAGGTGTCATCCGCAGCCTTAACTGGTGAGACACCGTCACATGGGTACGGAGATAATCCGCGAAACCATCAAGAATGGCTCAATTCCTTCATTCTGGAATTATTCGCAGAATACCCAGTGCTCAAAACGGTTCATAACCAAGTGGAGTAAACAGGATAATTCGATTCATTTTCATCGCATCTCAGATCACTGTCTCTTTCCTCTACTCTTCTGTTTAGTTCGCCTGTTGAAAAACACCGGTTGCTTGGTAAGGTATCGGTAGACGTTGCGCGGCTTCGAGAATCTTCGGAGAGTGTCGCTGATGACTCGGCATGGCTTCGGATCAATCCTTCAGTGAGCACTCCTAAGTGACGGGTGTTTGCAGTGTCAGCTCGCCGCCGGAGAAGATCTGGAGTCGAATGGCTCAGTCGCAATGACACACCATCTGTATCGTCCCGGCCGGCATTTCCAGATAACGTTTTATTTTTTGCCATCTTATAAACAACGTTTTTCCGTGGAAAAACTACACTGTACAATTTAGGTAAGTAAATGGAAAACAGCACTGCTGAAGCAGCCACGGGATGGCTTAACATGAACGCTCTTCCTCTAATTAGGCTCTGTTCGTCCATGGTACACACAATGGATAAAACAATGAGATGAATTGTCGCAGCCAAATAAATTGCCAAAGATAAACCTTTGGTTTCTCTAAACTGCTTGGGAAGTTTGCGGGTTTTAAATGTGTAGACAGCGCACACAGCAAGAAGACTCAGATAAAATGTGTTAGTGATCGCCACACTGAGATCTGTCACGTTACACTGGACAACCACCTCATCTGGAGTGTAGATTTTTACGACATTATTTCGGTATCTGCAAAGAAAAAAAAATTCAAATTAAAGGCTGTTTTCCGTGTACTAGTGGAACTCATAAATCTGTGATCATTATCATCATTCAATTGAATAGCGGCGACCAATAAAGAAATTATTAGCCACTGGCTAAACCCCTCCCCCTTCTGTTATACATGAGTTCTATACATCATAGACGCACACCGATACCATAGTGAAGCGTACTGTCCACGTAAAATAAACTGTGTCTATGTCTACGTCTGTGAGGTCTTTACGCCATGGCCCATTTTTGTTTTCAGTGATGTTTACAGCCACATGAACCTTGTTTCCTAAATTACTTTAAAACCGAATAAATTACCTTCTGACTTGCGTACTTTGTTTTCTTTGCTCTTTAGCTATTTATAAATTTTGGTGTGATTGTATCAAGCACGATTCACTCGTTTATGTCTTAGTCATAAATCTCCCAGACTTTGATTAGATATACCACGAAAGATGAAATTTTTAAAATTAACTTCCCCGCATTATGGTCAGCACCCCTTCCCCCCTCCCCTCCCCCCCCCCCAACCCACCAAAAAAACACATGAACTGCTATTGCATTCCAGATACTAAGAGGAAATCCGCGCCCAAACTTTGCGCCGTTAGGGCTGCTGGGATGGGTTTAGAGAGAGCCAGTTGTGTAGTAACAGCTGTTTTAAACGAAGAAGACGCACCAGGAGCTAGGCTACTACAAGAAAACGCGGAGAAACATACCTTTCCTCGGCTGAAGATGGCTTTTGTAAAAGGAAGCGAAAACTAGTGGAAGGAAAGCCATCTCGTCGTAAGGTACGTGTTGTTAATGATTGTCTCGTCAAGACTGTCCCCAAATTAAGGGTGTTTTCTATCGGAGATGAAACGTCACTTGTTCTGTTTATGTACAACCATGAACAAGGCAGTTTAAAACAAGACATTATGATAAACACTTTCGCATGATGTCATCCTACAGTCACCATCTTTCCACTCAAACATTAACGATCCCAGAAATAATAGCTCCCGTAGCTGGTTCTCAGTCTCCCCATCGTTTCTCGAGTGAGCAGAATAACGACCGACGCATGTGTTTCACTAGAGAAAAATACTCAGATACTTACGTAAAAACTCCCCACACTGTTGAGAAAACTAGAGCGAGTACTAACATGAAACCGATTATTGCCAACTGTGAGCGCGTGCTGACAAATGTAGGATTCATGGTCTCACGCAAGGAAGAGTTGAAAAGACGATTCACCCTCAGAGCTTTGGAGAACATAACAGCATAACACATCACGTGACCAAGGCAGATGTATCCTTTTAGACTGCACACGCGGTTATCTTTATCAAGAGAAAATATCGATTTAGACAAATAATATTTGCGTGGATTTTAATATGTGGAGGATTGTACACATTTTTTAATTTTTTCCTTTCGACTATTCTGGACACTGAATACCTACTGGGAATATTACTCTAATCTTAGCTTTGTTTCTCTGCATGGATATTTAAGTTATTGAGCGAGTATATGGTCTTCTCGCTCTAGGAGTACTCCGCTGTCCTCCCTGTTATATCTTACAAAGGGATTTATTAGCCTAACAGAAATGTGCGAAAGTGTCTGTCTGGTTTCTGGCGAAAAATACTTACTGCTGGTGTGTTAGCCTGTGGGGGACAATTACCTGGCGTTAATAAATTCAGGAAGCTATCGCCATATGCTGTCATGATTCCCATCAACAAAACACAGCTGAGACCGCGGCTGGATGCCTTGATGACTGGATGAGCCCTCAGTCTGATAAACACGGTCAGCGTCAACAGTGTACATGCGATTCCAACTCCCGAGAAACACAGAGTAAAAAGAATAAAACCATGTGATGGGTCCACGCTGACAACAGGTTTCTGCAGACACCTTGTTTTGTTGACATCTGGCTAAAGATGGGAGTCATAAGCAAGTAAGTGCAGATTCGGTGTTGTCTATCACAAATAATGCCCTCTTCTTATTTGGGGATAGCCGAAGATTAAAAACATTACTGACATTACCTTTTCTATTGAATTCATAGTGTCTGAGAGCATTTGTGAGTAGAAAATAATCGTTTAGCCCGCAAACGTTTTGGAAAATGCATGTATTAATTAAAGGACCCAAAACTAACTGAGTGTAAATTTCAATCAATTCATAATGAATGACTAACTGACTGGCTGAATGAATGAATGAATGAATGAATGAATGAATGAATGAATGAATGAATGAATGAATGAATGAATGAATGAATGAATGAATGAATGAATGAATGAATGAATGAATGAATGAAGGAAGGAAGGAAGGAATGAAGGAAGGAAGGAAGGAAGGAAGGGAGGGAGGGAGGAAGGAATGAATGAATGAATGAATGAATGAATGAATGAATGAATGAATGAATGAGTGGACGGATGGATGGATGGATGGATGGATGGATGGATGGATGGATGGATGGATGGATGGATGGATGGATGGATGGATGGATGGATGGATGGGTGGATGGATGGATGGATGGATGGATGGATGGAAAACCACATTTGGAAATTACGAATTTGAGCTAGTAGATTTGATATATTTGATGATTTGGTATATTTAAAGGCATAACGAGAAAAGATGCATTGGCAGAAGGACTTCTAACTGTGAACGATAACTTTTGTTATTTTGAAAGAAATGGAGCTGCTAGCTGCCTTCATTCAAGAATTATCATGAGATCCTTTAATATTGGAACCCTGTTTTTTTACCCAGCAATTGTAAACGTCTAACTTACCATAAAACCTTGGGTACACGGCATGCATTCTGTTTGTTCTCTTCTCGTGATCTCGTTTTCATGACACAAAACGCACCTCCAGCAACACGCTTTGGTGGGTATTTTTATTTCTCCTGGTCCGCAGGGCCGACTACAAGAGGCACGGGGCAGCATGAGAGTGTCCTTAGACAGCGTCACCATGGATGGACTTGACCCATTTATGACAGGTCCCCAGCGACCTAACTTCACAAGGCTCCATCTACCCAATTCATCTTTTTGTGGTTTTAACAAGTCATATTCTGCAGAAATATCACCGTTTTCATCAAACTCAATTTTCTTTCCGTTTGGTGTAAGAAACTCACTCCTAAGAAGCGTTTCAAGCAATAAATTTCCATCTTGTGATTTTTTTTGCAAACACGAAATAGGTTTTGAAATATTTTTGCAAGAGATTTTATGGATTTCATCCAGAGCATTTACAAAAGCGTACACAGAGGTGATAACACTTTGAATATATGCATCTGCAGAAATATGTTCTCCTTTATCGTTTACGAAATCAAAGAAATTCACAGGACTGTCATCTGTTATGTTATTTTGTGGCTTCATTTCTGAAATCCATGGATTTCTAATTACATTGTATGCCGTGTTTATCCACTTCTCAAATTCTTTTCCTTTTTCATTCTGAGGAGAAACTAATACGATATTGCTCGCCATTTCCTCGTTGCCATTTAAATAAACTGACATCTCAGCTGAGTCACCTCCAACAAGCCATCGAAACAAGTTTTGTTTTCCAAGCTTTTTGATCGCATTGAAAAGTAAACTTATATCACTTTTGGAACAAAAGAGGACAATTACTTTGGCGTTTAGTTTTACACTTATAGCTTTTACTATTTTATCAAATTTTGACACAGTGTCACCTTGTGGAAGCGCTTTTGTTGCCCCAATACAGATACCGCGATTTTCGGCTTCTTGTGTGAAGTATTTACTGCCTTCTCGGCCAAATTCATCGTCCGAGTAGATGACAGATACATATTTTGTGCCGTTGTATAGTAGAAGATCAACAAGCGCTCGAGCGCGCACTGCATCAGAAGGCACCGTTCGTACAAAGTACTTGAAGCGTTTTTTGTCGCTGAGTAGCGGGCTGGTAGCGCCGTAACTAATATGCGGTACCTTAAACAGCCCGAGAAGATTAGAAACTTGAAGGGCGACACTACTGGAGTACGGACCTATCACACCAACAACTGGCGATGCCGCTGATGGTGGTTTCGCGCAGGATGACAGAAAATTGGATGCTTCTTCCAAAGCAATTACATCTTTTGAGCAGTAATCGAGAATTTCAAATCCAACCGAAATCCCTGGGAGAATCTTGGAATTGTTATTTGCTTTGTCGATGGCATACATCATGGCTTGGGTGAAATAAACCACATCATAAGATCGCAAACTACCACATTGGCCATGACACGAATTAGGGCAGTACGAATGAATAGGAAACAAACCACCCAACATCACATCTCCTGCTAGGTAGACTTTGGCTTTGATGGTTGTTTCGTGGCAAATAACCGACGACAGCATTAAATGCAAGGCGAAGATCGTTCGAAAGGTGTTCACTAGAGAAGCCATGGTGGAGAACAACATTTGACTGAAAAATGGACCGCACAGCGGAAATTATTTCTTCGTTTGAAAACAAGGTTGATATTACAGCCTGATTATGAGTTTTAAGATACCATTGTCTCCGTGAAAATATTACTTACATGTGAGGGTTAGAAAGGAAAAAAAGCGCCTTTATGACTGAGAATTGTTTATGTTTTATGACGCCTGCATATCCGGAAAGAATAGGTGTACTAAAGCTTTGGCATATTGAAGGCGGTCACTTTGATTCTAAATAATGATACTGCTTCACAAATTAACCGCTTTTCTCATAAAGGGCGAAATACGTCCTGAAGCTTTTCATTAATTTCTCCTTAGTGTTTTTTCAAACTATTCTTGAGTTTGGCGGGGGGGTGGGGTGAAATTGCAATTAAAAAGGGAAACTTTTCACGATTGACTATTGATCAAGTTTTGCGTCAAAATGGATGCTGATGCAGTTTTCCCATCGGTTTTCAATCTTCCCATAGGCCTTAATCAACTTTGTTTAGAAAGTTACCCAAACAGGAGGCAACCGTGGTAAAGATCTTTTACGCTTTCTATAAACGAAAATAACATTTCAATAACACCTGTCCTTATACGTGTAACTAAAACCAAGACGCCGTGATTGGATACATTTTATTGAGTAGTGAGAACAGACACTTTAACTATTTGCTTTAAAGTAGGTCCTCTTTATTTTAACAATACATTCAGGAAGTAAAACTTGAAAGTACTTTCAGACCTCCCGGCCAAATATCAGACAAATTTGGAGTCGTATATATAAAAAAAGATGTATAACCTGGCGTAATATATGTCTGCCCATGGGGAGAAATTGGTTGGCAAATTGGCTTCACGAGTGAAATAATGGCTGTTATTATACATGTAAACGAGTTTAAACAAAACATGCACAGCATAAGCTGAATATTTTTATTGCCATATTGCGCCGATGCGTTGGGATTAGCACTGTCATTAATATTTGAGTTGTATTTTTGCTCAGCTAGGGATGGGAAATTATTATTTCACGTCAAGAATAAGGAAAGCCTTTCTTTAATTTGTCCGTAAGGATCGGAACCTGGTTGGCCTTTTCATTTAGGTAAAGATGTGTATTTTTGTTTTCGTTATACGATTTTATATTGCAGAACTGCTCCCAATATAATATGATAGGTGGCCAATCTTGTAACTTTGTTGTTTACAGAGATAAAATCTTTCCTTTTTGTAAATTGACAAAATTAATTTTAAATCGTGTGGGGAAGTGTGCACTAATTGTATTACTATCTTTTGAATCGTATTCAAAATAAACGTTTCTCCAGTGTGTGCTATTGAGAAAGGCATTTCAGTACTTAAATTGGCATGGTCGCGTTTATCGACTTTTAATAATCATACGGCCGAATTTCATGTCTAGAAAGAACATTAAAAAAAAAAAAACGGAATGCGTGAAGGCATTTGTATCGAGGGAAAGTAGCAAATTGTGATTACTTTTTGTTTCCAAAAAGAGAGAGTTGTGTTGTTCAGGAATATTACAAAGTTCATATGTCTGCCAGGATTTGCACATATGTATTATTTGCAGAGGAGTGGGGTAGGGAAGGAGGTAGTCGAGGACGGGGGTGGGGGTGGGGAACCGAAATGACGATATTTCTTTGTTGGGTAGCTTTGTAAAAGGTTCTACAGTGCAAATCAGAAAAGCGTGACACTTTGACTCGACTTATTTACAAGGCGAAGTGAATATTGTGGAATAATCCCCTGGACGAAGTCGAGGGATTATTCCACAACATTTGCTGAGCCTGAGGAGATAATTGTGTTAGTATATAATTGCTCAGGTGATTATCAGAGCAAATGCATTTTCTTTTTTCTTTTCTCCAGAAACATAAAAAATCGCGCGGTGGCCATTTTGAAAATTAGTGCTTCAGTATTATAATCACCTCGTGCGGGGTGATTATAGCAAGATAAGACGTAATCCTCTACCAATCATTGCGCGTACTTCTCTATAATCACCTGAGCAATTATACTAATACGTGATAAGTCTTCGACGAATAATTGTTAATTATACTGAACTACGCCCGAGCAATCAGAGGAGAGATAAATCTACAAGAATAGTTACAGTTATCTCATCTCTGATTAGGTTTTGCGAAGGACACAATAAACATATATAGCTTTCTCACTTCTCTGATTCGCACGCACTGTATTTGATCTTTTTACCTGCTCGCAAACATTTGAACAGAAAGCAGGCTTGGCTTAGGCCCATATCGGCAACAAATCATCACTAGAACGTTTTCCTTCTTTCAATTTATTTATACACTTTACTTTACTCAAACCATCGTATCAAATAAAAAATATGTCACATTTTTAAACTAAACATTTGGAACGATACACTCTTTGATGATGTTTAATTAAATTATGGATTGGATTAAGACAAATTGTGCTGTTAAGATCTTGGCTGGACTTAGTGCTGCGTTATGTCAAATAACGGCCTCACATTAAAAAAAATTATAGCGTGGTATATGTGTTGTAAGTTTCCAGATAAGCTAGTAGAGTTTTTTCCTTCATAGTTGAAGCTAAGTTGATCCACTGCTTTCAATCACCTTCTAGTGTTTAGAATGATGCGTCTTCACCAGCTTACTCTAAAGATGAAGAGAGCGAAATTTATTTTAGACGAGTTATTAAATTAATCAAACGTATAATGGCTGACGGCGTTGGTCATCGCGCATCTATATGTTGTGTATTCTGGGTTGTCTTTCTTGTGCCTTGATAAAGTACACATCTTTCTGCATAAAACTCCTTTCCTGGAGAGTAGACTTTTAGGCCTCAAGTCCTTAAACACGCGACGATTTGCATTGCTAACTACCTTGAGGCGACGTTTACTCTTATTCTTTAGGATAAAAAATATTTTGTTTTGTAAATGAAAACTTGGTCGTAGAAAACAACGACATTATACTAACCTTTTTAGCTACCCTCTTTCTGCTAACATACTTATGGTCTTGTGTTGTTTTCTTATGTTTGCTAATGGTATCATCTTTTTGGTGTGTCTTGGAACGCTGAGAAATAAGTACACAAAGATTACAATGGTTACTTGCAAGAAATAGCACTTAAAACCTTGATCCTCAGTCGGTTGCTGAGAAAAGAAAAGCCCGGGGAATATGCGATCATGCGGGCGTTACTATCAACGGTACTATCAATATGCTCACTTGTTTGTGGATTATGGTGAACTTTTTTGATTTAGAATCAAATGGAGTAGAAAGGTGTAATCTAAACTATGGCACATTTGTTGTCTACAGAAACCTCTTAAAAGTAGGACATGTGCGTCAAGGCGACTTTATAAACTGGTAATAGGCAAAACGTCTGCACTGTGTTATTTTAAACTTCTTGGGGATTTTTCCAAATCGCGCCATTTGTCTCATCTGGCCGAACTATCCAGGAACTATCCAGGGGCTGGATGATTGGGACGGCCCAGATTCACGTTCAGATAGCCGGAGAAAGGCACATTTAACGACGTGTGTTCTTTTCTCTATAAAAAAAACAAAAAACAAAAAAAGGGTCTTTTCACGTTGTTGTTTTGCAGAGTCATTGTTTTACTGATACGTCGGTTTTGACTTTGCAACGTTCTCGTTGCCCTCGCCGTTGTGGTTGCACCTCTAATAGCTGTAGAGGTGGCAACGATGATGGTGTCCGCACAAGAGATGTTAAAAACTTATCAAGTATTATAGAAAGTTGTGTTAATCATTGTGTCTGTAAGTAGTGTTACGTTGTTAGTAGAGTAAAGTGATATCGTTACCTGAAAGTCACTTGGTCTTGTTATCGTTGACTGTTAGAGGATAAAAGTAAGTCGGCGGTCAGTAATGGGTCACATTGTTATTTCTAAGAACTACATATTAGTAAAGTTATTTTTATTCACGTCACTAACAAAAGGTGTGATAGAGGTTGAGTACGTCAGATGGTGCTGGTTCAAATGGAAGCAAAAGGATTGCACCACATTGCAGTCTAAACGCCACCCTTCCTGCAGAGTGAGCGACTCACAGCATGCAGTTCAGATTTAGTCAAAGTATAGGTATGATTATGGATAAGATCGTTGTTGTAGTCAACAAAGTATTTCTATATAGCCAAACCCGGATACTTGCCTCTTGTGTGCTGACACCCATCATCCAACCGAGGGTAATTTACACGACTAGCCCAGAATACTCAGGACTATTGCAACTTCTCTCAGTAAAGCTCGTTACAAATTAAACTGAGCCTGGTAAACCATGGAACTATATTGTCCACAGTTTTGTCAAGAAAATAACCAGTGCTCAGCTCTTTATCTTGCCCTGGTTTTAGTCAATAAAAGAAGCAAAAGAAGTAAGTTGAAAAGACGCCTGCCAGGTATATAAGAGCCTGAATAAACTTAACCTACCTTTTTAAATGCCATTTGTTGTTGTCCAAGATCCGCTCCGCCACCCATGGACTGTAGTCCTGCGAGTCCTCCACCTCCACCTAGCATCCCTTGTAGCCCTCCTTGAAGACTACTTCCCATCATCCCTTGCCCTTGCAGAGCGCTGATACCACCACCTTCGGATAACAACCCGCCTTGGGCTTGTTGCCCTCCTGTGAAAGCTGATGCCATGCTCTGCATTCCTTGCGTTCCTTGAACATCTTGGATTCCTTGAAGGGTTTCTCCAGCTCTGCCGCCGAGTGAACTTTCTGTCATGCGGCTGACCGCAGATTCACTCAATCCTCCACCGCCTCCCAAAGCTTGTCCCAAACCTGCTTGCCCCATCGTCTCCTGGCCCATTGCGCCTGCCTCCATGGCTCCACCAAATCTCTCTGATCCTCCTAAGGGAACTTGTTCCATGGATGCCCCTTGACTCTGTCCACCCAACTGCTGTGCCCCTTCCAAGCCTCCAAAGCCTGCGATGCCGCCACTTAATCCCTGGGAACCTCGTGCACCAAGACTTTCGATTCCCATGTTGCTCTGTTGTGTGGCTCCCCTCATCTCGCTTGGTGACATTTTGTCTGCTTGGTGAATAAGGTTGGAGATTTCTGTAGATGATTTTGGAGACAAAAACATAATCTTCTTCATAATAGTATTGCAGTTACGTACGCAGATCCGAATGGGATGGTCGAAACGTATTCCCCGCCCCAAAAGAAAGACGTTTGACCCTCGCCCTTAGGGAGGCCCTCTGTTTTAAGCCGCCAGAGTATTAGCACAGAGTCGAAAAGGCCAATCAAATTGTGACTGTTGTTGGTTTAAGTGTATCTTGGGTTTATTGTGCATCCTTCTCAATAAATAATCTGGATCGCAATTTCTATATGGATAGAATGGCTTGAGTAGATAACTAAGCCGCTAGAAACAGATTGAAGCAAAATTAGTTTGTGAAACCAACCTGGCTGGCCAAAGGATGATTGATCAGATACGTAAGGTGACGTAAATTCTTGAAATTCTTCTGCGTGGCCGTGTAATCATCATGCGGGCATGCAAAGAGAGACACATGCAACAATATCTCTAGTTAGACGAAGGAATGGACGCATTTTTGAAATCCAAAAATGTTCATTTACAACACTAAAGTAAGTAGTATTCAGTTGCCCAAAGTAGATCTTGCAAATAAGAGCGAAGAGGATCTCTTGAAAAAAGGTCTTGAAAGAGATTACATTTTTTGGCTTGATTCTTCCGAATGCAATTTTCGTGATGATGTCATAGCGAAAGATGAGATATCTATAGTCTACAAAGTATCTTTATTGTTACTATTTCTAAAATATCAAAGCATGGTCCAAATGAAAAGTTTAACAATTTCCAAAAACACGTTTTTTAATTTCTGTCTGTGCAACTGTAGTAGAATGAAACATCGTTTCTTAATTTTCTGCTCGTAGTAGCGGTTTACATGACCCTTTTTTCAACAAACCTTGGTTCTCAGATGGACTGATGCTTTTTTGTTGTCCTCCCATGAAAGCCATTGTTTGGCTTTCTCTCGGCCCTCCTCCTTCTGGATTGGTAATTCTTGGTTGCATGCCGCCTTGCACTTGAATCTACATTGAAGAGTGAATAAGTGAAAGAAAGCAAGAAAGAAAGAAAGAAAGAATGAGTGAACGAACGAACGAACGAATGAATGAACGAATGAATGAATGAATGAATGAATGAATGAATGAATGAATGAGTGAGTGAGTGAGTGAGTGAGTGAGTGAGTGAGTGAAGGAAGGAAGGAATGAATAAATTAATGAATGAATGATTTTTTACTAACCTAGCGTCAAAGCTATAATCCCCAGCTTAGCCACGTGAAATGTTACTAACTTATCTTAACACTATCTCAAGAGCTTTCAAACCATAGTTTCGAGCCTGAAATTTCATTCTAGAATTTTTTACAACTGTAAAGATCACTCTCGCTTGTATTAGCATAACCATAACCACCACAACAAGTAGCATGAACAGATGGAAAACAAAGCATTGTGACTTGTACCGGTGCTGCGCCTCCACCGACCACTGAAGCTCCTCCATTACCAATTGACGCGGAACCACGAGAGGACTGGGACTCTGCGGCTATGGCTCGTTGAATCTCATCCAGTTCATGAGCACTTTCAGAGGCGACCTGGGCCTGGATGCTTTGTTTCTGAAAGTGTGAAATAACAACAACCTTTCTTAAACGTGTCCTTGAAAGAGGTGTTTTGATGCTGGAATAAATCGTTGAGTTTTCCTGTTTTAATGTCCTATAAACGTGAAAGAGGTTAGTAGCCATTTAGTGTGTAATACAAATGTGTTAATCTCAAATAGATTTCTCAGTGTAATAACCTAAATACCTTCAAAACCCTTCAATGACAACAACTGATTTTTCGCCTTTTTGAGAAATTGCGCATAAAATCGTCAACTAGGACTATTGTCTCTGTCTAAAGTGGTGTATGGATTTTGCTTTGTCATCCAAATTCATCTTGTGGCTACGAACAGCAAATTTGAAGCATATCCGGTTCATTTTCTGAAAAAAAATTACATTGGCAGCTGGAATACATCCTTTTTCATTTACTGAAAATTAATTTTAAAAAAATGAAACCAGACCTACGTTCGTAGAGGCCATGTTTTGGAAAAATAAGATTACCCAGGGAGAACTGCATACCCATATTTATCATTTTTTTGTTTGAATCTACCGGATAACATGACACTTCCGCACGTCCCTCGCTAGCTGTATCCGGCAACTGACACTGGTCCCCTTAAACAACTTATAAATGTATAAGTGTAAAGCTAAAATTCAATTCGGGTTGAAACCTTACTAAATATTATAGTTGTCGCCTGTCGCCGTTTATTATATGGCTGAGAATGTTGGAAATAATTTTTTCTTTGAACGCCCACCACAGTATTCTCATTGTGACTGTATTACATGTGTTACCTCTGCAGCATCCTGTCTCTGTATGTTTGTGGCCCAGTTGACACCCTTTCCTCCATCGTCCCACCCTGTCCCTCCACCGCCGCCACCAGTGCCGTACCCCTCTCCTGTTTCGTACTTCTTCTCTTCCTCTGCTTCCAGAGCCAGACGATCTTCTAGCTTAGTGTCCTCCTTATAATCATTACTGTTTCCTCCAATATCTATTCCACCCAAGCTCATCATCTTTCCGCCAGGTTTTCGGTTCACTTTGTGTTCTTTTACTCGCTTTATGTGACCGCCTTCTTCATCGTCGTCGCTTACTGAAAAAAGATTACAACTCTCCAATTTACGATAGTAATTAATTTCTGCATGCGTTCGCTTTTCATGTTATTTTACGAACAATAAAAGAAATGTTAATTACTTTGCTAAGAAAAACATAGCATGCCACAAAAAGATAAGTTAGAACGAAAAATTAAAACAACTAAAATCTAAGAGCTTCACTAATACTCCAATTCAGAATCAATGGCTTTTACATGGCATGCTTCAGATTACTAAGACAAGTTCTATCTTAGAACCATAATTTTTTAAATCTTGCTCAAATTTCTACGGAGAAAGTAAAACTATTAAGCGTGCCTAAAGACGCATGCGTCCTGACGTGCAGAGAGGGCTTGTCTTTCCCAGTCACGTGATCAGTGCTCCCCTCAGTCTGTTCGGATGAGCCCTTGTTGCCTGTAATTCTTGATTCAGCCTTATGTCCATGCCGCACTGCATCTTCAGCAGCAAGACTGGCGTCTAACTCGGCTCTTTGCACAGCTTCTTTTACTACAAACACAAAAGCAAGTAGTCTTTTGGCATTTAGAATAGCGGTTTGCGACTGCAGTGGAAAGATTTTCTCAAAGAAATGTCTCTATATTCACCACTGACCATTAAAATATCTATCTCGTAAGTTATTCCTGTACAGCGATTAGTTTGCTCCCAAGAATACCTGATTGCTTCTCTTAACCGAAAAGTTTCAGCGTAAAGACGGAGCGTGAAAATAAAGAATTGCTACATGTGTTATCAATATTCTACTCGAAAAGCGATGTTGTTTTCAAAGTCATAAATGCTATCTACCTACTATCTATTAAAAAACACCTGCATTTATTACCCATGCAGGAAAGTCTCTTTGTGACGCAGTCATGCAGATGTCAGTCATGTAAGATTTGACAAACTGAACTTACCTTTATCTTCCAGATTTACCGACTTTGAATTTGCTCGGTGCGCTATGAACAAATAAAGTGAACGTGGTTTCATTTTTTGCTTTTTCAGGGCGACTTTCAGCATGCTTCTTACGTTTAACGGTTTAATTTGGTCCTTTGTAGGTCGGATTTCTTAAACGGAATAATTACTCAGAAAAACAAACAAAATCATAGCATTACAATCCTTAAACCAAATTAAGAAAGTCCATGTCCCATGTACAATTTAAAAGATACCTATTTACAAATGAGCACTTAAAACGATTGTAGCTCCGTCTTTACTCGCGGCAAAATTAATACTATCGTGTCCTCGCTTGCATAGATGCACCAGCTTTCCCTTCATTGGGAGTAACTCCATAGGAGCATGTGTTCCATAGCTCTCAGTCTTTCCCTACTGTTTTTTCCTTACAATCCAGGATACTTAAGATGCTATGAAATGAACATAGCTATATTTGTATGCTCGAAAAAATAACTTATCTATTTGTCTAAGGCATTTGTTATATCTCAGTACTAAACACACGTAGTTGCAAGGGTTCTCCTAACTGGGTTGCACCATAGTTCGTCCCCTCTACGAACTATGGTTGCACTAACAAATTTGAGCTACATCTTTCGGCTGATCACAAGAAGAAAATCAGGCAAAGGATGCATTATATTGCCTCCAACAAATATTTTCCGTGTTTTAATCTCAGACATTCCGTTGAGCGGGATTCAATACATTTAGGAGGGCAAGGCAATCTTTCAAGACCCTCTTGCAAGTTCCTTTAGCTTCTAACATCTTTTTAAGCTTGCTGGATCCACGACATTTCAAACGTACTCACCCTGTTCCTCTGCAGGCTTCTCAGAGCTACCGAGCGGAGCCGACAACACTAAAGAGAATGTAGACAAATGTTCGTCAGGCAGGTTAAGGGGACAAACTGTTAAAAAAAACCCTGATAAAAGAATGAAATACTCAACAAATTAACAGAAAAGAACCTAGCTTGTCCCCGCGTAAACCGGACAGAAACCAATATCGGATATAATTGCTAGTTTATTTTCCTTCTTTGGAACTGAAGAAAGCCCCTACTTTATTGAAAAAAAAATGTAAGCCACTAGAGTCAACTCGGGAAGATAATTACTAAACAAGACTATCAGGACCTCTTTTAAAGATGTTCGTAGGAAACCGGTTAAATAATAAATCGTTTACTGGAAACTACATCTTGCAGTCGCGCGGCTGAATAACATGCGCTTTAAATTATTATACACGAAAGCCCGGAATTGGGCGTCTAAAATAGGCTTTTCTTTAGAAATGTGTAAGGAAGTGTTTTTTTTCCAAGCAAACTCGGCATCTCCCATATACAGTTCTGATCGGCGAATCCGGAGACGTCTTATTCCCCCCCTCCCCTTACTTTCGCATCAAGGTTAGAACGTTTGGCAAATCCCGCACTCCAAACGCGTATTGTAGACACTTAAAAATGAGAGCCATACATGTTACTCCTATATGTGGTGATATGTGCTAAAAGTGATAGCGCACGTTACCAAACAAGAAAACCAGTGGTTTATCAAAGACAGGCCCTGACAAGCTAGAGTTTTAAATAAATTCATTATCATACGTGTAATTTACTCCGGAAATTTACTTTCTTGTTTTATCTAGAAAAGGCTTTAAAAAGCCGCAGGAAGTCCAAGGCCCGGAATGTATGCCTCATTTCTCAGTTGCCGACATTCGGATAAGCCTTCTATTTGAGAAAAACGCTTATTATGTCCTGGGACAATTAATTCGTTGGTTTGAGCCATTCAATGCACTCCAGTGTCCGGTCCAATTGGATCGAGTCTGCTAGAGATTTCCCATTTGTTTTCACCTTTTAAATCGCGTATTTTGATCCGTATAATGTGCAGAACCCTCTTAAAAATAAATTGTTGCGCACAACAATTGGTCGCGCCACCATTTTTCAAAGGGTCCCTAAAACCTCCAAATATAAGCGTGATGGAGGCATTGCAATAACCTAGCCATGTCCCCAAGGAAACGAACGTCAACACATAAGCCCTCTTTCGTCCCCACCCCCCATAGGATATCATTCAGCAACCAGTCAATCATCGCGACCTTGAACAACCTACTACGACCAAAATCGAGCAGAACTATAAGATGGCACCCTGCAGGCCCGTCTTCATAAAACTGATTTTGTTTTTTCTCCACGAGGTGGCTACACATGATACGGAAATCTGATTTAATGGTACGTAAATAAAATTTAATAATGTGTTATGTGTTAAAGAATGTTTGATTCACAGCAGTTATAGTAAGTAAACAAAATCTAAACTTAAAATCAACTCTATAGCTAGCGCATTTAAGTTGAATTTCAACTCTGATCTGGCTATATCATTGCCTAATCGACCAAACGCCTAAGCGCTTCAATTCGCGGCTCAAACCGAACACAGATAAAGGAAAGCAATTGTAACAGACACATTTTACATTTTTTTCGGTCAACGGAAAGGAGATAATAAATGTAACAAGTTGATACTTTGTTTTTCACTGTAATTTGCATAAGCATAATCTAACGGTGCTATTGATGGCAAGAGAGTGCGTCTAAAGACGCACAATTTCTTGCTTGTTAATTGCCAAAATTAACCTTTGAACATCTTCCTGGGAATCAAAGCTAAGATAGACTGTTATAAGAAAACTAAGAGAACAATTTGAACTTCCTACACTAAATAGAATTTTATCGTTTTCAGGTAAAGAGCGAAAAATGAGTACACTAGACAACATGATCAAACTAGACATAACTAATTCTCGACTGTCGTGACCTGAAGCCCAAAAGGGCTTGAGATAAAAATGCGTCTCACGCCTATTACACAAGACGACAATAACGCTTTTATCTTTACACTGCAGCAAAATGTACTATTCGTATCTTACCTGCGTGCGACAAACATAATGCCAGGCACGTTAGAAGAACTCTGCTGTTCATCCCACGGCGTTTCCTTGTTCGCTATTGTTTGTTTACCACAAATTTGTACCTGCTAAGAAATCCATAGAAATTTATCACCAAAAGTTTTGGTGGTTCAGGAAAACAAAGGCTGTTTCCTTGGTGAAGTATATAATATTAAAACCACAAACAGCCTCAAGGCTCAAATCATCCTCTTGCTAACTGTTAAGGCAGCTATTTCTCAAAGAAAAGATGTCGCCCTCTTCATCAATCCTTCCACCACAAGTTGATTAACAGAAGCAGGTTCTTCTTACTTTGTTTGTAATCACAACTCATTGTTTATAAATTAAAGCTTGATTTGCCAGTCAAAACATCATTTTCCTCTACATAAAGCTACGATGACCAAAACATCAAGAGTATAGGGACTTACCGCTTAAAATATAAAACCACGAACAGAGAGGGATAGGAAAATTTTTTCTATTTGGTCATTTCCTATGAATGACGTCATAACGAACAAGAACTCTTTTAAACTACGGCCAGATTAAATATTTACCACTGCGCTTCAAAGTCCAGTGAGACCAGTGATAACCATCTCTGATGGACAACTGGAAAAAGGCAAGCAAACGAGTAAGGTCAGTGTTGTAAAATCAGTAGACGTTAAGGTGTTAATTGCTAAAATTACTTTCATTGTGGGATATATTTCCTGTTTACATGCTTCAAGGACGCTTAAACTGTGCTCATTGTTTCGTGATTTCTCACCTGCTAGCTTTAGAGACTTGACCATTGTTGCAGATAAACTGCTTTTTTTACCGTCTTGGAGTCTTTGGAGACAAGTCAGTACGCGTTACATGAAGATGTCGAAGATGCTTTGTTTTCAGAGACAAGCACTTCGATTCGTACTTCGCAGCTTTTGTCTGACCGAATATAAATCTTGGAATTCTACTTTGCTGGTTAACTTTTACCTTTTAATTTGTTTGCTTGTTGTTGCTTTTTTTTTCCTTGACAATTAATACTGATTCATTTGGAAATAATATATGTTTTTCATACTATTGTATAGCGTCAGTGTAATTTCAGTAACACCCACGTGACCGAAGACACTTTGTTAGTCAGTTAATTCTAAAGGCTAAATTTAAAATAGCTTCTTGTAAACTTTGTCTTGCCCTTCCTTAGGCAAAAATATAATTGAAGTTTTTAGAAGAAACCACCTCAAACTATACCGCGGGCGCACTATGACGCATGGTTAAAACAGAACGAACATCTTGAAATAAACAGAGTGTGAGTAAACCTGTGACAATGGAATTCAACATCGGGCAAAATTAAACCATTGCATTAACCCCCTTCATGTAAATAGTGCAAAGAGGTTTCACCGACTTTGTTAACCCTTCAAGTCCTGGAGGTAATTTAATTAACACCTCTCTGTCTTAAGGCGCCAATTTAATTTCTAATTACGAGTTTACTCTCAGGTTTCTCCCACTGAATCGAAGATTTGTTCAACTTAACAGAAATCAAGTTGGTGGTACCTGTTTCTGTACGGTGAAAATACGTAGAGTTCTAGAGTTGTAGTTCTAGAGTTCTAGAGTTCTCTACCGCTGTGCAGGCCTATGGCTACCTACACTAGCAGTTGCCTCAGTGAAGAGTATTTTTCCCTTTTCGTTCAAAAGTTTTTAACTCCAACACGCTAAAACAAAGCTGCAAGAGTCCTTTAACTTCAAAACACAAACCTAAAATACGGTATACTTAGAACTTTTATGCCAGTGATATACAGCCAGTGCATTATGTCCATTATGTTTTCTGTACATAGAAACGCAGAACGTTAAGCGTTAATTAAAGTAGACGAGTGGAGAAATAACAACTCTAAATGGCTCTCAACGGATCCAACGTCTTCTTTGAGTTAGGCAGGGTCAAGGTAACGTAACAGATTACAGATAATCCCGAAAGAGTGCCCCTGGTGCATGCTGGGACAACGATATGTCATATACCTAGACATAAGCAAGAGGTAACCAGATTAAGCGAATAGACGGCGATTTCAGTTCACCTGGAAAATAGGAACAGTGGAGCCTTCCAAGTTTAACCGCAAAGAGGGCGTTAAGACCTCGGATTTCATTTTGGCACCTTTTTGGGTGATGACAGCAGGTTGAAGTAAAATTAACCTGTTGCCTTTTTGAATTTAAAGTGTTCTGTAAAAAAAGCCAGTTACGTTACGCCCCCAATTCACGGCGCACAAGTAAAGGGAGGAAAGTAAAGCTGAAACATCTTTGTTTTTGAAGGTCAGTTGAGCAAAATAAAAGCCGCTGTTATCAAGTTACGAGGCGAATAAAGAACACGAGAAACCTGCAGCGATAAACTAAGAAACCAACAAGTGCCTTGTGTTGGTGGCAAAACATTACGTCACGTATGCAACGAGGACTCAATGTAGCCGGTATGTTGTGAAATGTAAAAAAAGGAAAGCATAGTGTTTGCGCAATAAATGTAGTGTTGAAAGCGACCTCTTCTCATTTCGACAAAGCAAAAGGCTTAGGTAAGTAAAGGTATTTGTTTTCTTGCTTAATTGAGACCATTGCTCCTCAACAGGTGCCGTGAAGGGTAAGATTTCAGTGCCTCTTCATAACTCCGTTTGTTAAAGTACATCCAAATTAACTCATAGCGCGAGTAGAATTCCTGACTTCACTTGTCCCTGACGTTTGACTCTAAAATGTGACAAAAAACTGCGAATGTTGCTTTGTCTCAAAGCGCAAAAGTTGGTCAAGTTCGATGGTCTACTCATAATATTAAGTTATTGTAGAGGAGAAAAACTTCATCGTCTTGATTGCTAAGAAACTAATTTTTATTTTTCAGATTAGCGTAGGATATTAACCTGCACACGATGTTTTCCTGATAATGAAGTGGATGGTATTAACAGCAGTAATCGTTTGTGTGGAGGTGGTCTCCGCAGGTAAGCTAAAATTGAGATCGTACGCCTCATTAACATTGATCATTGTGTTTCAGATTGTTACGTTTTGACGGGTACCAAATTGAAGTAGTTGAAAGTAAAACATGTCCATTTTTCTTCAGTTTTTTACTAAACAAAATTTAACGGTTGCACAGTCTTTTTCTTTCTTCTCAAATGTTTTCAAAAGCTCGCTTTGGTGGGCCTAGCGTGGTCCCCAGTACCACCCCTTCAGGTTCTTTAGGCAGGTCACGCCTGCTAGGTAGTCGGGAGAAATTTGTCTGGCACATGGGCAATCGAAGCAAGCAAAGTTAGCAAACGACAGGGAAACAGTAGCGCGCCTTTTGTGATTGATTGGTATTGTTCAGCAGCTATCAACTTCATGTAGTGAACTTTTGTCTGGTTTAAATAAGGAAAGTAAACAAAAATGTCACTAACGTGTTTTACCAAAATTTCCGCGGTTATTTTCTCTTTAAATATGCTTGGCGTTTGAAAACTTCTGCAGTTTAGAAAAAAAACAAGCCCCCCCCCCCAAAAAAAATGACAAAAATAACTAATTCTTTGAACAATGAGTGTTACTGCCCAAGGCGAGCCATCGTTTTGCTATTGTTCTTTCTCGGCAAAGAACTGTCTGCTTTTGCAAGTAAAATTAGTAAAAAAAAACATCCCTCATATCTGACTCAAAAGCCGTTACAGATTTTGATAAGGCCGAGTGGCCATGGAATGCTTGGCTTACGGCGTTGTGCCTATTGACAGCAATTAATGATTGACTTATTAAAGTGGCTCTCAGCGCCTCAGGAAGGCGTTTCTGAAAGTTTTTATTCTTAGACGCCGTCTGTTTACCGGTTTTACTTCCGGTTAATTGGTGTTAATGAGTATGTCTCCAGAAAACTGAAGGACGAAATTAAAAGCAGACGCAGACGAACCATTGCAGACTAGCTGCCAGGCGATATCAGTGAAATGAGCTTCAGTGGGTAGTACTTAGGAACAGACTATAGTGGGCCCCAATGGGGGATGTCTTTGGCTGCATGTTGATGGTCCCACGCAACCCGTAAAGCTAAGTCCATTCAGTTCTCCTCTGACGGTTGACGGCAAAAACATTTGTTGTGATGAAAACCATCCAAGCTAGAGTATATGTAAGATATACTACATCGTCCATTTGACTCACTGACTCTCTGTTCTAGGCTCGGTTGGAAGGCCGCTGAAACGTGAAATCAAAATTGACAGAAGGAGCCCCTGGGAATATGGTGATTATCATCCTTAATATGACCATTATATTTAACAATTAGGTTCTGTCGAATGGCCAAAAATGCGCGCGAGGCGATGGCAGGAAGCCATTTTGTTTTGCTCGGAGGTGAATAACAAAGGTTATCCGGAGTTTGAGAGCTAATCAGTCTGAGCATAAAGGATTATATTCATCTGTGTGGTATATGTTAAATATTTACATTGCATTTCATTCACAACGAACTATTCAATGTGAAATACTTGATTACTTATAAGCCAGTCAGTTATCTGATAACAGTGAGTCCATCAGAACTTAGTTCCCGGGACGTCCCATGACAAGAGAATGGTGCCCATGACAGTACCCAAGCCTCTGTTTTGTGGCGACAGAATATCAATCAACCTAAATAGTCCGTTCCTACGTTACTCCCTCGTCAGAAATGACATGTGTGTTGAGGAAATGTTCATTTTGAATTCCTTTTCTTTGGGGCCACCTTAACTAGTATGCTTTAAGTGCTGCCAGGGCCGCACATAACTGCACACTATTGTCAATTATGGTTTACTGATCCGTATTTAAAGAATAAGAACGAAATCTCAACTTCGTTACCACCGTAAGCATTACATCCTCGGATACCCGAAGAAAAAATTGGGCGAAGAAAAGTCAAGGCCTCCTTCGCCCCACTATCTGCCCTTGGGTCTCCGAGGATGTATGCATTATGAACAACGAAAAAAAAAAGATAATGAGAGTGATTTGGATGAAATTCTTTTATTTCGTTTTCTTATTAATGTTTGCAGCTATGCTTAAACATCTTTTGGGAGACCCCAAGGAAAATCGTAAGTGGCTTCTGGTTCGTAGGTTGTCGTATTAACGGGGATCCATTTTGGTAGATTTGTTACTTTTGACCAATAAGCTGAATAAGCTACTCGTCTGAGAATAATCAGACGAGTGTAGTAATATGTGGGGGCGTGGTGGTGTAGTGGTTAGCGCGTTGGACTTCAGATCTGAAGGTCGGTGGTTCGCAGCCCAGTCCCTGCCATCGTGTTGTTTCGTTAGGCAAGAAATGTTACCCCACTTTGTCTCTCTCCACCCAGGTGTATAAAATGGGTACCGGCGACATACTGCTGGGGGTAACCCTGCGATGGACTGGCATCCCATCCAGGGGGGGAGTAGCAATACTCTCAGTGAGCTCCGGCGGTGTGGGCCTCCTGGCAAGCGTGCGACTTTACCTAAGAATAATCATGGATAATAAGTAAAATTTAGGGGCTGATTGTTCAAAGCAGGTTTAAGCTAGCCCAGGATTAGCGTCAATTTTAAGTTAACTTTTATAGCTTAAAAAAATCGATTTCAGTAAAGTATTTCCGCTTTGCAATTTGACTTTGGCTGCTTTCCAGTTGTCACGTAAAATTAGCACTGGAAACGGTTTTAACTGGCGAGAAAAAGTTAACTTGAAGTAGGTATAGTGTAAGTCTTGGTTTCAATAAACGCGCAATGCTGTGAAGCGATAATTACCATGTTGATTGCGGTGATGACGAGGATGATGATAATGCTGGTGATGATATGATCTTTGCTAGTCACCCTATTACCATGAATTCTTTACCGTGCTCGTTAATTTAGAGAGTTGTGTTCAAGGAACTAAATGAATCAAACGTATGACAGTTAAAAAAATCGTATTATGAACATTAATAATATCTTTACCCTTAGCAAAGACGGCAAAGGCGTTGAGAGGGGAAAAAAGAACAACAAGACTGCACAGATTATGTTCGGGTAAAATAAAACTGCGTGATGAATGGAAGAAAGACAAACTAATTTACGACAAAATCATCTGCGGAATGTTCACTAAAAACGATGAGTACAAGAAACACGAGGCGCACGTGGCACGGCTGATATCAGGACAAACAAACAAGACCTTGGATGAACAGAAGGCTGAGCTCATCAAAGCTGTCAATCAAATGGCGCAAGCCGCGGGGCCTCTTCCTGATTTGAATATTAACATGATTAAAGGATAGTTATTTTAAACATATTTGAGGGTCCACAATAGGGTTCTCAGATCCCGCCGTCCCGCCTACTTTTTTCTGTTAATCCTGCCATCCCACCCTTCTTTACGTCGAAATCCCGATCCCGCCCAAATTTTTAAATAGTCCTCTATGTTCATGATGAAAACATCACATACCCTTTATACAACGGATAGCAGACAAGTTTTTATACAACGGATAGCAGACAAACACGTTTTTATGGTGGACGTTTTTGTGGTCTCGATATCGCCACCAATGACCCTAACGTGTGTTTTGTCTGTGTTGTTCTGTTTTACCTTATCTTGTCCAGGTATCGGTGACAAGTAAAGATATTCTCGGTCCTGCTTTTTTTTTAAAGACAACCAACTGAATGTTTAAAAGAAGGGGAGGTTGTACAGTCGTAAGCGCGTCGGGGTTTTGACCTGAAGGTCGATGCGTTCCTTAGACACAAAAGTTTTCTCCACATTGTTTCTCTACACCCAGCTGTATATAAATTGTTTGTATCTTTAGACAAGTATAGGGGCACAACGGTCATACAAGATCGGTCCAGTTATGAGGCTGCAAAAATGAAATGTACTGTAAAGACTTATAAAAGTAGACTCACCTAACGGTTTATTTCAAAGCTTTCAACGTCTTTACTTGCCTTCAGAAAATCTGTGCTCGGAAGTGTTCTTTTCGAAGAAAGGCATTCCTGCTCGCACTCCTTCCACAATATATACCAACAAAATTTATGATGTCGAATACCTCGTTTTCGGCGACCGTCGTTACATTCCCGTTCGCCGGTGTTGCCATACCGGCTACAGTAGGGGGAGCAGAGATGGCGTAGTGAATTGGTGAGAGCACTCGCCTCTTACCAATTTGGCCCGGGTTCGAGTCCCGGACTCGGCGTCAGCTGTGGGTTGAATTTTATTGTTGGTTCTCGTCCTTCCTCCGAGAGGTTTTTCTCCGGGGACTCCCCTCTCCTCAAAAACCAACATTTCTAAATTCCAATTCGATCTGGACACAGTGGACAAAGAGCCACCTTGTGGATGTGCCACCGATAATTCCCATTTATTTATTTATTTATTTATTTATTTATTTACTTATTTGTTTATGTATTTATTTACTTATTCCCAACCAACGCTCAATGGAAAGGGTCGGAAAAGTCAAGAACGCAGACAAGACCAAGAAATGCAACACGACATGTGACTTGTTACCCCTTTCTTGTGATGAAAGTGACGAGAATAGAAATGTCCGAAATCAACACAAACATCACAAAAGGACTCATACTCATTTGACATTCAGGCTACTCTGCCCTGGCCGATTCATTACTTGAAAGCCGACACACTTCATACACAAAGGATCCATTTGTATCAGCCTGCGCTGGTACATAAAATCATGCAGTCTCGTAAAAATTCAAATAACGTATCCCGCTACTTTCCCCTTGCGATTCTCGCATCCCGACCCCTTAAAAACACAAAATGCCGCTCCCGCTAGCTCGTAATTGAAATTCTCGCTTCCCGCTCCTGTTTTCAGCTCCCATCCCGAATATCGCCACAAAAATCGGCCAAATCCCGCATCCCACCAAACCTATTGTGGACCCTCATATTTAGGGGTCGATTACATGGCGAATTCAGCCCGGTTTGCCGGGCTGAGATTTCAGCTTGGCTTCCTGAATCTCAGCCCGGCAAACCGGGCTGAAATTTGTCATGTAATCGGCCCCTCAGTTATGACAAACACGAATTTGTAAAGAAATGATAGCATCAAATCACAACTACTAACTAATGTCACTAGTTTTGTATCATAGCGATTCATTTCTTCCGCTAGTGAAGTTGTATAAGGAAACATCTATTTTAAAAACCCCGTACGTATTTCCACGATTTTCAGTTACCGCTATAAAATCCTGAAAGAAAAGTCACCCTATTCTCCTTTAAAGCAGGAAAAACCGGTGTTATTTACCCCAGGTGTATCGCCAAGCACAGCTATGTATTCCAAAATAAACTGACAAAGTGAGAAATTTGTAATAAACTTTGTCATTGTTTTATTTCAATGTAATGAAGGACGTTTTAAAGAAAAAAATAATGAAACTACAGAACTATCAATTCGGCCTAGTATATTTCTCTGAAACACGGGTTACGCGTATGATGTGAACATGAACGCAAGGGAAAACTCTGTAAAGAAATTGCCTCACACACCTGTGGACCTGTTTTGTTCGTGATTTTTATATTCAGTTAGAAATAAATTTGATTGTTCCAGTTGTGACCATGAGGGGTTTCTTTGTATTAATTGCGTTATTTTCCCTCATTTAGAAATTTTTACTCCCCCCCCCCCTCTTTGGCGTTAATTTTCTTTATTGGGGAGTAATTTTCCCTTCAATTCGCGTTAATTTAAGTCGCGTTAATTTCAAATACCTTAATTAACACAAGCGCTAATTTCCTATAATAAGGTGTATTAAAACATCTATTAAAACCTTGTTTTAAACAAATGAGGGAGGTGTCACAAAGCAACCTAAAAGACCGATAAAGAGCAGCCTTTCTTTGTGGGTATTTCGGATTGCGATAGCCCTACTGTAAATACAAATCAGCTGATCATGTTTGAAGTGCCAAGCGTACGACTTTTAGGGGTGTAAATTTGAAATTTTTGAATTCCGGTTTCCCCCCTGGGCAAAGATCGATAGCATTCGTGATGATGACACAAATTGGAACTAAAGAATGTTGTATTGTAATGTCTCTTCATTTAGTCAAATAGCGTCTTAGAAACCAAAAGAAAACTTCGTTTGACAACACTGAGTGAACGGCTCTTACAAAAAGTCAAGACTTTCGGTTCGAAAGCTCACCCAGCAGTTATCTAAAAACTGATATTGATTCAAAATTGTTAGAAAAAACTATACTTCAGCGATACTTTCCGTACGTTAGAGAGTTATATCTTGTCGGCCATTAAAACAATTACAGCAGGAAACAGTCTGAAAATAAATTGATTTATTATTGACAAACATTCAAAACACCTTTCATTCGTAAATGTACCCATTCCAAAATACCTTTTGACTGTAACTATGAATTAAGCGTTTTCTCTTCGTCGTGATAATGGACGTTATATATGTGAAATGTTTCAAACATTCAATTTTCATTGTAGACAAAATAATATTTCGTTACATGGTAACTAGTAAAATTCACAGATTAAAATGACTTCTAAGACTGGCAAAATAATAACTTCGACATAGTGTATCACTGCATGACAAATAAAGATAATTAAAAGTATTTTAGAATCGTCAAGACCAGAGTTCGTCAAGTAACTTTCATGGTTTAGTTTACGCTACAACTTTCTATCTGGTTTAAATTTAATTTTTAATTATGCTGCCTTATCTTTTTTGATCGTTTTTTGGCCATTGAAATTTTAGCTTTCTTATGATTAATTTTTCTGATAGCTTTGCTCTTAAACTCTCTTCGAAATAAACCATTGCCCGTACCACCCATACTTGACATACCGGGATCCTGAACTTCTGGCATCCCTCCCAAACCACCCATTCCTCCCATTCCATTCATCCCATTACCTAACCCAAGGTCCATTCCTCCAGGTCCAGCCACTCCATTATTTTGCATGCCGTCCGCTCCTCCCATAGGACCTATTCCTTCTGGTCCTCCCGGCATCGGCCCAAACCCCTCAGGGCCACCAGGCATATCTTGCATCTGTCTTAATCCTTCTGCTCCTCCGGGCATATCATTCATCGGGCCCAATCCTCCGGCTCCTGCAGGCATATCATCCATCGGACCCATACCCCCTGGTCCCCCCGGCATATCTTGCATCTGACCCATACCTCCTGCCTTAACCGGCATGCCTTGCATTTGATTCATTCCCCCCATTTTTCCCATTCCTCCCATCCCACCCATTCCTCCCATTCCATTCATTCCGGCCATACCACCCATTGCTACCATTCCTCCTCCCATACCACCACCACCACCTCCCACACTTTGCTTTCCTCCCATGCCATTAGCATTTTTCCAAGCAGCAGAAAATTGGTTTTGCATCTGTTTTTCAATGGCCGACATCGCTTGCTGTTGCATTTGTTTCATCGCGGAATTGTAAAACATCTCGGGTGTTGCTACATCAGTACTCGCACCTATGAGATTATAATGACATGAAATTACTACTAAAAGTGATTTCCATGCACCTAGTACAGCCTTAATGGGACAGAATCTCTGAAAATTATCGTTAAGTTAAAGTATGATCAATTTGCAACATATCGCTCATGGGTAAAATGAAATCCTCAAATAATGCTAACTTAGCAATATTTTAAATATTTTTTATTTTCTTGGCAACTTCTGATGCAAACATGGAAGCAGCGATTCTTCGTCATACTTTATCTGTATGCAAAATGATCAGAAATTCACTTGATCCAATTTTAACATCAAGGTTCTAGAGAGTGAAATTAATATACTGTTCAAGGATTTTTTATTGAAATCTTTGCTTTCGTACAGAATTCCATGCCCTCGGTTTCGGGGACACTCTCGCATACATACAGTCCAATATTTATAGCAACGAGAACAATTTATTGATAAAAGCAAGGGAACGTTTGTTCTTCCGAAAACACGGAGGTACAGAACAATTTTTGTCCAAACTCTCCCTACTGAATTCAACAAGAGGACTTTTCCACCAGTTTCCATCACAGACATGCAGACCTTCCACGGTGTCAATATTGTGATTACATCAGCGGCAATTTTTACAATCAAAGAAAGAAGAAAGCTTCATGCAGGATATACTGGACTCTCACTGCTTCCTTCGTGTTGTTTACCTGTTGTCTTTCCTCGCTTCTCTGTCACATATTTCTTTGATGCCACCGTAACTTTCTCTTTTGTTTCTTTGCTTGTCTTCTGGCCTCTATGCTTTACCTTTTCTTTCTTTTTAGGCTTTTCAACTTTGGCTATTTTTGTTTTCCTATCGTAAGGCGCATCGTAGCCGTCATCCATTTCGTTTTCAGGCCCTTCGACAAACGGCTCCTCGAAGGCAGCACGTTCATGGGCAGGAACCAAATATGGCTCATCATCTTCATCATCGCCCTCCACATCCTCGTCGTCGAAATCCTCATAGTAGCGATGTCTGCGGAAAGGAAGGACATAAGGCATCCTCTCCCGATCTTCATATCCCAATGGGACTTTATCTCGTCCAACGGCAGGTTCATCTACCATCGGATACATTGGTCTCATCGGTGCCCTCAGTCCTTCCCCAAATCCTCTGCTATAGTAAGGATTCCCTCCGAAGAAATCGTCGTTGCCTCTGAGGGAGTCCCGTTGAAAGGCATTGTTTTCAAAGTTGCCCATCTCACCCATCTCTGGCATACGATTGCCATACATTCCTGCCATCCCTATGTCTCCGATCCCTCCAAATCCAGCCATTCCGCCCATACCTCCCATTCCTCCTCCCATATCCATTCCACCTCCCATACCACCCATACTATCCATTCCACCTCCCATGCCCATTCCTCCCATACTTTGCATACCTCCCATACTACCCATTCCTCCCATTCCTCCCATTCCTCCCATCATTCCCATTCCCATGCCGCCACCCATGCCCGGCATTCCCTTGGCAGCTTGCATAGCGGCCTTAAACTGGTTCTGCATCTGCTCCTGTATCACGGACATAGCTTGCTCTTGCATTTGCTTCACCATCGGGTTGTCAGGCTCTTCTGAATTGTCTTTATCTAAAAGATAATAACCGGAAAAGAACAGTTAATTATCACAGTATTAAAATAACACTCACTCCATTTTAACCATATGACATAAATAATCTAAATGCGTCAGTACCTTCTTCCTGGCTTGGGGCCTCACTGGGCTCTGTAGAGAAAAGGGAAAACAACTAGAATCAACAGAGATCAATTAATAGCTATGAAGTGACTCTGTAGCACAACATTCCGTTCTTCCTGTTGTTTTACCGTTTATGGCATGACCATAACTAACTCTATGGTTGGTTGGCCGAAAATAACAAAAGTATCGTAAGAGAAAGAATGGCTCCCTATTTAATTTAAACGTGAGGTGGTCGCGTTTGACACAACCACAGAACAATGGCGTAGCTGGAGCTGCAGAAAAGTCAATGGTGCAGAACAAGCATCGTTTGGAAGACTTTCGTTGCAGACTTATGTCTCCGAGGCACTCGGAAGTTGGAGAAGAATAAGACCTAATTAAGTTGCTTTAGTTTTGGCGCTCGATCTGATGAGATGTTGGGACGTTTGCCAATTCGAAATTAGGAGAGACATGATAATGGCATTCTACCGCGAATCTCATTTGAATCGAACCCTACAGAAAAATAAAATTGTATGATTCAAGCCTGAAAGTTTAAATTAGGTAAACAGTAAATCTAGTTATCATAATGCCCCGACCTCGAAATGGTTGCCATGAGTAAAATGAAGGCTGTTACAGCAATAACGAGTTGCGTGAAGTCGTAGTTGAGACTTGAATCGCTAACGGTTTGTTTTGATCGAGCCTTAAAAATGGCTATGATCCTGAAATGTTTACCATCCATACCTTCAGGAGTCGGCGAATGGCCTTCATCGTTGCCCCCTCCACCGCCTTTACTATCGTCAGACATCCCCACTGGCACCACAGGAGGTGCGTCCCCGTCAGATCCAGGAGTAATCTTAAGATCAGGAGGAAGTTTGGGATGGTCTGGTCCAGCAGCGATGGCCGCATAAGGATCTGTTTTACCTTTGTTTAACTCTTTAGGATCCATACCAGAACCACTGCCACCTTCAGAATCAACGAGATGTTTGTTGTTACTCGTGTTCAGCACTGATGATACGTTAGGAAGAACTGTGTCAACTAATTTGTCAAGTGCGTTGAGCGTTGAAGTACTGTTCATGTCTTGGAATTGGGAAGCATTCTTGATTCCATCTCTAACTTTACTAAGTGGAACACCTGTGGATACCTGATTGTCAGGCTTAGCGCTTGAACCTGGTTGTTTAGGAAAGTTAGTAAATTCTTTACGATCGGGCATCACACTGCCAGGTTTGGCGCTTTTTAACTTATGAAATAGTTTTAATAGGTTTCTATGAATGCTTGTCTGCAGACTTTTAATTTTGGTTTTGTCGTCGTCATCTTGACAGTCGTCTTCTAAAGATGACTTCTTCAACACTTTCCCAGCTTCCTCACCAGAAGGAGAATCGCTCTTTTTGTGAGCCTTTGAAGACAGGCTGCGAACTTGATTAGCGCAACCTGCAAAAAGGTACAAAGAAACAAAGAAAATGAGAAGTACCGCTGTTTGAAGGTAATGCCTTGGGTTTCTTGTTGTGTGTTGGCTGAGCGAGAATTAGCAATAATCACACTCTGTATTCAAACAGGAAATTTGAAGCTGTTACACATACTAACCTTGTCTTGTGAGTTTTTTTTTTTGTAAAGCCATTTAAACAGACGAACAAACAAACAAACTTTCGCAAAATTTCCTACATCAACCACAAGTCATCGTTTGTTCCTTTTCCCTGTTTGGGGAATAGGGTGGAATATTTTTTTATTTTTTTATTTTTTAATCCCTTTTCACAGGGTGGGGGCTAGCCCTACCCAGGGGCTGTCCTTTGTCAAATCCCCCACGACCAATTCAGCATTGTTGGACATGCAAGTGTCTGAGGACTGGCACGAAACTGTGATCTGTTCACATTTGATGCCTAGAACCTTGTCAGAACCTTTAGGTTTATATTTTAATAATAATGATAATAATAATAATAATAATAATAATAATAATAATAATAATAATAACATTTCTAAAGCGCCCTTTCCCAACGGTCCAAAGGCGCTATTTACAATAAAATTATCAATTTAAAAAAGCACACTTAAAAAGAAATGTTTTCAGCTGTCTTTTAAAAATGTCTAACGATTCTGCATCCCTAACATGTTGTGGAAGACTGTTCCAAAGCAACAGCGCAGCAACAAAGAAAGCACGGCGGCCATAACTATTTAGTTTGAAACCAGGCACGGCGAGTAAATTTTTCTTTGCAGATCTTAGATAACGTCCCGGAATGTAGCTGACAAGGAGATCCTCAATGTAAGCAGGCGCTAGGCCATGGAGAGTCTTGTAGGTAATGATAAGTATCTTAAATTCAATTCTGAGATCAATTGGGAGCCAGTGGAGACTCATAATAGGTTTCTATGAATGCTTGTCTGCAGACTTTTAATTTTGGTTTTGTCGTCGTCATCTTGACAGTCGCAGATAAAATGAGCACTCGGGACGGAGATCTGTTGGCAGAGCTAGAGTAGTCACGAAAATTGCTTGAAGACTGGTGCCCGTGCTCAATTTAATGCCCGAGAACAAAGAATCCGCTTTGCACCCGCTGCCCAAGCCCCATGCTCAATCTTTGTTTCGGGCACTTATGCCATGTTCGGATCGGTGCCTGCCACATACCGTGCCCTGGCACAGTGCTTGAGAACAACTTTGAAGGCTGCCTTAGTTAAGTGTTTTATCAAGACCATGTTGCTGCTTTTTATTGTTGTCTAATACATCAATGTTTCTATCGTGACGCCTCACGTTACGCCATTTCCTCCAACTAAAACTTGGGAATATCTACCTAATTATTTGAAGGGGAAAACTGTCTGTCTTGAGGTTAGTAACAAGGAATGTTCTCGAATCTTTGTCATTGAGCATTTGTCCGTTTCTTTTGATTATTGCAACCCGTTCGCTTCTTACAACAACAGAATCTACGAACATTAGACAGAATATGTATTACAAGCATACTTGATTACAAAAATTCTTAAACAGTCACAAGTAAATACCTTTTGATGGTCTGCAGCTCGATAAGTCTAGAAAAAAATTAACAATTTTCTGTTAAATAAAACTGCATTGAAAGCATTTAAAGCTGAACGTGACCGCTTTTCATTGTTATCATTTTCTTTATTACTTTGTGCCCAAGGTTTTCCTTTTAATTTCTTTATTCAGATTACACTGACTGGCAACTCAAACGAACTAAATTAATCCGCGAAATACCATTTACAGTGGAACCCTTCAGCCCGGCCAAAGTTGCAGTAAAATGTATGGAGCAGAGCCACGATATAACGAACCCCGGTATAACGAAATCCTCGTTATAACGAAGACAAACCGAAGGCTAACAGTACCAATACAAAATTTTGCTATGCAGTTGCATGCAGGAAAAAATTATGAATGTTATTTGATCATTTAACCCAGATACATTGCGCAATTTAACCGAATGCTTTTAAATATGTCAACCAGCCCCGGGATGTAAAGAAGATTTTGGTCGATTTCCCGCAAGTGCGTTATATTTGGATTTCGTTTATAACGATCCCCTGATTTAACGACCTCATTTTTCCATTCCCTTGATATTTCCTTAAATCGGGTTTCCACTGTAGAACATCAAGAAGCAATAAGAGAGCGATGTGTATCTTGTCCCTTCCCTGAATGGTGTGCAAGTCCTCACGGGATGCCTAACATGTGCAAACGTTACCTCTTTTTCGCTTGAATAGAGAGAAAATTCTAGAGTTCTAGTTACCGCACCTCCCTTGTCCTCTTCTAGGCACTATTCAAAGTATTGCTTTATAGCATTTACGTACCATTCCTTTGCTCTTTCTTTATTTTAATGATTGAATCGTTTTTCATTTGTTGTGTTGCAAAGTGTTGCAAAGATGTATCAGTAAAAGCCTCGTGCAGCTTTTAACGCATCATTGAGTTTGTTGACAAAATAACTGGTACCAGTTAATTACCTGTTAACAAATTGACTGCTAAAAGCAGAAAAAGGACGTTTGGACTTTTTCGCATCATTCTTCAATTCCTCGCTAGTAAAATAAAAGTTAAGATAAAATGATATGCCTTATGAAAGAAGGTACAATTTCAGCAACTAAACGTTACTTTACAGATAAACATCAACTTGTTTTACAGACTGCCATTGACATTCTCCTAGAAAGGAGAAAGATCGAACAACGTGAAGAACCGGGGATTCCGGGCTCAAATGATAGTACAGAGAATATCTAAACATGTAGAGACGGGACCTTTGTGTGGGTACTTTTTTCATCTGCAAAAACATGTCATCTTGCACCTAATGATACGTTTATTTCGATCTTGATGTTTATGTTGTGACAAGTGCCAGTTATCTCCTCCGCTTGAATTTTGATGAAGAATTTAACTTGACAAAAATCTTCCTTGGCCTCTCTGAAAGGAATTAATAGTAAACCCCAGAATCGTCGTCCTTCATCACACTGTCTTCCAGGTATTTTTTTTTTCTTTTCTTTTCAAACGAAACTTTGATGGATCTCGGCAGGTAATAACAATATTATCACCATAGACGCTCAAAAATATTATCATAGCGAAAACAATCATCTAATCGTAATTAAGAACAGTCATCATAAACTCCGAGAGCAATCGTATTAAATTCAACTGAAAAATATCTTGAAAAAGATGTGGTGATAGGCAACTTACCTTGGGCAGAGGAACTGTTGACGATTTTGGTCAAATACATTTGCTCCAAGCCACAAGAGATCAAATCCCGTCTGCTGATGTAAGAATAAGATATTCTGCTAACCCAGATCATAAATTTGAAGTTGTTGACCAATTAAATATTTATATTACCAATCCAAAATGTTTCTTTCTGTTGCTAGGGGCGTAACCGAAAGATCCCTTCTATTTACCTTCATTCTGTTGACTGAAAAAGGACATCCCTGCAAGTTAAAGTATACTTTGATGAGATTGGTTTTACAAATCTCGAGTTACAGGAAGTTAACTATTCGTGGCCGATATTTCTTTTTGTTAACACAAATTTTATTCTGTTGAAAGGGTCAAAGGTCTTAACGGTCAATTTCGTTGACCGATTTACAAGAAGAACCCATCCTTAAAAATGTGTCAAGAACTTGTGTTTTAAGGTTATTGAACGCAGGCATGGCTTCGTATTCAGTGGGTCTCATGAACAAGACCTGCTTTGTGTGGGCTGACCACACAACAGCGATATAAGTCATCTAAGCAGAACAGTCCAAGGGACTCTATTTTGTGCTTTATGATGTAATGTAACCTTAAAGTTAATGTCAGGATCGCTAGTTTTTATACGACAAACAGGAACACGGATGTTAGTTTTATCTATGCATATGTTGTAAGAAGTTTTAGACATTGCACTTTAAATGAATTCATTATGTTCTGTTGCGTTCCGTTTTTACAGTCTACCCGTTGGAAGATATTTACTGAGCCTGAGGGGAATAATTGTTTTAGTATAATTTTGAGATGTGGACATAAAAAAAAACCGAGCTAAAACTTGACAAACAACACACGAAAAAAACAGTAACTTAGCTTAGCAGCCGGGCCTTGAAATGTTATATCCACCGGGTAGCGAGGTGAAATATACAGTAGAACCCCGGTAACTCGAACTCGGATAACTCGAACTCCCCCGCTAACTCGAACTTAGTCCCATTTCCCTTGGATTTGACCCCACTTTTCAGTCATTTTTACTTGGTTAACTCAAACTCAGATAACTCGAATTCCCCGCTAACTCGAACTAAATTTCCTTTACCTTGATCAAAATTTACCCTGATAACTCGAATTCTGGTTCTTGCAACTCACCACGGATGCCCATTAAAAAATATCCCATTAGCTCTTCTTGTCGTGTAGTGGGATTGAAACACTAAAACTAACACTTCAGCAATTTAATTTTAATTAGTGCAACGAACAGATCATGTTTTTGACAGTCATTTTTCGATCTTATGATCTTGAGTGTAACTGAGTTAAATTCACAGTACCGTATCGACATAAGAATGCATAATCGTGTTACAATTTCTGACGAGATAAGTTTCATTGCAAATAAATAGCTGAAAAATCAGTAAACTATCAATTGTTAACTTGGCAAATTGAATATTCACTCGATCCCGATAACTCGAACCCCCGCTAACTTGAACTGTTTTTCGTTTCCCTAGAGTTCGAGTTACCGGGGTTCTACTATAGCATCAGTAGCATTAAAATTATACTAACAGCAGATAGAAACGTCTGCCTTGCGCACTGATTGTTATATAACAACTTTGCTGCCATGACTACCTTCTCGGTAAGTAATTCGAATGTAACAAACGTGAAGATATTATTTTGATTAATAATTATAAGGCAAATAGATATCATTGCCATTTTCTTTAATTTCGAGGTTTGTACTTTCTTTTACCATCTAAACTTGAAAACAGGTTGCCTGGTAACATTACAACGACAGTGCATCGTATCAACGACACACGGGTAAATTGAACAAAACTAGAGAATTATAAAAAGTTTTTCGGATTTAAGATGAGCTACATGTCATTGACATTGTTCACACCACACCAAGTGAGCTACTCTGAGTGTCAAGCTCTGTTTACCTCAAAACTCCGATCTGTTTTCGAGAGGCGAGTGACGAGTTACTACCCCGGGGGTGGGATACTCCCGGAAAATTTGGGTGAGGGTGTGCGGCGCACTTCTTGAAACCTTTACCCTATTTCACACCGAAATAATGTGATTTTCGTGCCCTATTTCAGACCTCAGCCAACATTTCGATAACCTCTTTCATACCCTATATTAATCGAAACGCTCTTCTTAAGGGATGATAATAATACAAAGTAGCTTCCTCTAAAAACCATACCAGACCAGAGTGCACAAACCTTTCCCTATTTCAGAACACAATGGTCAAAATCAAAACCCCATTTTAGACCAAAACGGCTTGAAAACCATTCCATTTGGCGCTGCACATACCTATCTAGCTTAAATAAGGGAATGCCTTCCCACCAGGGGATACAACACTGATCGCCTTCGGCTCGTGACTTACAATCTCATCAGTCTCGTGTTCGTCCAACATCCGGCGTGGTTTATTGAGCCAATAAACCATAGAAATGTGTGGTATATTGCTTAAATAAACAGTCTCCCAATATGAGAAGCGCGGGCCCTGATTGGCTTTTTGCTAGTAGTTTATCAGCTTATATCCTGTGAGTAGAGAAGTTTCGAGAAATAAATGTCGACAGAATGCCTTTTTTTCACTGAATAGTTCTTTTAGAGTCGCAAAGATCCTCGCCGAACTGTGATGGCAAGGTAAAGAACGAATTATTGCTCAGGAACTGTGCCTTTATCTTTGCATTCTCCAAACGTCTGTATCTGGTACCTACAGATTCAACGTATTATCACTTCAGCTGACACGTAACGCGTATTCAGGTACTTACGCGCTCTTTACATTTAAGAGCACCTTTAACCATGTTTATGTTACAATTAGTCAGAAACTGCTCAATTTGCATACAACTTCATGGAAATCGAATAAGTTAATTAACAAAGTTAACAATCCAAAACGTGGCACAAGAAAACTTTATTGTAATCGATAAACTGTACAACAAATCATATCCTTCTAGATTACAAACATTAGTAGCACAAGCCTCCTCTATAGTGAAGGCCGATTGTCTTCAAAGCTTTATTTGGCAAATCATGCTCAGCTTTGTGAATCTTAATTTTTCATAATTTCTGAAAAAGGAGAGCAGCAACAAAAAGTGTTAGAATTCTTCTTATACATTTTGTATAATTAATGTCATGGGGATCTACTTAGTGTGATCTTAAAAAATACAGAATGGCCGGTAAAACCAGTAAAAATAAGCTATCTCATCATCAGTCGTTTTATTCTCTCTTCAAAGATCACGTGTTTTGATTATAAACAACAATTGCAAAAGCACCTTTTACTAAATCGTCATTGATTCATAACGTTCGCACCTATGCCATTTAATTTTAAATCTACAGCATTCTTCAATAATTTTCTTTCATCTAATAGGCATCTTTTGTGAAGTTATAAGACTTGTATTTCTAGATTGGGTGTTTTAACGCTCTTTCCTTTTATTGTATATCCATGGTTCGAGTTGATCTCGCTTCGTTTTGGTTTTGTTTTGCGATCATGAACTTTAAGTGCGTTTAAAATGTTTGAGTGTTTGTAAATTTTTGACTGCAAGTTGTTCCTTGTTTTCCTATCTCCACTCATCCCAAATGGTAATCCACTCCCACTAAAATCTGTGCCACTTGAATGTTTTAACTTCCTGGAGGTTATTTTGTTACGAAGGCTGAAGGAGCTGTCATCTCCCGCTTTAACCTCGAAATCATCCTGACGATGATCGTGGTAGAACTTTCTTTCTGCTTCCTCGTCACTATCTTTAAAATCGCCATAGTCTTCTGCATTGTAGGAGTCGTCTACTCCGCCATCTTGTACTGGTGTCTCACGAGTGGCTCCTTCTTCGTCAAATCCTCCATCACCCTTAACAGTGCCAATCGTATGGCCGGTCATTAAAGCGTCGTACATCTCATCCTGCTGAGCAGCCACTTTTTCTTCAAGATGTGCAGCCTCTTCAAACTTTTTCTGGGCCTCCGAGGTTTGTTTTTGGTTGCCCTCACTACCAATGGAAGGGTCGCTTGCAGTGTTTATTGGTGACTGACTTAGAGGGGACTGGATTGGACTAGCGACCGTAGGCTGGCTGGTGAACTTTGACTCTCTTGCATCAGCGTCCGGACTGACAGTCTGCGCATTGTTTAGAGATGTTTTATTTAACATCTCGTGAATTTTGTTAAAGAACTCGTTCTCCGCTTTATAAAGTTCTTGTCGTGCTAATAGGGCTTTTACCATCTTTTGAGCTGTACCAAACGCCTTTCTGGCTGCAAGACGTTCTTTGGACAAAAAGGGCTGTGGAGGGTGTTGTGGTTGTTTTTCTTCTTGTGTGGCTTTAGCAAATGACATCTGTTGCACCCCTTGCTGCTTTTTAGGCATTTTTGTTTGTTGACCTTTTGCCGATTGCTCAACGGACTGGTGCTGCAAACGCTGCGTCTGAGTATCTGGCTGTTTTGTGTGTGCTTTTATGGTGAGGTTCAAATTTGTTTTGTTTTTGGTTGCCGAGTTTGTCTTATTACTTTCATTGGTCAAATTGTTTACAACACTGAGGTGTGCTGCTTTCAATATGTTTGTTATAAATGAAGTGTATTTCTCCAGAAGAGCCTGGGTTTGTCCTTTCGGCTTATTGTTGGTGAGGCTTGTTTTAGAATCCGAAGAAGAGTCGTTTGTTGCTGGTGATGGTGTTTGCATCAAATTGGCTTGTTCATTGGTTCTTAGTTTCTGAAAAGGTATATCGCTGATGAGAATTCCAGCCTTGTCTTTAGTATAGTTTGCCTGTTTGAGCTCCTCTAACAGAAGGTCCTTGAGGATCTTTAATTGATGTGCATCGTGTTTAGAATTTTGAGGCGCAGGTGTGGCCAAGAGCTTATTGGTCTCAGGTATCTTTTTGAATGCACTCCTTCCTTGATCGACATTATTCGTCTTATTTCGTTGCATTTTCTCAGCTTCTCTTACAGCCATTTCAAGCAAAGCAACAGCATTAGTCAGTTTAGTATTATTAAGGTGTGCAACATCCGTATTAGTGGGATCCTGTCCGACGCTGTCCCAAACAATCTGCTTGGCTCGAGCAAACGCCGCTCTGGTTACATCCGGGTTAAATGGCTTACCATGCTCAACGATACTCCTCAGTTCAGGGAATAACGGAAAAGAGTCAGTCACCATGACTTCGTCTTTATCTTTCACTTGGGTTTTACTGGATGCTTTAGTGGCCATCTTGTGTTCTCTACTGCCATGAGTCTTTGACATGTTTTCCAATTGGCCATTGACGTTTTCAAGGAGACTTTCTGTCTCTTGTAACGTGTTTTCTGTATTGATTCGCTCGGCGGTCTTGTTTTTGCGCGATTCTTTGTTGAATTTACTTAGCCCTTCAGCCAGCTTCAAAAGGGAAGCAAGGCTACCAAGATGTTTGTTTCTATGTCTACGGTGATGGGGGTGCCTTGGAGGAACTTCAGGTCTCATGACGACTCTTATGACGTTTGGAACTTTTCTGACAGCTGAGGCAAGATTAAGCGGCTTCCCACCAGTCTCCATCTCTCGCATAGCATCCGCAAGGAAATTCCTTTTATCATTACTCTCTTTTGGCTTTCCACTTCCTAAGAGAAGATTAAAGGAATTAAGTTCCTGAGTAGATATGGCGTAATACAAACAGATGATAGGTTATGTTTTTGTGGTTTACAATACTAGAGAAAAATAACATGACATTTTTTAATCGAGAATTTCAAGGTGGATAGAACTTTGTCCAGCAGTGAAAATGATAGAAACATCGCTTTTGTCTTGTGGCTTATTAGGCCTGTAGACAAATCAAAATATTATACGGTGGAAATTAACCATAAATGATTTGATTAGAAAAATAATCGTATTTCGCAGGTCTAATCAAAAGGAAGCATGCTCTCTCACCTGAATGGAAAGCAGGAACTGTCGTCGGTACGAAAACTACGAGGATAAGTGACAATATTCTCATCTCTGAGTTTCCTGCTTGAGGCTGTGGTTACATTTGTCAGGTCAGTGATCGCCGCTCTTCTCTTTATGAACCAAGCTAAGAATGAAGGTAATTAAGATTTAGAATAAAAACTAACTAAGAAAGAGGTTCAAAGTCATTCAAGCGTGAAATCAACAGGTGCTTAACACAAGATTCGTTTTACTCCACACTTCACCTGCTGTCTTTCTACTTTATTTAGTATCACTAAAATCAGAAAGACAAATAGCGAACAGAAGAAAATTCAGTCTAATAGTTATTCTGTCTTTTTTAGTGCATCCGTAGGAAAAAAATTAGACTGTAAGGTTTGATAGTTTTGTTCCCTGATCCGCTATCTTTAGAAAGTTACACTAAGATCTTCTGCCAAATTGCAGAGACTGTTAATCGAAAAGCCTTATTCAGTTTTTTTTTGTCGAATAACCATAGCAAAAGTATGCATTTTGCAACCGACGTTAAAGCAGTGAAACAAACAAAACAAATAATAACCCACGCATTATTTAGTCAAGTAAAATGTGTCTGATGGGCTGACGACAGTGCTATATTTACTAATAACAAAACGATACAATAAACGTCGGTGAACATTTTTGTTGTCAATAAATCGCGAAAATTGGGTAGTTTGTTTTTGCATGACATATATAGGTAGGTTTTTCTTACCTCAAAGAGTGTTTTCCCTCAACGTAGGATACGTGTTCCCTTTCTTCCGTTAGCCATGTTTTTTCAGACAACCGCTAAAGGATGACGTAATGCAGGCAAGCTATACAAACGAGGACAGAGGTCACACACGTTTTCTCGCTCATAACCTTTCCAGGCATCGATGAGCAATTATGAATCGATAATGCTCTTCAAATCTACCATATAGGTTCACCTGTTAAATGGTTCCGTGCATTTACAGCAGTGATACGATGGATTTCGCTCAAGTTGGAGATCCAGTCGAACCTTTTGTTCACGGGCACCCCTGGGAAGCTGGATAAAAGGCAAACACCACGAGGGGAAGGTGTTACAGAAAATCCTTTTATGCAATATTTATGGCTGTGGAGAGATGTTAGGGGAAATTGCAAAGTTTCAAGTGGTTACAATTTGATTTAATACCATTTGATTAAAGTAAGTATTGATGAACAAAAAACTTGTTTTATGTTGAACAAAAATACGGTTAAATTGTTCCTAGGAAGCGGACTTAAAATGAGCTAAACACACGTAGGTTACCTTCGAAAATATCTCAAAATTGCAAGTTGAAGAAATAGTAACGGTTACTATACCTGGCAACTGTCACTATTTAGACTATCATCGATTAAGGACAGAAAAAAAAGTTAGTTGAACCGGTTCAAGAGTATTACAAAAAGTTGATAGTAAACTTGACCTGAAAAGGTTAGAGCTATCGGTAATGATTTCGACGATCTTTGATCTCTCAAAACGCCGTTCATGTTTAGAACAGCATTTCAAAGTCCCTTCTGGCCTTTGGCACCCCGACGGCTTGGCCATTTTGAGGACTTTCCGCTTTCTGCTTAGGGAGGTTATCTTAGCTCTCCCAGCCCCTGAGATGGATGTCCATTTCCACCTATGTCCGTTAACGGGAGGTTTAAAATATAAAGTTGCCGAGACCGAAGTTTGATGTCCGATTGTGGTAGGGACACGTAGGTGGAGGCTTGACACAGAGCAGGTGTCTGAAAAAGTTAGGAGAGAGGAGCTTGTCTTCAAGTCGTGTCTCAGGAGTAACTTTCCCCCTTAAATTTGTTAACTTGTTGGCCATGACTCACTCCGATCTTTACAAACTGAAATAAACTTACTGTTACTCGTGCGTGGTTCATTCTTCTTTTGTAGCAACAGCACAAAGGATGCATGAGAGTGCGTGTAGCAAAACTGCTTTGTTCCAGAACTTCTTCACCACACCTTATACTGGGTTTGAACCTCGGTTGAATTTGGAGATTTCTGGAAAAATTGCAGGCGCTTTTTCTGAGTTACTAGGTAATGTGCACCATCTCCCAAGTGTTAGCCTTTTTCCCTTTTTCAAAGGGATGCCTACTACAAGTCAAATGCTGAGTGGGGATTGTTTTTAACACAGACAAAAGGTAGCTCAGAAAATTTGTGTTGAGGTATTAAACTGTAGTCTGCTCCTTTTGCCTCGTTGGTTATTTATCACGTCATATCCAGTGCGCACTTGTGGAGTAACTGTTACATATAATCAAACTCAATCTCGAACGCTGGTCTTATGATCCAAATGTCTCTACTGTTGCAAGCACGTTTATGCCATTTCACGACACGAAGTCGAATAGAGAACCAATCATTGAGAAATATGTTTATTCAGTCAGTGACACAGGCGACTCGGAAAAAAAATCTAAGTTCTCCCAGCAGGAGTATAACCTATGCCCTTCTGGTTACTAGTCCAGATGCTCTACCACTGAGCTACAGGAGACTCGTGGGAGCTAAGGTCATTAAACTAGGTTCCTGTGACAAATGAAATGCCAATAAGTGGCATATTCGCAATGATGTAAACAACAGGAGTCGAACGACTAGTAACCAGAAGGTCATAGGTTCGACTCCTGTTGGGAGAACTCGGATCTTTTTCCGAGTCGCCTGTGTCACTGACTGAATAAACATCCTTCTCATATATTCACCAGGCTTAAAATTCACCATCATATTTATACCAAGAACCAATCATTGTTACACAAATCAGTTCTATTCCGTACAAAGGTACAATACAGAAAGAAGAAAAAAGAAAGAAAGATTAAAAAGAGGATATAGTTTTCAAAAGTACAGCGAAACATTCATGATCTCAGGGCAGCAATCGTCGGAAAACGAAATGTTTCTAATCCTTTATTTTATCAATTTGCTCAGTAAATAAAAGGGAAATATGTGAGCAAAAGATGAGCCTTCGGATAAAATGACTGCCCTGGCATGACACCATAAAGTGACCCAAAAATCACTTTTAGCCGAATATTAGTGATTTCATTCTTGTTCAGTTGTTGGTATCAGACACCGCCCCCCCCCCCAAAAAAAAAAAGAGAAATGAAGGCAAGTGTTTATGTTTCAGTCATTTTATTCAAGATAAATCAAGTGCAAGCTTCTTTGACTACCAACTCAATCCTAACTATCTCGTCATGAAGTTTGAAAGATCGATATCCATCATGGAGTGCCGAATCAACATTTTAACATTCGCTTACTATTTAGCGGTCAATTATATCTGATATGCCTCATAAATGGAATGCATCAACGCCGATCAGGATACACTATTTTTTTACTTGTTCTGTTCGATTTCATGCATTATTTCACAAATTCATTAAACAGAATTCAAGTCGCAATAACATATACAACAATTTCCACATATTCTTTCAACTAAATTCCAGTCGTTTAACCAGTGAAACAAACTTTAAGATGCCGGTATGTTATATTGAGTTTACATTTTCTAAACCTTTGTGGTATGCTGCTAGTCAAATAATACGTTGTTTTCTTGCTATGAACTAATGAAGCGCCCGTTCTAAGATTAAAAAAACTTTAACATTACTTTTACCAGAGAGTTAAGTAAGATTTCTTTCCTCCTGTGCAACTTTATATTGGTCACGAACTAAAAACGACAGCAGCCTACAAACACTTGTATGATAACGACGTCCTCGGGTTATAAAGTGGATTATTTATGTGATAGACATAAGCATGTACTAAACAACAATTATTCTAACTAGCATTCTCGTCCTACATAAAAGAAAAGGAAAAAGAAAATAAAAGCAGTCGTCAAAATTTGTGCAAAGGATAATTGCTCCAGGAAGGGCTGAAATAACTGATTTTTCAGTTGAGCGACTTGTGTACCAGGTTTAGCAGAAGCCACTTAAACGCATTGTTGTGACATTGTCACTCATAAATTTCGGAGAATGTCAACCTGTTAGTTCGTGCTGTTTTAATATCTGAAGGTTGGTTACTATTCATCTCACTTTTTTGGGAAGTAGCTGTATAGTTTCTTTCGCTTCTTTCTTCACCACTCAGTATCAGTCAGCCTGCACGGACAGCTTGACAGAACCTTGCCTAAGTACTCCCATTCACCTTTTAGCGGAGGTGATGGGCCTTCGATTATTGGTTTACACAAGTCTCTATCTCCTCTGACCGTCTTATGCACCACTGCTGTTCTCTTAGTACCTTGTTCTTGCTTGTGAAATCGGAAGGGTTTCCAAGGACCAGAACGCCCAAAAATAGTCGGCATACGAAGATGAAACAAATCGTGCTTTCTGAAGGGAGAGAACTGAGGGTGATGAAAAGGTGGACGAGCCATTAGCCAGTTCCCTCTTCTGTGACCTTGATGGGCCCATGGGGACCAATGTTTTTCTCTGTTGTCTTCCTCTTCATCGTTGTCGTCTTCATCGTTGTCTTCTTTGTGGTTGAACGCACGAGGAATAAATATGTTATGTTGATAATCCCAGAAGCCTTCGTCACTATTTTTGTGAGCCATTACCACAAAGGGGTTGAAATGGCGATTATTTCCCCCGAAATGCCGTCTATGTGGAAATCCAAGATGAGTAGGAAATCCAAAATAGGGGAGTAATCCGAAATGACGTATTTTCCGGTGGTGAGGACGACGATGATGTTCGACTTCTGGTGGTGAGTTGTAGGTCTCATCTGGCCCTATGGATGAACGTTCAGGTGATTCTAATTGAGAATAAGCTTCATCAGCATCCATAAGTGTACTACTAGGCACGGTCATGCCCGTTAACATCTTTTGAATGTCTTTACTTTCAGTTTTCATTTCGTTGTTAATAGTGGTCTTAACTTGATCGTTTAGCACAGTCATCACCTGGTCAAGCTGTAAGCCGTGACCACCAGCCATTTTTTGGTTGGCCAAGTAAGCTTCCTCTTGATCACTTAAGGACTGTGGGATTATTGGTAGGTTATTTTTCTTTTGACATGTCAAAATTGTCACTGTTGTCTTTCCATCATTTTTAGGGTCCTTATGGCAATCTAACTGCTGCTTTTGCACTTGTGTAGAATCTCCCTTTGCCTTTCCTGAAGTAATCGGAACTACTTTTCCACCTACTGAGAGTGATCCATCAATTTTTCGTGCAGGATCTAAAACGATATTTAGGGTTGGAACATCTTGAGATTGCTCCGCCATAGACTTTTCCAGTCCGTCAAGGTAATCTCCACCGGTTGTTTCCATGAGGTTTTCCTTTACTTGCTGTTGTTCTTGTTGTATGTTCGGGCGCGAAACTTCTTCCATTTGAAGGCCATCGACTCCTTCTGTAAGATCCTGGCCAACGTTTACAAAATGGTGTCCCTCCTTCATTAAAGCCTCTGTACTTAGTGCATTATCGCTTTTATTTTGACTTGTTTCTGAAGCAGGGGTATTCTGATTTTGGCCCTGCATTTGCACTAGAGGTTGAACTTTGCTAACTTGGCCCTCTATTCCTTCTGAAATTTTTAATGCTGAAACAGCGTCTTCCTGGAGAAGCGACAGGGGCCCATTGCTTTTGTTCACAGCTAATGAAGCATTGTTTGAAGGTTGTCTAGTCTGAGGCGTTATGATTTGATTTCCGTTGATGCTGCTATGTGATAGCTGGTCAGGTTGTACGGTGGAGCTTTGATCTTTGCTAACCGCTGAAAGGGGATTCTCGTTAGAAGAAATGTCATTTTCGTGGAACGTGCCATGGTTGTTAGTTTCCGGTATCAATAAAGTATTTTCGGTGGGCATGGAGGCCTGGTTTGCAGTTGGACCTGAAATGATAACGGTTACATGTCCATTTTCGTTTGTAATTTTCTTCCCTGCATCATTCACTATAACATGGTACGTTTCTGGTTCATTAGAGTTTGTACTCAGTTGTTTTATGATAGCATTTGGCTGCTTTGTTTTCAAATCCTGAGATTCAATGGACTGTGCTTCACTTGATAACTTTCGTTGGTCTTGAATTTGCTTTTGTTCAGCCTGGTTAACAACTGTCTCTTCCTTGGTCTGCGTTTGATCCGCACCACTTTCCTTGGGTACAGTAGAATTTGTGTCATCTGCACTCCCTGTGGGTCCTCCTGTTTGATTCACCTCGTGTCTGCCGTCTGGTAAAGCATTGCTTGAATCCCTTGGTGAATCAGCTTGAGAATGGTCCTCAGTTCTGTTTGAGGCTTTGTGCCCTTGGCCAATCAAGGTATCATTGTTTTCATTTCCTACTTCAGAGCTTACATTGTCATTAGCCTTCGTCTGATTTAATTTTAGGATATCTACAATTCCCTGATATACCGGTTTTCCTGCATCATCTTGGATGAGAACACTTGTTGATGATTGTCCTTGATTCCCGTCCTGCCAATCTTTATTGCCTGTGATACCAAACTGAGACTCGGAGTCACCTTGTCCTTCCTGGTTGGATTCCATAGAACTCAGAGCGTTTTGCAAGGCCTTGTATCCTTTTGTTGTACTGGGTGTCTCATTTTCATTGGCGGAATTAAGAAAGTTGGAAGCGTAACTATTAACGTCGTACTGGGTATTTTCTGCAGATGTAGTATGGCGTGGAAAACCGTTAGCATCAGCCGAATTCTGGCCACCAAACCAAAGAAAGTGGTTGCCTAGATTGATAACTTGACGAGTAGTGGCTTTATGCAGTTTCCTGTGTTTTCGATTGAAAGGTGAACCATTTTTATCTTCATGTTTAGCTAAACGGCGCAAATGATTACTTCTCTTATTCCTATTCTGTTTAATGGAATCCACTTTTTCCTGTGCGCTCTTCTTTGAGAACACGTGCTTATCGGAATCGAAAATAGCCTCATTAGCAGAGTAGATGATGGAGGAAACTGAGGATGCGTTAAGGGCTCTTGCAAGACTTTCATCTTGTTGGACTTCTGTTTGTTTCTCTTGCCCTGGAAGATCATTTTCCTTTCCGTTGAGTGAGGATTGTTTTGAGGTTGCTTCTAGGACGTTGTCTGCAAACGTTCTGCCAGCCGGTGTTTCTTCACGGAACTTTTCATCAGTGACTTCAGTGCTAGGGTTAACGTTACTGGTAAGGGGCTCTGCTCTCGCAGCAACTATATCTGGATTGAACTTTTGCAGAAGCGTGTAAGGGGGTCTTCCATTTGCTTCTTGTTCTGCATTGACCTTATTAAGAGTCTGATTTAGAACGTTGCTTTCGCTGGAATTGCTTTGCACCTGCTCTGTTGATTTTTCCGGTGCCTTCAAAGTCTCATGGGGTGGTAAGTGGAAGTGATTATCCTGGAAAGTTCCTTTCGATGGTAATGAAGTCGGCATTTGCAAGTCAAATGACTGCCCTGGCCTTAAGCTGGTGACATTGACAAAGAGGGAAGGGTCTTTTTCATCCGTATCGTTACTGTTTGCAGTACTACCTAAGGTAGCAGACAACTTATCGCTTGTTTTCTGGTTTGATTGTGGAGGAAATTCCGCAGCCGTCGATTTTACGCCGTTCGTCGTTTGTTCTAAGCTAACTATAGCATTGCCTGATACGTTTCTTTGTGTAGTTTTCAAATTTGTCTGAGTAACTGCTACGTCTTTAGTGGTGCTATTGTTGGGTTTTGTTTCCCCTTCCGGTGTCGCCGTAGGCAGCTGTGCCGTTGTATTTTTATTTGTAGCATAAGATTGACCAGTCAACTGCACCTTTTCAGGAGGTTTTATCACTGTAGCATTTTGAAGCAGTGATCCAGCTTTCATTTCCTTTGCAATTACATTGCTTAGTTGTAAACTGTCCAACGAAGTTATATTTTGTGCAGCTTGGAGTTCTTCACCTTGAGACAAATTGTTATTTTGGGGCACGATTTTTGAGATAGTCGTTCCGGCAGCTACAATTCCATTGGGAGCTTGCACAACCTTAATAGCCGTACCATTTTGAGTGATTCCTTTGTTCTGGAGTTGCAGAGACGGTCTGCCTTTATTGTTTGTTTTTGCTGGTATCTTTTTAACTTCCTCAGCTGCCCACTTAGCGCTATCTTCATCATCTGAAATGCCTAAGATTCCGTAATCAGCCAACAGATGTGATGTTTGGGCTGCCTTGGGTCCTTCCGCTTTATTTTGGGTAGGTTCTTCAATTGTGTTTGTAGGATGCTGCTGACCATTTGTGTTCTCTTGGACTACACCATTACCGAAGGTGACATCGGAATGCTTCCTGGCTTTTTCATCACTGACGGTCTTTTTGCTTAATCTTCCTACAAACTCGCTGGTATCTTGCAACGAAGAAACTTTAAATTTTCTTTTAGCTCTCTCATTTTTTGTTAAGATATGAGTTGATTCTCTCCTTTGGTGCAGACCATTTTTATACCCTAGGTGAGAGCCTGTTGATGGTTCTGAGTCTGTAGAATATAGAACAAAATAAAATCAGAAGAGTACTCTTACTCACTGAGGTCCCTGCGCTTCCAGTAAAGGTATATCTATTTTCGTTGCACGTGAATGCAATACTTCCAGTGTTAAATGGAAATTAGGTGACCATCAACCCTGGAACGTCTTAAGAAGAGGTTATCTGCAGCTAAGCGAGATGATATGTCAGTTGGCCGTAAATTGTGCCATTATTGAATGCCTTCTGCATTAAAAGACATTGTTATGTAGCTGGCATTCTTCCAGATAATCACAAGCGTTCAATGGCTGGTTCGTGGTCACATGACATAACAATGAAGCTGTTTTCCGAACTCACTTTGCTTATATATATCGGAAACAAATCTTGTATTATATCAACGACAAAGATTCGAGGAAGTTTACACGAATGGCCATTGGAAATGTGTTCAATGATGCTCAGAGCTTTTGAAAACGGATTGAGAAACCCCAAGCCTCAGTTTCAAGCTAAGAAGAAACTTTGATGAAAGTTTGTAATGAACTTCGGAAGGGCTTACCTCCCAGTACTAGACGGGAAGGAATTTTTGGCAAGTTTTCTTGTGAAATCACAGTTCTTTCCAATAATTTGTCGGCCTCACTTCAACTTTTTCGGGAGCGTTTTGGTAACGCCTGATTGCGAATTATCACACTGGCAGCCGCTTGTCCGTAAAGGTTTATATACAGACTTTGTTCAAATAAAATAAGTTGTTTTAACAGCTCCTAGTGTCTTTAGCTTAAGTTTGATTCATGTTTTTTAGGGGGAAGCCTACAACTGTTGATTGTCAATTTTGTAGGAGATTCTTGTGTATGACTTTCATGGCCAGGTCAGTTGATGGGTTAAATTCCTATTTGTTTTCTTACTTTATTAATTACTTTAATGACTTGTCTTTCGAGAAAGCAGCTAACTTTCTTTTCTCGAAACGCATTGTTTCCCGTAACGTCACCTTCAAAAGTCCAAAATTCGTTGTTTCTGTCGGGACCAGTAAATAACTTATTCTTGAGTTTGGAAGATCGGGTTAATTTGCGAACCGATTGGCAACTTTGAACAAAAGAAAACTGTTTCGCATTTTTTCTTAACTAAACTTGTGATATGTTCATCTTTAGCCATACGTAAATCACCGAAGAAACAAGAGCGGTCAAGGACAATACCTTCTATTATTCTATTAGCGGCTAGACTAAATATAAATTTCCAGAGTATAATTGAAAAGACATAATAACACACAAAGTTTTGAATGTTTACCTGTTAAAACCGACAGGCATCCCTTTACCAATACAAACACCAACAGGTTCACCGCAATGTCACAATTAACTCTGTAATCAAATAAAAGTAAGTTAGAAGGTAGCAGAAATTTTACGAATATAGACGAAAGAACTATCTAATTGATTGAGAAAGTTTAGGAAGTCCTCATAGGGGAAGTTTAATGTCATTGAAAAATCTTTACCAGAATTTCTTCTTAGCACCTGCTTTAAGAACTATAATCCAAACAAGTGTCATATTGTCCTGTTGCAATCACAATTGGTACACGGGGCGAATAACAAAGCATTTGAAAAGTACGTTTTACTTGGCGACTCTTTGAACAACGTCTCATTGGTTTGGGGGAATTTAGAGAAATCAAATGGATTTTCAACTAAGTATATTGCCCTTAAAAGTACACTATACCAGCAACTGGAAATTTCAGTTTTAGTTTTCAAAACTTTGATAATGTATGTTAGTCATTTTCAAGTCACCTTACCTCATTTCGCAGCCATATATTAAGAGTACAAAGTCCTGCCAATAGAGCTAAAATTTTACCAAAAAAATTCCAGGTTAACTTTCTTGCTTCGTTGCTTTGTTGCATTCTATTTCCATGATCTAAACATCTAAGGCAGTAAAGTGATAAATATTTATTTGTTTGAGGATCAGTGATCTTTTGCTAGCGATACAAATGACTGGTGTTCTGTTGTGGGTTACCCGGTTTTGAAGAGGCTCCACGCAGGGGATCGGATTGACATGATTTGTTTTCTCTCTTGACAAAAAAGACATTGAGAGTGGAGTAAGCGGTCGATTCGTGAAATAACAATGTATGTCAATAATAATTGATACCACCTCATTTCAATGTGGAAGGAGGAACAACAGCGAACTTTGTTAAGTGAACTTTGTAGAACGCTTGGAGCTCTAGTAATACTGCGTGTATCTCCAGTATGTTGTTTCGGATCAGTAGCTGGCCGGTTGTTTGGCGTCCTTCATTGCGTACATCGTACAGTTTCTATTATTGCCTTATCCTTCCTGATCTTCGAAAACAAAATACAAGAAACAATTAACTCAATTGGTTATAAAAGTTAAGATGACAAGTACTTCCAGTATAGGAAGACTAAATGAAAACACCAACGTTTCATATATTAAAAACTATGTGGATTTTTTTTGAGCAGGAGTCAGTTAAGATGAAGGATACGCGAAGGGTCAGTTGCTTTGTTTGTTTAGCACTGAAAGCTACACTTAGTTCGTGGGTACTCTCTGTTATTGCTTTTCAGCACCTGGTGTAAATGCACCGTGTCAGGGACAAGCATCCCATCCAGGCGGGAGTTGTAATGCTTCAAATGGCTCGTTCAGTCTGTTAAACTGCCACGAAATTCACCTTTAAATACTTTAATTACCTGAAATTAATTTTAAGTTTATTAAAAACTGTGAACAGAAATATTTAGGGAGGTTAAATGGTTTACCAATCCGAATGAATCATCATTGTATGAACAGCAAAATGAGCGCTTAGCAAGTCTATTTTTCTTGCTTCGACTTCGAGAGCGTTGAAAAAATCCTTCGATTTCCCCTTCCCTCAATGTTGTACCGCTGCAGAGGTTGCGCCACCCTCAACGTCATGAAACCGCGCGGGTACATGCAAATATGCTACTACGTTACCTTATTGAAACATAACCATGTCGGTGATTGCAGACTTCCATTCATCTCTAAATAGGGCTTACTCGTCATCACAGTAAATTACAAATAAAATCCTTTCAAAGAAAGGTGCATTTAAAAGAAATATTCAGTACACAGCACTTGGTTATTAATTAGGTTCCTATAAATTTATTCGTGAACCTAAGCTTAGTTCAAAATCAACTGAGCATGAAACAGCTGCAAAAGCTCCTTCTGGTATTAAAACACTACAACACCGTACGTGACACTAATAAACAATTTTTTAATATTTATAAACGTTAATATTCGTTTCTTTTGTTTCAAAAGTTCCTTGTCTAAAAGTGACTTGCCGGTCCCTGAGCAGACTGGTTCAATGCCCTTCCCTCGAGCAGATTATCTCTTTGAAATGTTTTTAACTAGGCATCAACAAATCAGCAAGTTTGGTAGCACTATGTTTTACGGACTGTTGAAAACACGGCCGACGTCTCAAAGAGCATTACCTAATAAAGCTCCTACCAGAAACGTGCTCGTCACGGGGCTGCCATTGCAGATTCTGGGCATGGGGTACAGGGACAATCGGCTGACACCTAAAAAGAACCTCGGTCCAGGCAGCTGTGGCTCGTAGGCTTGAACGGCAGCCTGTAGGGGAGGCAGAAAACTCTGATTACAAACACGGGTGGATGGAAACGCTCTTGGACCCTGGAAGACAACGATCTAAGAGAAGAAAAACTCGAACAAAAACCCAACCGGCGTACCAAGTTTGGTGGGGGTGGCCTAAGGGCTATTAAGGAAGCCGGGAACATTCTGGATACAGGCTTAGAAATCCAAACAAAAACGACGTGGAGATGGCGTTAGAAAAACAGGAAACTGGAATGGTCTTGACGACGCTGGGTGAAAGCTCGGCGTCCGATAGGAACACTAGTAACGCCAAAGTTCGCCACCGTGATAGTTAAATGGAATGTACACACAATGTACACATGCAACAGGTGCTCCTGCAAACGTAGCAAAGGAGATGAGGGAGTACAATATAGACATTCTCGACATATAAGCGAATGCAGATGGGAAGGAGTAGGATGAACTAGACTCACAACAGAAGTCCAGCAAAGAGGGATAGCTCTAATGCTAACACCAAAAACAACGAGAGTGTAATGGAATAATCACCAGTGAGCAGTTGAATCATTTCTTCAGTCTCTAAAATGCAAGTTTTCAATGATGCATTTACATGCACCAACCAACGAGGCAGGCGATGAAGACGAAGCTCCGTTCTATGAGGAGATTTAAACAGGAGTAGAAGGATGCAACAAGCATGAAATAGAAATGATAACCAGTGATATGAATGCAAAAGTAGGGATTGATAACGATATGGAGCAGGTAATGGGAAGACACGGAATAGGAGTGAGAAACTACAATTAAGAGAGGCCATGCGAGTTCTGTCAGATGGGGTGGACGGAAAACCAAATCGGCCATGTGCTGATAAAGAACGAGTAAAGGTCTTCAGTAGCTGACACAAGGGCATATAGAGGGGCCGACGTCCCGAGTGACCACTTCCTGGTAAGAACTAAGCTAAGATGAAGTTTAAGCTGAGTAAAAACCGAGCCAAGAATAAAATACCACCAAAGCTAGATATACAAAAGTTAAAGTGCGAGGGCATTTAAAGACGATATAGCGTTGAGGTCAGAAACAGGTTCGAAACTTTGTAAGATGAAGAGACATAAACGGCCATGCCAAGGGATAGAAATAAACACATATCAAGACCCTCAGGTTTGCCGAGAGAAAGAGCACATCTTGGTAGGGTGACGCTACATGACAGAAGATCGAAACAAAAAGGCAGCTAAACAAAAGGTAGAGCTTGGTACAAGATCCGAGGGAGGTAGAAGGTAAGAACAGAGCGAAGAATAGAGAGGTGAAATATAGCGCACGTGAAGATACAAGGAAAATGGATGAAAAAGTTGAAATAGACAAAGAAAAAGGACGGGTAAGAGACTTTTACAAAATAACTGGGACAATAACAAACAAAGGAAGACGTAAGATGGCAGCAGTAAAAAAAGAAATGAGAAGTCATAAAAGGAAAAGAGTGCAAGAATGGAAAGGTGGAAGGAGCATTTCAGGGAACTGTTGAACAGGGACTCACTAGGACAACTCAGTATATCGAGGTCGAAACGGTAGCTCATGATGATATCGAGTTTGACATTGGAGAGATCAGGGAAGATAAAGTTAGGGAAGTGATCAGGAAAGCAAAGAATGGGAAAGCACCTGGAGTGAACCAGATAGCGGCCGCGTTAATCAAGGCTGACGAAAAAGCAGCCGAGAAAGAGTTGACAACGCTATTTCAGAAGGTGTGGGATGAGGAGAGAATACCAGACAAATGGAAGAAGGGGATAATTGTGAAACTACCCAAGAAAGGGGACACCAGAGAATGTAGTAACTGGAGAAGGGTGACACTGCTTACAGTTACGAGAAAAATATTCGGCAGGAATCATAGTCAACAGGATCAAGAACTCAGCTACAACTTCACCTACAACTTCACCTACGAGGGCGAAGCACAACAGAACAGATTTTTACCCTGTTTTACATACTGGAACAGGCATAGACATGGAGAGCGCCCCTGTGTTTGTACATTGAGGACACTTCTAAAAATCATTGGACTCTGTCCATAGAAGTAGCTTATGGACCCTAATCAGGAAAGCGTGTGGTATACCAGACAAGATCATAAATATAGTAAACGCAATGTATGAGGAATTTGAATGTGCAATGTCGGACGAAGGTGAGTGGACAGGCTGGATTAGAATAGCACTTGGTGTAACGCAAGACTGGGTGATGAGAAGAACGACATAAGGAAGACGAACCGGAATTCGATGGAATTTCGCAGACGTAAGAAGAACTAGATTTCCAGGACGACATTGCGCTATTAGCATCCAAGTACGAGCATATCCAAGAGAACACTGACAAGCTAATCACCGAAGCAGGGAAATAAGGTCTACGTTTGAATCCGTCCAAGTGTAAAGGGAGGCGAATGAATGCCAGCTGAGTGGAAAAGATTAGCGTTAGAGGCGAAGAGATAGAGGATGTTGACAGGTTTGTCTATTTGGGTGCTTAACTGTCGAAAGACGAGAGCGGGTCAGAGGACTTCAAATACAGGTTAAGGAAAGCTAGGGATGTCTTTCAATGCCTGGTGAAACTCTGGAGCAGAAGGGGAATTGGAAAGAAAACCAAGCGCAAGCTGTTCAATACTATATAGGCCGAAACACGTTTACTCTGATCACGAATGGAACATGTTTCATTGCGTTAAGTGTTCACTTTGTGAAGTGAATCGCGCGATCATCATGATCGAAACATTGTGAGCATGATTGAAACTACCTCAAGAGGTGGCTTTCAATCTACGTAGGTCAGATGAAACACGTTAAACATGGCGGCCGCCGAAAGCGAAGAGAAAGCGAGTGCCCTAAAGATTCTCAATTGGGGCTATTAAAGGAGGCACATACGTTTTAGTACAAATATGGGCTGATGAAGAGATGCAACGGCAGCTATGAGCGATGATGCAGAACCTCGCAAGCTCTTGTTAAGGAAGACAAAAACCCAATCCAACGAGCGCTACAAACTACCGAGCTTGTCGAAAACGGAATATTTTGTTCCAAGATAGCACAGGTGCTCGCAAGTTACCCGATGGTATGAAAGGCCCTTCACTTCTAAGTGTGATTAGACCACTAAATGAACGCAACAGCAAGTTGTAGTTCAATTCTTGGGTTTTAAAAGTGTCATGGTCAAGATTTTATGGGTGTTTCTTAAAACCGCATGAATTATAGGCGTGAAGTGTATTTGAAACTATCATCGTATGTGAACAATGAAATTAAAAGCATGTTTAGAAGAAATGTGTGGTGCTAGTGTGAACGCAGCTTAAGACGTTGGTTAGGTCAGTACTCCTGTATGGGTGTAAAATTAAATGTGGAAGATGACGAAGTGTGAGAAAGTAAACTGGATACTTTTCAGTTTTAACGTTTGAGGAAGACTCTAAGAATCATGATGAGATGGACTGCTCGAGTAAGCAACAAAACAATCACCGAAATAACAAATGTCAACAGCCGGAATCAGTGATGAGATAAGAAGACGGCTATGAAACTGGATCGGACATGTCGCTTCGTGGTGAAAAATCTTCTGGCGGCCAGAGAGAACGAGAGCAGTGGGGAAAACAAGAACGACCGGGAAGCGGATAGCGGAAGCGAACGAAGACAAGCGGAATGATGTGACTGAGGTACTGCAAGAGCAGCAGCCAGGGACAGAGAGGTCTGGAGAGAGAATGTGACGACGATGATGAATAAATTATATACCTTTACCCATCTAGCTAGATTTTTGAAAACGTGGCTCCTGAAAATTTCTCCAACTTCACCGGAACGACACTCAAACCAAGGTTTTATTATTCCAGTCAGCCTCAAAACCACACGAAAGAGAAAGGAGAAGAATTGGAAGAGAGCGTAGGAGAAAAAAAGCCTCATCATACTCATAATTTTTTATATTAATGACTTTGAAGATAGTTTCTTAACGACAAAAAGCACTCGCCTTGTACCGGTTCAGACGTTTCAACAAATAAACAATACGAAAGATATTGCAAATAATCATTTGTCTAGTTTTTGAAAAACGACTAGGGCCGTGTCCATCTCTTTCAACCGAGTGAGCCAAACTTTAGGTTAGCTTATACATATTGATATCTAAATTAACTCTATCAAAGGAGATGAATTTCAAGATGCCTTATGTTTCATTAACTTACAATTGTCATGGCTTCCACAAGAAAGGAAGCTGATTTTCAGGATGTATTAGACGTATTAAAGGCATGCAAAATTCATTCACGTACCTGTTGTTTTTTCTGCTGTGGCTTAAGAAGCAAAAACCAAGTGAACACAGTTTTGTTGCTACAAACTTTCACCAAGCGACGTTAAGGACCCGGGCGTTATTACAATCAAAATTACTATACAGACAATAAAAACAGCTGAAAGGACACTGGCAAACGACAAATATTCATAACATCGAACAGTTGCAGCCGCGAGACAACTTCTCGGTTTGCAAGTACATGTTGATATCATATTAAGTGAAAACTATTTTTACCTTATTTTGGAGTGGCTTACCACTGACAGGACAAAATATTTTTTGATACAAGCATCAGCGGAGAAACCAGGTGCAGTTACAGTAAGCATAGTAGAGAAACCAGCCGCATTTTAACATAAGAAAGCTGAGAACATTTTACAGGTCACCCGTTTCTCCAAAGTCCATCCACGAAACTGATAGTTGTTTAGCTCCTCTCCACCCCATCCCCGAAACTTGTTTCCGTACACTGAGCAAAGATCTCCACTCCACTTCAGCAAACGATTTCGTTATGCAAAAGTAAGGCTTGTCCAGTATCGTCTCAACATCTCGATTAGGAAGACCGTGAACAAATTAACAACAGCTCCCGGTAAGTACGTAAGAACGTTCAGGGTACAACTCTTTTAGGTCCACGATATAAACTTTTTTCCCGACAGTCCAGCTTAATTAAATAACTTTTTGGCATTTTTTTTCAGCATTAATTTCACACATATTAGCCGTGTTACAGAAACAACTCTGTGAAGTGTAAGCTTATTTTTCATTTTCGGTCCTTCGGTGGTTTCATTCATACTCGACCGACACGGCACCACGGTAATTTTGGCGCCTTTTTTGCCTTTTCTGTGCCAGTTATGTGATAAATTTTGCTTTTATTCAAAGTTCCTCTCACCTTCTTTCATGTACTTCGTCTTTGTTGTGGGAGCCTCATAATCCCTCGCTCGCTGGGAAATTTCGTCAAGAGCCTTGCTGGAAAGTGTAACTTTAGATATGTTTCTCCTTGGAGAAATATACTCCCCCGAGGGGGTACTCTGCAAATTTTTGGGCGGGGGTGTGCCGCTGGGACTCTGAAACCCTTACCCTAAACTAGACCAAGTTGAGGTGCATTTTGCAACCCTATACTAGACTAAATACCAAAAATCCGTAACCCTATCCCACTGATTTCCGTCTAAATCCCGAATGTTGACAGTCTAGGATATCCAGCAGTGTTTTCAGTGATAACCTATCCTGGGTATTAAACCCACCTCTGTTAACGCTTTCTTTGCTAGTTGCCGGTAAATTTGCCAAATTGATTTCTTTTTAGTGTCAATTGCCGGGAAACCTAGTCTAGACTAAATTCTCCAACCAACTGATTAGTTTCCTTGAAAATGATACCCTGTTCTAGACCAAAACTCTCTGATTTCCGTACCCTATCCCAGACTAAACAGCTTGAAAACCATACCCTTCACAGCGGCACATACCCATATAGCATGTATATGGGAGTATCCCCCCGGGTATACTCCCTTACTTAGTTTAATTTAATATTAATATTAATTTGTCTTTTCTCAGAACTTCCTTCAGCTTTATTGTTATCGTACTATCTAAAGAAAGGCACTTGAAGTGTTCATCCTCATCCTTGCTTCACTAAGAGGTTTTAACTGCCTACATTCAGAATAGTGGAGTCAGTCTTTCCACGAGAGTGTGTCACATATGAGGTGATACAAAACAGGGTGCGTAGGGCTGAGTTGCATATAATGACTGCATATCGAACAAGAGCAAGTGAAATAATTGTTTCGTTAAATTGAAAAGTGCAAAAAGGTTTGAAGTTTCATCAATTCTTTGCTGAATTTTTTTGCCTTAATTTTAGACAAAACTTTTGCTCTGCCAAACTTTAGAACGCCAATGCACTTGGCAAGGGATTTAATCTCCTCATAAGGCAAAAAGCAGGGTTTTTCGCTGTTAACCTGTGTACTTTGAATCACTAAGAAAGGTGGAAATTCAATGATCGGGACTGAGAATTTGAAAAAGGGTGTTTAAGTTTTGTTTTCATCTGAATATCATTTCAATGTCACCATAAAGCATAACTGTTTGCAAATGCTCCTCAATTTCCATCTTTCGATTTGCTGTCAGCCTTTTTATGACGTTTTGAGGTAGATTTTTCAGTAGGAATGAGCCCATGGGAATTGCTTGCTCCTTTTAAGACTCTCCCCCTTCGAAACGCCAAAGAATGCTGAGAGTTTAAGTCATCAAAGTTTATGGAATCTTCATCTTTTGCCAAAATAGAGGACATACCGAGTGAATTAGAACCTACTGGCAAACGCAGTCCATTTTCAAAATTACTTCCAAGTCCAAGACGAGACAATCGTGAACGGGTGGGTCCCGTTGACCGGAAGCCAGAAGGCAACTTCATCAAGCGATCTAAATCCGGGTTAGTTTGCGCTGGAGGGTTTCTTCCACGAGCCATATTGTCACTGATTTCTTCCATGACCAGGTTATTGCCAAGCGGTGTAGCCCTTGGTGAATGTCTTTCCTCTGGTTCGTTACGTTCGATAAAGTTGTCTTCCTGGGATGCAAAATCTGGCACCTCTTCTTCACTGTCAGTATACATCCGCTGAGTGGGGTTTGCTGCCCGCTGTAGCATCGAAGACGACATCGGAAGGTCAAATCCGCCAGCTCTTTGAAGAAGAGAGCCTCCCCGAGATGGTGCCCCGAGGAAAGAACTTGGAAGCGGGAGACTCCTTGATGTTGGGGAGCTGATTGGTGAACCTTCCAAGGAGGACATCCTTAGAGGGGTCCCAATGAGAGGAGATCTGCCAATGGGAGGACCACCAAAGAGGGAAGCAGCTTTCAAAGGTGATCCACGGACAGGCTGCCTTGACATTGGTGCGATGACTCCATTGTCCAACATTTGTGCGTGGATAGGCTGCTCCATTAGTGCTGTTCTCATATTACCTTGCAGCATACTCATGCCGCCTGCCTGTCCGAGGCCAACACCTTGACTAAGCTCTGACATAACCGGGGAACCTTGAAGACCACTGTTGAGTTGAGCAAGGTTATTTCTTCCAGTCAAGTCATCAACGCCTTCGGTACCTTCACTTTCTCCACGGTTGCTTGCCAGAAGAAGCTCCTGCCTCATTTCATTTAAAACCGCATTTCTATCGGAACTTCCTAAAGCTTGCTTCAGTATTTGACGCATAAGACGTGAGCTACCTTGGGTTGGTAAAGGCCCAAATCCATTTAGCCCCTCATTATTTAAAGCGTCGTTAAGGCTTTCGGCACTATTAGGCGGCCTTTGTCCAGAGAGCTTTGCTTTTAACATCTTTAACAAAGGAACCATTTTTAGACCATGTCTATGCTTTCTATGCATTAATAAGGGATTTCCATCCCAGTTGTCTGAGATGCTATTTATCGATTGACCATCAAAAGGTGACTCTGTGGGATCCTCCATGTTGTCCAGGAAAGACATGTGATTTTCTCCACGATTCATCTTGTTCATCAAAACACTTTTTAACCATGGTAACATTTTCGTTGGCCATATCATGGCTTTCTTTGAATGGTGCTTATCTTTGCAGGACTCGTCCTCTTTTCCGATGTTAAAAAGTTTGCACAGCAATTTGCGAATGGTTGCTCGTTGTTTCGATTCATCTAGAGAACTTTTTGAGTGGTTTGTCTTATGCTTTACAGCGTGGCTCGTATTTCTGACTTTCGATTCATTAAGGCTTTTTCTGTCTTTGTATCCTTCAGAAATGTTGATTTTTGTTAAGTGCTTGTTACTCCAATTATCGCTTTTGTTCTGCTTCTCTGGTGTTGATATGTTGCTGTTGTTTTCCTGGAAAAAGTGGGTCAGTTTGTTTGTCTTTACAGCGTGGCTCGTATTTCTGACTTTCGATTCATTAAGGCTTTTTCTGTCTTTGTATCCTTCAGAAATGTTGATTTTTGTTAAGTGCTTGTTACTCCAATTATCGCTTTTGTTCTGCTTCTCTGGTGTTGATATATTGCTGTTGTTTTCCTGGAAAAAGTGGGTCAGTTTATTTGTCTTTACAGCATGGCTCGTATTTCTGACTGTAGATTCATTAAGGCTTTTTTCGTCTTTGTATCCTCCAGAAATTTTGATTTTTGTTAAATGCTTGTTGCTCCAATTATCGCTTTTGTTCTGCTTCTCTGGTGTTGATATGTTGCTGTTGTTTTCCTGGAAAAAGTGTGTCAGTTTGTTTGTCTTTTTAACTCTGTCCTTATGTTTCGGTAGACCTAGAAGAAAAAACATTCAACGCATTAGTGCATAACGTACGTCTAACACTTATCGACTTAGCGAATATTGGAGAACTTTTCAAGGAGTGTTAAAAGGGTGCTTTGGTAAACATAATTCTTACCTTTAGAAAACAGGATGTTGCACGAAATCAAGACAAACGCTGTAAACAATATCTTCATTATAGCAATTCACTGTAAAGATAACAACGAACACCACAAAATCAGTGGATAGTGGATAGTGGCAGTGGACAGTGGCAGCTAATACGGGTTGGTCTTTACTACGCCAGCGCACAGTGGTTGGGTTTGTGACATATTTAGAGGCTGCCATATTGGAAGCAACGTAGGCACAAATGTTAATAAAAAGAGAAAAATCTCACCTGTAGAGAAAAGCAATCCGTTTGAAATTAGCCAGTATCAAAATCGTGTTAGCTTCCATTTAAATAAAACATCAAAACACTACTTTGACATTACTTAGTGAAGCAGGTTCTTAACTTTATTGTAGCAAATCTATTTTATTTTGTAGGTAGACGTTTTAGCAATTCGATAACAATTTGAATTCATTACATCTTAAACAACATATCAGCAACAAATAGCAAGTCTATTAAATGAATCTATTTAAGTGGGTTACTTGCTACTACAGAAGTTATTTCCCTTACCGTTTATTGTCGGTCGCACAGAGCCGAAGAATAAATCATTACACGCATGTTTGCGGTCTCTCTCAAACCTATAAAGTGAATTCAGCGGCCGAACTAATTACTTTGGCACCATAATTCTCGCCTGAACTTCCTCTTGTCGTAAGATATTGATGGCACTTGCTCTCAGGTAAATGATGTAAGAAACACGGCATTCTTTATGCATGGGTTAGTCTACTACATTTTACCCTATTGGCTTTAACTCGGACTTTAGGATAGCTTCCATCGTATCACCTAAATTACAAAAATTTTCTTAAATTTCCTCGTTTGTATCACTAAAGCCATAAGTCGCAAACAAAGTTACTGTCTTAAATGTTTTGAATAAGAAGAAAGAAACTTGTCAAAAAGACTGAAATGTACCGCGTTTTTCCAGTTTAAACAAAATCTGATAAAGTTTCTTACAATGAATAGTAAGTCACTCAACCTCCAATGCACAGAAAGGACTTGTCAGACGGGTCATTAAACAACCTGTTCACTTTATTTTAGTGCTAAACTTTGAAACGACAAGATTTAGAAACTAAAGGACTCGTCCAGGTTCGAAAGGCTAAATGTCTTAATTGAAGTAAGGGCCAGAGGAATGACAATGAAATCTTTGGTCGAGGTTGAGATGAACACCTTTGTTGTAAATTAAGGAACAGAAAGTTATTGAGTAGGTTAAATATAAGCAACCGCCCACCTTCCCCCTGCTCACTAAACGAACTTCACGGCGAATATGTAAGTTTTGTGTTTAAAGGCAAAATAGTTAGCACAGGATCGTTATATACCCCATTACAGGATATTAAACAATTTTCAAACATTTGCACTAATTTTTACGTTAATTTCCACCACCTTAATAAGGAGGAGCGTTAATTTCCACGACTCTAATTTCCATTATTTCGACCGAACATTTGAAGCCACGTCATTCGGAATCCGTTAATTCCCTAAAATGAGTTGACTCTATAAGAGTGGTAAAAGTAGTAAATTATAGCCATTCTTGACTACGCCAGTAGCAAATAATACACCGCGCATTCTGCTAGTTATTTTTATTTTCAGTTATATATTTTTACAAAAAGACAACGGAAATGTAATCTTAAAGCAAGTTTTTAATTTGCTTAGTGACGTTTCTTTAATTCGCTAATTTCAACCTTTCACTCCCACATCCAAACTGTAAATAGTATAATGTGGCTCCAACGTTTGATTCGGTGAGCGAAATTCTACGTTGTGACCGTTCAAATGAAGGTTCTTCAGCAGTACTTTGACGTAATGCTATTTGTTTTTCAGTATTTTACAAAATGAATTTGGGATTTCTTAAATCTGGGTTTTGGACGCGTTTGGGAGTCAAAGGGTTAAAATAGTAACTGTGAAAGTGTATGCCGAGTAAGAATCGTGGAAATTTGAATTTCACTCCAGTCTCTTTCGGTATAAATCTGTCCTTCCATTGGGATCTCAATGGGTTTTATGGTCAAAAGATAAATGGTTAAGATTTTAACCGTCAATGAAAAGCGGCTTTGGGAAGACATGAATTTTTCAGGTGCAAAAGATGGTAGGAAAAAAGCATTGGGCCCGCAGAAGAGCGAAAATACATTAATTAGCAGATATGTACGGAAAAATTTGGCAGCTGTTTATTTCACTAGAAGTTAAAAAGCGAGGTTACAATACTTGTTTAAGTTAACAAAAACTATCTAATAGGTTACTGGCGCCTGCGATTTTAGCTTGGCAGAGGCAGGAGACAAGTGTTGACGTCATAAGTGGTCACCGTGTCGAAACAATCCCAAAATCAAGAATATATCTGGAAATATTGGGGTATTGCACCAGTAACTGAAACTTAGAACCAGTAATGCAACTTGAGAAAGCCACACAATAAGGCAGACCGTGGTGTTGCCAGGGCAATAGTTTTCCTTCCAGATCTCCTTTTTGTAGGAACGACAATCTCTTTCTTGAGCTTTGCAAGCATTATCCACTCCTTTATGGATTGTGAGGACATTTTACGCAATAGGGGTATAGAGCTACAAATGGTGATATTTGGTTCAAAGTAGAAAGAGATTGAAACCAAGAGTGTTCCCACGGCAACATCACGATGTGAACCATCTTGTCTTTCTTAAAAGGCACAATAATGGCGACAAATGTTTACTACCTTAAACCATTCTTTTCAGAGAAGTTCTTGACTTTGTGATCTTTTTGCTGCAACCACTTATGCGTCATCATTTCTAATTTGCCTGATACAAAACCTTGAATATCGTTGGAAAGAGAGAAGATATTACAAGAAGAAAACAGTATCCTTCCTCATTTTGTAAAGCCTTTCAATTCATAAGCACTGTCTTCCAAGGTGATATGCAAACTGGTTCTAGAAATTCGTTTTTCCTTAGGAATTGCTCAGAACCACTTTAGCCGAATAATCTAGGGAAAAAGTGTCTTGATGGAAACAAATTTCATTATGAATGCTGAAAAAACTCTGAGATCGATAGCTTGTTCGCGAGTTTTTTCCTTCGTCGCGTTAGTTGTTAATGCTCAACCCTTATTGTAACTACAAAGATACCTCCTTTTATTGTTACTGTTACTGTTACTCTCTCCTCTTTCCTTCCCTCCCTAACTCACTCACTCACTCACTCACTCACTCACTCTCTCCCTCACTCACTCACTCCCTCCCTCACTCACTCACTCACTCACTCACTCACTCACTCACTCACTCATAGAAACCTAGCAATTTGTAGAACCCACTGTTTACTTTGTGCATTGAAAAATGTGCTTTGATTATAATGTGTGGGGGTTTTGTTTCGCGTGTTGACCGTGGTAATCGTCAAAGGTCAAGGTTTCTTTGTCCACAAAATAAATAACGATCAGATCAAAGGGTAAAGCGCAAACTCAAAACCGGAACCAAACGAGAACGACAGTTGACAGGAGTTCTCAAAGATATTGACTTCATAGAATTTAAAACTCGTTTTCTCGTTTGGTCTCTAACTAATACACCTCCTCTGTATCAATACAGAGGAAGGCCTGGGCCTTCCTCTGTATTGATTCTCATATAAAAAGCAGGCGATTCTCTGTAAGTGCCCAAGCTGAACGTATCGAAGTGAACTCGCGAGACGTCTAGCGTCTAGCTGCTCTAAATATTACATGGTTTGTGATGATGATGTGTGTGATGGGGCTTATGGTGGTCGCTTGAGTGTCTTCCCCGGATTCGCCTTCTAAAGAACTTGAGCTTCGCACGCCAATGACTTCTTTTCTGATTTGAAGATTCTTTTGCTTCTTCATCGACCACCTTAGAAAGCTGATGTATTGTTTTCATCAGCTTTTTCACTTTTTCTTGAAGTATCCATGAGTTTTTCACTGATGGCACCGTTTCCTTTTTAGAATAGGCGCTCTCTGTCTTCATCAACTTCAGCATAGCTTTTATAGCAACTTCAACGCTTTTTCTAGCCAACGGGTCCTTCACCTTGTTGAACACAGCCCCAAGGACTCTAGAGGCTTCAAGATAATTAGTAGTCTCGGTTTCGCCAGTGTTTGTTGATGGTGAAGCTGTTTTTTCATTGAGTACAGGATTGGTCACTGGCACTTTTGCTGTAGGAGAACCTGTAAAACCCATTGACGAAGAGTCGACATCCTTTAACGCGTTTTCATTTAGAACTCGGTCGCTTCCTTTTACATTACCAACGATTTCTTGGTTTAGTATAGATGAAATTGAAAAGGTAGGTAGGGTTGAAACTGTTGCTTCGTCTGTATGAACATCAAATATTCCTTGGGATGGATCTGTTGTTTTTGCAGCATTTATGGTGGGATGATAATCTGAAATGCTTGGTATAGTCCCACTCTTTCCCAACACACCCTCGGGCTCTATTTTAACCCGGTGAAACTCAGAACCTGATTCCTTGCGAGCAAGATCAGTGTTGTCGTTGTTGAGCGTTTTGGTTATTTTCTGGGAAATGTCTTGTGGGCTGCTTCCGGGAGCAACGTTGGAGTTCATAATTTGGGTGCTGCTGTTTTCTTTTGGTGTCCCGTAGCCATTTTCAATACCTTTTATTATGCTCTCGATATTTTTTGTGTCAACATCGATTGACGAGTTGTCATCGTTTTTGGGAAGGTCCACGAGCGACACCTGCGAACCTTTCTTATCAGAAATCGTTAACGGGAAGGAAAGATTACTGTCAAAATTTGCCATTAAGTTGATATCTTTTCCACCATCCTCCTCAGAATGGAGTCTGTTGTTGGCGGGATGGTTACGTTCTTTTAACGTGTTTTCAATCTTTCCTATTGTCGAGGAGTCAATTTTAAAGGGTTTTGTATGCGTACTGTTCAATTTGTCCATTTCGTATATGTCTTTTAATTTGTCAACCAGTAACGTCAGCAGGAGCTTTGTAACAACGTCCGATTTATTCCTTTTTTTCTTTCGCTTGCTTTTAGCGTGGTGTCTTGATCGTAGATCGGAGAGATCTTTCAGATTGCTGAGATCGGTGGAAAGTAAATCATTAAAATCTACATTTTCGTTTGGTGGAAGTGGAAGTCCCAGACTTGGCTTTTGTAAGGCCGATTGTCCCACTTTTTCTTCGAGCAAAGGATTGTTAAACTCATTGAATTCAGAATTTCCAAGCGTCTGCGGGGACAGGGCGCTTTCCTCCAAGGGGTTGTTATAATTGCTAATGCCCCCTGCTGAAGCCAAACTTTTGAGATTGCCATACATCAAATCTGAGAGAATATCTTTCGTTAGTCCGTTCGGTCCTGTTAATGGGTTTCTAGCTATGTTTCTCAGATAACCCGGATCAACTCCTAACGGTTGCCTCAGACCAGGTGTAACTCTATTTGACTGTGGTACGTATCGACTGGTCAGAGGAATCTGCTGTCCTTTGAGAGTTTGCTCAATGGCTGGGGGCTGGGGTAATGCTCGAAGCTGCTGACTGAGCTGGTTCAGTTGGTCAATTTGGTCCTCAACCTGTTGTGCGGTGACCTCAGTTGTTGCCCCTGGAAGACCACTGACAGCCATCAATCCGGATGGATTATTGCCTGACGTTCTGCCTGGTAATGCCATTTGTCGGATCCTCGGTGGAAGAATAAATTGCCGTGCAACCTCATTAGTGGAATTCTTATCTGCAGTGAAAATAGGATGGAATTAGTACATTTCATAAGAGTGAGGAACGTCACCCGTACTCACACTCTCGTGTACTTTAGGCAACTTGAGGTATCTTAGGTATCTTGAGCATATGTGCGACTGATCTCATTCAGAAATAAACCTTTTAATAGTCCAAAAATATTTAACACGCTGTAAACGTCGTATGCATTCTTTTATATCCATGAAACAAAGGGCACAAATTAGCGGACAGCATTACAGAAAACGTTGTCTCCTAAATATAAAGCAAATTCTTTAAGTGAGTGTTAAACTGTAACGTACCGGTAGTCATAGACACCCCTGCAACGATCCATTGCAATAGAATCAGAAGGAGTCTGTATGTGTTGGCTGCCATCTTTCAGCAAAGTATCATCATATGATAGCAGTTGGCTCCGTCAGCTATAAAAAACCAGTGTCAAAGAAAATTTCAGCGACCTTTTGTCATTTATAAGAATAGAAATCAATCACCGCAAGAATTACAATTTCCTTTCTCTTAAGTAACGGCCTAGAGCAAGTTGTTTCATAAAAATTATCACAGTTTCCTAAAAGAATCGTCAAAAAATGAAATTTTGTTTACGCGAACATGTTCTATAATAAAGTAGCGGTAGTTTAAGAAAAAAGCAATTTTTGAGAACGTTCTTCCTATAACGTTTAAGTTATTATTGTAATTTCTGTAATGCAGGGCCCCTCTGGATACCAACCCTCCTCCTGAATGAGCTACCCTGCCTCAATAAAGTTACTTATTTTTAAATCAGTAACTTAGCTTTTAGGGCTGAGTTGTGCTCAGGTCTTAAGAAAAACGCACATGTCTGTAGCGGTAAAAAGCCTTGGCAAAGGGTGTGGAATGCAAAGGAATAGAAGAGATTGCCTAGCTGAGCCTATTTGCCAGATAGCTACTAGCTCAGCCTTGCACGGGCTGATTTCCTTGCCCTATCAGTGGTAGCAGGTATTTTATAAGGACCCTCTTCAAAAGTCATTATAAAAGCAGTGCTTGAGAGTAAACAGGTCAAATAGAATTGACATCATTTCATATTTCGGTCAAGTGTTAAGCGTTAAACCGGATCACAAAAATACTCCAACTTAGCCGCGGCATTTTTGGTTTATTCCTCGAATAATGCAGTATCACACGAAAAGATATTTAGAAGAACGGTTAATTTAGTTTTTTCTGTTATTCCTTCAGTGCCACCGATCGTAGGGCCCGTTGAAATCTAAAATATTATCTATTCAAGACAAACGGAGCCAAACATAGTACTTCGAATTCCATGTTTAGTGAAGATCCCCCGTGAAACTGACTTACGGACTTACCTTACTTTACAGTGAAGCCTTGAAATATTTGAAGTTGATATTCAGTTGTTTTTCTTTCGTCATTATTTGTCTATAAACCCTAACAATTCTGCGAAATATTCGGTCCCTCGTTCTTCAAAATGTCGATGTGATGACGTCAAACCCTTTTTGGTGATAAATATTTAACAAGCGGAAAGTTTTTTACCGCCAAGGTGGAACAAAGAAAAACTGCTGTACCGTGTGTCCGTTCATGAGTGGAAAGTTACAGCTAAGTTATGTAAGTGCTTCACAAATATTACCAACAATAGATTACCAGCGTGAAAGCCCTATTTAGTTAAATTTGTTTGGACTACTGATTTTGCTGCCGTGCCTTCACAAGTTAAAAACGTTTATTTATTTTAGAATTTAATTGCATTAACCGTCGCGATTAGTTTCATTTATAGACTGATGTTTATCAGGGGAATTTATTTATGAATAAAATGGTTGTTAAGAACGTAGATAATTTGATTGTAATAATGCTTATTTTCGCTCACTTGTAACCCTGTCCCTTAAAATAAACAGTGGAACTAGAACACTAGCACAGCACGCAAGTCTTGATAACAACCAGTTATTCAAATTGAGTATGAAAATCAGTGATGAGAATTCACATTTTTATACTGAAAATGAAAGGGTTAGAGTATATTTGTGGCGATCAGGGGAAAGGGGAGTCAACCACTGAGTTGGCATTTCATTATTTGTGTTACTGGTTCTGAACTTATATTTATTTTTCAAACGCGAATTCTAGCCGCTGTCAGTCAGTCACTAAATGTGCCAGATTCTCATGAGATTCTCATGAGTTTTCTATTTTATTTTCTGGATCTGAAGATTTGCAATGCAAGAATTCACCCTTTAAATGTCCTAAGAATGAACGCATTAAACAATCGATTGATTTACAGTCTCTTAGAATAAAGCGATTTTAGGGGAAGTTAAAACAAAAGTAAGATTGACGCTCAACACATTTAACATCCGCTTTGTGGACACCAGCAAGAGAAGAAGTCCCAGCAAAGCTGAGTTAAAGAAAAGCTACTCATAAAAAATACTGCTACTACGGACTCTTAGAATTATGGATTTACCGACACTTTCGTTAGGTCCTTCTGTCAAATGTTATTGCTACAATTAGAAACTGAAGAAGTTAGAAATTTTGAGGTTACAGACGCCTCCAACTTTTCAAGGGGATTTTGTTTGCCTTCTCTTCAAATTTTTGTTCAAATCGTATGCAGATATGCATCTTTCCTTTTCCCTTACTTGAAGACTGCTGTTACAGGCTCTTGCTAAAGTGTGTTGCGAAGCGTGTCTAATTACTGCATGGGAGTTGTTTACAGTTAAAACTGTAGGCAGACATGGGGTCACTAAACAGAAGTTGTGTACATTAATTAACTAACGAGTAACTGTGCTTTATCACTTACGTATTGGAAAAAGAACATACAAGGAGTGAGTGAAGAGAGATTAGTACATTAACAGACCTTACTTAAATAATACATGTAAGTAGCAACACACTAAAACAGAATTGGCAATTTTATTTCAAGGTAACGTTATTTTTCACTTGCAGTGTATACTGACGTTCTATCTTCATTAGTAACGTTTCTACAACGAACAATTGTTTAGACGAGGAACGTTTTCGGTGTATTTTAAAATCTACATTTCAATTTGTTTTTAATTTTAACTTTCAGTTATGCTGCATTTTTGTTTGCAACGTTCAGATGTAATTTTGGTTTTGGACTCTTCCCCGCACCTGATAGCGTGCCACTGGGTATCAGTCGTATAATGCCTTGCTTTGATTCGTTCTTCGAACGATCAACTCTGTAGCTATTATTTTCATGTGAGGCTGAGGTAGAGGGCGTTTTCTCGGCCTTTTGCCTTGATCGCGCTTTCGTATGCTTCACGGTCTCTTCCCTCCTCGAGAAATATGACCCACCTCCCCACATTCTGCCTCTCATTCTTCCCATTCCGTTCATCCTGCCCATGCCGTTCATCATACCCATCCCATTCATCATATGCATGCCATGCATTCCGGTATACATTCCATTCATGCCATGCATTCCATTCATTCCAGTCATGGGCTTTAGTCCGTGTTCACTCTCCATAAGGTTGATAACTCCAGAATTGTGCCGTCCTCCGAATGACAATCCAGGAACGTTACTCATTCCTCCTCCGAAATCCGAATAGCCCTTATGCTCTCCTTCGCCTCCTTCTTTCCCTATAATTTGAGAAAGGCTACCAAACATCAATCGTTCAAACGTGTTTGGGTTTCCTTTATTCATTGGTATCTGTATTGGTTTAATTTCACTCTCACCCGTGTCATCCTGCATGCCATTCGGCTTATTGCTCTGCATATCGTCCTGCATGCTATCTTGCATATTAGGCTGCATATTGTCCTGAATATTGTTGACAATGTCATTTTGCATGTCATTCAAGGGTGATGTTGGGTTTATTTCACCATCGGATGACTGTTGTACTATTTGAGCCTGCAGTGGGGTTACCCTTCTACCGTTTACTCTAATGTCATTGGTCAACTGACTCATGATGGTCTGTAGTCTCTGCTGTGACAGACCTCCAACCCCGTCAGCATATGATGCTATTGGTCCAGGATTATTGCTCCAAGGAACTTTTCCAAGTGTATCTTCCAGCCTGCTCTTTATCATTGAACTGCTTGCCTCTTGGAAAGACAAATGTTTACGAGACGGGGTTTTCTCGTTCACTGGTTCCGCCTTTATCTTATGAATTTTTTGTTTGGATTCAGTTGAAAATTTTTCTGAAGACTCGGAGCTGAGTCGATGCCCGTGGGACTTGTGAGTCGATTCTGAAAAATATAAAGATAGAATTTTTTTACTACAATCAAGAAAAGAAAGTTCTATTCCAAAGAACTCGCCCGTAGTAATGTGTGGCTTAAACTTAATTCTTTTTTTGAGATACCGAAGAGCTATTTTTTAAAAATCCTACTTTATCGCCACACAAGATAGAATGACAATTTCTTATGATATAGAATTTTCACGACAGACTTATGGGAATACACACTATGTTTTTGCCTCTTATTAAGGTGACTGGCTCATTAGTTTGACATATGAAGAAAAGCCTGGGGAGCATACAAACCAAGAAAGCATCAATTTTTATCGACATTTATACCTAATCGGACTTTGTTTTGATACACTTCGGCGGCATATCAAGTAAGTTTGATCGAGACCAAACGGAATCAGTCAGTAGTGAAATTGATGTTAATGGTGGAATTTTCAAACTTTGTACCGTAAAAAAAGGCTTGCAATTCCACTGGCATTCAACGACTCTTGCAAACTGCTCGCCTGTACCACAACTGATGAATTTGCTCGAACGGTAGCTTCGCCTGGAGGTGACGTAGGCTCTTGAAAACCATGAGGAGTTTTACTTTGGACAATTCCAGAGCACATCTGCTTGCTTATGATGGACCGCAATCGCTGCTGTGTTTCGTGAGTTGTAGAGGCATAGCTGTCGAGGATTTGGAAATTGCAATGAACGCTAAGTTGACCGATATCTGATCGCTCGACGTTGTTGCCTAGGAGCGTGGTGATGAGTGTTTTCCTGTTGCTGTGGTCAGTTTGGTTGGTGTATTTTTGCCCGTTGGCATCTGACATGTTTCATCTTTTTTTTTTGGAACTTCCCGTTTGACGGGTTGTACTTTGTTGCCAATCAAAACAGCGAAATTGAGAGACACGTCGCACTTGGCCGCTTAGCGACGTACTCTGCAAATAGCATTACCGGGAATCTTTTTTCATGGCCGGTCGCCCACATTTTGGGTTGAACTTTCTTTCATTTAATTTGCTGCAACTTTCCTCATTCGTTCCACTGACCACTTCCCGGCACCTGCGCAGACGATTTTAAAAATCGCCAAACTTCAGTTGATAGTGTTCCTGGCGACCGTGGAACCCGAAGTGCTGGCTTGTTTTCACAAAGTTGATGCTGCTGAGAGCTTCGCCGTCATGTTTCCGAGGACGTTTGTCAGCTACACTTCTTTGATCAGCTTGGCAGACAACGGTTGAGTGGCGTTTGGTTTATTACCTTTTCCCGACGTCTTCATGAACTTGACTTTGGTGTCGAGCGCTTTAGAGAATGCTGAACGTTTTTCTTGCAAATACCTGTCAAGACTTCTTTGAATGGTTATCAGTGAAGACGGTTTCAAGTCTTCCGCTATTGCAGTAGGAATCTACCAGTAAACTGATGTGCCAGCATTTGGGCGAGTTCTTGCTTCGTGAAAGCTTCAATGGTTTTCTTGTCAAACTCGTTTTGTTCAAGCCAGGCTTGCCTGGTACGTTGTGAAAATTTTGTAGACCGGCATGTATTTACACTTTTCTGGTCGTCAATACTCCGGCTCCATTTTGAAACAAAAAAGTTCAGTGCTGTCTGTAAACGTACACGCGAGCGCCCGCCAGAGCGGCCGCTTCCAATTTTGGCGCAAAATTGCGTTTTTATTTTTTTTCTCTGTAAGCGTTAAACAAATTGCTTTCTCGTTCAACAACTGTAATAGTTTTACGTTTTGTTGTATATCTGTTGAAATTTTCAACTCTAACGTCTTTAAAAAGGTGTGAGTTTTAGAAACTTTCCATGATGTCGTAGGATATCAAGTCAGTGACTTAGAAATCTATTGACTTAAATATTGACCTGTTATCTGGGAAGAGGAGAGTACTACCAACAGAACGAAAATGAAGACACTAGTGGTCATCGCGAAGATACTTTACTGGCTGCAAGCGTCTGCAAAAAAAAAGTAAAGTGTACCATATAATTTTCGGACTATTTTTGCCCATAGTATAGTTAACCTGTTACAAGGGAGTGTTTTTATAGCGGCTACCGTTCGCACGCCCCCTTTTTGTTTTGTTTGTTTTGCTTGATCGCTTTTGTGGGAATATAAAGCCATCGGTACCACGTGCCGAAATAAACATTTTTGAACCTCTAACGATAGGAGAAGGCTTTCGAACAATTTTCTGATTTTGTCTCATCGGACGTTTTTTGTGGGATCACCTGAGCTGTATTCTGACACGGGATGTTCAATATATTTTCGCGTTTAGAGACAACTGAAAACGGCCGAGTAAATTCACGTAGCTTTTGGCAAAGAGGCAGAGAAGATTGACATCTACCAAAACTAATTTCTGGAGGTCGCGTAGAAATGGTAACCGCTGAAATCGTCGTTGGCACTGTTTCATGCGTGTATTATATTCTTCGTGTTTTGTTTTCTTTTGTTTTCCTTAGGGTACCTGAGTACCTGTGATTGTAATGTAATTTTTTTCTACTCCACAATATTTCTCACAACATAAGACAGTGCGCAGTGACTTGAATGTTACTTCTATCCAGCTACTTACCGGGACCTTCAAATATGGTTACAAAAATTACGCGTGAAGCAGATGTACCAGATGTTTGGTGAAATAACTGTGTCGCGTTGGAATTTACCAAATTATTGTTTTAGTTTGATATTTAGTACCAGCGAAAGTTTCTTTGGTTTCGTCGTCTTATATTTCACTTCTTAAACCAGGCAGATCTATTATTAATTACTACGAAAATGTCGAGAACCAAGGCTGCAAGAGTATTTTGCAGGTGTGTGGCATGACCTCTACGCAAGATTAAACAGGTTATCCTGGCTTGATATCTGCTATTCGATCTTTTGAATATTCAAATTCGATACCCAGTAGTTTTCAAGTAGTTTTAGTTCTAAATCCACCCAGTTCCAGGATAACTCTGATCATTCTCCTTTTATCTCAGTTTTCCGGCAATTGAGTATCATAAAAGCGTGGTCTAGGACCTAGGTTTGGTGAGACGTATGACTCCATAACGTGTTGAACTGTTCAGAATAAAATTTTGCATGAAACTGTACAGGGAATAAAGTGAACATGGAAAATTAAAACAAAGATTTCAATTAAAAAGAAAAATCGTTCGGGTTTAACAAGGCGGTGACGAAAAACTTGAAAGCCATATAAACGAACCTTCGCAATTAGCTAATGTTTCACACTTGTTCGGCTTTAAATTAAACCTTCTAACTGATATGGTTTCTTCTTAAACTAACGATCTAAAAAGTCTGACTTGATAAGCTTCATTCATTTATGGCGATTGCAATGCTTACTGCAGTGGATAATATCTACGGGAAATTGTAATTAAAGATTGGGAGAATCAAAGCAAACGTTGTATAAAAACGTCGATCAGAACGTTTCCATGCCTCATTTTTTCGAGGTAAGGCTAGCATCCACCAAGAAAAAAGTTGCTTATAATTGCAACTGAAGTTCACTTTTCATTTTTGAAGAAACATTGACTTGGCCAAGTTACCCAAAAGATCAGAACATTCCAGCCTTAAATCCTGGTGGGCTACTTTTATGACGGAGTCGTCATTTTGAGTCTGACTTTCGTTCCCTTAAAATTATCGTGTAGAAAGGAGATATTGAAATCTTTTTTCCAGTTTAAGTGCGGAACATAACGCTTTTGCTTTGCTGTCGCACTGAACATCCAACCACCAGGAGAGCGTTTTGGCAGGTGCGCAACGAGCACTGAATGTGTCCCGACATATGACGTTAACGTGCTGACATCTGCATACAGAGGAGTGCGTATGTCGGCCTCTCCAGGGACTGATACGACTGCAGGTAAAGGTCTGATCTGTCACTAGAAGACCACACCTTCTTTGGATCAGTGAAGCCTTTACAAAAGACCAGCCCTTTCCTTGTATGCCCACGATATATCTGAGACATTTCTGTGCACAGGAGGTTGACCATACTTGCCTTGTTCTCATCCAAGATAATGAATCTGTACATGTCCCAAGTGCCCGTCAATTTTTTTTTGCCATCTATATTCTTCTTTATTCCTTTGTCTTTCCCGCTTTTCCTCTTGGTACGATCAGATATCGATCAGAAAAGTGAGAAAAAACGTACTTCAAAAGTAGTTCACACCATTCTCCAAACGTCTTTGCTCCAGAGCGATTCCTATAAGATTGTTCGGAAGCCATTCCATCAATGGCTGTTAAGAGCAACTTTCAGTAACAATCAAGCAAAATTTCAATTTAGCGGCAGAAGTTGAAAAATTTCTTTCGTATTTTGCATATAATTAGGTATTAGTGAAGGTAAAAACCTGATGTGGTTTGTTTTCCCTAGAAGCGCTTTATTTTGGGAAAAAAACGAGGAAATCGATTCCCGGATTTGGGAGGTCAAAATCACAGGAAATTAATCTTGAAAATCAGTGCTATAAACTTGCATCGCGCTGGTAAACTAAAGCACAGAGAAAAAGATAGGCACTTTCTATCGACAGAACAAGTCTTTTCCATTAACTAGACAGTTACAAAACAGCAGTAGCGAAATCTACTGAACACAAACAATTCCAAACTAAAAGGCAGGTTTTGATGATCACGTAGAAACTGATTGGAACCTAACCTCTGTGAAATAATTTAACATGTGCCATAATTCTAAATGGTCTCTATTCTCATTCAATAGACAGCACAAACACTGAAATAAACCACACCTTGAAACTGGCTTGGGTTATCCATGCTACTTTGTTTGGGACCAGTTCGAACTCAGCAAAGTTTTAACAAATGGGGCTTAGTAAAGTTGAAGTTTGCCGTACACAAAAACACGGGAAATTTGGCTTCTTTAACTAAACGGGATCATTCAACTTCACTCTTGTTAATTTCCAGCGTTAACAGCGTTAAAAGAGGAAGAAAAAGCCCGAAATGGGCGATTTTCACGTTTCCAAACTTCTGTTCCTTCGTGTGCAAATACCCTCTGTACATATGTTTGCATTGTGTGACCAAATACCGTGACTAAATTGTTTAACCAAATTTGGACATATGATGTCACAGATGTAGCATATTAGATGTCACGTTTTGTCGTGGTTTGCACAGAGAGCTCACAACGATATCAGAAGTAGCTAGCATCGTCCAATTTTTTCCTCTACCTTTTTTGAGATCAACCGAACATTTTAGTTTGAAGCCATCATCAAGCATTAAGCAACGACGAAGAAAAGAGAGATTGTGTAGCTTAACACGAAAATTTTGGTGTATTTCGGGATGCGTTAAATATGAACTTGATTAAGCCCCATTTGTTAAAATTCGCTTACTTCGAAGTTCTCCCAAAGACAGTAGCATGGTTAACCCAAGCCCATTTCAAGGTGTAGTTTAGTTCAATGTTTCTACTGTCTATTGAACGAGGATTGAGACCATGTGGGGTTATGGCACATGTTAAATTATTTCACAGACGTTAGGTTCCAAATCAGTTTCTACGTGAACATCAGAACCTGCCTTTTAGTTTGGAATTGTTTGTGCTCATTAAATTTCGCTACTACTGTTTTGTAACTGCCTAGTTAATGAAAAAGAGTTGTTCTGTTAATAAGAAGTGTCTATCTTTTTCTCTGCGCTTATATTACCAGCGCGATGCAAGTTTATAGTACTGATTTTCAAGATTAATTTCCTCTGATTTTGACCTCCCGAACCCGAGAAGCGATTTCCTCGTTTTGTTTTTCGAAAATAAAGCACTTCTGGGGAAAACGAACCACATCAGGTTTCTAGTCTTACCATTACCCATTTATGTACAAAATATGAAAGAAATCGATTTTTCAACTTCTGCCGCCGAATGCTCGATGTTTACTGAAGGTCTCCCTTAAAGATTCACTTTGATTCACGGGAGCATGGCTCTGCACTATGTTTGCTTGCACGAGAAGCAGATCTTAGTTTACTGTCACGTTATCCGTGAACAAAGACTCTTGGATATATTCAAGGACTGCTTGTTTTTTCTTTATTGTAGCTTTGTTTTATTTTATTACGTGATCACCGAATATCCGTTTTTGGCTAGCCGTACAAAGCTTTATTCATGTTATTTCCTTTACGTCGGAGAGGTATGCATTAGAATAGTTTTTCCCAAGCACGTTTATTCAGTTGTAAGGAGTCACTCTCACCGTAAGGAGCTATCGGAGTTAAATCGGAGTAATTACAACAGTAGGAGCTTTGGAGTCCTTTTAACCCCCGGAGTCAAGATCAGACGTAAGTCACGCTTGTACATTTTGTAGTTTCTTTTTCTTTGTTATCTTTCATGGCCGGAGTAAAATTGTAGTTTTCGTTTCTTTTAACTTAGAAATGACACATTTCCTCTTTTAGTTTTCACCGCAAGTGCTGTAAATAGTCGGACTAGCCTGATTCTAATAAACGAGTTAAATCTTGCTGACCGCGTAGTACTTCACTGTGGTTGACCTGTGGTTGACCAGTGCCTACCGCCACGCGTCTACGACACTGGGGACACGACATTTACCATCTATGGTAGCTGGCAGGAGCTAGCGATAGTGAAACTGGGGAAGCCCCGGTTAACGTTGCAATAATAACATTTACATTGGGTTCAGATACGTCCCCTGAACAGATCTCTGTCTGCCTTGTTAATCTCTATCCACTGTAACAGGAGCTAAATAAAGCGTTTCAAGTCTTTTAAGCTTCTTCCGCTTAATTTTCTCTTAATATAACCTGTCATGAACAAATTCCTTAACGGCGGTATTTCCTACATGTGGGACCTGTAATAGGTCATGCTTGATTTCATCAGAAGTAACGTTGCCAGTGGTCACAGCTACTAATTAAGTCAGTTGTTCTCTGAAAGACCTTATATGGCTGGAATAGTAAAACTAGTTTCAGAACATCTAATTCACTCTCCCGCATTCTTGCACGCGCGCTGTCTTCGCGGTCACTCTGTTATTCACGGTCAACTTCAAAAATAGCTTTCGTGTCCTCTGACCACTAAGCCCTTTCGTTGTATGTTAGGCACCAACGATCTTTTGCTTGTCCGCTTGCGGCATCCCACCAACCTTCCTGCTACTTTCAGCTTTCAAAGGACTGGTCATCGGGAATGTGGTTGAATTTGTTTCATGTTTCCTTGGTTACAAAATTATCGTCTTGAAACGCATGAAAAAAGGTCCAGCGCATACTGCGGTAACAGGCTCATGTCATCCAGAAATACCATTCCACACCTGGTGTAATTCACGTATTATCATGTGCAGTCAACCAGGAACGCATCTCAGCAAATGATGAGAGGTAAAGTCCCTAGTCACCCTCCCGAAGATCTCGAGAACCTAAGGAGGATGGCCACCCACTCCTCCAGTAGTTGAAAGTCGCGTTACTCGTGTGTGCTCTACCAAAATCCTCAATGAGTCCGGGAATTTGCTTAGTGATTCCGTCAGAACTACATAAGCATCAAACCTGTCTTCATTTTGTCCAGTAGAATACCCTTCAGCCAGTCTTTGTGTAAGATCTTTTAACGAACCTCCCAGGTCCTTAGCATTTTCTTTGGCCCACGTCAGAAAGAGAGGCCACAATTCGACCGGCGTTCCTTTCAAAATGTTCATGACATTTGTCTTCCCCAAAACTTCACTTTCCACACAAATGTCGCTAAGCCCAGAAGATTCCATGTACCTCTCAGTCACTTTGGAAAAGGTCATCTGAGTGTGGAATCCTCGAAGAATGATAATTAAGTCCTTGCATTCGTCTGTTCTGGTCCACTGCAGCATCCTAGCTTTATTGTAAAGGGCTTTGTCAAAAGTAACGAAGCTGTATCGCCCATGCATCATGCAGGTTTGTCATGCATTACCTGGCATATTAGTATCACCGTCCATAAAGTGTCAAATTCATGAGCTGGAGCATTGACAGTTGGAGGCGGGCCAACGATTGTTGCTTGCGGATCATTGTTTTACAACCGGACCATCCAGGAACACGCTGAACCTCAGGCTGTTGCTTCATAAGACGGGACAAAACCCACGCCAATTCTTTCTCAAACGTATTGTCAACCACTTTCTTGTTAGGCACATACCACCTGTCAGACTTTTCTCAAGAGAAGCTTGTCCAGAATTTCGATAATTGAGCAACAAGATATTGTTTTCTCCCTAGTCTTAATAGCCCACATCATAATAGATCAGAGAAAGTTTGAAATGGGTTGTCCTAATAACTAACACTTAATCATTACATTATTCTAACTGTAACACTCAATCATTACATTATTCCAATTTGCATCCATAGAAGGTGAAAATTTTTGCTGAAAAAAAATTTTAATACTTTTCTTTAAAAAAGATCGTCCCAATTCTCCATTTCTCTGGCCATGGGGGCCATGGACTTGTCAAAGTTAGGGCTCATTAGATTAGACGAAGCATAAAATAGTTAAACTTTACAACCAACAGTTTTTCATGCCAGTATTCCAAATGGTATCCAAAGAAAGTGGCGTTTTCCGCTGATTAATTATTCTTGACACTTTCTTTATAAAATATCCGCACTAGGCCACAGACTTCACGCACATTAGAATGGAAGGAGTATAAAATGGCAGTTAGTACCTGGGAACATTTAGATTTCCACGCTTTACCACCATAACAAGGGTTCACATCCAGACTTCTTTGTGGACACTCAACACGGCGGCAAAACAGACGTGAACAAAAAGTCTGAATCAAGGGCCAAAGATAACTCTTATGCTATTTCTCTTTCATACAGTTAAGTGAATCCGTTAATTCCCAGATGTTGTCTTCACTAGAAAATTTGACACGCCAAGCCTTATGCCAACACAGAATTGAGCCCGACTGGGATTAGGTGATACATAATTCATGTTGGGAGCACTAATAAGGCCTTTTTGGATTGAAGTGAATTATTTAGGTTCTTCTTTTTCAACTGCTTAAGTTGATTTCTTCACTGTGATGGTCGTCATCATGACTCAGCTGCTCATGTTTGGATCGGAGGAGTTTCAGCGTTCGGTTGCTCTCATCTCAAAAAGTCCCGCTCTGATATTAGCTTTAATAAAATCGTTAAGTCCTCAGCTTATTCGTGCTTTTAGAGATCAACTTGTTTTTAACAAGTTTTGAAGGCAATACTAGCTCGTCTTTAGAGCTGTTCAGGGAAAAAAACGAATGTAGAAGGATCCTTCATTAAAGTTCCGAAACTAGTCTTGAGTTGTATAAGCTTAAGAATAGTTCGTTTACCAAGTAAGCAAGGAAGCTCAAACTTTCCGTTGTTCAGTTCATCAAGGTCCTGCCGAGCGCCTGTAACGAGCGCCCGCTGTCTTGTTTAAGTCATCATACACAGACAGATTGAACCTTAATCGGGAAGGACAACTCACATGACAAAACCACAATATTATACTTTGCTGCGTACTGTGTTATTGCACTTTGTTGTCCGTCAGTTGGTTAGAGTACTGCAACAGTATCGCACGCTTACGGGTTCAAATCCTGTTCAAGCCTGATTTTTTCACGTTCTCAACTGCCCATGTTCGAAGGAAATTCAGCGTTCGGTTGCCCCGTTTAAAAACTCTCCTGTACTGATTTTAGCAGAATTCTACAACTGTTTGACATACACAGCCGTTTATCAGTAAGATAAATATGTTTATTTCCGTTCCTCGCTATAACATTTCAAACCATATTTCATTTCACGATGAGATTTCACGAAGCCTCATTTCCCATTCCTCTTTCAAAATTTCCATTTTCCGTTCAGTAACAACGCATTTGCAATTGAAACTCTCGTCATTTATAGAAAGGAACAGAATCGCTGTTCAATTTAGTTGACTTAATTAATTTCAAGGGAAACAAAAAATCGTCTACAATAGGGTTTCGGTTTCTTTCGGAACTGTAAACTTCCAACAATACTTAGATTCAATGAACAAATGCCGTTAATTTTATCAAACCCATGAAGTACCGTCCTGTTGGGTCATTTCTAAAGGTGTTTTACTTTTTTCGCTTGCTCTACACTGGCTGACAACAGTCTATAATGATTATAATCTATTTTAAACAATTACAAGGGCCGGTTAGGCTGTTTTAAGGAAAGAAGGGACAACGATATTCTAACTGTCAGTTTATGGTATTTGCTTGTCTGATTCTGTGGCAAGTGGGTAGTACAGAAACCATTTGTTTACATCAGGATCTTTGTCTTCTTTGTTGAGCACCAAGAGAGGTTTTCCAGTCAGATATGATTCACCACTCTCAATAGCTGTCGTTTTCTCTGGGACCCCTTTTATATCAACCAATGCTGGGGCTTCTGATATACTCACTGCCTGGGAGGTACTATCTAAAGAGAAGTGCAAACGGAGGAAATATCAAAAGAACTATCCGATATGACTCACGTGGAAAGCATAATGCCTATTCATTAAAATTCTTTTAGAGGACGTCAAGGCCACATTGGGTCGTTTACTTTATTGCTGTAAGTGGAAAATCCTTGATTAGCTCCAAACTACGGTCTTGGCAAACAGCAACAGTTAACGTCATTTCTCGATGTCACCCACCTATACACCACTTCCTGTTAAATAATCTCCTAAAACAGGTAAGCCTCTTGCTTCCTTGGCCTCCACCACGTTTCCCTTTATATAACTGAATCACTCTATATGTAACTGGGAATGTGGGTGCAGTAAACAAATATCGAGATTACACACCTGTTACTTCTTCTTCATCGAGCATGTGGCTTTTATTCTGAGAGACTCCTAACAGTGACATAAAATACAAAAAGTAATTTTTTTTCACTGACTGACGGCAACACAAGATTAACTTGTGGATTAACTTGTGTTGGGTTTAAAAATGAGACATTGAAAACTTTACTGAAGGTTACAAATTAGACAACACTGATTCTGTATCGATTTCGACAGAATTCTAGTGAATTATTAATTTAGCAGTAATGCTCATGGTGAATACAAGAAAAGCTAACGAAGTACTAATAGCAGCTTTTACATAGAAAATGCTATTAACACTGAATCGAAAACGAAATTTTCAAGATGACCGTGTACACCGCACTGGAAAACTGCATTGCCAGTCAGGCAAAGTAGAAGTAACCATGACTTCTATGATTCTAAGACTCTAAATATCAATTCATGGAATCTTGAAAAGCTTGCCGGCTCCGCCGTCCAAGAATAACAGGGACTCATGTTGTGACCAGACTGCGAGTAGTCTCTAATTTTGGCGTTGGCGATTGTGGGGCGGGCGAAACACACACACGCCCACCCTACAATCACCATAGCCAAAATTAGAGACTACTCGCAGTCTATGTTGTGACACAGGCTCTTTCCTTGCACAAGCAAAGTCTGTTATTAATGAAGATGAAGTCAAATAGCTGGATGCTGAAGCGTGGTCCAAAACCTACATATTCTACAACAAGCGCCACTGTAAGTACATTCTAGTTTTGTCCTTATGACGACGCATGTATAAAGGAGACAATATACGTGAAGGGTCAGCAGTCCATCGTTAAAAGAGACTATTTAGAAAATAGTTTTATCCGATGTAAATTTCATTTGAACTGAATTTTTCGATGACTTCATCGCCGTGAAGCAGCAAATAAAGTAGTCTGGAATTAGACTTCTAAAATAATTTTGGGCTCTTAAGGGAAATGAACCCATGACCTTTGTAATGCCGGTACAAATGCTCTGCCACAGAGCTACGGGGTTACCCATGGAAGCATGGCCAACTGCGAGTTCACGATAGCCCTTTTTCATTTACATTACAAGTGAACGTGGACTGGAGACAAGGCCGGGCAATTTTGCAGTTTTGCCTTGAAATGGCCACACTTATCCACATAATTTACATAATGATGCAAATAAGAAATGTTTTCTGTGGATAGGTCCACTGGAACTCGTAATAGTCCAGAAACTGTTTAGTCTCAATCTTCAGT